>JAWHQI010000040.1:1325000-2650000 GCA_033032865.1 Dactylorhiza incarnata | reverse complement strand
ACCGATGCGCATATTAGAACAGTTACCTGTGCATTTTCTTTTTCATAGGCCTATAAGCTAGAACTGTACGAAACCTGAATAAGTTGTGCTGGGATGACAATAACCCCAGTAGTTATCTTACTTTTATTGCATTTTCATTTTCCTAGTTAGAGTAGTTAGTTAATTTCTGTTCAGTTTTAGCATTTCTGCTTTCTTCTGTTTTTTTTGTGGAGCTCACCCCTGCAGGTACTTATTGCAAATTCTGAATGGCGGGTTTGCTTCAGTTTTTCACGCGTCTTCTGGTATGCTCACTTCTGAGCATTGGGTAATCTCTTTCCCTAGACTTCATTTTCAATTTTCATGGTTACATCATTTATGTCTATTGCTTAGATTTAGTCTGGGGGAGAGCCGCTATATGTTACCCACTGCACGTGCACATCTCATTTGCATACTAGAAGTATTTTAATTTCAGATATTTAGTTATGTTCAATTGCATTGCACACCACTACACCCACTCGAGCGTGCACTTAGCTGTTGGCACGTCTTGAGCTGAATTCATTTCTTTTTGTGTGATTTGGAAAATCATTGTGCTGGCTTAGGATTGTGAGTCGGAGTAAAATGTTGACTTCAATAGTGCTCCTAGTCGAGTGCTCATGTCTTACATAGAAATTCGTGTAGATTCAATTTCCTTTTATGCTTTTAGTTTATATTTTTCTATTAGCGTAAATATTGTTTACTACACTCAAAAATTGGTGAATCCGGTGTGAATCAAACGGTAGCATAGGGATGTGTGTAGACGTTCGTTAGCCTCGTATTGCCCGAGTCGGGAGAAAGGATTATCTTTCTCGGTGGCTAAGAACTTGCCCCAAGCGATTCTTGAAGCATGGGTATACGGTTAGTCAATTGCGTGAATGTGATATAGGCCATCATTTTGGCCCGGTTGAGCCTTTGTGTCATTCCTATCATCATTTCCTCGTTAGCCCAGTTGTGCCTACCCCATTCTTTTGGTTCAGCTCCACTATTGTTCACCAAAGCCTAAACTCCAATCCTAGTCGCACACCCAAAATGCAAGCATTTTGTTTAAATTTTAAATTGGTGGTGTTGATTGTGGAAGTACAATGTGGAAATGTGGATGTGCATCTTTGAAAATTTGCTGAAATTACTAAAGAAAGAAAAAGAAAAGAAACAAAAGAGTTGAAAAGAAAAAGAAGAATGAAAAGTTAAATTGAAAAAAATCTGTTTGAGATTTATATTTGGGAGTAGGCGGTGCACACACCCATGCGTCTAACTCTAAGTCTGGGGGTGTGGTGCATCCGCGTGTTTTATGGCTACTTAGATAGTGTTATGCATTTGCTCATTTGGGTTTTTGTGTTCTAAGCCTTCATGTTTATATTTATTTACCTCACCTAAACCCAAGCCTCATCTAAAACCTTAAGTCCTATTGATTCACGCATTTGAGTCAAACCAGTGTCGTGGAGAGAGTGCGAACGGGCAAGCTTATGGTCACCAACATTGATGGATTTCAATGGAGGTTGTCTCGAGCCCCGATCTTTGGCAATGCTCGCCTTAGCGTTCAGTTTACTTTCTTTCTATGTACGACCTTATGATTCACCGTGATTCACTTTTTGAGTAAATGTAATATATAAATACGCCCCTAGAAAAGTATAAACTAATATGTACAATTAGAAATTTTGTCTACTGTATTTCTACGCGCATGAGCATGCGACTTCGCATGATACTCCGCTTTACAATTTCTATGCCAGCTGTGTATTTTTCTCAGCCGCTTGAGGGATTTATTTGCTCGGGACGCGCAAACAGGTAAGTCTGGGGGTGTGATGAGTCCCCATTATATACACATATATGGACTCATCTGGGCCGATTTTCTAGTCTATGCACTACATTTTAGGCATGTTTTCGCTCATATTTGTTATTCCACGCTATGTTCACTTCTAGGCCCGTTTTGGTGTTATTTCTTGTTTATCTTCGTTATTAGTTTTCATGCATTGTTAAGTGCCACCTTCAGTGGCTAGATTTGTGTGTATGCTGGAACAGGAGTCGTGCAGGTGTTCCCGGTACAATTCTGTACAGGAACACTGCGCACGATCACTGGTTCTATTGCGCACGACCACTGGTCGTGCGCCACTGATCGTGCGCACTCAACCCCCAAAATTTGAGTTCTGTCTTGACCGAACGCACGACCATTTACGATAGTGCGCACGACCACTGGTCGTGCGCCACTGGTCGTGCGAACATTATATTTTCTAAATTTCTTACATTGCAGGCTCCGCCCAGGCAGGCGCACGATCACGGGATTCTTGTGCGCACGACCACTGGTCGTGCGCCAATGACCGTGCGCACTGTTTATTCCAGCGCCTATAAATATTCCTGCTCGCGAATTAGGTCGGATCCTCCGTATTTTCTTCCGCCAGTCCGCCGTTTCCTGCTCCAGAGCGCCCGATTTCGCCCCTCCATCGCCGCCCACCATCGGGAGGTGCTTCGGGCTTGTTCTTTACGCCATTCTTGAGCCGGAGCTTCCTCTCGGCCTCCTCCTTCATCCTATAGCTTCAAGGAAGGTTTATCCGCCATCGCCATCAAGCAAGAGGAAGTTTGCAACCTCTACCGGATCGTGACATGAAGAAGATGGGCTCATTGGAGAGTAGTGACAGCTCTCTCTACCCCGGATGTAGTTGCGGACCGAGCTTGGACGCGGATTGACAACCCGGCGATTCCAACCGTGAATCTACAACGAGACTTCGGATTCGGTCGATTTCTTGCCTTGTTCTTCTCTTATTGATGTGTTTGTAGCTAGATCTCTCATGTATTGATGATGAACACTATGAATCGTGCTTGTAATCTTAATTTCATGTCCATGTGAAGTTATATTTTGTTCATATGTGTACGAGATGCGCCCCATTCCATCCTCCATCCCGTCGTCACGTTCGTGTGCCGCACTAGCAATTGCTAGTGGCGTGCTTGTCGACGAGGTGCTTGCGACCCTCATCTGTATGCCTACTCTTCCATTTGCCTAGCAAAGCGTGGCATAGCGGCCCATGTAATCCATTCTGACTCCGCCGGTGCGAACCATTCCATCCGCTTTCCTACTCTTCCATCCGCCTAGCGAAGCGTGGCATAGCGGCTCGTGTAATCCATTCGCCCAACGAAGCAGTGCGCTCAAGGCCTGCACAGTTCGACTCCGCTTGCCTACTCGTCCATCCGCCCTTGCGATGCAGCGCGCTCAAGGCATGCCTAGTCTCCATCCCGCCAAGCTAAGCACTGCATAGCGGCATTGCATAGGAGTAGTTGTAGTTGTTTTCTTTTATTTAACAAAAGCCAAATCACCCCGTTTCCGTATTCCATCCGACCCTTAGGACTTCAATCCCAAGTCCTTCCTCGAACGTTAACTCCACCTTACTGTGTTCCTTGAGAGATTTGATACTCGGGGATTACTCCTCGTTTTATATTACTTGAATAATCGGTACACTGCCGTTTCGTGCCGCAGTCTTGCTACCGCCTATAGCGGTGTGCTAAGATTTGCGCCATCAACAGGATAATCCCTCCCATAGTAGTAACTCATCACGGGCTCACTGAACCCTTCCTGCACGGGGGCAGCGAGATTCTCCTCACTGAATGTGCTCCTCCCACCTACTCTGCGATGATCCTCGACCGGGCAATCACCTCCCCCATACTCACTATATGGACAAGTATCTCGGGATCTCGCCTAGTCGTCCACCTCGCAGAATCGAATTCCTTGCGAGCTCTACTGATAGAATGGTTGCCTCCTTGGTCACTCTAGCTCCTCCTCCATCGAACCCTTCCCTCCTCGCCGGGTGGGGCCACCATCCTCGGACGGAGCCACGCGATGAAGTGAGGTCGTCGTGCCCTCTGCTTGAAGAAGAAGCGCAACTCGCATGGTATCCTCCAGACAATGCGCAAATACCTCGAAGTCCGCCCGCATCAAATACTCGCCTCCATTGGTCGAGCTACCGACAGCTCCTTCATGGTCGCCAACTTGGACCATCTCGCCTTTTCACCAAACTTTCTTCCACCAACTATGATGCACGCTCACCGCACCAAAGTGTTGAAGCCAGGAAAATCCTAGACTCCAAAATTTGGATTAATGCAGCCGGAGGTTACTTGCCCAGCGGTCCGGCTAGATGGCTTGACTACCAATGATGAAGGGACTAGAGCAATAACAACAGGACCCCAGGTGCTACAGCAGGGAGGTCCCACCACATACCCAGAAGCTGAGAAGAGACTTCTCCTCCACAACCAAAGATGGTCGAGCAGGGTACGAGGAAGGTGATAGTTTATAGGTAGTAGTCTAGATCACCTAGTGGTGAATATGTCACTTTCTTTTCTTGCTTCTTTAACCTAGCTGTTTTCAGTGAGTATAAAGATTATAACCAAACACACAGAAAGCACAAAAGTATATATAGAGGTTTCTCAAGACAGGGTGTCTTGAGTAGTCCTCTTTCTCCTTCACCCTTCTAACAATGAGTTAGACATGGACAACACCTCCAACTCAGCTTCAAGAGCTTACAACTCAGATTCCTCAGAATCTCTCAGGTTTCCTCCAAACCTTACCTCAGGCTCAACAGCTCTACAAGCTCAGAGTCCTCCAACTCCTACAACTCAGAAATATTCTGATTTCCTACTTCAAACCTATCAAGAAGTCCTACCTCAGATCTTCACAAAGATCTTACACTCAAGCTGGGAGTACAGCTCTACATTCAGGCTAAGCAGTCCTACAGCTCAGGCACAAAGGCCTTACAGATAAATAAAGTGGTAATGATACAACAGAAGACTATATAAAGTTAACCTTCAGATCTTGTCTTCTGTTGTCTTGTAACAGGACTGTGAAGCAGCAGCTACAGGTCTTGTTTCTCCTTGATCTTCTCCTTCAGCAAAGTTGAAGATCTACTTGTTCTTCTTGAATGTTTCAGGAAGAACTACCTTATCTCCCAGCAGAGTTCAGCTTGAGCTTGAGAGATTGCCCTTTCTGGAGGCTTGAAGAAGATACAGCTCTTCCAATAAAACAATACACTTGTTTAGACCTAACAACTTCTTTTATACTTCCTCCTTACTTTCGAGGGCAATTAGAAGCCCCTAACACAGCATGGACATCTGACAAAAGTGTATCTTGCTTTTCTGCCACTTGCGCCAAAAACAGATCCCGCCAGTGCTTTATTCATATTTGAATTTGTCTCAGTGGTTGGGCTGAGACAACCTTCATACTCAGCGACAACTTTTGACTCCGTCTCAGCGGCTCCGCTGAGACAGACAGTCGTCTCAGCAGTTTTGCTCTATCTGCAGCTCAGCAGTCCCTGACTCCTTCTCGATGACACCTGGGCTTGTCTCAGTGGTTCAACTGAGACTGAGAGGTACTTGAACTATTCTGCAAGATAAAATTTACTATACTTTAGGAACTCAACTGATTTTGGGTCCTACGTCCCTGTTAATTCCATATGAAATATTCCTAGAAAGGATTTGTTTGCCGGAGTGCCCTTTCTTGCAATTGGCACATTGGGATTGTGCCAATAATCAATTATAAAGTGACCCACTTTGCCACAGCACCAACACTCATATATAATGTATCTTCTTTTCTGTACAGATTTATAAGTTGAGGCTTCCTTCTTCTATTCAGGAAGAGATACAGCAGCATTCTTCTTGTTCCTTTCAGCAATCACTTCTCTTTTTGCCTTCCTATAATCAGTCTTGGCAGCCATTCTCTGATTGTCATCAACAGATTTTAGCTTGGCAGCTAAACAAGTATTGATGGCAGCAGAAATAGGATTGTGAGGCTTGGTTATAGGTCTGACAGTAGCCCTAATTTTTGTTGGATGGGAGTTGGAAGATGCAGCCTTCTTTATCTTGAGTGTAGTTGTTGAGGTTCCAAAAACAAATGGCCCATGATGGGCCATCTAAATTTCCTCATGTGGAGCCTTTAAGGAACTCAAGCCTAACTCCTTTCTACTCATGTAGTTGTGAACATCTTTGTTCAAGCTATTGGAACTACCATTCAACAGGTGACCATGAATTCTTTGTTGGTCATATATGTTGATGGTATCATTAACTTCACAAAGGAATACTTTGGTTCAATTAAAGCCTTGACCTTACCCTTTGTGTTACCAGCTGCTGCCTCTTTATTGAATCCCAATCCTATTTTGTCATGAGAGGAGAAGGTGTCAATAATAGGTAGAACTGTCCTAGGCTTACATAACTTAGCCACTAGCATCCTCTCCTTGAGAATCTTTTCCTCAAGATCCTTGATGATCTTTATCTTATGGTTTATGGTGCCAACATGGATAATTGGCATTCCCCTTAACTTGGAAATTTCTTTGCTCATCTGAGCTAGCTGGGTAGCATGTTCAGTGCAATCAGTTTTTGCCTGCTTTAGGGAAGCAATCTCCAGAGTTTGCCTCTTGGCTAACATCTTGCTTTTTTTAGAGCGTCCAAGAGAGCACCATACATGTCTATCAATTGATTGACATCTTCCTCAGATTCTGAATCGCTTCTAGCATTAGATGGAGTTGGTTCAAATTCTGGACTTGTCTCATATTCAGAAGAAGAAATGCAGTAGATTAGTACCTGCTCATTGTCTGAATTATTTTGACTATTCTCATCTTCTGTTAGAGCCATCAGCCCATGATCTTCTTGGATGTCTTCATCCCCCTCTATGTCACTGTCTGAATGTGACAGAGGGGCCCTGATTTCAATCCTTGCAGCAGAAAAGTCTTCATCCTCTTCTGTAGTAAACATCCCAATGTAGGCTTTCTCCTCTTCATCTGAATCTGTGGTTGAGGACTCAGATTCACTCCAGCTCTTCCCTTTCTTTGCTAGGACGGATTTTTCACCTTTCCTTTCCTTTTGGTGATGATATTTCTTATCACCTTTCTCCTTTCTCTTGACTGGACATTCAGCAATGACATGTCCAGGCTTGCTACAGCAGTAGCATATAACATTAGATGAAATATATTTAGTATGTTTAGGGTTATACCTGTCACCCTTGGAGTGCTGCCTTTCAGATTTGTTATGGTCCTTCCTGGGATGTGAGGAGGAGGAAGGTTTGTTCTTCCATTGCTTCCTCCTCATCAGCTTCTTGAAGTGTCAAGATAAGGTAGTAAACTCCTTATCAGATGAGGAGTTATCAGAAGTGCAGTTTTCAGAATTTTCTGAATCAGCAACTTTTCTTGGAGGAGACAACAATCTGTCTTTGCTTCTTTGGGGGATGTCAGCTTTGAGAGCCACAATTTTCTCCCTTGGATGAGTCCCGGTGGATGTATCCTTCTCCTTCCTTGCAGATAGCTGTATCTCATAAGAGAGCAGTTTCCCAAACAATATATGGGTAGGAGTTTCACCCAGCTTGGCCACTTCCCTGATGTCACATATCTTTGTGTCCCAGTCTCTAGTTAGAGATCTTAGGAACTTGTCATTTAGTTCATAGTCACTGAATACCCTTTCATAGGTCCACAGTTCATTAACTATTCTGAAGAACCTTTCATAA
Source organism: Dactylorhiza incarnata (assembly GCA_033032865.1). Classification (NCBI taxonomy): domain Eukaryota; kingdom Viridiplantae; phylum Streptophyta; class Magnoliopsida; order Asparagales; family Orchidaceae; genus Dactylorhiza; species Dactylorhiza incarnata. The sequence goes on along the minus strand of JAWHQI010000040.1, from coordinate 2,642,517 downwards.
CAGAATATGCTTTCCTGGCTGAGCTGCCTGAAAGCTTCATATTCTTGATTGAGGAGGGATTTCTTGTCATCCTTCACTTCAGCAGTCCCTTCCATATACACCACAAGTGTATCCCACATCTCCTTGGCTGTTGTACAGTGTACCAAGTTCTGGAAGGTGGAATCATCAATTGCATTCACAATAATATTCTGGGCTCTTTTAACCATTGTGAATAGTGCAAGTACATCCTTGGTCAAGTCAGCAAAAGGCTTGGCCACTCTCCTAGTTGGATTTATGGTGTGTTAAAATTTTTGATTTGAATCATTTAGGAGTAAGCAGGAGTTGTATCAACTGAGTTAAAACCAAACAACCACAATACCACACAGCAACACAAGAAACTTTATTGAAACACAATCTTCATTTACATTGCGAGGCATACATGGCGAGACATGATTCATCAGAATCACGGAGACGAGAAGAACAAAACACACCAAAACAAATCTGGCGGCTAGACAAGCTGAGACCACACAGACTGTTCGACTCCAGAAGTCGCCCGGCTTGACCTGAGATCGCGCGAACAGAAACCGGACAGACTGCCACCACTGCAAGACCGCACCTCAGACCGCACGAACAGGAGCTTATTGGAACGAAGAACTGAAGCTGTCGCCAGACCGCAACTCAGATCGCCTAACCGCTGAAGGTCGCCTGATCGCTGAGCTCGCTGCGAACAGCATAAGAACAAACATAAACCAGTTCGCAGACAGACCGCTGCGGAACTGTTTATTCAAGCCGCTGGGAATCACCAAGGAAGAAGACCGCAACCTGTTGATCGCAAACCTGCGAACACAATAAACAGTCAGCTCGCTTCCGAGACCGCTCGACCTCAAAGTGAGACCGCACGAATTAACCCAGGCTCAGTTCTTATAGTTCTCGTTAGGAATGACAGGCCATGCACCTCTATTTATAGGCGGGTAGACGGATGTCGTCACCGCACAGGAGAGATACAATCACCACCCGTCAGATCGCCAGCAATCTCATAAGGCAAACCGCGCGATCAGACCTCTTGGACGAACACCCGACCAAGACGCAGATCAGCAGACAAGATCGCGCACAGGTCGCGCGAACACGAGACCGCGCACAAGACGTGCGGTCACATAGGTACTCCTTCCTTAGACCACCAGGAGCAAACCAAGAACCATCTGACCAACTTCAGACAAGTCGCCAGATCGCTAAGACAGACCGCCCGGATAAACGGTCATATAAGAACAACCCGCCCGGTCTTCCAACAAGGAAGACAGGCCAACCAGCAGATCAACTCGGGAACAGACCGCAGCTACAAGGAACAAACCGGCAGAACCAGCAGTCCGCTAGAACAGACCGACAGAGCTAGACTGGCAGAATACAAGCACAGACCACGCGGTCTCGGCGGTCTCCCAAAAACAGACCGCCCAGTCTCCACCACATCACTTCAAAAAATTCAACACTCCCCCTTGAAGTGGGAAGTGGAGACAAGCCCGAGTAAACTCCGCAACCGTGTAAACGGTCCCTTTGCCAGTGGCTTTGTGAAGATGTCTGCGACATTGTCCGCACTCCGAGCATGCTCGACCATAAGAGATCCTCCCAACACCTTTTCACGAATGAAATGGTGCTCAATCTCAATATGCTTGGTCCTCGCATGACAGACTGGATTATTAACCAGCTTGAGAGCACTCTCATTGTCCCCGCGTAGCATAGTGGGACCTCGAACCTCCTCATGAACGTCCTCCACCAACCTCCTGAGCCAAACGGCTTCTTGAGCTGCCAAGGCTGAAGCCTTGTACTCTGCTTCTGTGGTAGATACGGACACCGAGTCCTACTTTTTGCTGCAGCAAGAGATAGCTGTGGGGCCCGTCATAAAGACATAACCAGACGTTGATCTCCGATCATCCACGTCTCCCCCGTAGTCAGCATCCATGTATCCATGCAACTCCAAGATTGACCCTCTCCTAAAAAGGAGACCCAAATCAGAGTTCGACTTCACATATTTCAGAATCCCTTTTGCCGCCAAAAGATGAGGCTTCCGTGGCTCCTCCATGTACCGACTCACTTTGCCAACTGCATAAGCAATATCAGGCCTCGTGATGGTCAAGTAAATCAGGCTCCCAACCAGAGCTCGGAACACCAACAGATCAGATAGAACTCTTCCCTCATCCTTCCGAAGTTTATGATGTTGTTCCAGAGGTATAGAACTGCTCTTCCCTTCTTCCATGCCAAATCGTTGAACGATCCGCTCCGCATATCCTTCCTGAGAAACGAGCACTCCGCTCTCCTGCCTCTAGACCTCGAGTCCAAGGAAATGGTGAAGCTCCCCCAGATCCTTCATCTCGAACCTGATAGCAAGCTCAGCTCTCAGCCTTGTTACCGCCTCCTTCGAGTTCCCGGTGATAATCATGTCATCCACATACAGCAGCACAATAACCCAAAGCGCCCCCTCCTTCTTGACAAACAAGCTAGAATCAGAGTCTGAAGCAAAGAACACGCGGAATAAGAGATACTCCGCGATCTTTCCATACCACGCCCGAGGCGCTTGCTTCAACCCATATAAGGCCTTCTTCAGTTTGCAGACGTAGTCCGGACGATCCTCCGAGATGAATCCCGGCGGCTGGATCATGAAGATATCCTTGTCAGTCTCTCTGTATAAGAAAGCATTCTTAACATTGAGCTGCCAAATCTCCCATCCACAAGATGCCGCCAGAGCAATAACAAATCTGACTGAAGTCATCTTTGCCACTGGACTAAACGTCTCATCATAATCTTCACCATACTGCTGTGAGAACTCGCGAGCTACAAGGCGAGCCTTGTATCGCTCGATCGTGCCATCAACTTTCTTCTTGAGCTTGTAAACCCATTTGCATGTCACAGGGGTAATACCCTTAGGCCTGGGCACTAGAGACCAAGTCTCATTCTTCTTGAGAGCATCCATCTCTTCTTGTATAGCAATATCCCACTGCTTCACGCCTTTAGCTTTCTCAAAGCTTGACGGCTCCCTTTCATCCAAGGGACCAGCGAAGAAACATGAAACGAAGCTCACCATGTTTCCTCCTGTATATCAATCTGGTGGCTTGATAGTCCTCTTCGACCTCCTAAGAGGTTGCACCTGACTAACCACCTCCTCAGCTGCTTCTTCTGTGCAAGCTCCTCTTCCAGACGAACTTGGACCATCGCTCCCCCTGCTTCCAGAACCTGAAGCCTCCATCTCAGAGCTTGACACAGCTGGAGCTCCTCGTGAAACAGGCAACTCTACTTGAAGACTTCCCGCAGCTTTTCCTGCTTCATCAACCGTGCTCTCCGGTAGTTCAACTCCTGAACTCCCCTTGTAAGAAGTCACTTCATCGAACACCACATCCCGAGATACCACTGATCTCCGTGTCTCAGGATCCATGCACCTCCATCCTTTCTTCCGCTCATCATACCCGACAAAGACTAGCTTCCTTGCTTTCGCATCTAGCTTTGTCTGAAGAGCATCAGGAATATGCACATAGCAGGTTGACCCGAACACCCGAAGGTGAGCAACACTTGGTTTCTCCTTGAACATTAGTTCGTGATGGGTCTTCATGTTGATAGGACTTAGAGGCATCCTGTTGATGACGTAAGCTGCACAAGACATTCCCTCCGCCCAAAAAGACTTTGGGATACTCTTGGCATGAAGCCAGCATTTGCAGGTTTCCGTCAGATGACGGATCTTCCTCTCTGCAACACCATTCTGTTGTGGAGTATGGGCACAAGTGAGCTCTCTCTGAACGTCGTGTTTCCTGCAAAAACTTAAGAGCTCAACAGAGGTGAACTCCCCACCATTGTCAGTTCTCAATTTCTTCACTCGCAGGCCTAACCGACCTTCCACCAGCTCCTTGAACTCCACAAACTTCGCAAAGGCTTCTGACTTCTCTTTCAGAAAATACACCCAGACATATCTGGTGTAATCGTCAATCAACATCAACATATATATGTTGCCTCCAAGGCTTGGGGTGGCAATCGGTCCCATCAAATCACCGTGGATACACTCCAATGGCGCATTGCATCTAGTTTGCGATTTATCAAATGGAAGTCGATGAGACTTACCAAACTGACATCCAGCACAAACATGACCGTCTCCATAAGAGGACAAGCTAGGCAAGCCCTTGACAAGGCCCCTTACCGCCATAGCCTTCAATTTGTCCATGCCAACATGCCCCAACCTTTCATGCCAGATAGCCGCGCTATCATTGGTCTTCATCTTATCAACATAGGTACTTGTCGATAACACGAACAAGCCATTCACCCTCTTTCCAACATGGATAACATCTCCCTTTATCTCCGGTTGAGTTTTAAGAAACTTCACTTCTGTTGGACCAAACAGAATGTGATAACCGGCATCGACCGCATTGGTCACAGAGAAGAGATTCTTCTTCATACCTGGCACGTGATAAACACTCCTCAAAGTGAGTGGACCCTTATCACTGCTCAGGGAGACAACACCTTCTTGTTCGACAGCATGAACAGAATTATCAGCCGTAATGATAGCATCGTTACCTGAGTAAGGCGCCAAAGTAGAGAACTTTGATTCATCCCCGGTGAGATGATGTCCACACCCTGAATCAACAATCCAATCCTCTTCGAAGTTGATGGCAGCCAAGGCCTTAACGGGCATCGCCATCATATTAGTCGCAAAGGCTCCTCCCCATCCAACTTCTTCATACTTTGGCTTCTCCTTCTCTGCTACATGTCCCGACTGAAGATTAACCCGGCAATCCTTCTTGAAGTGGCCGGTCTTATTGCACCTGAAGCACCTTGGTCCATCTCCCTTCTTCTTCTCATCAGACTTAGGAGCATAACCCCTATCCTACTGACCTGAAGTAGAGGGTCCATCATAACCCGGCTTCTTATTCTCCCACTTCTTCTTCTTCTTCCCAGAGAACAACACATCACTATCTCCCCCAGAGATAGAAGTCCCCGCCATCTGTCTTGCCAAACTTTCTTGTGAACCAAGTAAGTTCTCCAGCTCCAACAGAGATGGTTGATTTGCCCAACCTTGAACTGAGGTCGCAAAGGCAAGATACTCCTTCTGCAACCCGCGAATGATATGCCTCTTCAGTTTTGCCTCTGAGATGGGATCATCAGGGTCCAATGCAGAAATCTCTGCTGTGAGGTTCTTCATCTTGAGAAAAAAGGTAGAAATAGAAACATCACCTTGAGAGGCCTTCGCCAACTCATTTTCAAGAAACTGTAGCCGAGCAACATTCCTCTTATTGAACAGCCGGTCCAAGCCCGATGATGTGATCAAACAGCTCCGGTGAGATAGCCCTCTTGAGAGTGAACTCTGCCTTAGCATTCGTCCTCCTCCAAAGTCTCACCTCTGCTATATTATCTCCTGCTAGAAACACCTCTTATGTGTCTTCGCCTCCAACTATCTCCCAAAGATCCTCGCCAAGTAAATAGCTCTCCATACATGACCTCCATTTCTTATAGTTAGTCGATGTAAGGAGTTCAATACCAAGCCCTCTTGCGAATCCGCCTTCCATGGCAATCCAAGTGGTCTCTTCTTCACAAAGACGATGACAACTCAAGTTAATCACTGCTTATCCACTCCAACAACCTACCACTGATACCATGTTAAAATTTTTGATTTGAATCATTTAGGAGTAAGCAGGAGTTGTATCAACTGAGTTAAAGCCAAACAACCACAATACCACACAGCAACACAAGAAACTTTATTGAAACACAATCTTCATTTACATTGCGAGGCATACATGGCGAGACATGATTCATCAGAATCACGAAGATGAGAAGAACAAAACACACCAAAATAAATCTGGCGGCTAGACAAGTTGAGACCGCACAGACCGTTCGACTCCAGAAGTCGCCCGGCTTGACCTGAGATCGCGCGAACAGAAACCGGATAGACTGCCACCACTGCAAGACCGCACCTCAGACCGCACGAACAGGAGCTTATTGGAACGAAGAACTGAAGTTGTCGCCAGACCGCAACTCAGATCGCCTAACCGCTGAAGGTCGCCTGATCGCTGAGCTCGCTGCGAACAGCACAAGAACAAACATAAACCAGTTCGCAGACAGACCGCTGCCGAACTGTTTATTCAAGCCATTGGGGATCACCAAGGAAGAAGACCGCAACATGCTGATCGCAAACCTACGAACACAACAAACAGTCAGCTCGCTTCCGAGACTGCCCAACCTCAAAGTGAGACCGCACGAATTAACCCAGGCTCAGTTCTTACAGTTCTCGTTAGGAATGACGGGCCCTGCACCTCTATTTATAGGCGGGTAGACGGATGTCGTCACCGCACAGGAGAGATACAATCACCACCAGTCAGATCGCCAGCGATCTCATAAGGCAGATCGCGCGATCAGACCTCTTGGACGAACACCCAACCAAGACGCAGATCAGCAGACAAGATCGCGCGCAGGTCGCGCGAACACGAGACCGCGCACAAGATGCGCGGTCATATAGGTACTCCTTCCTTAGACCACCAGGAGCAAACCAAGAACCATCTGACCGACTTCAGATAAGTCGCCAGATCGCTAAGACAGACCGCCCAGATAGACGGTCATATAAGAATAACCCGCCCGGTCTTCCAACAAGGAAGACAGGCCAACCAGCAGATCAACTCGGGAACAGACCGCAGCTACAAGGAACAAACCGGCAGAACTAGTAGTCCGCCAGAACATACCGGCAGATTCAGACTGGCATAATACAAGCACAGACCGCGCGGTCTCAGCGGTCTCCCAAAAACAGACCGCCCAGTCTCCACCACATCACTTCAAAAAATTCAACATGGTGGAGGCTGTTTGAAAAGTGAAAGGACCCTGCTTCACAGTAATGTAGATCTTATGGTCTAAGGCTTCCATGAACAGCCTTACCATTTGCTTCCATATGCCAAAATTTTCTTTGTTGCCTATGGGCAACTTCATAGACCCCATCTCCTTCTGCAACCCAGTGGCAGCCATTGGATTCAGATATGACTACTCCTTTGTAGGATCTGGTCAGACAGTTATGTCCTTTTTAAACAACCTGGCTCTGATACCACTTGATAGTTTATAGGTAGTAGTCTAGATCACCTAAGGGGGGTGATTAGGTCACTTTCTTTTCTTGCTTCTTTAACCTACCTATTTTCAGTGAGTATAAAGATTATAAGCAAACACACAGAAAGCACACAAGCATATATAGAGGTTCCTCAAGACAAGGTGTCTTGAGTAGTCCTCTTTCCCCCTTCACCCTTCTAACAATGAGTTAGACAATGCCAACACCTCCAACTCAGCTTCAAGAGCTTACAACTCAGATTCCTTAGAATATCTTAGGTTTTCTCCAAACCTTACCTCAGGCTCAACAACCCTACAAGCTCAGAGTCCTCCAACTCCTACCACTCAGAAATCTCCTGATTTCCTACCTCAGAACTATCAAGAAATCCTACCTCAGATCTTCACAAAGATCCTACACTCAAGCTGGGAGTACAACTCTACACTCAAGCTAAGCAGCCCTACAGCTCAGGCACAAAGGCCTTACATATAAATATAAATAAAGTGTTAATGATACAACAGAAGTCTATATCAAGTTAACCTTCAGATCTTGTCTTCTGTTGTCTTGTAACAGGACTGTGAAGCAGCAGCTACAAGTCTTGTTTCTCCTTGGTCTTCTCCTTCAGCAAAGTTGAAGATCTACTTGTTCTTCTTGAATGATTCAGGAAGAACTAACTTATTTCCCAGCAGGGTTCAGCTTGAGCTTGAGAGATTGCCCTTTTAGGAGGCTTGAAGAAGATCGGCCTTGCAGCACACAATACAGCTCTTCCAATAAAACAATACACTTATTTTAGACCTAACATCTTCTTTTATACTTCCTCCTTACTTTCAACGGCTATTAGAAGCCCCTGACACATCATGGACATCTGACAAAAGTGTATCTTGCTTTTCTGTCACTTGCGCCAAAAACAAATCCCGCCAGTGCTTTATTCATATTTGAATCTATCTCTGCGGTTGGGATGAGACAGCCTTCATACTCAGCGGCAACTTTTGTCTTCGTCTCAGCGGCTCCGCTGAGACAGACTGCCGTCTCAGCGGTTTTGCTCTATCTGCAGCTCAGCAGTCCCTGATTCCTTCTTGACGACACCTGAGCTTATCTCAGTGGTTCAGCTGAGACTGAGAGGTCGTCTCAGCAGTTTTGGCATTTAGACCTCTGAACACATTCCACTTCTTGGAATAACCTAACCCTGCTTTAGCATGATACAAAACAAAATTTATCAAATACAATATATACTTAGCATTGAGTGTGATGCCTCTTCAAATTAAGGGAACATTGAGGGCAATATTCCCAACACCATATATCTCCCACGCTAAATTCTACCGGTCGATGATGCGCATCATAATACTTTGCATAGTGGCTCTACGCTTCCAGCATTCGATCTCGGATTAACCTTATTTTGGACGTGGTGTCATCTATGTATATAACCCCCAAAGCTTCCGGGTCCTCATCTTGTGCCCACGACAACGGGTCCGACAACGTATTCCATACAGAGCCTCGTACAGTGGCATCTTAATACTTGCCTGGAAGCTGTTGTTATATAAAAATTTTACCAGTGGTAACACCTGTTCCCAAGGTTTGTTGTGTTCTACTATGCACAGTCGGAGGAGGTCCTCCATCGTCCGATTCGTTCTTTCCATTTGCCCGTCTTTCTAGGGGTGGAAAGCGATGCTGAAGGCTAATTTGGTCCACAGATAAGCTTGCACCCTCCTCCATTCCTTCGAAGTGAAGTGTCCATCACGGTTAGATACGATGAACTTGGGTACGCCATGAAATTTGACTACCTATTCTATAAAAATCCTGGCTAGAACATCGACACCGTCGCTTTGTCAGTTTGAATAAAACGAGCCACCTTTGTAAGGCGATCCACCACGACCCATATGGAGTCATTTCCTGCACGAGATCGTGGTAGGCCGTGGACGAAATACATAGAGTTGTCCTCAAACGTCCACTCTGGTGTGGGCAGAGACTGCAATAAATCTCCTGGGTTGTGACATTCTGCCTCATCTCAATGGTTTTCCTCTATCTGCAGCTCAACAGTCCCTGACTCCTTCTCGACGACACCTGAGCTTGTCTCAGCGGTTCTGCTAAGACTGAGAGGTCGTCTCAGCGGTTTTGGCATTTAGACCTCTGAACATATTCCACTTCTTGGAATAACCTAATCCTGCTTTAACATGATACAAAATAGGGTTTATCAAATACAATATGTACTTAGCATTGAGTGTGATGCCTCTTCAAATTAAGGGAACATTGAGGACAATATTCCCAACAATCTCCCCCTATTTGAAGAAGGCAGAACATCCCCAATGCTAAGGTACATAACAAGAGAAAACTTATTATGTAATGAGTTATATAGCATTCATGATATCACTTCAAAATAAAAGTTGACATAACTAAGGCATTACAGATCATGTCAATACAGATTTCATCTATGACAATCATTATAACAACATTGTTTATCAAAAACAATAGCTTTGTTAATTAATCATGTTCAGATATCACAGAACCTTTATAGCAATGATACTGACTATTACTTGGCTTTGACTAAGATTAGCCTTTAACATAAACCAATAGATTTGACCAAGATTTCATTTTCATTTCTATCAAAATGTTGATACATTGTTTATATTACATTTTGATTTTCAACAAAAAAATTAAATACATTGATTTAAGTTTTTCTCTTCTTAGAGGATGTTGAGCATTCAGTATTATCAGCAACAATTTCTTTCCCTTTTGTTGAGGCCTCCTTGTCTTCAGCAGCAGTTGTAGCAGTGTTTTTTCAGCATTTGCTGCTACAATTTCAGCCAGCTTATTCTTGTTCTCTTGCCTTTTGAAGTATAGGAATGGCTTTGGAATGTGCCTAGAAGGCATCCTCCTTGGGTTGTCCTTCAGCACCAAATTTGCTTTGAATATCTTTTCACTTTTGTGTTTCTTTCCAAGTGCATTATCCATTCTTCACAGGGATAGATTCTATCAATGTCTTTGCAGACCTGTCCATGGCTTAGCCATGCATTTAGGATTATGCTTTTGGAGTCCTCGCTCCAATTCTCTAGATCTGGGTCTTTGTTGTGTTCATCCCTTTGCCAAGCCATGAATTCTTCAGCTAACATCATGTGTTATCTCTCTCTTCTTTTTGCCAATCTAACATTCTAAGCAATTTGCTCTTGTTTAGATAAGTCACAATCTTCTGCTCTCTGCCTGTCCAGGAGGGGAAGGTTTAAGGCTAGCCTTGTTCCTTGTAGAACTTTGAGGGCTAGCTCAGAGTTGGTTATAACATTGGTATTCTCCCCCTTTCTGGCTTCTTCAAATATTCTTTGATTAATGTCTTGTTTAGCTGTTATGATTGTGCCTGAGAGGGTTTGGAAGACATTTTCAATGTCAGCTTTTAGCTTATCATTCAGCTTTACTGTCTCAGCATCCATTTGTGTAGCAGTTGACCGCATATATTCCTTAATATGTTTTGATGTATTCTGAAGCACCCCATCTGCTTTGCTGACATAGTCTTTGACATATCTCATATCAGACTCTGCCATTTTAGTGGCATTGTTGATGGATCTGAATATTTCAGATTGAGAGTTTACAGTCTTTTCAGCCATGACAACCCACTTGGTCATTTGTTGATTCAGATAGACAGTTTCATCTTTGATGGGTTTTAGTGCAGCCATAACTTCAGTCTTTACATTAGAGATGGACTGATCTACATACTCCTTCACTGTAGAGGCAAACCTACCAGCATAATCCTTCATGGGTGCCAGATGAGTATCTAGCATAATTTGAATGGCACTAATAATGTTCTCATTTGACTGTGAGGGGATGGAGGATGAAGCTTGCTGATTAATCACTTCAGATTTTTTGAGCTCTTGAGGGAGATTTGGAGGAGGGATTGATTCCACTTGGGGGGTTATCTACCCTTGTACTTGGTCAGGAATGACTTCATCATCATCCTCATCATCTCCAACATCAATAACTTCATTATTATTATCATCATATTTTCCTTGCTCCTCCCCCTCAGATGGAGCACCAGTTTGTCTTTGAACAGGTGAATCCTAGAGAACTGGTATATTATCAGGATTAAATTTGATTCTTCTTTCAAGATTTAAGAGGATGGTGTCAATCTTACTTTGCATATCCTCAGGAGAATGCTCTTTGATCTCATCAATTCTGACAGAGACTTCTTCAGCAGTATTATTTTTATCAGCAACATCCATTTCAGAAGGCTCTTGTTGTTGCTCCCCCTCAGATAGGGCATCCAACTGGTCCTGAGGGTCTGAAGGTGAGATTACTATGGAATCATTAGTTATTAACTAATTTACTGTTCAAGATTAGATAGCATTATCAATAATTTGAGGTTGAAGGATTAATTACCAAGGGTGTTATTTACTCCATGTCATTTGCCTTTATAGAATCAGCAGGCATGTTTTGTGCATCTTCAGCACCTTTATCAGATGAAGCATCTTCATTCTCATCAGAATGTTCTGACTCAGAACTTGAGAAATCATTCTGGACTTCTTGGATTCTTTTGACATCTTATTTTTCTTGTGCTTTGCCACTGAGGGTTGGCTCATGGGGAGCACCCAAGTGAACCTATCTAAAGTTTTTATATCCATCCTTTTGAGGTAGTGGAGATTTGACCCTTTTTAGCTCTCAAACTTCTCAGGATAGGTGTGTTGGATCGGTAGGCGCCCTTAGAGGGGGGGGTGAATAAGGGTTTTCAAAAAACTTATATTATATTTTGAAAAGCTTTGATATAATGCGAGATTAAGACAATAAGAAGTCAAGTAAAACAATTGAAATAAAGTAGAGACATATTTTATTAATATGAGATAAGGTTTTACAATAGTTGATTTCTATAACGCTAGAAATCGATGGCGAAGAATAGTAGACTCTTTTTGTTTTCTATCCCGACTCGTATCCCCATGAACCGGTAGCCCTAGCCTATCCTCCCCGAATTCGGCCTCAAGCCGCTCTAGCCAACCCTTCCCCGGATATGGCCTTGAGCACCCCTAGACCTAACCTAGATCTAGTCGCCAACACGAGGCGAATTTCCACCCTAAGTCCTACCCAGACCTAGTCGCCAACACGAGGCGATTTCTCTAACCGTTTACAAGAAATATGAAATGAAAATAATTAAAACTCCCTCCTGATGAACTTCTGAAGTTGGAGACGAAGATCCGCTGTAGAATAAGCGTTGGAGAAGCGGACTTCGTTTGGATCCGGCGTGAAGAGATTCTCATTTAGAAGTTTGCAGAACTTTTGTAGGACATCAACTTTCGGCCAAAGCAGCCTCTGGAATTCTAGCACTCAATCTCTCTCTCTGATGTCCCTTAGAAATGAGAGAAGAGGGGTCCTATTTATAGCCTCAGCGCTAGCGTCTGCGCTAGAGGTACCATCGGCGCTATCCCATTTTAGGACATATTCTGCGCGGCAGGATCTTCAATCCGAGGAAACATTTCTCTCTTGCCTTCTGTGCTCTGCGCTATCGCCTGCGCTATCGGATCTTGCCAGGCGCTATCTCCTTCTATATGTGCTCCCGAAATTGCGCTTATCATTGCTAGCGCCAGGCGCTAGGTGATACCGCCGGCACTAGTAGGAGTGTTGGATTTGATGGCTCAAATTTGGGGGCAACCTTCTTATGTAATCCTTGAGTCATGTGAACTTTGTTATCCTGCACACTTAAACACACAAGATCAAATACACATAGGATTTGTTATTCTCAAACCTAGGAGATGCGGAAGACCATGTTCCAACAAGGTGTTCAGAAGGTATAGGGACAGAATTCTTCCCAAGTTGGGGGCTTGCAGGCACTCTTTCAGACTTTGCAAGATCACATTTCCCCATCATATCTTCCTCTTTAAGATAATCATTGTCATCAGTTCAAACATGAACTGGGAGATGGTGTCATGGGAGCCTGGTTTACAAATAATGGCCTACCCCACTATGTCAGAGAGGAGTTTGCCTCTCTGATTGAAGAATTTTCTCTTCAGTGAACCTTTTTGAGCATCACCATAGTTACACCATGCAAGAGCTTTCTTCATGTCCTTATCTGAGATTTCTTCTTCCTCAACATGATGATGATTCCAATATTTATACGATTTTATGGACTCATCCGGGCTAGTTTTCACTCTTGTGCACGTCTTATTTGAGCTAGAATTGCTTGTATTTCTCTTATAATCACTTCCGCGCTATGTGCACTAATTAGGCCCGTCTTGGTATGCTTTTGTGCTTCTTGTTGTTGGGGGTAAGAACATGGTGCTCCCTAACCTTTTATTCTATATTTGTATTGAGCTGGAGGGGTATTCCCAGCTGTGTTGATGTTTATGCAGGTGGAAGGTTCATCCTATTTTACCCATATTTCATGTCTGCATGTATCGCACGGTCGTGCATTTTACTTGACGCACGGTCGACTGCGGTCGTGCGCTCTCGTCTGAGGTGAAAAACAATGTTCTGTCTTTGATCGTGCATTTTTACGCACGGGTAGTAGCCCGTGCGCGAAGGAATTGCACGATCACCTGTTAAGCCTGGTTTTTAGGCCATCTGGATTTGTTCATGCATTTTTACGCACGGGAGGCTTCAACCGTGCGTGAGTAAAACGCACGGGCATTGCTGCTGCTTCTTCCAGGTCTTTCTTCTTTGTTAATATTGCATGGTCTACGCATGGTCGTACATTCGACTGTGCGTGACTAATTTTTTCATATTTTAGTATATAAGCCAGGAAATCTGTTGGCTTAGGGAGGAATTCGAAAACATACTTTTGAGCCCGCCATTTTCGCTCCAGTCCGCCCATTTTGCCTCTCCACCACCACTCGACCTAGGAGAATCTCCGGTCACCGCTTTCTTGCGAATCTTTCGCCAGAGCTTCCTCCTCGGCCTCCTCCATCATCCACGAGCTTAAGAACACCATCGACGGAAAGTCTCCGCTGCATTCAAGGTGTGTCCAATAAGAGTTAGCTTGAGCTAAACTGCGAAGAAGACGAGTAATGTGTAGGAAGGTGACAGCTCTTCTGGACCCCGGATGGCAACTGAAGACCGAGCACGGACGAGGCTTGACAACCCTACGATTTTGACCGAGAACCTTCAGCAAAGACTTCGAGCTTCGGTTTTCTCTTTCCCCTTGTGTATTGCTTCAGAGTTTTCCTATGTATGTGTGTTATTTTGGATGATGTGCATAAACCCTTTATTTAGTTAATGTAATTTCATGTTTATGAGATTCAATGTGGTTTATGTGAGTTGAGGAGCACCCCATTCCACCTTCCACTCCACCACTGCGTTGTGCGCCGTACTAGCAATTGCTAGTTGCGTGTTTTGTGACGAGGTGCTTACGACCCTCACTCTGCCGGTTACGAATCGTTCATCCGCGAGCCTTCTGATGCGATAATTTCGGCAAGTGCACCGGTCGCGCAAGTAATAATAATGGGGAAAATCCCCGAGTGTCGGTCTCTTGAGGAACACAGTAAGGTGGAGTTAGGTTTCGAGGAAGGACTTGAGATCGAAGTCCTTGGTCGGGGTTACTATGGATGGTTGGTTTGGTTTGCGAATAATAAAATAAAAGACTACAACTACTCCTATGCAATGCCGCTATGCAATGCTTCGCTTGGCGGGATGGAGACTAGGCAGGCCTTGAGCGCGCTGCTTCGCAAGGGCGGATGGGCGAGTAGGCTAACGGAGTGAGGGTCATAAGCACCTCTTCAACAAGCACGCCACTAGCAATTGCTAGTGCGGCGACGAACGTGACGGCGGGATGGAGGATGGAATGGGGCGCACCTCAAGCAACTCAAACAACAAACATTTCACATAGACATGAAATATATAGAAATACAAACTAGTTTTAAGTGCAACTTCATCTTAATACATAGATCTAACTACATACACACATCAATAAGAGAAGAATAAGGCAAGAAATCGACCGAATCCGAAGGCTCGTTGTAGATTCACGGTAGGAAGCACCGGGTTGTCAATCCGCGTCCTAGCTCGGTCCGCAACTACGTCCGGGGTAGAGAGAGTTGTCACTACTCTCCAATTAGCCCATCTTCTTCGTGTCACGATCCGGTAGAGGTTGCAAACTTCCTCTTGCTTGATGGCGATGGCGGCTAGGTCTTCCCTTGGAGCGCTAGGATGAAGGAGGAGGCCAAGAGGAAGCTCCGGCTCAAGATTGGCGTGAAGAACAAGCCCGGAGCACCTCCATATGGTGGGCGGCGATGGAGGGGGGCGAAAAACCTGTGGAAGGGGCAAAAACGGCGGAGCTGGGCGGAAAAACGGCGAGGATCCCGACCTAATTCGCGAGCAGCAATATTTATAGGCGCTGGAATAAACAGTGCGCACGGTCATTGGCGCACGACCAGTGGTCGTGCGCACTAGAATCATGTGATCGTGCGCCTGACTGGACGGAGCCTGCAAGGGAAGAAAATTATAAAATACAATGTTCGCACGATCAGTGGCGCACGACCAGTGGTCGTGCGCACTATCGTAAGTGGTCGTGCGATAAGCAAAACAGAACTCATAAAATGGGCGTTAAGTGCGCACGATCAGTGGCGCACGACCAGTGGTCGTGCGCGATAGAACCAGTGATCGTGCGCAGTGTTCCTATACAGATTTGTACCGGGAACACCTGCATGACTCCTGTTCCAGCATAACCACGAATCTTGCCACTGAAAGTGGCACTTAACGATGCATGAAAACTACTAGAGATGAATAGCAAGAAACAACACCAAAAACGGGCCTAGAGGTGCACTTAGCAAGGAGTATCAAATATGAGTGAAAACATGTCTAAAGTGAAGTGCATAGACTAGAAAACCGGCCCAGATGAGTCCATAAATGTGTATATGATCAGGACTCATCACCTTCTCGTCCACCCGCTTACCGAAGCATGACATTGCGGCATGCATTCCACCTCGCCAAGCGAAACGGTACTTTAAGCCCGCATTTTCTTTCGTTGTTGTTAATTTAGGAAACCCAAGATCAACCCCCCCTTTTTTATTATTAACATAGTAATCTTTATAATCAATTTCCCTAACGAGAAATCATACACCCCAACTTGCAATCCTCTAAGAACGATATTCGGGGAGGCTCTCCCAACTTTTATTACTTGTACGACCGGTGCACTTGCCATAAGCGTGTCAAGTTTTTGGCGTTGTTGCCGGGGATTGTAAGCGTTGTATGAGTTTTTCTTCCAGGAAGCTGTTATAAAGGTTCTTTGTTGTTTTTGATTTTCTTTTTGTTTTGTGTAAGTTTATGCAGGGGCAAGGCCCTGAAGAGCTAGTAGAGTACGACCCTGAGATAGAGAGGATGATGCGCGCGCGTCGTCGTGCTGGTGCTGCTGCTATGGATCCTAATATCAACAGAAATGAAATTAACCTCGGGGGTGAGAATGCACCCAATGTTGGTCATGTGGCTGATGAGAATAAGGTGGCCCGGGCGAGGCCCAGAAGATGCGAGATTACACCACTCCCACCGTGGGGAATGTGTACCCTGGTTTTGGCCCAGCCATCACGAACAACTAGTTCGAGATCAAGTCGGTGATCCTGAACATCATCCGCAACAATGCCTAGTTCTCTGGGATGGCAAGTGAAGATCCCCATCTTCACTTGGCAGAGTTCTAAGAAATATGCGAAACGTTCTGGTATGCCGGTATAGCGGACGACACGGTGAAATTAAGAATATTCTCGTTCTCCCTCCGTTATACAGCCAACGTGTGGCTCCATACGATCCAACTAGGCACAACAACTACATGGGAGCTTCTTTCCTCCAAATTCTTAGCAAAGTTCCACCCTGCGGACAAAACTGTGAACCTAAGGAGGGAGATTGCAACCTTCCAGCAGCACGCTCAGGAGACCCTCGCGGAAGTTTGGGAGAGATTTATGGAACTCCTCCGGAAGTGTCCTCACCATGAGCTGCAACCCTGGAACCTTGTGGAGTATTTCTACTTCGCAATAGAGCCTAGATACAGGACAATGATTGATGCTACCGCCAGCGGAACCCTCTTAAATCATACTCCATATGAAGCTTTGCGAATTTTGTAGGATACCGTGACTCATAGTTCTTTTTGGACTGCAAGGCAGAACACCCCGCGTAACGCAAGAGGACTATTAAAAGTGAACACCTCTGGTCCAGCTCCGTTACCATACGAGAGCATAGCGTTGTTGAAGAGCCCTGCCTCTTCTCCGGCTCCGGTGATGGCTATATCTTGTCAAGTATGCGGGAACTTCGGTCATCATACTTATGAATGCCCCTCAGGTGAAATCTCCTCTAACTTTTCTAATCTCAATATGGAAGAAAATGTTAATATTATTCAAAATCAAAATCGTACTACACCATTTTCAAATACTTATAATCCGGGTATGAGAAATCACCCAAATTTCTCATGGAATCAAAACATTGCGGGCCAACATTGGCAACCGGGACAGCATCAATTTGATGCTCAAGATTTCGGAAGCCAACAAAGGCCGCCTCAACCCGGATATAATCAAGGCACTCTGGTGCAGCGCAAGAGTGCGTTAGAAGAGATGATGGAGAAATTTGTTGATGTGGCCCAAGCAAATATGGCCAATCAAACAGCCTCGATGAGGAACTTGGAAATGCAACTGGGCCAATTGGCTAAAGTGCTTTCTGAGCGTAATCAAGGTGCTCTCCCCAGCATGACGAAGAAGAATCCTCGTGAGCGGGGAAAGAGCATAATCGAAACGGATGGTTGTCATGAGGGCGATCTGATTGTGAAATGTGAAATTAATAACGTTGAAACCACCGCTCTGTAAGACACTGGTTCATCGCGCAACATTCTTGCATTGCAATACGTTGAAAATCTAAACCTAAAAATAAATGTCGATGATCGGACGTCGCTTGTCCTGACTAATGGAATGGTGGTAGAAACGGAAGGAGAAATTAAGGATATCAAGGTAATTATAGATGGAACTTCGGTTATCACGAATTTCCAAGTTTTGGGCCCCATGGAAAACAACTCCATGCCTATTTTGGGTGTCCCATTCTTGAACGAGAGTGGTGCCACCATTCACATTTCTAGTGGGTGTATCACCTTGTCACCCAAGGTGACACACCACACTCACCCGTCTACAATAACCAACGACATCAGTTTTATGCATGTTATTTCTAATGAGCTTGCTAGTGAATTGAATGCAGTTGTGGAGGGAAATAGAAATAAGACAATGGCGTAGAACGAGAAGGAAGGAGAAGTTATAGCAAAGAAATACACATTGAGGGAAGAGGATGACGACAACAAAGGCGGCGAGGCTGAGAAGTTTGAAGTCACCATGGCCAACTTGGCCACAAACTCTTTAAGTACTTTTATAAAAATAGGAGACAATTATAAACAATTAAAACAGGTTAGTTAGGCAGATCTATCACCCGTAGAAGGTGAATAAATGAAGCCCTTGGCTGCTCCGACACTGCTAGACAATGATTTTGATCGAGCTCTTATTACTCGTTGGCGCTCTCCTACTGTGGAGAGATTGAAGCAGATGAGTTATTGCGTGCAGCGCGCTTTACTGCCCTCCGGCACGAGAAGGAAGAGGTTAGGGGCAAGGGAGAGATATCTCATTTGTGCCCTAAAGCCTTCACCTCCTTCACATCTCGTGTGGCTGGGGAGAATCATCACAAATAAGCCTACAGCTGAGTCGTGATGGAGTCTCCGATCTTATATTTCTACGGTTTTATTTTGCTTCATTCTGTTTCTTTGAACTTTGCTTGTGAGGTTATCTTGGTAATGTTTTGGAGAATTGCTAGAATTTTGCTTGAACTCTATTGCTATAATGTTAATACAGGTATTTGGTCCACCTTAAGGACGGTAAATAAAAGGGCTCTTGGGATACAACCCATTGGGACCGCTTGGTTTCGCTCTTTTTTTCCTTTTTCTATTCTATACATTAGTTTATCTCTATTTTGTCTGGAGAAATGCTTTAATCGCAGGGCCAAAAATCTATTTAGAGCATGCGGGACTGCTGCCTTTGAAAAAGAATCACTGATCTTCTGGTAGGCTCATTTATGAGTCTAGGTACCCTCTACCCTTAGCTCCTTTTTATTATGCAAATATTTTCTTTCGATTTGCTTGACTTTAAGTCTGGGGGAGAGCCATACCTAGTGCCCACTTGCACGTGCACATAAGCACATCATACTAGAAGTTAAAATCTTATTTTGATTTTCATTCTCATAGCACACCACAACATCCAATAAAGAGCGCACTTAATTGTAGGCACGTAAAGAGTCTACCTCGTTTCTTTTGTAGGATTGGGAAAATTGTTGTGATGGCTTAGGGTTGTAAGATGGAGTAAAATGTTGACTCCCATAGTGCTCTAGTCGAGTACTCGCGTCTTGCATAGAATTGTGTGTAGAATAAATTTTTCTTTATGCTTATAGTTTTGTAATTTTTCTAATTGCGTAATAATTGATTATTCTACTCAAAAGTGGTGAATCTGGTGTGAATCCGACGGTAGCATAGGAATGTGTGTAGATGGTGTCTTGCTCGAGTTGGGAGGAAGAATCATCTTTCTCGGTGGCTAAGAACTTTCCCCAAGCGACTCTTGAAGCATTGGCATAAGTTAGTTCAAAGCGTGAGCATGATGTAGGCCTTCGTTTTGGCCAGGTTGAGCTTTGTATACCGACCCTATCATTATCCTTGCTAGCCCTTTGTTCCTACCTCGTCTCTTGATTCAGCTCCACTTATATTTCCAAAGCCTGCAAGCTAATCCTAGTCGCACACCCAATCTGAGCTTTAGTGTTGTGTTATTTTTAATTAAGGGTGTTGATGCGGTATAAAGTTTGTGAAAGTGTGGTTTGCACTTCCTCGGATTATTCGCTGAAAAAGTGGTGAGAAAAGAAAAATAAAGAAATTAGAAAAAGAAAAAAAATGTTTGGTTAAGAAAAGAGCAAAATTGAAAATCTTGTTAAGAGTTGTTTTGGGAGTAGGTGGTGCACACACCCACGTTTTCAGGTTCAAGTCTGGGGGTGTGGTGCACCCGTGTTCTTGTTGTAGTGCTTGGATAATTTCCCTGACACAAGCTCTTTTGGGTTAGGTGCGGAAACCTTCATGTTTATCCTTATAAACCCTACCGAATCCCAAGCCCCATTTTTATCCTAAAGTTCTACAGACCCACGTAATGAACCATACTAGTGTCATGAAGAAAGTGTGACCGGGTGAGCTTATGGTCACCGACATTGATGGATTCCAATGGAGGTTGTTCTGAGCACCGATCTTAAGCAATGTTTGCCTCAGCGATCAGTTTACTTTCTTCCTAAGCATAACCGGATGATTCGCCGTGATTCAACTTTTGAGTAGAAATAATATATAATTATGCTCTTAGATTATTACACGGGTGGATGGTTCATCCTATTTTACCCAGATTTCATGTCTGCGTGTATCGCACGATCGTGCGTTTTCCTTGACGCACGGTCGGCTGCGGTCATGTGCTCTCGTCTGAGGTGAAAAATGATGTTCTGTCTTTGATCGTGCGTTCTTACGCACGGGCAGTTGCCCGTGCGCAAAGGAATCGCACGATCACCTATTAATCCTGGTTTTTAGGCCACAGGATTTGTTCGTGCATTTTTACGCACGGGCGGCTTCAACCGTGCGTGAGTAAAATGCACGGGCGCTTCTTCTTCTTCCAGGTCTTTCTTCTTCGTTAATATTGCACGGTCTACACACGGTCGTGCGTTCGACCGTGCGTGACTTATTTTCTGATATTTTAGCATATAAGCCAGGAAATCTGCTGGCTTAGGGAGGAATTCAGAAAAATACTTTTGAGTCTGCCATTGCCGCTCCAGTCCGCCCATTTCGCCTCTCCACCACCGCTCAACCTAGGAGAAGCTCCGGCTACCGCTTTCTTTTGAATCTTCTGCCAAAGCTTCCTCCTCGGCCTCCTCCATCATCCATGAGCTCAAGAACGCCATCGACGGAAAGTCTCCGCTGCATTCAAGGTGTGTCCAATAAGAGTTAGCTTGAGCTAAACCGCGAAGAAGATGGGTAAAGTGGAAGAAGGTGACAGCTCCTCTGGACCCCGGACAGCAACTAAAGACTGAGCACGAACGAGGCTTGACAACCCTACGATTTCGACCGAGAACCTTCAGCAAAGACTTCGAGCTTCGGTTTTCTCTTTCCCCTTGTGTATTGCTTCAGAGTTTTCCTTTGTATGTGTGTTATTTTGGATGATGTGCATAAACCCTTTATTTAGTTAATGTAATTTCATGTTTATGAGATTCAATGTGGTTTATGTGAGTTGAGGAGTGCCCCATTCCACCATCCACTCCACCACTGCGTTGTGCGTCATACTAGCAATTGCAAGTTACGTGTTTTGTGACGAGGTGCTTACAACCCTCACTTCGTCGGTTACGAATCATCCATCCGCGAGCCTTCTCGTCCACCCGCTTACCGAAACACGGCATTGCGGCCTGCATTCCATCCCGCCAAGCGAAGCGGTGCTTTAGGCCCGCATTTTCTTTCATTGTTGTTAATTTAGGAAACCCAAGATCAACCCCTCTTTTTATTATTAACATAGTAATCTTTATAATCAATTTCCCTAACGAGAAATCTTACACCCCAACTTGCAATCCTCTGAAAACGATATTCAGGGAGTCTCTCCCAACTTTTATTACTTGTACGACCAGTGCACTTGCCCTAAGCGTGTCACATGACTGTATGGAGTTAAATGCAGGCCATTTTCTATTCTCTTGGAGGAGACTTTAATCTTTTCATCTCCAACCTTTGACTTCAAGGTGGACTTGGATGGGGAGATCCTTACATTATTGAACCATTCCAAAACTTCAGTTCTGAGAATGACAGTGGGCTCAGACAGAAGGTATTCTAGACCTTGAGCTTCTAAGAGTTGAATCACCTCCTTTATTTCTTCTGGAGCATGAGAAAATCCATTTCTTACTACCTCATACCCTTCCAGAAGATCCTTAGAACTCTTTGGCGCCATTATTTTTGAGAAAATGAGATGTTGAGATGGAAGGGAAGATGATTCATCTCAGCAGCTGGGGAGTAAGGGTTGTGTAATTATCCTTACTCACATTGGTCTATTGATATAGGTTTGGGTTATGTTTTGATTAGCCCTAATGATTAAAGTTGATTGGACTTATTATTTTAAGTGATTTTAGATCATTTAAAGTTAAATTTTGACAAACAACAATTTAGGCATCCCGTCTCAATGGAACCGCTGAGACGGCGATTTTACACCGCTGGGACAGAGAACTGTCAACCGCTGGGACATTTTAGCTGTCTCAGCGGTTCAGCTGGAATTTGCCCAGTTGTCCCAGCGGCTCAGCTAAAACAAGTCTCCTGCTTTAAATGATCTTACAAACTAATATTAAGCCATTTTGATTGGAATTTTTGATGTCCTAATCATGTCACTAAGTGAGTTGATGTAACAACATATTGTACTAGAGCATAACATTCAACATATCATTGAGGACTGATAATTGGATAAGTTAGTCATTATTCAATATTTAACATTCCAAGATCAATCTTGAAAGAATTAAATTTGGCCTCATCCAATGGCTTTGTAAAGATATCAGCAACTTGATTGTCAGTGGGGACAAATTCAAGGCAGATATCTTTACATTCAATATGTTCTCTTATAAAATGAAATCTTATCTCTATGTGCTTAGTCCTGCTATGAGAGACAGGATTCTTAGCAATAGAGATAGCACTGGATGAGTCACAATATAAAGGAGATTGACTTACCTTGAGGTTGTAATCCTCTAGCTAATGTTGTATCCACAAGAGTTGTGCACATCAGCTACCTGTAGTAATATATTCTGACTCAGCAGTAGAAATAGCCACACTGGTTTGCTTCTTACTGCTCCATGATATCAACCTCCTTCCTAGGAATTGGCAAGTTCCACTTGTACTTTTCTTATCTTCTTTGCATCCTGCAAAATCTGCATCTAAAAAGCCTGTTAGTTCAAAATCATTATTCTTAGAGCACCAAAGGCCAAGATGTTGGCTGCCTTTAAGGTATCTCAAAATCCTCTTTGCAGCTGAATAGTGAGATTATTTAGGGCATGCTTGGTACCTAGCACAAACACATGTAGCATACATAATGTTTGGTCTACTAGCAGTTAGATACAACAAGGATCCAATAATGCACCAGTACATGGATTCATCAAAGGCCTTGCCCTTCTCATCCTTGTCCAGGGAAATGTTAGACCCCATGGGAGTTTTCATGGTGGAAGCAGATTCCATCCCAAACTTCTTGGTAAGCTCCCTAGTGTACTTAGTCTGAGAGATGAATATTCCCTCATCAGACTGTTTCACTTGGAGGCCTAAAAAGTACTTGAGCTCTCACATACTGCTCATTTCAAACTCCCCTTGCATAAGGTTGGCAAACCTTTTGTAGAGGTTGTCATCTGTAGACCCAAAGATTATTTCATCAACATAAATTTGGACTAGAAGACACTTTCCCTTTGTTTCCCTAAGAAACAATGTGTTATCTATCTTTCCCCTCAAGAACTTGTTCTTAATGAGAAAGCTAGACAATGTCTCATATCAAGCCATGGGGGCTTGCTTTAGACCATATAGAGCTTTCCTAAGTAAATAAATATGAGAAGTAAGGGTAGGATCTACAAAACATGATGGTTGTTAAACATATACCTCTTCCTTCATGTTACCATTAAGGAAAGCTGACTTGACATCCATCTGGTATACTTTGAACCCCTTGTGGGCAGCATAGGTAAGAAATAGACTAATTGCTTCTAACCTTGCAACTGGGGCAAAAGTTTGATCAAAGTCTATACCCTCTTCTTGTCTATAGCCTTTGGCTACTAATCTTGCATTGTTCTTGATGATGATTCCATTTTCATCCAACTTGTTTCTGTATATCCATTTTGTGCCAATGATATTGTGTCCTTGAGATTTTGTCACCAACTTCCAAACTTTGCTTCTCTTGAATTGAAGAAGCTCTTCTTGCATGGCTTGAATCCAGAAAGTATCTTAATTGGCCTCTTCAAACTTCTTGGGCTCCAACTGTGATAGGAAGCACAGGAATATAGCTTCATTGTGAGCCCTACTTCTTGTGATCACACCTTGATTCTCAGCTCCAATTATCTGTTCTCTTGGATGATCTCTCAAGTGTCTTGTTGCTTCAGGCATCCTGGCAGCAATTTGCAAGTCTTCTTCAGGAACAGCAGGATGTTCAGCAGCTTGCACTTCTTCATCTTCAGGAATAGCAGCATCTATATAAGCTTTGCTGCTGCTGGGAATGTCTTGGATAGACATCTCTTCCAATTTCTATTCATTTTCTGTCAAAACAGACGAAGTAGACCATCCCTTATAAAGTAGGCTGGTCTCATCAAACACTATATGCATAGACTCTTCTACAACATGAATTTTCTTGTTGTATACTCTATAAGCTCTACTATGTGAGTTATAGCCTACAAGAACCCCCACATTGCATTTTTCTGCAAACTTTGTCAAATGAGATTTTCCATTGCTTAAAATGTAGCATTTGCAACCAAAGATTCTAAAGTATGATATTGTTGGTTCTTTGCCTTTCAGAATCTCATCTGGAGTAATTCCAAGGACCTTATTGATGGAAGCTCTATTGAGAAAAAAATAAGCAGTATTGACTACCTCAGCCCAAAAATATTCTGGAAGTGAGGAGTCACTAAGCAATATTCCCCCAGCTTCTATCAAGGTCCTATTCCTCCTCTCAGCCACACTATTTTGTTATGGAGTCCTTCGAGAGGAGAACTCTTGGGTGATACCAAATTCTTGACAAAACCTTGTCATAGCTTCAGATTGAAATTATGTGTCATGGTCAGTCCTAGTCCTGACCACAGTACATTGTATATCATTCTGAATGGACTTGACAAGATTTATAAAGACATTTAAGGTATCAGATTTCTTCTTTAGGAAGAATACCCATGTATACTTTGAGTGTGTACAACCCCAATATTCTCCAGAAGATGAGCAGAGATTCAGAAGTCAGCAGGCGAGAGAAGTAACAAGGAGGGCGAGCCAGAGACCATCAAAGGTCCCGCTCGCATGAGGCAGGCGAGCAAGCCCCTTGGCAGTCGCTCGTATGAGGCAAGCGAGTCGGTTTCCCGGTGGATGCCCGCAGGGAGTGTGCGAGCTGGGCTCTCATCGTCAGCTCGCAAGAAGGCATGCGAGTCAGGCTCGCGAGAGGGAGCCTCGGGTGCGGCTCGCCCAGCAAGGGTCCAGGGAGGTTTTTACCCAAAATCCCCTGGTGGTCTGCAGTTAGCCCCTCCAAATAGCAGAGTTTGGCTGTTGGTAGACCATTTTGGGCTGCGTATAGTAAGAGTGTAAGGTGGGATTCCGCTATTGGCAGACCAGACTTAAAAACTATAAATAGGCCTTGAAGGGCACCTTTGGAGAGGATTCCAATCAGAGCATTCTGAACTTCCTTCTCCCTAGGTTTCCTTGGCTCAGCTCTCTAGCTCACCAAGGTGCCCAGTCTCAGCTTTGGCTTGGGGGAAGCGCTCAAAGATCTTCCGGGTTTGTGGTGGGACCTTCTCGATGTGACTAAGGTCTTAGTCTAGTTCCAAATCTCTAGTCCGCTCCTTCCGAGGGATCAGTAAGGGCTAGCTGCCCCTCAACTTGTTGAGGGATCGAGCTTCACAAGAGACCAAGAAATTAGTTTTAACATTTTGGTGCGGTGAGCGTGGAGTGTAGCTAGTCCAAGAAAGTTCCAAGGAAGGGACATGGTAGGAGATGAAGAGCAGGGCGAGGAGTTTTGCGGGTCACCCCCGGTGGTGACGCCAAGGATGTTCTCGGACTTCAGGAGGGAAGTCCTCGACACACTCGGATTCGCCGTCGCAGCGTTGCGAAGCGAGTTTGAGACCCCGGCGCCTCAGGCGTTCCCTCCTCCAGCAGCGGCTGGCGAGAATGCCCCGGGAGGAAGGGATGGAAAGGAAGTGTCCGGGGGGTCAGTGCAAGACCTGTAAGGGCAAGTGCTGTTTGCCAGCCCATCGAACGAGGTTCTGGAGAGCACGGGGCCGTCGAGCACGGTACAAGCGAGCACGGTGCAGGCGAGCATGGTGCAGGAGAGCACGGTGTAGGCGAGCGCGGTACATGCGAGCGCGGCACAAGTGAGCGTGGTTCCGGCGAGCGCGACGCCTATAAGTGTGGTTTCGGCGAGTGTGGCTCTCGTGAGCATGATTCCAGCAAGCTCAAGCCTGGTGAGGGAGCTCGGGGGGCGAGTGGAGTAGGAAAGGGTGGTAGGTGGGGGATCCCCTTTTGCGAGTTGGTGCTTTCCGCACCCATTCCGGAAGGGTTCAGGGAATGGGACAGGGTCTACTATCACGGCAGGGACGACCCTGTCCAGCACCTACAGTCATTCGAGGACTCAGTTTCTATCAGGCCGATGTCGGATGCCTTTAAGTGTCGGCTCTTCGCTGTCACCCTGAAAGAGAAGGTCAGGTACTTGTTCCATCAACTCCTTGTTGGGTCGATTTACGCATTTGAAGACTTGCGTCGAAGCTTCTTGTTGTTATTCTCAACTTTGAAGAAGAGGAAGAAGGACGTTGAGTCCCTCTTCAAGGTTAAGCAGGAGCCCAGGGAATCATTGGCTCACTATGCGAATCAATTCCAGGAGGAGGTACTACTCACCTCGGAGATGCCCGGGTTTGCCCTCCAGGTCGCCTTCATGGTTGGGCTGAGGGAAAATTTTTCAAGATGGGATTGAAGAGGAAGGCCCCCGTCTCCTACGAGGAGTTGATGGAGAGGGTGGCGGAGGAAATCGAAGGGGAGGATGCCAATCCACAGCTCACCAGGAGGCTAGCAAAATTCAGTGAGCCGGAGGTCAGGCAGCAGGAGGTGCGGAGAAGAGAAGAGCCCAGGGCCCCGGAGGTGGGATGGAGGAAGCAAGGCGGGGGAATGCAAGGTCAAGGGAGAGGCTATGCCCCGGGAGGGGGTAACTTCCATGGAGGTTGGGGGAGACCTCAGCTGGGGTGGAGGCAGGGTCCAAGGCAGATGCCTCCCCCGCCTCAGCAAGCGATGGCAATAGGGAGAGGAAGAGGAGGAAGAGCAAGGGGTGGAGCAAGGGCAGCAACTCGAAGGAGGAATAGGGGGTGGAAGTCGAGAGGGGGGAGGTGACGTTGCCATGTTGTGACTTCCATGACGAGGAAGGTCACACGACGGCCACTTGCCCGGAGCTCTTGGAGACGAAGAGGGCCAAAGCGCCCGCGTCGTAGTGGCAGCAACAGCATGTGAGGATTGAGGATGTCCTACCTTGTGAGGATGAGTAGGAAAGGTGCGAGGATAGGGTCGATTTGGGGACCTGAGGAGGGATCGGAGTGATTCACGGGGGTGTAGGGGTTGAGGCAACCCGCAAGGCGAGCCTCCATACCATCTACCGCCGGAGCGTGGCTTCGACATCCAAAGCCCCGCCCCCGACAGAAAAAATTACTTTCTCTCAAAGGGATATGTCGGGTCATGAAGACCCTTTCTACGATGCGTTGGTCATCCAGACCGCCATTGAGAACTTCACGGTGTCCCGGATTCTCGTGGACAATGGAAGCTCAGTCAACATCATCTTCAAGAAGGCGTTCGATGAGATGAAGGTAGAGACCAAGAGGGTGTTGGCCTCGGATGGCCCATTATTCAGATTCTCCGGGGAGAGGAAGGAGGTAGAAGGGGGAGTGGGACTTTATGTGGTCCTGGGGGGGGGGGGGGGGCAGTCTCGGAATTACCGCTTTGTCATAGTGGATACCCCCAGCAGCTATTGTGCCATCTTCGGACAACCGCTTATCAGTGCTTTCCGCTGTGTCCCCTCCACCTTCCACCAATGTCTCAAGTTCAACTCGGGAGGAGTTATGGTTCGGGTAAGAGGGGACCCAAAGGTAGCGAGGCAGTGCTACATGACGACCGTGAACACCATCTCCTGGATAGCTGAAGCAGAGGAATGGGATCGGGAGATGGGGGAGCCTACGAGTCTCAGAGAGGAAGCGGAGGAAGAAAGAAGGGGAGAAGGAAAAGCCCAGGGGGGATAGGCAGAGGAGCACATAGAGGAAGGAAAGGAGGAGAAGGAAGTGGAAGGGGGTCAGGCCCGGGAAAGAAGGGCGGAAGAACTGATGGCGATCAGAGAAGAAGGAAGGGAGGAGGAGGCTGAAGCGTTCACTAGCGGCATGGGGAAGGAAGGCGCTTGGGGAGAGCATTCCCGATTGGAGGCCATGGATGAGGTTGTGGAGCTCGAGGTCACCACCCGGGCTGGGTTGGTGGAGAAGGT
Source organism: Dactylorhiza incarnata (assembly GCA_033032865.1). NCBI lineage: Eukaryota > Viridiplantae > Streptophyta > Magnoliopsida > Asparagales > Orchidaceae > Dactylorhiza > Dactylorhiza incarnata. Next base: position 2,614,302 of record JAWHQI010000040.1, on the reverse strand, counting down.
CCGAATCAGCAGAGAGCTCGGCCTGGAGGAGCAGGAGAAAATCCTAGTCTGCGTGCAGAAGAATGTGGACGTCTTCTCTTGGAGCGCGGCGGAGATGCCCAGGATTGATGCGGGTGTGGCATGCCACCGTCTCAACCTCGATCCCGGCTCTCGACCCATCCTCCAAAAGAAGAGACCCATCGCCGACAAGCTGGAAGGCCCCATCAGGGAGGAGGTGGGCAAGCTCCTCCGAGCAGGGTTTGTATCGGAGATCAAGTACCCAGGCTGGGTCTCCAATGTAGTCATGGAGAAAAAGGGGGGAGGTAAGTGATGAATGTGTGTTGCTTTCTCACTACTTAATAAATCATGCCCCAACGATTGTTACCCCTTGCCTAGAATCGACGCGCTGGTTGATTCAGCCGTCAGTTTCTGTATAATGTCTTTTTTAGATGCATTTTCAGGTTATCATCAAATCCGCATGCACCCCCCCCCCCCCTCCCGACGTCAAGGACGTCTCCTTCATCACGAGGGATGGGTGCTATTGTAATAAGATGATGCCCTTTGGTCTCAAGAATGCAGGGTCCACATACCAACGAATGATGGACAGGGTCTTCCGAGAGCAGAAGGGAAGAAATCTGGAGGTCTATGTGGATGATCTCATGATAAAGAGCCAAGACCTCGAGTTCCACCTCCAAGACCTCGAAGAGACCTTTGGACCTTGCGAAAACATAAGATGAAGCTCAACCCCCTGAAGTGTGTCTTCAGGGCTAGCTGGGGAAAGTTCCTAGGACACTTGATCACCCCAGCAGGGGTGGAGCCTAACCCAGATAAAGTTAAGGCAATCATGGAGTTGGGGTCACCAAGAAATTCGAAGGAGGTTCAGAGCCTCACGGGAAAATTGGCCGGGCTCAGTAGGTTCCTCTCTAAGGCGGGGGAGAAGTGTGCACCCTTCTTCAAAGTGCTAAGGGGAAACAAAAACTTTGAATGGACCTCAGAGTGTAAGGAAGCTTTCCAAGCTTTGAAAGAGCAACTCACCCAGACTCCTCAACTCTAGGGGCTAATACAAGGGGAGGATCTATCCCTATACTAGTGGGTAGGATCTGAGGCAGTAAGTTTGGTGTTGGTCCGGGAAGAAGGGAGAATGCAGTTTCCAATCTACTACGGCAGCCGAGTGCTGAGGAAGGCGGAGCTCCGATACCCCATTTTAGAAAAGTTGGCCTTTGCAATGGTGGTATCGGCCCGGAAGCTCCGGCCTTATTTCCAAGCGCATTCGATCAGAGTGGTGACCGACCAACCGCTTTCTAAAGTCATGGAGGGGGTGGAGCACTCAGGGAGGCTGGCAAAATGGTCCGTGGAGCTTAGTGAGTTCGACATCACGTTTGTTCCTAGGCTGTCAATCAAGGCACAAATGGTGGCATACTTCATGGCAGACTATGCAACCGAAGTGGGGGAGCATGAATCACCTCCCCCGGTGGCATGGAAGATGTTGGTGCATGGTGAGTCGGGGAAGCACTCCTATGGAGGAGGAATCATCCTAATAAGCCCCCAAGGGACTAAGATTGAGTAGGCCTTGAGCATCCCCTTTCCGATTACAAACAAACAGGATGAGTACGAGGCGGTGATAGCGGGCATGTGGCTGACCCGGGAAGTGGGAGTACAAGACCTGGAGGTCTCAACAGACTCCATGCTGGTTGCATGCCAAGTCAGGGGGGGATTCGAAGCAAAGGAGACGACCCTCCAACGCTACCTGGAGAAGGTCAAAGGGGTCCTCTGGCAGTTTTGCACTTTCTCTATCAAGCATGTGCCAAGGAAGGAGAGCACCCCGGCGGACCTCTTAGCCAAGTTTGGCCCTCGAGCTGTGGGGACAGTATGGTAACTCTTCCGACCTTCCATCGAGGAAGGGGAGCTGATGGAGGTAGATCAGCGAGCATCATGGATGGACCCCTTCATCGCCTTCCTGACATTGGGGAAGTTCCCTGAAGGAGATGTGGATAAACGATGCTTCTGGTATAAGTCGGCTTATTATTCCTTGCATGCAGGGGGACTATACAGGAAAACACTCTCGGGGCTCCTAGCCCGTTGTGTATCAGAGGAGGAGGTCCCGAGAGTCCTAGAAGAAATCCACTCGAGGGAATGTCGCAGTCATTCCGGGAGCCGATCCTTGGAAGGTAGAGTGTTGAGGCAAGACTACTTTTGGCCTACCCTCAGTAAGGATGCAGCGGAGTTCGCAAGGAAATGTTCAAAGTGTCAGTTGTTCGCTCCTCTCCAGCTTTTGCCAGCTCAGAGACTCCGAACTATCACAACTCCCTGGCCCTTTGCTATATGGGGTTTAGACCTGGTAGGCCCTTTCCCGCAAGCTAGTGGCCAAATGAAGTTTCTATTGGTGATGATTGATTACTTCTCCAAGTGGATAGAAGTAAAGGCGCTGGCCAAGGTAACGTCCCAAGTGGTAAGAAATTTTGTGTGGGGTGAGATAATTTGCAGACACGGACTCTCACTAGCAATAGTGACGGACAATGGGCCACAATTTGCCAGCGAAGAGTTTGTCAGTTTCTGCACCCAACTCGGCATAGACCTCAGGTTCGCATCGGTCCACCACCTGAGGAGTAGTGGTCAGGTGGAAGCAGCGAACAAGATAATTGTCATCCTACTCAAGAAGAAAGTGGAGAATCTTAGGGGAACTGGGTAGAGCAGCTGCCCTTAGTCCTTTGGGCCTTGAGGACTACTCCAAATACCGCCACCAGGGAGACTACGTTCAAACTCTCTCATGGGTCCGAGGACATCCTTCCAATAGAGTTTGAAGTGAAAACCCCCAGGGTGGTCGCCGCGGGCGAAGGTGATGAAGAATGGCTAGTGGAAAATGATGCAGAACAAAGGCTATCCTTGGACCTAGTAGAAGAGCTCTGAGACCTCTCTACTGTTCGGCAAGAGGAAGTCAAGAGGCGGATGGCTAGGTACTTTGATCAATATATCAGAGTAAAACAGTTCGAGAAAGGGGACTTGGTCCTGAAGAAGGTAGATGCGGCAGGGAGAGGGGCCGCTATAGGTAAGCTTGAGCCCAACTGGGAGGGGCCTTACATTGTAAGCGAAGTGCTCAAGTCTGGATGGTACCACCTCCAGGATGTGGAAGGGGTACCCCTCGGCCGAGCCAGGAGTGGGGATGATTTGAAGTGATTCTATCCTTGAAAATTTTGTAACTGACTTGTTGTATGTTTCATTCTCCATACATAGATTTTGAAATTGTTTTTGAGTAAGAATTAACAAGTGTTGGTGCTGGATTGCCCCAGATCGATTACGCTGTCGGGCTCTCATAGATGGTGGGTCAGGTTGATCTCTGGAGAGGCTGGCAAGGTAACAAGTATTGGTGTTGGATTGCCCCGGATCGATTCCGCTGCCGGGCTCTCATAGACAGTGGGTCAGGTTGATCTCTGGAGAGGCTGGCAAGGTAATAAGTATTGGTGTTGGATTCCCCCTGATCGATTCCTCTGTCGGGCTCTCATAGACGGTGGGTCAGGTTAATCTCTAGAGAGGCTGGCAAGGTAACAATTGTTGGTGCTGAATTGCCCCAGATCGATTCCGCTGTTGAGCTCTCATAGACGGTTGGTCAGGTTGATCTATGGAGAGGTTGGCAATGTAATAAGTATTGGTGCTTGATTGCCCTAGATCGATTCCGTTGTCGGGCTCTCATAGATGGTGGGTCAGGTTAATCACTAGAGAGGCTGGCAAGGTAACAAGTGTTGGTGCTGGATTGCCCCAGATCGATTTCTTTGTCGGGCTCTCATAGACGGTGGGTCAGGTTGATCTCTGGAGAGGCTGGCAAGGTAACAAGTATTGGTGTTGGATTGCCCCAGATCGATTCCGCTGTCGGGCTCTCATAGATGGTGGGTCAGGTTGATCTCTGGAGAGGCTGGAAAGGTAACAAGTGTTGGTGCTGGATTGCCCCAGATTGATTCCATTGTCGGGCTCTCATAGACGGTGGGTCAGGTTGATCTCTGGAGAGGCTGGCAATGTAACAAGTATTGGTGCTGGATTGCCCTAGATCGATTCCGCTGCCGGGCTCTCATAGATGGTGGGTCAGGTTGATCTCTGGAGAGGCTGGCAAAGTAACAAGTATTGGTGTTGGATTGCCCCAGATCGTTTCCGCTGCCGGGCTCTTATAGACGGTGGGTAAGGTTAATCTCTGGAGAAACTGGCAAGGTAACAAGTATTGGTGCTAGATTTCCCCAGATCGATTCCGCTATCGGGCTGTCATAGACGGTAGGTCAGGTTGATCTCTGGAGAGACTGGCAAGGTAACAAGTGTTGGTGCTGGATTGCCCCAGATCGATTCCGCTGCCTGGCTCTCATAGACGGTGGGTCAGGTTGATCTCTGGAGAGGTTGGCAAGGTAACAAGTATTGGTGCTGGATTGCCCCAGATCGATTCCGATGTTGGGCTCTCATAGACGGTGGGTCAGGTAGATCTCTGGAGAGGCTGGCAAAGTAACAAGTATTGGTGCTGGATTGCCCCATATCGATTCCGCTGTCGGGCTCTCATAGACGGTGGGTCCGGTTGATCTCTGGAGAGGCTGGCAAGGTAACAAGTGTTGGTGCTGGATTGCCCCGGACGATCCCGCTGCCGGGCTCTCACGAGCCGGTTGGTCAGGTAGATGTCATGGAGAGGCTAGCAAGTGGTTCAAGATGAGAGGCCCGGATCGCAAAACACACAAGACAAGGTCTGTGGGGAGGCAAGCCCCTCGGCTCGCTTGCAGGAAATGTAGAAAGTGAACGAATAAAAAATTGCAGCAGCGAGACGGCCAGATGCAGAGGTCGCGAGGCAACATCGACCTCCCTCGTGGAGGCCCTTGCGAGGTGAGCAAGGGGGGCGGAGCGAGCCGAGTCCTATCCAGTGCAAACGTAGGGAAATACTTCTCACATACAACCGGGCAAGAACAGCTACGCGAACGCCTCTGTGGATGTGCGCGAGATGAGGTAACGAGATAGAACGAAAGGGCAATAACATGAGCTTTATCATCATCACCCGTAAGAAAGGCGCGAGCACGGGCATGAATAAACGTCAAAGAGGCGAGCGTGGTTTAGCGTATGAGCACGAAATATCACTAAATACGTCAGTGGGAGCATAGAAGGAGGCGTGAGTGCGGGCAAAAACAAGATGACAATAAAGATAAAAAAAGTGTTTTCATTTCATTTCTCAAAAAGGCAACTTACAAACAAAAGCGAACTCGCCAATAGATATAAAAAGAGTTACATGAATAATAAAGAAAAATCAAGGCTGGTCACTAGACGGCTCTTCATCGCTCCTGCGTCCATCCACCTCTGGAACAGGCGCGAACAGATCCGGGACGACGTCCTGGGCAGTGAATTCCATCGCATCCGGGATAATCAGGCCCGTCCCCTTGAGGGTGTCGAAGATGAGGTCGATAATGTCCATGGAGTTTCTGCGAGCCGCCACCTTCTCTTCTCGCGACTGGCCGCGGGACCCGGCTCGCGATGAGGGCGGGGGAAGCACCGCCAAGGTCAGATCGCGGGCCTGCACCTTCGAATAACTATTCTCCTTCTCCAGGTCAGTGTTACGCGCGATGAGTTAGCTCGCCGACTCAGCATCCTGCAAAAGGGACAATTCAGACAAGACAAAGAAGGTCGATCGGGGTAGAAACATTTATGTATGCATTACTTACCATGCCACCCTGGAGGCTTGCGAGTAGACCCTCGGACAAGGCCTCTTTTGCCTTAAGCCGCGTGATCTCAGCCGAGTCCTTCCGAAGCTCGCTCTTGAGCTCCTTGGTCTCCCGGTCCAAGGTTAAGTACCGGCGGCCCACCTTGTGGGAGAGCTCCATCACCCTAAACTGGGCTCGCGCAGCCTCATAGACAAGGGCCCGGGGTTAGAGTCCAAAATAGGAGGCGTCCTCGCGTCCATAGAGCCCGAAGGTGAGGGAGGACGCCTCGCCCCCAACTTTATCGCTCTCGACCCAGGAGGGTAGGAGCGAAGAGCATGAGATCCTGTTGTGATTAGGATCCCACGCGAGCACCGGCTCGCCGACCGCGTCCGGAAGCTTCATGCCGAGGCTGTAGTTCTTGTGACTCGTCGGCTTGGGCTTGCCGGCGAAGTTCCCGGGCTCACCACTCTCCAAGGCGGCCTCTTGGTTCGCGAGAGGGGGGTGGGGTGGGGGCTCTGGCTCGGACAGGTCCACCACTTCTTTCTCCTTGGTGGTAGCGGGGGTCTTCTTGTTCTTCTTTTTGGCCAGAGGTGGTATGGTAGATTGGCTCGCAGTCGGCAGCCGCTTCTTCCCAGAGGACGAGCCGGGAGGATCTCGGCACGCCTCGGCAGCCGGGAGGGCGAGCGAGCCAGAGGAGAGGGTCGCGCCCTTTGCGTGCGGAGGGTGAAGCGGTAGATCCCGCTCTCCTGCATAAGTGAAAGAAGTATTAGCGATCAGAATAAGAGGAAGTTGGGAGTCGGCGAAAGCGAGCCAAACCATCTCCTTGGAGGACCAGTAGGAGCGAGTCTACCCTCTGGCGGAGGTAGACTACCTTGAAGTCTTTTCCTTCTAGATATTGGTAGAGCCTCGCGTCGTCGCCACCTAGCGAGCCAGGGGGCGGTAGGTCGGCTCGTCTCACTGGAAGGGGGCGAAGGGTATGTTGTCGAACGGTCCTTTGACAAGGACGTACTTCTGAAGCCAGTAGTGTGTTTTTTCACTGTCTCGCAACAGTGACGTGCTGGCTCGCGAAATGGGTCATCCCATCCTTGTAGGTGCAGAAGGAGAAGACCTTCCGGAAGACTAGCAGACTAAACTCGATCTTCTCTTCCCACAGGTAACTGACGAACGCGACCACCACGGCGATCGCGTTGGGGGTCATCTGGCTCAGCAAGATGCTGTAGTACCTGAACACCTGAGATTTGCTCTGGAGGGTCAGCGCATCCCTAACTAAGCGAGTAAGAAATGCGAAGGGAGAATAGCTTACCTGGCGCACTTCCGGCCAGCTTGTCAGGAGAGAGCTCATTGATTGTGTCTCTGTCGGTGGGACGGCGAGCTACAAACCCCGCGGGGATGTAGCGGTCTACCGTAGCAAGGAACTCTTCATCTGTAAGTGAAGTACAGAAGAAAGGGTTGTCGCGGAAGGCTCCGGCACACCTGGCCCGCCCCTCGGTCCCACCCTCAACCACCATGGTTATCAACAGCGAGCCGAAGGAAATGCGAGCGCGAGCTATGACCTGCGAGAGAGCTGGGAAGCGAAGGAAGAGCAGTAAATGCGGTGGTTAGAAGGTAAAAGACGGAGACTATTTATAGAAATGGAAGTGGCGGGAAGGATTCGAAGCGCCGGTTTTTCCACCTCTGGGAGCCTTATCCGCTCCTGGCGAGTTGGCACCCCGCAAAAATCCCTCCAGCTAGTCACGAGCGAGCCAGACCTGTGCAAAGAAATAGAGCGAGTCGCAAGAGCAAGGCGGCCAAAATATAATTATTAAGAGAAAAGTCTGCAAAGGGCGAACAAGGTTGATATAGCGATAGAAATAACAAAACAGAAAAGGCGAGCTCGCAAGCGAGTCAAGAGTATTAATGTTACAAATTGCCAAATTGTGTAAACCCCTTCCCCCATAAAGGGGAGGGGAAGGGAAAGCAAACAGCAAATTACAAGGAGGCCTTTTAGTAGCAAATCCACTTCCAGCGTCCGCGGTCCCGCACACCCGAGCGTGGGGGGACTCGCGGGTAGTGGTACTCGCAAACCGACTGGGCCTCGCAATTTAGCAGCCACGCGTTATTCTCAATCCGCGCGATGTGCACCCCAGGTGAGATGACCTTACTATGGTCGACCGGCCGCACCTCGGCAAGGATGCACGCGTTCGCGTCCTCCTTTGCAGCAAATTTCTCTTCATATGCGACCTGATCCAGCCGATTCAGTTCGTATAACTCCCGCAGCATGGAAGTATATTTCTGAAATATCTCAGTGACCCGCCTCTTCATTTGCTCTGGATTGTTGGGGTCCCCCAGAAAATCTGCGACCTGACCCGGCGAGGGGGTGGCGACATCTCCACCTCTCCGTGCTCTGACTCAGTGGGTGGGGCCGGAGGATCACCTGCGAGGTAGAAATCAGCGAGGAGGATGAGGAAAAGGCACTCAGCAGGGATGGTCTAACCTGGTGGGGGAATAAGGGTACTGGGCCGCTGGAGAGAAGTGCCCGGCTGGCCCTTAAAAGATTCAACGAAGGCGGGGGTAACAGTCTTCCCCAGACCGGGGTGGAATGTGGCTTCGGCAGCGAGTCCGGGCTCGGCAAGTAACGTCCCTCCGGGGCTCCTTTGCCCCAGAAGGCCAAAATCTGGGGTGATAATGGTCTGGTTCGGCGGGACCGGCGAGCCCACCGGAGTGATAATTCACTCTCCCTGGTTCGCGAGAGGAGACACTGCACAGAATAAAACGGGTTCAGTGGATGAAGATATACAATGGAGGGCGAGGCGAATTACTCACCTTGCCGCGAAGATGGGGCCCGCATATTAGAGGTCTCCACGACCAGAAATGCAGGGTCGATCCTCCCAGGGGTGGAGGTGCGAGTCACCGTTGTTGTTTGCCCCTGGATAGGTTCCCTTGGGGGTGGATTCTGCGAGTAATAAAGTAGCATCAGTAAGGGAGAGTATATGGGTTTATCGAATCCTCAGCAGTAGTACCTGCGAGGCGAGCCCATCATGAGGGAATGGGGATTGAGGAGAGGACCCATCTTCGCCAGGCGGGCGTCGGATGGCCTTCGCCATTTTGGTGAGGGGCGAAGGCGGAGTATGCTGCGGCGAGGCCCAAGAAGCGAGCGCGGTTGCTTCGACCTTCTGGGCCGCCTGCGAAGCCTTAAGGCAGGCCAACATCTCTTCCTTTGTGGGCATCGTTCCAGGTCCAACGGCGAGCAGCGAAAGAAAGAAGAGGGAAGAAAATTTTATGCCATGGCTAGGAAGAAGGGTATTCATAGATGTGGGCATGGGTCCCACCAAAAGATTCGCGTCACGTCATCAAGAGGCTGGCGAATACCAAGGGTTGGATGTTTCTTCGCGAGCCTAGGTAGCCTCGCGAAGAGTGGGGATTGTGGACAACCCTGATATTTGCTAGGAGATGATCAGAGATTGAGAAGTCAGCAGGCGAGAGAAGTAACAAGGAGGGCGAGCCAAAGACCATCAAAGGGCCCGCTCGCAGGAGGCAGGCGAGGAAGCCCCTTGGCAGCCGCTCGCATGAGACAAGCGAGTCGGTTTCTCGGTGGATGCTCGCAGGGAGCGTGTGAGCTGGGCTCTCGTCGTCAGCTCGCAAGAAGGCATGTGAGTCAGGCTCGCGAGAGGGAGCCTCGGGTGCGGCTCGCCCAGCAAGGGTCCAGGGATGTTTTTACCCAAAAGCCCCTGGTGGTTTGTAGTTAGCCCCTCCAAACAGCGGAGTTTGGTTGTTGGCAGACCATTTTGGGTTGCGTATAGTAAGAGTGTAAGGCGGGATTCCGCTATTGGCAGACCAGACTTAAGAAACTATAAATAGGCCTTGATGGGCACCTTTGGAGAGGATTCCAATCAGAGCATTCTGAACTTCCTTCTCCCTAGGTTTCCATGGCTCAGCTCTCTAGCTCTCCAAGGTGCCCAGTCTCAGCTTTGGCTTGGGAGGGGAAGCGCTCAAAGATCTTCCGGGTTTGTGGTGGGACCTCCTCGATGTGACTAAGGTCTTAGTCTAGTTCCAAATCTCCAGTCTGCTCCTTTCGAGGGATCAGTAAGGGCTAGTTTCCCCTCAACTTGTTGAGGGCCCGAGCTTCACAAGAGACTAAGAAATTGGTTTCAACAGAGTGATCATCAACAATTACCAAGGTATATAACTTCTCACCTAGGCTCTGAATTGGCAAAGGACCAAACAAGTCCATGTGCAATAGATATAGACATCCTCCAATGTCTTTGGAGCCAATACTTTTGAAAGTGGCCCTAGTTTGCTTACTCATTTGGCAAGCATGACAGGGACCACTTTTAATACATTTTAGATTTGGACTATTCCTAACAAGTTTTTTAGAAAATAGTCTATATATTGTCTTGTAGTTAATGTGGGCAAGTCTCTTGTGTCATTGAACACAAAGGGACTCACTTTCATTAGCTACAAGATACACATGAGATAGGGAATTATAGCAAATAAAATCTAAACAATATACATTCCCACTCCCAGTGCCTGAGAGAATGGTCTCTAAGTCATTTGACTTTTTGATCAAGCACTTGCCATTGTGGAATTCAATGACATAACCTAAGTCACATAGTTGACTTATGCTTACAAGGTTGTGTTGCAACCCTTCAACATAAGCTACCCTTGTGATTGAGACTATGTCATTGGAGATCATACCATATCCTTTGGTGACTCACATTTCAGATCCACCAAATATAACTTTAGGACGATTCTTCACAGCTGTGTAGTCCTGTAGAAGACTTCTGGTACTTGTCATGTGCCTTGAGCACCAACTGTCCAAGTACCATATTTGTTTAAGGCTGGTACTTGAACTATTCTGCAAGATAAAATTTACTATACTTTAGGAACCCAACTGATTTTGGGTCCTAGGTCCCTGTTAATACCATATGAAATATTCCTATAAAGGATTTGTTTGGCAGGAGTGCCCTTCCTTGCAATTGGCACATTGGGATTGTGCCAACAATCAATTGCAAAGTGACCCACTTTGCCACAGCACCAACACTCATATATAATGTATCTTCTTTTTTGTACAGATTTATAAGTTGAGGCTTCCTTCTTCTGTTCAGGAAGGGATACATCTGCATTCTTCTTGTTCCTTTCATCAATCACTTGGCTTTTTGCCTTCCTATAATCAGTCTTGGCAGCCATTATATGATTGTCATCAACAGATTTTAGCTTGGCAGCTAAACAAGTGTTGATGGCAGCAGAAACTGGACTGTGAGTCTTGGTTATAGGTCTGGCAGCAGCCCCAATTTTTACTGGATGGGAGTTGGAAGATGCAGCCTTCTTTATCTTGAGTGTAATTGTTGAGGTTCCAAAAACAAATGGTCCATGATGGGCCATCTAAATTTCCTCATGTGGAGCCTTTAAGTCACTCAAGCCTAACTCCTTTCTACTCCTATAGCTGTGAACATCTTTGTTCAAGCTATTGGAACTACCATTCAACAGGTGACCATGAATTCTTTGTTGGTCATATATGTTGGATGGTATCATTAACTTCACAAAGGAAGACTTTGGTTCAATTGAAGCTTTGACCATACCCTTTGTGTTACCAGCTGCTGCCTCATTATTTAATCCAAATCCTCTTTTATCATGAGAGGAGAAGGTGTCAATAATAGGTAGCACTGTCTTAGGCTTAGAGAACTGAGCCACTCGCATCCTCTCCTTGAGAAGCTTTTCCTCAAGATCCTTGATGATCTTGATTTTATGGCTTATGGTGCCAACATGGATAATTGGCATTCCCCTTAACTTGGCAATTCTTTGCTCATCTGAGCTAGCTGGGTAGCATGTTCAGTGCAATCAGTTTTTGCATGCTTTAGGGAAGCAATCTCCAGAGCATGCCTCTTGGCTAACATCTTGCTCTTTTTTAGAGCTTCCAAGAAAGCACCATACATGTCAATGAATTGATTGACATCTTCCTCAGATTCTGAATCACTTCCAGCATTAGATGGAGTTGATTCAGATTCTGGACTTGTCTCATATTCAGAAGAAGAAATGCATTGGATTAGTACCTGCTCATAGTGTGAATTATTCTGACTATTCTCATCTTCTGTTAGAGACATCAGCCCATGGTCTTCTTGGATGTCTTCATCCTCCTCTATGTCACTATCTGAATGTGATAGAGGGGCCCTGATTTCAATCCTTGCAGCAGGAAATTCTTCATCCTCTTCTGCAGCAAACATCCCAATGTAGGCTTTCTCCTCTTCATCTGAATCTGTGGTTGAGGACTCAGATTCACTCCAGCTCTTCCCTTTATTTTCTAGGAGGGGTTTTTCACCTTTCCTTTCCTTTTGGTGATGATGTTTCTTATCACCTTTCTCCTTTCTCTTGACTGGACATTCAGCAATGACATGTCCAGGCTTGCTACAGCAGTAACATATAACATTAGATGAAATATGTTTAGCCTGTTTAGGGTCATACCTGTCACCCTTGTAGTGTTGCCTTTCAGATTTGTTGTGGTCCTTCCTGGGATGTGAGGAGGAGGAAGGTTTGTTCTTCCATTGCTTCCTCCTCATCAGCTTCTTGAAGTGCCTAGAGAAGGCAGCAAACTCCTCATCAGAAGAGGTGCTGTCAGAAGTGCAGTTTTCAGAATTTTCTGAATCAGCAACTTTTCGTGGAGGAGATAACAATCTGTCTTTGCTTCTTTGGGGGATGTCAGCTTTGAGAGCCACGGTTTTCTCCCTTGCATGAGTCCTGGTGGATGTATCCTCCTCCTTCCTTGGAGACAGCTGCATCTCATAAGAGAGCAGTTTCCCAAACAATGTATGGGTAGGAGTTTCACCCAGCTTGGCCACTTTCCTGATGGCACATATCTTTGTGTCCCAGTCTCTAGTTAGAGATCTTAGGAACTTGTCATTTAGTTAATAGTCACTGAATGCCCTTTCATAGGTCCTCAGTTCATTAACTATTCTGAAGAACCTTTCATAATAAATAGATGTGCTTTCCTGGTTGAGCTGCCTGAAAGCTTCATATTCTTGATTGATGAGGGATTTCCTATCATCCCTCACTTCAGCAGTCCCTTCCATATACACCACAAGTGTATCCCACATCTCCTTGGTTGTTGTATAGTGTACCAAGTTCTGGAAGGTGAAATCATCAATTGCATTCACAATAATGTTCTGGGCTCTTTTATCCATTGTGAATAGTGCAAGTACATCCTTGGTTAAGTCCGCAAATGGCTTGGCCACTCTCCTAGTTGGATCAATGGTGGAGGTTGTTTGAAAAGTGAAAGGACCCTGCTTCACAGTAATGTAGATCCTAGGGTCTGAGGCTTCCATGAACAGCCTTACCATTTGCTTCCATATGCCAAAGTTTTCTTTGTTGCCTATGGGCAACTTCATAGACCCCATCTCCTTCTGCAATCCAGTGGCAGCCATTGGATTCAGATATGACTACTCCTTTGTAGGATCTGGTCAGACAATTATGTTCTTTTTGACCAACTTGGCTCTGATACCACTTGATAGTTTATAGGTAGTAGTCTAGATCACCTAAAGGGGGTGAATAGGTCACTTTCTTTTCTTGCTTCTTTAACCTACCTGCTTTCAGTGAGTATAAAGATTATAAGCAAACACACAGAAAGCACACAAGCATATATAGAGGTTCCTCAAGATAGGGTGTCTTGAGTAGTCCTCTTTCCCCCTTCACCCTTCTAACAATGAGTTAGATAGGGCCAATACCTCCAACTCAGCTTCAAGATCTTACAACTCGGATTCCTTAGAATCTTTTAGGTTTTCTCCAAACCTTACCTCAGGCTCAACAGCCCTACAAGCCCAGAGTCCTCCAACTCCTACAACTCAAAAATCTCCTGATTTCCTACCTCAGATCTTCACAAAGATCCTACACTCAAGATGGGAGTACAGCTCTACACTCAGGCTAAGAAACCCTACAGCTCAGGCACAAAGGCCTTACATAGTGTTAATGATACAACAGAAGACTATATAAAGTTAACCTTCAGATCTTGTCTTCTGTTGTCTTGAAACATGACTATGAAACAGCAGCTACATGTCTTGTTTCTCCTTGATCTTCTCCTTCAGCAAAGTTGAAGATCTACTTGTTCTTCTAGAATGATTCAGGGAGAACTAACTTATCTCCCAGCAAAGTTCAGCTTGAGCTTGAGAGATTGCCCTTTCAGGAGGCTTGAAGAAGATCGGCCTTGCAGCACACAATACAGCTCTTCCAATAAAACAATACACTTATTTTAGAACTAACATCTTCTTTTATACTTCCTCCTTACTTTCAACGGCTATTAGAAGCCCCTGGAACATCATGGACATCTGACAAAAGTGTATCTTGCTTTTCTGTCACTTGCGCCAAAAACAAATCCCTCCAGTGCTTTATTCATATTTGAATCTGTCTCAGCGGTTGGGCTGAGACAGCCTTCATACTCAGCGGCAACTTTCGTCTTCGTCTCAGCGGCTCTGCTGAGACAGACTGTCGTCTCAGCGGTTTTCCTCTATCTGCAGCTCAGCAGTCCCCGATTCCTTCTCGACGACACATGAGCTTGTCTCAGTGGTTCAGCTGAGACTGAGAGGTCGTCTCAGCAGTTTTGGCATTTAGACCTATGAACACATTCCACTTCTTGGAATAATCTAACCCTGCTTTAGCATGATACAAAATAGAGTTTATCAAATACAATATGTACTTAGCATTGAGTGTGATGCCTCTTCAAATTAAGGGAACATTGAGGGCAATATTCCCAACACCATATCTCCCACGCTAAATTCTACCGGTCGATGATGCGCATCATAATACTTTGCATAGTGGCTCTACGCTTCCAGCATTTGATCTCGGATTAACCTTATTTCGGACGTGGTGTCATCTATGTATATAACCCCCAAAGCTTCCGGGTCCTCATCTTGTGCCCACGACAACGGGTCCGACAACGTATTCCATACAGAGCCTCGTACAGTGGCATCTTAATACTTGCCTGGAAGTTGTTGTTATATAAAAATTTTACCAGTGGTAACACCTGTTCCCAAGGTTTATTGTGTTCTACTACGCACAGTCGGAGGAGGTCCTCCATCGTCTGATTCGCTCTTTCCATTTGCCCGTCTTTCTGGGGGTGGAAAGCGATGTTGAAGGCTAATTTGGTCCCCAGATAATCTTGCACCCTCCTCCATTCCTTCGAAGTGAAGTGTCCATCGCGGTTAGATACGATGAACTTGGGTACCCCATGAAATTTGACTACCTGTTCTATAAAAAGCCTGTCTAGAACATCGACACCGTCGCTTTGTCAGTTTGAATAAAACGAGCCACCTTTGTAAGGCGATCCACCACGACCCATATGGAGTCATTACCTGCACGAGATCGTGGTAGGCCGTGGATGAAATACATAGAGTTGTCCTCAAACGTCCCCTATGGTATGGGCAGAGACTGCAATAAATCTCCTGGGTTGTGACATTCTGCCTTGACCATCTGACAGGTTTGGCAGTGTGCCACATAATCGGTGATGTCTTTTTTCATACCTGGCTAATACAACATTCTTCATAAATCAGTATACATTTTTACCATGCCTGGGTGAATAGAGTATCTTGACTGGTGTACAACCCATATTCTCCGAGGGTGGGACCCAGTTCAAGCCACATAAGCAGATGGTCAAAGTCCATGGTCAACACAGAGAACAAGAAAGTCAAAGACTGAAGATATCCCAGCAAGCAGAGACAGTAGAAGGCCTGTGCGAGTATAGGCGAGCATGTGCGAGCAAGCCCCTCATACTCGCCAAGGTGGGCGACCATAGAGAGATACTTGCCGAGCCAAGCGAGGTCCCCTCAATGTCGCGTAGTCGTCGGGCAGGGTTAGGGCTATAAATAGCCCTCCTCTCCTTTGGTTTTCCTATAAATAGGACCCCAGGGGTACTTGGATTGGCACCATTGGCTGAGCTTTCAGAACCCTATTTTCGAAGACTTGACCCCCTGAGTTTTGGAACGTCACCCTCGACCATCATCCTAGATACTCGCCAAGTTGGTGCCTTTTGTTGGGAGGTTTAGCGCGTGGCGCTATGGTCCAGCAATGCCCCCGGTGTTGCGGCACTAGTCGAAGCAGAAGGGGGTGTTCCCTTTGGGCCTAACTGGCTGCCCCGTGGATCCTGCCTAGGGTAGCTAGCTCTATAAAGGAGCGATAGCACCTTCCCCCAATAGTCCGGGCTTTTGGGAGAGTTGGTAGCGCCGAGTCCCTACAAGTGGTATTAGAGGAGATCAAGGGTTCAAAACCTCGGGGTCGTTTCTGGGGGGGTTGTTGGGAGGTATGACGCGTGGCGCTATGGTCCAGCAATGCCCCCAATGTTATGGCACTAGTCGAAGCAGAAGGGCGTGTCCCCTGTGGGCCTAACTGGCCGCCTCGTGGATCCTTCCTAGGGTAGCCAGCTCTATAAAGGAGCGGCAACGCCTTCCCCAAACAGAAAAAGCTAGATCAAACCTATGGACGGAATCTCCCGGATAAAGAAGTAGAAAAAGCTGGATCCTCGCTATTTGGGCCCGTATCATATTATAGAACGAATTGGCCCTGTTGCATACCGATTAGCTTTGCCCACAGAATTGGGAAATCTACACGATGCCTTTCACATTTCGTCGCTAAGACGTGTCCTTCGACAACCGGATCAGCATCTTTCCACACCGCCAACCCGATACAATCTGATAGATCTATTTAGCTCGAGCTGGTAAAGATAGTAGACTCCAAAGTCAAGGACATGCGGAGCAAAACCATCATGATGGTCAAGATTCTATTGTCAAATTGCGGATGTGATGAGTACACATGGGAATCGGAAACTCTCGTCCGAGAAAGATACCTGACACTCTTCTCTCAGGTATGTCATATCTGCAACCCCCTACCTTAAGCGATTTTCGAGGACAAAAATCATCTTATATTTATTGAATTGTAACATCCCAACTTTTATTGGGTCACTAGACCCTAGTAGACCCAATAAAAGTAACTCAATCTCCCACCCCAAAACATAGAAGATAGAAAATATCCCGATTTTAGGATATTGTGCTAAAGAACTCCGATTTGAGTTCTGTCAGGTCTTATAGCTTCATATAATTAATATGAGTGTGATGGAACTTGTTTCATTCCAATCAAAGGTCGTTTAGAGAAAACGATCATTTTGAGTATTGTAGCGCGTCACGATGACACCGTTTTGGTATAGTGACCATATGTACTCTAAATTGACTTCTGTCAGTTGTGTTAGACTCATATAATCAAAACGAGTGTAACGGAACTCATTTCATTCCAATCCGAGTCATTTAGAGAAAACGACAATTTTGAGTAGCGTAGCGCGTTACGGTGATGCCATTTTGGTATAGTGACCATACGTATTCTGAATCGACTTCCGTCAATTGCGTTAGACTCGTATTGTAAGACCCCATTTTTCTTTTTCAAAAACCCGGGTCTTATGCCCAGAACCGCCGCTTTGCGGTGACACCAACACACGGGAAGGTCGCCACTACAAAGCGCCGATCCTGCCGACCATATCGATCACAAAAGAAGAAAAGTATAAATGAACAAAAAGAAGTTCAAGTCCACAATCACATGCTATATATAATAAATGTCCACATGGTATAACTGAAATAACAAAGTTACAATAATAAAGGGCTCATGCCCTGTACATCATGTCCTCACTACAAGGTCACTTGCGGAAGCTAACTACTAATCACTCACTGATCCTGAAACCTGTGCTCCTATACTAGACTGGCCCGCCTCCGTCTGCACTGGCCTCTGGTGCTGCAGCATCTCCTCAGTCCCCCAAAATGATAAGGTCCACCAACCATTAGTCAAAAGACTAATCCAATCCCCCACCCCTCCCTCGGTGACTCTTAGGCACCGTGCGGGAAGGATGAAGCGGAGGACATCAAGCGGTATAAACAATAGCAGGTGACGACGGATCTAGTCTACAGGAAATATCTACCACTACTCAAGTATATATATATATATACATTTGAAGCAATAAGTAAAACAGGGTAAAGAACAAGCAGGTAAAGTAAACAAATAGAGCAAGCATATAAAGATAAGTAAGGAAAAGTAACCGTTGATTTATAGGAATGCCCACACAAACCTATAGACCAAGGGGTCGTTTAGCAAGGCCTATCGTAGGGGTTGATAGGGGGTCCCATAACCAACTTATACGATAGGGGGTAGGCGTTGAAATGCAATATTGATGCTATGATATGCCAGTATGCTGTTAAATGTTATGTTCACACAAGTGCAACTCACACACTTCGACTCCATGCGCACAGACCTTTAGTTCCCCCTTTTTGGAGCGGTGGGTTGGGCCTCGCCCACCTCTAGGTTGGTATTCACACTACCTAACCTAGACCTATCGTAGGCCTCAACGCAAAACCCCGGAGCATCTGCGTACTCTTAATGGCTGGACCACCAGACTTTTATGGCTAAGTGCAAATTCCACACTTGTCGAGTCAACGCATTGACGTCGGTGTGAATGATCGTCCAATACCGAAGACCCACCACCTTCATGCACATGCAAACATGTTCTACTATATCCCAAGCCATAAACTCCCCGGGGCTAACCTGCCCTTCATCATAACCTTCCGAGCCAACGGCTCGCCGGACCAACCCGTCCGTACTAATAAGCATTACTGAGTCACAAGCTCACCGGATTAACTAGTCGGTTGCTTCAACCACCGAGCCTACCGCTCCTAAGACCAAACCGACTAGTACACCCATAACAACGGGGTGTGGGTGAGTGTATTATTAAGTTAATCTTGTACAACAACTTATCCCTACGATTTATGGTTAACCTTGGACTTCCCGAGGATTGCCCTGTAAGGGGCTCGCTACGGTACTAGGAGCTATACTGGGATGACACCCCAAAGCTCCCTTTCTCAAGATACTTAATGTTATTGGTAGCTACCCGTAAGAATACCCTTCTTGTTATTACACTTGGATTACCCTAAGTATTTTATGACAGGCTATGGAAAAGACGATCTTTCGTCAATCCCGAGCCCAACTTTACCCTTAACTCACCAAGCACGCCCTCATCACCTAAACTCCTTTTGGTGACCTTCAATCTCTTCAACCTGACCATGTACACCAACTACATGCCACTTCCACTTGGTACGCCCCTAAATATCCAAATTTCACATTTTTACTATACGCAGACCAAACCAACTATATGAAGCTTGTAAGTAGAGGTACTCCAAATATTCATCCAACTGACTCAAGATATTTACTGGAGGTCTATCATGATGTTTCAAAACTAAATCCAGAGAATCATATTTTTCCTTAATTATTTGCATTTATTATCATTTATCCAATATCTGCCAAGCATGAATATGAGCATGAAGTGTAAGGTATTCTTATGATATGGCTCCCATAAAATTAAGATAAATCTATCATGCCAAAATAACAGTAAGCAAAGAATATCTCAATTTTACAGTAAGGAAATGTCCTCTGTTTTTAATATTTATCATCTATTCAAATTTGAAGATTTATGAAGGAACTACCAAGAATACTTATGCCAAAATTAGGGAAAATTTACCAGACCTTTATTGTGTCCAGAAAAGCTTAATTACAGAGTTTCACAATTTATGGGGATTATTTCCTCACTTAAATAATTAATCCAAATAACTCCTAATTTGCACATGTTGTGAAGTAGCCTACTGATAACAATCTCCAAAAATTATATAAAAATTCAGAGCTTCTAAGTGCTCTGAAATATCCTATCACCAAGTTGCACATTTTTCTAGAGAGTTTTGGACCCTTAATTATATTTCTTAAGATTAAGACAAAATAGGTGCCTTGAGGATGAAGTACTAGTTAAATCATAAAATAAATTATACAAAAATTACCAGGGGTCAAAAATATGATTGAAAAAACACCACCAAGATTTCATCTTCATCCAAGATCATTTGTGCATGTAAATATCCCATACTATAAGTTTACCTAAAGGGGTTATGACCTAATTTAGGGGGAATAAATTCTCCTAAAATTCTCTCAAAATTCCCTAGGGCATAAATACATCCCATGAACATATCTCCTAGGTTCCATGTCCATTCTATAGCTTTTGACCACATGTCCTTCACAAAGCTCTATTTACACCCCAAGGGGTAAAACTAGGGTCCTAGGGCATATCCACCTCTACACCACCCCATCTTACTCATGAAGGTGTTTTAGGTGATCCTAAACCAGTGGCCAAGGTTTCACCTCATGGTGAGGAGATTTGACCACAATATCCCAAGATAAACACCATGCCCTAATTTTGACCTAATAAGACCCAACTTGGGTTAACCAATTTACAAACTAAATCAGTCCCAATTGGGCTGAGATTTTTATCAGGGTCAGGTGATAACCCTAAGAAGTACCCACCAAAATTTGGAGGGAATTGGAGGTCATTTGGCCCACTAAATAATTAATATTTGATTTATGAAATTATTACAAAAACCATAGAAAAAAGTTCTTCTAAAATTCCCATCTTTGGATATGTTAAGGGGATTGATATAAATAGTCTATGTTTCAATTTTCATGCCCATATCATTTCCCAATCAAAAGTTATTAAAAAAATGGTGGTTGTCCTACACTAGGGACCAGTCCCACCAAAATAGACCTACAGGGAGCTACAGAACTCCTTTTGGGGTGAAATCAATTTTAAAATAAAGTAGACTCCAAGGGCTACAACTTTGGTGTTGACCACTTTTTCATTTGAGGGGTTCTAGTATCTGTTTAATAATTAAAATGAAATACTGCAGGAAGTATGACAAAATGTGTTGGAACAAGTCTCTGTGTTCGACGAATGCCGATCTGCGTTTGACGAAACCTGATCTGCGTTCGACAAACGTTGTGCTTCAGTTCGAAGAAATCAGTTCTCCAACTAGTTCAGTAGATCATCTCTCAGTTCGACGAACTCCAGATTTAGTTCGACGAACTCCAGATTCAGTTCGACGAATTAATTCAGTTCGACGAATTAATTCAGTTCAGCGAATTAAGTCCGTTCGACGAACTCCGGGTTCAGTTCGACGAACTCAACTATCAGTTTGGTGAATTAATTCCGTTCGACGAATTCCAGGTTCAATTCGACGAATTCAACTATCAGTTCGGTGAATTAATTCAGTTCGACGAACTCTGGGTTCAGTTCGACGAACTCAACTATCAGTTCGACGAACTCCATAGTGTGTTCGCCGAATGAATTCTGTTCGACGAACTCCGGGTTCAGTTCGACGAACTCAACCATCATTTCGACGAACTCAGGCTACAACTCAACCATCAGTTCAGATCGACGAATTAATGAAATAATGATATAACATAATCATTTAAATCTGTGAATAGCTGATCACAGCAGATCCGACGGCTCACAGTCATCGTCTCCGAGGGATGGACGACGCGTGACAGCCCATCCTGGGCTTCTTTGCGGGACAATTTCCCGGCCACTTGTGCCTCTTCCCGGCCAGCCAATGCCACCACCACCTCCGTTGAGGTAGTGGCCGGCGATAGGGGGTGGTTGGACGGCCGGAGGTGGTCGGAATCGGGTTTTAGAGGAGGGGAAAGAGAGCTCGAACCGAGCCCTTTCGGAAGCACGATCCGAGCCCAATTGAGCTCGGATCAAGCCCCAAATTATGATAATATCTAGCACTAAGGGAGGGGAGGCGGATCGGACCTGTGTGGGGGTTTGGTGGCGCGAATTCTGGTGAGTCGCCATGGCCGGAGGTGGAGCTTTCGGCGCCATGTTGATCCTAGCTTCTGGTGCTCGATTTCTTTGGGGAAGGTGGGGAAACTGATCCTCCCAATCCTCTGAAGGAGTTATAAGGTTCAATTGGGGGAGAGGGAGGGTGTAACTCCTAATTGTCATGAATGTCATTAATGGCCAATTTCGGCCAACTGAAATTCCATGAATACAACCACCTATGTGGCCGACCAAGGCTGTTAAACTTCTCCAAATTACTGAGGGGAGGAGTACCAAACCATGGGAGATGATGAGAGGAAGCCTTTGGCCTCCCAAGCCATGAATTGCCATTATTCCTCTCTTTCTCTCTCCTCCATTTTTGGGGGAAATGGGGTTTCTCTCTCCTAATCATCATTTACAGAAATTGGATGGCTCTTTGAGTAATTCTCAGCCTCCTAGACAAATGGGCTACTCCAATTGGGCCTAGCCCAAGTGGATTGAGCTTGAGTTAGCCTTTTCCCCTCTTTTTGGGCAAGGTTGACCAAGTGTTGACTTGAGGTGTTGACTTGATCAACTGATGGGTTGACTGGTTCAAGTGGTGTGTTTTGAGTCCCTTGACATCACCCAAAGTTGGTTGAGGCATGGTGGTGTCCCAATTGGGCCAATTTATCCAAACGGTGCTGGTTTGACCATAACAGAGCTAGAGTTGACTTGGGTCAAATTGGCCAAATTGGTGGCCCCATGATGGGGCTTTTTGGTCCATTAGGTCCCTAATAACCTTATAAGGGTAGGGGAAACAATTGGGCATGGTGGAGGTCAATTGACCCTAATTAGGCTACTTTGACCAATTTGGGTTTAGGATTGACTTTGATCAATTTGGCCTATTTGGTTGACCCCAATGGGTCCATAATGATCTATGGGGACCCCTAAAGGGTTAGGTATGCTATGGTGGGGTCAAA
This sequence comes from Dactylorhiza incarnata, assembly GCA_033032865.1. NCBI lineage: Eukaryota > Viridiplantae > Streptophyta > Magnoliopsida > Asparagales > Orchidaceae > Dactylorhiza > Dactylorhiza incarnata. The sequence goes on along the minus strand of JAWHQI010000040.1, from coordinate 2,592,085 downwards.
TGGTCAAGGTGACGCCCTTAAGTCCAACCATATGCATGTTAACTGGAAATTGCTATTTGCAGACCACTGTGGATTCCTTCTTCTTGGCTAAGGCCAAGTGGTCTCTTCAAGCTTCCTAGGGTTTTGTCATGACCTAGTCATGACAAAACCACTCTAAGAGTCTAGTTGTTTAGGGGATGTTACACGTATAATCAATACGAGTGCAACAGAACTCGTTTCATTCCAATCCGAGTTCGTTTAGAGAAAATGACCATTTTGAGTACCGTAGCCCGTCACGACGATGCCATTTTGGTATAGTGACCATACATACTCTGAATCGACTTCTGTCAGTTGTGTTAGACTCGTATAATCAATATGAGTGCAACGGAACTCATTTCATTCCAATCCGAGGTCTTTTAGAGAAAATGACCATTTTGAGTGTCATTGCGCGTCACGACAACGCCATTTTTAAGATATTAAGCAAATAAACTCGGAATCGATCGCGATCAGTTTCATTGGAGTCCTAAAGTCAAAATAAGACCAACAAAGTTTGTTACGATCAATTTCGACGCCAAGTGGTCAAACTATGGTCAAACTGAACTTCATTATGCACCGAAAAACATGCATATAACCCTGCTGCTTTAATCTGCTCGGGGTCCTGCTGCGCAGATGAAAGCCTCTCCGGCTCCTCCCGGAGGTGCACCAACTCATTATCCTGGTGAAAAATCTCTTTTTCTTCCTCTTTAAGTGCTGCGACCTTCTCCTGGCGAGCCGCCTCCATTGCATGGGACTCCGCTACAAGCTTCATGCTCCCACGCTCGTTCAGAGGCAAGCCCGGATTCTAAACGCTTGATACGGGAAGCATCGCGCTCACCCCTCTTTTTGGATTCTGAGACAACATCTTCTACAACACGGATCCTCTCTAGAGGGACAAAATATGCATTCTTCAGGCCTATGTAATGCTCATTCCATGTATTTGCAATGTCACGTAACTCATCAATCTGAACAAACGAAAGCCCAATTCAGTAATACATGCGAGGGAAATGAGACCCGAAGTATTGAACCTTTTAGTTACCTTCGATGTAGTGGAAAGCAGGGAGGAGGACACACATTTCCTTCCTTTATCTGCAACGACATTTGATTGTTGACCTTTTGGAAGCGGCAAGCTAGCAGTTGGAGCTGCAGTAATCTCCTCGATATCAGGGGAATGTGGAGCAACCTTCCTCGCTGGAACGGATGGTCCCGCGCCATCTCCATCGTCACCAACAACAGGGATGGAGGATGTCGGGAAGCCCCTCCCCCAGCTTCAAAACTAGTTTTCTCTTCCAGTCCTAGGTCAATGGCACCGCACTATCTCGGCCGACGTCTGACGTAAGACCCGCCAGTTGCAACCGCTTTGCGTCCACAAAAATTCCAATGTGAAACAGAGGCCTCACCAGATCCTTAGCATTTGTGATACCAAGGAGTGGGGTAAGAACATCCTCCTGGACACACACCCATCGGTAGCCGCTGGAGAGCTCCCTCCATGCCTCCGGTAGCCACCAAGAGTTCTCCACGAACCCATAAAATGTGCTCCCGTGGTGGTGGTCAGTCTTTTCTTCAAATGTAATACATCTCTTGTTGTTGCAAACGTCGACCCGACCTCCCGACTTAAGAAGAACATCGCACCAGTCTCTGAATGTCTCTACAGACAAGCCTGTCATGATCACGAAAAAGCAAATGAGCCCCATGACCCTGGTTATACTCACCCGGGTGAACTGGGTCACCGACACCCTACAATGGCGGAAGATCTCCACAGCCTCCTTCGGCGGGGGAACCCGAAACCCTGCTCTGAAGCACCCCTTGGACACAGTAATGAAGCTGAAAGGGGGTAGTTGTACCCGCTCTTCGGGCAGCGAAATCCTCCCTTCGATGTATGCGAGAATATTGAAGCGTTTCCACCATGATTCAATCCGGTCCATGTTCAAAGTCGAACGCATGCTCCAACATTTATGGCCAGTCTTAATCCCGCTGCTAAGAAACTTCGTGTTACCGCTCCCGCGTGATCTACGGGAAGCGCTCCCACTCGCTCCTGCTCTATGGGAAGCGCTCCCGCTCGCTCCTGCTCTGCGTGAAGTGCTCCCGCTCTCTCCTGCTCAGCGAGAAGCGCTTCCGCTCCCGCCTAGTCCGCGGGAAGCGCTCCCGCTCACTCCTGCTCCGCGGGAAGCGCTCTCATGCTACGCCTCACTCCAGCTCTGTGGGAAGCACTCCCGCTCGCTCCTACTCCATGGGAAGCATTCCTGCTTCGCAGGGAGCGCTCAAGCACTCGCCTATTCCTCGGGGAGTGCTCCCTCTCTCATATGGTCCACATGAAATGCTTTCGCTCATCCCCGCTCCGCCGGAGGTGCTCCATCTCATCCCTGCTCCGTCGAAGGCACTCTCGCTCATCCCTGCTCCGCGTGGCGCGCCAATGTCATCCATTGCTGACCGCGATCGCCAGCCAACACCACCACTAGGGAGGCTGCCCGGGCTGCCCAGCGTGACCGGGGGGGGGGGGGGGGGGAACTCGTCATAACCTCAAAATTGGCGATCCTTGTGCCCATAATCAAGCATTCCCATTCGCTCATCCAAGAATCAGCATGATGCAGTTACCAGAACGCCCTCCTCAAAAACTATAAAAGGAGGGCCAAACCTCCATTTGAATGGACTTTTGGCATTGAGACAAGAAGGAGCCCTTGAGTTTTCTGGTGAGGACTCTTTGAAGATTTTCATCACCCTTCAAGCTCCCCTTAAAGATTTCCATTAGTGTTCCAGCTCTCCTTCAAGGACTATTCGAGGATCTCGGTTGGGCTCCAAACTCTCCGTCATGGATCCCTTTGGAATCTTTGATTCGAACTGCTCTGTAGCACTCCGCTCGAGGTGGCGCCCCTCGAGGTGGTGCTGCTCGAGGTGGCGCTGCTCGAGGTGCCGCCTCGCTCGAGGTAGCTCCACCGCTCCCCGCTCGAGGCCTCTCTGCCACACCCCGCTTAAGGCTGCTCTGCCGCGCGCCATTCTAGGCCGCTCCGCAGCATCCCTCTCCAGGGCTGCTCTGCTGAGTTCCACGCTCAAAACTGTCTCCGAGCACGCTTCATCACGTTCGGCTCCCGAGGACTTGGAGGACTTAACAAAATCTCGGTAACGAGCGGTGACCTGTCATCCTCGAAAAATAACTCTCTGCAACTCACAATGCTAGTCGATCATTCAGAACTGGGTTAGGCCCCGTGGTTTTTTCCCTTTCCGGATTTTTCACATAAAAATCTCGATGTCTACATGTAAGACCCCATTTTTTGCTACAAAATTGAGTCTTATGCCCAGAACCGCTGCTTTGCGGTGATACCAACACTCGGGGAGGTCGCCACTACAAAATGCCGATCCTGCCGGCCATATCAATCACATAAGAAGAAAAGAACATTTGAACCAAAAAATAAGTTCAAGTACACATCACATAATATATAAATCATAATGAAAGATGTCCACAAATAATAACTGAAATAAGAGGTAACAATAAAAAGGGCTCATGCCCAGTACATCATGTCCTCACTACAAGGTCACTCGCGGAAGCATAATCTACTAGTAAACACTCACGGATCCTTAGACTGGTGCTCATGTGCTGGACTGTCCCGCCTCCATCTTCACCGACCTCTGGTGGTGCTGCGTCTCCTCGGTCCCCTAAAATGATATGGTCCACAGACCGTTAGTCAAAAAGACTAAGCCTCGTTTCCCACCACCCATCCCCTAGTGGCTCCTAGGCACCGTGCGGGAGGGATGAAGCGGAGGACAAGAAGGGGGTATATATCAAAGCAGATGACATGACCTAGCTACAAGAATATCTACCATTACACAAGTGCATATATATAATTGAAGCAGTAAATAAACAAGGTGAATAATAATAATAACATAGTAAAGTAAGTAAGAAAAGTAACCTTTGATTTATAAGAGTGCTCATACATACTTATAGACCAAGGGGTCGTTTGGCAAGACCAATCGTATAAATAGTCTCATACCAATTTATACGATATGGGGTAGGGGTTGAAATGCAATGCTTATGCTATGACATGCAGAGTATGCAGTTTTATATTATGTTCACACAAGTGCAACACCCACACTCCCACTATATGCGCACAGACCTTTAGTTCCCCCTTTTTGGAGTTAGCAAAACTCCCAGGATACCCCCGTAGTGGCAAACAAAAGTGGTGGGTTGGGCCTCGCCCACCTCTAGGTTGGTATTCACATTACCTAACCTAGACCTATCGTACGCCTCAACGCGAAGAACACCGCAGAGCGCCTGCGTACTCTTACTGGATGGACCACTAGACTTTCCTTGGCCAAGTGCAAATCCACACTTGCCGAGTCAGCGTATCGGCGTCGGTGTGATGACCGTCCAATACCGAAGACCCACCATCTTTATGCACATGCAATTATGATTACTATATATCTCCGAGCCATAAGCTCCACAGGCTAACTTGCCCGTCACCATAACCTTCCGAGCCACCGGCTCGCCGGACTAACCCGTCTATACCTACAACCACCAAGCCTACCGCTCGTAAGGCCAAACCAACCAACCACCCATAGCAACAGGGCGTGGGTGAGTGTATTATTGAGTTAATCATGCATAACAAATTATTCCTACAGTTTTGGGTTAACCATGGACTTCCCGAGGACTACCCTGTGAGGGGCTCGCAGCGGTACTAGGAGCTATGATGGGATGAACCCCAAAGCTCCCTTTCCAATACACTTATTCTTATTGGTGTCTACCCTTGACCCGGTCACTATTAATGTTACACTTACTAACGCTATGTGTGTTTTACTTCACTCCAAGGGAATGACAATCTTTCGTCAATCCCAACACACTCTTGCCTCCTAGTCCACCAGGCATCTCACTCCTACTTTTTTTTGGTGACCCCTTCCAAACCCAATCAGTCTGGGAGCACCAACTTCTTTAACTCCCCATGTAAGACCTACATGCTTATCTTGATTCGATATTTTCACTATACGCAGACCATTTGAACTACCTGAGGTACACGATAAGAGGTACTTCAAATAATCATCCAAATGACCCAAGAATATTATTGAGGGTGTATTATGATATTTTAAGACTATCTCTAGAAATTCATAATTTTTCTAATTTATTTGGCATCTATTATAATTTCCTCAAAATTAGGGAACCTATGACTTTGAACACCAACTATGGTTTTCTAATAAACTATGACCATAATAAAATTTGTACAACTATATATCATCAAAATAACAACTACATATTAGATTCATAAAATTCTAGAAAGGTTTTGACCTCCAATTAAAATATGGACTAATTTTTCAAAATCAAGGATTAACAAAGAAGATACCAAAAATACTCATCCAAAAATTACAAGAAAATTAACAAATATCCAAGGTGATCGGAAAAGTTCACTGCCTAAGTTTCATAATTTACCAGATTCATTTGACCATATAAATCCTTTACTTAAGTAAACAAATCCTAGGGCACTTTGTGAAGAGACACATATATAAATTCCTCCAAAAATCATACTAAAATTTACAGATCATATTCTTGCCCTAAAAAGTCCTCTGACTAGGTTTCATGATTTCCCAGTGAATATAAAACCCTTAATTAATTTTTTTTATAAATGGGGCAAACAATGGATTTTTGAATGAAGTGCTATATAAATCAATCTAAAATTCAGAATAAAATTATTAAAGAACAATATCACTAATATAAGCTCACTGCCAAAATTTCATGAACATCCAAGGTTATGTAAACCTGTAAATTCTTCTTATATGGAAACATCTTAATTGGTTCTTAATTAATTCAGAGGGGATAAATGTTCCTAAAAATTCCAGATAAATTATCCAGAGCATAATACCTCCTTATGAACCTCTCTACCAAGTTTCAAGTCAATCCAATGATGTATGACACCATATGTCCTTCAATAGGTTCAATAATCAACCCTAGGGTTTGACTTAGGGTTCTAGGGCATATCCACCCTAATTTACCCAAAACCACTTGTGGCGGTGTTTTATAGGATACTAAATTAGTGCCAAGGTTTCACATCATTTGGATGAGGGTTGATCTCCCAAATCCATCATGTGCACTTTTGATCTAATATACCGTAGTTTGACCAAATTTGGGTTACTTAATTACCCTACCAATTCAATCCCAAATGAGATGAAATTTTTACCAGAGTCATGTCATGACCCTAAGACAACCACCAAAATTTGGTAGGGTTTGGAGGTTTCTAGACCCTAAAATTAATTAATATATAGTTTATTAAATTTCTACAAAAACTATAGAAAAAGGTCCTCCAAAAATTCTCATTTTTGGATATGTTGAGGGTAAGGGTATAATCAACATATGGTCCACATTTCAAAGCATTTGGATGAGTAGTTTAGCGGGGGCACTCAAATCAACCCCTGGTCAACCCTATGTATAGGTTGCACTATTTTGAGTGCCGTAGTCAAACCAGTGGGCCAAATTGGTTCAAATTAATTTTAAAATAAACTAGACATAAAGATCTACAACTTGTATCTCTGGCCATTTTTCCTAAAACGACCTCTAAGGGGTTTAATTTTCAGTTTCAAAAACGTGCATTTCTAGAGGAAAATACGTTAATTAATCTTAAAATTAATAATCTGTTTAAATGGAGGGCATCGGTTCATCTTCTCCAATCAGCCAACGACCACGATTGACCCGTCCTGTACCAAATTGGGAGGTGGTTTCCCGGCCACCTAGACCCTCTCCAGGTCGGCCAATGCCACTACCACCTCCGTTGAGGTGGCGGCCAACGATGAACGATGGTTGGCCGGCCGGAGGCGGCCGGAATCGGGGTTTATAGTAAGGAAGCTAAAGCTTGAATCCAAGCTTTTGGCCATGCCGATCCAAGGCCAATTGGCCTCAAACCTTGCAGCCAACAAGATAAGATCTATCCACTAAGAGAGAGGAGCGGAGGACCTGGATGGTGGCTTGTAGCCGCGTCGATCGCCGGTCCGCCATGGTTGGTCGTGAGCTCTTGGTTGTCATGCCGATATGTGCTTAGATGGTCGATTTATTTTAGAAAGTGGGGGAAACTCCTTCTCATCACCCCCTGAGACCTTTTAAAGAGCCAATTCAGGGAGGGGAAGAGGCAAGACTTGAGATTCCACCATTAACACCATTCGGTGGTGAGAATTTCGGTCATCCCCAAAAGTCATCAAATTCATCCTCCATAAGAGTTGGAAAACCTCTTAATCTTCTCCTAATTGATATGGGGAATGAATCCCCATCAATTGTGAGGACTTTTGGCCTCCCTTGGCCATGAATTACACCACCAAAACCGATCCCGCCCGCCTCCCGTCGATTGAGCTACCACCTGCGCTAGAGCTAGCGCTAGCGGCTCGATGGTATATGAATCCTCTCAGCGTTTGGAGCCCATCTCAGCGGGTCGTCTAGACAACCGCTACCTCCAGCGCTAGCCCCTAGCGCCGGCGCTAGCTTAGAATTCAAAACACCTTTCTTTCTACGATTGGACCATTGGGGTGTTACAAAGGGACCCCTTAATGGATTAGACATGTTATGGTGGGGTCATTGGTCATGGTGACGGCCTAAAGCCAACCCTAGATTGGATAATTGGAATGTACTATTTGTAGACCAATGTGGTTTTCACCCACTTGCCTAAGGTCTTATGATCTCTTCGCGCATCCTAGGGTTTTGTCATGACCTAGTCATGAAAAAACCAACCTAGGGGGCTTGTTCTTTGGGGGATGTTACACTACAGTTGGTTCTCTCTTTTGACTGTTTGCGCGTTCGGCTCTTTATCTAGCTAAGGCGGTTCAACTCGACCGATCTAATCCGCAAAGTCACCCTCTTCTCCAGCACGCAAATTAACGTTCTCCTCAGAGGAGGATAGAGGGTGGCGTGAGGAAGAAAGGGAGAAATCGGGTCCACTTGCTTTTCAGGTGCGATTATACCTAATAATAACAAGGATTTTTGGTGTTTTTTCGAGGTGCGAATAGCTCAAATTGGAAAACTTATAACATTGCTCTTTGAATTACGCTTCTGATTGATGAAGTCATTTAACCCTTCGTCCTTTCTCGGTGAAGGGCGAAATGAATAGGTGAGCTCCACTGTGAGATAAGCAGCCATGGCGTTTGCGAGAGATCTGACGGTCTTGGCCGCGTTAAACTGTTTCCCCGAGAGCCCCTCTACTGCCCCTTTTGTTTCTTCTTCTTCTTCGCCTTACTTTTCCTCGAAGGTCGGCTCTCTCTCTCTCTCGCTCCCACCCCCAAACTTTTGGGTCAGTTTTTTTTCTATATAAGATTATCCATTATAGAAACAGGATGTCAGAAGGCTTAGATTACTCAGAGTGCATGTGCAATTCGTGTCTGCCATGTGACAGAGTTTACTCTTGTTTCTGGAAGCATTAGGGCTTCAATCGACGCGCATATGAGATTGCATTCTTTTGTTGCCGTTTGGTTAGTTCATTTTGGGTTTCCTCCAGTTATCTTATTTTCTTTGGGCAAGGTATAGTTGGAGTTGAGGTCCTGACGACTGCAATACTCTACCTAGGATAGCTCAGTCCGGCCATAGTTCCCAAAAGAAATTAAGCTTGGTAACAAGTGACGGCTTCCGGTGTGGTCGCCATCGCACATTGCACATAAGAGAAAGCCGCTGTTGGAGTATTGACGCGCGGGGCATGGGTGTCCCCTGTGCCATACTTCTCAAATCTTTAAAACATTGATGTCCATATTTTTTATATTATAAGTAACTTAAAATTGATTAAAATTCTATATTTTTCATTCTAAACTGAAAAATTGAATCCATATAATTCATGTGGGTCTAATGCCAACCACTCATTTTAGCCATTCGCCGACCGCTCGTTATAACCGACCGCCGACCGCTCGTTATAACCGACCGCCGACCGCTCGTTATAACCGACCGCCGACCGCTCGTTATAACCGACCGCCGACCGCCGACCGCCGACCGCTCGTTATAACCGACCGCCGACCGCTCGTTATAACTGACCGCCGACCGCTCGTTATAACCGACCGCCGACCGCTCGTTATAACCGTCCGCCGACCACTCGTTATTACCGACCGCCGACCGCTCGTTATAACCGAACGCCGACCGATAGTTATAACCGACCGCCGATCGATACTTATAACCGACCGCCAATCGCTCGTTATAACCCACCGCCGCCCGCTCGTTGTAATTGATCGTTGACCGCTCCTTAGAGCCGATTGCCTACCGCACCTTAGAGCTGATCGCCGACCGCTCCTTATAGCTCCGTTCGGCGATCGGTGACCCTTCCTCGTTCAGCGATCGGCCACCCCACCCCGCCGTTGTCGACCTCACCGTTTGGCGATGGGTGCGACGGGAACGCAAAAAGGTAATTTCAGGTTGCACAGACGCACGTGAAAAGTAGCCAAAGAGCGCATTTATTATAAACTATAGATTTTGTGTTTTTCTTCAAATCAAAGTGGTTATGGTGTCCGGCTAATCTAATCAGAACTGATAGATATGCGTCACAATTTTTGGTTCTCTATCCTTCCTTTGCTTAAGGGTTGTGCTTAGATATCCAAAATTTTCGCTCAAAAGAGCATCTCATTAAATTAGAGTCCTCGAAGTTGGTGACAGAAGGGCTGCACCCATATGTATATTAACCAGCTCTTCGAAGTTTTTTCGACCATAGAACATATGCCCAATGTCAAAAGATGTAGGGGAAGGTTTGCTGTGGAAAAAAGAAGGCAAGTCAGAATATATTTCAACATTATGCTGATCGTCAAAACATAAAAAGTGGACTACCCTATTATTGCAAAAGGGAGGTTTCTAGCCAAAAAAGTAAATGGGTGTGCTTGTAACACCCTTTCTAGATGGACTATCGCAAAGATCCGATTACTGGGAAAGAGATTAGAAGCATTTATGAATTACACAATAAAAGAAAAGTTATAGAAAGTAATAAAAGAGAAACTTTAAGAGAGGGAGTTCGGTTGAAAGGAGCCCTATGAGAAGGAGAAATATGTTACGAGCCTATTTCAGGGCTTCGTCGGAGGTGGCGGTGGAGACAGAGATACAATGGTAGCCGAGCTCTACCCACGGAGAATGCGAGGGGAGAGGAAGAAAGGGAGCCATGCTCAACCCTAACTTTAAAACTTGATGAAGATGAGAGAACTAGAGAGAAGAATAAAAACTTTCATAATTTGATTGATAATGCATACAATGACCCAAGGGTCTATTTAAAGACTTACAAAATGACATGAGTGTAAATACCTAAAAATAAAGAGAACACGGAATAATAAATCATAACGGACACCTACATCGACTCGATTAATAAAATACACCTAACATGAATACATGATGATACTAATTAAAGACAGATAACTGGTCGTGTGAGAAAGGGCGTCGTCGGGTTCAGATGTTGGCTCGTCGAGGAAGATGGCATTGCCATCAAGTTGTGGCTGCTAGGGTAGACGTCGTCAAAGAGTGGGAGCGGCAAAATGAGGAAGATGGAGTGTGGCGGGCGGCTTCAGTCTCGCGAGGGGAAGGGCACTGGAACAATGGTTTGCAAATTGCAAAGGGAATAATAAAAGCGATTAAAATGGTAGAAAATTGGTCTGCGAATAGAGAAACCTGGTCTCCGAATAATAACCGCCTTAATCAATCAATCAATAAGATGAATTAATTAATCAATGCTCGTGAGGCAATTAAATAAGCCTGTGAAGAAATGAAGAGTGCTGCTTGAATGGGTTTTACGACAGAATATCACTATGTGTGATAGGAGGAGGGGGGGAGGGCGTAGACCGGCCTTGAAAAGCGGAAAATGAATAGCTGGCGGTTGCATGTTGCTTGAAATTAAAAAGCAGGGGACGTTGAAGCGGACAAGGTGAGTCTGCGTGTGCTGACAGGAGTAGAAAGTAGGGTCCCATACTCGGTCGAGGAGTAGCGTTGTAGTTGGTGCGGCTTGGACTGACGCCGACGAAAGCTGGTGCACTTTTTGGCTCGTTGTGGTGTGCTTTTGCGCGCTATATTGCTGGAAGTAAGCACATGGTGCTCCCCATTCTTTTTCTGGTGTTTGGTTTGTGCTGGAGGTGTGTTCCCAGCTTGTGGATTTAATGTGCAGGTGGACAGATCTCCTATGATGCCCAATTTCATTCCTGTAGGAATCGCACGGTCGTGCATTTTCTTCGCACGATTTTTTTGACTGTGCGGTGCCTACAAAGCCCAAGATCGGTGATTTGCCCTAGGTCGTGCGATTTGTTCTCGCACGGGCTATTTTGCCCGTGCGTGGTCGAATCACACGACCTTGCCTTTTTGTTTAAAAAGTTTATGAATTATCGCCCGTGCGTTTTCTTCACGCACGGTTAGATTCAACCGTGCGCGAAGTAAACGCACGATCTGTCTGTTTTGCCTGGTTTTTCAGTGATCTGTCTTGAACGGTGCATTTTGTTCTCACACGGGCTGTTTTGCCCGTGCGTGATAAAAATCACATGGTATGCTGCTGTGCCAGGCTGGGCGATGTCCGTGACTTAAAAATCGCACGATCCACGCACGGTCGTGCGTTTGACCGTGCGTGTCTATTTTTCGAACCGTTTCCTATTTAAACTGCAGATTCCGCACTATTTCGTGATCGATCGACTTCTTTCCACCATTTTCCGCCGCAGGGGGAGCTCCAGCTCCGTTTTCCTTCCACCTCTCATGAGGGCTTTGTTGCCCTAGGCCGCTTCCATCATCCAAGAGCTTCCAAGGAGAGGATTCTAGCCCCAAGCTCATCATCAAGCAAGGAGAGCTTCGCACCGGAGTAGATTGGGTCGTGAGACGAAGAAGACGGGTCCGTTGGGAAGAAGTGACAGCCCTCCTCTACCCCGTACGTAGTTGCGGACCGAGCTAGGACGTTGGATTGACAACCCGACGATTCCTACCGTGAATCCCAAAGAGGCTTCGGATGTGGTCAATTCCCTTGCTCTCTTTCTCCTCTTGATTTGATATTTGTAGCTAGATTCTCTATATATTGATGATGTATGCCATTCTAGACTCATGATTTATATTTCTATTTTCATGGTTGTGAAAATATCTATTTGTGTAGAATGTGCTTGAAGTGCGCCGACTCCGCCGTCACCCTCCATTCCATTACGCAAGTCTACTCTTCCACTACGTGAGCCTACTCTTCCATTACGCAAGCCTACTCTTCCACTACGTCAGCCTACTCTTCCATTCCACAAGCCTTCTCCTCCATTCCGCTTGACTACTTGTCCATTACACATGCCTACTCGTCCATTCACCGAGCGAAGCAGTGCATAGCGGCCTGCGTAATCCCCCACGTTGCGAAGCGGTGACGGCGATCCGCATAGTTAGTTAGTTCTTTTAATTTGTTTTCGCAAAGCCACCCACATTTTCCGCAACCCATCCGCTAGCAAGGACTTCAATCTCAAGTCCTGCCTCAAAAGTAAACTCCACCTTACTGTGTTCCTCTGAGACCGATACTTGGGAAAATTCGCCCATTTTATATTACTTGTGCGACCGGTACACTTGCCGTAAGTGCATCAAAAACTCAACATGAAAGTAGGAGAGGAAACAAGTTTGTTCTTACCAAATCAAAGTATTATGCCTCTGACTAATCTAGTACAACTAAATGAGCGACCTAGTTAATTACCTCGTAGGGAATACACCAATACAACTTCTCAAATACTTAAAAAATACAGAAAAATAAAAACGCGAAACAAGTGCGTGACATAAAAGAAAAATGTTTGACATGACTAACAAAAATGAAATAAATGCGTGAAGTGAACTTTGACGCTATAAACGTCTGTCTGAATCAATTCCCCCCAGGTGGGAGAATCTCGTCCACTGACGAGATGACCCTACCTGTACAAACAATATAACATAGGTCCGACTGGGATCCCACGACATATTGAACACACAAGCTAGACATTAAAAGATGATAAACAGAAAAGTATAACTACACAGAGCAAGGTAAATAACGCTAGCAGAAGGTTTGATTGAACTCAAGCATGAATGTCTACAATATTAAGGAATGTTATACAATAGAGTTTCGGCCCTATGACCTTACATCAAAACCAATGTATCATATCAAAACAAAAACATGCTAACACAATCATCTGCTTACATCCCGATAAATACAGAAAGCTGAAAAAGGGTGTTCGGCCTTCTATGATCAACTCAGCTTAGGGCTTTAGCCCGCTACTTCCCGCTCTGCTCTGCGACACCTGCACCAAACACAAATAGGAGGTAAACGAGGGTTAACTATGAGCTGACCACATACTGCGTAACTATCCCACCCCCCGACCATCCTAGCCAATTCCAAGACGGGGTACCGCTCACCTGCAAACAAGCCGCAACATGCAACATGTAGCAAAATAAAGAAAGTGCAACTACTCTACATAGGGTGAGGTTTCAAGCACAATCAATCTTCTAGGTTGAGCATAAAAGAAAGGGGAACCTAGGAATGCAAATGATGTTGGTTGAGTTCACCCAGTGGTTCTCCACAACCGCCTAGGCAACCACGCATAAGGCTAACATAACATCACTTCATAACATCATATTCATAGGTACTCACGATCACATGATTTCATGCACTCAAAGCATATACTAGGAGTACTCTCACACAAGTACTACCTCCAAACTAAGTTATGCGAACTTAGTTACCGTTTGAGCTTTTGACGGGCCGGGTGATCTCGCCTGACGCAACCTATCTCATGGAATCAACATTCAAGATAACTAACGCCGAACTGCATAGTGCAGGTTTTGTTCAGCTTTTGCCCAAGCTCAAGTCATCGTTACATCGACACGATGCGGGTGCGCCTTTCCCTCTTCCCATGCGCGTTCAAGATATACTAACGCTACAAAGTCAATGTGCTACGCACCTAATCCACTCATGAGGGCATATGCTTCACATGCACTACCGACGTAGGAGGTCCAAGTCGACTTCGCTACGTTTTGTGGTGAAGGTTTGCGTTATACCACCCACAACCATGTGGCTTTTGATAAGTACTCCAAGAGCTCCCTCAATTCCATGCCCCGTACCACAATGACACATTTTGCGGAGTCATTCTCCGACACGCATACTAGACTAATCTAAATTCAACGTCAAATCAAACATCATCGATCCGGGCCTACAACCACGGGTAGACTTCACACACAATGCCTAAATATACACGACTACCGGATTTCTACATTCAATTCATGTCGGGGACGGACACAATCGACCCGCGGTTCTAACGAACCATTAGAGGTCATACCCTACACTAATTAGTGAAGGAGACTCTTCTTATTCATGAAAATCAAAATGAGAATGGATGAACACGTCCTAAGACCGGAGAGAAGGGTCGTTACCCTTGGAGCTCGCTTTGAAGCTATGGAGCGAAGATTGAGATGGATGGAATCGACCGCAATTGACTCCTCTCGGCGGATCCGAACTCGGCTCGACCTTTGGAGCTCCTTCTCCTTCCTTCTCCTTTCTCTCCTCTTTCTCAACCTTGGGGAGAGAAATTAAAGACTAAAATGAGCTCTAAAACCCCGAGTGCATGACCTAATAACATCAGGGAGAAACCCCAGCCGTTAGATCTTCAATCAGACCAACGAACGACCCAGATTTCAGAACTTAAAACAGTTCCTTCGCAGATCGCACGATCGTGCGTTGAACGCACGCTCGTACGTTTCATAATGCACGCTCGTGCGTGAGTTAATCAGGAAAAGGTAGAAAATGCTTGATCGTGCGTCTTATGCACGATCGTGCATTTGCTCGTGCGCAAACAAAAATGTACTGCCAACCCAGAATTTCTCCGGAAAGCCCCTGAACTGCCCTCAAAATGCACGGGACGTCCTTAGGCTCTATAGATTTCAACTCCCTTAAAAGAGGTTTTTGGGGCGTTATAACTCCCCCCCTCAAAATAATTTCTTCCCGAAATTTATAAATAGAAGAGTACACCAAAACAGGTCGTACCTTAGGGAAATAACTCGGGGTACTCCTCGAGCATAGCCTGCTCTCGCTCTCAAGAGAGCTCCTCCCGCCCGCAATTGTCCCATCAAACTTTGACCATCTTGATCGATTTGTTCCACAACTATCGGACTTCAGTGTCTTCGATGCGAATGAGCTTGACTTTCGTCGTAAGTCCACCATTGGCCGACACTTTATCTTCCGCTACAATGTAAGTAGACTCTTTCACCGCCTTCCTCAACACCGATATATGGAATACGTCGTGTAGACCGCTCAGCTCTGTGGATAGAGCAAGCCGGTAGGCAGCTTCACCGATACGTTTCGTGATCTCAAACGGTCCCAAGTACCTCGGACTTAGCTTTTTCAAGTGTCAGATCCTTGAAACCCCCTTGAACGCTTTGATCTTCAAATAAACCCAGTCGCCAACGACGAACTCTATGTTTCAGTGCTTGACATTATAGTACTTTGCCTTCCTATCCTGGGCAATTGGCAACCTCTCACGTATTGCACGAATCATCGTATTCGTTTCTTCAACATCTTTCTGCTTCAACAGCTTCGCGTCGCCCGTTTCCGCCCAAGCTAAGGGCGTACGACAATTTTTACTATATAGGGCCTCAAAGGGCGCCATTTTAATACTTGCTTGGTAGCTATTGTTGTAGGAGAATTTGATCATATAGAGGTGGTCCTCCCATTTCTTTCCGAAATCAAGGTGCACATCCGAAATATATCCTGTATCGTCATATTGGTCCTCTCGGTTTGCCCATCAGTTTGCAGGTGGAAGGCCGTGCTAAACTTTAGCTTGGTATCCAATAGATGGTGAATAAACCTCCAATCTTTCGATGTAAATCGCCCATCCCGATCACTTACGATGCTACGGGGAACACCGTGCAATCGCACTATGATACGAACAAGAAGAAGGTTGCATTAATCGAAGAAGAAACACGGATACACTCCAGAGCGAACTCCGGCCAAGATCAAGTTGGCTGGGTCCTCCAATGATCCCTCTCTCAAATGAGAGCCCAAAACTCTAATGATCCAAAGATACCTAACCCACATACCCCTCCCCCTTATATAGATGAGGGAGGGCAATATCATTACAAAATACTTTAATTAAGTAAATTAACATTAATTAATATTTAATTAATCAATATTAATTAATTAACTAATAATAATAAGTACACAAAGAAATTTCACGGCGGCTTCCATACGCGCTCCCATGGCTCTTGCAAGGTTGTGTGCTTCGGCGGATGCAACATCGTAACAATACGCCGCCCTTGAAAATTGACCTTGTCCCCAAGGTCAAGAGTACAAGATTTCTCGGAGTTTTTTAAATGTCGACAACGGTTAGGATCGAAAAAAAGGACGATTGAGGGAAGGACAAATATGGAAGGTGAAGAGAAGTGGGGAGGGAATTGGGTTACATGGTGGGGGTAAGGGTGAGTGCAGGGGATAACAATAAAAAAGGGAAATCTAGGGGCTCGACTGGAGTGCCCGGGATAATGAAAAAAAAAGAAAAGGGGACAGGCTGGCAGGGGGGTTGGCTGTGGGGCCAAAAGTTGGCATGAGAGAGAGGGGCGGCAGGAGGGGATGTGATAAGTTGTGTTTTGGCGTATTGTGGGGGCAGCGGCGGATGTCAGAGCAGGATAAAGAAAGAAATAGTAAGAGGAGGCGTGCAGGCAAGGCGATAGGACAGGCCGGAAGTTGAATACATCAGGCGGAGGGTCCTGCCAGGGAGCTTGTCGACGGTGACGCGGAGTCGTAGGGCAGGGATGATCACCTGTGCGACATCGAGGAGGGGATGACGAGACCAACATGCGAGGTTTTGGAGTCCAGCGTCCCGCGGGAGGGAAGGCTCGGGATGTTGATCTGGCCGAGGAAGAACCTGAGCCGACGATTCAGGTGTGGGAAGTATTGGGAGGTTCCGACGGTGGTGAAGAGGGTCGATGACCTGCTGTAAGCGGCGAGAGACCGATATCCCCAGTGTCGGGTTGTGCGTGGGGTGTTGCGGAAGGCGGAGGCACCAATGAGGGAGCGTCCACATGGGCTGTGAGACATCGCAGCCGCACTTGGAGAGAAGACAGGAGACTTTCTTGGTTGGCGAGGTGGCGTACGATTTTGGCGAGGCGGAAGTCTGTCATGGCAGCGGCGTGGGGATGGCTCGAGCACAGTCCGAAGGTATGCTGGTCCGAGGGAATCGAAGTGGATGAAATCCCAACGACTTAGAACAAGTGGACGGGGGCGGCAGGTCGGACCATTGATACGAACAAGAAGGTTGCATTAATCGAAGAAGAAACACGAATACACTCCAGAGCGATCTCCGACCAAGATCAAGGAGGCTGGGTCCTCCAATGATCCCTCTCTCAAATGAGAACCCAAAACTCTAATGTTACAAAGATACCTAACCCACATACCCCTCCCTTTTATAGATGAGGGAGGGCAATATCATTACAAAATATTAAGTACACGAAGTCAATATTAATTAATTAACTAATAATAATAAGTACACGAAGAAATATCACGGCGGCTTCCATACGCCCTCCCATGGCTCTTGCAAGGTTGTGTGCTTCGGCGGATGCAACATCGTAACACACTATGTTGTCAACGTACAACTTCACGAGCTTCTCCACGGAATCATCTTTCCGGTTCGGAATGAAGTGTGACGACGCCTTTGTTAGACGATCAACGATCACCCAAATAACGTCATTGCCATGCTGCGGCCTCGACAATCCGTCCACGAAGTCCATTGGTATGTCGTCAAACTTCCAATCCGGAATCGGCAAAGACTTCAGAAATTAACCGAGCCTTTGACATTCGGCCTTCACTAGTGCGCAAGTATGACACTTCGCTACATAGAGAGCTATGTCTTCAAGCTCGGCCACCAGAAAAGTTTCTTCATTTCCATGTACATCTTTGTGCTCCCTAGATGATTCGAGTACTAGAAAAGTGAGCTTCGAGTACTTAGTAAGGGATGGGCAAAAGTTGAAATGCATTAAAGAAGACCCATGTCATGCATGCCAAATGGGCAATCAGACAAGGGTTTCCTTTAAGGTCATCGATTGCAAAGATTCTACCAGATATTTATATCTGTTGCATATGGACTTGTTTGGTCCTATGTCTATTCGTAGTTTAAGAGGTAAGTCTTATACCTACGTGATTGTTGATGATTACTCACGTTTTGCATTAGTTTTCTTTCTGGAACGAAAGTCAGATATATTGGAAACTTTCGTGTCTTTTGTCAAGCAAATCCAGAATGAAATGGACTGTTCTGTGGTCAAAATCAGAAGTGATCATGGTACAGAATTTCAGTCAGGGGCTATGACAGAATTCTGTAAAAGCCAAGACATCTTTCAAGAGTTTTCCTCTCCTCGAATTCCACAACAAAATGGAGTAGTTGAGAGAAGAATAGAACACTCATAGAGGCAAGTAGAATGATGCTGAGTGACTCTTCACTACTAGAGTACTTCTGAGCTGAAGCAGTCAACAAAGCCTGCCATGCGCAAAACAGAGCCTTAATCACCAAAGCTCATCATAGGACTCCTTATGAACTTATGAAGGGCAGAAAACCTACCTTGTCTTATTTCAGGATTTTTGGAAGTAAATGCTATGTCAAACAATGAAAAATTCTATCTTACTAAGTTTGCTGAAAAATGTTTTGAAAGTATTTTTGTAGGCTATAGTAGCCATAGTTAGACATATATGATTTTCAATAAGAAAACTCTTGTTGTGGATGTATCAATTAATGTTGTATTTGATGAAATGTGCATGATACATGAAAGCTCGTATAGTTCTTCTATTGTAGGTATAGAATCAAGATTTAAGGGGTTGACCATTGGTGAGCATGGAGGAGTTAAAGAGACAACCTCACCAGATGTTGTCACTGAACATGAAATTCAGCATCAAGAGGATGTACCAGACTTAGTTGAAGTAGATCATCCTGCTGAAGAAGAAGCAACGGAGATTCTAAGAAGACTCCCTTTGGATGTAAGACACTAGAGAGATCATCCACCACACCAAATAATTGAAGATTTAAACCAATGAGTGCGAATAAGGAGAAATACACATAATGAGGTATTGCATCTCAATTTCTTCTCAATGATTGAGCCAAAGAAATTTGAAGAAGCCAACACCTATCCCTCCTGGACTATGACTATTCAAGAGGAGCTCAACCAATTTAAAAGATGCAAAGTGTGGAAATTGGTGCCTAGACCCAAAGATCAGAACATAATTGAAACAAAATGGGTTTATAAGAACAAGTTGGATGAAAATGGAGTGATCATAAAGAATAAAACAAGACTGTGGCCAAGGTGTACAAACAAGAAGAATGTATAGATTTTGATCAAACGTTTGCTCTAGTTGCAAGACTAGAGGCTATCCGGTTGTTTCTAGCATATGCTGCTCACAAATGGTTCAAGGTATATCAAATGGATGTGAAGTCAACATTCCTTAATGGAGATCTTAAGGAAGAAGTGTATGTGGAACAACCCCCAGGTTTTGTCAATCCAATTTATCCTGATTTTGCTTATTTTCTAAGAAAAGCTCTATATGGGTTGCAACAAGCACCCAGAGCTTGGTATAAAATGCTGCCTAGCTTTCTCATTAATAATAAGTTTTCAAGGGGAAAGATAGACAAGTCATTATTCCTTAGGGAAGTCAAATTCAAGATATTACTTTCTAAGAAAAGCTCCATATGGGTTGCAACAAGCACCCAGAGCTTGGTATGAAACGATGTCAATCTTTCTTATTGATAACAAGTTTTCAAGGGGAAAGATAGACAAGTCATTATTTCTTAGGGAAGTCAAATGCAAGATATTACTAGTGCAAATATACGTCGATGACATCATTTTTGGATATACTGATGACAACCTTTGCAAAAAGTTTGCTGACTTGATGCAAGGGAAGTTTGAAATGAGCAGTATGAGAGTGCTGAAGTATTTCTTGGGTCTCCAGGTGAAACAATCTGAAGATGGAATTTTCATCTCTCAGATGAAGTTCACTAAGGAGTTAATCAAGAAATCCAGAATGAAGAGTGCAACCTCTATGAGGACTCCAATGAGATCAAATGTGTCTCTGGACAAGGATGAAAAGGGGAAACCTTTTGATGAAACCTTGTACAGAAGCATCATTGGATTTTTGCTCTACCTTACTGCTAGTAGATAAGATATAATATTTTCCACATGTGTATGTGCCCGGTAACAGGTGAATACTTAAGAATCTCACAACACTTCTGCAAAGAGAATTTTGAGATACCTGAAGGGTACACCTAATCTTGGCTTGTGGTACCCAAAGAGTAATGAATTTTAGCTTATAGGTTTTTCAGACGCAGATTTTGCACGATGCAAGGAAGATAGGAATAGTACATCTGGCACATGCCAGTTCATGGGAAGAAGACTCAATTCTTGGAGTAGTAAGAAACTGACAAATGTGGCCATATTAACTGCTAAGTCAGAGTATATCTCACTGACAGCTGTTGTGCCCAACTTCTGTGGATTCAACATCAACTGGAGGACTACAACTTGAAAATCAAGAAGACCCCAATATTTCTGCGACTCATCCAGTGCCATCTTTATTGCCAAGAACCCTGTCTCTCACAGTAGGACAAAACATATAGAGATCCGTTACCATTTCATAAGAGAACATATGGAGAAGGAAGACATTTGCTTGGAGTTCGTGCCTACAGGGAAACAGATAGCAGACATTTTCACGAAGGCGCTAGATTAAGCTAAGTTTAATTATTTTAAAATTGAACTTGGTATGCTTAACATATAGTTGATTCTTTATAATTTTAATTTTAACAAGTCATTTTATCAATTGAAATTATTTTCAAAATCATATCAATTTAAACAGTTGATTTTTAAACTTAAAGTTTTATTATTATTATTATTACTGTGTCGACTAGAAGGTCGGTCGACACATTGGTTCTAATGTGGAAAATCCAGAATTTTTTTAAGTGTTGACAGGTATCGATTAGAGGTCCAGTCGTTAGTTATTATTATCGACGGGAAGCGCTGTGGACATTTATCATTATCGACGGGAAGCGATGTGGACATGGATTATTATTATTCATTATCGACGGGAAGCGCGGTTGTCGACTGGAATCCATTTGAATACGAGGACAAGTGCGATGACCGATCACAACTCTTAAGCGATGCAAATCGTAGCCAATAGCGCGTGAGTAATGCGATGCCATGCGACTGTTGTAGTCAGCGAGTGATTGCCGCAAATGGTTAGAGTAATTGCGGCCGATACAACCAAAAAAGGCAACTATTAAAAAAATCTGCTATAACTAAAATGATATAATTGTCTACTAAACTCACACTTGTTCCACTAAGGGTTCGTTCATTTGGATGAAATTAGGGGATAGGAATTAGAATTGACTCCTTAATTTCAATTCCGCTGTTCGTCGCGCATATTAGAAGGTCCATGGGAATTCCTGATAGCTACTACCTCTCTAGATTGGCCCCAATGGGAATCTGAGAACTCCTTAGTGATGTCCTGGCTGATCAACTCTATGCAAGAGTCTATTGCCCACAACTACCTATTTTGGACACTCCGACCGACATTTGGAAGCGTGTCGAGATTACCTACTCCTGTCGTGAGAATGCCGCTCAGATATTTCAATTGCGGCGACTGATTTTCCTCTTGCGCCAAGGGGATCGTCCCCCCGCTGCCTAGTACCTGGAGTTTACCCAGTTTTGCCAAAAGTATGACCATTTCGATCCGCTTGCTCTTGTCTCTCCTTAGGATGAGGTGCTGGTCCGTGCCTGGGAGGAACACAACCGAATCTTTGAGTTTCTTCATGGTCTCCATCGTGACCTTGATTTCGTCAGTGTTCAGATTCTTGTCCGCTCTCCTCTGCCTTCCTTACTTGAGGTGTATAGTTTGGTTCAGCAAGAATATGTTCGCCGACAGATTCGTCTACCAGACACTGTTGATGAGGGCTCTGCCCTTGCCGCTCGTTTCAGTCCCGGTGGCCACTCTATCCGTGAGACTAGGTCCAAGTCTATGGACAAGGACCATTTGACGTGTGATTATTGTGGGAAAGCCTGCCATACTCGGGTCACTTGCTTTAAGCTTCATGGCTTTCCTCCTCCTCGCGGGGGTCCTGCTCCTCGTGGCGGCCGTGGCTTTGGTCGCACTCTGGGTCGACCTTCTTCGTCTCGCTTGGCTCATCTCTCCGATGCCGTTGATGATCCTGCTCCTTATGGAGGACCTGATGCCCCCGAGGTTCCTTCTTTCCTTTCTGCTGAGGAGATTCAAGCCTTCCACCGCTTCATGCTTGGCCACTCATCTGAGTCTGCCAACTCTTCATATGCCCACCAGGGGATTCTAGGTGCTCACTCTGCCACCGCTTGCTCTCCTACCCAGTGGATCATTGATTTCGGCGCCACAGACCACATGACTGGTTTTGTGTCTTATATCCCTTTGTCTGGTAGGGACAAAGTGAGCATTGTTGATGGATCCCTGTCTCCCATTGTCGGGAAAGGGTCCATTCCTTGCTCCTCTCTCACCCTCTCTTCGGTGCTGCATGTTCCTGAGTTTACCCGCAACCTGCTTTCTATTAGACACATTACTAATTCTATGAATTGCTTAGTAACCTTTTTTCCCTCCTCGTGCGTCTTTCAGGACCTGAAGACGGGGACGGTGATTGACTCTGGTAGACTGCGTGATGACCTCTACCTGTTTGACCCCTCCAGCTCCGCCTCTTCTCTGCAGGCTCTTTCTGCTACTCAGACCTCTGTGGACTCCTGACACTGCCGCCTGGTCCATCCTTCTTTATCTACTATGCATCTTTTATTTCCGAATATGTCAAATGTATCTTTGAATGCTTTTAAATGTGATGTGTGTGCTCCTGGTAAACATCATCGTGCTTCTTTTAATCATGTGTCTACTCCTAGTGCTTCTCCTTTTGCTGTGGTTCATACTGATGTTTGGGATCTTTGCCATGTTGCCTATATTTTTGGTTTTCACTGGTTTGTTACGTTTATCGATTTTTTTCTCGTTGTACGTGGGTCTACTTAATGAAAAACAAGAATGATGTTTTTCTCTTATTTCAACGTTTTCTTAAGATGATGACTGCTCAGTTTAACGTTGCCATTAAAGTTCTGCGCAGTGATAATGGTCGTGAGTACGTTGACTCTTCCTTTGAGCGTTATCTTAGTGATCAAGGGCATTATACATCAGACATCTTGCCCCGACTCAGAATGGGGCCGCCGAGCGCAAGAATCGCCATCTTCTAGAGTTAGCTCGCTGCCTCCTCCTGAAGATGCACCTCCCTAAGTATTTTCGGGGTGATGTGGTTCTTACTGAGGTGTACCTTATTATTCGTTCGCTGACTCGTGTTCTTGGCCACACATCCCCTCTTGAGTCTCTTTCTGTCTCCTCCTCACATCTCCTTCCTCGGATCTTTGGGTGTGTGTTTTGTCCATGTGCGCCCCACGTCCAAACTTGATCCTCGTGCCCTCAAGTGTATCTTTATTGGGTATTCTCCTACCCAGAAAGGATATAAATGTTTCCATCCAGCTTCCAGAAAGACCTTCGGTACTATGGGCGTCACATTTCGGGAGTCTGAGTCCTACTACGAGACCTCACTTCAGGGGGAGTCTTACCCAATGGAAGTGAGCTCTCTTCCCCTACCCATTCCTCCTTCCGTGCCTAGGCCTCCTATGTCTACATCCTTGCCTACTACTCCTACTCATGTGACCGCTCCTCCTTTACAGGTGTATACTCGGTGGAAAAGGGGTCCATGTACATCGGCTTCTCTCAGGCTACTTGCTCCAACATCGGATCCTTCTTTGGGGACTTAAGGTAACTGTATCTCTACCCAACATCCGATGTCCTACTTTGTGTCCTATAACTCATTATCCCCCTCACATAAATTCTTTATTGCCTCTCTCTCCTCCATTTCTATCCCCTCAACTTGGCAGGATGCTATTGCTCTCCAAAAGTGGCAAGATGCTATGCGTGAGGACATGTTGGCCCTGGAAAAGAATTGCACATGAGACTTTGCCTCTTTGCCACATGGCATGACCGTGGTAGGGTGTAAGTGGGTGTTCTCCGTCAAGTATAGCTCTCAAGGTGCTGTTGAGTGATACAAGGCTTGATTGGTGGTTAGGGGCTATACTCACACCATGATGATTGACTATCAAGAAACCTTTGCCCCTGTGGTGAAGATGAATTCTATACGAGTTTTGCTCTCGTGTGCTGCCTGCGAAGGGTGAACTTTGACCCAGTTAGATGTGAAGAATGCATTTCTTCATGGGGACTTGGAAGAAGAAGTCTACATGTCGTTACCATCTGGTCTTATCCTGGCAGGATCTGGGGGAAAGGTATGCAGGTTGAAGAAAGCCTTATATGACTTAAAACAGTCTCCTCGGGCCTGGTTTGGGAGATTTCATAGAGCTATGATCACATTTGGATACTTCCAGAGGAATGCAGATCATACTTTATTTGTAAGGCACAAACATGGGAGACTCACTGCTCTTATTGTGTATGTGGATGATATCATTATCACGGACGATGATACTGAAGAAATCCAGATTCTGAAACGAAGACTGACAAAGGTGTTTGAAGTAAAGGACCTGAGAAATCTCAGATACTTCCTGGGAATTGAGGTCGCTCGATCAAATCATTGTATATTCATATCTCAGAGGAAGTACATCCTTGACTTGCTCCAGTCATGTGGGATGAGTGGGTGTAGACCTGCGGACACCCCAATTGAAGTCAACCACAGATTGGGTAGAGATGATGGGGAAGTGGTGGCTGATATCACTGGATTTCAACGACTGGCTGGTCGCCTTATCTATCTATCTCATACTCGTCCAAATATTTCATATGCCGTTGGTGTCATCAGTCAGTTCTTGCACTCACCAAAAACCCGTCACTTAATAGCTGCCCACCGAATCCTTCGGTATCTCAAGTCCTCTCCTGGAAAGGGTATCCTGTTCTCCCGTTGCAAAGAACTGACTGCTGAAGTAAAAAAATGTGGTTGCCAGGTCGAGTGCAGAGGCAGAATTCAGATCTATGGCGCATGGGATTTGTGCTGTGGATTAAATCTCTTTTGAACGACCTTAACATGGAAAACAAGGACCCCGTGAGATTTTATTGTGATAGCAAAGCAGCCATTAACATTGCTCACAATCCTGTCCAACATGACCGCACAAAGCATGTGGAGGTTGATCGTCACTTCATCAAAGAGAATATAGAAAGAGGAGTTGTGAGCACACCATTTGTCTCTTCAGATCAACAGTTAGCAGATGCTCTCACCAAGGGGTTAAGTCAGAACGTGTTTGGAAAAATTATGTGCAAGTTGGGCATGCAAGATATCACGCGCCCAACATGAGGGGGAGTGTTGAAATTATGTTATTTACTTATATTTTTCCTTTATTGCACTTGTTGTATCTCCCTCTTATATATAGGAGAGACTCCTTTCAATCAATTAATTCTTTATTTTCTATTCTCCAACAGATTGTAATGGGTGTCATAACGGGGTTCGAAAAGGGTGTCCAAAAAATTAGGCCAAGTTTGGGATAGTAGGGGAGTGGTGGCGGTTGTAAACCCAAGTAATGCTTGGGTAGCTGTGCTCACAATAGCTATTCTCTCAAAATAATGTTTTAGGCTAAAACAACACCACCATCATGTAGGTGTGTTCAAATTTTAGAGGTCATGAACGTTGTTGAAACCGATTTCTCGGTCTCTATGGAGTTCGGGGCCCTCAGCAAGCTGAGGGGCGACCAACCCTTACTCCCCCCAAGGGAGAGCTCTAGGTTGAAGGTTGAGGAACTATGGACTGGACCAAGGGCTTAGTGGGGAGGTCCCGCCACATACCCGGAAGCCCCTTAGGAACTTTCCCTCCCAAACCACTACTAAGCTTGGGCACCACTGGAGGCTCTCCTCACCCCCTAGAGAGACTTGAGGAGGGAGAGAGAGGGAGAGAGCTAGCCTAGAATGATCCCCACTTCGTCTTGGTGAAAGTTTGCTCAAGCTTCCCATTGAGACCATCCTACCCTGCCGGCTAGTGTGAGACTGGCTAGCGGAGCCACCTCGGGAAAAACATATAGCCTCCCCGAGAGGTCTTCTAACCCTGCTGGCTAGCGAGACCACCCCGGGGAAAAATATATAGCCTCCCGAGAGGTCTTCCAACCCTGCCGGCTAGTTAGAGCCCGACTATCGAGACCACCTCGGGGAAAAATACATAGCCTCCCGAGAGGTCTTCCAATCCTGCCGGCTAGTGAGAGCCCGACTAGCGAGACCACCTCGGGGAAAAATACTTAGCCTCCCCGAGAGGTCCTCCAAACCTGCCGGTTAGTGAGAGCCCGGCAAGCAGAGCCACCTCGGGAAAAACATATAGCCTCCCCGAGAGGTCTTCCAACCCTGCTGGCTAGCGAGACCACCCCGGTGAAAAATATATAGCCTCCCGTGAGGTCTTCCAACCCTGCCGGCTAGTGAGAGCCCGGCTAGCGAGACCACCTCGGGGAAAAATACATAGCCTCCCGAGAGGTCTTCCAACCCTGCCGGCTAGTGAGAGCCCGGCTAGCGAGACCACCTCGGGGAAAAATACTTAGCCTCCCCGAGAGGTCCTCCAACCCTGCCGGTTAGTGAGAGCCCGGCAAGCGGAGCCACCTCGGGACCTTATCCAACCTGAATCACCTGCCTCGCCGAGTGAGTCTCCAGCCCTGCCGGCATCAACAAGCCCGGTCAGCGGCCTCTGCTCGGGGCCTTAACCAACATGAATCACCTGCCTCGCCGAGTGAGTCTCCAGCCCTGCCGGCATCAACCAGCCCGGTCAGCGGCCTCTGCTCGGGGCCTTAACCAACATGAATCTCCTGCCTCGCCGAGTGAGTCTCCAGCCCTGCCGGCATCAACAAGCCCGGTCAGCGGTCTCTGCTCGGGGCCTTAACCAACATGAATCACCTGCCTCGCCGAGTGAGTCTCCAGCCCTGCCGGCATCAACAAGCCCGGTCAGCGGTCTCTGCTCGGGGCCTTAACCAACATGAATCACCTGCCTCGCCGAGTGAGTCTCCAGCCCTGCCGGCATCAACAAGCCCGGTCAGCGGTCTCTGCTCGGGGCCTTAACCAACATGATACTCCTGCCTCACCGAGTGAGTCTCCATCCCTGTCGACATCAACAAGCCCGGTCAGCGGTCTCTGCTCGGGGCCTTAACCAACATGAATCACCTGCCTCGCCGAGTGAGTCTCCAGCCCTGCCGGCATCAACAAGCCCAGTCAGCGGTCTCTGCTCGGGGCCTTAACCAACATGAATCACCTGCCTCGCCGAGTGAGTCTCCAGCCCTGCCGGCATCAACAAGCCCGGTCAGCGGTCTCTGCTCGGGGCCTTAACCAACATGAATCACCTGCCTCGCCGAGTGAGTCTCCAGCCCTGCCGACATCAACAAGCCCGGTCAGCGGTCTCTGCTCGGGGCTAAAGTCGACACACTCTAGGAGCCGAGCTCCACTAGAGGCGGATACAAGGTCGACACAATCTAGGAGCCGAGCTCAACTAGAGGTGGATATTTTTCCTTTCTGCCCCCGAGCGGTTCCCGGCCCTGCCAGCTAGGTGGGAGCCTGGTCAGCGGGCCAGCATCGGGGCTAAAGTCGACACACTCTAGGAGCCGAGCTCAACTAGAGGTGGATATTTTTCTTTCCTGCCCCCGAGCGGTTCCCGACCCTGCCAGCTAGGTGGAGCCTGGTCAGCGGGCCAGCATCGGGGCTAAAGTCGACACACTCTAGGAGCCGAGCTCAACTAGAGGTGGATACAAGGTCGACACAATCTAGGAGCCGAGCTCAACTTGAGGTGGATTATTTTCCTTTCCTGCCCCCGAGCGGTTCCCGGCCCTGCCAGCTAGGTGGGAGCCTGGTCAGCGGAACCATCCGAGGGAAAAACACTTTGAAAAAACTTTCATCACATTAATCATTCTAGTACATGTGAGAAAACTAGGCACCAAAACAAAACATCGCATTACATGAACTTAGGGAATGAAAAGAAAACTAAGCGTGGAAACCGAACTGAGTCTCCCACTCCCAGGTTCGGTCTTCCTTGACTTCTCCTGGTAGCTGCTGTTGCTGCCTTGGACCCCTCGCATCCCTCATTTCAAGAACTCAGGGCAGACGGAGGTCGCGTGCCCCTCCTCATCGTGGAGGTCACGGTTAGGTAACTCAAACATATCCTTTTTTCTTCCTCTTCTTTCCGCTTTTCTGGCTCCTCTTCTTCTACCTCCGCCCATCGCCATGATTTGCTGAGGTGGTGGAGAGGGTGTGTTCGATCCCTGCCTTCACCTCGATCGGTTGGTTTTTTTCCTTTGAAAACCCTTTCTTCCTTGCTCTCGCGGAGTCGACTTGCTGACCTCTGCGCTCGTCAAGCTATTGGATGGTCGCCACCCGGGGTGGTCTCGCCCACCAACATTCACTCGACTCCTTTTGGAGCGGGGCGAGTGGGGGCCGGATGCTTCCCCGTTCGCCCCCCTTTAGGGCTGGGATAGAAGGGGCGGGGCGAGCTGGGAGGGTGCCTCCCTCCCGAGCTCGCCTCCTTGAAGGGGCGGGGCGAGCTGGGAGGGGGCCTCCCTCCTGAGCTCGCCCCCTTGAAGGGGCGGGGCGAGCTGGGAGGGCGCCTCCCTTCTGAGCTCGCCCCCTTGAAGGGGCGGGGCGAGCTGGGAGGGCGCCTCCCTCCTGAGCTCGCCCCCTTGAAGGGGCGGGGCGAGCTGGGAGGGCGCCTCCCTCCTGAGCTCGCCCCCTTGAAGGGGCGGGGCGAGCTGGGAGGGCGCCTCCCTCCTGAGCTCGCCCCCTTGAAGGTGGGCGAGTGGGGGTATGGCACCTCCCCACTCCCCCCCCACCGGTACCTCTTTCCTGGACTGTTGGCCGAGAGTTCCCTCGTCCACCTGCTGGGACGGGACCTCCGGACCATCTCCTTTTCTACCTTCGACTATCATGGCGAAAGCAACCTGGAAGGTCTGTGAGACCTTTTGCTTGAAATTTTCGAACATCTCCAACGTCACCCCAGCCACCGGGGGCTGCGAGCGACCTGGGTCGGATCTTCCTCCACCTCCGTCCATGGAGCTCATCTTGAGAATTTCTTGAATCGGTCACACTCCACGCTCACCGCACCAAAATGTTGAAACCGATTTCTCGGTCTCTGTGGAGTTCGGGGCCCTCAGCAAGCTGAGGGGCGACCAACCCTTACTCCCCCCAAGGAGAGCTCTAGGTTGAAGGTTGAGGAACTATGGACTGGACCAAGGGCTTAGTGGGGAGGTCCCGCCACATACCCGGAAGCCCCTTAGGAACTTCCCCTCCCAAGCCATTACTAAGCTTGGGCACCACTGGAGGCTCTCCTCACCCCCTAGAGAGACTTGAGGAGGGAGAGAGAGGGAGAGAGCTAGCCTAGAATGATCCCCCTTTCAAATGGTGCCCCCTTGATCCTATTTATAGGATTTTGGAAATGGGCTGCGAATAACCAAACTCGGGCCTATCAGATTACCAAAATACCCCAGGACTTGGCCTGCGAATAGCCAAATCCCGCTGTTCTACGACGCTAAACGCAGACCAAACCTACTTACTGGGGCTGGGCGAGAGGGGGCAGGCAGCTCCCCTGTCTCGCCCCCCTGCTTGAGATGGGGGCGAGAGGGGGGGGGGGGTCGGCCCCCCTCCTCCTCTCGCCCCTCTATAGGAATGGGGGCAAGAGGGGGGGTCGGCCCCCCTCCTCCTCTCGCCCCTCTACAGGAATGGGGGCGAGAGGGGGGGTCGGCCCCCCTCCTCTCGCCCCTCTACAGGAATGGGGGCGAGAGGGGGGGTCGGCCCCCCTCCTCCTCTCGCCCCTCTATAGGAATGGGGGCGAGAGGGGGGGTCGGCCCCCCTCCTCCTCTCGCCCCTCTATAGGAATGGGGGCGAGAGGGGGGGTCGGCCCCCCTCCCCCTCTCGCCCCTCTATAGGAATGGGGCCGAGAGGGGGGGTCGGCCCCCCTCCTCCTCTCGCCCCTCTATAGGAATGGGGGCGAGAGGGGGGGTCGGCCCCCCTCCCCCTCTCGCCCCTCTATAGGAATGGGGGCGAGAGGGGGGGTCGGCCCCCCTCCCCCTCTCGCCCCTCTACAGGAATGGGGGCGAGAGGGGGGGTCGGCCCCCCTCCTCCTCTCGCCCCTCTACAGGGATGGGGGCGAGAGGGGGGGTCGGCCCCCCTCCTCCTCTCGCCCCTCTACAGGGATGGGGGCGAGAGGGGGGGGGGGGGGGGTCGGCCCCCTCCTCCTCTCGCCCTTCTACAGGGATGGGGGCGAGAGGGGGGGTCGGCCCCCCTCCTCCTCTCGCCCCTCTACAGGGATGGGGGCGAGAGGGGGGGTCGGCCCCCCTCCTCCTCTCGCCCCTCTACAGGGATGGGGGCGAGAGGGGGGGTCGGCCCCCCTCCTCCTCTCGCCCCTCTACAGGATGGGGGCGAGAGAGGGGGTGGGGGGGGGTGGGGGGTGGGGGGGGGGGGGGGGGGTCGGCCCCCTCCCCCTCTCCCTCTCCCCCTTATTTGGATGGGCGAGCGGAAGGCTCCGGCCTCCACCGCTGGCCTCCCTCTTCCTGTCCTGAATCTTGCTGGAGAACAATGTCTGAAAAGACTACTTGGGTCCCGGGAGCCTACTCGGCGAATACAGGGTTGTTCAAACGCCCGACCCCAAAAAAAGCAATTTGGGCCTAAATGCTGTCATGAAAGACCTACTTGAAATAGACACTACCTCGGGTTTAGACCATCTTTATTTTCCCCATTGTACAGAAATAAATCAGCCGCGTTGAACCTTGTTGACATTATATTCGTTGTGTAGTAAATCTTATAAGTATTTTCATTGATCCACTCCAGAAACATGAACGGTCCATCTACCTGTGGTTTAAATTTTTTGAAGTGATCCATGAGGAAGCCTCCATCGGCAAATGTATCCAATTCTCCCCACCATAATAGAACATTTTTTATATTTGTTCATGCATCGTTTATAATCTTTATTGTGTTTGATGATGCTCCACAACCTGCATATGTAGTACCTTAATATTTCTTGCTTGCTCTACTGCATCACCATAAAATTTCCTTTTGGAAGGAACTCGCATCAGATCCAAAGGAGTAATCGGCTTCCTCAAATAGACTACCTTGAAAGGGCTCCTCCCGATGGTACAGTTCTAGGATGGATTGAAAGAAAATTCATTCTGAGCTAGGGTAAGATCCCAATGCCGCTTATCCCCCACCAAATTACGGAATAGATTCCTAACATTAGTTGGTACCTTAGTCTGCACATCTAGTTGCGGGTGATACTGATACCTATGTTATCAAAGGCGCAATGTGCACCAAGGCGCAAAGGGGTCCTGGTGCTTAGGCGGTAGGCGCAAACGCGCGCCTGAGGCACGTGAGGTGCATAAATAAATTGGGTGCCCAATTCATTGAAAATCAGTAAATTGGATGCCCAATTTACTGAAAAATCGGCGAATTTGGCATCCAATTCACTAATATTCTGTGAATTGGGTGCCTAATTCAATGAAAATCATCGAATTAGGCATCCAATTCGCTCATTTTCAGTAAATTGGGCACCCAATTCACTGAAAATCGGTGAATTGGATGCCCAAGTGCGCCTAGGTGTGCCTCGGGTGCGCCTGAGATCATATTTTTGCCCACCTCCCAAAAAAATAGGTTGAAGAAAATACCTTGAAAAGCCCAGGAACGCCTTTGGTGCGCCTGGGAGCTGGTAAGGCGCGCCTGGGTGCGCCTGGGGCATCTTGCCCGCCTCTGCCTTGTAGAGGCGAGGGCCGGTGCGCCTGATTTGCCTGGCGCCTCAGGCGCGCCTAGGCGTGGTCCTTTATAACATAGACGGATACCTATACGCCAGACGAGCAGAGGCGCTGCACCGTTATGGATTATCTTGTAAGTGCAATTAATTATGTATTTGTCATGTGTATTTTGTCCTGTAGTGGTGGCGCTCCATCTATAAAAGGACCCCCTTTGATTGTGAGTCTTATCTTGAGCCTTAGTGTTTTAGGGCTCTCTTTAGAGAGAGAAGTGCTCTGGAGGACTGTTACGCGCGCACGTATTATTCTCGTATTTTGTATTAGGTAAGTGATATGTGAGCCCTCCCTCCCTATATAAGGAGGTAGCTTGGGAGTGTTAAGTTTATCTTTGATCTTTAGGTTTGACATCTCTCATTCGGAGAGAGGCTTCTAGGAGGAACCAGCCTCCTAAAGATGGGCACGAGCATACCTCGTGATTGTATCACAGTTATTTTGTTTAGTGCAATTGTTTTCTCCTACGGGTAACATTGGTCCGACCTGTCGCCCCGCCTGCATCGCATGCCGCCGAGTTCCGTCCGCTCCGCTCTCGTCGTCTCCATCTGCGCGGGATCACATTTCCTGCGCGTGTTTCGTCGGTCGACAACGCCGATCGTTCGTCTCTTGCGCCTTCCGCTCCGATCGATCTTCTTCAGCGCCGCTTGACTCCAGCGCCTCCTGCGCCGACCATTCCAACCTGCTACCACCGATCCACTCCAGTGCCGATCTACTCGCTCGTTTCTGTCACCCGCCGGGATCCAACTCCCGACTCCACTGTTTCGAGCCTTCGACGCCCCAACCTGCTACCGCCCTTCTTCTTACCGCCAACTATCGCATCTCCGCCGGCTCCGGTGCTCTCCTGCGAACCTCCATCTCTTGTGCACTCTTCTTCATATGCCAAAGAGCCGGATGGAATCCCGCGTGGAAGCCCTTGAACACGCCCTCACCACTATCAACTCCCGTCTCGAGGCCCAATCCGAGCAGTTCATGTCGATAATGACCATGGTCCACAACTTGCAACCTGACCAGAACTCTGGGCTTACTGCTGCCTTTGCCTTGGGATCCCCCAGCACATTGGCCCCCGAAGATCCTGCATTTACGGGATTGACTCAGCAACTCCCACGCCTCGATATTCCCACATTCAACGGGACTGACCTCCTCAGTTGGATTGCCCGCGCCGAATAGTTTTTTGACATTCACCAGACTCCTCAGACGCAGCTGGTCTCCACAACAATTATCGGCATGGACGGGTCCGCCCTCCATTGGGTTCGCTGGCTCCGCCAATCCTCTCCCAGCCTCACCCTGAATGTCTCACGGAGGCCCTCATTCAGCGGTATGATCGCCGCTACTCTGACTCCATGATCGAGTGCCTTTGCGGGGTCCGTCAGACCAGCTCCATTGACTCATATGTAGATGCATTCATCGAGTTCATCACCCATGTTCCAGGTCTTCCACCCGACCATTATTTGGGCTACTTCATGCACGACTTACAACCCCATATCCGAGCCCACCTCCGCACCCTCCAACCGTTAACTGTCCACCAAACCATAGACCTCTCTCCACTAGTGGAGGCCGAATTCCTAGCGGCGTCCGGGGACTCTCCTTTCCCATCGCCTCCTTCCAAAACTCCATACCAACTGTATTTTCCTCCTCCGTCTAAGCCTCCACCACTGCCACCTCCTTTACCTCACCCAACCAATATGGGCCCACGTAACAACCGTCATATCCCTACTCATCGCCTGTCCAACCAAGAATACAATGACTTGCGGAGTAAGGGTCTTTGCTACCGTTGCAAGCAACCCTACTCACCTACTCATGATTGTCATGTCAAGGAGTTCTGGGCCCTAATCGGGGATGACTTGGACGAGATGTCGAGATCGGCAAGGCTTACTTTGACGCCCTTATGGACACGGATGTACCGCCAGACAGTGCTCCGGGCACCTCTATGCCAGCCCACCCGCGGGCATATCACTACGAGATGACGGGCTGCACTTCGACCTTGGGGTCAAGGTTGATTTTTTGGCGGGATATATTATTACGCGCATGCACGTATTATTCTCCTATTTTGTATTAGGTAAGTGATATGTGAGCCCCCCCTCCCTACATAAGGAGGTGGCTTGGGAGTGTTAGGTTTATCTTTGATCTTTAGGTTTGAGATCTCTCATTTGGAGAGGGGCTTCTAGGAGGAACCAGCCTCCTGAAGTTAGGCACGAACATACCTCGTGATTGTATCCCAGTTATTTTGTTTAGTGCAAGTGCTTTCTCCTACGGGTAACAAGGACCCAGCCACCGGGTGCTTGGCGGAAGCGAGTCTCCCGAGTTGTATCTTTTATTTTCATGCAGTGCAAGCTATTTTTCATGTTCTTCGTTCTTGATACGGCTACCGCATATCAATTGGTCAAATCTGCCGTTCTTAGGATTTCTTCGTGAACCCTAAACCACACTTCCTCCATGCCCCCCTTCGGAACTCCTCGCTCTCTATGCTCGGATCGACGCTACCCTGGCGTAAATCCACACTTTGGCATGTGAGCTTCGCCACCAAGTCCTCCCACTTCCTCTGGTATCAGCCTCCTCTAACTCTAGCGTTGTCGTCTGCATCTCGACAGCTTCCGTTCACTTCGCCCACGCCGATGGCCTCGACCTCATGACGCTCACCTCCACAAGCAACCGCCTCCCCACGCCGCACCAAGCTCTCCACGACCCCATCCCCGCACGACATCGATGATTCTCGTCGCATGGGCGCACGTCCTGCGTTGGACGTCGTCTCCTTCCTAACCCCAACGCTCTTCCCTGCACTCATCTATCTCCACCCAACTCTTCCTCTTGTCGTCACCCACACCAGCCCACACTACCTTCTACTTCCAGTACCTAGCCCTGCGTCTCCTCTCCCTGGACTCGAGCCTTCCGCCCCCTTCTCTGCTTTAGGCCTGCACTACCCCTTTTCACGCAAAGCCCTGCCGCACAGCTCTGCCGACCAAGGTCCCGCCTCCTCTGCCTACAACCCTCCACCCGCGCTCCACGCCAACACCCTTGAGCCCCTCATCACACGCACTACTGACATCGTAGTTTTTCCATCATTTGTTGCATCGAGCCCCACGTCCCGTAATACCATCCAGCCTCGCCCCACTTCGCCTCGTCATATTTTCACCCACGTCTCCACCCACCTTTCCTTTAAATTTAATGGCCCACTTTCTCTCTCCCTCAATACTTCCACCTTCACGTGCCCTCACCTTTGTCCTCGTGCGATATACGCATGGAAACCGCATGTCTCCTTGTGGATTTTATGTTCTCACTTCTTTCCGCCCAACTCGCCACTATCCCTTTTTTGGGCTGGAATTATTTTTGTGCCTTCCAAAAACCCCCGACAAATTATTTTCGTGCTTAAGATTACGACAACCCATTATTTTCTTGCAACTATCAGTCAAGGCATCTTTTCACTTCACCAGCAGTGCAATGACGAGCTGTGCGCTAGTTTCAGACGGAATTGCCAAGGTTCTGTGGCAACCAGCCCTGTGTTGCGCCTCCAAGCTCCTGATGTTTCACCGGACCCGCCCACCAGAGGCGCCCCTCGACTCTCCACGACACGCTTAGGGACCCTTCCCGACTTTACCTTGGGGATAAGGTCGCTTTTTAGGACGGGTATACGCCAGGCTAGCAGTGGCACAAGACCATCATCTATATAAGGACCCCCTTTGATGGTGAGTCTTACCTTTTGAGTCTTAGTGTTTTGGGTTCTCTTTGGAGAGAGAAGTGCTCTGGCGAACCCAACCTCTGGGTTCTTGGCAGGAACGAGTCTCATGAGTTGTATCTTTTATTTTCATGGAATGCAAGCTATTGGTCGTTCCCTTAATTCTTGACACGGTTACTGATATCATATACACACTACTGAAGTGTAATTTTGTGGCCATCTTCAACAATAACATGCACCAAAAGTGAATAACAAACTTGACATCCTGATCTGATGATTGTGATTTCGATACTCCATACAACTAATGATCTCCCTGAAGTATAATTATGACATCTTGAGATGCAGTAAGTCTTCTTACAAGAAACGAAGTATTCCATCTTCAAAATTCGATCTACCACTACCATAATCAAGTCTGTCTTTGTGTTCGTGAAAGACCCAATATAATGTGTAGGTTAACTTCTCCCACAGAGCAAATGAGAGAAGTAACGGTGTATATAAAGCCTGCATTCATTTTGCATGTTTTGTCCATATGACATATTTGACATCTCTCAATAATTCTGATAACATCATGCTCCATCTTCGACAAATAAAAATTTCTGACAGCAAAGCTAAGATTTTGTTTTTACATAAATGTCCAGGCAGACCCGCTGCATGAAAATCCACCATGCTTGCTTCTCTCAAAGAACACAATGGAATGAACATAGATTTCCCGCAAATAAATACCCTCCTGTTGTGAGTATTGCTGAAAGGGCTTGTGAGCGCATAGTCCAAATATGGGCAAACAAAAGATCATCTCAAAAAAGGTCTCGAGAGGTTTCAAAACAAAGGAACTACAATAGAGTATGTCGTCAGCTCAATGCATCGGCCATTTTGTTCAATTATCCCATTTCATGCCCAATCATAAACGTGAAGAAGTAAATAAACTTCACCCACTTGGCAAGTCAAACATTAAGCTTGCGTTGATCATTAATCATCGGTGCCACGTGGTCAGAAAACAACATCAATGTCACCGGTGCTCAGACTTAAGGCGATAGTGTAAAATTTCATATTATATGGAATATTTAGCCGCAGCTCATTAAGCTTCCCACTAAATAAGACTATTGGCATTTTGTTTTGACTTAGCACGCCACCAATGGCAACATTTCAACATCGCAATCAACTTAATAAACTCCAAAATTTGGGATTCCTAGTACATGGCTTACATTCGCAAGGACACAACGTCGTCGTCGGGACCAAGGCGGCGCGAACACGAATCCCAATTCGAGGGCAGACATTCTCCAGTAGTGCGCATGTGCATAGCGCGCCCATCATCGTTACATTCTATTATCGTGCATGTATCTCGAGCCATTGGTTATTTACCATTTGCCTCGCATATATTGTAACTAGCTACTATATAAGCCTAGGCTTGTCTTTCATTTGAGGCATCGAGGAGTAAGAACAATTTTGAAGGAGCCCTTGGGGCTAGATTGATCTCCCTTCTTCCCCCTTCGTCTCATCCCTTCTTTCTCCTCCTCTTCAACCCAAGTATCTAACATTTGGTCCGACCTGCCCTCCTTCCTGTCATAGTCTCCGCCGTTCGAAGCTTTACTAGCGCCCCTCCTTCGGCCTTCGACTTCGCCACCCACCAGACGTCGACTGCACATCGCGTTTCTTCCCCTTGACATCGCACAGGTGCGTCTCTTCCCCGCTCGACCTCGACTTCAGCGTGCGCTATCGACTTCCATTCCGCGACATCAACTTTGGC
This sequence comes from Dactylorhiza incarnata, assembly GCA_033032865.1. Classification (NCBI taxonomy): domain Eukaryota; kingdom Viridiplantae; phylum Streptophyta; class Magnoliopsida; order Asparagales; family Orchidaceae; genus Dactylorhiza; species Dactylorhiza incarnata. The sequence continues at coordinate 2,554,966 of JAWHQI010000040.1, read as the reverse complement.
GTTCGCCTCGACATCGACTTCGGCATTCTGCGACATCCACTTCGGCGTTAGCCTCGACATCGACATCGTCTTCCGTTTCGTGTGCGCCCTTCCCTGCGCCATCGACCCCGCCATCGACAGTGTTGTGCGTTTCCGCTGGTGGCCCCTTCCGCGTCATGTTGCGCCCTCTGGCTGTTCTCTCCAGTGCCTAAACCGTGTGCATGCCCCCCCGACTCCGCTCCATGGCCCATTCTGACGCACCGACGTTTCCTCCTCTGGTGGATCCGGCCATCCTTCATCACCTTGACGGTCACGACGACACCATTGCCTCGCTCCAAGCCTTTATGTTACAGATGGATGCGAAACTTGATGCCATCATGGCCGACAGCCCAAGCACGTCCACAACCTCGACAGGACCTCCCCGTCCCTCCTCAGCGCACCCACAGACTCTTATTGAGATACAGTTCCTCCGCCGATTGTTTTTCTCCTGCACCCCGGTCCTTCGACGTTCTGTCCTTCAATGGCACCAATCCCATGGGTTGGATTGCTCGAGCGGAACAGTTTTTTGACATACAACAAATCACGGAGTTGCACAAAGTCAACACGACTATGATAGGCATGGAGGGTTCCGCACTCCATTGGGTTCGTTGACTTCGGCAGTCCACACCTACTTTCTCTTGGCACGACTTACAACAAGATCTCATTCATCAATAAGATGTTAGTTACTCGGGTTCAGCGGTGGAGCGCCTTTGAGGTGTTCATCAAACGGGGCCCCTCGACGACTACAATGATGAATTCATCTCTCTCGCCACGCATGTGCCCGACCTTCCCCTGATCACTACCTCAGCTTCTTCATGCATGGGCTTCTCTTGCATATTCGTGTCAGCCTGCGCACGCATCACCCTCCCTCTATTATCGAGGCCATGGGCCTCACCCGCTTGGTGGAAGTGGACTTCAATGTCCCCTCCATTGACACTGGCCAGTCTCCAGGGAGTTCAACGCCCTGTCCATTTGCTTACCCTCTTACACCCCTTCGGTCGCCATACCAAGTGCATACCGCGGCTCTTCGCGTTTCGGCCCACCTCCTCGGCCTCCCCATCCACTGTACGGCCACCGGATGACTAACCAAGGGTATCACGATCTTCGCACTAAGGGCCACTATTTTCATTGTAAACATCCCCGGCCACCCCATGCGCGGCTGTATTGATTCGAACTTCGGTGCTCCGCGACTAGCGACCCCTCTGGCACCCTCACTATGACGTTCTCTGGGTCCATGTATGGCACTCCCCTGACTATGTTGGTTGATAGTGGGGCCATCCACAACTTCATCTCCCCATGCTTGTTGACACTGTTCGACCTTTGCCCATCTCCTGCTCCTCTCGCGTTTTGCTTGGGCGACGACCGCCGCACTACCAGTGGAGGACACTTTCCGGATCTGCACAAGACTGTGGGCCCCTACCCTCTCCGCGCAGGTTTCTATTCCTTCGATCTCGGTGGCCTAGACGTCACTCTCGGCGTCTCGTGGCTTCGTACCCTGGCGATGTGCATTTCAACTGGGCTCGCATGATGACGTGCTTTCCTCAAGCGAGAGTCTCTTTCCTCTTTGCCGGGGCGGTGTCCTTTCCCCCCAGCGGTGACCCTCACTCCTTCGCAACCAGCGGCTGTGAACTTTGCAGCCCACCTGCAGGACGACGTCGCACCGAACTACGCGACAACCCCTCCATCCCAACTGTCGTGCGTTCCGGTAGTATACTGAGGAGTTTTATACCCTGTAAGCTAGGAATGGGTTAGAGGAGTCCAAAGCGAAGACTGTAGATCGGTACTTGAATGGATTGAAGTGATCTATCCAGGACCAAATTGCCCTACACACAACAACAACAACAACAACATAACCCATATAGTCCCCAATCATTGGGGGTATGGGCGGGGGAAGATTGGAAACAGACCTAACCTTTGGCACTATGCACAAAGTGGCTTCTCTCAGAGGAGAAAGACCTAACCTTTGACAATAAATGCACAAAGTGGCTGCTCACAGAGTACCACTGAAATAGTGGCCCCCTATACCGTCGCGTTTGCTGCGGAATCATGCCCTCAAATCAAAGCCAAAGACATCAGAGAGGGCAGACCCAAGAATCCATTTTGATTTATGTGCACATAACCATGCTTCCTTCATTCAGCATCCAGAGCATTGGGAAAATTGATCAGCCATATCTTATGGCAAAACAAGTAGAAACACAATTACAACAATCTGCCAATCAAAGATTTGGGACAATTAGGTCTGGTTTGTGTACGGTAGGACGAACTCAGACTTCTTGAGGGATGCGAAAGAGGAAGGTGATAGAAAGAGGAAGAGGAAGTGAAATGCACTCGTAGTGGGAGTGAATGATTTGGGACAGTTAGGTCTAGTAGGACAAACCCAAACTTCTGGCAACACTTCTAGGCCTACTGAACAGGCTAATAGTCGTCCTCCCATCCAAGGGGTGAACCAAATTGATAAGGGTAAAGGTGTAATGGCAACAAGACCAATTGGCTCTTGCTATAAATGTGGTCAATATGGGCATCTTTCTGCCGCCTGTAAAAGGAACAACCCACCTAGAGCGAATCTGATAGAACATGAAGGAGATGATGTAGAGAATTTTGAAGAGGTTGAGGAAGAGCTTCGAGAAGAGGCCGCGAAAGAGGAAGGTGATAGAGTCTCGCTTGAGGTAGACACAGATGGTAACTTCTTAGTTATCAATCATGTCTTAACCACACCTAAGATGGACACTGGAGATAGGTGGCTAAGGCGTAACATTTTTGCACCACATGCACATCTGGTGGGAAGTTGTGCACTCTCATGATCGCAGTGGTAGCACTAGAAATTGTGTCCCAAGAGATGGTAACAAACTAAAATTGAATATTGAACCTCTTATAAAGCCTTATAAGATAGAATCGTTTAAAGAAGGAGGCGAGGTCCCAATCTCACGACGTTGATAGAGGAAAACATATCAGGAAGATATTTGGTGTGATGGTATGTTGATAGAGGTTTGTCATATCCTTCTTGGACGACCATGGAAATATGATAGGAAGACATGTCATAATGGAGAGTTAAACACATACACATTTATTAAAGATGCCAAGAGATTTGTCCTTCACCCTCAAAAGGACCCTCCTAAGCTAAAGAAGAAAGATGGCAAGACATTTATCCACTGCTTTAGTTCTCTCTGCCACTGAACTTGAGACAGAGGTTAAGAAGTCTAATTTGTTATATAATCTAGTAGGAAAAGAGGTAGGAGCAGAGATTGAAATTCCACAGGAGGTCCAACCTATACTCCGGGAGTATTTTGACATGACCCCTGATGAGCTACCCGATGGTCTACCACCGATGCGAGATATACAACATCATATAGATTTAGTACCCGGTGCTAGTCTACCACACTTACCTCACCATCGTATGAGCCCAGTTGAGTATGAGAAGATGCATAAGCAAGTGAACGAATTATTAAGGGATTGGCTAGAGAGAGTACGAGTCCATGCGCGGACCTGCACTTCTCACTGCAAAGAAAGATGGAACTTGGAGAATGTGCGTCGATAGTAGAGTCATTAAAAAAATAACCATCAAGTATCGATTTCCCATACTGAGACTTGATAATATGTTGGACATGTTACACGGTTCCACTATCTTTTCAAAGATTGACCTTAGAAGTGGATATCATCAAATTAGGATTCGACCTGGGGACGAGTGGAAGACAACCTTCAAGACTCGAGAGGGACTCTATGAGTGGCTTGGCATGCCCTTTGGTTTATCGAACACACCCGGTACATTTATGCGTACGATAAATCATGTGCTCCGACCTTTCATTTGAAAATTTGTGGTTGTGTATTTTGATGACATATTGATCTATATCATTATTCCTGACGCCCACACATCTCATTTAAAACAAGTACTATGGACCCTAAGAGATCACCATTTCTACATCAATCTTAAGAAGTGCTCATTCATGACCGACAACTTGATAATCAATTGTTATATGGGAATAACCTAGCTATCACCCAGAGAGGTGGGTGGGGGGGGGGGTGAATAGGTGACATTTTTTTATTATTTAAAATTAATCGCAGCAGAAAAATCTAGACGTAAACAGAGAGAAGAGCACACAACACAAGGAATTTATAGTGGTTCCCCGGTATGGGTACTCCACTTTCCCCTTTCGCCTATTTAGCAGTGTGCTAGCATCGCCAACTCCAAATCAACTCGGATCAACAAATGATCTTACACTCGGAGAACAGATCTCCTACCTCAGGAACACTAGCTCGTTCCTTACCTTAGATCCCCTAACTCAAGATCCTACCTCAGATTCCACAGAGGAATCCTACAGAAAACTCAGATTCAACAGATGAATCCTACAAAGAAGATTTAAAGGAGTTTCACAACAACTTCTATAGACTCAATAAAATAGATCTGGAAAGTCTTTAGTCTTCTTGAAGCTTGAGATGATTGAGTTGAATATCTTCTTCTTCTTGATCAAAGACTTCAGACCTTGACGAAATCTGTCTCCTCTATTTGATCGGCTTTCAGTGAGAGAGAGGACAACCTTGATGTGTAGAATCGTGTCTGATCTTGGATCGGCTATTCTGAGAACTTGATTCTCGATTGAAGATTTGATTGAAGGATTTGAGCGAGTCTTGAGTAGATGTGCGGTATCAGTTGTCAGCGTCGGCTACTCTCTTGCTCTCGGGTTCTCAAGGAACGACAAATTTCTCGTGAATACTCGATTAGGAATTAGAAATCAGAAATTAGGGCTAGCCGCCGACGTCTCTTCCTTATTTATAAGAGATGGCGAGACTAACGACTATTTCGAAATCGTTCTGATGTTTCCACGTGTCCATGACAGCTGTACGAAATGATAAGAACGATCGTGATCGTCTTAATTCAAATTTTAGAGACAACACAAATCTTCTCGTCGATATGAATGGTCTCGTCGATATGCACTGCGCACCTCTAGTCAACATAAGTACTCCAGTCGACATCCACTGTGCAATCGACATAAGCAATCCAGTCGACATCCTCTGTGCAGTCGAAATAAGCAGTCCAGTCGACAAGAGTAGTCAAGTCGACATAAGCAGTCCAGTCGACAAGAGTAGTCTAGTCGACAATCACTATTAAATTCTTAGCCAAAGCATCTCTGGTCGACAAGCACTGTGCAGTCGACATAAGCAATCCAGTCGACAAGAGCAGTCCAGTCAACAAATACTTCAGTCTTTACTTTGTCCAAAGATCTTCAAGTCGACATAGAATGTTCACTGAAACTGTCAAAGACAATCCTAGTCGACATGCACTGTTAACAGAAGTAATGCAGTAGGCATCTCCAGTCGACATGCATAGAATGTGCTTTCTTTATCTTAGGGTCTTCAAGTCGACATACTGAATATCGGAGACATGTCTAGTCAACAAATGACTTAGACAGATTTTTGAACTTTTCAGATCTTTTAGCCACTGCTCCAACCAGCTGTCTGGAACGTTGTAAATATTGAAAATAATTAAGTGATAAGCTTGCCATAGTCTAGAAATTATGTCTACATGGTGTTTTGCACAATGAGGAATTACATTGACAAAACTAGGTCTATTGACACTAAGTCTAGCCCTATGCTAACATTGCAGTAAATAACACCTGAAACATCAAAACATAAATATATATTAAATACATAGTGAGTTTATCTGTATCCTGAGGACTTCCTCAAATCAGGATAATTGTGGCAATTTTCGAATAATCTCCCCCTATTTGAAGAAGTCAGAATCTCAAGTAAAGATGAACTACACAAACAATATGGTAAACACATGCGAACAACTATGAGTCAACACTCTGAAATTTTATATATAAATGAAGTCAAAATGCTTAAAATTGAACTATATTTACCCATTTCCCTTCAATTTCTGTTTCTGCCTCTCAAAGTAGTCAAAAGGGTTGGGAATGTATCTTCTAGGCTTTGGAGGGGCATCCTCAGGAAGTGGTCCTGTTGCATACTTGTAATCTCTTTTATGAATTCTTCTTTTGATTTTTTGCAGTTCATGTTTTTTCCATTCTTCAGGACTGTAATATTTATCCCTGTATTTGCCTTCTTTGCCAAAATTCTCCCAGGTCCATAAAATGATATCTCTTGATCCAGGACTCCAGACTTCAAATGTAGGGTCATACTCCCTTTCTTCTTTTCTCCTTTGTGCACTGGTCTGGGCTTCAAATAATTTTCTCTTCGAACTTGTCCTTGGCCTGGGCTCTGCCATTATCTGAACTTCATCCTCTGACAAATAGTACTGCTTTGGGGGCTGAGAGAACTCTTCTGTAGGTCTGAACTGCTGTTCCGGGGGTTGATAAAAAGTGCTGGGCTGATTCAGCTCATTAAGCATCCAGAAGGCTCTTTCACTTGTGACACTCTCCACCTTTCTGACTTCTTCAAAGATGTTCTTCATAATCACATCTTTGCACTGTTCCAACTTGTCAGACAAAAACTGAAGTCTTGACCATCCACAAATTTATGTATGGTTTCCTTCTTGCTTGCAGTGATTTTCTCAGTTAGAAAACCAGTGACACTTTCAAGTTCATTAACTATCATCTGATGTTCATGACAGTTATTCTCTAGCTTTTCATCTAGAGACTTGAGTGCTCTGTAATTGTTATCAACTGCAGCAACGGCCTCTATGAACCAACTAGTTATCTGAGAGTTGATATGGTCCATATTTTCCATGAAAACATTAAGCTTGGCAGACATTTCTTCTTTGACCTTCTCCACGGCCTTATCCACATATTTCTCAAAATGCCTCCTCTGCTCCCCTAATAATAGTCTCATTTGATTTAAGATGGGGCCATAGGCTTCTTCTTGATGCCTGGGGGCTGAAAAGCTAGGGATTTCTGATCCCTTCTGGTCTTCCTTCCTTCTGAGAGCTCCTTCAAGCAAGGAGTCATCAAAGACTTCATCAGGGGTGTCTAGAGTATGGATAGAACTTGCAGTTTTCTCTTCCACCATGACTACTTTCTCTTTAAGAACTATCAACTCCCTGCAAGAATTCTCAAGTACTTGGGCAAGCAACTCCAGATGAGCTTTTCCCTTACCTGCATCAGAAACAACTAGGTCCTCTTGGACAGAAGACTCCAGATGAGTCTCTTCCTCAACCTTATCATCAACAGAAACTTGGTCTTTTTGGATAGATGACTCCAGATGAGTCTATTCCTCAACCTCATCATCATCCTTATCAGAAAAATCTTGTAAATTCTCATCTAGGGCAGATGACTCCAGGTGAGTCTCCCCCTCAACTGTAACTATCTCTGGCATGACTTGCAGTCTCTGTTGAGGGCCAGAGTAATGGAACGAGCCCACGAGAGATAATTGGTTCCATCCACTTAATGATAGTAATCTGAGGAGTCCCGTGATCATTGGTGGCACGAAGAGATCCAGTAGAAGGCAGAGAATCTTGAGGGGCACTCCCACCGGAGGAGAAATCCAGAGTTTCACCACTTCCTGACAAGCAAGCGAGGAAAAGAAAACACCGGGCTGCTAAAGTAGAAAAATCTCACTCATAGAAAGAGGAGAAGCGACGGAGGAGCGCAATCACGCAAGGAGAGGAAGAGACATCCCCGCAAGAAGGGGAAAGTGGAAGCGGCGCTAGGGCATGGCGATGGAGGGGACGCGGGCGAGCGAGGGGGGGGGGGGGGGACGCGGGCGACTCACGGGAGACGCGCGGGCAACTCGCAGGCGACGCGGTGGGCGAGCGAAGAAGGGGACGCGATCGACGAATCGACTGGAGCTGTAGACGATGCGGAAGATGGACGAGTGAAAAAGTTAGGTTAGGGCTGACTCTGATACTATGTTGGAGAATAGAAAATAAGGAATAAATTGATTGAAAAGAGACTCTCTCCTATATATAGGAGGGAGATACAACAAGTGTAATAAATAAAAAATACAAGTAAATAACATAATTCCAACACATTCATATTTTATGAGACCTGTGTCGCAGTCGTCTATTGCGAGACTTATATGCTCCAACAAGATCTATGTCTTAGTCATCTCCCTCGAGATCTACACGCCATAACCATCTTCTGCAACACTTGTTGTAACTATCTTAAACTTATGCTTGCAGTCTGCTAGATCTATGCCCCATAACAATCTACATTGCAACCATCTCCAACACGATAAACATAGTTATCTCCCGTAAAACCTACATGATGGCAACCCTGTGTAAGGCCTATGCTATATACCTTTTTCCCAACAAGACCTTATTTGTAGTTATCTCCACTAGGACAAGCATTCTGTACCTTTCTTCAATAATACCTTAACTTGTATCGTAGCTGTCTCCAAGCATTACCTGCATCATAACCTTCCCCAGTAGAACTTGGGCCCAATTGTCTACTGCAAGACCAATCCTTCATTTGATATGCACAAGAACCTTCTATTGTAGCCGTCTCGACGAGATTTGACATTCCATAAGACTTGAAATTGCGTCCAATCATCTCTATAGCTGTCACAGTTTTACTAAAACCGAGAATAAACCGTCTAGGTAATAGCTCTTCAATTTAAAATTGAACCTTATTTGATTTGACCGGTTCCAATTTCAACATAATATTTGGAACCACTTATTCACTGTTCCGGTTTCAATTTAAAAAGAACCAAAGTAAATTGTTCACTATCGGTTCTGTTTTAAAAAGAACCTTCTTTGAATCGAACCTTATTGCTTTTCATTTTCGTTACAAAAATTTCATTTTAGAATGGGTATAGAACTAACCGAACTAGAATTTCATGTGGTTCAAAGAAAACTGATGTCCACGTAATCATTTCAACTTGAGTATTCTATGATTTCGTTTTGTTGTCATGACTGTCGACGATGACCTAATATGCAACTTCGAAACCTTAGAGGTGGAATGGGGAAATCTGGTTTCGATGTTCATTGCATCAATCGAGCACCATTTATGAAGCGGCTGGAGAAGAGCGGTAAATGTGAATTTAAAAATAGCATGTTAAAACGAATGGTGAATCTAGGAATAATGACGCAACCCCTAGCTTATTCTGTAGCATAGATAAAATCTTATTTGGTTACTGCAACTTATTCAAGTACTTTAGTTAATTAAATAATATATACAGGCTGCAATTCTATGTACCACGTGTATGGGGACGGGATACGGGATACAATACGAAACGGATAAGAGAAACGTGATTTTTCAAAAAACTAGGATACAAAAAATGTTTAAAAAAATTTAATATTTAAATATAATTGTTAATTAATGTGGAAACAACAAACTATCTGTACATATCTTGAATTATAAAGAGAATTTTATAAGACTACAATATATATATATATTATGTATCATTCGTATTCATATAATGATATAATGCTATAAGAAATATAAAAAAGAGTAAATGAAACTAACATTATAAAGACCAATCACAAATGTACCACATGTCCACATCATTACATAAATTGATAAATGCTTTAATTTTTCATTACACGCACATACAAAATATGAATAGTTCAAAAGTTAAACATTATCTCCAATAATATCAACTTTATCATCTTCTTCCACAATCGAGATCTCCAACCTTGGTTCATCAAGTGATAGATTAGCTATATCACGTGTACCTACATTATTTGCCCGGAAGTCCGCGACCTCTCCTTTTCGGTCAGAATTGTCTGCCCCGTCGGTTTAGATTTTCTGAGACCGCCCAGACCGCCCGTCTCCTCTTCAACAGATTTCCTAAGGCACAGTCTGCCAGGTTCCAGCGAGACCGCGAGATCGCGCGGTCTGGTTTTCTGGGTTTTTTGCTATTTGCACCCCCTGTATCCTCACTTCTCTGCCGTGGTTCTCCTGTACCCCAGCCAACCCGTTATTTTTGGACCTGCCCGTTTCGGCAGACCCCCACGTCTATAAATAGAGGGGTAGGGGTACCAGAAAAAGAGACTTTTGGATTCGAGCCTCCAGCTTGTGGCTTGTGCAAGTGGTCTAGAATTTTGTCACTTTTCTACCTCTTACCCTGACCTATTTTGGACTCCCTCTGTAATCCTTTTTGAGATCAATCAAAACAGTTTTTCCCTCAGAGATCTCTCTTCTGGCATCCTTCATACCGAGTAACCGGCACTCCGCAGTTTCCCCCCATCTCTTTTAAGTGTGAGTTTTGGAGGTATAATTTTTGTGCCAACAGAACGAACACCCGACCTTCAGATCAGAGTGTTTAGGTGAAATCAGCGAACAGAGAAGATGTCAGACCGCGAGAATCAGCCTAATCAGTTCGCCGGCGGTCTCCCTTCCTCAAGTGGCACGAACTCCCTGGAAGCCCTTGAGCTTCGTTTCGAGCTCCGCCTCGAGCAGTCTCGTTGTGAGACCGCCCGACAGTTGGAGACCATAAACCAGCTCCTATCTGCGATCTCCCAAAGAATCCTTCCCTAGACCGATCAGATCACCACTCCTGATCCTTTGGCTGGCGGTCACGTCCCTGACCGCGCGACCCCTCAGCCCGCAGCTCCCCTGCAGTCTCAAGGAGAGGAGTTCGCAGCCCGCCAAGCTTTCTTCAGAGCAGCAGCTCAGGGACCTCCATCCCGAGCCCTGAATTTTCAGGAGGATTATGTTTATCCTCCAGCTCCTGTTGCTGCCCCTCTTGCTCCTTCCGACGCTTTTGAAGCGGAGAAGCCTTCCACTTTTATAGATAGAGTTCGTTGGGAGCCAATTCCCAACGACTTCAGAGAGCCCCAATTGCCCATGTTTACTGGAGAAAGTGACCCAGTCTCTCATCTCCAGGCTTTTGAATCTGTTGTCGCTCTGAGATCTCTCTCAGATGCGATGAGGTGCAAGCTTCTGATCACCTCTTTAGATGGGCAAGCACAGGAATGGTTTTACAAACTACCTCCCCAGTCCATCTCCTGCTTTGCCATTTTGAGGCAAGAGCTTCTCTTGAGGTTCGCCACCTCAAAGAAGAGGAAGAGTGACCCTACATCCCTCTTCAGGATCAAGCAGGGAGAAAGCGAGACTCTAGCTCGCTTCCAGAGGGAGATCCTCAGAATGAGGGATGTCGATCCCTCGCTCTACATGGTGGCCTTAGTCAACGGCCTTCAGGAAGGTCCCCTCAAATTTGAGGTCACCACCCGAGAGCCCAGCTCTTATCTAGAGATGATAAGTATTGCCAACCGATTCATAGAAGGGGAGATCAGCAACCCCAACTATGTCTCTAATTTGACGTGCATAGCCAGCCAGAAGGGCTCTGCTGGTTTCTATCCAGCCCAGTAATCGACGAAGCCGCCACGTCAAGAGTTCCAGCCTCCTGCTCAAAGGGGGAGGAACTTCCGCCACCATCGTCCCTATCAGGGACATCAGCAGTTCCAGCCCAAGGGACCTTTGCTGCCGATCCCAGCTGCTCCAGCTCCGCAACCGACACCTGTTCATTAGGTTCAGTTTGTTCAGCCGCCTCTCCCAACCTCTTCTCAGCCGTCTTTCAATGACTCTCAAGAGTCCTTCACCGAGCTCAACATATCCATGAGCGAGGTGGTTCATGTGCTTCAAAAGAAGCCCTTCTACAGAAGGCCTGCTTCGATGCAATCAGATCCCAAGACCAGGAATCCTTCCCTCTACTGTGAACATCACAGGGAGAGGGGTCATCTGATAGAGAACTGCAGAGCTCTCCGCTTGTTGGTGGAGAAGCTCTTGAAGGAAGGAAAGTTGCAGGTCCTGGTCCTGAAGGGAGATTCCTCCAAAGTTTCGACCTCCAAGAACAAGGAGGTAGCGGAAGCTCCTTGGGAGTGCGAAGAAGTGAATGACGTTGGCCACCTCGGCAACGTTGGCTGCCTGAGCGAGTGTGTGGATGCAAATGATGAGGGTGCCTTGGGCTACCTCTTCTGCATCCACGGGGGAGCAGGACTCGAGTCCTCTAAAAAAGCTAGCATCGCAAGAGTCTACCGGTCAGAGGTTGCTGCCACCTCTTCTTCTGCTCCAGTTTGAGGAACAATCACCTTTGGGCAAGATGACCTTTCTCCAACCGCCAATCTTTTCAATGACGCAGTAGTCATTAAGGCTGTAATAGAAAACTATACCGTGGAGAATATCTTGATCGACATCGGAAGCTCGGTGAATCTCCTCTTCAAGCCAACATTCGAGGGACTGAAGACTGGGGAGACTCTTCTTTCCACTGAAGGACCGCTCTATGGTTTCTCTGGAGACAAGAAGGAAGTGGAAGGAAACGTCACTCTCTCGGTGATGCTTGGAGGCATTACAATGTTAGTCAAGTTCATAGTCGTTGAAGCTCCGAGCAGCTACAACGCAACTTTTGGGAGGCCGATTCTGAACGAGTATCAAGCGGTGGTTTCCACCTATCACCTCACTGTGAAGTTTGCCTTGAATGGCAAACAGTACCGAATTCGAAGCGACCCAAGGAAAGCTCGGGAATGCTATGTGAAGACGGTCAACGTGACCGAATCATCTCTCCCCAGGATAGCTGAGATCTCTCCAGCACCTCAAGTCTCCAACCATGCAAAAGCTGTGGAAGAGATCATAGAAGATGAAGTTAGAGATGGAGTTTGCTTGAAACCTGCCCAAGCAACTCAAGCCGTCCCCATCAGCAAGGAAGATGAGAGCAAGAAGCTCTCAGTCAATGCAAAGCTGCCTGAAGCTGACAAGAGCCAACTCATCTCCTGTCTCCTGTGGAACCTGGATGTCTTTGCTTGGTTAGCAGATGACATGCTAGGAGTTGATCCCGATGTTGCCTGCCATCATCTCAATATCGACCCAAGCTTCACTCCCATCAAGTAGAAGAAAAGGGCGGTGGCGGTGACCCTAGCTAAACCTATTCGGTAGGAGGTTGAAAAGTTTCTCAAGGCCAAGTTTATTCAGGAAATTCAATACCCGGATTGGGTATCGAATGTTGTAATGGTTAAGAAAGTCGGTGGAAAATAGCGAATGCGTGCCGACTTTACAAAACTCAATAAAGCTTGTCCTAAAGATTGCTACCCCTTGCCTCGTATAAATTCTTTAGTTGATTTCGCGGTTGGGTATTCTTGCATGAGTTTTTTAGATGCATTCTCTGACTATCATCAAATAAGAATGCATAAGCCCGACATCCGTCATACCTCATTCATCACGAATGACAGATGCTTTTGTTACCTCATTCATCGTAATGCCTTTCGGGCTAAAAAATGCCGGTGCCACCTATCAAACAATGGGCACAGTTTTCAAAAACAAAAAAGGAAGAAATCTAGAGGTCTATGTCGATGACCTTCTAATAAAAAGTAAATCATTCTCTGCTCACCTTAACGATCTCGTTGAGACGTTTGCAACTCTCCGGACCTTCGATATGATGTTGAACCTGTTGAAATGCGTCTTCAGAGCAAGCAAGAGAAAGTTTCTTGGCCATCTCCTCACTCCGGAGGGGTTGGAACCAAATCCCGATAAGGTGAAGGCAATCCTGGAAATGTCACCTCCAAAATCCTCCAAATAAGTTCAACAATTAGGCGGAAGGATGGCAGAGTTAAGTCGCTTTATCTTTCGCTCAGGAGACAAAAATGCTCAAATCTTCAAAACTCTCCGTGGAGGAGCTAAGTTCGAATGGACAAAAGAGTGTGACGATGCTTTCAATCAGCTTAAAAAGCAACTAACGTCAACTCCTTTGCTCCAAAACCCGCGAGACGGAGATTTTTTTCTCTATCTTGGAGTTGGTTCTGATGCAATCTGTTCAGTATTGGTCAGAGAAGAGAAAAAGAGGCAATTCCCGGCGTACTATGTGAGCAAGATCTTGAAGGATGTGGAAACTCGGTATCCGATCCTTGAAAAGTTGGCACTAATGCTCGTTATTTCAGCACGAAGATTAATGCCTTACTTCCAAGCCCATTCCATTCAAGTTGTCACAGATTTTCCGTTTAAAAGTGTGTTGGAGAAAACAGAGCATTCAGGTAGATTGACGAAATGGGCAATAAGCTCAGCGAATTTGACATCTCTTACATTCACAGAGTGGCAATCAAGGCCCAAGTACTAGCAGACTTCATGATCGACGCGATGGAAGCGAACTCAGAAAAAGAGGTTGGAACACCTCTCGCTTGGACGATCTTTGTCGATGGAGCTTCGGGGAGGAACTCATCCGGAGGTGGAGTCGTTTTGATTAACCCAAATGGGGTTAGGTTGGACCAGGCTTTGAAGTTCTACTTCCCAACGACGAACAACCAGGCAGAATATGAAGCTTTGCTCGCTCGCTGGTCTCAGGTTTGCAAGAGAGTTGCGGATCGAAGATGTTAAAGTCTAAACGGATTCTCTTGTAATGTCGTCTCAAGTAAATGGAACCTTTGAGACCAGAGATCACGTTTTGAAGCAATACCAAGCTCTAGTGAAAATTGAGATGGGCAAGTTCAAGAGTTTCACTATTCAACACATTCCCCGGTCTGAGAATGCAGAAGAGGATGAACTTGCAAAGTTTGGTTTTCTTTCGGGAGGAACTACTTCAGAGTTGTTCCATCCGGCTATTGAAGAGGGAGAAGTTATGCAAGTAGATCAACGTCCATCTTGGATGGACCCATTCATCCTCTGCCTCTCAACTGGGTAGTTCCACCCTGCGGTAAAAGATAAGAAAAGATTTAAATTAAAAGCAGCCTATTATTATCTTATTGTAGGAGTACTCTACAGGAAGACTTTTCTTTCACCGTTGGCAAGGTGTGTCTCTGAGGAAGAGATTCCAGTTGTTCTTCGAGAGGTTCATTCTGGAGAGTGTGGCAGCCACTCGGGAGCTAGGATGTTGGAAAAAGGGATTCTGAGATAAGGATATTTCTGGCCGCAAATAAGAAAGGATGCTGAGAAGTTTGCAAAGAAATGTGTTCAATGTCAAAAATTTGCTCCTCTTCAATATCAACCAACTCAGCAGCTCAGATCAATAGCAACTCCATGACCGTTTACAGTTTTGGGGATGAACTTGATTGGGCCTTTCCCTTTGGCTAGTGGACAACGCAGATTTATTCTAGTAATGATCAATTATTTCAACAAATGGATCGAGGCAAAGGCGTTGGCTAAAACTACTACACAAATCGTAAAGAATTTTATCTGGGGAGAGATAATATGCAGACAAGCTTGTAGATGTCGGCCGACATGTCCGACATGTCGGCCGACATGTCATTTTTGAGGGGAAATCGCAACGTTAGCGACACAAATGAGAAAAATGGCATTTTCCAGTATGGCGGCCGACATGTCGGACATGTCGGCCCGACATGTCGGTTTATGGCGGCTTATGGCGGCGACATTAGCTATGAATATTTATTTTTAATTATCACCCTATTAATAACTAATAGCACTCAAAAAAATACTAAAACCCCATTTATTTTCTCCCGGGTCACTTCATTTCTCGAACCCATAAAACCTAAAATCCGATTATATAATAAAAATAATATATAATTAGAAAAAGTAATTACCATCTATTATTAAAATCCGACATCCGACATAATTAAAAACATAAAAATATATATATAATTAGAAAAAATAATTACCATCTAATTTAAAGCATATATATAGGGCCATTTACCAGGACCAACCCTCTAACTTTGCTAAATTACTAAGAGCACCCCTCTTATTTTCGAAATTACAAAAAACTCCCCTATAAGTTAGCATAATTACAAAAACTTCCCTTGAAGTTTTAATTTCATTACAAAAAATCCTATCGGTGTACAATTTCATTACAAAAAAATCCTGAATTTTTGTTCATGATGTTATGAAATGAAAAGTTCAGGGGAGGTATTTGTAATTTCGAAAATAAGAGGGGTGCTCTCAGTAATTATGCTAACTTACAGAGGAGGTACGGGTAATTATTTCTATATATATATAATTAAAATTCCGAAATTTTGAAATGTCCCCGATATATCCCCGCAATCCGACATCCGACATAAAAAACCAAAACCGACATGAGTCCGACATCCGACATCTGCAAGCTTGTATGCAGATATGGAATTCCAATGACAATTATCACAGATAATGGTCCTCAGTTCAACAACTCCAATCCGATAAATTTCTGTGATCAAATCGGCACTGAGTTGCGGTTTGCTTCTGTGCATCATCCAAAAAGTAATTGACAAGTAGAAGCGGCTAACAAATTAATTATAAACCTATTGAAGAAGAAAATAGAAAACCTCCGAGGCAATTGGGCGGAACAGTTACCTTCAGTGCTCTGGGCTTTGAGGACAAGTCCAACATCAGCTACTGGAGAGATTGCTTTCAAATTATCTCATGGTTCAGAAGCTCTCATTCCAGTTGAGTTCGAAGTAAGAAGTCCATGGGCGTTATTGTCGCAACAAAATAAAGATAGCTTGATGGAAGGGAATGATGAAGAGTTAAGATGCAACCTCGACCTTATTGAAGAGCTGAGAGATACAACAACAATCAGGCAGGAGGAAGTGAAGAGAAGAATGACCAAGTACTTTGGTAAAAATGTCAGAGTTAAAGAATTTGCTGTTGGTGATCTAGTCCTCAAGAAGGTGGATGCAGCAGCAAGATCTGTCTCAGTTGGAAAGCTCAATCCAAATTGGGCAGGACCATTCATCGTGAAAGAAGTGCTCAAGAACAGAGCTTATCATCTCCAGACCTATGAAGGGGAAGAGTTGTCGCACACTTGGAGCGAAGATGATCTGAAGCGCTTCTTTTCTTGAAAACTTGTATTTTCACTTCTTTCTTTTCTTCTTCTTGCAAGTATTCTGATGATGTTGCAACCTCTTGTACTTCATATATTGAAAGGGAAGCACGTCAAGGCTAAAATCCTACCAAGCGAGACATCGACGGATCCTACTTGCTGCCCCCTCGACTTGAAGCTTGAGATGTAAATCTACCATGACCACAGATAGCGGGGAGATTTCGCATCTGTGCAGTAGTAGCTCGCCAAGCTCGTGCGGAGGAACTTTAGGATACCGGGTCCTTGCTGACATCTGACACACCTCTGCATCAAGGGAGGTCTAGGTGACTTTCCAGCTCTGTCATGCATTACATGACATCGTTACAGTCTTGATGATCCTTCCCAGGGAAAGCAATGTCGGTGTAGCTTCTCAGCATGACCACACCTGTCCTACTGATCATCTTGCTCTGTGACCCTCAAATACTCGTTGGTTAAAGGATAGGCAAGGGGGCGGTCAGGAACATCTATGACCATCGCTTGAGCCCTCGTGTGGCTAGGGTGCTACTATCTTAATGATCTCTTGAGGAAAGCAATGTCGGTGCAGCTTCTCAGCATGATCACACCTGCCCTTTTGATCATTTTGAGTTGTACACCTCTCTTCTTCTTCTTCTTCTTCTTCTTTTCCTCTTCTTAGGGTATTACAATCTTAACGATCTCTTGAGAAAAACAATGTCGGTGTAGCTTTTCAGCATGACCACACCTGCCCTTTTGATCATTCTGATTTGTATACCTCTGACCGTCAAGGTCTCCTCTGATCTCTTGAGGAAAGCAATGTCGGTGTAGCATTTCAGCGTAACTACACCCGCCCTTTTGATCATTCTGTTTTGTATACCTCTGTCCGTCAAGGTCTCTTCTTCTTCTTAGGGTGTTACAATCCTAATGATCTCTTGAGGAAAGCAATGTCGGTTTAGCTTCTCAGCATGACCACACTTGCCCTTTTGATCATTTTGGATTGTACCCCTTCTCCTCCATCTCAGGCATCTACCTTCTATTTTTCTGTAAATGGGCGGTCTGGAGCACTTAAGACCGCCGCCTATAATTCTTGGTTATCTATTATATTAAGGGGCGGTTTGGAGCATTTAAGACCGCCGCCTATAATTCTCGGTTATCCATTATATTAAGGGGCGGTCTGGAGCATTTAAGACCGCCACCTATGGTTCTTGGTTATCTGTTCTATAAAGGTGCGGTCTGGAGCATTTACGACCGCCGCCTGGGTCTTCCCTATACGTTCTTCTGTTAAGAAATGATTTGGGATATCTGGGATCGTCACCTGAAGACTTCTCTAATATTTACTCTTATAGCAGGCGGTTTGGAGATATTGAGACCGCATCCTGAATGCTTCTTTTACTTATCTTTTTATCAAGCAATCTGGAGTATGTAAGATCATTCCTGAGATCTCTCATCTATCTCTTCTGTTAAGGATCGGTCTGGAGAAGTTGAGATCGCTGATTATCTATCTCTGATATGATTCCATCAAGGTTTTTCAATTATATCAACTTCTAAGGGCCGGCCTAGATTACTTGAGGCCGCCATTCATCTCTCTCTTAAGGATTATTTCAAATGGACTGCATTGTTCAGAATCTTCATTTATGAATTATAATGATTTGGGTTCTCTGCAGAAGATCTCAAGTGCCGGAGATTGACATTTACTAGCAGTTGACACTAAGAGTTATTTCGTAATAAAGCAATCTCATATGTTCATAATTAATATTTCTCATATTATTATGAGCGGTCTACCGAAAACGAGACCGCCATTATTGATTATAGGGTACTCTCTAAATATAAGTCATTATATGGAATCTTCTCTCATGCAGTTGCCAATTCAAACTCAACAATATTTAAAGCATTGAGATCGAATGCAAATCTTCTCTTAAAAACGAGATCGCATATAATGAAAGTGGTCATTCTCCTGTTACAAGTCCAGAGATTGATTGATACTTATTGAGATCGACTTTTCTCCATCAGGAAACTATGGTGAGATCGCAAATTGGCAAAATATAAGATCGAAGCAAGAATATTTAATATAAGAAATATAGTCATTCACAGAAGACAAATAAAGGTACACAAAATATTTCTTTTCATTTAATTCTTTCTAAGTACAAGGCTCGCGCGGTCTCAAAACCGGCGGTTACAATTTTGAGTGAATAAAAGGAAAGCTACTATACAAGATTTCCGGTCTTCTTAATCACTCTTCAGTCTCTTCGGAGACTGCTCTTCTGATGACGAAGAATCAGTCTCTTAAGAAGATTCCTCTGAGCTTTTTCGTGGAATTCTAGACCCAGAACTTGAGGCCGCAACAGAGCTTATATCATCGCCAGGGACCTATTGACTCCCACTCATGGCAGCATGATTGCTTCCTCTGTTCGCACCCTCAACAGTCTTGACCTCCTCATCTTCTTCGGCGGTCTCGGATATTGTGACCGACTCTTCCTCTATCATTTTTGCCATCTCAGGAAAGAGATCGACAAATTCTACTTCTTGGAACTCCGAGGAGAGACCTCCACGCTTGCGAAACCGAGTGATCGTCGTGTCCAACGCATTCTTCATGCTTCATCATGGCTTTTTGAAAATAAGGATTTTCAATATCTTAAGCCTCTTTCTTCGATCTCTTCAAAAGGAAACGTATCAGACCGCGCGGTCACAATAAAGAGAATTGAAGACTGCAGGTAAAGTATCCTTACATGTAACTCGTCTTGCAGGGCACCTATATCTTTTAAGGCCATACAGAGAGACCGCCCCATATGGTGATTTAAGACCGTACTCCTGACGGTCGCTTACGCTGCCATATCAAGGAGCATTTCGGTCTCAATATTGTATGCTTCCTTAGTATTGCTTTCTCCATAAAGAACAGAGGTGATCGCGTGGGCGTGACGCGCCAACATTCCACTCCAGAGAGGAAGGGCAGTGGACACCTTCACATTCTTGCCCTTTGCATTCCACTTGAGGAGGGGCTTCCCCTTGCTATCTTTCAATTTTCTGTCAAACTCGGTCAGAGGGAAGGGCCTGCCAGCAGACTCCGATTCTTTAGCGGGTTCATTTGTTTCCCTCTCGCGGTCTCGTTTCTGCCGCATTTCTCTTTGAGTGAGAATTTCTTCATCCGGAGCTACATGATCGATTGTGGGGACCGCGAAGGTCGCTGAAAAGAGAAAACAGTTAGAAAGAAAAGTCAAAGAAAAATAATGATGAGATCGCTGGAGACCGTGGGATGCTGCTTACTCTCTTCTGGAGTGACCACGTCGATCTCAGGCCAGATCGCTAAGTAGTGAAGGAGATCGAGGCGCTTGTCCGCCAAAAAAGCCTGGAGCTTGATCTCCTCTTCTAAGATTACTTCGGAACCCCTTCTCCCCGGCGAGACGACAAGGATTTGAGACCGCCGAGATCGCCCTCGAAGACCAGAAATCTCTCTGTCCAGTAGAGGATCTTGTTGGGAGGTTCAAAACTTTTATGCCATTGCAGGAGAATTACATTAACCTCTTGAACTCCTCCTCTTCCCTTCCTTCATCGATTTCATCGTGAAGGTCGCGTGGAACAAAGTTATGGTGAATTTAATTCTTGTCGATCTCAAGTAGCTGATGAAAACATACATGAGACCGATGGAATTGGACGGTAGCTGGCCGAACACAATCCCATAGTACTCCATCACTTCAAGAAATTCCCAAGGGAGAGAGAACATCAGACCGCAATCGAAGTGATCGATTGGGATGATGTGTTTGTTTTCTGCGCCAAAGTTTAAACCTTCATCCTCCAAAGGCAACCTGACGACGATCTGATTCTGGATCATGTGCTTCTCTAAGAAAAACACATACTCATCTCTGGAAAGCTTGCAAGGCTTGTGATCGGCGTTCAAGAAAGTCTTAGCGGCGGTAGCTTGAGCGGACACCATCTTCTGAGATCGCTGAGACCGGTGCTTTGGGCGCATTCAAAAAGTATGAAATAACGATTCTAAGGCCAACTATTTATAGAAGCTAAGAGATATTTTTGTAATGATGACTTTTTTCGAGACCGTAAGCTTCACAGATCGCCGAACCTGCGTAAAGTATGAGAAGTAACAAGCAACATAATCGGTCTCAATAAAATCAGACCGCAGTATCTCAAGCAGCGAGTCAAAAATATACAAAGGAAAAATAAACAAGCAGAACAAAACCACAAAGACCGGCATCACAGCATTGCAAGGATCACATATAAAGAAAATCTGAATATCAACATATATATTACAAAAAGTTTAAATTGTTCAAGATTATTGTCTTGAGACCACATGAAATAAAGAAGTGAAAATCTATCTCCTCGGCTGGCGTTTTCTTCCAATAAAGGCCGCGACATCTTGCATCTCATGGACATCGGCCAGAGTGATCGACAATCCCTGAGTGGCTGACATCGCAGCTCGGTGAATCATGACAACATCTCTGTCCACCTGCTCCAAGGGGATCACGACAATTTCAGACGACGGTCTCTCTTCTGGGAGTCTGCCAGAAGTTCCCGGTCTCATGGTCATTTGAGCAGGACCGGCTCTGAGTGTCGTGACCTCAGCGGTCAGAGCAGCGGCCTTCCCCTTGTAGTACTCTGCATCTTTCTCAGCTCTTCGGAGTGTCCTGTTGAGCTCGGTAAGCTTCAACTCGTATTTCTCGCTGACTCGCTTCACGTTGGCGCGCAGCTTCTCCTCGAAGTCAGCGGCCTGAGTGTGACGAACTCAAATACGTACAATTTTTTTTTCTTTATTTCCCCGATGATGATCCAAGGCAGTATAAATTTATAGTCTAAACGTATTCACATTTTCATTTATGTTCAATTTTACATTCGAATTTTGTTAAGTTGATGTAATTTGGGCTGCCAATAGCTGAATTAGCTGGTATTTATTTTTGGGTTGAATCAAAGAGTGGGCTGCCATTTATTATGGGCTGCTATTAGCACCTTGTGGGTGCTGGAATTTAAAGTTGGCTGGTGGCTTGACATGTATCATTCATTATGAAATTTGGCTTGGTTTTATTTAAAAGATGACACCTGGTTTGGGTTTATGCGGTGCTTGTGGTTGCTGTCTCCATTTGAACAGCCAGACCGCTTACTACTTCTCTTTTTAAGACCCATCGAGCCCTCTCTTTTCTGCATTCCTGCGCCGGTCCTCGTACAACTGCTCTGCCGATCCCAGCTCTCTCTTCCTCTCGACTTCTTCTTCCTCTCTTCCTCTTCGCCCTACTTCTCTTCTCTGCTACTGCCGCTGTTTTAGGGCTGCCGACTGCTTCCTGCCGCTGATTAAGGGCTGTCGATTATTGCTGTCCCTGGTTCTGCTCTTCTCCTGCTGCCTCTGGTTTAGGGCTGCTACCTATTGTTGCTCTTCTGCACGTCTCCTCTACTATTTCAGAAGTTTCCTTGGAGTTCTTGGAAGGGTTTTGCTGGACCTCTGTGCTTCTAGGCAAGATCGGTTGTGCAACACTTCCCTCCTTCCTCCTCTCCACTGTAAGCTCCTTACTTTTGCTGTTAGTTTGATGTTAATATGCGGTTAGGGTACTGTTAATGGTATCCTGTTAATAGTGTGCTGTATGCTGATAGTAGAGTGCTATTCCTGAGCTGTAAGAGCACTGTTTAGAGTGCTATTCATATGCTGTTAGGGTGCTGGTATATTTCACGGTGTTCAACTATGCAGTGCCCTATTTTGGGCTCCTTCTAGCTACTGATTTGCTAGGATTATTATGTTATGGGTTGTCTTCATGGATTTGGAGGTCTGCAGGGATTGCTCACTGATTTTGCATTGTTTACACTCACTACTCTCACTGGTTTTTGCACTAGTATCTCACTGATTGTTCGCTGATTTTTAGAGAACATTTGGGGACAGTTTTTTTTTTTATTTTATCACAGATATTATGATATTATCGTTGTTTTCTCGCTGCTTTTGCCGCTATTTTGTAGACTTGCTGGACAATAATTTAAGAGGACGGGAAGTCCATTTGGAGAGAGCTGATTTTAGTACATTTCGTGGCATATTTTCGTTGTCCAGCAAGAGATACAATTCGATATAGTTTTGCTATTTTCTCGAACTTTGTTTTCGATTTATGATTTCATTGGTTCGCTATATACGTTACGATTACGAATTGTGAAGCAACCCGACTGAATAGGTATATGTTATAATGGTTTCCAAGACCCAGAAAGTCAGGGATGGCTTCTCAGTCAAATCGTGGCAATACGAACAAAGGGACCGGAAAGGCGGTGGTGAGTATTCTATCTCTTGGAATTTTATCTAGTCAAGTAATTTTATCTATTCAAGTAATTTTATCTATTCAATATTTTCAGTTTTTATAAGAAGACTGCCTGTGCATTTGAATTATAAATGATGGAATCGCTAATCGAATGTGGGCGAGGGAAACACTTATAGCGATATATTCTGAGGGGAAATTTGTCTTAAATAACAAATCATATGTAAAAGCTGGCATGGGGAAATACGAGGGCTTTGAATCCGGTGACGTGGAGGCATCCACTGAGGATTCACCAGTAGGGGTGAGCCTACAATTATGCCCTTCGGGGGTGTGGCCAATTCAAGATATGCATTACCCAAGTATTTCCCAATAAATGGAACCTAAATAAAGGGGGCTTGCAAGAAAAGATTATATATATCGATGTAACTGCATTTTCGTTTCCATGTATGCATATTGATATAACTCCTTGTTGCCTGTATACACAGTTTCACGAGATGCTGTCTCACTTAGTCATATTTATGACTAACCCGTTGTGGATTTACTATTTTTAGGTCACAGGTACGTCTCCAGTTGTGCAACAGAGGCCTACACCTGAAGAGTTAGATCAGGTATGGATCAAAATATACAAAGCACTTGAGGAAGAATCAGAAAGCCATCTTCGTGACTGTAACGAAAATTATTGTGTATTTTTAGAACGTTTTGGAAGTCTGTAAAAATGTTAATTTGTACATCAGCTGAAATAAAAATTGTTATGATTGTACTGTGATCTCTTATTGATTCTGTGCCGATCCTTTTGGGAAGCCCAGAAAAAGGGGTCTTCACAAGTGATATCAAAGCGAGGTTTTCAATAAGTATGATCGGAAGCAGTATAACGACATAACACAAACCTTAAACTGTAACGTAATTAATACCCGTTTTGTTTATAGGAACATGGTCACGTCTATTCCAGTCGCCGTGGTCAACGTCGTCAGGAGATTCAAGTAGATCCCGACCATCAAGAAATGACTCGATCGGAAGCAAGTGATAATGGTCATCAAAACCGTAGGCGTCCTTCCGATTTCGTGTTATCCATCGTAGAAGCCTTGAAATTAGTCTTCCCAACATTAACTACATTAGGACCAACTCTTCCACAAGAAGCTCCAAATCCCCCACAGCAACCTCAACAATACCCAATGAATCCTCCCCCGAATATTCTTCCAACAGTGGCAGCACCGACGCCCCATTACCGACAAGTGGACTACGACCTCAAACAGTTTATGGAATTAAAACCACCAACTTTCGTAGGAGGTCTGACACCCTTGGAAACGGAGGACTGGATACTTCGTATCGAAACCATCTTTCAAGTCATGCGTTGCCCAGAAGATCGAAAAGTTGAATTCGCGTCATTTTTACTAGAAGGCGCAGCAAAACGCTGGTGGAACAACATCGTCACTACCAAGTTTGGTCGACGTAGAGTAGTGACTTGGGAACTCTTTCTTCACGAATTCACTAACTGGTTTGTGTCCCGGTCAGAGAAGCCAGTTCTGCACGATCGATTTCTACGACTCGTTCAGGGAACAAAGACAGTTTTAGAATATGAAACAGAATTCTCAAAATTGGCATATTATGCCGATTCTCTCGTAACGACCGAAGAAGATCGTTGCCTCCAGTTTCAACAAGGACTACAAGATGACATCCGCAATCTCCTCGTACCCCTTGATATTCTCGATTACGGAAAATTGGTCGAGCGAGCACGATTAGTTGAAATTGATCAAGGAAAATCACAAAAGAATCGGGAGAGTGGGAAGAGAAAAGTCACGGAGACTTCAAACCAGGTTGAAACGCAAAGTAAAGATACAAAATTACTCCAGACTGGCCCATCAAGTAGTACCGCATCTCAAGCAACGACAAACAAATGTACGAAATGCAATAGATATCATCGCGGCGAATGCTTGATTGGCGCTTGCTACTATTGTCGTGAGCCAGGCCACACAAAGAAGAATTGCCCAAAACTGCGACTGAAAGAACTTAATTCTCAACCTCCTCTGCAACGGCAATTATATAATTTGATTGCTGAGTCTTTCGCATCAGCATCAACTCCTGCACCCGCACCTCCCCCAGCACCTACCTCTGTTCCAGTTGCAGCTCCTCCTCCTGACGTTCCAGAAGAACGTTCAATCATGCCACGAGCTTTTAATTTGGAACCATATCGAAAAAAGTGATTGTAATAAATAATTAGCAGCTACTCTTAAATATTGTGAATATAATGCACTGTTCGTCTTGGAACTTTTATTTGAACTAATTGTTCATACTTAACTTTTATTTTCGGGGACGAAAACTCCTTCTAAGGAGGGAAGAATTGTGACGAACTCAAATACGTACAATTTTTTTTTCTTTATTTCCCCGATGATGTTCCAAGGCAGTATAAATTTATAGTCTAAACGTATTCACATTTTCATTTATGTTCAATTTTACATTCGAATTTTGTTAAGTTGATGTAATTTGGGCTGCCAATAGCTGAATTAGCTGGTATTTATTTTTGGGTTGAATCAAAGAGTGGGCTGCCATTTATTATGGGCTGCTATTAGCACCTTGTGGGTGCTGGAATTTAAAGTTGGCTGGTGGCTTGACATGTATCATTCATTATGAAATTTGGCTTGGTTTTATTTAAAAGATGACACCTGGTTTGGGTTTATGCGGTGCTTGTGGTTGCTGTCTCCATTTGAACAGCCAGACCGCTTACTACTTCTCTTTTTAAGACCCATCGAGCCCTCTCTTTTCTGCATTCCTGCGCCGGTCCTCGTACAACTGCTCTGCCGATCCCAGCTCTCTCTTCCTCTCGACTTCTTCTTCCTCTCTTCCTCTTCGCCCTACTTCTCTTCTCTGCTACTGCCACTGTTTTAGGGCTGCCGACTGCTTCCTGCCGCTGATTAAGGGCTGTCGATTATTGCTGTCCCTGGTTCTGCTCTTCTCCTGCTGCCTCTGGTTTAGGGCTGCTACCTATTGTTGCTCTTCTGCACGTCTCCTCTACTATTTCAGAAGTTTCCTTGGAGTTCTTGGAAGGGTTTTGCTGGACCTCTGTGCTTCTAGGCAAGATCGGTTGTGCAACACTTCCCTCCTTCCTCCTCTCCACTGTAAGCTCCTTACTTTTGCTGTTAGTTTGATGTTAATATGCGGTTAGGGTACTGTTAATGGTATCCTGTTAATAGTGTGCTGTATGCTGATAGTAGAGTGCTATTCCTGAGCTGTAAGAGCACTGTTTAGAGTGCTATTCATATGCTGTTAGGGTGCTGGTATATTTCACGGTGTTCAACTATGCAGTGCCCTATTTTGGGCTCCTTCTAGCTACTGATTTGCTAGGATTATTATGTTATGGGTTGTCTTCATGGATTTGGAGGTCTGCAGGGATTGCTCACTGATTTTGCATTGTTTACACTCACTACTCTCACTGGTTTTTGCACTAGTATCTCACTGATTGTTCGCTGATTTTTAGAGAACATTTGGGGACAGTTTTTTATTTTATTTTATCACAGATATTATGATATTATCGTTGTTTTCTCGCTGCTTTTGTCGCTATTTTGTAGACTTGCTGGACAATAATTTAAGAGGACGGGAAGTCCATTTGGAGAGAGCTGATTTTAGTACATTTCGTGGCATATTTTCGTTGTCCAGCAAGGGATACAATTCGATATAGTTTTGCTATTTTCTCGAACTTTGTTTTCGATTTATGATTTCATTGGTTCGCTATATACGTTACGATTACGAATTGTGAAGCAACCCGACTGAATAGGTATATGTTATAGTGGTTTCCAAGACCCAGAAAGTCAGGGATGGCTTCTCAGTCAAATCGTGGCAATACGAACAAAGGGACCGGAAAGGCGGTGGTGAGTATTCTATCTCTTGGAATTTTATCTAGTCAAGTAATTTTATCTATTCAAGTAATTTTATCTATTCAATATTTTCAGTTTTTATAAGAAGACTGCCTGTGCATTTGAATTATAAATGATGAAATCGCTAATCGAATGTGGGCGAGGGAAACACTTATAGCGATATATTCTGAGGGGAAATTTGTCTTAAATAACAAATCATATGTAAAAGCTGGCATGGGGAAATACGAGGGCTTTGAATCCGGTGACGTGGAGGCATCCACTGAGGATTCACCAGTAGGGGTGAGCCTACAATTATGCCCTTCGGGGGTGTGGCCAATTCAAGATATGCATTACCCAAGTATTTCCCAATAAATGGAACCTAAATAAAGGGGGCTTGCAAGAAAAGATTATATATATCGATGTAACTGCATTTTCGTTTCCATGTATGCATATTGATATAACTCCTTGTTGCCTGTATACACAGTTTCACGAGATGCTGTCTCACTTAGTCATATTTATGACTAACCCGTTGTGGATTTACTATTTTTAGGTCACAGGTACGTCTCCAGTTGTGCAACAGAGGCCTACACCTGAAGAGTTAGATCAGGTATGGATCAAAATATACAAAGCACTTGAGGAAGAATCAGAAAGCCATCTTCGTGACTGTAACGAAAATTATTGTGTATTTTTAGAACGTTTTGGAAGTCTGTAAAAATGTTAATTTGTACATCAGCTGAAATAAAAATTGTTATGATTGTACTGTGATCTCTTATTGATTCTGTGCCGATCCTTTTGGGAAGCCCAGAAAAAGGGGTCTTCACACTGAGTCCGGAGTTGATCATCCTGAGCCCGCATAGTGCGGACATCCTCAAAGATGGGTTTGAGAGTGTCCGCGAGCTGGGGAGGAATTATAAACTTCTGCGGGATTTCCCCTTCTTCAGGGATCGACTCGATCTCATCATCATCTGCGATCAAAAGAAGTTTATTTAGCTCGATTATGACTACTCAAAAAATGAAAGAGATCGTGCAGAGAGTATACTTAGAAAGAAAGAGAGACCGTAGTCATGTAAAGCATTTTCAACATCTTTTGTGACCGCAGGGTCTGCGGTCAGCAAAAAGCGGTCTGACCCTCTAAAGCATTCTAGGTTCATTCTTTCCAACTCCCTTTTCTGCGATCTCTGTCCTTTTCTTCTTCTCTTTAAATCTGCGTTACTAATGAGAATGTCATTTGTTTCAATGATGACGATCTCACTCCGCTCCTTTGGAGATTTAGGTCGAAAAGCAAGCAAAGGGAGAGAATCTGGCGGTCTCATGATCATCTTCGCCTTACCAGTCCGTAGGGCAGAGACAGCTGCCACGCGGTCTGCCGCGGCTTGGTTTAGCTCGACATCCTGGTCAGCGGAAAGCTCCGTCAGACTGGCAGACAGCGCGGTCTTCTCCTTTTTGAACTGCTGAGCCCCTTCTTCTCCTTCCTTCTCTTCTCCTTCTTTCTCCACTTTCTTCTCAACGGTCTTCTTCTTTTTCTTCTTATCCTTCTTCTTCTTCTTCTTCTCTTCAGCAACTCTCTTCTCCTCCTCTAGTTTCATCTCTTTCTCTTTTCTCCTCCCCTCTTCAGCGATCAGCGCTGCCTTCTCCTCCTCCAACTTCTTTCTCTTCTCTTCTTCTTTCCTTTCCTTCTCCTCTTTTTCCTCTTTCTCCTTCTTCTCTGCCTCTGCTCTTTGCCTCGCCTCTTCTTCTGCGGCCTCCTTCTCAGCGATCTGTTTTCGCTCTTCGGCGATATCCCGTAGTCGTTTAGACTCGAAGGGATCAAGTACCTGTGAGAATGAACATAGAAGATCGTTAGAAGAATCATCATCAAAGTAAGCTACTAGCTCCGATTCCGCTCCCCTTGAAGACGTTGGGACCGCAAGAGAAAAAGAGAGACCGGCCCAGTCACTTACCTTATCAGATCCATCCACAACAGGATGTCCGAGACCGCCTTCTTCAGAAAGTGTGGTCGCCTTGACCAAAGCGGTCTTGGCGGTCACTTCCTTATTTTCATCATTCATTTTTTCTTTTGGCTGTGTTTGAACAGAAAGATTTGTCTCCTTTCTCTTTATTCCTTTTGCAGTTCCCTGATGCTCTGCGATCTGCTGCCTAAGCTTTTCAGCTGAGGACTTTTGCTTCTGCATCTCAACTTTGATGGCCTCAGTAGAAGCGGTCTCACCAGACTGGACAGCGGTCTGGTTAAGAGCTTCGACTGACTTCTGGCAGTCAAAGGTAATTGTGAGGTCAGGAAGATTCAGCTTAGGCGGCCCTGAAGAGGTGGTCGTTATATCGACGATATTTGCGACCGCCGAGGCCGTGCCATCCTTCGACATCTCCTTTCGTCGAGGCTTTATAGGCTTTGACCGCCAATGTCTTCTTGGAGCTCGCGGTCTCTTTCCTGTCAGTCGTTTTCTTCGAGGAGGCTGCCCTTGGCGAATTTCGAGTTTTCGCCCGCCTGTCTAGAATTGACATCATATCTATCGTCAGAGTTTGCTGAGGTCTGAAAAAAGAGTGATTGCTGAAAGCACCAGCTTGCAACTACTTCCAAAAAGTTTTGGACTCTGAAGCCTTGAAGCAATATTTATAGACTTTCCCGCATTTATGACGGTCGCGGTCTCAACGGCCAAAGCGAACATTTCCGAAGTTCCAGCGAAACATGAAAATGTGCGGGGATCATGTTTTCCCGAAGTCCGCGACCTCTCCTTTTCGGTCAGAATTGTCGGCCCCGACGGTCTTGATTTTCTGAGACCGCCCATACCGCCTGTCTCCTCTCCGGTAGATTTCCTAAGGCACAGGCGGCCAGGTTCCAACGAGACCGCGTGTTCTGGTTTTTCGCTATTTACACCCACTGTATCCTCTCTTCTCTGCCTCGGTTCTCCTGTACCCTGGGCAGCCCGTTATGTTTGGACCTGCCTGTTTGGGCAGGCCCCCGCGTTTATAAATAAAGGGGTAGGGGGTACCAGGAAAGGGACTTTTGGATTCGAACCTCCAGCTTGTGGCCTGTGCAAGCGGTCTTGAATTTTGTCATTTTTCTACCTCTCACCCTGACCTATTTTGGACCGTCTTCTGTAATACTTTTTGAGATCAATCAAAGCAGTTTTTCCCTCAGAGATCTCTCTTCTGGCATCCTTCATCCCGAGTAACCAGCACTCCGCAGTTTCCCCTCATCTCTTTTAAGTGTGAGTTTTGGAGGTATAATTTTTGTGCCAACATACATCTTCGAATGACTCAAAGCTATCACTCGCAATATCCCACAATCTAGACTCTCCTTCATTGTATTTTTGACCTCTTCTTGAAAGAAGTCGAAGATTGCTATGAATACTTATTAAATCTTCAGTACGTTGCGGTGACATTCGGTTCCTTTTCATTGAATGAATAAATGAGTAAATACTCTAATTTCTCTCGGCACATGAAGAAGAAGATGGTTGTACTAATAATTTGAAAGCTAATAGTTTGAAGCGAAGGGGCCGGCGAACTATGTGACCTTTGTTCGAGCTCAGCTCGTCCCAACATTCTCAACAAAAGATGCACAAAAGCATCACATACAAGCATTTATAAAAAAAATCTAAAATTCCCACGAGCCAAACAATTTTCCAACATAAACTGATTGAAGATTTCTGTATTTGGAAGTGAGATCTTCAAGCATTCTACATGAAATCAGTAAAGTATATAAACTAGAAGAGAATCTGAGACTTGGATTGATTAACAAAAAAATTATGTGTTTGGAAGTGAGAGTAAAACTAATTTGGACGTGAGATTAACTAATTTAGAGAATCTCCCTTAGTGTACTAGAATTGCTGTATTTGGAAGTGAGATTTTCAAGATTTCTGTGTTGCACAGAATCTAAAACTTGGATGAATTAACAAAAAATTTCAAGCATAAACTAGAAGAGGGCTTGGACAGAAGATGGAGATACCAGAAATGATGATACCAAAAATTATGATACCTTATGGACAGGCAGTGATGAAGTTGGAGATGCCAGAAATGATGCCAAAGAGGATGACAACAACCTAAAGAAACGATGCTTCAGCAGAGAAGAGGCCTTCGGTGGAGAAGAGGGCTTCGACGGAGATGAGGCTTTTGACGGGCCCACGAAGGGCTTCGGCGGAGGAGAGGCTTTCGACAGGCACACAAAGGACTTCATCGGAGGAGAGGCTTTCAACGGGCGCATGAAGGGCTTCGACGGAGAAGACGCTTTCGACAGGCGCACGATGGGTTTCGGCGGAGCGAGGTTGCAACTTAAAAGAAAAAAAAACTTTCGTAGCCTAATAAGCCGCTCAGTGTACTAGAATTGCGTATCCTGCAAGCGGGATACACGATTCCGTGTTTTTAAAAAAATTTAAAAATTGCGTTTCGAAAACGCGTTTCCGGCATTTCGAAAATGCGTTTCCGGCATTTCGAAAACGCGTTTCCGGCATTTCGGAAACGCGTTTCCGAGCATTTTTGATTCGCGTTCAAGCCGATACGTGAGACATTTTTAAGTATCCGTGCTTCATAGATGCAATTAAATTTTGATTCAGTCTGATCCAAATCGGGTCTAAAATTTTTGGATCTGTGTGAAACATGTTATTTGCAATTTTCGTTTTGGTCCGGATAATAATAAGATGGCTCCGTATCCGAACCATTGTTGTTCACGGTTCTAAAATCCGAACCAAATAAACCTAATGTGGTTCATTGATGGTTCCAGTTTGGTTCCCTGTTTGGTTGAGTGATTTTTCAGTGTGGTGGCGGTTGTGAAGATAATTATGAATAGCCCAAACATCATTTGGATAGGTGTGTCCACAAACACTATATTTCAAAAAATGATGTTTTAAGCCAAAATGGCACCACTGTTATGCATGTGTGGTCAAACTTTAGCGGTCATGAACGCCCATACACCTGAAAGTGGAATTTCTCTTAGAAAGGCTGTCATGAAAACACAGGTAAACTCCCACTCTTGCGTTCACTACCATAATTACACACTGTCCACTCAAATGCCACAGCTATCCTAAACAAGTCAATCCACAACCATCTCTAACAAGACTCACTAGGAGCAAGTTGTGGTATAATTTATAAAGATAAGTGGTAGAAAAATTATTCAAAATGACAGTTGTGTGGACAAGTTCGCTCAATCGCCACAAGAAAGGGGCCATCGCACGCAGGAGCCCTTCTCACTCCTGCCATCAGCACCCTGGGATCCACTGTCCCCTATTGCGGACGAACCAAACACGCAATGCCATCGCACGTCGGAGCAGGCACCGTCCTCGTTGCTCGCAGCGCACCTTCGGCTGGCCCAACCAGCCTCTTTTCCGTCACCGACGAACTCCCTTGACCGACCAGTTCCGAGGTCCCCTCCTGTCGTTGTCCGGGTTCCGCTCTTCCTACGCTCTCGTCGGTGCTTCTGCAGCCCCATGACTTTATTTTTCCTGTTCTGCTTTCTTTTTCGACCCTCCCCTCCCTTCTAAACAGCAGGTCGGCATGCCTACTTCCGCCTATTTCCATGCATCGTGTACCCCACGCAATAGGGGCTTCTTTTTTCCCATATCGCCAGCTGCCCCCCTCATACACTAGTTGCCAAAACCTACTTTCTTCCCTCCCTCTCTTGTGTGTCCTCTTTATTTATTTTCTCCTGTAGAAATACACGAGAAAAGAGAGAAATAAAAGATAATTTTATTAATTTCCCAATCATGTGCTTACGTACATGTATTTGTACATTTATATAGGAAAAGAGATAGGAGCAGAAATCTCATTCTAAGATGTGAGACTAAAACCTGAAGGGGTAATGGACCCTAGATGGGTTTTTTTTTGGTCTTTATGCATATTTCCTTCAACACTCGCCCGCAAGCTGGAACATACAGATCGTAAGCACCAAGCTTGGACAAGATCTGATAGTATAACGGTCGTGGTAAGACTTTGGTGAGAATATCAACAACTTGCCCAGCCACAGGAACATGTTTTAATTCTAGCTTCTTTAATTGAACTTTTTCCCGAATGAAATGACAATCAACTTCAATGTGTTTGGTTCGTTCATGGAATACAGGATTCTTAGCAATGTGTATAACAGCTTGATTGTATCAAAATAAAGTATCCGGTGAGGAAAGTTTGACTCCTAAATCACCAAGGAGACTTTATAGCCATGTGAGCTCAGATACAACAGCGGCCATTGAACGATAGTCAACTTCAGCAGATGAACGAGCAACCACAGACTACTTCTTGCTGCGCCAGGTAATAAGGTGTCCTCCGAAGTAAGTACAAAATCCACTTGTGGAGCGTCGATCATCCAGAGAGCCAACATAGTCAGCATCAGAGTAGGCAATCAGAGATAGAGAAGAAGAAGGTTTGTATACAAGCCCTTGTTCAGGAGCAGTCTTCAAATATCTGAGGATGCGCTCGACGGCCTGGAGATGAGAGGTCTGTGGAGCATGCATGAATTGACTGACCACTCCAACAACAAATGAGATATCAGGTCTTGTAACTGTAAGATAAATCAACTTTCCTACAAGACGACGATAATACTCCGGGTTTGGAAGAAGAATATCAGAGTCAGAGTCATCAACACAGAGCTTGTGGTTTACATCCTTAGGAATTTTAGCAGGCTTTCATCCAGAATAGCCAGCATCATGAAGAAGGTCAAGACAGTACTTCCTTTGAGATAGGACAAGACCATCAGGATGTCTCGCTACCTCAAGACCAAGGAAGTACCGAAGATTTCCCACATCTTTAGTTTGAAAAACGAGTTCAAGTGTTGCTTGATCATTTGTATTCTTTTGGAGTCATCACCAGTAATCAGAATATCAGAGTGAACTAAGGCAAAATGAGCATTGTTTCGAGTACAATTAGGGAGAAAAGACGAACGCTGCTGTTTTCTGAAGATACATTATTCACAAGTAAAGTCATTAAGGGAGATATCGGGAAGAGCTTTCTTGAGGATCTGGAGAGGAGCATGCCCAAGACGTCAATGCCAATCAGCAGAAGTGACAAATGAGAGAACTGTAGGTGGAACATCCAAGATATAAAGCCCATTAGACAGTCACCCTTTACCAATGATATTCTGCGTCCGTCGATCCTGCACAACGAAAGAGGGAGAGAAAGTCACAAAGCAGTCAAGATCCTGAGTACGACTAACAAAAATAAGGTTAAAAGGCGATCCCGAAACATGGAGGACCGAGTGAAGAGAGAGAGAGAGAGAGTTAGAGTGAGAGGCAAATCAGCAGAGCCAGAAACCGGGGTGGTGTCACCATTAGCCACAGTGATAAACTTGGGATACACAGGTTATAAGTGTCGTAAAATAAAGGAAAGCTTAGGTCTCCAATGCAGAGTCCTAACATATATATATATCTCAAAGACGGATAATTTACACCATATACGATATTTACAGACCATATAAAATACAATGATAATAATAACTCCAATACTCCTCCTCAAGATGGAGTAAAGATGTCAATCATGCCCAGCTTGGAAATGGTCAAATCTGAACGAGTAGGGCCAACAACTTTAGTGAAGGCGT
The DNA here is from genome assembly GCA_033032865.1 of Dactylorhiza incarnata. Taxonomy (NCBI): domain Eukaryota; kingdom Viridiplantae; phylum Streptophyta; class Magnoliopsida; order Asparagales; family Orchidaceae; genus Dactylorhiza; species Dactylorhiza incarnata. The sequence continues at coordinate 2,520,800 of JAWHQI010000040.1, read as the reverse complement.
CAACAAGCTGGTCGGTGGAGGATACGTAAGTTGGAAGAATAGTCCCAGTACGAATGTGATCACGCAGAAAATGAACATCCATGTCGATATGCTTGGTGCGCTTATGTAGCACTGAGTCCTGAGTAAGGAGAGCTGATTTATTATCACAATAGAGGGTCGAGCCAGTAGTGAGGGATAGACCGAGTTCAGTCAGCAGCGATCGGAGCCAAACCAACTCAGTGACGCCGTGGCATCTAAGACGGATAATTTACCCCATATACGATATTTACAGACCATATAAAATACAATGATAATAATAACTCCAATAGTAAGTACTGAGGTGGCTTCTGCGGAGTAAGATGATGGGTGGCACCTGAGTCCACAATCCATGTGGAGCGGTGGTAGAGACAGGAGAAGATACCTTCATTGGAGATAGTAGCGGCAATACACGGGAGACCGCAGAAGGCACAAGCAGGTGGGACCCAGAGGAATCGGGCGAAAATGCTATAAAAGGTGGGGGAGAGGGGGGGGGGGGGGGGGGGGTCGAGAGGTGGAACAACAGAGATGCGGTCAGAAAAAGGCTAACCGCCCAGACTAGCTGGAAGCGAGAGCGAGAATCCTAAAAAAAGATCATTTTTTTTGGATCGATTAGACTCTGATACCATGTAGAAATTCATGAGAAAAGAGAGAAATAAAAGATAATTTTATTAATTTCCCAATCATGTGCTTACCTACATGTATTTGTACATTTATATAGGAGGAGAAAAAGAAGAACAATGTTGTTTGCCGAAGATACAAAACTCGCATGTGAAGTCATTGAGGGAGAGATCTGGATGAGCTTTCTTGAGAATTGGAAGAGGGGCATGTCCAAGGCGCCGACGCCAATTAACAACACTAACGGAGGTTCAAGAGTGTAGAGCCCATTCGACAGTTGCCTTTTACCAATGGTACTCTGCGTCCTTCGATCTTGCACAACAAAAGAGGTGGGAAAAAAGGTTACATAACAATCAAGGTCTTGAGTGAGACGACTAATAGAGAGAAGATTAAACGGAGAGGCCAGAACATGCAGAACCGAGCGAAGAGAGATGGAGGGAGTAAGAGGCACGTCGGCTGATCCAGAAACTGGAGTGGTGTCCCCATTGGCCACAGTAATGTACTTAGGTTGTTCAGAGTTTGAGTAGTGAGAAGGTTGCTTCGGGGTAATATGGTGTGTTGCTCCGGAATCCATAATCCAGGTTGAACTATGGGAGAGACAGGAGATACCTTCATTAGAGACAGATGCAACCGAGCTGGAGGAACGACTGAGCATCCCTTGAATTTGCTGGAGTTGTGTGCGCAAAACATCAATGTCGGTGTGATTGTTGGTGGGAGCATGGATGACAATAGAGGCCTGCGGAGGTTGTGACAGACTGTGCTTACGGTAACACTTGGCCTCGAGATGACCATCCCGGCCACAATATGCACACTTAAAGGGAGCACGACTGTTTCGACCCTTACCCCGAGAAGAGGTGCGACCTCCATGAGAGGATGGAGGAGTAGAGTGAGGTGGAGAAGGCCGCTGGAGCAGAGCCGGAGAGAGGTTCCCGGGAGCATTAGGGGGTGGTGTGACCTTATCAACATGAAACACACATTTGACAAAGAAGGAATGGTGGAGGAGGAGAGGATTTGAGCGCGGATGTTGTGGAGGTAAGGCGGAACAAGTGCTATCATCATGGCACTGTCAATTGCTTCTTTTTGAGTACGTTGTGCAGCGAGATCAGTAGTAGGGGGTTGATGCTGAAGCCAGGCTTCTACTAAAGTTTTGGATTGCGCAACAAACGAAGTGAGGTCGCCAGTCACCCCTGGGCCAAGAGACTGAAGGTTCGTGATGATGTCAAAGAGATGTTGCAAGCTGTCCTTACCAGAATAAAGGGAGTGCAGTTCCTTCCACATAGCTTTGTCCGTCTCATGATACATAGCCATACGATATGGTTCACTGTCCATCGAATTTATAATCCAAGATTGGACACGACCGTCATTACGTTGCCATTCCTTGGTGGACTCAGATGGAGTGACCTTTGTCAGATGATGGAGGCCTTTTGTCTGGAGAACATGTCGAACATAGTGCACCCATTCAACAAAATTCTTCTTCCCACTAAGAGAGATAGTCGTGATCCGCAGCTCATCGCGAACTTCAGGAAGAGGAGACACAGCACGAGCCGGAAGAGACGGGGCATTATTATTGGCCACTGAAGAAAGCGAGAAAAGGACCAAGTATGCGGCCACGAGAGCACGACAACGGTCACGAGAGCTCGACAACGGTCAGAGAAGAAGCTCGACAAAGAAGCTTGCGGACAAAGAGAATCCGGCGAGCAGAAGCAGCGCGACGGGCAGGAGAGCTCGCAGTTAGGAGGTCTCATTTGTTACTTATTTGGCCAAGCGTTTGGGCCTCTGGGATGCACTTCCTCTCATTGCTCCACTCCAAACGCATGCGCCTATCACGTTCCAAAACCTCCGGGCCCTTGGTTTGATGCGTCAGCGTGGCCGTGAGTACGAGGCCGTTCCTGGCAAAGTGGGTGGCGACCCGATCGATCTTGATTTCGAAGCTGATTCCGGTGGCGTTGCTCCAGCTCCGTAGTTTCCACAGCCGCCACATAAGTAACAAATGAACCTCCATGTAGTGCAGAACCGAGCGAAGAGAGATGGAGGGAGTAAGAGGCACGTCGGCTGATCCAGAAACTGGAGTGGTGTCCCCATTGGCCACAGTAATGTACTTAGGTTGTTCAGAGTTTGAGTAGTGAGAAGGTTGCTTCGGGGTAATATGGTGTGTTGCTCCGGAATCCATAATCCAGGTTGAACTATGGGAGAGACAGGAGATACCTTCATTAGAGACAGATGCAACCGAGCTGGAGGAACGACTGAGCATCCCTTGAATTTGCTGGAGTTGTGTGCGCAAAACATCAATGTCGGTGTGATTGTTGGTGGGAGCATGGATGACAATAGAGGCCTGCGGAGGTTGTGACAGACTGTGCTTACGGTAACACTTGGCCTCGAGATGACCATCCCGGCCACAATATGCACACTTAAAGGGAGCACGACTGTTTCGACCCTTACCCCGAGAAGAGGTGCGACCTCCATGAGAGGATGGAGGAGTAGAGTGAGGTGGAGAAGGCCGCTGGAGCAGAGCCGGAGAGAGGTTCCCGGGAGCATTAGGGGGTGGTGTGACCTTATCAACATGAAACACACATTTGACAAAGAAGGAATGGTGGAGGAGGAGAGGATTTGAGCGCGGATGTTGTGGAGGTAAGGCGGAACAAGTGCTATCATCATGGCACTGTCAATTGCTTCTTTTTGAGTACGTTGTGCAGCGAGATCAGTAGTAGGGGGTTGATGCTGAAGCCAGGCTTCTACTAAAGTTTTGGATTGCGCAACAAACGAAGTGAGGTCGCCAGTCACCCCTGGGCCAAGAGACTGAAGGTTCGTGATGATGTCAAAGAGATGTTGCAAGCTGTCCTTACCAGAATAAAGGGAGTGCAGTTCCTTCCACATAGCTTTGTCCGTCTCATGATACATAGCCATACGATATGGTTCACTGTCCATCGAATTTATAATCCAAGATTGGACACGACCGTCATTACGTTGCCATTCCTTGGTGGACTCAGATGGAGTGACCTTTGTCAGATGATGGAGGCCTTTTGTCTGGAGAACATGTCGAACATAGTGCACCCATTCAACAAAATTCTTCTTCCCACTAAGAGAGATAGTCGTGATCCGCAGCTCATCGCGAACTTCAGGAAGAGGAGACACAGCACGAGCCGGAAGAGACGGGGCATTATTATTGGCCACTGAAGAAAGCGAGAAAAGGACCAAGTATGCGGCCACGAGAGCACGACAACGGTCACGAGAGCTCGACAACGGTCAGAGAAGAAGCTCGACAAAGAAGCTTGCGGACAAAGAGAATCCGGCGAGCAGAAGCAGCGCGACGGGCAGGAGAGCTCGCAGTTAGGAGGTCTCACGGTGAGGAGAGCTCCCGGTGAGGAGAGCTCGCGGCGCTGAGGAGAGCTCGCCGCCAGGAGAGCTCTCGGCGGTCAGAAGAGCTCGCGGGCAGGATGAAAGTGCACAGTATGCCTCTGAGTATTCTCTAGAGGGGGAGGGTGAATAGAGATTTAAAAAATCTTTACGCTAAATGTGCACACACAATAAAAATACTAAGTACTATGCAACATTGTTTCATGTGTTATCTGATTCCTTATCTTGACTCCCATTGTCAAATCTCCTATAACTTGTGTTGAAGGATGATCCTTTAGGGTCATCCTGGTTCTTGTTGAGTTATTAAGGGGATTCTCTTCTTCATGATGTTCCACTTGCTCATTGACCGTGGGAGCACCATCTTCATTCTCTAGAATGATCTCAGTGGCTGGTAGTTCAGGTGCTGTAAGCTCATCTTCATCTGCAGCAGAGTCTTCATCTAAATCAGTGTCAACTTTCTGTTTACTCTTTGTCTTGACACTCTGATGAATGATCCATGATGCTGAGTCTTTCAACTTGATCTGCAAGTTGGTCTTCTTCTTGCAAAATAATGCTGGTGGAAGTTTCCTTCCCCTTATAAAACATGTTAGCTTCATCAAAGACCACATGCACTGACTCCTCAATTTTGAGAGAGCTTTTATTATAGCACTTATAGGCCTTGCTTGATGAGGAATATCTCAAAAATATTCCATCATCAGCCTTCTTGTCAAATTTGGCAAGATGACTCTTCCCATTGTTTAGAATAAAACAAGTACAACCAAAGATCCTAAAGTAAGTGACTATAGGTGCCTTTCCCTTCAATAACTCATAGGGGGTCTTCAACTTTGTCTTGTGGATGAGACTTTTATTCAGAACATAGTTGACAGTATTCACTGCCTCAGCCCAAAAGGACTTTGACAAGTTGGATTCAGCCAATAATGTCCTTCCTGATTTAATTAAGGTTCTATTTTTCCTTTCAGCCACCCCATTTTGTTGGGGGGTTCTAGGAGCTGAAAAGCTGTCTTGTCCCTTCATCCTCACAGAATCTCCACATTAACTGATTTTCAAACTCAGTACCATGATCACTTCTGATCTCAGCAACCTGAGTGTTGAATTCAGATTGAATATATCTAATGAATCTTGAGAGAATCTTGAAGGTGTCTGACTTAGCTTTTAGAAAGAACACCCAGCTGAATCTAGAAAAGTCATCAACAATGACTAGAGTATAGGACTTACCTGCTAAGCTCTGAGTGGAGATAGGACCAAATAGGCCTACGTGTAATAGGTATATGGTTATAGGGGAATCATTCTTACCAATTGGTTTGAATGATGATTTGATCTGCTTTCCTAGTTGGCAGGCTCTACAGGGATGGTCTTTATTAAACTTACCTGTTGGTAACCCTCTTACTAGGTTAAGCTTAGACAGTTTAGCAATCTTCTTAAAATTTAGGTGACTGAGTCTCCTATGCCACAACTTCTTGTTTTCTAACTGAGAGTTAAATAAGCAGATCTCTGACTTAGTATACTCAAAATCTACAACATAGTCCTTACCTTTTCTAAGACCAGTCAATACAATTTGGTTAGTTACAAAACTAACTCTATGACATAAAGACTTAGTGAATACAACTTTGTATTCACCATCACATAGCTGACTAATACTAATTAGATTATGTTGAAGTCCCTCTGATACCAATTGAAAGTGCACAGTGTGCCTCTGACTTTAAGATAATTTGTTAGATAAATCACATGAGTGTTTTTCTCAACACAGGAGAGCTTGCGGCGGTCAGGAAAGCATGCGGTCAGGAGAGCTCTCGTCGGTCAGAAGAGCTCGCGGTCTCGCGGAGCCGGAGATCTGAAGAGGTTCTGCGAACAGGGAGATTGCGGCGGTCAGAGGCAAAGCTGGGTTGAGATGCCATCGGGTAGGCAGAGAAGCAGGCGGACTTGCAGAGGCGGTCAGAAGCACCATCCAGACGGGCAAGCAATGGAGAGGGCGATCTCGGCAAGAGGAACAGGCGGTCTCAGCAGCATAGCTGAAGACAGAGCCGCGATTAGAATACTAGACCGCAGGAGAGGTGCGGTCAACTGAACAGCTGTGGGACCCAACCGGCAGAGTAAGAGGGTATAAAAGATTAGGGGCAGCTCAAAGAGCAGGAGGAAAAGAAACTCCTGATGGAGGGAGTAGGGATGCAGTCAAAAGAAAAGTGATCGCAGGAAACGACGAGCCAGGAGAACCAGGAAAATAGGTACCGCGCGATATTTTAGGACCGATATCCCTCTGATACCATGCGGAAAAATATGAGAGAAAAAAGGTAAATATTTCCAAACTTTTATTTCTCTATATTCTTTACAACATGCATTTATGCACTTATATAGGAAAAAAGAGGGGGGAGGAAATCCCATTCTAAGATGTGGGACTAAAGAACTACAAAGAGAGTGGGCCTAGCCGGGCTTTCATTTTTGGGCTTTTTTACATGATTTCTTTAACAACCTCCAACCTTCACCTTCACACCCCACCCACTTTAGTTGCCCCCTTCTCTTTTTACCACCCATTAATACACCCTAAAAATTCACCCATACTTTTTCTTTCTTTTTCAGTACCTCTACTTTTATTTTCCTCGTTACATATGCAGCCACCACCCGTTATCCGCAACTGTTTCCTCGCCACAATTCTCAATGACCCCGAGAAACTATTAAAACTCGACCTTGAGGACAAGGTCAATTTTTGAGGCTGGTATAATGTTACCCTCAGACATTTGCCGGAGAGCCGCCATGATAAATTTGGTGGAATAAAATAATTTGTTATTAATTAGTATGAATTTGATTGGTTAATATTAATTAATGATTATTAATTAATATTGATTAATTAATTTTATTAATCAATAATCAGTTTACTATTATTATTATTAAGTGCCCAGGGCATCTATATAAGAGGGAGGGGTATGTGTGTTGGGGTTGTCTTGGATCACTAGTCATTTTGGCTCTCATTTGAGAGAGAGTTCTTCAGAGGACCCAACCTTTAGGAGCTTGGTCGGAGCTTGCTCCGGATTGTATCCGTTTGCTCATTTATCAGTTAATGCTATCTGTCCTTGTATACATTCTCCCGCTCGCGACTGCCGAAGTTTCAGATTTGTAACATCTTACGATATCTTGATTGAAAGTGAAAAAATATTTATAAAGTTAAAAAACTCAGGGGAAGATTGAAAATGAGTATTCGTAAAACTTGATGTTAAATAGATCAGATAAAGATAATGTTCGTGGTGATGATGATGATGATGATGATGTGATATATATATATATCTGCCACTTGCTAAAGTTTATATTCGCATAAACTTTTGATTTTTAAAATTCCTTTGCAGATTCATTTCAGTACTTACTCAAATGGGGCATCTAATATTTTTGGGACCAAGCGCAGATGCCCACACATAGTATCTGTTGCTCACAATAGATCACAAAGAGAGTACCACTGCTTTGGAGTAAAATCAGGCATGGCTTCAACAATCATGAATCAGGACGCTGATGATTTTCTTCTTAATGCTGTCAAAATGAACTTCCTCGAACGCTTTGTCCTGGCATGGAAGATATTATTCCCTATGAACAACGATCGGAGAAATTCTAATGCCAATATTGCAAAACAGAGGCTCAAGATGATCCTCTTCGCCGATCGATGCGCGGTCAGCGATGAAGCGAAGCAGATGATAGTAAGCAACATCATCAAAGCTTTGTCTGATTTTGTCGAGATAGAGTCACGGGATAAAGTTCAACTCAGCGTTTCGACTGATGTAGACCTTGGCACAGTGTACTCCGTGATGGTGCCTGTTCGTCGAGTGAAACCTGGATACCAACAGTCGGACGAAGAGTTCACTGGAATTACCGGCATTCAGTTCAAGGATACAGGTGAAAAATCTGGATGTGTTGATGTCAAGTTTGATTTCTATGTTCCAGAAGGAAAGAAGTGGCAAATCCCGTAGTAAGGTTTATGCAATTGTTTGACTGCTATACTCAGGTGTTATTTGTTGTTGTTTTAATTTTAGTTTTATTTTCATCGTGAATCAAACTTACTGAATAATTGGAACCGCCAGGTATATATATATATATATATAATGTAGGCATTTAGAGCTAGATTATGTGGTAATATTTGTGACGGTACTGATTATGGGAGTGGCGTATTTTTTCCCGAAGATATATATCATGATAAATGTTTAATTATGTTTTAATCTTTTAATCATAGTATTATGATATAAAAATGGTGTAGAAAGATATGTCGAGATTATTGTGTCTTAATAATAACGTTCCTTGATGAGTTCAGCTCATTAAAAAATGTATTCTATGTAGGGTTAATTTTTTTTCATTGTTAGCTGTTTGCTTCTCAATTCATTGTGCTCAAAAAATGCAATGTATTTGTTTTTGGGCGTTGATATCCGCACTGCAGTTTTGGCTATCCACTCTATTTGTATGAATTATTACGCGCCTTTTGGAAGTACGCCTTGTAGAGATCTACAACTTTCGTGTTGAACACTTTTCCTAAAAATGCATGTACAAGGCGTATTTCCAAAAATTCGATATAGTTACGCCCATGTTTCAATGAGGACGGCAATACGTCTTGTCCGTGTAATTTTAGGAAAAATGTTCAACACGAAAGTTGAGATTTACAACTTTCGTGTTGAACACTTTTCCTAAAAATGCATGTACAAGGCGTATTTTCAAAAGACGTGTAATAACTCATACAAATAGAGTGTGGATAGCCAAAACTGCTGTACGGATATCAGCGCCCTTGTTTTTTTGTGGTGCAGAAATCAATTAGGAATCAATTCTTGTAATTGTTTAGGTTGTCGTTAGTTTCACGTTTACCGAAGTTCCTGCTAATTTTTCATTACTTAATTTTTATGATATTATATAAAAGATATTTGAATCTTTATCATGGTGGATGATCATCAGATTACTTTCAATCGTTGGCTCACTATGACATAATAGAGTTGTCAGATCCTGCGATTTAAAGTTCACTGTTTCAAATTTCAATCAGATGCTTTCTGCGGCGGCACACTGGTCATTTCCTGCTCCCTTTAGCTCACAGAGCTAGGCCTCCAACTGCGATCACATGCAGGCTTCTTTCCTTCTCCATGTTGTGTGCTCTACTGTCCTCGCACACGACGACCTCACCGCATAGTTCCCTCATTCATCTTCATGTCTAGGTTGCCTCCCATTTCTGCTCCTCTTATATGACAACCATCGCCGCACCCCTGAATCATAAAATCTGGCATCACATTTGATCGAGCCGACTCGTGCTGGCATTCTACATGCTGTGCTCGGACGTCCCAGAGCACGAACACATCGTCGCAGACCTGAAGCAAGTGATCTGGTGTCATAGGTATTCTCTCTTGATCAAGGCCACTGCTTAATTTACAATTGTCATACTGTACATCTTTCAATCTCTGATTCCCGCGCATATTAGGCCCCCGCTGGTTTTGTCCATTTCTTTGGTGCTCCACGGAACTCCCGATTGTTACAGAGATGCCGTTGTCTGATCTGGTTATATACCTATATTCAGCTTCCAACCACTACAACTTCCAACTACCAGCCCTAGTCTGGTAACCTACTTGAAGCTTCATTTGGATCTGATCTACTCTTTTTTGCTCATCCATTTTCCCTCTTTATTTCTTCGCCTTATTCTGCATCTCCCGCTATCATATGTAATCTACCTATTACTAGAAACAGATCCAGCAAGGGAATTTTGATGACTTTGTTGTGAATTTTGTCAACCATAACCTCAATTTTGGCAGTGTTTGGAACCCTTACCGTCGTGTCTGTTGATGCCAAAAATGTCCCAAAGTCCACGTCGCTTGAGCGGAAGGATATGGGGTAATTGTTGAGCGGACGGTTGCTTTGAGTCCCGAATGAATAATCGAAGGAGGGGGGGGGGGGGGGGGGGGGGAGGCGGTGGTGGTGGTGGTGGTGAGGATGAGATTGCCGTAAGCAAGCGATCGACACCGAATTTCTCACAGCCGCGAACTGCACTGGCTGTGGGTGATTTTATTACTTCACAATGTTGGTATTACATCGGATTACATCAAGTTTTGATCTCATCCGGTTACATGTAGAAAATAGTAAATATAGTCTGCAGAGTGGAGCTCACAGTCTTTGAAGAGAGGTCACCCACTGTAGTATCACGACCTGAAAACGGTGTTCGCCCTGTCCTCCTTTAGAGCTCTCCTGGTCACTTCAAAGGAGTTTGCAGCTCGCTCTCTTGTCTCCTCCATTCTGGTCTGAACCTGGCCACTATTTATAGGGATTGGAGGCTGTTCGTACGGGCAGGCTCGGGCTGCCAAAAAAGAAGTCATGGTGGTCTCCCTGATTGTCAGGAGAGATTACCTTGATCATTGGGAGAGATCCCCCTAATCATCGGGATAGATCGCCCTGATCGTCGAGGGAGATCCCCTTGATCGTCGGGATAGATTATCCTGATCGTCGGGAGAGATTATCCTGATCGTCGGGAGAGATCGCCCTGATCGTCTGGACAGATCATCCTGATTGTCTGGACAGATCATCCTGATCGTCTGGACAGATCATCCTGATCGTCGGAACTGATCATCCTGATCGTTAGGACAGATCGTCCTGATCGTCGGTAGAGATCGCCCTCATCGTCGGGAGAGATCACCCTCATTGTCGGGATCATCCATCTGAGCTGTCTTCTTGGAGGAGATGATTGCCAACTTCTGGGTAAACAAATCCCCGCAACTTCGAAAAATTGTACTAACCCACGAATGTCGCGATCTACCTTCTTTGAAATATAAGACGTGAGTACCTGAAGAGAACTCGCGAACACCTATTTATCTCTACAAGAGATGTTAAAACAGGTATACGAAACATAAGGCGCGAGGACATGAAGAGAACTCACAGACACCTGTTTATCTCTGCAAGAGATGTCAAAATAGGTATATAAAATATAAGGTGTGAGAACCTGAAGAGAACTCGCGAACATCTGTTTATCTCTACAAGAGATGTTAAAACATGTATATGAAATATAAGGCACGAGTACCTGAAGAGAACTCACGAACACCTATTTATCTCTGCAAGAGATGTCAAAACAGGTATATGAAATATAAGGCGCGAGCACCTGAAGAGAACTCACGAACACCTATTTATCTCTGCAAGAAATATCAAAACAGGTATATGAAATATAGAGTACCTGAAGAGAACTCACGAACACCTGTTTATCTCTGCAAGAGATGTCAAAACAGGTATATAAAATATAAGACGTGAGTACCTGAAGAGAACTCAGAAACACCTGTTTATCTCTGCAAGAGATGTCAAAATAGGTATATGAAATATAAGGTGCGAGTACCTAAAGAGAACTCGCGAACACCTATTTATCTCTGGAAGAGATGTCAAGATTGGTATTTGAAATATAAGGCGCGAGTACCTGAAGAGAACTCGTGAACACCTATTTATCTCTGCAAGAGATGTCAAAATAGGTATATGAAATATAAGGCGCGATTACCTGAAAAGAACTCACGAATCTCTGTTTATCTCTGCAAGAGATGTCAAAACAGGTATCTGAAATATAAGACGCGAGCACCTGAAGAGAACTCACGAACACCTTTTTATCTCTGTAAGAGATGTCAAAATATGTATATGAAATATAGGATGAGAGTACCTGAAGAGAACTCGCGAACACCTGTTTATCTCTCAAGAAGACTAGTTGATACCTACTTCATCCACACTTGAAGAGCATAAGAAATAACATCTTATCGATAGAGGAGATGTGAATACCCATTCACGATTACTTCTCTTGGATGATAGCTTTAGTGTTGAAAAACTGAATAGTATCCGCGCTTATTATAGAGGAAAACAACATTCTGATATCCACACATTTGCATACTCCCAAAATAATGATGTGAATTCAATCTGGTTAAATAATCTTGACTCGCTGATGAAGATACTCTGCCAATTGATGTCAAGAAACCCAAAACAATATGTGTACAAATATATAAGATTAGACGAAAATCTAAAATAATATCATATTGTCGAACTGGATCGAAATCTAGAATGTTGTTTAAGAATTCTAGACAACTGATCATTATTGGAGGTGATCCGTATCTCCTGAAATATTGGTGTTTGAACAAACAATCAACATCTAAAAGGGTCACTTGAATTCCTCTAGGCGATCAGCAGACCACACATGTGACTCACGAGCATTTTTAACAGAGTTAATTATAATGGATATTTATAGCAATTGATCTTGTGGTGAGTTGATGTAGATGTCAGCGAGAGATCCAGGTAACTACAAACCATCACTCGAGATTGGGTTAGGGTGACCACCGTTTGGTGGGTTTACAACCTTATTTGATTAGAGTGACCACCATAAGGTGGGTTTACAACCTTATTTGATCAGGTCGACCACCGTAAGGTGGGTTTATAGACTTATTTGATCAGGGCGACCATCGTAAGGTGGGTTTACAACCTTATTTGATTAGGGCGACCATCGTAAGGTGGGTTTACATCCTTATTATTTTCGTTTAAAGTTTATTTTTGCAAACATTTGAGATGAATACAAGTACACAGATAATCGAAAGAGTTTTAGGAAGATGAATCTAACCACCGAAAGATCTCACGAGTAGTCCTAGCATCGAGTGAGTACTTGGTGTTGCTAGATAAGATTTACAGTTATACTTATAAGCAATGTATTCTCGTAGCTTGTCTTCCTTTAACAATTTCTCCACAAGGTTTTGAAGGGCTCAACACCTTTCTGTATCATGGCCAACACTCATGTGGTATTGACAAAAGAAGTCCTTGTAGACGCTCCCATGATCAGGTCGCAGGATTGGTGATCTCGTAAAATCCGTCTCCTTTCAGATAATTTGAAGAACTTCTTCCGTAGAGATAATTAGATTTGTATACTTTTTTGAGTCATTTAACTTGTATGCACAAGGAGGAGCATATGACTGTCTTGTTTGTCGAAGATGTCGTGGTGTAGATGTAGATGGATGTCGATGACGAGAATACATCTCATGTTGAGATACTAGCGGATTGAGCACTTGACGACATTCTAAAAAATGGTTCTCATAACTAGCAGGAGGACAACCACGAAGAGAATTCTCCTTCTGTTGACGTATCACTTGGAAAAGAGAGGAGATTAAATCTGGGTTTGCCTTCTCTCCTTCGATGAAGCAGTTAGCTCTATTGATGAGGTCTCCAAAGGACTTAGGTGGATCATGGTTCACATCAAATTTAAACAATCCTTGTCGAAGGATGCACATTAAAGCAACTTTATACATGTTCTGATCAACATCGTTGATGTCAAGAATTTCTTCTTGGAATCTATCAATATAGTCAAAAAGTGTCTCAAACTTTCCTTGCTTGATTTGGAAGAGTGTTGGAGGACCTGTTTTTTGCTTCTTCGAGGTGGAAAATTGCATCAAAAGTTTACTTCGAAAGCCTACAAAAGAGTTGATGGATCGAGGTGGTAAACAATAAAACTAATCTCTAGCTTTCCCACTAAGGGTCATGGACAATAGCTTGCAACAGATACTATCAGATGAGTCTCGTAGAATTATGGAAGACTCAAAATCTTGTAAGTGGTAGGTTGTGTCTTCTTTTCCCGTAAATTGAGGTAGACGTGGCACTTTAAACCCAAACAGAGCTTGCTTATGACAGATGATATCTGAAAAGGGTGTAGGGTCTTGTTCTTCTCTTGAAGGAGATGTTAGCTCACCAACTTGACGAGGGTAAGTACTCACTATCATCTTATGGAGCTCGCGGGAAGGGTTGGAGAACTCCTCTGCATCAGGTTCTTATGTGTCACCTTATTTTGGAAATCAAGGACCCAAGATGAACTGAGTTCCTCCTAACTATTGACTGTTTTGTAGATGAAAGCCAAGTCCATCACAAACTAGCTGTGGTACTTGGATAGTGGATGCTCCAGATACATGACTGAAGATATTAGCTTGCTGGAAGATTTCATAGAAAAGCTAGGCCCTAAAGATATCTTTGGTGACTCGAACTATGGTCAGACCTAAAGATAAGTGAAAATCAGAGTAGGAGACATAACATTAAAAAATGTATCTTATGTAGAAGGGCTCAAGCACAATTTGATAAACATCAGTCAACTGTGTGATGGAAGATACAAAGCGATCTTCACTCAAAGTGAATGCCAGATTGTGTGCAATGATTCAGGTAATATAATTTTTAAGGGAACCAGGAAAGGTAACATTTATTTAGTGAATTTCTCTTCAGTCAAACAGAAATGTCTGTTTAATATGAAAGTTAGCAATAGTGAATTATGGCATAAGAGATTGGGTCACTTAAATCTTAAGACCATTTCTAAGTTCTCTAAGCATAATCTTGTAAGTGGCCTTCCCCTAGGTAAATATACCAAGGAGAGACCTTGTAGAGCATGCCAACTAGGCAAACAAACAAACGCCTCATTTAAAAGTATTTACAAAAGTGATTCCCCAAGAATCCTATATTTGCTCCACATGGACTTGTTTGGTCCTATTGCTATTCACAGCTTAGGAGGTAAGTCTTTCACTCTTGTGATTGTGGATGACTTCTTTAGATTCTCTTAGGTGTTCTTCATGAGAAATAAGTTTAACACCTTTAAGATTCTCTCAAGATACTTAATATAGATCTAAAATGATATAAACACTTTAGTTGTTATGATCAGAAGTGATCATGTGACTGAGTTTGAGTCTCATAGGATTTGTGAGGTCTGTGAGAATGAAGGAATTAGACATCACTTCTCTACTCCTAGAACTCCTCAACAAAATAGGGTAGCTAAAAGGAAGAATACAACCCAAATTGAATCAAGTTGAACATTAATAGCTGAGGCTAACATGCTTAAGTAATTTTGGGCTGAGGCTGTTAAGACAACAAATTATGTTCTTAACAGAAGTCTCATTCATAAGGAAAAAAATTCTCCTTATGAGCTACTAAAAGGAGAATCACTAAACATCTTATACTTAAAATTTTTGGAAGCACTTGCTACATTCATAACAATGGTAAATCGCATCTAAGAAAATTTGATAAGAAAGCTGATGATGGTATATTCTTGGGATATTTATCATCAAGTATAACGTATAGATGCTATAATAAAATGACTTCAAGGATAAAAGAATGTGCATGTTATTTTTGATGAGATTAATATATTGAATGCAGGGAAAAATCTATCTTATAGTACTTTGCAGGAAGAGAATCTATCCACCAATTCAGAGAATTAGATATAAATGAAGAATCTCATAGCTCTTCAATTCTCCTTGCTGATGCTGAATTGCAGAAGGACAACAACCTTCACATGGATGAAGATAACGAAGAACTAGTTCAAACAATGGACTATTCAATCCAGCAAACACAAACTATTGTTGCTGAAGAAAATATGCCAGACTCTTAGGAGCTTCAACAAGAAGAAATGCAAATGACCGAGATGATGACATTGAGGAATCATCCTCCTTCTCAAGTCATTCATGATATAGCAACTGGAGTCTAGACAAAAAGGCAAATTTCAAGTGGACTGGTTCTCCAATGCTTCTTATCTTAGCTAGAATAAAAGAAATTTGAAGAAGCCAACAATGATCCTCACTGGATCATGACCATGCAAGAAGAGCTTGCATAGTTTGAAAGAAGCCAAGTATGGGTACTTGTTCTTAGACCAAGGAACTACCCGGTTATTGGAACTAAATCGGCGTTCAGAAACAAATTAGATGCACATGGTGTTATAACAAGGAATAAAGCAAGGCCGGTCGCTCTAGGATACATACAAGATGAAGGAATAGACTATGACCAGACCTTTTCACCTATTGCAAGGCTTGCATCAATAGTGATCTTTCTAGCTTGTATACCATACAACAAATTCAAAGTCTATCAAATGGTTGTCAAGAGTGCATTCCTAAATGGTGTTCTATAAGAGGAAGTATGTGTAGAATAACCCACATGTTTTATCAATCCTAACTTCCCTTCTTCTGTATTTAAATTAAATAAGGCATTATATGGTCTCAAGCATGCACCTAGAGTTTGGTATGAGACTCTTTCTACCTTCCTTCTTGAAAACTCCTTTGAAAGAGGAAAGATAGATTAAACCTTATTCACTAGAACTCATAACAGTAAACTGCTACTAGTATAAATTTATGTAGACGACATTATATTTGGATCTACTGATAACAAATTATGTAAAAGGTTTGTTAAGTTCATGCAATCTAAGTTTGAAATGATTAGCATGAGAGAACTCTCTTACTTCCTTGGCCTCCAAGTAAAGCAATCTAGTGAAGACATCTTCATTTCTCAGTCAAAATATGCCAAAGAACTTATCAAAAAGTTTGGTATGGAAAATGCCTCCACTATGAAAACTCCCATTGCTATAAATGCTATCATAGATAAGGATGAGAATGGGAAAGTCATGGATCAGAAATTCTACAGAGCTTTAATAGCTCCCCTCCTTTATCTAACAACTAGTAGACCAGACATCTTGTTTGCTACATGTGTTTGTGCTAGGTTTCAAGTTGAACCTAATGAGTCACATCTGACTTCTGTAAAAAGAATTTTAAGATATCTAAAGGGAACACCTAAAATAGGGCCGTGGTATCCAGTAGAATCAGGGTTTGAACTATCTGGATATTCAGACTCAGATTATGCAGGGTGTAGGCTGGACAGGAAAAGCAGTCCAGGGACTCGCCAGTTCCTTGGAGCAAAACATATTTCTTGGTTCAACAAGAAACAAACCACTGTCTCTACATCCATAGCAGATTCTGAGTATATAGCTGCTGTAAGTTGTTGCTCATAACTACTATGGATGCAAAATCAATTGCTAGACTATACCTAAAATATAAAAAAATCAATAATTTATTGCGATAGCTCAAGTGCAATCTCAATAGCCTATAATCCCATTTTTCACTGCAGAACAAAACATATTGAGATTAGACATCATTTCATTAGGGATAATGTAGAAATATGCAAAGTTGTCTTAGAATACATCAATTGAAAATTCCAGACAAGTTGTCTTAGAAAAATGCAAAGTTGTCTAATCAATTGAAAATTCCAGACTAAAACATCAGAGAACTTGATTTTTTGTCTTTGAATGACTATTCGATGCTGCGTCCAAAACTCGTCGAAAGCGCTCCAAGAGAGTTCATAAACTTAGAAGTTGCGTTGAAATATTTTAAGGAGTCATGTTAAAATACTTGAAAAAGGTGCGTCGAATACTCTCGACACCGCATTAGCTTTTAGACCTAGTACTCGACACCGAATTTAAATAGTGTTGGATCTTGAGGCGCCCTTAGAGGGGGGGGGGGGGGGGGGGTGAATAAGGGTTTTAAAAACTTTAAATTTTAATAGAAAACTTTTGATATTTTGGTCGAAGTAAGTTAAATCAAAAGTAAAGAGATAATGAAATTAGAAATGAAATCAATTTTATTAAACAAGAAAAGACATGATTATCATTTATAAAATTGATTACAAAATCTGATTTCAATGACGCTAGAAATCGAAGCGAATAATATGAAAACCCTTTTTGTTTTCTATACCGACTCATTTCCCCACGAACCGGTTGGCTTTAGCCGATCTCTCCCCAAATATGGCCTCAAGCCGCTCTAGCCAATCTATCACCAGAAAGGCCTCGAGCACCCCCTAGATCTACTCCCTAGACCCAGTCGCCAACACGAGGTGAATTCCTCCCTAAGACCTAGTCGCCAACACGAGGTGAATTCCTCCCTAAGTCCTACCTAGACCTAGTCGCCGTGTGACGAATTCACGAACCGATTACAATGATAAAATAAAAGACAAATACAAAACAAAAACTAAAAACTCCCTCAAAAGAAAAACTTGATGTCGATGTTGATGCGATCGGATCGGTCTTCAAGTTCTTTGCGTTCACGAACGTTGACGGAGTTCTTCGGGCTGCTTGGGGAAGGCTCTCACGAGTGCTCTGAATATATAGCTTCAATTCGTTCTGTCCCAGCCAGCTACTACGGAGGAAGTGCGCGTCTTTAAATAGAATCAGCCGCTACCGCCTGCGGTAGTACTACCGCCCCGCGGTAGCCACATTAGGCAATGATCAAGCACATGGATCGTGGCAGTTTAGGCAACTTTTGAGTGCCAAACTTTGAGCTCCGCCTAGCTCGCCGCGGTAACGCTAACGCTCCGCGATAGCGAGATAACCTTCCTTCAACCAATATCTCCTTCCACATTTGCTCCTCAATCACATGCAGACGGGAGGATTACAAAAGCTACCGCCGGGCGGTAGACATGCCATGCCGCGGTAGAGCACGCTAAATATGCATCCCGCCAATCATTCCTTTTTCTCCACTATTTCCTCCCCGTCAATTGTTTCCATTTATGCTAGCGCTAGCGGTAGTGCTAACGCTTCGCGGTAGAGCACATCTCTTTTCGTCGAACGCATCTTCATCGAACGACCTCACATTTTGTCGAACGCTATTTTCATTTCATCGAACTCAATTTCGTCGAACGCCAGTTCGTCGAACGACATCTACTTTCGTCGAGCACCATTTCGTCGAACTGCATTTTCGTCGAACACCATTTCGTCGATTTGCTAGCGCCAGCGGTAGTGCTAACGCTCCGCGGTAGCAACAACACAACATATTCCAATGGAGATTTGAATGCACAGGATCCTGCATATTATAAACACAAAAACAAATATGATCATATACAATAGGATTTGTTATTGTCAAACCAAGAGATGCGGAAAGCATGTTCCAACAAACTCCCCCTTTTGATAATAACAAATCCCCTTAGAAAGAAATAATTCAAGTGATAGGAATTTGTGTTTATAATAAGAACTAACACGGATAGCATGAAAATTAGGCCTGTTCAAATGCTCCCCCTAAATGAAATCTCCCCCTAAATGAGTTCTCCCCCTACCACAGAACTTCCTTTGAATCTACTCCCCATATATGTGAATTTCTTTCAAATTTATTCTCCCCCTTTTGGTATTATCAAAAGAGGTTGGAGAGAAAGCCAAAAGTGAAGGCGTGTAATGTTTTTTTTGAGTAGAGAAGACATGAGCATGAGAACGATATAATACGTAGGGAAGAGAGAAAAGGTGTAGGAGTGAAAGAACAATGATAATTCAAGATAACACACTTGTTGAAAAAGAAATATTCATGATCGAGCGAATAAGTAGTAGAGAGGTGGAAAGCAGTGTGCACCAGTTGTAGAAGAAACCATCATTATAGGAATCTAAAGCATGGGAAAAAATGTGGAGTATCTGGTAGAGAAAAAATAGATGGTGTGCAATTCGAAAACACAAAGGATTTTGCTTTATAAAAGTTTTAAGCATAAAAAGGTAATGATTTCCAAGTAACCAATCTACCCAGACAATATGTCTACACCCTAGCCCCATACTATGTGATGGATGGGCATGAGGAGCTGCATACATGTCGTAGGTTGGGGTGTTAGTCCCATATGCAAACAGTAGACAAAAATCAACCTAGCACTCTTTCCCTCCAGTGCCTCGCAAGGCCCCACTGGAACCCTCCCCGGTTAAGGACAAGACATGACTTAGAGGTCAGGTAATCTAATGTTTACAACCCTACGCCCCGCTATGGTGAGATATGTAATCATGGGATAATAATAATTGGAAACATTTAGCGTTTGAATCTAATGATGAGTTCATAGCTTATGGGTTTGTTAATTTTTTTATTTGAATTTTTTAAACAAACAAGTCATATAGCTATTTTGAAATCCATTAATGAATCGGAGTTATTGCGGAAGAATTAACATTTTGGAATAAAGAATACATCCTTTTAGCAATTAAGAAAAATGATTTGAAATTCAATAATAAGAGGATGTTTTTATAAGCAATATTTCACATGTTGGAGGAGTGTTTTTAGCATAAAATTTTTCATTGAAATAGATCAGAGTTTTTAGCATAAAAGTGATATGTGTGTTAGAATAACCAATATAAATTCTACCAAGCAAGTCTACCATTTGTTGAAAAAGGAATTTTGATATTTAGGACTTTGATATAAGCATGAAAGCGCAAGGTAAAAATATATGGTGATGATGCCGAAGACTTATAGAAATACAAGAAAACATCTTTTTATAAACATGACGATTCATAGGAAGATATATGAGCTAAATTTCAACAATGAAGATATTTTTGTAAATCATTTTGCATTTAAAATCTTTAATTTTGACAATAAAGTAACCAAGCATGAAATAATGTTTTCAAAAAGAAATTACTACAACGTTATTTTAATTCACAAATTCAAAACATACAAAACATTATAGAGAGCATGCTAGGTTATCTAGTGTATTTCATAAAGAGAGAGAGTAGCATAGAATTAGCATTAGAATCCAATACTCATGAGAAGAAGTGTTATGGAAGATAATGATGTGCACATAAGTGTATTTTGAATAGAGTAAACAAATGTTTTAATCAAAAATACAAGAAATATGTAAAGTAAAGAGCACAATAAAAGACAAATAATTTTACTTCCACACACTTCAATCCACAAAAAGATGTACAACTACCAAGGTGCTTTGCACACACAATGTTCATTAAGACTTATCAGGGTGCAAAGTAGTGCTTGGGGGATCACATATTTTATTTTATTTTAATATTGAAACTAGTGATCCGGTTTACTTGAGAGTAAGTGATTTTTTTTGAAAGAAAGATAAGGTTTGCACAAGACACTTTACTATTCTTTCTAAGGTGCTCAACCTCACAACGCTTATTAAGACTTATGATCAAGAGGTTAAAGTAGTGCTTGGTGGAATTTTTTTGTGTGACTTTATTTTATGATTTTTGTTTTGTACAAAGTTCTCCGAATACACTTGTTTTGCAAACCAATATAATTTATGAAAACATAACCACTTTTCTTAACTTTTAAAGTGCAAATAAAGGGAGTGTAGGTAAGATACTTGTGCAATTTTAATTCATTGTACTATTATAGAACATACACAAGCATTCTTAGATTAAAAACATATGTAGATAATGCTAAAATAAGTGAGTGAATAAATATCATTATCAAACATAAAATATTTACTCATACTTAGAGGCACGCTAAGCTTGGTTCTACACAACTTTTACAATATAATTTATGCACATGTGTTTAGAAGTATCAAAGCATGATAAAGACAATGTTTAAGGTAGTTTGAAAATATGAATCACAACATTGTAGAAGGTCTTAAATGATAGAAAAAATCATGCTTGATATTTACAATAGAGTCCATACAGTTTTTTTTGATATAAAAATGATTTTATATTTTTGTATTTGATTTTGTTTTTGTTTGCACAAAAAAGACAAATACTCACAAAAAATAAATGTTTTTGTAATTTTGGCTTTTGTAATTTTGTATTTTATTTTTTTTAAAAAAATCAATTATAGGCATAGATGCAAAAATGAGTAGTACAAATAAAATAATATATTTTTAGTGATTTTTCAGGAATTTCAAAATTCAAGAAAATCGAATACTTGAGCTAGCGCCGACGTTAGGACCTAGCGCCTGCGTTAGCTCACAGAGAGTGCTTATTTTAATCATATAGCCTATATTTTCTTCGATTTTGCTTCCGATTTTGCTTAATTATGTTTGTGCAATATAAGGCCTGTCTAATGAAGTGAAGAGACGAGAAGAAATCGCAAAAAGTTATGGAAGTTAAAATTTTAGTACATGAGTTTCATATTCATTAAAGCTCAATATTCAAAAAACCTTAATTCTTGAGTTTGCACAACCATTTAAGCTTAATATTATAGGATATGCAAACAAAGAAGATATGATTGAACAAAATAGATATGCATGATTTTATTGATAAGTACGAGCTGATGTTTTTGCAAATAGTAACATGGATATGCCCTAACATATAAAACCTAACATAAATGTTAATATTCTTTAGGTGACAATGTTAGTATGATAAATTTGAGATTAATGTTATGCCAAAATTTGATAGTGTTTCAACTTATAGACCTAGAATGAAGTGAAGATTCTATTTGATTTGATCTTGTTGATATCAAGATGATTCTAAGGTTTAAACTTGACATAAATCACAATACGTACATAATTCACCAACCATGATATGTAATCATATAATTCAAGCAAAAAAATATATTGATAATTGAGCTTTCTTTTAGATCTTGATCTTTCTTTTAGATCATGTTATTTCTCTAATTTGTTTGATGTGGGCTATAGAGCTTAATAGCCTAATCTTAATTAACATATCTTATAGCAAATTTATAGTTCAATTTTATATGAATACTTTATGATATATATATAGGTAATGAATATAAGAATAATAGATAGGTCATCAAAATAAAATATGATTTTGAATTTTGATTAATTTGATTTATAAACTCATTAAGTTTTAAGAGATAAGATCATATTTCCTATAATATATAAGATGACCATAACATGATAGCTTAAAAATAAGAAAAAAAATAGAAAGACATTAAAGCATATCATAAAGTAGAAAAATTTGTATATTTCATTTTTGAAAATATTCTACTTCATGCATTTGGTGATACCTAATGAATAAGTGATTTAGATATCCAAAGGGGACCAAGTGTGGTGGTTCCTTTGGGTACCCAAATTTAACGTGTTAGCTTTTGGAGAGATGGAAATGAATGAGCCCTTTTGAGTGGAGTTTGTGTTTCATCTTTAACTTTGCGTCTCTATTCAAACCGTGGTTTAATATTATTTTTATATATCAAATTTCCATTGTGATTATCTTTATCTTTAAGATTATAATTGTAATGATTATTGAAAGTATTTTTCATAGGAAATTTGTGAACATTTAATTTTATGTTGGGAGAAGATTGATGTTGTAAATGATAATAATGATTGTATTTTGGAATTTCATTTTCAATCTTTTAAAGTTTTTTATTTCCATTGTTTGACTTATTCAACTTGCTTTTGGATTTTGCATTATATTGAGAATGTATGTTTTGAGAATTTTTCTTTATGATTTCCTTAAGCAAGTTGATTTTAGTTTTTAATTCATTATTCTTAATTTTTAAATTATGTCTAGCTTTATTATAAGCGATTGTGCTATTTTTAAGAGTGGAAACAATTGAATCAATATGATTTTGATAGTTATTCCTATATTCATCAAATATTTCATCCATCTCTTTAATTTCAATTTTATAGTCTTTACACTTAGCACAATCATTTTTCAAAGATGAAGTTTCTAAACATAATCTTTCTTTTTGTTCTTTTACAAAAATAAACTCCTTTTCAAGTTTCTTGTGTTTTTCTTTTAATTCATTATATTCTACACAAGGTTTAATGTTTTCAACTAAGGAGCCATGTGTAGAACTAGATAAATTAGAATTTGATTCTTCATTAATTTTTGCCTTTAAATTTTTATTTTCTAAGATCAAATGTTTATTAGCATTTTTTAATTTCTTAATTTTGCGCTTTGTAGTTTGATGCAATTGTAATGTAGAAATAGAAGTACAAAAAATGGAATTTGATTTCCTTACATTGCTTTCGGGAGAGGCACGATTTGAACATATAGTTTCTTTGACATCTTTTTGGCACTACTCTTCCGAAGATAGTATTTCTTCTTCTCTTCCATTTGATGTGTGCTCCATTGATCCATCACGAGAGGAGCTTTCTTGAACATCTGTGCAAACTTGTATGTTCTCCAATTCTTGCATTCGTTCCATACCTGTAAGAGGAAAGTCATACATTTCTCCAAGAAATTTCCATACTTTGTATGCACTGGAAAAACAACAAATTAATTTAAAAATTTCTTGAGATAAGGCACAAAAAATGCTATTTAACGCCTTTGCATTTATGTGACATTCCTTTTTATTTGTTTCATCGGTTGGTATTACGATTGCTATATTCCATGCTTCGATATCTAAATTTTTAATAAAAGTTTCCATTAACAATTTCCACCCTTTATAATTTCTTCATTCGAATAAAGGTGGTGCAAGAGATTTTTCTTCTTCAAAATGATTTTCCCCACTAATAGAAGCGAGATCATGAGACGCCATTATTCCCGGTTGTTAAGCCATTTGGAATAACCTGGCTCTGATACCACTTGTTGGATCTTGAGGCGCCCTTAGAGGGGGGGGGGGGGGGGTGAATAAGGGTTTTAAAAACATTAAACTTTAATAGAAAACTTTTGATATTTTGGTCGAAGTAAGTTAAATCAAAATTAATGAGATAATGAAATTAGAAATGAAATCAATTTTATTAAACAAGAAAAGACATGATTATCATTTATAAAATTGATTACAAAATCTGATTTCAATGACGCTAGAAATCGAAGTGAATAATATGAAAACCCTTTTTGTTTTCTATACTGACTCGTATCCCAACAAACCGGTTGGCTTTAGCCGATTTCTCCCTAGATACGGCCTCAAGCCGCTCTAGCCAATCTATCACCAAAAAGGCCTCGAGCACCCAGTAGATCTACTCCCTAGACCCAGTCGCCAACACGAGGTGAATTCCTCCCTAAGTCCTACCTAGACCTAGTCACCGTGTGGCGAATTCACGAACCGATTACAATGATAAAATAAAAGACAAATACAAAACAAAAACTAAAAACTCTCTCAAAAGAAGAACTTGATGTCGATGTAGACGCGATCGGATCAGACTTCATGTTCTTTGCGTTCACGAACGTTGACGGAGTTCTTCGGGCTACTTGGGGAAGACTATCACGAGTGCTCTGAATATATGGTTTCAATTCGTTCTGTCCCAGCCAGCAACAATGGAGGAAGCGCGCATCTTTAAATAGAATCAGCCACTACCTCCTGCAGTAGTACTACTGCCCCACGGTAGCCACATTAGGTAATGATCAAGCACACGAATTGTGGCAGTTTAGGCAACTTTTGAGCGTCAAACTTTGTGCTCCGCCTAGCGTGCCGTGGTAACGCTAACGCTCCACGATAGCGAGATAACATTCCTTCAGCCAATATTGATAGTTTATATAGGTGTAGTCAATAATACCTAGAGGGGGGGGGGGGTGAATAGGTTTTACTTATTTTCTTTGTTTAAACCTAATGTTTCTAGCTGCAGAAAACACAATCACAGAAAGCACACAAGGATGTATAGAGGTTCCTCAAGACCGGGTGTCTTGAGTAGTCCTCTTTCCCCCTTCAACTTTCTAACAGTGAGTTAGACAAGGCCACAAACTCCAATCTCGGCTCCTTGAGCTTACACCACAAGTTCCTCAGAACTTCTCAGATCAATAGTGATCCTACCTCAGGCACAGCAGCCCTACACTCAGGCTCAACAGCCCTACACTCAGGTTCAATAGCCCTACCCCTCAGGCTCAACAACCCTACACCTCAGGCTCAACAGCCCTACACCTCAGGCACAACAGCCATACAGCTCAGAGTTATGTAACTCATACCACTCAGAAATCTCACAGATTTCCTACCTCAGACCTATCAAGAAGTCCTACCACTCAAGCTGTCAACACAACTTTACACACAGGCTCAACAGCCTTTCACTCAGGCAACAATGCCTTACAAAGATATAATACAGTTTGAGCTAGATACAAAAGACAAAAGGTTTACTCTTAGGTCTTCTGAATCCTTTCTTCAGATCTGAAAACAACAGCTTCAGATTTGTATCACCTTGATCTTCTCCTTCAACAAAGCAGAAGATCAACTTGCCTTCTTGAGTTTGTACAGGAAGAGCTAACTAATCTCCCTTAGAAGATTAACTTCAGCTGCAGAGAACAGGTTCAACTGGCTGAAACGTGAATGCTCGATTGCGGCGTCCAGCAAAGGTTTTTCAATCGAACAGTTCTTCTTCTTGTGCCCTAGCTTCTTCTTTTATACCTATTGAAGGCTTCAACGGCTATATCGATCCTCCTGACACAGTATAGGTCAGATTGGAGTTGCTTTTCCCTCTCAATTGTCATTTGCGCCAAAAGCAGATCCCGTCAGCACATTTGGATCTGTCTCAGCGGTTGGGCTGAGACAGCATCCAGTTTCAGCGGTTGGGCTGAGACAACTTCCAGTCTCAGCGGCAGCTCCAGTCCCCTTCTCAGCGGTTGCTCCAGTCTCCTTCTCAGTGGATCCGCTGAGACGGCTCCTCGTCTCAGCGATTTTGACCCTTCGTCTCAGCGGTTATGCTGAGATAGATCTTCATCTCCTTGTAGATGATTTCTTCTTATCAAAGGCCATGTTTGGCCCTTCCTTTTGAGTTACCTGTGCCTGTATATCCTACACAAGTATAGCTTTGTTAAATACAATATGTCCTTAGCCTTGAGAGTGATGCCTCTTCAAATCAAGGTAATATTGAGGGCAATATACCCAACAATCTCCCCCTATTTGAAGAAGGCAGAACATCCCCAATGCTAAGGTACATAAACATCAAAAACATATCTTGATCTGTTACAAAGACCCTAACACCCTAGGCATTTGCACTGGCACTTTCTCCCCTTTCTCCAGTACTCCCCTTTCTCCAGCATTGGTACTGGCCCTATCTCCCCCTTTCTGGTTTCTTCAACCTTAACCAGCTATGGATAGAGGGACAATATCTATAGATCCCTTTGGATCAACCTATAAGCTAACCTGTACACTCTTAGCATTTGCCAACTTCCCCTCAACTTGAGTAGGGAATTTACTCCCACTCAATTGGAGAGCTATTTTCTGTAATAGCTGATCCATTTTAATTTGAACATCCCATTTAAGCTACTGAGTACTAGAGATAATAAATATTTTATCAAAAGTAATCAGACACAATTTTATGAGCAGAATATGAAATAGCATTTCACTTTAAATGTTCAGTACAGACATAAAAAAATCAACTTATAGTTGTACATTAGAAAAAAAATCAAGGCTGGTTCTTCTAAGATGGACCCTGGGAAGAACTTTCTCCATCTGTAGACTTTCTTTTCCTAGCTTCAGCAGCAGCCTTAATCTTCTCCTTTACTTTGAAGTAAAGAAGTGGTTTGGGAAGATATGTGGAGGGAATCCTTAAAGGAGTTTCCCTTCTTACCATGTTTTCTTTGAGAATCCTTTCTCTTAAAGATTCTCTTTCAAGGTGTTTGATCCACTCAGCAGCTGAATAGACATGGTCAATGTCCTTCATTGGATTTCCATGGCTCACCCAGGTATTGACAACAATTGTGTCCAACTCCAGATTGTCATCTTCATGGAGTGGATCCTCTAATCTTTCCATTCTTTTCTGTGCCATGTATTCTTCAGCAGTTTGAATACCCTCTACCCTTCTCCTCTTTGCTGCTCTCTCATCAGCAATTAGATTTGATTGACTTTGGAAGTCAAAGTCTTCATCTCTGCTAGGGTTCAAGATTGGCAGATTCAAATCAATTCTTGTTCCTTGCAGCACTTTTAAGCTTGAATCCCATTGATTATCAGTGACCTTTCTAACCATGGTAAGGATATTTTCCTGAATAGCACTGGAGGCATTGTTGACCACTTCTACCATTTCCTTGCTGACTTCTTCTTGATTGGAGATTATCAGTTTGTGGGAGGACTCCATGTTGTTATACAGCTGTATGTGAGCTCCTTTCAGCTTAGCATGTAGATTGAGTATCTTCTCCTCCCCTTCTTTGCTATGTTCCACTATCTTCTTCTCAATTTCAGAGTGTTGATCCAATATGGATTGAGAGAGAGTCTGAAAGGTGCTGTCCACATCATCCAAAATGCATTCCTTTGCCTTGTCAATGTGGGACTTGACTTGGCTGCTTGATGTGTTGACCACTTGTGCCATTCTGGCAAAAGCTTTTTCCCAGACATTCTCATTTTTGTAGAGCTGATTCTTTACATATGTGATGTCCTTTGTGGAATCCCCTTGATGGTCTGTAATATCCTTCAGAACTGTGTGCTGGGCAGCAAAAGTATTTTTGGCCATTTCAAACCATCTTGTCATCTGCAGAAGGATATGATCTGATGCAGTTTTGACATCATTAACCTGGGCATTCAGTTCAGTTCTCACTTCATCCACTCTTGACTCCATTCTTTGCTCACTGGCCTGGTTCTCCTGAGTCAATGCAGCTCTTGTTGTATACAATTCATTCCTTATCTGGGCAGAGACATCATGGACCTTTTTAGCAACAGTCTCTTTCATAGACAACATCTGACCCTCAATCATTGTTTGTATTGAGTTTAACAGGTCATATGTGTCTAGAGCTGCAACTGGCTTCCTGGGCTAATTCCTTTTCAACCATCTTTTCAGCTCCACTTTGAGAATGAGCCCTCTCATTATCAGGTATATGCTCCCCCTCAGATGGGGCATTAGGTGATACCAATTCCTGTTGATGTTCTCCCCCACTAGCATACCCACCTCCTCCTTCATAGGCAGGGCTATGCTCCCCCTCACTTGGGGCATCCATAGAAGAAGAATTTTGTCTAAGGTCACCTGAAAAATGATTGACGAGTTCACCTAGACTATACTATTGATAGAGAAGAGAGGCCTAACTGAAGTCCTAATTTACCATGTATAGGTGAGTTCGGAAATTCATCTTCAGTTTGATGAACAGCTGGATCAGCATTCATCTGGGTTGGCTCAGGATTGGGCACAACTCCTCCTTGGGGCTCCTCATTTGTCCTGGGGACCTCTTCATTATCAATGTTCATTGGGTTGCTGCCAGATCTACGATCAGACCCATGAATATCTTCATTTTCAGACCCATTTGACTTTGAGGATGAGTCTGATTTGTGCTGAGATGAATCTTTCTTCTTTTCCTTTGCCACAGATGGCTGGCTCATAGGGAGCACTCTGGAGAATCTATCCAGAGTCTTAATGTCCATTCTTTTGAGATAATGGAGATTTGACCCCTTTTAGTTTGCAAAGGTCTCTGAATGACTATTCTGTAGGTACAGAGATAGTATTCTTCCCATATTGGGGGCTTGTAGAGATTCCTTTATCCTTTGAAAGATAACTTCTCCCCATGAGGTTCTCTTGGATAGAATTATCCTAGTCATTGATTCAAACATGAACTGTGAGACAGTGTCATGTGAACCAGGCTTGCATAGGATAGCTTTGCCCACTATATCAGACAACAGCTTCCCCTGTTGATTGAAGAACTTCCTCCTTAGACAACTGGTTTTAGTATCACTGTATCCTGTCCACTTTAGGGCAGTCCTCTTATCCTTTTCAGATATCTCCTCCTCTTCAGTTTTACTACAGGGAGACAATTTCAGTCCCTTCTCCAACCTTTTAGCCGTAATCTTTATCTTCTCATTTCCTATCTTGGACTTCAGAATGGTTTTGGAGGGAGATAATTTGACATTGTTGAACCATTCCAGAACTTCAGTTCTGAGAATGCAGCACGGTTCAGATAGCATGTGCTCCAGACCTTGAGCTTCCATTAGATGAATCACGTGTCTTATTTCTTCTGAGGCATAAGAGAATCCATCTCTTACAATTTCATAGCCCTCCAGGAGATCTTTTGAGCTTTTTGGCGCCATGGGATCAGAAAATCGAGGCGCTGAGACGGGAGAGAAGATGAATCGTCTCGATGACTAAGGGTTTTGGGTTTGTGGTGTGTTTTAGGTTACAGTGTATCTATTTATAGAATTTTAGTTTCATTTTTAGTCACCCTAGGCTTTTAGACTTAAAGACCTTATTGTGTTAAGGAGTTTTTGGGTTAATTATCCGATTTTATATAGAACATACCCCGTCTCAGCGGTTCAGCTGAGACGGGGACCTAGGCCGCTGGGATAGAGAACTGTCAACCGCTGGGATAGTTTGCTCGTCTCAGCGGTTCAGCTGGGATTTTTCTCAGTTGATTCAGCTGAATATACTCCTGCAGTTTAGCTGATCATAGAGTTTAGACCTAATGTAGAGAGTTTAGCTAGTGTCCTAGTCATGTCACTAAGTTTTAGTGTACAATAATGTAAAGTTTGATAATTCACCAAGTATAATCATCAACAGTGACAGCTATTAACCATACATTTAGAATTATTCTATACTAAGCATGCCAAGATCAATTTTGAAAGCATTGAATTTAGATTCATCCAGTGGCTTTGTAAAGATATCAGCTACTTGTTTGTCTGTTGGGACAAATTCAAGAGAGATGTCTTTACACTCTACATGTTCCCTAATAAAATGATATCTAATCTCTATGTGCTTAGTCCTGCTATGAGAGACAGGATTTTTAGAAATAGATATTGCACTGGATGAATCACAATATAAAGGAGATTCCCTTACCTTGAGGTTGTAATCCTCCAATTGATGTTGTGTCCAAAGGAGTTTTGCACAACAGCTACCTGCAACAATGTATTCAGACTCAGCTGTGGATATTGCCACACTGGTTTGTTTCTTGCTGCTCCTAGATATCAATCTTCTCCCTAGGAATTGACAAGTACCACTTGTACTCTTCCTGTCTTCTTTGCAACCTGCAAAATCTGCATATAAACAGCCTGTTAGTTCAAAGTCATTGTTCTTAGGGTACCAAAGGCCAAGATGCAAGCTGCCCTTAAGGTATCTCAGAATCCTCTTCACAGAGGTGTAGTGAGATTCCTTAGGACATGCTTGATACCTAGCACAAACACATGTAGAATACATAATGTCTAGCCTAGTAGCAGTCAAGTATAATTGGGATCTAATGATGCATCTGTACATGGACTCATCAAAGGCCTTTCCCTTTTCATCCTTGTCTAATGATACATTAGACCCCATGGGTGTTCTCATGGTGGAGGCTGATTCCATCCCAAATTTCTTGATGAGCTCCTTAGTGTACTTGGTCTGGGAGATGAAAATTCCATCATCAGACTATTTCACTTGGAGCCCAAGGAAATATTTGAGCTCACCCATACTGCTCATTTCAAACTCCCCCTGCATTAGATTGGCAAATCTCTTGCAGAGGTTGTCATCAGTAGACCCAAATATTATGTCATCAACATAGATTTGGACTAAGAGACACTTGCCCCTTGTTTCCCTAAGAAACAATGTTCTATCAATCTTTCCCCTTATGAACTTGTTCTTGAGGAGAAAGTTGGACAAAGTCTCATACCAAGCTCTTGGAGCTTGCTTGAGACCATATAGTGCTTTCCTAAGAAGATAAACATGAGAAGTTAGGGTTGGATGCACAAAACCTGAGGGCTGTTCAACATATACCTCTTCCTTCAAGTCTCCATTGAGATAGGCTGATTTGACATCCATCTGGTAGACTTTGAACCCTTTGTGGGCAGCATAGGCAAGGAATAGCCTAATTGCTTCCAACCTTGCAACTGGTGCAAAGGTTTGATCAAAGTCTATACCTTCTTCTTGCCTGTATCCTTTGGCTACTAATCTGGCCTTGTTCTTGATGATTGTACCATTCTCATCAAGCTTGTTCCTGTATACCCATTTGGTGCCAATCACATTGTGTCCCTGAGGTCTTGGTACCATCTTCCATACTTTGCATCTCTTGAATTGTAGGAGCTCTTCTTGCATGGCTTCAATCCAGAAGGTGTCTTGATTGGCCTCTTCAAACTTCTTGGGCTCCATTTGAGAAAGGAAGCTCAAGAATAGTGCTTCATTATGAGCCCTGCTTCTTGTCAATATGCCTTGGGTATGATCTCCAATTATTAGATCTCTTGGATGATCTCTTAGGTGCCTTGCAGCAGCTGGAAGAGGGTCCTCCGGTGGCTGTATTTGTTCCACTGGTTCAGCTATGACTTCATCTTGTACCTCTTCTTCTTCTTCAGGAATTGCAGCAGCTGTCTGCGTGTTGCTGCTGCTGGGCTTGTCTTGGATAGTCAGCTCATGCATCCCTTCTTCATTTCCTTTCACAATAGAAAAACTAAACCATTCTTTGTAGAGAAGGCTGGTCTCATCAAATACAACATGCATAGATTCTTCTACAACATGGGTTTTCTTGTTATAAACTCTATAAGCTCTACTATGTGAGCTATACCCAACAAGAACCCCCACATTGCATTTTTCTGCAAACTTTGTTAATTGAGATTTTTCATTATTTAGAATGTAGCATTTGCAACCAAAGATTCTAAAGTAGGAAATTGTAGGTTGTTTGCCTTTCAGAATCTCATAAGGAGTTTTCCCAAGGACCTTATTGATGGAGGCTCTATTGAGAACATAACAGACTGTATTGACTGCCTCAGCCCAGAAGTATTCTGGAAGTGAGGAGTCACTAAGCAATGTTCTCCCAGCTTCTATCAAGGTCCTATTCCTCCTCTCAGCCACACCATTTTGCTGTGGAGTCCTTGGGGAGGAGAACTCTTGGGTGATACCAAATTCTTGACAAAATTTTGTCATGGCTTCAGATTGAAATTCTGTGCCACGGCCAGTTCTTGTCCTGACCACAGTACATAGTAGATCATTCTGAATAGCCTTGACATAATTTATAAAGACATGTAAGGTATCTGACTTCTTCTTAAGGAAGAATACCCATGTATACTATGAATGATCATCTACAATTACCAAGGTATACAACTTCCCACCTAGGCTCTGAATTGGCAAAGGACCAAACAAGTCCATGTGCAATAGGTATAAACACCTTTCAGTATCCTTGGAGCCAATACTTTTAAAGGCGGTCCTAGTTTGCTTACCCATTTGGCAAGCATGACAGGG
Organism: Dactylorhiza incarnata; assembly: GCA_033032865.1. Classification (NCBI taxonomy): domain Eukaryota; kingdom Viridiplantae; phylum Streptophyta; class Magnoliopsida; order Asparagales; family Orchidaceae; genus Dactylorhiza; species Dactylorhiza incarnata. The sequence goes on along the minus strand of JAWHQI010000040.1, from coordinate 2,488,391 downwards.
ACCACTTTTAACACATTTTAGTTTAGGACTATTTCTAACAAGGTCTTTAGAAAATAATCTATACATTGTCTTATAGTTAATGTGGGCAAGTCTCTTGTGCCATTGGACACAAAGTGACTCACTTTCATTAGCTACAAGACACACAGAAGAGATAGAATAATTGCAAATGAAGTCTAAGCAATAAACATTTCCACTCCTAGTGCCTGAGAGAATGGTCTCCAAGTCATTAGACTTTTTGATCAAGCACTTGTCCTTGTGGAATTCAATGACATAGCCTAAGTCACATAGTTGGCTTATGCTTACAAGGTTGTGTTCCAACCCTTCAACATAAGCTACCCTTATGATTGAGACTATGCCATTTGAAATCATACCATATCCTTTGGTGACTCCCTTTTCAGATCCACCAAAGATAACCTTGGGTCCATTCTTCACTGGATGGTAATCCTTTAGAAGATCCTTAGTTCCTGTCATGTGCCTTGAGCACCCACTGTCCAAGTACCATATTTGGTTGAGACTGGTACTTGAACTAACCTGCAACACAAAATTTAATGTACCTTAGGATCCCAACTGACTTTGGGTCCTAGGTTCATGTTAACACCATAGGGGATATTCCTAGAAAGGGTTGGTTTGGCTTGAGGTTCAATCCTTGCCTTTGGCACATTGGGGTTATGCCAACAATCAATTGCAAAGTGTCCCACTTTGCCACATCACTAACACTCATATATATTATATCTCCTCTTCTGAACAGTCCTAGAAGATGAAGCTTCCTGTTTCTGTTCAGTAGAGGACACAACTGATGTTTTCTTTGTTTTATCAGTAAAGGCCTGCCTTTTTACCTTCCTATAATCAGTCAAGGCAGCCAATTTTTGTTTGACATCAACACCCTCTAGCTTGGCAGCTAAACATGTGTGGATGGCACCGGAAACTGTGCTTTTTGGCTTGGTTACAGGATAGTCAACAGCCATGGACTTTGCTGAACAATGTTTAGAGTTGACAGCCTTGGTTATCTTGAGTGAAGGGGCTGAGGTTCCAAAAACAAAAGGTCCATGATGGGCCATTTGAATTTCCTCATGCAGAGCCTTGAAGGCACTCAAGCCTAACTCCTTTCTATATCCATAGCTGTGAGCATTCTTGCTCAAGTTATTGGATCTTCCATTTAATAAGTGACCATGAACACTTTCTTGGTCATACTTGTTTGAGGGCATCAAGACTTTCACAAAGGAGGTCTTAGATTCTTTTGAGTCCTTAACCTTTCCCTTAGTGTTGCTAGTAGCTGCCTCCTTGTTGAAACCAACACCTCTCATGTCATGGGAGTTGAAGGTGTCAATAATAGGCAACACTGTCTTGGGCTTGGAGAACTTAGCCACTAGCATCCTCTCCTTCAGGAGCTTTTCTTCAAGATCCTTAATGATCTTGTTCTTGCGGCTTATGGTGCCCACATGGATGATTGACATTCCCCTTAGCTTGCCAATCTCCTTGCTCATTAGAGCTAGCTGGGTAGCATGCTCAATGCACTCAGATTTTGATTGCTTTAGGGAAGCAATTTCTTGAGCTTGCCTCTTGGCTAGCATTTTGCTCTTTTTCAGAGCTTCCAGGAGTGCACCATACTTATCAATCAATTGATTGACATCCTACTCGGAATCTGATTCACTGCCAACTTTAGATGGAGGAGATTCAGATTCTGGACCTGTTTCATAATCAGAGGAAGAAGAAATGCAGTGTATCAATACCTGCTCATGTACTGAATTGCTGTGGCTGTCCTCATCTTCAGTTATAGCCATCAGCCCATGGTCATCAAGAGTGACCTCATCCTCCTCTTCATCACTATCTGAATGTGATAGAGTGGCCCTTATTCCTATCCTGGTAGCAGGATAGTCTTCTTCTTCCTGAACAGCAAATAGCACCAAGTAGGCTTCCTCCTCACCATCTGAATCTGAAGATTCAGATTCAGATTCACTCCAGCTCTTGCCTTTCTTAGCTAGGAAGGATTTTTCTCCCTTCCTCTCCTTCTGGTGATGAGGCTTCTTGTCACCTCTTTCCTTTTTCTTGACTGGGCAGTCAGCAATGACATGTCCAGGCTTACTACAGCAAAAACAAATTATGTTAGTTGAAACATGTTTACTAGTTGTAGAGTCATACCTGTCCCCTTTGGGATGTTGCCTCTCAGATCTGTAATGATCCTTCTTGGGATGAGAAGAGGAGGAAGGTTTGTTATTCCATTGTTTCCTCTTGATCATCTTCTTGAACTGCCTTGTGAAGGCAGCAAACTCCTCATCAGAAGAGGAGCTGTCTGATTTGCAGCTCTCAGATTTCTCAGATTCAGCAGCCTTTCTTGGAGGTGACTGCACTCTAACCTTGTTCCTCTTAGAGCTTTCAGCTTTGAGAGCAACATATCTCTCTCTTGTGTGAGCCCTGGAGGAAGAGTCCTCCTCCTTTCTTGCAGAAAGCTGCATCTCATATGAGAGCAGTTTCCCAAACAGTGTATGGGTGGGGGTTTCTCCAAGTCTTGCCCCTTCACCGATTGCACAGATTTTAGTGTCCCATTCTCTAGTTAGAGATCTAAGGAACTTGTCATTAAGTTCATAATCTGTGAACACCCTTCCATAGGTTCTTAGTTCATTTACAATCCTAAAGAACCTTTCATAGCACATGGAGATATTCTCCTGGCTCAGCTGTCTGAAGGCTTCATACTCCTGATTGAGGAGTGACTTTCTATCATCCCTTACTTCAGCTATTCCCTCCATATAGACAACTAATGTGTCCCACATTTCCTTGGCAGTTTGGCAGTGTACCAAGTTCTGAAATGTAGTGTCATCAATGACATTTACTATTATGTTTTGGGCTCTCTTGTCCATAGTGTACAGTGCTATCTCATTATTGGTCAGTTCAAAAAATACCTTAAGTACTTTTCTAGTAGGGTCAATAGTGGAGACTTTCTCAAAGGTATAAGGACCATTTTTGACAGTCAAAAAGATCCTTGGGTCTGATGCTTCCATGAATAGCCTTACCCTTTGCTTCCATATGCCAAAATTTTCTTTGGAGCATATAGGCAACTTCATTGACCCCAACTCCTTCTTCATTCCACTGTTGGCCATTTGAATTCAGATTTGACTACTCCTGTATAGGATCTGATCAGACTGTTAAGTCCTTTTGATCAACCTGGCTCTGATACCACTTGATAGTTTATATAGGTGTAGTCAATAATACCTAAGGGGGGGGGGGGGGGGTGAATAAGTTTTACTTATTTTCTTTGTTTAAACCTAATGTTTCTAGCTGCAGAAAACACAATCACAGAAAGCACACAAGGATGTATAGAGGTTTCTCAAGACCGGGTGTCTTGAGTAGTCCTTTTTCCCGCTTCACCTTTCTAACAGTGAGTTAGACAAGGCCACAAACTCCAATCTCGGCTCCTTGAGCTTACACCACAAGTTCCTCAGAACTTCTCAGATCAATAGTGATCCTACCTCAGCCACATCAGCCCTACACTCAGGCTCAACAGCCCTACACTCAGGCTCAACAGCCCTACCCCTCAGGCTCAACAGCCCTACACCTCAGGCTCAACAACCCTACACCTCAGGCACAGCAGCCCTACAACTCAGAGTTATGTAACTCCTACCACTCAGAAATCTCACAGATTTCCTACCTCAGACCTATCAAGAAGTCCTACCACTCAAGCTGTCAACACAGCTTTACACACAGGCTCAACAGCCTTTCACTCAGGCAACAATGCCTTACAAAGATATAATAGAGTTTGAGCTAGATACAAAAGACAAAAGGTTTACTCTTTGGTCTTCTAAATCCTTTCTTCAGATCTGAAAACAACAGCTTCAGATTTGTATCACATTAATCTTCTCCTTCAACAAAGCAGAAGATCAACTTGCCCTTCTTGAGTTTGTACAGGAAGAGCTAACTAATCTCCCTTAGAAGATTAACTTCAACTGCAGAGAACAACTTCAACTGGCTGAAACGTGAATGCTCGATTGCGGCATCGAGCAATGGTTTTTCAATCAAACAGTTCTTCTTGTTGTGCCCTAGCTTCTTCTTTTATACCTCCAGAAGGCTTCAACGGCTATATCGATCATCCTGACACAGTATGAGTCAGATTGGAGTTGCTTTTCCCTCTCAATTGTCGTTTGCGCCAAAAGCAGATCCCGTCAGCACATTTGGATCTGTCTCAGCGGTTGGGCTGAGACAGCATCAAGTCTCAGCGATTGGGCTGAGACAGCTTCCAGTCTCAGCGGCAGCTCCAGTCCCCTTCTCAGCGGTTGCTCCAGTCTCCTTCTCAGTGGATCCGCTGAGATGGCTCCTCGTCTCAGCGGTTCTGACCCTTCATCTCAGCGGTTATGCTGAGACAGATCTTCATCTCCTTGTAGATGATTTCTTCTTATCAAAGGCCATGTTTGGCCCTTCCTTTTGAGTTACCTGTGCCTGTATATCCTACACAAGTATAGCTTTGTTAAATATAATATGTCCTTAGCCTTGAGAGTGATGCCTCTTCAAATCAAGGTAATATTGAGGGCAATATACCCAACAAATATCTCCTTCCACATTTGCTCCTCAATCACATGCAGACGGGAGGATTCCAAAAGCTACCGCCGGGCGGTAGACATGCCGCGCCGCGGTAGAGCACGCTAAATATGCATCCCGCTAATCATTCCTTTTTCTCCACTATTTCCTTCCCGTCAATTGTTTCCATTTATTCTAGCGCCAACAGTAGTGCTAACGCTTCGCGGTAGAGCACATCTCTTTTCGCCGAACGCATCTTCGTCGAACGGCCACACATTTCGTCGAACGCTGTTTTCATTTCATCGAACTCAATTTCGTCGAACGCCAGTTCGTCAAACGACATCTACTTTCGTCGAGCACCATTTCATCGAATGAAATTTTCGTCGATTCGCTAGCACTAGCGGTAGTGCTAATGCTCCGCGGTAGCAACAACACAACATATTCTAATGGAGATTTGAATGCACAGGATCCTGAATGTTATAAACACAAAAACAAATATTATCAAATACAATAGGATTTGTTATTGTCAAACCAAGAAATGCGGAAAGCATGTTCCAACAAACTCCCCCTTTTGATAATAACAAATCCCCTTAGAAAGAAATAATTCAAGTGATAGGAATTTGTGTTTATAATAAGAACTAACACGAATAACATGAAAATTAGGCCTGTTCAAATGCTCCCCCTAAATGAAATCTCCCCCTAAATGAGTTCTCCCCTACCACAGAACTTCCTTTGAATCTACTCCCCATATATGTGAATTTCTTTCTAATTTCTTTCAAATTTATTCTCCCCCTTTTGGAATTATCAAAAGAGGTTGGAGAGAAAGACAAAAGTGAAGGCGTGTAATGTTTTTTTGAGTAGAGAAGACATGAGCATGAGAACGATATAATACGTATGGAATAGAGAAAAGGTGTATGAGTAAAAGAGAAGTGATAATTCAAGATAACACACTTGTTGAAAAAGAAATATTCATGATCGAGTGAATAAGTAGTAGAGAGGTGGAAAGCAATGTACACCAGTTGTAGAAGAAACCATCATTATAGGAATCTAAAGCATGGAAAAAATGTGGAGTTTCAGGTAGAGAAAAAATAGATGGTGTGCAATTCGAAAACACGAAAGATTTTGCTTTATAAAAGTTTTAAGCATAAATAAAGGTAATGATTTCCAAGTAACCAATCTCCCCAGACAATATGTCTAAACTCTAGCCCCGTACTAAGTGACGGATGGGCATGAGGAGCTGCATACATGCCGTAGGTTGGGGTGTTAGTCCCATATGCAAACACTAGACAAAACTCAACCTAACACTCTTTCCCCCTAGTGCCTCGCAAGGCCCCACTAGAACCCTCCCCGGTTAAGGACAAGACATGACTTAGAGGTCAGGTAATCTATTGTCTACAACCCTACGCCCCCGCTATGGTGAGATGTGTAATCATGGGATAATAATAAATGGACACATTTAGCGTTTGAATCTAATGATGAGTTCATAGCTTATGGGTTTGTTAATTTTTTTATTTGAATTTTTTAAACAAACAACTCACATAGCTATTTTGAAATCCATTAATGAATCAGAGTTATTGTGGAAGAATTAACATTTTGGAATAAAGAATACATCCTTTTAGCAATTAAAAAAAAAGTTTTGAAATTCAATAATAAGAGGATGTTTTTATAAGCAATATTTCACATGTTGGAGGAGTGTTTTTAGCATAAAATTTTTCATTGAAATAGATCAGAGTTTTTAGCATAAAAGTGATATGTGTGTTAGAATAACCAATATAAATTCTACCAAGCAAGTCTACCATTTGTTGAAAAAGGAATTTTGATATTTAGGACTTTGATATAAGCATGAAAGCGCAAGGTAAAAATATATGGTGATGATGCGGAAGACTTATAGAAATACAAGAAAACATCTTTTTATAAACATGACGATTCATAAGAAGATATATGAGCTAAATTTCAACAATGAAGATGTCTTTGTAAATCATTTTGCATTTAAAATCTTTAATTTTGACAATAAAGTAACCAAGCATGAAATAATGTTTTCAAAAAGAAATTACTACAACGTTATATTAATTCACAAATTCAAAACATACAAAACATTGTAGAGAGCATGCTAGGTTATCTAGTGCATTTCATAAAGAGAGAGTAGTATAGAATTAGCATTAGAATCTAATACTCATGAGAAGAAGTGTTATGGAAGATAATGATTTGCACATAAGTGTATTTTGAATAGAGTAAACCAATGTTTTAATCAAAAATACAAGAAATATGTAAAGTAAAGAGCACAATAAAACATAAATAATTTTACGTCCACACACTTCAATGCACAAAAAGATGCACAACTACTAAGGTACTTTGCACACACAATGCTCATTAAGACTTATCATGGTGCAAATTAGTGCTTGAGGATCACATATTTTATTTTATTTTAATATTGAAGGTAGTGATCCAGTGTACTTGAGACTAAGTGTTTTTTTTGAAAGAAATATAAGGTTTACACAAGACACTTTACTATTCTTTCCAAGGTGCTCAACCTCACAACACTTATTAAGACTTATCAGGAGGTTCAAGTAGTGCTTGGTGGAGTTATCTTTGTCACTTTATTTTATGATTTTTTTTTTGTACAAAGTTCTCCGAATACACTTGTTTTGCAAACCAATATAATTTATAAAAATATACATAACCACTTTTCTTAACTTTTAAAGTGCAAATAAGGGTAGTGTAGGTAAGATACTTGTGCAATTTTAATTCACTGTACTATTACAGAACATACACAAGCATTCTTAGTTTAAAAACATATGTAGACAATGCCAAAATAAGTGAGTGAATAAATATCATTATCAAACATAAAACATTTATTCATACTTAGAGGCACGCTAAGCTTGGTTCTACATAACTTTTACAATATAATTTATGCACATGTGTTTAGAAGTATCAAAGCATGATAAAGACAATGTTTATGGTAGTTTGAAAATATGAATCACAACATTGTAGAAGGTCTTAAATGATAGAAGAAATTATGCTTGAAATTTACAATAGAGTCCATACAGTTTTTTTGATATAAAAATGATTTTATATTTCTGTATTTGATTTTGTTTTTGTTTGCACAAAAAAGACAAATACTCACAAAAAATTAAATGTTTTTGTAATTTTGTATTTTAATTTTTTCAAAAAATCAATTATAGGCATAGATGCAAAAATGAGTAGTACATATAATATAATATATTTTTAGTGATTTTTCAGAATTTTAAAATTCCAGAAAATCAGATACGTGAGCTAGCGCCGACGTTAGGACCTAGCGCCTGCGTTAGCTCACATAGAGTGCTTATTTTAATCATATAGCCTAGATTTTCTTCGATTTTGCTTCCGATTTTGCTTAATTATGTTTGTGCAATGTAAGGCCTGTCTAATGAAGTGAAGAGACGAGAAGAAATCGCAAAAGTTGCGGAAGTTAAAATTTTAGTACATGGGTTTCATATTCATTAAAGATCCATATTCATTAAACCTTAATTCTTGAGTTTTGCACAACCATTTAAGCTTAATATTATAGGATATGCAAACAAAGAAGATATGATTGAACAAAACAGATATGCATGATTTTATTGATAAGTATGAGATGATGTTTTTGCAAATAGTAACATGGATATGCCCTAACATATAAAACCTAACATAGATATTAATATTCTTTAGGTGACAATGTTAGTATGATAAATTTGAGATTAATGTTATGCCAAAGTTTGATAGTGTTTCAACTTATAGACCTAGAATGAAGTGAAGATTCTATTTGATTTGATCTTGTTGATATCAAGATGATTCTAAGGTCTAAACTTGACATAAATCACAATATGTACATAATACACCAACCATGATATGTAATCATATAACTCAAGCAAAAAACATATTGATAATTGAGCTTTCTTTTAGATCTTGATCTTTCTTTTAGATCATGTTATTTCTCTAATTTGTTTGATGTGGGCTATAGAGATTAATAGCCTAATCTTAATTAACATATCTTATAGCAAATTTATAGTTCAATTTTATATGAATATTATATGATATATATAGGTAATGAATATAAGAATAATAGATAGGTCATCAAAATAAAATATGATTTTGAATTTTGATTAATTTGATTTATAAACTCATTAAATTTTAAGAGATAAGATCGTATTTCCTATAATAATAAGATGACCATAACATGATAGCTTAAAAAATAATAAAACAAAAAGAAAAATAAAAAGACATTAAAGCATATCATGAAGTAGAAAAATTTGTATATTTCATTTTTGAAAATATTCTACTTCATGCATTTGGTGATACCTAATGAATAAGTGATTTAGGTGTCCAAAGGGGACCAAGTGTGGTGGTTCCTTTAGGTACCCAAATATAACGTGTTTGCTTTTGGGGAGATGGAAATGAATGAGCCCTTTTGAGTGGAGTTTGTGTTTCATCTTTAACTTTGGGTCTCTATTCAAACCTTGGTTTAATATTATTTTTATGTATCAAATTTCCATTGTGATTATCTTTATCTTTAAGATTATAATTGTAATGATTATTGAAAGTATTTTTCATAGGAAATTTGTGAACATTTAATTTTATGTTGGGAGAAGATTGATGTTGTAAATGATAATAATGATTGTATTTTGGAATTTCATTTTCAATCTTTTGAAGTTTTTATTTCCATTGTTTGACTTATTCAACTTTTGAGAAATCATATTCAACTTGCTTTTGGATTTTGCATTATATTGAGAATGTATGTTTTGAGAATTTTTCTTTATGATTTCCTTAAGCAAGTTGATTTTAGTTTTTAATTCATTATTCTTAATTTTTAAATTATGTCTAGCTTTATTATAAGCGATTGTGCTATTTGTAAGAGTGGAAACAATTGAATCAATATGATTTTGATAGTTATTCCTATATTCATCAAATGTTTCATCCATCTTTTTAATCTCAATTTTATAGTCTTTACACTTAGCACAATCATTTTTCAAAGATGAAGTTTCTAAACATAAGCTTTCTTTTTGTTCTTTTATAAAAATAAACTCCTTTTCAAGTTTCTTGTGTTTTTCTTTTAATTCATTATATTCTACATAAGGTGTAATGTTTTCAACTAAGGAGCCATGTGTAGAACTAGATAAATTAGAATTTGATTCTTCATTAATTTTGCCTTTAAATTTTTATTTTCTAAGCGCAAATGTTTATTAGCATTTTTTAATTTCTTAATTTTGCTCTTTGTAGTTTGAAGCAATTGTAATGTAGAAATAGAAGTACAAAAAATGGAATTTGATTTCCTTACATTGCTTTCGGGAGAGGCACGATTTGAACATATAGTTTCTTTGACATCTTTTTGGCACTCCTCTTTCGAAGATAATATTTCTTCTTCTCTTCCATTTGATGTGTGCTCCATTGATCCATCACGAGAGGAGATTTCTTGAACATCTGTGCAAGCTTGTATGTTCTCCAATTCTTGCATTTGTTCCATACCTGTAATAGGAAAGTCATACATTTCTTCAAGAAATTTCCATACTTTGTATGCACTGGAAAAACAATAAATTAATTTAAAAATTTCTTGAGATAAGGCACAAAAAATGCTATTTAATGCCTTTGCAATTAGGTGACATTCCTTTTTATTTGTTTCATCTGCTGGTCTTACGATTGCTATATTCCATGCTTCGATATCTAAATATTTAATAAAAGTTTCCATTAACAATTTCCACCCTTTATATTTTCTTCCTTCGAATAAAGGTGGTGCAAGAGATTTTTCTTCTTCAAAATGATTTTCCCCACTAATAGAAGCGAGATCGTGAGACGCCATTATTCTCGGTTGTTAAGCCATTTGGAATAACCTGGATCTGATACCACTCGTTGGATCTTGAGGCGCCCTTAGGGGGGGGGGGTGAATAAGGGTTTTAAAAACTTTAAACTTTAATAGAAAACTTTTGATATTTTGGTCGAAGTAAGTTAAATCAAAAGTAAAGAGATAATGAAATTAGAAATGAAATCAATTTTATTTAACAAGAAAAGACATGATTATCATTTATAAAATTGATTACAAAATCTGATTTCAATGACGCTAGAAATCAAAGTGAATAATATGAAAACCCTTTTTGTTTTCTATACTGACTCGTATCTCCACAAACCGGTTGGATTTAGCCGATTTCTCCCCAGATACGGCCTCAAGACGATCTAGCCAATCTATCACCAAAAAGGCCTCGAACACCCCCTAGATCTACTCCCTAGAACCAGTCGCCAACACGAGGTGAATTCCTCCCTAAGTCCTACCTAGACCTAGTCACCGTGTGGCGAATTTACGAACCGATTACAATGATAAAATAAAAGATAAATACAAAACAAAAACTAAAAACTCCCTCAAAAGAAGAACTTGATGTTGATGTAGATGCGATCGGATCGGTCTTCAAGTTCTTTGCGTTCACGAATGTTGATGGAGTTCTTCGGGTTGCTTGGCAAGGCTCTCACGAGTGCTCTGAATATATGGCTTCAATTCGTTCTGTCCCAGCCAGCAACAACGGAGAAAGCACGCATATTTAAATAGAATCATCCGCTATCGCCCCGCGGCTGCCACATTAGGCAATGATCAAGCACACAGATTGTGGCAGTTTAGGCAACTTTTGAGCGCCAAACTTTGTGCTCTGCCTAGCGCGTCGCAGTAATGCTAACGCTCCACGATAGTGAGATAACCTTCCTTCAGCCAATATCTCCTTACACATTTGCTCCTCAATCACATGCAGACCGGAGTATTCCAAAAGCTACCGCCGGGCGGTAGACATGCCGCGCCGTGGTAGAGCACGCTAAATATGCATCACGCCAATCATTCCTTTTTCTCCACTATTTCCTTCCCGTCAATTGTTTCCATTTATACTAGCGCCATCGGTAGTGCTAACGCTTCGCGGTAGAGCACATCTCTTTTCGTCGAACGCATCTTCATCGAACGACCTCATATTTCGTCGAACGCTGTTTTCATTTTGTCGAACTCAATTTCGTCGAACGCCAGTTCGTCGAACGTCATCTACTTTCGTCGAGCACCATTTAGTCGAATGGCATTTTCATCGATTCACTTGCGCCAATGGTAGTGCTAATGCTCCGCGGTAGCAACCGCACAACATGTTCCAATGGAGATTTGAATGCACAAGATCCTGCATGTTATAAACACAAAAACAAATATGATCAAATACAATAGGATTTGTTATTGTCAAACCAAGAGATGCAGAAAGCATGTTCCAACAAACTCCCCCTTTTGATAATAAAAATCCCCTTAGAAAGAAATAATTCAAGTGATAGGAATTTGTGTTTATAATAAGAACTAACACTGATAACATGAAAATTAGGCCTGTTCAAATGCTCCCCCTAAATGAAATCTCCCCCTAAATGAGTTCTCCCCCTACCACAGAACTTCCTTTGAATCTACTCCCCATATATGTGAATTTCTTTCTAATTTCTTTCAAATTTCTTTCAAATTTATTCTCCCCCTTTTGGTATTATCAAAAGAGGTTGGAGAGAGCCAAAAGTGAAGGCGTGTAATGTTTTTTTTGAGTAGAGAAGACATGAGCATGAGAATGATATAATACGTAGGGAAGAGAGAAAAGGTGTAGGAGTGAAAGAGCAGTGATAATTCAAGATAACACACTTGTTGAAAAGGAAATATTCATGATCGAGCGAATAAGTAGTAGAGAGGTGGAAAGCAGTGTACACCAGTTGTAGAAGAAACCATCATTATAGGAATCTAAGGCATGGAAAAATGTGGAGTTTCAGGTAGAGAAAAAATAGATGGTGTGCAATTCAAAAACACGAAAGATTTTGCATTCTAAAAGTTTTAAGCATAAAAAAGGTAATGATTTCCAAGTAACCAATCTACCCAGAAAATATGTCTACACACTATCCCCGTACTAAGTGACGGATGGGCATGAGGAGCTGCATACATGCCGTAGGTTGGGGTGTTAGTCCCATATGCAAACACTAGACAAAACTCAACCTATCACTCTTTCCCACCAGTGCCTCGCAAGGCCCCACTGGAACCCTCCTCGGTTAAGGACAAGACATGACTTAGAGGTCAGGTAATCTAATGTTTACAACCCTACGCCCCCGCTATGGTGAGATATGTAATCATGGGATAATAATAATTGGAAACATTTAGCGTTTGAATCTAATGATGAGTTCATAGCTTATGGGTTTGTTAATTTTTTTTATTTGAATTTTTTAAACAAACAACTCACATAGCTATTTTGAAATCCATTAATGAATCAGAGTTATTGCGGAAGAATTAACATTTTGGAATAAAGAATACATCGTTTTAGCAATTAAAAAATGATTTGAAATTCAATAATAAGAGGATGTTTGTATAAGCAATATTTCATATGTTGGAGGAGTGTTTTTAGCATAAAAATTTTCATTGAAATAGATCAGAGTTTTTAGCATAAAAGTGATATGTGTGTTAGAATAACCAATATAAATTCTACCAAGCAAGTCTACCATTTGTTGAAAAAGGAATTTTGATATTTAGGAGTTTGATATAAGCATGAAAGCGCAAGGTAAAAATATATGGTGATGATGTGGAAGACTTATAGAAATACAAGAAAACATCTTTTTGTAAACACGGCGATTCATAAGAAGATATATGAGCTAAATTTCAACAATGAAGATGTTTTTGTAAATCATTTTGCATTTAAAATCTTTAATTTTGACAATAAAGTAACCAAGCATGAAATATTGTTTTCAAAAAGAAATTACTACAACGTTATATTAATTCACAAATTCAAAACATACAAAACATTGCACAGAGCATGCTAGGTTATCTAGTGCATTTCATAAAGAGAGAGTAGTATAGAATTAGCATTAGAATCCAATACTCATGAGATGAAGTGTTATGGAAGATAATGATGTGCATATAAGTGTATTTTGAATAGAGTAAACAAATGTTTTAATCAAAAATACAAGAAATATGTAAAGTAAAGAGCACAATAAAACACAAATAATTTTATTTCCACACACTTCAATGCACAAAAAGATGTACAACTACCAAGGTGCTTTGCACACACAATGCTCATTAAGACTTATCAGGGTGCAAAGTAGTGTTTGGGGGATCACATATTTTATTTTATTTTAATATTGAAACTAGTCTTCCGGTGTACTTGAGAGTAAGTGGTTTTTTTTGAAAGAAAGATAAGGTTTACACAAGACACTTTACTATTCTTTCCAAGGTGCTCAACCTCACAACGCTTATTAAGACTTATCAGGAGGTTCAAGTAGTGCTTGGTGGACTTATCTTTGTCACTTTATTTTATGATTTTTATTTTGTACAAAGTTCTCCGAATACACTTGTTTTGCAAACCAATATAATTTATGAAAACTTAACCACTTTTCTTAACGTTTAAAGTGCAAATAAGGGTAGTGTAGGTAAGATACTTGTGCAATTTTAATTCATTGTACTATTACAGAACATACACAAGCATTCTTAGATTAAAAACATATGTAGACAATTGATGGCGCAAATCTCACACACCGCTATAGGCGGTAGCTCGACTGCGACACGAAACGGCAGTGTACCGATCGTTCAAGTAATATAAAATGGGAATGAATCCCCAAGTATCGATCTCAAAGGAACACAGTAAGGTGGAGTTAACGTTCGAGGAAGGACTTGAGATCGAAGTCCTTGAGTCGGATGAAATGCGGAAACAGGGTGATTTGGCTTTTGGAAAAATAAAATAAAATATTACAACTACTCCTATGCAATGCCGCTATGCAATGCTTCGCTTGGCGGGATGGAGACTAGGCAGGCCTTGAGCGCGCTGCGTCGCAAGGGAGGATGGACGAGTAGGCTAACGGATCGAACTATGCAGGCCTTGAGCGCGCTGCTTTGTTAAGCGGGATGGAATACACAGGCTGCTATGCCACGCTTCGATAGGCGGATGGACGAGTAGGCTAACGGAATGAGGGTCGCAAGCACCTCATCGACAAGCATGCCACTAGCAATTTCTAGAGCGGCACCGGACACGGTGGTGGAATGGAACTTAGATGGGGGCGCACCTCATAAACACATATGAATAAAATGATTCCATAAACATGAAATAAACATTAATAAGCAAGATTCATAGTGTACATCATCAAAAGATAGAAGATTACAAACATTACATCATCACAAGTAGAAGAAAGAGGCAAGAGATACGACCGAATCCGGAGTCTCATTGTAGATTCACAATAGGAATCGTTGGGTTGTCAATCCACGTCCTAGCTCGGTCTCAACTGCGTCCGGGGTAGAGGAGGGCTGTCACACCTCCCAATGGACCCGTCTTCTCTAGCGCTTTACCATCCGGCCACGTCTAATGCGAAGAACTCCTTGCTTGGCGATGAAGATGCGTGGAATCTCCTCCTTGAAGCTCGTGGATGATGGAGGAGGCCTAGGGGGGCGGAGAACCAGCGGAAATAGGCGGAACGGCGGAGTCGGGCGGAAGAAATGCGGGGGGTCCGACCTAAATCGCGAGCAGGGCTATTTATAGGCGCTGGAATAAACAGTGCGCACGGTCGATGGCGCACGACCAGTGGTCGTGCGCACTAGAATCCTGTGATCGTGCGCCTGACTGGACGGAGCCTGCAAGGGAAGAAAATTTATAAAATACAATGTTCGCACGACCAGTGGTGCACGACCGGTGGTCGTGCGCACTATCGTAGGTGGTCGTGCGATAAGCCAAACAGAACTCATAAAATGGGCGTTAAGTGCGCACGTTCAGTGGCGCACGACCAGTGGTCGTGCGCGAGAGAACAAGCGATCATGCGCAGTGTTCCTGTATAGAATTATACCGGGAACACCTGCACGACTCCTGTTCCAGCATAACCACAAATCCAGCCACTGAAAGTGGCACTTAACAGCGCATGAAAACTACTAAAGATGAAAAACATGATATAACACCAAAAACGGGCCTAGAAGTGCACATAGCATGGAATAACAAATATGAGCGAAAACATGCCTAAAGTGTAGTGCATAAACTAGGAAATCGGCCCAGATGAGTCCATAAATGTGTATATGATCAGGACTCATCACACCCCCAGACTTACCTGTTTGCGCGTCCCGAGCAAACAAATTCTAAGCGAACGAGGAAAGAAAAGTAGATGGCTTAAGATTACAATACAGAGTACCATGCGAAGTCGCATGCTCACGTACATAAGAAAAATAGTAGAAAAGATTTCTGATTATAAAAACAGTTTATATATTTCTAAAAGAGTAAAAGCATATTACAACCACTCAAAATGGTGAACTACGGTGAATCATCCGGTCATGCATACGGAGAAAGTAAACTAAGCGCTGAGATGAGCATTGCTCAAGATTGGGGTGCCGGACAAACTCCACCGAAATCGATCGGTGTCGGCGACCATAGGCTCACCCGGTCACATTCTCTCCACGACACTAGATTGGTCCATAGCGTGAGTCGGTAGGACTTTTAGGTTTTAATTGAGGCTTGGGTTACGGTGAGGTAAACAATGATAAACAAGAGGGCTTATAACACGCAACCCAAATGAGCTTTAATATAACTACCCACGCACCAAAATCGAATGCAAGTGCACCACACCCCCAGACTTGGACTTTTGCAACATAGGTGTGTGCACCGCCTACTCCCAATACATAATTTTTCTACATGATTTTTCAATAAAACTCATTTTTCTTTTTTTTCTCTTTTCCTTTTCATTTTTTTTCTTTCTATCTTCTTTTTCTTGTCTTTTTTTTTCTTTCAGCAAAATTTTCAAATGAGCATATCCACAGATTCACATAATAAACACCACAATCAATGCCCCCCACAATGTAAATAAAACTACAATTAAAGCTCATATTTGGGTGTGCGACTAGGATTGGCGTTTAGGCTTTGGTGAGACAACAGTGGGGCTGAATCAAAGAAAGGGTAGGCACAACTGGGCTAACGAGGATAAAGCGATAGGAGTGGGCACAGGCTCAACCGGGCCAAAATGATGGCCTACGTCATTCTCACGCACTAGAACTATCCTATGCCAATGCTTCAAGAATCGCTTGGGGCAAGTTCTATCCACCGAGAAAGATTCTCCTTTCTCCAGACTCAAGCAATACGAGTCTAGCGATCGTTTACACACATCCCTATGCTACCGTTTGATTCCACCGGATTCACCATTTGAGTAGAGTAAACAACATTTACACTAATAAAGAAAAATATAAAACCATAGTATAAAGAGAAATCTAATCTACACAAATTTCTATGCAACCGAGCACTCGACTAGGAGCACTACTGGAGTCAACATTTTACTCTGCTACATAGTCCTAAGCCATCACCTAGACTTTCCCACATAAGCAGAAGAATTAAATTCACTACAGCGCACACATACAGACGAGTACGCGCTCAAGTGGGTGTTGTGGTGTGCAAAGAGAGTGAACAACAATTTTCAATAAACTAAAATAAAAGTACTTCTAGCATGCTATGCAATCGTGCACGTGAGCGGGCACAAAAACTGCTCTCCGCCAGACTTAAACTAAACAATCTAATGCAGAATATGACTACAGAATTCAGAATAAAGCTAGGGAAAGAGAGTACCCGATGCTCAGCAAGTGAGCATACCAGAAGACGCGTGTAAACCATGAAAAAGCTACAACATCCGCCATCTAGAAGAGATACCTGCAGGGGTCAGCTCCGCAGAAACAAAAGAAAATAGAGAACTGAAATAAAGTGCAATTAACTAAATAAAATTAGAAAAGAAATGAAAATGCAAGAAAAATTAAGATAACTACTGGGGTTATTGTCATCCCAGCACGACTTATTTAGGTTTTGCACAGTTCTAGCTTATAGGCCTATGAAAAGAAAAGTGCACAGGTAACTGTTCTAATATGCGCATCGGTAGCGGGTACCGATACGGAGACAGAGCAGTCACCCCTCTACCTAAATATAGATAAAAACTGCCCATCATAGGTAGAGGGAAAAGGAGGTAAGAAGAGGAGGAGGCCTGGTCCTCACTCATCTCAACAAAACTATCCTTGCCCAGCAAGGTATCGTCCGCAGGGAGGCAGCAGGAGGCGAAGGCAATGAGTGGAGTTTCCTCTACGGACGAGGAATAAACCTCCTCACATGAGAGGATGCTCTCATCATTGACTTGAGCAAAAAGCTCCAAGTCCTCCTGAAGTACCTGTGAAGATTCAACCTGCACAAGCTCGGGTGAAGGAAGGGGATCAAGAAATAAAGAAGACGAAGAACATAAATAAACATCAATCGGGGGAGTGATCCCGGTCTCACTCCCATCAGGTTGGGGAAGTAAAATAATGTTTGCATTGTCCTCAATGCTACAAGGTTCGGCGGGATCAACAGTGGCCATGCCTAAGATTTGGACTTCCTCCACAGGTGCTGAGGAAAATTCCTCTTCACCTAGAAGGTTGTCCTCCTCCATAGGAGTAAGCACAATACTAAGATAAACCGCCTCCTCTTGTGACACATCATCGACAATGTCATCTGAGACGAATGTAGTATGCCCAACAGGGGGAAGAATAGTGCTCGAATAAAAGTCGAGCACGGATTCCTCACAAAGAATCGAATCCACTAGGGGTGGTGGATGCACATGGAGAATAGGCTCAGCAATGCCGGTGCCCAGATCGGCCACACATCTGGTGACTGTGTCAACGCCATACCCTTCAAGATGTGAAGGTGGCAAAGACACAAAACCGGATGTTGAAGGTGTGCCGCCAGAGTTAGGAGTTGGGACGATCCGGATATCCGGCTCGTCATCCTCATCCAATTGGCAAAGATAAGCAGCACAATCCTTCAGGGCATGATTTGTGCTCCGACAAAACTGGCACTGCCTAGCAGGCTTCTTTGGCACAGCGGGTGCTGAAGCCGAAAAGAAGTAAGACGGTAAAGGCTCAACAAAGTAGCCATAAGACTTACGCGCACCATATGGAGTACCAGACGAAGTCGGTGCTCCATATGCTGGGCTATAAGAATTATGCCTACTATTCTCCGTAGGGAATTCATCACTAGAGTGGGAGGTAGCTCCACACCAACGGCAACGGAAATTAAGATGTGCCCACATAGTGCGAAGATAAAACGATTCAAATAAAAAAACACTATTGTGCGAAATACCACACCTAACAAAAATTACTAAAGCAACCTAATTAAAACAGGAAAATGGAATAAAAAGAAATAAGACAAAGAAATGCAATTTACAAATGGAAGGGCGTCTCTGTCAGGTTCTCCCTCTCCAGAAAACTCACACGACTGTGTTCCCCGGCAACGGCGCCAAAAACTTGATGGCGTAAATCTCACACACCGCTATAGGCGGTAGCTCGACTGCGACACGAAACGGCAGTGTACCGATCGTTCAAGTAATATAAAATGGGAATGAATCCCCAAGTATCGATCTCAAAGGAACACAGTAAGGTGGAGTTAACGTTCGAGGAAGGACTTGAGATCGAAGTCCTTGAGTCGGATGAAATGCGGAAACGGGGTGATTTGGCTTTTGGAAAAATAAAATAAAATATTACAACTACTCCTATGCAATGCCGCTATGCAATGCTTCGCTTGGCGGGATGGAGACTAGGCAGGCCTTGAGCACGCTGCGTCGCAAGGGCGGATGGACGAGTAGGCTAACGGATCGAACTATGCAGGCCTTGAGCGCGCTGCTTCGTTAGGCGGGATGGAATACACGGGCCACTATGCCACGCTTCGATAGGCGGATGGACGAGTAGGCTAACGGAATGAGGGTCGCAAGCACCTCGTCGACAAGCATGCCACTAGCAATTGCTAGTGCGGCACCGGACACGGTGGTGGAATGGAACTTAGATGGGGGCGCACCTCATAAACACATATGAATAAAATGATTCCATAAACATGAAATAAACATTAATAAGCAAGATTCATAGTGTACATCATCAAAAGATAGAAGATTACAAACATTACATCATCACAAGTAGAAGAAAGAGGCAAGAGATACGACCGAATCCGGAGTCTCATTGTAGATTCACAATAGGAATCGTTGGGTTGTCAATCCACGTCCTAGCTCGGTCTCAACTGCGTCCGGGGTAGAGGAGGGCTGTCACACCTCCCAATGGACCCGTCTTCTCTAGCGCTTTACCATCCGGCCACGTCTAATGCGAAGAACTCCTTGCTTGGCGATGAAGATGCGTGGAATCTCCTCCTTGAAGCTCGTGGATGATGGAGGAGGCCTAGGGGGGCGGAGAACCAGCGGAAATAGGCGGAACGGCGGAGTCGGGCGGAAGAAATGCGGGGGGTCCGACCTAAATCGCGAGCAGGGCTATTTATAGGCGCTGGAATAAACAGTGCGCACGGTCGATGGCGCACGACCAGTGGTCGTGCGCACTAGAATCCTGTGATCGTGCGCCTGACTGGACGGAGCCTGCAAGGGAAGAAAATTTATAAAATACAATGTTCGCACGACCAGTGGCGCACGACCGGTGGTCGTGCGCACTATCGTAGGTGGTCGTGCGATAAGCCAAACAGAACTCATAAAATGGGCGTTAAGTGCGCACGTTCAGTGGCGCACGACCAGTGGTCGTGCGCGAGAGAACAAGTGATCGTGCGCAGTGTTCCTGTACAGAATTATACCGGGAACACCTGCACGACTCCTGTTCCAGCATAACCACAAATCCAGCCACTGAAAGTGGCACTTAACAGCGCATGAAAACTACTAAAGATGAAAAACATGATATAACACCAAAAATGGGCCTAGAAGTGCACATAGCATGGAATTACAAATATGAGCGAGAACATGCCTAAAGTGTAGTGCATAAACTAGGAAATCAGCCCAGATGAGTCCATAAATGTGTATATGATCAGGACTCATCAACAATGCCAAAATAAGTGAGTGAATAAATATCATTATCAAACATAAAACATTTACTCATACTTAGAGACACGCTAAGCTTGGTTCTATACAACTTTTACAATATAATTTATGCACATGTGTTTAGAAGTATCAAAGCATGATAAAGACAATTTTTAAGATAGTTTGAAAATATGAATCACAACATTGTAGAAGGTCTTAAATGATAGAAGAAATCATGCTTGGTATTTACAATAGAGTCCATAAAATTTTTTTGATATAAAAATGATTTTATATTTTTGTATTTGATTTTGTTTGCACAAAAAAGACATACTCACAAAAAATAAATGTTTTTGTAATTTTGTATTTTAATTTTTTCAAAAAATTAATTATAGGCATAGATGCAAAAATGAGTAGTACATATAAAATAATATATTTTTAGTGATTTTTTAGAATTTTAAAATTCCAGAAAATCAGATACTTGAGCTAGCACCGACGTTAGGACCTAGCGCCTGCGTTAGCTCACAGAGAGTGCTTATTTTAATCATATAGCCTAGATTTTCTTCGATTTTGCTTCCGATTTTGCTTAATTATATTTGTGCAATGTAAGGCCTGTCTAATGAAGTGAAGGACGAGAAGAAATCGCAAAAAGTTGCGGAAGTTAAAATTTTAGTACATGGGTTTCATATTCATTAAAGCTCCATATTTATTAAACCTTAATTCTTGAGTTTTGCACAACCATTTAAGCTTAATATTATAGGATATGCAAATAAAGAAGATATGATTGAACAAAACAGATATGCATGATTTTATTGATAAGTATGAGATGATGTTTTTGCAAATAGTAACATGGATATGCCCTAACATATAAAACCTAACATAGATATTAATATTCTTTAGGTGACAATGTTAGTATGATAAATTTGAGATTAATGTTATGCCAAAGTTTGATAGTGTTTCAACTTATAGACCTAGAATGAGTGAAGATTCTATTTGATTTGATCTTGTTGATATCATGATGATTCTAAGGTCTAAACTTGACATAAATCACAATACGTACATAATACACCAACCATGATATGTAATCATATAACTCAAGCAAAAACATATTGATAATTGAGCTTTCTTTTAGATCTTGATCTTTCTTTTAGATCATGTTATTTTTCTAATTTGTTTGATGTGGGCTAAAGAGCTTAATAGCCTAATCTTAATTAACATATCTTATAGCAAATTTATAGTTCAATTTTATATGAATACTATATGATATATATAGGTAATGAATATAAGAATAATAGATAAGCCATCAAATTAAAATATGATTTTGAATTTTGATTAATTTGATTTATAAACTCATTAAGTTATAAGAGATAAGATCATATTTCCTATAATATATAAGATGACCATAACACGATAGCTTAAAAAATAAGAAAACAAAAAGAAAAATAGAAAGACATTAAAGCATATCATGAAGTAGAAAAATTTGTATATTTCATTTTTGAAAATATTCTACTTCATGCATTTGGTGATACCTAATGAATAAGTGATTTAGGTATCCAAAGGGAACCAAGTGTGGTGGTTACTTTGGGTACCCAAATATAACGTGTTTGCTTTTGGGGAGATGGAAATGAATGAGCCCTTTTGAGTGGAGTTTGTGTTTCATCTTTAACTTTGGGTCTCCGTTGAAAGCTTGTTTTAATATTATTTTTGTGTATCACATTTTCATTGTGATTATCTTTATCTTTAAGATTATAATTGTAATGATTATTGAAAGTATTTTCATAGAGAATTTGTGAACATTTAATTTTATGTTGGGAGAAGATTGATGTTGTAAATGATAATAATGATTGTATTTTGGAATTTCATTTGCAATCTTTTGAAGTTTTTTATTTCCATTGTTTGACTTATTCAACTTTTGAGAAATTATATTCAACTTGCTTTTGGATTTTGCATTATATTGAGTATGTATGTTTTGAGATTTTTTCTTTATGATTTCCTTAAGCAAGTTGATTTTAGTTTTTAATTCATTATTCTTAATTTTAAAATTATGTCTAGCTTTATTATAAGCGATTGTGCCATTTTTAAGAGTGGAAGCAATTGAATCAATATGATTTTGATAGTTATTCCTATATTCATCAAATGTTCATCCATCTCTTTAATTTCAATTTTATAGTCTTTACACTTAGCACAATCATTTTTCAAAGATGAAGTTTCTAAACATAATCTTTCTTTTTGTTCTTTTAAGAAAATAAACTCCTTTTCAAGTTTCTTGTGTTTTTCTTTTAATTCATTATATTCTACACAAGGTGTAATGTTTTCAACTAAGGAGCCTTGGGTAGAACTAGATAAATTAGAATTTGATTCTTCATTAATTTTTGCCTTTAAATTTTTATTTTCTAAGCGCAAATGTTTATTAGCATTTTTTAATTTCTTAATTTTGCGCTTTGTAGTTTGAAGCAATTGTAATGTAGAAATAGAAGTACAAAAAATGGAATTTGATTTCCTTACATTGCTTTCGGGAGAGGCACGATTTGAACATATAGTTTCTTTGACATCTTTTTGGCACTCCTCTTTCGAAGATAATATTTCTTCTTCTCTTTCATTTGATGTGTGCTCCATTGATCCATCACGAGAGGGGCTTTCTTGAACATCTGTGCAAGCTTGTATGTTCTCCAATTCTTGCATTCGTTCCATACCTGTAATAGGAAAGTCATACATTTCTTCAAGAAATTTCCATACTTTGTATGCACTGGAAAAACAATAAATTAATTTAAAAATTTCTTGAGATAAGGCACAAAAAATGCTATTTAATGCCTTTGCATTTAGGTGACATTCCTTTTTATTTGTTTCATTTGCTGGTCTTACGATTGCTATATTCCATGCTTCGATATCTAAATTTTTAATAAAAGTTTCCATTAACAATTTCCACCCTTTATATTTTCTTCCTTCGAATAAAGGTGGTGCAAGAGATTTTTCTTCTTCAAAATGATTTTCCCCACTAATAGAAGTGAGATCATGAGCCGCCATTATTCCCGGTTGTTAAGCCGTTTGGAATAACCTGGCTCTGATACAACTTGTTGGATCTTAAGCCGCCCTTAGAGGTGGGGGGGGGGGGTGAATAAGGGTTTTAAAAACTTTAAACTTTAATAGAAAACTTTTGATATTTTGGTCGAAGTAAGTTAAATCAAAAGTAAAGAGATAATGAAATTAGAAATGAAATCAATTTTATTAAACAAGAAAAGACATGATTATCATTTATAAAATTGATTACAAAATCTGATTTCAATGATGCTAGAAATCGAAGCGAATAATATGAAAACCCTTTTTGTTTTCTATACTAACTCGTATCCCCACGAACTGGTTGGCTTTAGCCGATCTCTACCCAGATACTGCCTCAAGCCGCTCTAGCCAATCTATCACCAGAAAGGCCTCGAGCACCCCTAGACCTACTTCCTAGACCCAGTCACCAACACGAGGCGAATTCCTCCCTAAGTCCTACCTAGACCTAGTCGCCGTCTGACGAATTCACGAACCGATTACAATGATAAAATAAAAGACAAATACAAAACAAAAACTAAAAACTCCCTCAAAATAAAATCTTGATGTTAATGTAGATGCGATCGGATCGGTCTTCAAGTTCTTTGCGTTCACGAATGTTGACGGAGTTCTTCGGGCTGCTTGGGGAAGGCTCTCACGAGTGCTCTGAATATATAGCTTCAATTTGTTCTGTCCTAGCTATCTACTACGGGGGAAGCGCACGTCTTTAAATAGAATCAGCCGCTACCGCCCTGCGGTAGCCACATTAGGCAATGATCAAGCACACAGATCGTGGCAGTTTAGGCAACTTTTGAGCGCCAAACTTTGAGCTCCGCCTAGCGCACCGCGGTAACGCTAACGCTCCGCGATAGTGAGATAACCTTCCTTCAACCAATATCTCCTTCCACATTTGCTCCTCAATCACATGTAGACGGGAGGATTCCAAAAGCTACTGCCGGGCGGTAAACATGCCGCGCCGCGGTAGAGCACTCTAAATATGCATCCCGCCAATCATTCCTTTTTCTCCACTATTTCCTTCCCGTCAATTGTTTCCATTTATGCTAGCGCCAACGGTAGTGCTAATGCTTCGCGGTAGATCACATCTCTTTTTGTCGAACGCATCTTTGTTGAACGGCCTCACATTTCGTCGAACGCTATTTTCATTTCATCAAACTCAATTTTGTCGAACGCCAGTTCGCCGAATGACATCTACTTTCGCCGAGCACCATTTCGTCGAACGACATTTTCGTCGAACACCTTTTCGTCGATTCGCTAGCGCCAGCGGTAGTGCTAAAGCTACGTGGTAGCAACATCACAACATATTCCAATGGAGATTTGAATGCACAGGATCCTGCATGTTATAAACACAAAAACAAATATGATCAAATACAATTGGATTTGTTATTGTCAAACCAAGAGATGCGGAAAGCATGTTCCAACAAATAGATGATACCATATTTCTCGTATTCTACGCCTTCAAAATCTTCGTCTTCTTCCAGTTTTCCTCCATTGTTTTTCTCTTCATTGCTGGTGCCAAATGGCCCCGCCTAAACTCAACTCCGGGTTTGATGTTGATCTTAGTTGGTTTCAAATAGTTGAAGATTAATTTAAAATGATATTAAATCTGTTCGAAGAACAAGACTCACTACTTTAATCTCGACCAGAGATGGGATACTTGAACAGGTGCTACACTCATTTTATAACAGTATTCAATATCTAGATGATGAAAGGATGACCAGAACAATCAATGGGATCTCAATAGTAATCTCCAAGACAGAAATGTGCTCGACATTCAATCTTCCAGAAGGAGACCATGATGAGAAGTTGTCTGAAGTTTTAATTAAGATGCAGTTCATAAGGGAGAAGGTCATAGATCTCAAGAAAATAGACTTCGTCGAAGAATACAAATTTCTTGCTGATATAGTGGGAAAGACACTAATGTGCAAATCCACCGCACAAGATGAAATCCCAAGTACTCAACTGAATCTAATGGGTACCATAGTTTTGATGAAACAGATTGATTTGGGGAGCTACTTCCTGAGGCTAATCAAACTCAAGGCTCAGAAAGGAAAAAGTGATTATGGGAGAATTATGACTCAGATTCTGAAGAGCTGTTATTCAAAAGTCTGCCTACGTGCATGGGTGCACATTCTGCCTGGAAAGAGGTTGAACGATACATTGTTTTCCAAATGGGTAAGGAACATTTCAAAATCCTTGGCCCCTGCAACCAGTCTCACTCCACAGGACGAAAATTCCCCTCCTCAATCACCAAATGTCACCACCATTCCATCTACCTCCACTTCAACAATTTCGTCTACATCTGCTATTCCCTTAACTCCAATGATAACTTCATTACCTCCCCTCCTTCCTACTAATATAAATATTACTCCAAAAGTCTCAATTACTCCTTCACCCCCACTCACATCCTCCTCCCTCTTCTCCACTAGACACCCATGTCTCTTCTCCCATTCATTACAATCCCCTCTACAACATTACATATACCATCATTGCCATCCACAACATCAATTTCTGTCCACAACATTTATCAACGACTCTCCCCCTCCATCTCTGCTCCTCCGATCAACATTCAGTCAATCACCCACAACAAAATTGCATCCGCCTTTGCAACTTTCTCCTCTCAATTCTCTACCACTATCTCCAACCTCTCTACAAAAATCAACAATATCCAACATGAGATCTCAGATCTCAAGTCTTCCTTTTCATCTCTAAAAGAATCTCTGGGTGACTCTCCTATCCCTCTTTCTGTCTTGACATCTCTTCTGCAAGATGTCAAGAAGGGGGGAGAAATCTCATGACAGGAGTGCCATCCTAGAAAATGATCATCCATCCTCTCCCTCCTCACATCGTAGTACTCATGATGGAGATAATATTGCTGCAAATGAACCCATGGATATAGATGTTGGGCATGATATAAATGAGCCTGTTCAGGCTGAAGATCTTGTTCTAGAGAAGAATATTCCAGAAATTGTAGGGGGGAAAACCTTCACAATAGAAGATGGCTCTTATTCCAAAAGCTGTAGGGAAAGAACAAGAACAATCCATTCTTGTTATAACCATTAATGAAGCATATCTGAATATGGCCAGTAAAGCTATTGCCCAAGTAGTTAAAAGCATAGTTGAGGCCAATAGAAATGACCATACTGAAAATGATGAAGACTTTGATGACAGTGCTGAATATGATAAAGATGAGTTTGAGAAGGATAGGAAAACTGGAAATGTTTTTGATCTAGAAGAGATAGCTATTGAAACTGAGGCTATTGCTCCTGAGGTTCCTATGCCTCCTCCTGATATTCAAGATGACAAGAGCATATTATACACATCAGAATTTGTTGAGAATATGCCTAAAGATGCTACTGTGCAATGTGAATATAATTTCATCAGTCTATATGAAGACTTTATTGCCTCTAAGAAGATGACTCCTAATATTATGGGCAATCCCAATCATATGGAAAGTCCTCCATCCAATGCAACATTAGACATTGACTTTTCTACATCTGACAAAGTCCGAGAATGTTTGTCTCCACAAGAATCTAGCTCTATGCAAATTCAGGCTGCTCCTGTTATTCCTGAATCTCAATTTGTTGTCGAAACTTCTATGCCTGAAGGCACACATGAGAAAATTACTGTATTTCAAAGGGCAAATGTTCCCGAGAGCTTCTCTAAAGCTGTATATGTAGTTCCTCCTGCTATCCTTTATATTGGTCTCCTTTATACCCCAACTGGTAAGAATGGCACTCAAACTTACCAATGGAAGAGGCCACAAGGTACCAGGCCAATACGGAAGAGATTTACAAAGAAGCAAAGGAAGGAGTATAAGCTCATGAAGTCATATTTAGCTCCAACTCCCAATTATGATATCACAAAGGATATTCTTGCTTCTACCTCTTCACCTAAAAAGGATCCTGAATGGGAAGCTATATGTTTACAAGGTAGAAAAGATGCTGAAAAAGAATGGGGGGAAAATCAACAACTTTCTAAAGAAAGAATACAAAGGTTCATTGAAAGTACAAAGAAGACAAAGGAGGAATTAGTACAGGAAGCTATTAAAATCCCAGAAGGGATGTTTGGCTTAAAGGAATATACATCTATCCATCCTGCTGCACACATCCAAGAGGCTTCAAAAACATCTCTCCATCTTGGGCTAGCCTGTGATGAAAGGGTACATGTACCATATGTGAAGCCTACCCCTGACATTCCTGGGCAACCAAAATCTCCCCCTCCACTAGTGTTATTCATTAGATCCTATGATCATGCAGAAGCTAGTGTGATGCCTTCTTCTCCTCCTATTCCATCTGCAGTGCCAGTTTATTTAAAGCCTATTCCTCTATAGCATGAATTTTAAGCAATTAATGATATGGCAACTGTGGTGATCAACAATGGATATACACTGAAGAATGTGTCTCCAACTACTGAAGAAGAACTAGAGAAGATTATAATAGTCAAGAAAGATATTGAGGAGCATCCCGCTTAGGCCAGGGCAATGCACTTTGATTATATAAGGAAAACTCAAGACAAGCTTATTGGTCTTCTGAAATTATTTTTGAAAAAACTTAAGTAAAAACTCTATATGATGTTATTTCTCTGAGAACTCTCAAACTCTGATGACTTAGGCTCAGTTTAGTTGGGCTGTTGCTGATGGAAAGCAGTTGATAGAATATGGAGTTTAAGAAAAGTGTTGTTTATAAATAACTGTTTGAATAAAATAGTGTTTGCAGAGCTGTTAGAGATGGAGTTTTGAAAAAACCGTTTTATTACAAAATTGAGTTTTGGGAACAAACACATACACATACAACTACACACACAAATACACAAACACACAACTACACATACACACATAATATAAATAATATAAATTTACTAAAGAGACTAATGGTTGATTGTTCTAAGAGGTAAATATGTTAACCAAAATAAGTAATTCGTTGAAGATCACATTGGCTTAACATCATGACAAGTGATCAGCAACCATTCCACTAATTTTGATGAAAGAGAGTCGAGTAAATATGAAAATACGATTATATTTTCTATATGAAACATGTTTAATTTTGAATAAGTAGCATAGAAAATTGTTCCAGGCCTAAATAAATTGAACTTTAATATACTTATATACAAAATCCTAAATAAACTGAACTTTAATATACTTATCTACAAAACAATTAAGTAAAAAACACAAGTTTCAGGCCTTACAACACAAGGTGGAAAAGCTTTTTAGATGTTCTTCAGCTAGCAGATTGTCTGGTTCCTTGATATTTATAGCTCCATGTGTCTTCTTCTACATATTTATTAATTATAAGTTATAAAATATTGGCCGCCATTATTGCAGGATGGAGATTATAGTCTTCTTTGCTTGTTTGTTTTCCTGTTTGCGTGCTTATTTTTTATCAATGCTTGCTAGTAATATTTCTTCATACAGTTACAGATTGTTTATATATAGATTATGGGCACAAAGGAGCCGCAGGAGGTCTCTTTCCGATGGCCATGAAGAGCAGGCAAGGAATACCATGGAGGAGTTCTCTGGCATGCAGAGGCAGGTAGGAGGAGGGAGTTGACTGTTCTATGTGATTCCCCTATTTTTCCTGTAGCTTCTGCGATTCCTCTGTTTTGGTCGATTGAGCTTGGCGCCTGCTCTTCATGGACATCAGAAAGAGACCCAATCAAGAGGGCAGAGAGCAGAAGCACGAAGACTGGGAGATAAAAAGTTTGTGATGGAAGGGGCGGTGACCTGGGAGACGAGGGAGAGTAGGGTTTTACCTTTGTGCGATGGTAGGGACGTAATTGTACTGGAGCCTTGAGTTGCTGTTGCACGCTAATTAAAAATTGCAGCTATTAATAAAATCTGATTTAGTCATACGTTGTACCAAATATAACTTTTGAACCAAACTGAGATTTCGACCCGCCGCACTAGAGGCAATCAGCCCAACAAAACACTATCTTCGTCTTACCTGTTTCTTTATTTTTTTATTTTATACATGTGAATGGCTTACTGGACTGTGTGTGTTCATCACTTTCTATATTTCCATATTTTTTATTGAAAATCACTTAGATTTCTTATGAAATCTGTTCTATTAAATATGGGGAGATTATTGGGAAAAATCTCTGATTTGATAAAACTGATTAGGGTAATGTAATTTTAGGATAATCCTTAACGATGTATAGAAAAGGCTGTCTTGTTCTGTTAGATTGAGTCCTTAGAAAGGTAAGAAGTCATCAACAAAATTTTTCTAAGTCAAAGACTTTTTAGAGTAGCGTCGAATGGTATTCAACCACCGTCAAGAGTAATCAAAGCATCTTCTCAAAAAGTCACTCTGATTTCTTTCCTTCCTACAACAACTCAGAGTCACAGCTTTCAGTAATCCAAGTTGCTCTGATTTCTCCTCTACTTCTCAGAGCTACGTCGAACTCATTCAAAAGTAAAGATTCTCTCGGTCTCTTCTGGAAGGTTGTCTTACGGTCATTATAACTAGTACCAAGAATGGATAATCATCATCAGAGAAGATCTCCTATCCGTTATAATCTGTTTCAAGATAGAATTGAATTTCAATTTTTGGACTTGATTTGAGGAAGCCGTAAACATTAATTATTTAGAAGAAGACAAAGGAAAATATTTTGAATTTCTTTCAAAATTGGGAATTTGAAAAGCAATGAACAGAAGAATAGAAAAATATATAATAGATTAAAAGAACAATTCATAAGTTGCTACTCTCTCAC
Organism: Dactylorhiza incarnata; assembly: GCA_033032865.1. NCBI lineage: Eukaryota > Viridiplantae > Streptophyta > Magnoliopsida > Asparagales > Orchidaceae > Dactylorhiza > Dactylorhiza incarnata. Next base: position 2,458,331 of record JAWHQI010000040.1, on the reverse strand, counting down.
TCTTCTTCTCTCTCTCTCACTGATATTCTTCATCCCTAAAGAATAAGTGCAATAAACAAGCAACACATAAATTCTTTACATTCAGAGGATAATTAGAAGATTCTCATTTCTCTTGAGAATCAAACTTCTCTTCACTTCTCAAGGAAGCTGCTGCTCATTCTTGACAGAATCCACACCGTGCTCAACGAACCAGTTCCTTCAGAACTCCTATTGCTGAAGGACATATTGTAGAAACTAAAATCCAACCTGTTGAAAGAGTTCTTGAATCTCTCTTAATAGATTCTAATTGGTTTTTGAGAGACCTTTTCAACAACTCCTGGTTCATTGAGTCTCCCTTAGAAAAGTCTCTTGGTTTTGGAGAGGCCTAGCCAACAACTCCCGGTTAGAGTGACCTTATCAAAAGATCATCTAGTTTGGAGATATATTGTCAACAACTCTTAGTTAGAGTGATCTTATCAAAAGATTAGTTGGTTTTGGAGAGACATTATCAACAACTCCTGGTTCTAAGGGATCCTTATCAAAATCCCCACAATGAGATAGTGGAATCCTTCTTGCAAGCTAAAGCGTAGACATATCCAGTTTAATTGGAGAACTACTATAAAATTTCTTGTGTCATCTGTGATTGATTGCTTCTTCTCTGTGCTTTTCTTTTCCACACTTTTATTTACTTTAGAATTACTGTGGTTGTAATATAATCAGGGTATTCCTTGAAACTGTGAAAAACACTAAAACAAATTTACTTAAAATTTAATTACTCTATTCACCCCCTTTAGAGTAACTCTCAAGAGATTTCCTTCTCTTTCATCATCTGCCATTCTAGTATGGATCTGGCCAATATTTATAGAAATTGGAGGCTTCCCAGACGGGCAGGCCCAGACTGCCCAAAAAGAAGTCAGGGTGGTCATTGAATGAGAGACTATCCTGATCATGTGGAGAGATCATGGTGATTGTCGGGAGAGATCGCCCAGATCATTGGGAGAGATCCCCTGATCATCGGGACAGATCATACTGATCATCGGGACAGGTCATCCTTATCATCGGGACAGATCACCCTAGTCGCTGAGAGAGATTGCCCTAATCATTGGGAGAAATCCCCCTGATTGTCGGGATAGATCATCCTGATTGTCATGACAGATTGTCCTGATCGTCAGGAGATATCATCCTAATTGTTGGGACAGATCATCCTGATCATCAGGAGAGATCACCCTGATCTTCTGGAGAGATCCCCATGATCGTCGGGAGAGATCATCCTGATCGTCAGGATAGATCATCCTGATCGTCAGAAGAGATCATTCTGATCGTTGGGATAAATCACCCTAGTCTTCCAGAGAGATCCCCTTGATCATCCGGATAGATCATCCTGATCGTCGGGACAGATCATCCTGATCGTCAGGAGAGATCTTCCTGATCTCCTGTAGAGATCCCTCTGATTGTCAAGATAGATCATCTTGATCATCGGGTCAGATCATCCTGATCATCAGGAGTGATCACCCTGATCGTCAGGAGAGATCATAGTGATCGTCGGGAGAGATCATCCTGATCGTCGGGAGAGATCATCCTGATTATCGGGAGAGATCGTCCTGATTATCGGGAGATATCGCCCTTTTTGTCTGGAGTGATCCCCCTGATCATCCGGACAGACCATCCTGATCATCGGGGCAGATCATCCTGATCATCCCGATCATCGATAGAGATCATCCTGATCGTCGGGAGAGATCGCCCTGATCATCGAGATCATCCCTCTGGAGTGGTCTTCTTGGAGGAGGTGATTGTTGACTTCTGGGTAAACAATGTCACTGGGAGATATTGCATTCTTTCATATTTTCTTATTGAAGGAAATTTATATTTAGTGTAAGATTTGAGCAGAGTTGGGGCAATTTACTCTAAAATTACATGTTATGTTTGGATGAATATTGTTTTCTGTATGCATTGGCTGGACGTGTTGGTTGGGGAAGTCTTAAACTAGCACAATATAGGTTATGTTTAGAGGAGCATTTTTCTCTCTGTGCAATGGCTGGGTGGGTTGATTAGGGATGATTGTAAGGCCCCCTCTGTATAACTCTGAGGAGGACCTTATACCCAAAGTAAACATCCCTAAAAAATGTTAATTCAAAGAAGAGGGGCCCTCCACTCTTATCTATGACCCACTTGCTAAAACCCTTGCATTGCAAGGCTAGTACATCATATTTAAATATATCATTCAATGAAAAAGAAGAGTTCGATAATTCAAGTCCCAAGATAAAACATTTAATAAAAGGGCGGACGAGGCCACAATAATTTGAATACATCATTCTAAACATAAAGATGGTACACATATATGAGACAGTATCCCAAGTCTAACTCTATCCGTATGCTCAACTCATAGATCTCCACCTTCTTCTCCTGCTCGTGTCCATCACCTTGCACCACCGGTCATGCCACCAAATGAGTTAATTAAAATTTACTAATAATGCTCCTTATGTTGGAACATGATTTTCCGCATTCCTTTGGTTTGAGAATAATAAATCCTACTTGTATTTGATCAAGTTTGCCATTGTGTTTTTAGTATGCAGGATTGAACAAGGATGACACTAGGATGCAATATTTTGGTTTGGACTAGCTCAATGTTCTAAAAGAAAAGGATGTGGTATAACACTAGACATTAGAGCCAATGCCGGCGTTGATCCTCGATCTCACCAGTATTAAAATGCTATGGAGGGAAGCTGCTATAATTGCATGAGCATTTTGGGAATGATTTGGCTTAATGCCAGATGTTAGCCTTAACGTCAGCATTATGGTTGCCTAAAATGAGAAGTTTCCAAACATGCAATATCTCCTTCCTAGAATGAGGATACATGCCATCAAAACATTTTTAAACTGAGTCAACGCCTGGCATTAGATCTAATGCCAGTGTTAGCTTCCTCTCCTATAAAAGGGTGACATTCATTCTCTTCAACTTTATAACTCTAGGAGCCATAATCCACCTCTCTGAAATCTCTGTGAGGTCCGTATTTCCAAATCACAAAAGTTCTCCCATTCACATTCAAGAGAAGGAATCAAAGGAGGATTGGATCAACACTAACTCAACGCGAAGAACGTAAGCTTTGACTTCAACTATCTTCAGTGGTTCTTCGTCGTCTCCTTCAGATTTCCTCATAGGGAGTTTTCAATTTGTCTTTCATATTTTGTAATACCTTTTATCTTTGTGATCGTTTTGTGAATTCGCCGCGGCTGTTGGCGACTAGGTCCATGTGCGACTTAGGGGGAATTCACTGCGTGTGTTGGTGACTAGCTCAAGGGATTAGATCTAGGGGGTGCCCGAGGCCTTTCTGGGGATAAAAAGGCTAGAGCGGTTTGAGGACATTTATGGGGATGGATCGGCTAAAGCGAACCGGTTCTTAGGGAGAAGATTCGGTATAGAAAACAAAAAGTGTTTTTCATATTTTGCCTCAATTTCAGCGTTATAGAAATCCTATTTTGTAATCAATTTTATCAATGATAATCATGTCTCTATTTATTCAATAAAATTGATTTGGATTTCAATTCTAGCAAATTACTTTTGATCCAATCCATTTCTTATAAAATTTCAAAAGTTTTCTATTAAAATATAAAGATTTCTAAAACCCTTATTCACCCCCCTTTTAGGGCATCTTAAGATCGACCATGTGGTATTCGAGTGAGGTTATTCCAAAACAGTTTCACCACCGGGAATAATGTCGCATCATGATCTCGCTTCTACTAGTGGGGCCAAATTTTATATAAATGAAGAAGTACTAGCACCATCTTTATTTACAAAGAAAAATTATAAAGGGTGGAAAATTCTAATGAAAAAATTTCTTAAGTCCTTAGATATCGAAGTTTGGAATATCACAGTAATATAACCACCAGATTAACTAAATAAAAAGGAGTGTCAATTAAATACAAAGGCTATGAATAGTTTATTTTGCGCAATGTCACAAGATATTTTCAAATTGGTTTATTATTTTTCTAATACGTACCAAATTTGGAAATTTCTTGAAGAGATTTATAGCCTTCCTCATGTAGTGATGGAGCAAGCGCAAGATTTGGAGAATATGCAAGCATGCATGTATATTCAAGAAAACTCCTCATTTGATGAATCCATGGAGTGCACGTCAAGCGGAAGGGAAGATGATAACATATCAATGCAAGATGAAGAAGAAGATGTTAAAGGAACCTTGTGTTCAAATCAAAATTCCAAGCCAAATAGCACTGTAAGCAAAACAGATTCCTCTCTTCTTGTTGCTAACTCTATTTTTCTTTTCATATGCTTGAACTGAGTAAACGAAAACTAAAAAAATTAAAATACATTATTTCCAAATTATTTGTGGAAAATAATGAAGAATTGTTTTGGCAGACCGTATTTAGCTATTGGCAAACCAATTTTTTTAGGGTTAGCATATTTTTCTTTTCTCCTTTATTACACTTATTGGCAGCCCATTTATTCCCCCCTCCTGAAAGCCGTGCCCTACCCCATTCCCGATCGCGAGCTTCGCTCCCTTCCTCGGTCCCGATCTCCGCTCGCCACCGCTGCCTACCACCGCCGCTAGCCACTGCCGCACATCACCTGCGCTGATGATGGATCCCCCCGACCATGTGTCGCCATTACCGATTCCTCCTTCCCCAAATCTAGGTCATTCAAAACTCCTTTTTCGCTTTGATTTTTTGGCGGATTCCTCTTCAATCTGCTTCGCTCCATATGTATTTTTCTTTTTTTTGGTTGATCATCTTCTACAAACCTAGGTTTACATGCAAAATCTATAACTAATAACTTAGAAGTTAGAAATAGAAGAAATTTCAATAACCAAGAAATGGAAGTAGAAATGAATTGAGCTAGTAGATAGTAACTAAGGTCTCAAGTTAACGTTCCTATATTTGCCAGCCCATATGTGCTTTTTGTAGTATGCACAGTCTAGAAGAAACTGTTGGTTCTTTGTATGTTTTTGTTAAAAATGTAATCTTGGATGGGGTACTACTATTTTTGTATTAATATTTTTTGACCTGCATTTTATTAAGATTACTGTTGACGTGCAAATTCATATTGCACTTCAAATAGATGTTCAAATTTCACTATACCACCATTCATTTTGGTTTTGTGAGTTCATTCTTGATGTGTTGGTATGCTAAAAACTGTGCAACTGTGCTGTTGCTTCAGTTATAATCCATTAATTCTTAAATGAATTGCTCGTGCATTTTACAATCACTGATTGTATTACTGTATAAAAGGTTACATTATTTAGAGCACGACAATTGTTTTTTTTGCATTTTTTACATTATTTTACAATCACTGATTGTATGTATGGAGCAATATATGCAGCTAATTTTGACGGGCTCTTTTGGTTCTACTAGTCTTAACTAATTATTCATGTACTATCTAACATAAATATGGCTTACTATAATTTTTTGGAGAATTTAGATGGTTCTAATTATTGTAAATTTTGTATAACTTACGTTATGTTGATTTAAATTTTTTTTATTTTTCTCTTGGTCTGCCATTAACATAATGATCTGTCTTTAAATTTTTGTGATCTGCCATTGACAATGAGATGCAATTAGCGTAAATAGGTCTGCCAATAACACTGTTCAAAATAAAACTCTAAAATTAAAACATGTTGAGAATTCCAAAATTGATTTATCTAATTCTCTACCTTCCCCATCACTTGAAAACACAATTCCTTGTCATGATTGTAACTCTCTAAAAGAAAAATCCAAGGTTTATGAAAGAGAGTCTCTTAAAAAACATAATGAAAAATTGTTTTTAGAAAATTCATCCTTGAAAAGTGATTGTGCTATGTGCAAAAATTATAATATTGAAATTAAAGAGATGAATGAAACATTTGAAGAATTGAGAAATGATTATCAAACTCATATTAGTTCTATAACCTCAATTTTTTAAAAATAGCACACTTGCTTATAATAAAGCTAGACATGATCTCAAGATTAAGAATAATGAATTGGAAACAAAAATCAACTTGCTTAAGGAAATTATGAATAAAAACTCACAACACAAAAATCCACAATATCAAGCAAGATCCAAAAGCAAGTTAAATAAGAATTTCCATATCTTGACTAAGCCAAACAAAGGGAATGAAAAACAACAAAAGCTTGTAAATAAAATTACAAAACACTATCATTATTATCATTTACTACATCAATCTTCTCCCAACATAAAATTGAATGCAAACAAATTTCCTTTAAATAAAAAATTCAAAAGTCACCATTATTCAAAGACTCAAGTAAATGACTATTGAAATTTGATAAATACAAATAATGTTCTTCCTAGGTATGAATGGAGACCCATTGTTAGAAACAACATAACAACATCACTTGAAAGGGCTCATTATTCCTTGTCTCTCACGATGTATTTGGGTACCCAAAGGAATCATCATATCTGGTCCCTTTGGATACCTATATATCTTATTCATTAGGTATCATTAAATTGAATGAAGTAGAAACGAATCAAATGAAAAACCAATACTCTACTTCATGATATGCTTAATTTTCTTCCTTTTTATTTTGTTTATTTTGTCTTTTTTCTTATTCCCAAAATGCTATTGTCTCTTTATATAGTTTGTGATATGTCTTGCACACATTATGCCTAAATTCTCTAATAAATCAAATGAAATGAAAATTAATAAAAAGTCATATCACCTCTCAAGTGACCTATCAATACTCTTTTTAGCTCTCATCCTTTTAAATCCATTACTTATAAATAACATATAAATTTAATACTAAATTTGCTATGCTATATTATCAAAACTAATATTTACAAAAAAATGGATTTAAATAAATTATTTATGGGTCTTTAGTTAAAATATAAAATGCTAACTTTTTGTTTGAATTCATTGCTTCATTTGATAGCCCCTATCATATTAAATCATAATCATAAAAATCAGAATTGAAAAAAAATCTCAAAAACTACAATTATCAAGATAAAATCTGAAAACACAAAATGAATTATCCAACAAAGTTTGAGTGGAGTCCTATCATTAAAAGAAATAAGTTATAATTAGAAAACCTTAATAAAAAAGCCACCAAAAAGAAAAATTCACAAGATAACTAATAACAACTAATTAAAACTCATTGAATAATAAGAAACTTAAAACTAAGATAATAACTAACTCCAGGCGCAAGATTTAACGCCAACGTTAGACTTCAATTGTCTAAATTATCAATTATTAAACTCAAAAGATTCATTAGGAAAATTTGATGAAAAATGTGATGAAGGAATTTTTCTTGGGCATTCTTCATCTACTAGAGCCAATAGAGTATATAGCAAAAGAACAAAAATAGTTGAAGAATATATTCATGTTAGATTTGATGAGCTTGTTCCATGTGTAAAGAAAATTATTGCAGGAAATGAAGAGGAACCCTCTCCCCATTAGAGCATGAGGATGACAAGTCATAGAAAGAGGAGAACAAGGAAGATGAGAACAAGGAAGAGGAGAACAAGCAAGAGGAGTATGTGCCTCCTAGCATGCTAAAGTTCACAAAACATCATCCAAGGGAGTTTGTCATTGGAGAGCCATCAAAAGGGAGTAACGACTCATTCTTCCCTACATGAATCTTTTTCAAACCTTGCTTTGTTTCCGAAATCGAACGAAAAAATGTTTGAATATCTTTAAATGATCAATTTTGGTATTTAGCTATGAATGAAGAATTAGAACAATTTGAACGCAATAAGGTTTGGAATCTTGTAGAAAGACCATCTAATCACCCGATAGTAGGAGTAAAATGGATTTTCAAAAATAAATTAGATGGTGAATCTAGGATTACTAGGAATAAAGCTCGCTTGGTTTCACAAGGGTATTCTCAAATTGAGGGAGTAGACTTTGATGAAACATTTGCACCTGTTGCTCGGTTAGAAGTCATTAGAATTCTTGTGCATTTGCGAGTTACACACGATTTAAATTGTTTCAAATGGATGTTAAAAGTGTTTTTTAAACGTGATTATTAAGGAAGAGGTCTATGTTGAACAACCCTCCGATTTCATAAATGAAAATTTTCCAAATCATGTATTCAAACTAGATAAAACGCTTTATGGTTTAAACAAGCGCCACGTGCTTAGTATGAAAGATTAACTTCATTTTTATTAAAGAATGGTTATGTAATGGGAAGTGCCGATAACACACTCTTCATTAAGCATGTTAATAATGATTTGATCATATTACAAATTTATGTAGATGATATAATTTTTGGAGACACTAATGAAGAGTTGTGTAATGAAGTTGTACTAGTAATGAAAAAAGAATTTGAAATGAGCTTGATAGGAGAACTCACATATTTTCTAGGTTTTCAAATCAAACAAAGAAATGATAGAATATTTATTAGTGAATCTAAATACGTTCATGATATGTTGAAAAAATATGGATTTGAAAATTTAAAATAGGCCTCTACTCCTATGAGTGCATCTCTAAAATTTGGAAAAAGATGAAACCAGAATCTCTATTGATCAAACGTTATATAGAGGAATGATAGGTTCATTATTGTATCTAAGTGATTCTAGACCCGATATTATGTTTGTCGTTTGCTTATATGCTAGATTTCAAGCTAATCCTAAAGAATCTCATTTAAAAGCTGTTAAACAATTTTTTAAGATATTTAATCGGATCATCTAGTCTAGGCTTATGGTATCCTTATAATGATTCCTTTATACTACATGGTTATTATGACTCCGATTATGTAGGGTGTTCACTAGATCGTAAGAGCACAAGTGACACATGTGACTTCTTAGGTCCGTCACTTGTAGCATGATCGAGAAGGAAATTGAATTCGGTTGCCCTCTCCACCACCGAGGCCGAATATGTCGCACTAGGAGGTTGTTGTGCACAAGCCCTTTGGATGAGTCAAACACTAGAAGACTATGGGGTTCATCTAAATAATATTGAATTAAATATGACAACAAAAGTGCAATCGATCTAACCAACAATCCCGTTAATCATTCAAGGTCAAAACACAAAGATGTGCGTCATCTCTTCATTCGGGATCACATTAAGAAAAACATGTGAAAGTTATCTTCATCGGCATGGAGTCCCAACTTGCGGACATCTTTACCAAACCTCTCCCCGATGCTTGTTTCAACATGCTTAGGTTAGAATTGGGTGTCTTAGATATATCCCATTAAAACCTATAAAAAGCTACTTCTCCTAAAACTAAAATTATCTGTTATTCTCTTATGCTTGCATATTATTTTTATATTAATTTCTCAAAAAACCAAAACCCAATAAAAAAAATGTAAAAACCATTTTTAAACAAACTAAAACATGCTTAAAGAGCCTTCTAATCCTCTCTATAATGTCTGAAATTTCTACACTAAGAAGGCCTCTATATAATAACTCTAAATCAAAGAATTGCTTTTTCAAAATACAAGAAATTGTCTACTGTTTCGGCGTTAAGAGTTAATGCCCAACGTTAGTGAACAACACCGACGTTAGAACTCAACGCCCGACGTTAGCCCTCTGTGCTCAAATTTCCATTTTTTTTGAAATATCTCTGATATTCTCTCACGCTTAATTCCCTGTTTGTTTCTCTGTTTTGAAAGTTAATATATTTTTTTATTCATCTGTGTTTTTTCTTATTAAAAAATTTACAAAAATTGAAATAATCAAAAATTTTCAAAAATTGTTTTTGTCATGCTTTTGTTTTAAATTCTCAAAAATTATATTTTGTTTTACTACTTAATGATAAGATTTCACATGAGCAAAAGCCTTGTCATTATCTTCTATGGTTAAACTTGATTAAGCATACTCTTAAAGATTCTCTTCAATGTTTAATTTTTATTTCAAGTTTACTAAATATTTTTTTGTCTTGTCATGCATTAATCTTAATCTTGTTATGTGCAGTGAAATAGACTATAGAAAATTGTGTAAGATTGCCTAACATGCCTCTAAGTATGAGTAATGTTTTTATGCTAATTAATGATTCATTCACTCACTCTTTTGGTAATCTACATGTGATCATAATCTTAGTATTGCATGATTGTTTAGTATAATAGTTTAACATGCTAAATTGTATGTCTAAATTACCTACACCTTCTTTTCAAATATAATTTTCTTGCACATATAGAAGTGTGATTTCAAATTTTTGGTAGTTTGCTAAAAACAAGTGAATTCAGAGACCTTTATCCTAAATAAAAAATATATAAATAAAATGACAAAGATTACTCCACCAAGCACTTCTTAGCCTCCTGATAAGTCTTAATGAGCATTGTGAGGTTGAGCACCTTGGAAAAAATGTAAAGTGTCTTGTGCAAACACATCTTTTTATCTCTTCTATTTGTACACCAGATCACCCAAAATAAAAAATAAATCATAAAATGCTTTTGTGATACCCCAAGCAATACTTCGCTCCCTGATAAGTTTTAATGAGCATTGTGTGGGTGAAGCACCTTGGTAGTTGTACTCTTTTATGTACTTTGAAATAAACATTCTAGAATTGGTGTGTGGAAGTAATTTTAAGAATACACTCTTAATATTGTTTTACTACTTCATTGCACATGTCACGTGTTTTGATAATATCACTTGTATACTCTTATCAAAATACTATTTGCACACATCATTATCTTGTATAAAGCTTCTACACATGAGAATTGGACACTAATGCATATCTACATAATTCTCTAAAAAGCTTAAGTAAAAGCACTAGATTGCATAGCATGATCTCTCCATGTTTTCTTTACTTGAAATACGAATTAGTTACATTGTAGCTATTATCTCTTTGAAAATGGAAATCATGCTTGCCTTTAGTTGTTGGAATTTTTTAATGCTCCTTATATGTGAAAATTCTTAAACATTGTTTGCATTTAAAAAAAATCAAAACTAAAATTTAAAAAATCTCTCTAACAATTAAAATGACCATCTTGGTTACTTTGTTTTCCGCAATATTGATATGATCATGTATTTTTACCAAGATTTTTTATGCTTATCTCAAGTCTCAATTTTGAAGTGTTCTTATCACTTGTGTTTCAAAACTCTTTTTCAAAAAAATTCAACAAGTGGTAGACTTGCTTGGTATATTACAAGGGATTTTGTTTCTCACACGCTTATCATATGTTTTTCCACTGCACTAATCCCTCTATGCATGATCATGACTTCCTCTATTTACAAGAAAACTCTTAACCCTCTCTTGGTAGTCCCTACTTCACTCCTTTACCTTATTCTAGGCTAGTTTTGTTTCACTCCACCCACTTTTGCTAATAACAAAAGGGGGAGAATAAAATGATAAATCTTAATGATTAAGGAGTAGGATTCACTAAATTTGGGGGAGCATAAATCTATTCTATGAGAGTATACACTAAGGGGGAGCACTTAAGTAGGGGGAGCACATATCTCTAAATATATTTCTCATAAAAATCTCTAAGTAGTATAATGTCATATCTCTTTATAAAAACACATCATTTACCATTGAAATCTGATTTATCTTAATTAGATTTGTTATTATTAAAAGTGGGAGATTGTTGGAACATAGTTTTTCACATCCCTTTGGTTTGAGAATAATAAATCCTACTTGTATTTGATCAAGTTTGCCATTGTGTTTTTAGTGTGCAGGATTGAACAAGGATGACACTAGGATGTTATATTTTGGTTTGGACTAGCACAATGTGCTAAAAGAAAAGGATGTGGTTTAACGCCAGGCGGTAGAGCCAACGCCGGCATTGACCCTTGATCTCACAAGTATGAAAATGCTATGGAGGGAAGCTGCCGTGATTGCAGGAACATTTTGGGAATGATTTGGCTTAATGCCTGGCGTTAGCCTTAACGCCAGCATTAAGGTTGCCTAAAATGAGAAGTTTCCAAACATGCAATATCTCCTTCCTGGAATGAGGATACGTGTCATCAAAACATTTCTAAATTGAGTCAACGCATGATGTTAACTCTAACGCCACCATTAGCTTCCTCTCCTATAAAAGGGTAGCATTCGTTCTCTTCAACTTTACAACTCAAGGAGCCATAATCCACCTCTCTAAAATCTCTGTGAGGGCCGTATTTCCAGACCACAAAAGTTTTCCCATTCAAATTCAAGAGAAGAAATAAAAGGAGGATTGGATAAACGCTAACTCAACGTAAAGAACACATGCTCCGGATTCAACGATCATCATCAGTTCTTCGTCGTCTCCTTCAGATTTCCTCATAGGGAGTTTTCAATTTGTCTTTCATATTTTGTAATACCGTTTATCTTTGTGATCATTTTATGAATTCACCGTGGTTGTTGGCGACTAGGTCCGTGTGTGGCTTAGGGGGAATTTGCCGCGTGTGTTGGCGACTAGGTCTAGGGCTTAGATCTAAGGAGTGCTCGAGGCCTTTCTGGGGATAGAAAGGCTAGAGCGGCTTGAGGCCGTATCTGGGGATAGTGTTGGAACATGATTTCCACATCGCTTGGTTTGAGAATAACAAATCCCATTGTATTTGATCATACTTTCCATGTGTTTATAGTGTAAAGGAACTTCAGCTTTCAAGCCCCTATGAGTTCAAAAAAGTAAGACGATGATTCTCTATCATTACGATGCTCTGTTGCTATCATGACGCGTTAATTCTACCGCTGACAGTAACTTCTGCATACTTGGAAATATCATCAAGATGACAATATCATCGAGAATGGAATATCGACGTGACTCAGATATTAAAAGTTTTACCGTGACGCGATAACGCTACCGCTGCCGATAGCGTTATCATATTTGGAAACAACGTCGAGATGGAAATATCGTCGAAAAAGGAATGTCGATGGGACTTAGATATGGCAAGTTTTACCTCGGCGCGTTATGGCTAACACCCGACTATAACTTATGGAAGTCCCTCCATCATGCTGCTGATTGAGGAGCAAAAGAGGAAGGAGATCCGACAGTAAGGAAAGATATATTGCTAACGCGACACATTAGTATTTCCGCGGCGCGGTAGGAGGGGATGCCAAAATTGGAGCAAGAATGTTGCCAAAGTTGACTCAATCCGTATGCCAGCTTTTTGCCTAAAGAGGTTACCGCTCAACGGTAGCACTAACACTGGCGCGAGGTCCCTAGTCTATTTAAAGTGCGGTTCTCCTCCTTTTAACGGTGCTGATTAACGACAAACAAAGCCACAACTCCTATACCTTTGTGAGAGCCTCCTCCTTGCAGCCAAGAGAATTCCATCAACGCCCGTGAACGCTAAGAACTTGAAGAATGATCGATCATGCTTACATCATCTTCAAGTTCAACATATGAGGGAGTTTTTGATGTTTTAATTTTAGTATTGTTTGTAACTCTTATTTTTTTACGGTAGAGAAATTTGCCCATGGTTGGCGACTAGGACCTTGCGAGGACTAGGGAGAATTCACCCATGGGTGTGGCGACTAGGTCTAGGGTTAGATCTAGGGGCGGCTCGAGGTTTCATCTGGGAGAGATATGCTAGAGCTAATCGGTCCTTGGGAGAAGGGTCGATATAGAAAACCAAAAAGGTTTCTACATTCGCCTCAATTCTAAGCGTCATAGGGATTAAGTTTTGTAATCATGTATAAAGCAACAATATTATATTTTTCTCTAGTATTGACGTATTAACTCTAATAATTGATATCTAAGCGAAAAAGGTGCTCTCTGTCACTAACGCCGAGCGGTAACTTCTACCAATGGCGGTAGCAACATAGACTTCATCTCTCTTGCATCATGCAACACAGTTTCATAAAAGCTTACATCATTATCTTGACTGAAATATTTTCATAAATTATATTCAACTTATAACTATAATTTCACTTAAGCTCGAATAGTTTTAAAACCGTTATTCACCCCCCTCTAAGGGCGCTTATAGATCCAACAAGTGGTATCAGAGCCAGGTTATTCCAAAATACTCTAACAACCGGGAATAATGACGCTTCATGATCTCGCGTCTACCAGAGAGGATGAAATTTTATATAATGAAAAATCATTTGCACCACCTTTATTTATTGGTGAAAATTACAAAGGGTGGAAAATCTTAATAGAGAAATTTCTAAAATCTATGGACATTGAAGTTTGGAATATCACTTCCAAAAAGCCCTTGAATATTCTAAATAGAAATGAGATGGCCTTAAATGATAAATCAATAAATAGTTTATTTTGCATAATAGATCAAAATATTTTTAGACTCATTTATTTATTTCCTACTGCTTATGAAATTTGGAACATTCTTGAAAATACTTATAGTCTTCCTTCTACAGATGATGAACCCAAGCAAGTTTTATGGATCCAAGAGAAGAAACTTATGAATACGTATGCTTGGAGGAAGACCCGTCTAAGAAAGTGGAGTGCAAATATGCAAGATTATGCTCGGATGGCGCACGATGTGAACATCATTCATAGAAGAAGATGTAAGAGGTACCTTAGGATCAAATCTTGCCACATCCGAGAACATAGTGTGAGCAAAAATTCTCTTTTTTCTGCAACTTCAATTTCTACACTACAAATGCTTGAAATTGCTAAACGCAGATTAAAAACTTGAAAAATGCTAATTCCAAATTACGTTTAGAGAATAAAATTTTACATGCAAACGGTAAAGTAGAATCTCATATTGATGTGTTAAATTCTCTTTCATGCTCTTTAGTTGAAAGTGCTATACCTTGCTTTGATTATAATATTTTTAAGGAAGTCAAGGTTTTCAACAAAGGTATTTTAACTTCAAAAGAGCATAATGAAAAATTGATAAAAGAAAATGATGCTCTAAAGGATAAACTAGAATCTTTAAAAATGTTTATTCAAAAGTTTTCATATAATAAAAAATCTCCCAATTCTAGTTTATCAAATCATCAAATTTCCAAAAGTTTAACTTCTCATTATCAGTGTAGGTCTATAAGAAAGAGTGGAAATAAAAATCAACAAGTACATAAGAACTATTTATATATGTAAGACCCCATTTATTTTTCTTTCGAAAATCTGGGTCTTATGCCCAGAACCGCCGCTTTGCGGTGACACCCTCACTCGGGAAGGTCGCCACTACAAAACGCCGATCCTGCCGGCCAAATCGATCACAAAGAAGCAAGAACAAAGAAACTTAAACAAAAGAGCCAAGTCCACATCACATAGAAAAGTAAAACATCACATAGGGATGTCCACATAGTATAATTGAATAAAAGATTACAATAATAAAAGGCTCATGACCTGTACATCATGTCCTCACTACAAGATCACTCGCAGAAGCTAACTACTAATCACTCACTGATCCTGAAACTTGAGCTCTTGTACTAGACTGGCCCGCCTCCGTCTGTACCGGCCTCTGGTGCTGCTCCGTCGCCGCGGTCTCCTAAAATGATAAGGTCCACCGACCGTTAATCAAAAAGACTAAGACAATCCCCCACCGCTCTCCCGGTGACTCCTAGGCACCGCGCGGGAAGGATGAAGCGGAGGGCAACAAGGGGTATAACAATAGCAGGTGACAGGGGTACAGTGAATGTCTACACTATACATGTATATATATATAATTGAAATAGTATAATAGCATAGTAAATGCAGGTAAAGAATAAGTAAAGTGCAGTAAGTAAAGACATGTATATAATAGAAAGTAACCATTGATTTATAGGAGTGCCCGTACAAACCTATAAACCAAGGGGTCGTTTAGCAAGGCCTATCGTATAAGAAGTCCCATAACCGACTTATACGATAGGGGTAGGGGTTGAAATGCAATGTTTATGCCATGACATGCAGAGTTATGCCGTTTATGCTATGTTCATACAAGTGCAACTCACACACTTCGACTCTATGCGCACAGACCACTAGTTCCCCCTTTTTGGAGCTATCAAGACTCCCGGGATACTCCCGTAGTGGCAAACAGAAGCGGTGGGTTGGGCCTCGCCCACCTCTAGGTTGGTATTCACACTACCTAACCTAGACCTATCATATGCCTCAACTCAAAACCGCGGAGCATCTGCGTACTCTTACTGGCTGGACCACCAGACTTTTATGGCTAAGTGCAAATTCCACACATGTCGAGTCAACCTATTGGCGTTGGTGTGAACGACCATCCAATACCGAAGACCCACCAACTTCATGCACATGCAACATGTTCTACTATACCCCGAGCCATAAATTCCCCGGGCTAACCTGCCCGTCATCAAAAACCTTCTGAGCCACCGACTCGCCGGACCAACCCGCCGTACCAACAAGCATTACTGAGTCACAAGCTCACCAGACTAACTAGTCCGCTGCTTCAACCATCGAGCCTACCGCTCGAACAACCAAACCAACTAACCTCACGGAACCACGGGGTGTGTGTGTGTATTATTAAGTTAATCTTGTACAACATATTACTCCTATAGTTTATGGTTAATCTTGGACTTCCCGAGGATTATCCTGTAAGGGGCTCGCTATGGTACTAAGAACTATAATGAGATGACACCCCAAAGTTCCCTTTCTCAAGACACTTAGTGTTGTTGGTATCTACCCATAAGACTACCCTTCTTATCTTTACCCTTGGATTACCCTAAGTGTGTTATGACCCTCTAAGGGGGAAGACAATCTTTCGTCTATCCCGAGCATAACTTACCCTTAACTCACCAAGCACACTTTCACCATCTAATCCATTTTGGTGACCTTCAATCTCTTCAACCTGATCATGTACACCAAGTACATGTCACTTCCACTTGGTAGGCCCCTAAATACCTAAGTTTCACAGTTTTACTAAACGCAGACCCAACTAACTATATGAAGCTTAAAAGTAGAGGTACTCCAAATATTCATCCAACTGACTCAAGATATTTACTGGAGGTCTATCATGGCATTATAAGACTAACTCCGGAGATTCATAATTTTCCTCAACATTTTAGCATTTATTTTAATTTCTCCAAACATTTGCCAAGTATGAAAATGAACATGAAGTGTAAGGAATTCTTATGATATGGCTCTCCAAAAATTATGATTAATCTATGATGACTAAATAACAGTAAATACAACATATTATATTTTTACAGTAAGAAATTGTCCTCTATTTTAATATTTATCATCTATCCAAACTTGTAGTTTTATGAAGGAACCACCAAAAATATCTACTCCAAAATTTTGGGAAAAATACCAAGCTCTTGTATTCATCAGAAAAGTCTACTGACCAAATTTCAGGATTTATGTGAATCATCTTCTTACTTAAATAAATACTTTAAGAAAACCTCAAATAAGACAAGTTGTGAAGTAGCCTACTGATTTAAGTCTCCAAAAATTATATAAAAAATCATAGAGTTTCCTGATGCTCTGAAATGTCCCATCACTAATTTGCACAATTTAACAAAGAGTATTGGACCCTCAATTAATTTTATTAAGCCTAAGACAAAATAGGTGCCTTGTGAATGAAGTACTGGTTAAATCATTTAATAAAATGCACAAAAATTACCAGAGGTGTAAATCATAATAATAAAGGCACTACCAAGGTTTCATCTCCATCCAAGACCTTTTGTGCATGTAAATGTCTCTCATAAGAAAATTCCCTAAAGGGGTTATGTCCGAATTTAGGGGGAATAAATTCTCCTAAAATCCTCTCAAAATTCCCTACGGAATATATACATCCCATAAACATATCTCCTAAATCTCATGGCCATTCAAGAACATTTGACCTGATGTCCTTCATAAGGTTTAAAGAGCAACCCTAAGGTTAAACTAGGGTCCTACGGCATATCCACCTCTACACCACCCCATCTTACTCATGAAGGTGTTTTAGGTGATCCTAAACCAGTGTCCAAGGTTTTAACTCATGGTTATGAGTTCTGACAACAATACCCCAAGATAAACACCATGCCCTAACTTTGACCCAATTTGACCTAACTTGGGTTTACAAATTACTCAATCAAAACAGTCCCAATTGGGCTGAGATTTTTACCTAGGTCATAACATGACCCTAAGGAGCACCCACCAAAATTTGGAGGTCATTGGAGGTCCTTTGACCCACTAATTAATTAGTAAATGATTTATGAAATTATCTCAAAAACCTTAGAAAATAATTCTCCTAAAAATCCCATCTTTGAGTATGTTGTGTGGGTATATGTAACTAGTCTAGGTTTTAAATATCAAGGCCTTAGCATCTACCAATAAAAAGATATTTAAGGAAGAGTGACTGCCCTACCCTAGGGACCAGTCCTACCATTTTGGCTCTACAGGGAGCTACAGTGCTCCTGTTGGGCTGAAACAAATTTTCACTTAATCTACACACCAAGGGCTACTATATTGGTGTTGGGCACTTTTTCATCAGAGGTGTTCTAGTATTTTTAATAATTAAAATGAAACACTGCTTATTATGTGACAGAAAACACTATACACATTTAATTATATTACTGACTCTGCGTTCGACGAAAGCTGAAGACATCTGCGTTCGACGAAAACTAACTGCGCTCGACGAAGACAGAATAAATCTGCGTTCGACAAAAACTAACCTGCGCTCGACGGAAGCAGAACAAATCTGCGTTCGACGAAATCTAACCTGCGCTCGATGAAAACATAACAAATCTGTGTTCGACAAAATCTAACCTGCGCTCGACGAAAACAGAATAAATCTGCGTTCGACAAAAACTAAACCGCGCTCGACGAAATGAATTCCGTTCGACGAACTCCATATTCAGTTCATCGAACTCAACTATCAGATCGAAGAAGTCTAAAACGCAATCAATGAATCAGTTCCGTTCGACGAACTCAGGATTCCGTTCGACGAACTTCAACAATCAGATCAACGAATTAAATGAAATAAATATAAACATTAAAAATAGATCCGACGGCTCTCAGTTATCATCCCCGAGGAATGGACAGCGCACGACAACCCGACCTGGGTTTCTTTGCGGGATGATTTCCCAGCCACCTGTGCCACTTCCCCGCCAGCCAATGCCACCACCACCTTTGTTGAGGTGGTGGCCAGCGATAGGGGGTGGTTGGCCGGCCGGAGGTTGTCGGAATCAGACTTTAGAGGAGGGGAAAGAGAGCTTGAAATGAGCCCTTTCGGAAGCACGATCCGAGCCCAATTGAACTCGGATCAAGCCCCAAATAATGAAAAGATCCAGCACTAAGGGAAAGGAGGCGGATCGGACCTGTGTGTGGGCTTGGTGGCGCATGAATTACGGCGAGTTGCCATTAACGGCGCTGGAGCTTTCGGTGCCATGTCGATCTAGGCTTCGTCTACACGATTCTCACTGGAAGGCTGGGGGTTCTCTTCCTCTCTACGCACTGAAGGAAATGGGGGTTTCAATTCGAGCTTGGGTGGCTTTATTCCTGAAAGCCATTAATGGCCATTAACTAGGGTTTCAGTTACTTCAAATTCTCACTTAATCCAGCTCCCCTGGCCATAGAAAACTCAAGAATTTTTTATAACTGAAGGGGGGAGGTGAATGCTCATCAATCGGGGAGGGATTGAAGGATCAATTGCATTAAATCTCCATGAATGCTCTCTTTCTCTCTCCGATTTGGGGGAAACCTCCATTTTCTCTCTCCTAATTACCAAATGCAGAACTTAAGTGGTAATTTTAGTAATTACCAGGCCCACTAGATGGTGGACCTCTATAGTTGGGCCTGGCCCAAATGGATTGGGCTTGATTGGGTTAAATTAGGGTAATTTGACCTAAATTAAGCTTGAGTTGACTTTGGTCAAATTGACCAATTGGGTTGACCCCAAAGGGTGGCTTGGGCTCTTCCTATGGTTTTGTCATGACCTAGTCATGACAAAACCAACTTAGGGGTCTAGCTGTTTGGGGGATGTTACAAATCCCAATAAACAAAAAAATAATTTTGCCCCCGAAATTCAGGTTAGGCTTGCGGGGTTTCACCGAGAATGACTGAACGTAACATCCCCTAAAAATTGAAGTTTTTCCTGGATCGAAGAGCACCGACTATCTCTGCCACACCAGTTCTAGTGGCTCCCAGGTGTGCTCCTCCAGTCCATAATTTTACAACATGACTTTTACCTACGGAACCTTCTTGCACCGCAAGAATCGCACCGTCGTATCATCTATCCTGACCGGGGCGACCTATCTACCTTGGTCAATCTATCCTCGATGTTCCAAATAAACATGTGCCTAGAGTGGGGGCGTGGTAACCTATGTATGAAATCCATAATTATATTCTCGAACTTCCACTCAAACCTAGGCAGATACTTATGCCTCTAAAGTTTCCTTCACACGTTCAAATTCTTACTCCTTCAGGTACATCCGAGTAATCAATCATCTCTACTCTATAACTTTTCCAGTTCTTAATCTTGATGGAACTGGTCAGATCATCATGCATCTTAATTATCCTCCAATTTTAAGTGGGGGTGTACTCGTGAACTTTCATGAGTATAAGTTAACCAACCATAATGGTAAGATGACTCCCAATCATTTTCTACGTGGAGTTTGACTCATAAGGTATACGAGTAAAATCTTTTGAAACCCTAAGATTTTTCACAAGTCAATTTTATCAAGAAATATCATCTTGTTTATTTCACCAAATTCCTATCACTTCAACACACGCTAGTCTTGATCACTTTCAAATGGTCCTAAGCAAGATAAACTTAGATTGTTCTTACCATAGTGAACTCAAACACCATATTCTAAATCCAATAAGTCATCGACTATGATCTCTGGTTATTCATCATCATAGCTTCCAAGTTTAAAGGATTATTACTGTAGCTAAAAATTTCTACTAGAATAGGGCGTGATTTTTAACAAGTCATGAGTTAATCACTTCTGAATGCCCCAAGTCACAAGAACCTCAAATATAACTACGACCTGTATGATCTAGTTTCCGTCCATAACTTCTAGAATGGGACATCGACATCCCTAAGTGATTAATCCTGACGACTTTATATTTCCAACGATTCAACTGAGGTCAAGTTGTTGTTCGATCAATGATGTCTATCCATTGTCCCGGTAATACTACAGATCATCATTCTGAACATACTGTTACACCATCTCATCTTTGTCCAAGTAATATTGAATAAGATCGACTCCAACGTCATCAGGTTCCCGACATAGCACTTGCTAAATTAGATCTAAGGGACACCCAAGTCAGTCATTAATTTGCACAAAAAACAAAAGGTAAGCCCCAATAAACAAAAGATAAGCCACTATCTATTTTGGGCTAAGTATCTTCAATATCACCATGTTATATTCATCCCAATTATGCAAACAATTCTTAAGGAACACAATCTTAAACTTAGGGTTCTATCTTGAGACTTGTTGGTATACTCCATACTTTAGACTCTGCAGGGTACCTTCTACGACAACCTTATCAAGGTCCACATGTGACCCAATCCCAAATGGGTCTCTTCTGCACTTGAATTCTTATCCGACCCTCGGTGTTTGTCATGGTGGTCTTCTTAATGTAATCATATCACTGATACGAGGGTTAGAGTCTACGAATCCCCTACCATTCTGCTTATGTGTCAATATCTCTTTCTCTATCCTCTTTGGGGTATCCTCATACCTTCACCAAAAGTCATACCTACGGTCTATTTCAGACTAGGTCATGGTATAAATTGTCATGGTAAGTCACGTGTCCTAGTGGGGTTGAGTCTAAATTATTGACCAAAGGACTATCTAAAAAGATCTTTGCAGCCGGAGGTATTCCCTGCTGGGGGCAGGGTTCGCCGCAGGCTACAAAGGAAAAACTTGACACTCGTAAAGAGATTTGGCTAAAAAGATCCAGTTAAAAGTGGACTTTTCATGTGATTTCCCCATATGGGCACACCACTGCTTCCGCAGCTAGTTTGTCCTCAAACTAAGCTCGCGCGAGGTGGCCCAGGGTTTGTGGACTTCTTTTCTTCGGATCGAGGTTTCCTCTGATACCACTGTGTAAGACCCCACTTCTTTTCTTTCAAAAAGCCGTGTCTTATGCCCAGAACCGCCACTTTGCGGTGACACCCTCACTCGGGAAGGTCGCCACTACAAAATGCCGATCCTGCCGGCCAAATCGATCACAAAGAAGCAAGAACAAATAAATTAAAGAAAAGAGCCAAGTCCACATCACATAGAAAAGTAAAACATCACAAAGGGATGTCCACATAGTATAACTGAATAGAAGATTACAATAATAAAGGGATCATGCCCTGTACATCATGTACTCACTACAAGATCACTCGCGGAAGCTAACTACTAATCACTCAATGATCCTGAAACTTGAGCTCCTGTACTAGACTGGCCCGCCTCCGTCTGCACTGGCCTCTTGTGCTGCTCTATCGCAGCGGTCTCCTAAAATGATAAGGTCCACCGACCGTTAGTAAAAAACACCAAGCCAATCCCCCACCGCTCCCCCGGTGACTCCTAGGCACCGTGCGGGAAGGATGAAGCGGAGGACAACAATGGGTATAACAATAGCAGGTGACAGGGGTATAGGGAATGTATACACTACACGTGTATATATATAATTGAAATAGTAAAATAGCATAGTAAATGCAGGTAAGAATAAGTAAAGTTCAGTAAGTAAAGACATGTATATAATAGAAAGTAACCATTGATTTATAGGAGTGCCCATACAAACCTATAGACCAAGGGGTCGTTTAGCAAGGCCTATCGTATAAGAAGTCCCATAACCGACTTATACGATAGGGGTAGGGGTTGAAATGCAATGTTTATGCCATGACATGCAGAGTTATACAGTTTATGCTATGTTCATACAAGTGCAACTCACACACTTCGACTCTATGCGGACATACCTTTAGTTCCCCCTTTTTGGAGCTAGCAAGACTCCCAGGATACTCCCGTAGTGGCAAACAAAAGCAGTGGGTTGGGCCTCACCCACCTCTAGGTTGGTATTCACACTACCTAACCTAGACCTATCATACGCTTCAATGCAAAACCGCGGAGCATCTGTGTACTCTTACTGGCTGGACCACCAAACTTTTATGGCTAAGTGCAAATTCCATACTTGCCGAGTCAACGTATTGACATCGGTGTGAACGACCGTCCAATACCGAAGACCCACCACCTTCATGCATATGCAACATGTTCTACTATATCCAGAGCCATAAATTCCCCGGGCTAACCTGCCCGTCATCAATAACCTTCCGAGCCACCGGCTCGCCGGACCAACCCATCCGTACCAACAAGCATTACTGAGTTACAAGCTCACCGGACTAACTAGTCCGCTGCTTCAACCACCGAGCCTACCGCTCGAACAACTAAACCAACTAACCTCATGAAACCATGAGGTGTGGGTGTGTGTGTTATTAAGTAAATCTTGTACAACATATTACTCCTACAGTTTATGGTTAATCTTAGACTTCCCGAGGATACCCTGTAAGGGGCTCGCTACGGTACTAGGAACTATAATGAGATGACACCCCAAAGTTCCCTTTATCAAGACACTTAGTGTTGTTGGTATCTACCCATAAGACTACCCTTCTTATCTTTACCCTTGGATTACCCTAAGTGTGTTATGACCCTCTAAGGGGGAAGACGATCTTTCGTCTATCCCGAACATAACTTACCCTTAACTCACCAAGCACACTTTCACCATCTAATCCATTTTGGTGACCTTCAATCTCTTCAACCTCATCATGTACACCAACTACATGTCACTTCCACTTGGTAGGCCCATAAAAACCTAAGTTTCACAGTTTTACTAAACGCAGACCCAACTAACTATATGAAGCTTAAAAGTAGAGGTACTCCAAATATTCATCCAACTGACTCAAGATATTTACTGGAGGTCTATCATGGCATTATAAGACGAACACCAGAGATTCATAATTTTCCTCAACATTTTAGCATTTATTTTAATTTCTCCAAACATTTGCCAAGTATGAAAATGAACATGAAGTGTAAGGAATTCTTATGATATGGCTCTCCAAAATTTATGATAAATCTATGATGACTAAATAACTGTAAATACAACATATCATATTTTTAAAGTAAGAAATTGTCCTCTATTTTAGTATTTATCATCTATCCAAACTTGTAGTTTTATGAAGAAACCACCAAAAATATCTACTCCAAAATTATGGGAAAAATACTAAGCTCTCGTATTCATTAGAAAAGTCTACTGACCAAATTTCAGGATTTATGGAAATCATTTTCTTACTTAAATAAATACTTTAAGAAAACCTCAAATAAGACAAGTTGTGAAGTAGCTTACTGATTTAAGTCTCCAAAAATTATATAAAAAATCACAGATTTTCCTAATGCTCTGAAATGTCCCATCACCAATTTGCACAATTTATCAAAGAGTATTGGACCCTCAATTAATTTTATTAAGCCTAAGACAAAATAGGTGCCTTGTGAATGAAGTACTGGTTAAATCATTTAATAAAATGAACAAAAATTACCAGAGGTGTATATCATAATAATAAAGGCACTACCAAGGTTTCATCTGCATCCAAGACCTTTTTTGCATGTTAATGTCTCTCATAAGAAAATTCCCTAAAGGGGTTATGTCCTAATTTAGGGGGAATAAATTCTCCTAAAATCCTCTCAAAATTCCCTAGGGCATATATACATCCCATGAACATATCTCCTAAATCTCTTGGCCATTCAAGAACATTTGACCCCCTGTCCTTCACAAGGTTCAAAGACCATCCCTAAGGTTAAAACTAGGGTCCTAGGGCATATCCACCTCTACACCACCCCATCTTACTCATGAACATGTTTTAGGTGATCCTAAACCAGTTTCCAAGGTTTCAACTCATGGTGATGAGTTCTGACCACCATACCCCAAGCTAAACACCATGCCCTAACTTTGACCCAATTTGACCTAACTTGGGTTTACAAATTACTCAATCAAAATAGTCCCAATTGGGCTGAGATTTTTACCAAGGTAATAACATGACCCTAAGGAGCACCCACCAAAATTTGGAGATCATTGGAGGTCCTTTGACCCACTAATTAATTAGTAAATGATTTATGAAATTATCTTAAAAACCTTAGAAAAAGTTTCTCCTAAAAATCCCATCTTTGAGTATGTTGTGTGGGTGCATGTAACTAGCCTAGGTTTTAAATATCAAGGCCTTAGCATCTACCAATAAATAGATATGCAAGGAAGAGTGACTGCCTTACCCTAGGGACCAGTCCTACCATTTTGGCTCTACAGGGAGCTACAATGCTCCTTTTGGGCTGAAATAAATTTTCACTTAATCTACACACCAAGGGATACTATATTGGTGTTGTACACTTTTTCATCAGAGGTGTTCTAGTATTTTTAATAATTAAAATGAAACACAGCTTATTATGTGACAGAAAACACTATAAACATTTAATTATATTACTGACTCTGCGTTCGACGAAAGCTGAACACATCTGTGTTCGACAAAAACTAATTGCGCTCGACGAAGACTGAATAAATCTGCGTTCGACAAAAACTAACCTGCACTCGACAGAAGCAGAACAAATTTGCGTTCGACGAAATCTAACCTGCGCTCGACAAAAACAGAACAAATCTGCGTTCGACGAAATCTAACCTGCGCTCGACGAAAACAGAATTAATCTGCATTCGACCAAAACTAAACTGCGCTCGACGAAATGAATTTCATTCGACGAACTCCATATTCAGTTCGTCGAACTTAACTATCAGATCGACGAAGTCTAAGACGCAATCAATGAATCAGTTCCGTTCGACGAACTCAGGAATCCGTTCGACGAACTTCAACAATCAGATCGATGAATTAAATGAAATAAACGTAAACATTAAAAACAGATCTAACGGCTCTCAGTTATTGTCTCCTAGGAATGGATGGTGCGCGACAACCTGACCTAGGTTTCTTTGCGGGATGATTTCCCAGCCACCTGTGCCGCTTCCCGGCCAGCCATTGCCACCACCATCTCCGTTGAGGTGGTGGCTGACGATAGGTGGTGGTTGGCCGGCCGGAGGTGGTCGGAATTAGAGTTTAGAGGAAGGGAAAGAGAGCTCTAAATGAGCCCTTTCGGAAGCACGATCCAAGACCAATTGAACTCGGATCAATCCCCAAATAATGAAAAGATCTAGCACTAAGGGAGAGGAGGCGGATCGGACCTGTGTGGGGGCTTGGTGGCGCGTGAATTCCGGCGAGTTGCCATTGACAGTGCTGGAGCTTTCGGTGCCATGTTTATCTAGGCTTCCTTTGCATGATTCTCACTGGAAGGTTGGGGGTTCTCTTCCTCTCTGCACACTGAAGGAAATGGGGGGGGGGGGGGTTTCAATTCGAGCTTGGGTGGCTTTATTCCTGAAAGCCATTAATGGCCATTAACTAGGATTTCGGTTACTTCTAATTCTCCCATAATCCAGCCCCCCTGGCCATAGAAAACTCCAAAATTTGTTTGTAACTGAAGGGGGGAGGTGAATGCTCATCAATCGAGGAGGGATTGAAGGATCAATTGCATTAAATCTCCATGAATGCTCTCTTTCTCTCTCCGATTTGGGGGAAACCTCCATTTTATCTCTCCTAATCACCAAATACAGAACTTAAGTGGTAATTTCAGTAATTACCCGGCCCACTAGATGGTGGACCTCTTTAGTTGGGCCTGACCCAAATGGATTGGGCTTGATTGGGTTAAATTAGGGTAATTTTACCTAAATTAAGCTTGAGTTGACTTTGGTCAAATTGACCAATTGGGTTGACCCCAAAGGGTGGCTTGGGCTCTTCCTATGGTTTTGTCATGACAAAACCAACTCAGGGGTCTAGCTGTTTGGGGGATGTTACAATATAATTCACATAATCACATACTCTCTCAACATTCAGTTCTTAAGAAAGACCATCACTCTTATAAACTTTCAAAGAATGCTTCTTCTAAAATTCTTTATGATGATAAACTTCAATCATCTCCCAACATAAAATTGAAAA
Source organism: Dactylorhiza incarnata (assembly GCA_033032865.1). NCBI lineage: Eukaryota > Viridiplantae > Streptophyta > Magnoliopsida > Asparagales > Orchidaceae > Dactylorhiza > Dactylorhiza incarnata. The sequence continues at coordinate 2,431,644 of JAWHQI010000040.1, read as the reverse complement.
TTAAGAAATTCTCTATAAACAATGTTGTTAAAAATCATCATGGAAATTTGTATTATAAAAACATTAAACTAAGGTACGAATGGAGACTCATACTTAAGAATGACACATTAATGTCAATTGAAAGGGTCCACTCATCCTTGTTTCCCAAAAGCCAACACGATGTATTATGGTACCCAAAGAAACCATCCCACTTGGTCTCCTTTGGATACCTAAATCTCTTATTCATTAGTATCCAAAATTTGCATGAAGTAGAAACAAAGTAAAATGAAATACCAATACTCTACTTCATGATAAGCTTAATTCCTGTTTTGTTGTTTTTATATTTTCTTGAGCCAAAATGCTATGACCATTTTATATATTTTGAAATATGACTTTATCACATAAAAACTAATGATCAATAAATTAAATTGTAGGCAATTGAATAAAAAGTCATATCATTTTTCGAGTGACCTATCAATACTCTTTTTGCTCTCATCCTCTTAAATCCATTACTTATAAATGACTTATAGAATGAATACTAAATTTGTTATGTTATACTATCAAAACTAATATTTTCAAAAAATGGATTTAAATAGGCTATTTAAAGGTCTTAGGCTAAAATTTAAAATGCGTAACTTTTTAATTATTTTCCTAATTTCTTTGCTGCATGTGATAGCCCTTATAATGTAAAATTATAATCAAGAGAAATCGAAATTAAAAAAATCACAAAAACCATGTTTTTAGATGAAAAATCGAACCTCTATTTGTTACCACCTGACTCTAACTCTATCGCTGACGGTATCTATAATTTCTATAAATTCCTAATTTTCTCAAAATTACTTCTTTCTAAAAATTATATTACCGCTTTAATTACCATTCTCTTTTATTTTAAAAAACCTTGTATATGTTTTGGTTAAGTTCATAAACAATCAAAAACAAAGAAAAATTGTAAAAATCATTCTAAATGACCAATAACATATTCTCAATTAATCCTTCACTATAAATAAATAAAATAAATATGAATAGTTTATCATATGAAGAAGTAAAAGATAATTTATTTATCTTATGTTTAAATTTTCAAATCATCATAAGAATTAATGATCTTATAAAAATTCTCATAATAAATACAATTGGACTAGATTCCATTATTTTTCACAACTTGCTTTACGTATGAATAATGACTTATATTTGCATGTATCTCATTCTTGTCTAGACCTTAGAATCAACCTTATACTTATTGAAAATTGTTGGATTGGTAGGCGCCCTTAGAGGGGGGGGGGGGGTGAATAAGGGTTCTTAAAACTTATATTATATTTTGATTATCTTTGAAATAATGCAGGATTAAGAAGGTGTGAAATTAAACAAAATAATTGAAATAAAGTAGAGACATGCTTTATTAATATGAAATATGGTTTTACAAAAGTTGATTTCTATAACGCTAGAAATCGATGGCGAATATTAATAAAATCTTTTTGTTTTCTATCCCGACTCGCATCCCCACGAACCGGTGGCCCTAGCCTATCCTTCCCCGAATTTGGCCTCAAGCCACTTTAGCCAATCCAACCCCAGATATGGCCTTGAGCACCCCCTAGACCTAACCTAGATCTAGTCGCCAACACGAGGCATATTTCAGCCCTAAGTCCTACCCAGACCTAGTCGCCAACACGAGGCGAATTCTCTAACGGTTTACAAGGAATATGAAATGATACTAATAAAAACTCCCTCTTGAAGAACTTCTGAAGTTGGAGACGATGATAAGCTGTAGGATGCGCATTGTTGAAGCAGACGTCGTTTGGATTCAGCGTGAAGAAGTCCTCCTTCAGAAATTTGAAGAGCTTTGGTGGGAGATCAACATTCGGCCAAATCAGGCTCTGGAATTCTAACACTCAATCTCTCTCTCTGATGGGTGTATGAAACGAGAGAATAGGGGTCCTATTTATAGCCTCAGCGCTGGCGTCAGCGCTACCGCTACCGCCGGCGCTATCCCATATTAGGACATATTCGGCGTGGGAGAATCTTCAATCCGAGGAAACATTTTCTTCTTGCCTTTAGTGCTCCGCGCTACCGCCTGCGCTATCCGCTACCGCATGGCGCTATCTCCTTCTAAATGTACTCCCGGTATTGTACTAATCATCACTAGTGCCGGGCGCTAGGTGTTACCGCTGGCGCTAGTGGCATGTTGGAATTATTGGCCCAATTTTGGGGGCAACCTTCTTATGTCATCCTTGAGTCATATGGACTTTGTTTCCTGCACACTTAAACACACAAGATCAAATGCACATAGGATTTGTTATTCTCAAACCTGGGAGATGCGGAAGACCATGTTCCAACAAACTCCCCCTTTTGATAATAACAAATCCATTAATGATAAATCAGAGCATTAATATAGAAGCATGATGGAACCTACTTGTGTGTGTGTGAGAGTGATGACTTAGGATAAATATTGATTTTAGTATTTAGAATTGCTCCCCCTAAATACATGCTCCCCCTAAGTGAATGCTCCCTTAATATGTAAGCTATAATCTTAATTAATCATGTTGGTTTTTTTATTTTGATAGCGGATTATATTTATCATGTTAGTTCTCCCCCTTTTGTTATTAGCAAAAGTGGGTAAGGAAGCAAAACACATAAAAGTTTTGATAAGTTAAAGGCATGATCGAGCTTTGAGAGAGAAGGAAATGATAAGGAGTTCTAGAATAATTTTCATAGAAATAAATGAGAGTTTTTAGCTTTAAATAATATAACATTTACCATGTAAGTCTACCATTTAGAAAAACAATTTTGAGTTGGAAAGACTTGAGATAAGCATGAAAAGAACACAAGGTATACGTAATGTTCCGGAAGACTTATATAAAATACAACAAACATCTTTGTCTAAGATATGGTGATTCATAAAAAGAAATATGAGTGAAGGACTAATGAAAAAGATGTTTTTGTAAATCATTTTGTTAAGGAACTTTAAAGATGATCATGAAGTAACCAAGCATGAAAGAGATGTAAAACAAAAGAGACTACTACAATGTTATTCTACTTCATAAATTCAAAACATACCAAACATTGTAGAAAGCATGTTAGGTTATCTAGTGCATTTATATATGAAAAGTATTATAGAATTAGCATTAGAATCCAATACTCATGAGAAGAAGTGTTATGGAAGATAATGATGTGCACATAGGTGTATTTTGAAAAGAGTAAACAAATGTTATAATAAAAAATACAAGACAAATGTAGAGTAAAGGGCACAATAAAACACAAATAAGATTACTTCCACACACTTTTTATGCACACAAAAATGTATAACTACCAAGGTGCTTTGCACACACAATGCTCATTAAGACTTATCAGGGTGCAAAATAGTGCTTGGGGGATCACACAATTTTATTTTTCAATGTCATTTTTTTGATCCAGTGTACATAAGAATATGTTTTTTTTGGAAAATGAAGGTTTGCACAAGACACTTTACTAATCTTTCCAAGGTGCTCAACCTCACAACACTTATTAAGAATTATCAGGAGGTTCATGTAGTGCTTGGTGGAGTTATCTTTGTTAATTTATTTCATGATTCTTTGTACAAAGTTCACCGATTACACTAGCTTTGCAAACCAAATGAAATTTGAAAGTACAACCACTTTTCTTTATATTTAATAGTGCAAATAAATGTAGTGTAGGTAAGATACTTGTGCAAATTTAATTTATTGTACAATTACAATACACTAGCAAGCATCCTTAGATTAAAAACACATGTAGACTTAGCCAAAAAGTGAGTGAAGAAAGATCATTATCAACCATAAAATATTTACTCATACTTAGAGGCATGCTAAGCTTGGTTCTAAACTACTTTTATAAGATAATTGATGCACATATTAAGAGATATATCAAAGCATGATAAGAACAATGTTCAAAGTAGTTTGAAAAGATAAATTGGAACATTGTAGAAGTTCTAAAGATAGTTTAAAACATGCTTTATTTTCACAAGAAATTCCATATTGTTTTTTTGTTAGTTTTTGTGTTTTATATTTTTGTATTTGATTTTTGCATTTAGAAATAGAATTTAAACAAGTGACCAAAAGCAATAATAAGTAAAAGAAATATTTTTTGTAATTTTGGCTTTTGTATAAATTTTTTTGTTTTAATTTTTCAAAAATCAATTCAAAACATAACAGCTAAACTATGTAGTACATATAATTGAGCATAATTTTAGGTATTTTATAAAATTTTGAAAATACATAAAACCAAAACCAAGCGATACCGCTCGCGCTAACGATAGCGCTGGTGGTAGCGCTACTTTATTTAATTTCATTTTCTCTTTGTCATTTCGACCATTGCCTCTCAAGCTCTCCCGAAAAACCCTAGAAGATAACCTAGCCCACGCATAGATCTAAGGTACAACTTCATCTTTTCTTATGATTTTTATTTTAAACTTTGATTTTGATGTTAGAGATGAAGATATTTGAAGTTATTAAGTGGTTTTAGAAACTAGATCTACAATGCTTGATTCATTTATTTTTGAAGAGAGGAACTAGAACAAATCTTCCTTATTTTTATGATTCTTGTTCTAAATAGTTGATTTCGATGTTTGTGATGAAGATTTATGACCTCTTTTAAGAAAAACTTTTGATTTTGTTTATAGATCTAAAGAAAGAATCTTCAAGATTTTTGTTTTTCATTTTGATTTTTTATGAAGATTTTTAGTTTTGATTTTAGCTTAGATTACGTGGGTTTCTTGGATCTAGCAATTTAGGATTTGGAAATATTTTATTTTAGAGAGATCTTACCATTTCAGATCAGAGAACTAGCATTGGCGCTACTGCAGGCGCTAGTGCTAGCGTCGGGCACTAGTACCAGAGCCTGGGCTAGTGATGCTTGCTTAAATTTTAATTTTTCTTTTATTGTGGCAGATGGCTCCTGGAACAAAAGGGAAGAAACAAGCAGGACTAGCTGTGGAGTCAGCCATAGTTGGTGTTCCATATTACGTGGAATTTTCCATGCTAAGATACCATCATATCATGCAACTATTTGCAACCTCTGAAGTGTTGAATGCGTTTCTTTTGGAGGGGTTTTCTTCAGAGTTAGTATGAGAGTTCTATATGCACTTGGAAGACCCATCACATACTGATCTGGATGGAGGAGTGCGGTCATAGGTGCAGGGACAAGTGGTTACTATTACTCATGATGATTTGAAGGAGATGTTTGGGTTGACCGAGCATCCAAATAAGTTGGATGTGGTTGAAAAGTTTCAAGTTGATAGGGATTGGACTCATCTAAATATGGTACTCCACCACAGGGAATGCAAGAGTTTGATCCAAATGGTGGGGTCACTTACAGTGGATGCCCTTACTATGCAGGACGTTTTATGCCACACTATCATGCTAAAATTGGGCGACACGGCAAAGATTACAGCACAACATAGTCTTGTATCATATTTTATTCTTGAGGAGGAGAGATTCGATGTAGCAGACTTGTTGCTTTCATTGATCAGATATACATACAAGTTGTGAGATCCTTCTCGTCAGATATACAACAACCTCCCGCTTGGTGGCAAAATACAGAGGGTTATTCTTCATAGGTACCCTTCTTTTGAGATTGGTTTTTACTTGATAGATTGATTTCCTCCTATATATAGTACCTCACACCTACGAGCTACATCCCTCCCGGATGAGACATCAACATCTACTCGACCACCACTCCAACGAGGAGCGTCATCCCGAGGGGATCGAGATGATTCATTTGAATCTTTTTGAGAAGAAATAGGAGAGCGGATGACAAGAGTGGAGAAATATGTTTCTAGTATAAAGAAGATGATGAAGTTCATGATCAAGGCACTATACCTAAATCCATCTACAATGGAGTGAAGTGAGTGGGATAGCCTAGTACATGATCCACCGCCTCATTCGATTCAGAGGAGTCATAGAAGACGATCTCCAAGTGCTAGTGTGGAGGAGATAGACAAGATAGAGTAGAGGAGTAGGAATGTCCTGAGGGAAACTAATATTCAAGTTGTGTAATAATATAGGAATTTGAACACATGTGTATTGGATACTATCTGCTAGCATCGGTGCTACCAGCTAGTGCTATCTGTAATGTCTAATTTTGTTGTTTTTGGATGTTTGACTATTTTTATCTGGTCCTTCTTTGGTAGTTTTTAAAGGTTTTGTTTTACGTTTTATTTATAAATTTGAAGTCATTTGAAGTGGAGATGTTTTAAGCAAATTTGAAATCATATGAAGTAGTATGTGTTTGAAATCATATTACTTGAGATTTTAATATCACATAGAAAATTTTGAATTCAATTTATGATATATATACAATGAGTTTTGGAAGAATAGATTGGTCATTATAAATAAAGGGTATGACTTTAAAATTTGATAATTTGATTTATAAATCTTTAAGTGATAAAGTCTTGTGTCTATATGATGACCATACCATGATAGCAAAACAAATAAGAGAACAAAACAAATAAATTAAGACATATCATGAAGTAGTAATTTGTATATTTTATTTTGAAAATATTCTACTTCATGCATTTGGTGATACCTAATGAATACGAGATTTAGGTATCCAAAGGGGACCAAGGGTGGTAGTTCCTTTGGTTACCCAAATATAATGTTTAGGTTTGTGAGTAGATATTGATGACTGGGTCCATTCATGTGAAGTTAAAGTTTCAGTTTTAATCTTGGGCCTCCATTCAAACCTTGGTTTCTTATGCATCAAATTTTTATTGTGATAATCTTTATATTGAAGATTATGATTGTAATGATTAGGAAATTTGTGTAATGTTGCTTTTAAGTTGGGAGAAACATGATTTTGTAAATAATGGTGATTTTGACTTTGATTTACAAATCCGTTGTGTTTCTTATTTCCATTATTTGGTTTAGTTAAAATATTCATGTTCATATTCATATTCAACATGTTTTTAGATATTTCTTGATATTGTGAATTTTTATTTATAACTTTCATAAGCACATTGTTTTTTTATTTTAATTCATCATTCTTAATCTTTAAATTATGCGTAGCTTTATTATAAGCTATTGTGCTATTTTTAAGAGTGGAAATAATAGAGTCAATATGATTTTGATAGTCATTTCTAAATTCCTTAAATATTTCATCAATCTCTTTGATTTCAATTTTATAATTTTGGCACGTAGCACAATCACTTTTCAAAGATGAATTTTCTAAAAATAAATTTTAATTATGTTCTTTTACACAAGTAATTTCTTTTTCAAGTTCCTTAAATTTTTCTTTAATATCATTACAATCAAAACAAGGTTTTGTATTTTCAATTGAAGTGACATGGGTAAAGCTAGGTAAATAAGAATTTGATTCTACTTTAACTTTTGCTTTTAAATCTTTATTTTCTAAGCGCAATTTGCAATTCACATTTTTTAATTTCATAATTTTGCGCTTTGTAATTTGTAGCAATTGTAAAGTAGAAATAGAATTGCAAACAATAAGAGGATTTGATTTCCTTACAGTGTTTTTAGATGCTGTGAGATTTGAGCACATATTTTCTTTGTTGTCTTCATCTATTTGGCATTCCTCTTCCAAAGATGGGATTTCTTCTTTTCCATTTGATGTGCACTCCATTGATCCATCATGAGAGGAGCTTTCTTGACCATTTGTGCAATCTTGTATGTTCTCCACTTCTTGCATTTGTTCCATACCTGTAGATGGAGAATCATACATTTCTTCAAGAAATTTCCATACTTTGTATGCACTAGAAAAACAATATATTAATTTTGAAATTTCTTGAGATAAAGCACAGAAAATACTATTTAAAGCTTTTGCATTTAGATGACATTCCTATTTATTTGATTCATCTGCTGGTCTAACTATTGCTATATCCCATGCATTGATATCTAAATTTTTAATAAACTTTTCCATTAAAAATTTCCACCCTTTATAATTTCTTCCTTCAAATAAAGGTGGTGCTAGTGATTTTCCTTCTTCATAAAAATTCCCCTCACTAATAGAAGCGAGATCATGAGACGCCATTATTCCCGGTTGTTAAGCCAATTTGGAATAACCTGGCTCTGATACCACTTGTTGGATCGGTAGGCGCCCTTAGAGGGGGGGGGGGGGGGGGGGCGGTGAATAAGGGTTTTTAAAACTTATATTATATTTTGATTATCTTTGAAATAATGCGTGATTAAGAAGGTGAGAAATTAAACAAAACAATTGAAATAAAGTAGAGACATGCTTTATTAATATGAAATAAGGTTTTACAAAAGTTGATTTCTATAACGCTAAAAATCGGTGGCGAATAATAATAAACTCTTTTTGTTTGCTATCCCGACTCGCATCCCCACGAACCGGTGGCCCTAGCCTATCCTTCCCCGAATTCAGCCTCAAGCCGCTCAAGCCAATCCAACCCCAGATATGGCCTTGAGTACCCCCTAGGCCTAACCTAGATCTAGTTGCCAACACGAGGCAAATTTTAGCCCTAAGTCCTACCCAGACCTAGTCGCCAACACGAGGCGAATTCTCTAACGGTTTACAAGGAATATGAAATGATAATAATAAAAACTCCCTCTTGAAGAAATTCTGAAGTTGGAGATGATGATCCACTGTAGGATAAGCGTTGTTGAAGCGGGCTTCGTTTGAATTCGGTGTGAAGAAGCCCTCCTTTAGAAATTTGCAGAGCTTTGGTGGGAGATCAATAATCGGCCAAATCAGGCTCTAGAATTCTAGCACTCAATCTCTCTCTCTGATGGGTGTGTGAAACGAGAGAAGAGGGGTCTTATTTATAGCCTAAGCCATAGCGCCAGCGCTACCGCTACCGCCTGCGCTATCCCATATTAGGACATATTCGGCGCGGGAGAATCTTCAATCCGAGGAGACATTTTCTTCTTTCCTTTAGTACTCCGCGCTACCGCCTGTGCTATCTGCTACCGCCTGGCCCTATCTCCTTCTAAATATACTCCCGGTATTGTGCTAATCATCGCTAGCACCGGGCGCTAGGTGCTACCGCCGACGCTAGTGGGCATGTTGGAATTATTGGCCCAATTTTGGGGTCAACCTTCTTATGTCATCCTTGAGTCATATGGACTTTGTTTCCTGCGCACTTAAACACACAAGATCAAATACACATAGGATTTGTTATTCTCAAACCTAGGAAATACGGAAGACCATGTTCCAACAAAAATAACTCATAAAGCTTAATCACATCACTTTAGGTCTATGAACATTTAGATTGAAACTCCATGTTGAATACATGCAAATCAATTATATATTTGTAATCTTTACATAAAATTCCACCTTGTTACCATAAGTCGTCATTCTAGCATTATCTCTTACTATAAGTAGAAATCAATGTCTATGCTAGTAATCTCGTGCCATGCAATGTTAAAGTAAAATAGAATAATGAAATTTGAAAGTCATGAAAATTATTTTGGCTTAAAATCAACTATCCTCATTTCAAAAATTCCTAAAAATAAAGCCATAGTCTATAAATTGGTATTTAGGACTAAATTCTTAGTATGTCCATGATCAGTAACCCATGCCAACTTCTCACAATAACGAGGGCATAAGATTGTGTGCATTACAGATCTAACCTCTAAGTTATGTCTTATCCTTAACCAGGGAAGGTTCTAGTGGGTCCTTGCGAGGCACTGAGGGGAAAGAGCGCTAGGGTGAGCATCATCTTTTGTATGCATATGGGATTAAAAACCCATCCTACTACATGTGTGAAGCTCCTTATGCCCATCCGTCACTTAGTACGGGGCTAGAGTGTAGACATGTAGTTATGGTATTGTGATCTTAGATATACTCATATCATATACATTGCAAGAATATTTTATTCACTCTTTATGATCATTTCAATCATGCATATTTTTTTCAAACATGTTATCTTATGTTTTTTCATAATATATACTCTTTGGGCTTTCATGATTTTGAAAAACATAAGTGTTTTGAAAGACTATTTTGACACCTTAGGCCAAAAATCTTTTATCTGCAACTTTGTCATTATTATTCATAACTCTTTGCGGTACTTAGTGTTACTTATCTTAGAAAATATGAATCAAGAAAAACAACAACGAAAAATTATCACACACCGTGTTTTCTAAGCAAAAGAAAACTTCTCTGTTGCTTGCGCCGCGCGGTAGTACTAGCGCCGACGGTAGCATAAAATCGATTTTATCCCTTCTTTTGCACTTTTCTCTGGCATAGAAGATCATTATACTGATATGCTCTTAATATACTTCTTTGTTTTTCCAGAAAACTGTATATTCTAAAATATTTAAAAATAAAAAACAAAATTTACAAATAATTTCAAAGAGCAAAAATATGCTTTTATAAAAAATATTTTTTTTTAAAAACTGATTGCTATTCATTGAAATGTTTCAAGGATGATCAGGTTTATCTTTTCAAGATTAAAATACAATGTTAAATTCAAATTTCAAGTATCTTAAAACATTATTTTGTGTCATGCCTTGAACATTATCTTGTAATATGCAATGAAATTGATTGCAGAAATCATGTGTAGGATTGCTTAGCATGCCTCTAAGTATAAGTAATGTTTTATGTTTGATAATGATAAACATACTCACATCTTTGATAACCTACATATGTTTGTAATCTTACTCTTACATGATTGTGCAGTGTAACAGCTTAACATTATTAAGATGTGTGATTAGCTTACCTACACCACAATAAAAATCTCTTTCATGCACAAAAATTTGAAGAAGCGTGTTCTTCCAAAAAATTCTATGTTTGCAAAAGTAAGTGAATTCAGAGACCTTTGTCATCAAACTAAAATTCAAATGAATAAATGAGAAAGATAACTCCACCAAGCACTACTCACCCTCCTGATACGTCTTAATAAGCATTGTGAGGTTGAACTCATTGGAGAGAATTGTAAAGTGTCTTATGCAAACACATCTATACACTACTTCTTCTTGTACACCGGATCACAAAACAAATCAAAGTAAACATAATGAATGTGATCCTGATGAGTCCCATTTATATACACATTTATGGACTCATCTGGGCCGATTATCTAGTCTATGCACTACACTTTAGGCATGTTTTCATTCATATTTGTGATTCCTTGCTAGGTGCACTCTTAGGCCTATTTCAGTGTGCATTTGCGCTCCTTGTTATTGGGGGTAAGCACATGGTGCTCCCCTTCCATTTCTCTATGTTTATCTGGTGCTGGAGGTGTATTCCCAGCTATTTTATCTTGTATGCAGGTGGTCGGATTATCTTGTCTCCAGTTTTCTGCCATAATTCATGACTGTGTGAAACGCACGGTCGTGCATTTTCCTTGACGCACGGGCTATTGCGGTCGTGCGCTCTGATCTGGGCAGAAAATGATCGATCTGAATTTACTCGTGCGTTTTGACGCACGGGCGGATTTGCCCGTGCGTGAGTAAAACACATGGCCTCCCGTTTCTTCTGTTTTTTAGCTATTTCTGAATTTACCCGTGCGTGAGTAAATCACACGGGCGGCGCAGCTTCGTCTTCACGCCAACTTTTATCTTTAATTAACGCACGGGCAATGCACGGTCGTGCGTTCGACCGTGCGTGACCAAAATTCTGCCTGTTTAGTATTTAAAGCAGGAATTGCTGCTACCATCGAAGGAGAGACGGAGAGCTCGACCCCCCTCGCGGGAAAAGCCTGGAATCCAACCATTTTCACCCCTTCCACCGTAGGAGACAAGAGGAGACCTTCTCCGGCGATCTCCTTCATCATTCCTCCATCCGGGAGCATTTGCAAGCTTTCTCCGCCACTAGCTCAAGCATTCCTCGCCGAGGAGACCATAAAAGCGCTGAAGATCATTGGAGCGGTGACAGCCTCCTTCGAGTTAGCATACCATCTGAGGGCCGAGCACGGAGAGAGCCTGACAACCTCTCATTCCGGCCGAGAACCCAAGACGCGTTGACATCTTCTTTGTGGTCCTCTCTAACCCTTAGTGCTTGTACTTTCTTTGTGTTGTTTTATGAACACATCTTAGGTTAATATTATGTATTTTTGCTTGTGTTCATGTGCAATGATGATGTGGTGGCAAGAATAGCCCTTTTGTTGTTGTGATAGCCTAAGTTGTTTGTGCGCGAAGCAACCTAGCGATTGCTAGTGATGATGTTAGCGAAGAGGTGAATATGACCCTCACAAAACCTCGCACTGTGGCCACTCGACCCGCTTACCGAAGCGTGACATCGCGACCACTGCACTCACCCACACCTTGCGAAGCGGTGCTTTTCGACCCGCATTTATCTTCATTTTGCAATAGCATAGGAACCCAAATCACAACCCCCCCCATTGCTACTTAGTTATCCTTTTAACTAATTTCCGGTTTGAGCAAATCATACTACCCAACTTGCGATCCTTTGAGAATGATATTCGGGGAGTTCCTCCCTATTTTATTACTTGAGCGACCGGTGCACTGCCGTCGTATCGCATTTCGTGCTTTCTAATTAGCAGTACTGAAATGGCGCATCAAGTTTTTGGCGCCGTTGCCGGGGAACACAGTCGTGTGTGTTTTCTGGAGAGGGAGAATCAGAGATTAAAGCCCTTCCATTTGTTTATTGCATCCTTTTGTTTTATTTCTTCTTATTCTGTTTTACTATTTATATTAGGTTGCTCTAGTAAATTTTTGTTAGGTGTAGTATTTGCACAATAGTGTTTCTATTTTGAATCATTTTATCTTCACACTATGTGGGCTTCATTTAATATTAGATGCCATTGGTGTGGAGATATTTCTCACGCTAGTGATAGATGTCCAAAGGGAGATAATAGCCCTAGCACTCAAGGCCCAGCATATGGAGCACCGACTTTGTCTGGTACTCCATATGGTGCGCGTAAGTCCTATGGCTATTCTGCCGAGCCTTTACCGTCATACTTCTTTTTGGCTTCAGCACTTGCTGTGCCAAAGAAGCCCGCAAGGCAATGCTTGTTTTGTTAGAGCATGGATCATGCCTTGAAGGATTGTGCTGCATTCCTTCGCCAATTGGACGAGGATGACGAGCCGGATATCCGGATCATCCTGACTCCTACTTCTGGCAGCACACCTTCAACATCTGGCTATGTGCCCATTTCACCTTCAAGCTTTGAAGGGTCTGACGTGGACACAGTCACCAGATGTGTGGCTGATCTAGGCTCTGACATGGTTGAGCCCATCTCCCCTGTGCATATATCACCATGTGTTGATTCAATTCTTTTTGAGGAATCGGTGCTTGACATTTATCCAAGCACTATTCCTCCTCCTGTTGTGCATACTACATTCATCTCTGACGACATTGTTGAGGATGTGTCTTAGGATGAGGCTGGCGATCAATGTGTTATGCCTGCTCCTATGGAGGAGGACAACCTTCTAGGTGAAGAGGAGCTTTCCTTAGCACCGGTGGAGGAAGTCCAACTCTTGGGCATGGCCACTGTTGATCCCGCTGAACCTTGTAGCATTGATGACAATGCAGACATTATTTTACTTCCCCAATCTGATGGGAGTGAGACCGGGACCACTCCCCCGATTGATATTTATTTAAGTTTTTCTTCTCTTTTATTCCCTAACCCCCCTTCTTTATCCGAGCCTATGCAGGTTGATCCTCCACAGGTACTTCAGGAGGACTTGGAGCATTCTGCTCAAGTCAATGATGAGTGCATCCTCTCATGTGAGGAGGTTGATTCCCCCTCCATAGAGGAAGCCTCATTCATTGCCTTCTCCTCCTGCTGCCTCCCTAGAGATGACACCTTGCTGGGCAAGGATTTATTTTGTGGTGAGACGAGTGAGGACCAGCTCTCCTCCTCTTCTTACTTCCTATTCCCGCTACCTGTGTTCATCAGGTATTTTTATTTAGGTAGGGGAGTAACTGTTCTGTCTTCGTATCGGTACCCGATACTGACACGCGTATTAGAACAGTTACCTGTTCATTTCCTTTTCCATACTCCCATTAGCTAGAACTGTTTTAGATTTAAATAAGTCGTGCTAGGATGACAATAACCGTAGTAGTTATCTTACTTTTCTTGCAATTTTTATTTAATCTAGTTTAGTTTAGTTAGTGTTTTTCATTTTATTTTGTATATTTCCTTTTGTTTTTGGCGGAGCTCACCCCTGCAGGTTCATTTTCTGGATGGGATGCATAAGCTTTTTCTTGGTTTACACGCCAATCTTCTGGTATGCTCATTTCTGAGCATGGGTAACTTTTCTTCCCCTAGTCTTTTATTTAATTTTCATGGTTACATCATTTGCTTTTATTGCTTGGATTAAGTCTGGGGGAGAGCCGTTGTGTGTTACTCACTGCACGTGCACATGACACTGCATACTAGAAGTACATTTTAATTCAGTTTTATAATTATTGTTTCATATGCACCGCACACCACTACACCCACTTTAGCGCGCACTCGCTTGTTTGTATGCTCCTTTATATTCAATTCTTGGTTGTGATGTAGAAATTGCTGTATTAGCCTAAAAATTTTAAGATGGAGTGGCATGTTGACTCTTGTAGTGCTCTAGTTGAGTACTCGTGTCTTGCATAGGGATTTGAGTAGAATTAGTTTTATTTATGCTTCTAATTTATAATTAGTAGATTTGCGTAGATTTTAATTTATTTTACTCAAAATGGTGAATGTGGTTGAATCTAATGGTAGCGTGGTATTGTGTGTAAGCGAGCATGAGGTTCGTGTTGCTCGAGTCGGGAGGAAGGATTACCTTTCTCGGGGGCTAAGAACTTGCCCCAAGCGACTCTCGAAGCATGGGTGCGAATGAGTTGCAAGTTGAGCGTGACGTAGGCCATCTATTTGGAAAGTTTGAGTTTTGTTCTACCATTCCTATGTGCTAACCGTTGCTAGCCTATTTTGTGCCTACCCGACCTTTTGGTTCAGCTCCACCATACTTCACCAAGGCCTAAAAGCTAATCCCATTATCGCAACCAAAAATAAGCCAAAAGCATTAATGAATTGTAATTTGCCAATGCGGTGCGGCGATGAGAAATTTTAGTGTTGATGTGGATTTCTTAAAAATCTCTATATGCTGAGTTTTTTTTGCGAATTTTGGGGATATAAGAAAAAAGAGAAGGAAAAGAAAAAGAAAAAAAAAAGCAAAGAGAAAGAAATAAATATATCCCTAGCGTTTTAATTGAAACATCTATCTCTATCGATTGGAGTAGGCCGTGTGCACACCCGATTTCAAAGTCAAGTCTGGGGGTGTGTTACACGTGTATTATTGGGGCTGCTATGATTTAGCACTTTTGTGTGCTCTTTTGGGTTGCGATTAGCCATCATGTTTATCTTTGCATTCCAAACCGTAACCTAAGCCTCGTGTATACCTAAAGTCCTATCGATTCATCTTGTGAGTTCACGAGCACCGTGAAGAGAGTGTGACAGGGCGAGCTTATGGCTCTCGACGTTGATGGATTTCAACGGAGTTAATTCTGAGTTCCGGTCTTGGGTAACACTCCCCTTTGCGATTTGCTTACTTTCGTACTACGCGTGACCACAAGATTCACCAATATTCCATTTTTGAGAAAAAATAAATAAATTTCTTTTTACGCATTTACACTTTTATAAATTAGCTAGCATATGTAGAAACTTCTTCTAATGAACTTCTATGTACACAAGTATGCAACTTCGCATTCTATTCCATCTTTGTAATTTTTTGGCTAGCTATGTTTTTCCTACTCCGCCGGATTTGTTTGCTCGGGACGCGCAAACAGGTAAGTCTGGGGGTATGATGAGTCCCATTTATATACACATTTATGGACTCATCTGGGCCGATTATCTAGTCTATGCACTACACTTTAGGCATGTCTTCATTCATATTTGTGATTCCTTGCTAGGTGCACTCTTAGGCCCGTTTCAGTGTGCATTTGCGCTCCTTGTTATTGGGGGTAAGCACATGGTGCTCCCCTTCCATTTCTCTATGTTTATCTGGTGCTGGAGGTGTATTCCTAACTATTTTATCTTATATGCAGGTGGCCGGATTATCTTGTATCCAGTTTTCTCCCAGAATTCATGACTGTGTGAAATGCACGGTCGTGCGTTTTCCTTGACGCACGGGCTGTTGCGGTCGTGCACTCTGATCTGGGCAGAAAACAATCGATCTGAATTTACTCGTGCGTTTTGACGCACGGGCAGATTTGCCCGTGCGTGAGTAAAACGCACGGCCTCCTGTTTCTTCTATTTTTAGCTATTTCTGAATTTACCCGTGCGTTTTGACGCACGGGCGGATTTGCCCGTGCGTGAGTAAATCACACGGGCGGCGCAGCTTCGTCTTCATGCCAACTTTATCTTTAATTAACGCACGGGCAATGCACGGTCATGCGTTCGACCGTGCGTGACCAAAATTCTGCCTGTTTAGTATTTAAAGAAGGAATTGCTGCTGCCATCGAAGGAGAGACGGAGAGCTCGATCCCCCTCGCGGGAAAAGCCGGGAATCCCGCCATTTTCCCCCCTTCCACCATAGGAGACAAGAGGAGACCTTCTCCGGCGATCTCCTTCATCATTCCTCCATCCGGGAGCATTTGCAAGCTTTCTCCGCCACTAGCTCAAGCATTCCTCGCCGAGGAGACCATAGAAGCGCTGAAGATCGTTGGAGCGGTGACAGCCTCCTTCGAGTTAGCACACCATCTGAGGGCCGAGCCCGGAGAGAGCCCGACAACCTCTCATTCCGGCCAAGAACCCAAGACGCGGTGACATCTTCTTTGTGGTCCTCTCTAACCCTTGATGCTTGTACTTTCTTTGTGTTGTTGTATGAACACATGTTAGGTTAATATTATGTATTTTTGCTTGTGTTCATGTGCAATGATGATGTGGTGGCAAGAATAGCCCTTTTGTTGTTGTGATAGCCTAGGTTGTTTGTGCGTGAAGCAACATAGCGATTGCTAGTGGTGATGTTAGCGAAGAGGTGAATACGACCCTCACAAAAACTCGCACTGTGGCCACTCCACCCGCTTACCGAAGCGCGGCATCGCGGCCGCTGCACTCACCCACACCTTGCGAAGCGGTGCTTTTCGACCCGCATTTCTCTTCATTTTGCAATAGCATAGGAACCCAAATAACAACCCCCCCCCCCCCCATTGTTACTTAGTTATCCTTTTAACTAATTTTTGGTTTGAGCAAATCATACTACCCAACTTGCGGTCCTTTAAGAACGATATTCGGGGAGTTCCTCCCTATTTTATTACTTGAGCGACCGGTGCACTGCCGTCGTATTGCATTTCGTGCTTGCTAATTAGCAGTGCTGAAATGGCGCGTCAGATCCCCCAAGCACTACTTTGCACCCTGATAAGTCTTAATAAGCGTCATGTGTGCATAACACCTTGGTAGTTGTACTATTTTTCATGTGCATTGAAAGCAAATATAGCTTTTTGGGTGGAAGTAATTCTAAAAATGCATTTTTGATAATGTTGTGTTTATTCCATTATACATGTCATGTGTTTTAATTAAATCATTTGTATACTCTTATCAAAACACTATTTGTACACATCATTATCTCTTACAAGACTTCTACTCATGAGAATTAGAGTCTAATGCATATCTACATTTCTTCTCTATAATCATTAGTAGATGCACTAGATAACTTTGCATGATCTCTACAATGTATAAGTTTACTTGAATTACAAATTTAACATTGTATCTTTCTTTCTTGTTGGTGCCAAAAATGGTACCTCCAAAATTCACACTAAAAGGGGATGGGAGAAAACTGCGAAGTGCAGGTTACTAAGGCAGAAGATGCTGGAACAAAAAGGAAAACGATCACGAAAAAAACGATCACGAAAAAGTGAGACCGCCTACACAGGTTGTAAGCTGGAGCCTCGGAGCCAAAAAGTCCTTTCTCAGGTACCCCTACCCCTCTATTTATAGACGAGGGGGCTGCCCAAACGGGCAGTACTGAAAAACTACGGGCTGCCCGGGGTACAGGAGAGTCGGGGCAGAAAATGGGGTACAAATAGTAAAAATAGAAAAAAATGCCCAGACCGCTCGGACTGGCGATCACGAATTGCTTCGGCTTCTTGGAACATAGAAAACTAGGCCAGGCTGAAGGCTGGCGGTCTGTGCGATCACAAAATATGAAGACCGCTGAGACCGCTATTTTTGAGCTGTAAATACTAGATCGCGGGCTTTCCGGGCAAACATAATCCCCGCACATTTTTAAGTTACACTGGAACTTCGAAAATGTAAACTTTGATCGCCGAGATCGCGATTGTCATAAATGCGGCTTGAGCTATAAATACCGCCTCAGATTCTCGGATTCCACAGCATTGATAGATCTTGATCCTTGAGCGGTCGCTGTTTACTGAGATCGTAAAAGAATTTTTCCTTTGAGATGGATGCTTTAGACTTGATGAAAATATCAGCGCAATCCCGAAAATCGCCAGGATCTGCGTCGAAAACAAAGAAAATTATTTCGAAGAAGACCGTCAATTCTAACAAGGAGAAATCGATCAAGAGTTCAAAGAAAAAAGATGATCCTGCTTCCAAGGCTCTTGTTGATTTAACGATCGCAGAGGCTGCTGTCAAGATGACCCCGGAAGTGGTCAATCAACCTGCCGATTGTCCTGGAGAGACCGCTTCTGTGGAGTCGATCAAGGCTGCTATGCTGCAGGTGAAGGCTTCAGCTGAGAACCTTAGAAGCCAGATCGCTGATAAAGAAAAAACCGCTAGAGACTTAAAAAGAAAGGAAGCTAGTTCTCCTGATCGGACCGCTAAGAGGGTGAAAACTGGACAAATTATGACCGCTGGCGACATCAATCTTCAGACTTATCTTTCTGAAGATAACCCTGTTGAGAATCTTTCAAGCGTAAGCAATCATACTTCAAATTTTATACCTACTTCAAAATTGACTTCTATTAATTTTTTCCTTGATTATTTCAGTCAATGGATCCTTTTGAGGTTGAACGACTTAGAGTGATCGCCGAGGAAGAAGCTGCTGAAGAAAAAAGAAAAGAAGAAGAGAGAAAGAAGAGAGAAGAGGAAGAAGAGAGGAGAAAGGAAGAAGAAAGAAAGAAGAAAGAAGAGGAAGAAGAGAGGAGAAAAGAGGAGGAAAGAAAAGTAAAAGAGGATGAGATCGCCAGGCTTGCGGCGATCACTGAGAATTTAAAGAAGAGAGAAGAAGAGAAAAGAAAGCAGGAGGAGACCGCCAAAGCAGAGAGGGAGAGAAAAGAGAGAGAAAAGATTTCTATGGCCGCGGAGAAAGAAAGGAAAGAAAAAGAGGAAGTTCTAGCTGATGAGAAGAAGAAGGATAAGGAGAAAAAAAAGAGGAAGAAAGAAGAGAAAAAGAGGATCGCTGGAGAGGCGGTCTCGGTCCAAAAAGGAAAAGAGAGAAATGAGACCGCTGCGTCTCATGATCACGGCGATGCTTTGTTAGAAGCGGAAACAGAGCTGGATGCGGAGGCGGCGGGCCGCGCAACTGCGTTAAACTTTATTAAGGCTGGTAAGGCGAAGATGGTCGCGAGACCGATTGGTTCACTTCCCAAACTTGCTTTCCGCCCTGCGTCTCCTGGAAGGCGACCTGAGGTTGTCATTATCGAAACTGATGACATTCTTGTTAGTAATGCTGAATTAAAAAGAAGAAGAAAAGAAGGCGAGCGGTCGCGAAAAAGACAATTAGAAAAAATCAATTTAGAATGTCTAAGGGGATCTGACCGCCTTTTGTTGACCGCCAATGCTGCGGTCTCAAAAGATGCTGAGAAGAACTTATTTGACTGCGGTCTTTCTACACTGTCAAGTATTTCACGCGAAATCCTTACTTTCTTTTTGATAATAAATGTTGATTACTTTTGACCGTTCTCTCTCCTGATTGTAGATGAAATCGTGAGCTCAGCTTCTGAAGAAGGTGAGATACCAAGAAAAGTTTTAATTCCTCCAGAGTTCGCCGATCTCCTTAAGCCGATGCTTGTCGACATGAGGGTCATGCGAGATCGCGAGAGGATGCTAGAAGACCGCCTCCGAATCCAGACCGCGAATTTTGAAGCCAAGGAGAAGCAAATTCTTTCAAGTTTTGAAGCCAAAGAAAAGCAGACCCGAGGCGAGTTCGAAGAAAAACTTCAGAAAGCTGAAAAGGATGCTGATTATTATAGAGGGAAGGCCGCGACACTTGCTGCTGAGATTGCTAATCTCCGGGGGGGACCTCAAATGTCGATGAAGGCGGGCACTTCCAGCGGTCTCACGGAAAAGAGATCGGCGGAAATCGTGGTAATCCCTATGGAACAAGCAGACCGCGAAATGTCTAAAATCCATAGGGCTGCCATGGTTGCCAATCACAGCCTAGCTTCTGTATGGACCGCGGTCAACGAGATGCAGGATGTGGCGGCATTCGTTGGTAGGAGGAAGGATTAGAGGCGATGAGACCGCAGCCCCTTTTTTCTTTCATTTAGCGATCTCTTTAAAAACACTGCTTAGTTGATTTCTGGTCTGTAAGATATATCTAACTTTGCTGTGGTATTATCTTTAACGTTATGGTACTTATTTTACGGTCTGGCTTTTATGAATTCAATTTTATTAAAGTGCGTATTGTGGATTGTCTGTTGCGATCTGTATGCAAGCTGTTTGGTGACTCCTAAAAAGCTAACAATTATGCGATCTATCTGAGGAGAATTTCTATGCGCGTTTGTTATTTTTGGAGCCTATATAGCTTCTAGCGGTTTGATCTATCTGTAGGGCGATCTCTAGAAATACAATCATTGCTTAATCATCTTCTTCCCTCTTTAAATAGTTGCTCCTCTGGATCATTATTTTATTCTTCTCAAGCTCTTTAGTTTACTGATCCCTGCGATCTCATAAAATGGTGTCCGCGCGCTCCAAAGCTGCTGAGGTTTTTTTGAGCTCCGATCACAAATTCGGTCAAATCTCAGAGGCGGAATACTCTTCATTCATTGAAAAATATGAGATCGATGACGAGATCACGATCAGAATTCCATTCGAAGATGAAGACTTAAATTCTGGAGATGAAGATAAATACGTCATCCCGATTGACCACTTCGCTTATGGTCTTCAAATTCCTATTCCTTGGGAAATGTTAGAAGTGATGAATTATTACGGTCTCGTTCTTGCTCAGATCCCGCCAAACTCGATCGGTCTGATGAGTGTCTTTATCAATTATTTGAGATCGGTGAAGCTAAAATTCACAATGTCGATCTTTCGAGGTACGTTTTCTGTAAAGGTTTTAAAAGAGGGTCAGAATAAGGAAGAGTTCAAAGGTTTGTTGTATCTCAGCTGTAATTGAATAAAGGTTCTAAATCTTCCGAATAAAATTTCTCTCTGGACTGAGGGGTATTTGATCTTTGAAGGCGATCTCGGCGGCCTCGCCAGCCGTCCCTCTCCGCGAGCAGAGAAGATATTTAGAAAAGAAAAATTTATTTCAGAGGAAGAACTTGCAGTCTTGAAATGGCTGGCGGGAAAACGATTCGATCTGAATCATTACCTGGCGATCTGGCCTGATGTTGCCGCGGTCTTACCGGAAGAAAGTAAGCTGCAATTTCTTATGACTCTCAACGGTCTCTTTAATAGAATTTGGAAACTTAACCTGTTTTCTGTTTACAGCCGGATTCGCGATCCCAAAAGTCGACCCAGTGACGCCGAGTGGTGAAGTCCTTACCCAGCGTGAAAGGCGTCTGAAGCAAGACCGCCAGAGAAAAGCGAAGGAGATCGCCGAGGAGGGCGATCTGGAGGAGGGACCATTTCCCTTATTGGGTTTTGGAAAGAGAGTAAAGGATACCAAAGGAAAATCTCTACTGAGATGGGGTGAGACCGGAAAGTCTCTGAAGGTGTCAACCGATCTTCCTTTTTGGGGAGGGAGATTTTCGAATCATGCTTTCGCGGTCACCTCTGCCCTTTATGGAAAAAAGAATGCTAATGAAGCACTGAGGATCAGGACCGACGATCTCCCTGATGTATGCGCTCAGGTGACCGCCCGAAGCACGGTTTTGAACCATCATATGGGGCGGTCTCTTCGCGCATCTTTGCAGCATGCGGAGCGTCTGCAGGATCGTTTTGATGTAAGCATTCAAAGAAAATGCGATCTTTAAATATTATCTTACCTTGACCGCTTCGATCTGACATTTTCTTTACAGAATTTCAAGAAGACCGCATATGATATCCATAACCCCGACTATCTCAGATCCCTATATACTCATGTCAGGGATGCATCGAACAAAACGATTGCTATTCTTCATGAAAAAGATGGACTTACTGCTGATTTCTGGGATACGACTTTTGCCGATCTCTTTCCTGAGATCGCAGAAATGATCGAGGAGGCAGAAAAGAAAAAAGCTAAGGAAACGAAGACTGCTGAGACCACTGAAGATGAATCTGCCGAGATCGTTGGAAGTCAAGACGATCACGCTTCCCCTAGTGGAAGTGTTTTTCTTGGCGAGGAAATGAGCTCAGCAGCGGCCTCAGATTCTGCATCGAGGGAGACTGGTAGTGAAAGTGAGTCCTCGGAGAGTTCCACTTCTTCTTCAGAGGAGCGGTCTCCGCGAAAAAAGAAGCAAAAGAACTAGTCTTACCATTTCCCAACAAATGATGTAATTGCCGGTCAATGACCGCACCTGATATTGTAATTTTCTAAAATGAATGAAAAGTTATTTTGTTCGTGAATGATGATTTTTTTTTGTATTTGTTTTTGCTATATTATTTATGCAAATCGATCACAGCTTCTATCATATGCAATCACAGCGTAATAGATTTAGCATTCGATCTCAATGCTCTAGGTTTCAGCGTTTTCTAATTTATTAGAAATTTGACAAATCCAAAACTATATAAAAAAGGATAATTCTGCGATCTCGAATAATCGGACCATCTATAAGGAGATTAGAACTTGATAATGAATCTTTATAAATATCATTGCGGCGATCTAAACAATACTCAGACCGCCATTTTGAGGAAAAAACCCAACCATCAATTGATAGGGATTGAAGGATTATGAGCACTTTCTTGTAATCTTTGAATAAGAACAATTCAGACCGCGATCCCAGTATGATCAGATCGATCGCTATCAAGACCATTTAAGAGATTTCTAAATAACAATTCCAATCTTCTTTGAAAAGCCTTGCCTGACGATCACTTCTGCCCTTTCCTGGAGAAAAATGAAGCTGATGACCATAAGCAGCTTAAGACTTCTTCCAACAATTCCATTCCTGAAAACCAGACCTCTTTAGAAAATTTCGCCTAGCGATCATGAAACACTGATACTGGCGATCACCTTTGTTCTGATCCTGGAGAAGATCAAGCCATAAACCATGAACAATGTTGACCACCCTTTGAAGAGAGGAAAGTATGCGGTCTCATAAGGTCTGACCGCCCGATCTCAATATAATAGAGAATGAGTTTGCAGGAAAAGGGAGGATAAAAAAGGAGAGGAGAATTTCAAAGCAGTTTGCAGGGTCGGTGTGGTCATGCCGATGAGGCTATACCGACATTGCTTTTCTCAAAGGATTACTGAGTTTACTTCAAACTTGCCAAACTGAGGTTCAGGTGACGGTCATAGATGTTTCTGGCCATCCCTTACTTAACCACGCTTCAACGAGTATTCGAGAGTTACAGACCAAAATGATCGGTAGGGCAGGTGTGGTCATGCCGCGGAGGCTACACCGACATTGCTTTCCCTGAAAGATCATTAAGATTGTAACAATGTCCTTTTCAATGCATGACAGAGCTGAGCCAGCCACCTAGACCTCCTTGAAACGCTGAGGTGTGCCAGATGTCAGCAAGGACCGACATCCTAAACTTCCACCGCTCGAGCTTGGCGAGCTACTGCTACACAGATTCGAAATCTCCCCGACATCTGCGGTCCTGGCAGAATTACACGTCGAGCTAACAAGTCGAGGGGGAAGATAGTAGGATCCGTTGATATCTCTCTTGACAGGTTTTTTTAAGCTTTTTTCAAAAATCAACTTATTTTCAAGACTTATCATCCATCACTTGTATTGCGAATGCTTTGATAATACTTGCGTGATGTTTAAGAAAAGAAAAAGTGAGGAACAAGAATAAGTGAATTAGATACGAACATTTAAGAGAAGAAAAGGTTGAGATCATCTCCGCTCCATGAATGAGGCAACTCTTCTCCTTCATAAGTTTGGAGATGGTAAGCACCATTTTTAAGCACATTCTTTACCACGAACGGCCCTGCCCAATTTGGATTAAGCTTTCCAACTGAACCAGCTCTTGCTGCTGCATCTACCTTCTTCAAGACTAGATCTCCAACAACGAATTCTTTGGTTCTTACATTTTTATTGAACAGCCTCGCCATTCTTCTTTTCACCTCTTCCTGTCTGATGGTTGCAGTATCTCTTAATTCCTCAATTAAATCAAGGCTGCATTTTAATTCTTCATCATTTCCTTCCATCCAATCAATTTGATTTTGTTGTGCCAATAATACTCTTGGGCTTTTTACTTCAAATTCTACCGGAATAAGAGCTTCGGAACCGTGTGATAATTTGAACGGAGTTTCCCCAGTAGCAGAACTTGGAGTTGTCCTTAAGGCCCATAAGACGGAAGGTAATTGTTCTGCCCAGTTGCCTCTGACATTTTCTACCTTCTTTTTCAAGAGATTTATGATGAGTTTGTTGGCGGCCTCTACCTGCCCATTGCTTCTAGGATGATGCACGGAAGCGAAACGTAGCTCAATGCCAATTTGCTTGCAGAAACTAATAAGAGTTGAATTGTTGAACTGAGAACCATTATCCGTGATGATTGCCATTGGAATCCCATGCCGACACACTATCTCCCCCCAAATAAAATTTTTCACGGCTTGAGTGGTAATTCTCGCCAATGCTTTTGCCTCAATCCATTTGCTGAAATAGTCAATCATGACTATAATGTACCGACGTTGCCCACTTGCCATAGGGAAAGGCCCAATCAAATCCATCCCCCAAACTGCAAACGACCATGGAGTTGCTATTGACTTGAGTTGTTGAGCCGGCTGATTTTGAAGAGGAGCAAACTTCTGGCACTTTACACATTTCTTCGCAAAATTTTCCGCATCCTTCCTCATCTGGGGCCAAAAGTAGACTTGCCTCAGAATTCTTTTTTCCAATGTTCTGGCTCCAGAGTGACTTCCACATTCTCCAGAGTGGATCTCCTGAAGGACCGCTGGAATCTCCTCCTCCGAAACACACCGTGCTAATGGTGAAAGGAAAGTTCTTCTATAAAGTACTCCTGCAACAAGATAATAGTTAGCTGCTTTCTGTTTAAACCTTTTCCTATCCTTTATTGATGAATGGAGTTCTCCAGTTGAAAAATAAAGAACAAACAGATCCATCCAAGACGGATGTTGATCAATCTCCATGACCTCTCCTTCTTCAATCGCCGGGCGAAACAACTCCGAAGTTGTTCCTCCTGAGAGAAGCCCAAATTTTGCCAACTCGTCTGCTTCCACGTTCTCACCTCTTGGAATATGATTGATAGTAAAGCTTTTGAACTTCCCAACCTCAATTTTTACCAGGGTTAAATACTGCTTTAAAACACTATCTCTAGTCTCGAAAGTCCCGTTTACTTGAGAAGCCATCACCAAGGAATCTGTGAAAATTTCGACATCATCAATTCCCAGCTCCCTAGCAAACTTGAGACCGGCTAGCAAAGCCTCGTATTCCGCCTGATTGTTTGTTACTTGAAAATAGAACTTCAGCGCTTGATCCAGCCTTACTCCATTTGGGTTGACTAGGACAACTCCCGCTCCGGAAGAATTTTTCCCCGAAGCTCCGTCCACGAAGATTTTCCAGGCAAGGGGCACTCCGACCCCCTTTTGTGACTCACCTTCTTTGGCATCCACCATGAAGTCTGCTAAGACCTGAGCTTTGATTGCCATCCTTGGAACATAGGATATGTCAAACTCACTGAGCTCTATTGCCCACTTTGCCAACCTGCCTGAATGCTCCGGCTTCTCTAAGACACTTTTCAATGGAAGATCAGTAACGACTTGAATCGAATGATTCTGGAAGTATGGTCTTAGTCTTCTTGCTGAAATTACGAGCATCAAAGCTAGCTTCTCTAGGATCGGGTAGCGAGTCTCCGCATTCTTCAGAATTCGACTTACATAGTAAACCGGAAATTGTTTCTTTTTCTCCTCTCGGACCAGAACAGAGCTTATAGCATCGGCGCCAACTCCTAAATATAGGAAAAGACTTTCTCCCTCTCGCGGGCTTTAGAGCAAAGGAGTTGATGTCAACTGCCTCTTCAGCTGAGTGAAAGCATCATCACACTCTTGAGTCCATTCAAACCTGGCCCCTCCCCGGAGAGTCTTAAAGAACGGTGCACTTTTATCACCTGACCGGGAGATGAATCGACTCAAGCCTGCCATTCTCCCTCCCAACTGTTGAACCTCTTTGGGGGTCTTGGGAGGAGGCATTTCCAAAATAGCTTTCACTTTGTCTGGATTGGGTTCTAACCCCTCTGGAGTGAGGAGATGACCCAAAAATTTACCTTTGTTTGCTCCGAAAACACACTTCAACGGATTCAACCTCATATTGAAAGTTCGTAGGGTTGCAAAAGTTTCTGAGAGATCTTTAAGATGAAAGGAAAAGGATTTGCTTTTTACCAAGAGGTCATCGACATATACCTCAAGGTTTCTTGCCTTTTGACTCTTGAAAACTGTATCCATCATTTTTTGATAAGTTGCTCCGGCATTTTTCAGCCCAAAAGGCATCACGAGATAACAGAAACAACCATCATTCGTGATGAATGAAGTATGCGGTATATCTGGTTTATGCATCTTGATTTGATGATAACCTGAAAAAGCATCTAAAAAACTCATACAAGAAAAACCTACCGCAGAATCCACTAAAGAATCTATCTGAGGCAAGGGATAGCAATCCTTGGGGCAAGCTTTATTGAGTTTAGTAAAGTCGACACACATCCTCCATTTTCCACCCGACTTCTTTACCATTACAACGTTCGACACCCATTCCGGGTATTGGATTGGTTGGATGAACTTTGCCTTCAGGAGCTTCTCTACCTCTTCACGGATAGGCTGTGCTAGAGTAGTTGCAACAGACCTCTTCTTCTGCTGGATCGGGATGAAGTTTGGGTCAAGATTGAGATGGCGGCAAGCAACATCTGGATCTACTCCGGGCATATCATCTGCCGACCAAGCGAAGATGTCTAGATTTTGTAGAAGACAAGAGATGAGCTGACCCTTGTCAGCTTCGGATAACTCAGCGTTGATGGAGAGGCTCTTGCTCTCATCTTCCTCGCTGATCCGGACCTCTTGAGTTGCTTGAGCAGGTTCCAAGCGAACTCCATCTCTTGCATCCTCCTCAATTTCCTCTGCAACTTGGACATGTTCAGGAGCTTCAATGGATTCAGCCATCATAACTTCCTGGGAAGGAGAAGACACGATCACGTTGACCGTCTTCACATAGCACTCTCTAGCTTTTCTGGGGTGGCTCTTGATTCGATGTTGCTTGCCATTCAAGGCGAACTTCACCGCTTGGTGATAAGTGGAGACAATGGCTTGATACCCATTCAGAAAGGGTCTCCCGAAAATTGCGTTGTAGCTACTGGGAGCATCAACGACTATAAATTTGACCAACTTCACTATCCCTCCCAGAATCACAGAAAGAGTAACGAGCCCTTCCACTTCTTTCTTCTCTCCTGAAAAACCATAGAGGGGGCCTTCAGTTGAAAGGAGGGTTTTACCTGTCCTCAATGCCCCGAAGGCGGGTTTGAAGAGCACATTGACTGAACTCCCCGTGTCAATCAGAATCTTCTCTACTGTATAATTTTCAATTACGGCTTTGATGACGACCGCGTCGTCAAAAGGATTCGCGGTCTGAGGAAGATCTTCGTCTCCAAAAGTTACCGTCCCTCGAACCGGAGCAGAAGAGGTAGCAGCAACCTCTGACTGGTAAACTCTCTTCAAACTTGCCTTTCTCGAGGACTCCAGTCCTGCACCCCCATGGATGCAAAAAAGCTTGCCCAAGGAGCCTTCGTCATCAGCATCCATGCATTCATTGGGAAAGCCGATATTGCCAAGATGGCCAATATCGTCCACTTCTTCGCATTCCCAATGGACTTCCGCTACTTCCTTAGCCTTGGAGGTTGAGGCTTTGGAAGAATCATTCTTCTGGATGAGATCTCGAAGCTTACCCTCCTTCAGAAGCTTCTCTAAGAACAGGCGGAGAGCTCTGCAATCCTCCGTTAAATGACCCCTATCTCTGTGATATTCACAATAGAGAGTTGGGTTTCTGGTTTTCGGGTCAGAATTTAGCGGAGCTGGCCTCTTAAAAAAGGGCTGCTTCTGAAGTACTTGAAGCACTTCGTTCATAGAAACGCCAAAGTCCGTGAAGGACTCTTGGGATTCATTGTAAAGTGAAGGAATGGGTAGAAGAGGAGGTTGAGCATACTGGATCTGGTGGATGGGGGCGACTTGCGGAGCAGGAGTAACAGGAGTTGGAAGAAATGAATTTTGAAGTGGGAAGGACTGATTACCTCGGTTGAAGCGGTTGTTGCGGTAATTCTTACCTCTCGGAGCTGGAGGTGGAAGCTCTTGTCGGGGCTTAGAGGAAGACGGAGCCGGATAAAATCCCGCAGAGCCTTTCTGAGTTGCCCTGTTTGTCAAATTGCTCACATAAGTGGGGTTGTTGATCTCCCCTTCTATGTAGCGATTGGCAATGCTGATCAGCTCCTGATAGGAGCTAGGCTCCTTGGTTGTGACTTTGAACTTCAGAGGACCCTCCTGCAGGCCACTGATCAAAGCTACCATATAGAGCTCGGGATCCATGTCTCTGACTCCCAAGATCTCCTTCTGAAAGTGATCAACGAAATGCGCTGCAGTCTCGTTGTCCCCTTGCTTAGTTTTGAAGAGGGTCGCAGGACCACTCTTCCTTTTCTTTGCGGTGGCGAACCTCAGGAGGAGCTCTTGCCTCAGGGCGGCAAAGCTTGGGATAGATTGACAAGGCAGCTTATAGAACCATTCCATGGCCGACCCGTCAAAAGAGGTAACCATCAACTTACAACTCACTCCATCTGAAATGGTCCTGAGGGCAACTGCAGACTCGAAGGCTTGATGATGACACATCGGGTCAGTCTCCCCTGTATACACAGGTAGACGGGGCTCTCTGAATCCATGAGGAATTGGATCCCGTCGAATCTCATCAGTAAAGGGGGAAGGCTCCCCAAAAACAGAAGGTCCTGGAGGAGGAAGAAAAGGAGCAGGAGGATCTTGAGGGTAAGCAAACCCTTCTTCAAAATTCAGGGTTTGGGCCGGAGGCCCCTGGGCTGCAGCTTGGAAAGAATTTCGACGGGCGGCGAACTCCTCATGCTGAGATCGCTGAGGAGCTGCGGGCTGAAAAACGGCATGACCGCTCGGGTGACCGCCTGCCATGCGGTCTGGAGTGGCGACCTGAGAGGATTGGGGAAGGATCTTCTGGGAGATCGCGGCTAGAACCTGGTTCATAGCCTCAATTTGCTTCGCGGACTCCTGCTGAGCCCGGACGACCTCTTGCCGATCTCGAGCGGCCTCTTGCTGAGACCGCGCGATCTCCTGCTGAACAGAGGTGGCATCCTGCCTGGCTCGGGCGGCCTCACGGAGAGCTTGTTCAACACGAAGCTCGAAGCGGCGTTCAAGCGCTTCTAACGGATTGTGATCGGAAGGGGGAACACTGGGAGATCGCAAGGGACGACCTCTACGACGATCAGCCATCTTGAAAGCCTGGGTTTCACCTAGCACTTCGAATCTGAAGGTCGCGTGTTCGTTCTGTTGGTGCCAAAAATGGTACCTCCAAAATTCACACTAAAAGGGGATGGGAGAAAACTGCGAAGTGCAGGTTACTAAGGCAGAAGATGCTGGAACAAAAAGGAAAACGATCACGAAAAAAATGATCACGAAAAAGTGAGACCGCCTACACAGGTTGTAAGCTGGAGCCTCGGAGCCAAAAAGTCCTTTCTCAGGTACCCCTACCCCTCTATTTATAGATGAGGGGGCTGCCCAAATGGGCAGTACTGAAAAACTACGGGCTGCCCGGGGTACAGGAGAGCCGGGGCAGAGAAAATGGGGTACAAATAGTAAAAATAGAAAAAATGCCCAGACCGCTCGGACTGGCGATCACGAATTGCTTCGGCTTCTTGGAACATAGAAAACTAGGCCAGGCTGAAGGCTGGCGGTCTGTGCGATCATAAAATATGAAGACCGCTGAGACCGCTATTTTTGAGCTGTAAATACTAGATCGCGGGCTTTCCGGGCAAACATTTCTTATCTTGATAAAGTAAATCATGTTAACATTCTCTTTTAAACTTATTTTCCGCTACGCCTTGTTTACACAATTTTAATTATTTACTCTCTAAACAAGTGCTATTATGTTTTGATAACAAGTGATATTTTCTCTTGGCCTTCAGTTGATAAAAATCTCTTTTCTACTAGACTAAAACTCTTACTCATTTACCTTGATTAAAACTCTAATAAAGATGTTTACTTACAAAATCTTGAACCATGCTTTCCACTATGTATACTACTTGTACGCTCGATCATGAATAATTTCTTACCCAATAAGTGGTATTTATTTATTTATTTAATGGTACCTCACACCTACAAATCAACTCTCTTTTACTCATTCACCAATTGGTATCTCTGAGTGGTAAATCTTTGTTATGCTCATTCCCTTCTATTTTAAAAATATTAAACCTTAAAGCATTATATTTTCTCTCCACCCTATTTTGATAATACCAAAATGGGGAGAATAACATTGAAAGAAATTCACACTTAAGGGAAGTAAAATACAAAGGGTGATTTGATGTAGGCAAAGCACTCATATAGGGGGAGCATCTATATAGGGGGAGCATATGCATATTATCACTCTTATCCTTTACTATAAACTCAAATCTTATAAATGAATGATTTCTTTCTAAGAGGATTTGTTTTTTTCAAAAAGGGGGAGTTTGTTGGAACATACTTTCCACATCTCTTAGTTTGAGAATAACAAATGTCATTGTATTTGATCATACTTTCCATGTGTTTATAGTGTGTAGGAATATTAGCTTTCAAGCCCCTATGAGTTCAAAAAAGAAAGACGACGATTCTCTATCATTACGATGCTCTATTGCTATCGCGGGGGCGTTAACGCTACTGCTACCGCTGACAAGTTTTACTACGGTGCGTTGATGCTACCAATGGCAATAAAGTTGGCATATTTGGAAACAGCATCGAGATGGAAATATCATCGAGAAAGGAATGTCGACGGTACTCAGATATAGCAGGTTCTACCGCGACACATTAAGGCTAACGCCCAATGGAAACTTATGGAAGTCCCACCATCATGCTGCTGATAGAGGAGCAAAAGAGGAAAGAGATCCCACTACAAGGAAAGATTTATCGCTAACGTGACGCATTAGTATTACCGCGGCACGGTAGGAGGGGCTGCCAAAATTAGAGCAAGAATGTTGCCAAGGTTGACTCAATCTGTGTGCCAGCCTGTTGCTTAAAGAGGCTACCTCTCGAAAGTAGCACTACCGCTGACGCTAGGTCCCGAGTCCATTTAAAGAGTGGTCCTCCTATTAATGGTGCTGATTGACGACGAATACAGACACAACTCTTATACCTTTGTGAGAGACTCCTCCTTACAGCCAAGAGAACTCCATCAACGCTCGTGAACGCTAAGAAATTGAAGAATGATCGATCATGCTTACATCATCTTCAAGTTCAACATATGAGGTTTTTTTTGATGTTTTAGTTTTATTATTGTTTGTAACTCTTATCTTTTGACGTTGGAGAAATTTGCCCGTGGTTGAAGACAAGGGCCTCACGAGGACTAGGGAGATGTTGTCACGTGGGTGTGGCGATTAGGTCTAGGGTTAGATTTAGGGGCGGTTCGATTCCTCATCTGAGAGATATATGCTAGAGCCAACAAGTCCTTGGGAAAAGGGTCGGTATAGAAAACCAAAAAGGTTTTTACATTTGCCTCAATTCCAAGCGTCATTGGGATTAAGTTTTGTAATCATGTTTAAAATAATAATATTAACTTTTTCTATAGTATTGACGTGTTAACTCCGATCGTTGAAATATAAACAAAAATGGACCTCTCTGTCACTAACGATGAGTGGTAAATTCTACTATTGGCGGTAGCAACAGATACTTCATCTCTCTTGCATCGTGCAACATAGTTTCATAAAAGCTTACATCATTGTCTTGACTAAAATATTTTCATAAAATATATTCAACTCATAAGGGCGCTTACAGATCCAACATATAGATCAGCTAAAGCCAACCAGTTCTTAGGGAGAAGACTAGGTATAGAAAACGAAAATTGTTTTGCATATTTTCGCCTTGATTTCTAGCGTTATAGAAATTCTATTTTGTAATCAATTTTATCAATGCTAATCATGTCTCCATTTGTTCAATAAAAATAATTTGGATTTCAATTCTAGAAATTCACTTTTGTTACAATCTATTTCTTATAAAATATCAATAGTTTTCTATTAAAATATAAAGATTTCTAAAACCCTTATTCACCCCCTCTAAGAGCGCCTTAAGATCCAACACCTTCATCCTCACTCAACCCAGCTTAATGCTTGGGGTGTAGATTTTTTTACAAATAGTGTTAGCACAATAATCTTAACAAATAAAATATAATAAGGTGTGAAATAAGTAATCGGATAAATAGGCCTAGCGAATAAGGTGTGCAATGCTGATGTTATGATGTTCAATATGCAATTTCATATGTTTTACCCCTATGCCGATTGAGTGACCAGTTCTGCAATATATACACCAGCTTCACCGCCATGGCCAACCAGTGACAGGGGAAGGCCAAACTTGAATACTAGGGCATGGACACAACACGTGCCTAGGATGTAACCATACCTTTGTACTAGCGATGAGGGCACACATACTCGTCTTCATCATCACTCTGGCAGAATCGTATCACACAATGATAGAGGTTCCAACCTAGATGATAGATATCTAGCCTACAGTTGCCTCTGCTCAGAATTAACCCGAGTCCATCGTCTTACTCATCCATCAGTGTGATCTAGCTGAAGAGCTGTAGACCCACCATATCTATGCACCTATTCCACCGATCATGAATGTATGTTGTATGGTTAACATAAGAATGATGCATCATTTTATTCCATTATTCATAACCACATTCATCGTGCTTGTTTCATCCTTAAGCATTTGTTCAAATCATATTTGTTCCATTTAGTGACTTCAAAATGAGAAGTCTCATTGTGAGAGTATAAGTTAACACATTTTTTATATGTTTGTCCTTGATGGGGATCTCCGAATGTATGGCCACAGTTTTCATATCTCGTAAAGTTCTAAATTTTTCCAACTTGAGTCCCCATTTGGCATAACTAAATGACCTCCAATATGGAAGCACTGAATACCAAAGTTTGAGGTAAGCAAGCATTTCAAAAATCAGCTCAAAGTTATGAAATTAGTAATCAAAAATGACTTGGGATTTATGAAAATTTATTTCCTTGGGAAATCATTTGACCACCTTAAAGACTCCAAAATGGGTTTCACCATTCTGTAAAGTTGTATAACATACATATTTCTACAACCTTACCCTTGATAATTTTTTTCTATTTCAGTGTTTATAGTCCTAAATAATAAGATTGAAATATGAAAAAGTATTTTTGAGTCATTTTCTGAAAACAATTGATTTACTTTTTTTCTCAAATTTGACTAAGTTTTTGAAAGTTGTAAAGGCTCTTGATGGATAAACTTTGAATACCAAAGTTGTAGCCTATATATAAGGATACAACTTTGGTGTTCAAGATTTTCTTAATAGAGGTCATTAGAAAGCCCAAAACTTTGGGGAAAGTTTTAGAAAAACTAACAAAAATAGAAAATTTAATTGATTGTCCTACTTTTGTCACATTTTTAAGGGTCTTAGGATTTATAAAATAAACTTTGGTCTTGATCAGTGTTGTAGAGAATTAAATTCTCTACAATATTGATGTTTGTCACATTTCATAATTCGGCCTGCATCTGATAAATATTAAGCCTTGAAAATGGTTGGATCTGTAGACGCCCTTAGAGGGGGGGGGGGGGGGTGAATAAGGGTTTTTAAAATCTTATATTATATTTTTAATATATTTGAAAATATAAGAGTTTAAGATATGAAATCAAGCATATAAAAATGAGACATCATTTTATTAATATGAAAAGAAGAGTTTTACAAAACTTGATTTCTTATAACGCTAAAAATCGGAGGCGAATAATACTAAAACTCATTTTCATTTTCTATCCCGACTCGTATCCCCATGAACCGGTGGCCCTAGCCTATCCTTCCATGGATACATACTCAAGCCACTCTAGCTAATCCTTCCCCGGATATGGCCTTGATCACCCCCTAGACCTAACCTAGTTCTAGTCTCCAAAAGAAGCAAATTTCTGCCCTAAGTCCTACCCAATCCTAGTCGCCAACACGAGGCGAATTCTCTAACGGTTTACAAAAGATATGAGATGACAATAATAAATCCCTCTAAGAAGCTTCTAAGGTCGGAGACAAAGGATCGTTGTAGAATAAGTGAGGTTGAAGCGACCGCCCTTTGGATATTGCATGATGAAGTCCTCCTTCAGAAACTCTCTAAGATTTTGGTGGGAGATCAACTTTCGGCCAAATAAGGCTCTAGAATTCTAGCACTCCACCTCTCTCAAACTTGTGTGTAAAAAATGAGAGAAGAGGCCTCCTTTTATAGGAGTGAGCGCTAGTGCTACAGTCTGTGCTAGCGCTACTTCCAGCGCTATCCCCACATAGGAATTTTTCTCTGCGTGCGTATCTTCATTCTGGGGAAACATTGCCGCCTTGCCTCTTGTGCTCCGCACTAATGCCTGCGCGATCCGCTAGCACCTGGCGCTAGCGCCTTCTAAAAATTCTACCGGGATTTCGCTAATCATCGCTAGCGCCTGCGCTAGGTGCTACCGCCGGCGCAAGTGGGCATGTTGGATTTTTGGGTTTAAATCTTGGGGCAACCTTCTTATGTCATCCTTGAGTCATATGGACTTGTTTCCTGCACACTTAAACACACAAGATCAAATACACATAGGATTTATTATTCTCAAACCTAGGAGATGTGAAAGACCATGTTCCAACAAACTCCCCCTTTTGATAATAACAAATCCATTAATGATAAATCAGAGCATTAATATATACGCATGATGAAACCTACTTGTGTGTGTGAGAAAGTGATGACTTAGGAAAATTGTCGATTTTGGTATTTAGAATTGCTCCCCCTAAATATATGCTCGCTCTAAATACATGCTCCCCCTATGTGAATGCTCCCCTTAAATGTAAGTTATCGTATTAATCATTAGTCATGTTAGTTTTCCCATTTGATAGCGATTAATATTTATCATGTTAGTTCTCCCCCTTTTGCTATTAGCAAAAGTGGGCAAGGAAGCAATAAATAAAAAAAGAGGATTTTTAATAAAAAGATAAGACATGATCGAGCTTTCTAGAGGAAACAAAATGATAAAGTAGTTTTACGCATAATAAGGTAATGATTTCTAAGTAATTAACCAATCTACCCAGACAATATGTCTACACCCTAGCCCCATACTAAGTGATGGATGGTCATGAGGAGCTGCATACATGCCGTAGGTTGGGGTGTTAGTCATATATGCAAACACTAGAAAATACTCAACCTAGCACTCTATCCCCCCAGTGCCTCGCAAAGCCCTACTGGAACCCTCCCCAGTTAAGGACAAGACATGACTTAGAGGTCAGGTTATCTAATGTCTACAACCCTACGCCCCCGCTATGGTGAGATATGTAATCATGGGATAATAATTAGTGGAAACATTAAGCATTTAAATTTAATGATAAGTTCAAAGCCTATGGGTTTATTTTTTTATTTGAATTTTTTGAAGAACTCACATAGCTATTTTGAAATCCATTAATGAATCAGAGTTATTAGCATAAAATGATATTCGTGTTAGAACAACCAATATAAATTATACCAAACAAGTCTACCACTTGTTGAAAAAAAGGAATTTTGAGATTTAAGACTTTGACATAAGCATGAAAGCGCAAGGTAAAAAATATATGGCGATGATGCGGAAGACTTATAAATATACAAGAAATATTTTTTTGTAAACATGACGATTGATAAGAAGATATATGAGTTAAATTCCAAAAATGAAGATGTTTTTGTAAATCAATTTGCATTTAAAATCTTTAAGTTTGACAATAAAGTAACCGAGCATGAAATAATGTTTTCAAAAAGAGATTACTATAATGTTATTTTAATTCACAAATTCAAAACATACAAAACATTGTAGAGAACATGCTAGGTTATCTTGTGCATTTATATATATGAAGAGTAGAATAGAATTTAGCATTAGGATCCAATACACACGGGAAGAAGTGTTATGGAAGATAATGATGTGCACATAAGTGTATTTTGAATAGAGTAAACAAATGATTTAATCAAAAATACAAGACATATGTAGAGTAAAGTGCACAATAAAACACAAATAATTTTACTTCCACACACTTCAATGCACATAGAAAAAATATACAACTACCAAGGTGCTTTGCACACACAATGCTCATTAAGACTTATCAGGGTGCAAAGTAGTGCTTGGGGGATCACACACTTTATTTTTCAATATTGAATTTTTATGATCCGGTGTACTTAAGAATAAGTGGTGTAAAAAATGAAGGTTTTCACAAGACACTTTACTATTCTTTCCAAGGTGCTCAACCTCACAATGCTTATTAAGACATATCAGGAGGTTCAAGTAGTGCTTGGTGGAGATATCTTTGTCAATTTATTTTATGATTATTTTTTGTACAAAGTTTTCTGAATACACTTGTTTTGCAAACCAATGTACTTCTGAAAGCAGAACCACTTTTCTTAAATATTAAGAGTGCAAATAAAGGTGGTGTAGGTAAGATACTTGTGCAAATTTAATTCGTTGTACAATTACAATACACAAGAAAGCATTCTTAGATTAAAAGCACATATAGACTTTGCCAAAATAAGTGAGTGAATAAATATCATTATCAATCATAAAACATTCACTCATACTTAGAGGCATGCTAAGCTTGGTTCTACACAACCTTTTCATTTCAATTGGTGCACATATGAGTAGATATATCAAAGCATGATAAAAATAATGTTCAAAGTAGTTTGAAAAGATAAATTGCAACATTGTAGAAGGTCTAAATGATAGATTAAACCATGCTTGATATTTATAATAAAGTTCATACAGGTTTTTTTTATAAAAAGAATTTTGATTTCAAAATTGAACTCTTAAAATTGATCTTGGACTTCCTGAGGTCTACACTGTGAGGGGTTTGCCCGGTACTAGGAGATGTGATGGGATGATAGTCCAAATCTCCCTTTCACAAGATACATGTAAATAGAAAAGTTAAGTTCAAAAGATATTTTTAGATAATTCTTTGTTTTATATTTTTGTATTTAATTTTTGCATATAGAAATAGAAATCAAACAAATCAACAAAGAATCGACGAGAATAATGTATTTTTTTTCAATTCTGGCTTTTATAGTTTTTATTTTAATTTTTGAAAAATCAATTATAGACAAAAATGCAAAAATAAGTAGTACATATGATAGAGCATATTTTTAGGGATTTTTCAAAATTTTAAAAATACAGAAAATCAGACACTCGAGCTAGCGCCGACGTTAGGTTCTAGCGCCTGCGTTAGCTCATAGAGAGTGCTTATTTTAATCGTATAGCCTAGATTTTCTTCGATTTCACTTCCAATTTTGCTCAATTATGTTTGTGCAATGTAAGACCTGTCTAATGAAGTGAAGAGACGAGAAGAAATCACAAAAAGTTTCAGGAGTTAAAATTTTAGAACATGGGCTCCATATTCATTAAAGCTCTATATTCATTAAACCTTAATTCTTGAGATTTGCACAACTATTTAAGCTTAATATTATAGGATATGAAAACAAAGAAGACATGGTTGAACAAAACAGATTTGCATGATTTTAGTGATAATAGATTGGTCATTTATAAATGAAAACCTGACTTTTACTTTTGATTTTCATTGATTTGAAAACTTCATTTAGGATTTAGGGGACAAAGTCAAATTCCAAATATTATTTTAGATGACCATGCCATGATATATATTTTCTTATATCTTTATTTTTATTTTCTAAGGCTAATATTTATCAGTATAATGTATGTTGAAAATGATAGGAAATGTAAGCATAAGATATCATGTTCGAATAATCCAGATAGGCATGATTTAAATGATTAGTATGGAATGATGTTTATGCAAAGAATAACATAGATATGCCCTAGATAAGAATACCTAGCCTGTATATCTTGGTAAACATATAAAACCTAACATAGATACTAATATTCTTTAGGTGACAATGTTAGTATGATACATTTGAGATTAATGCTATGCCAAAGTATGATAGTGTTTGAATTTATAGATCTAAACAAAAGTGAAGATTCTAATTGATTTGATCTTATTGATATCAAGACGATTCTAAGGTCTAAACTTGAAATAAATCACAGTACACACATAATTCACCAACCATGGTATATAATTATAATACCAATTGTCATAATATAATTCATATAAATGTGATAGAAATAGTTGTTTTTAGATGATTCTTTATATGAATTATGATATATGTATTTAGAAAATTTTAACAAAGGACATCAATAAATCATGGTGGTGCATGTGAATTCAATATTCATTATGATGGTAAATTCTTTCAATATATTTTAGTGATTTTCTTTTTAATTATGAATTTCTAATATATATGTGATTTTTGATAGGTGAACAATAATGATGGTTTAGATCATGCTTGACATCATGGAGTGAACACAATATAATTTTTGTCTTAAAAAAATTGAAATTTGAACTTTCTTTTAAAGCATGTTATTTCTCTAATTTTGTTGGTGAAGGGTAAAGAACTTAATAGCCTAATAACTTGATTTAATTAAAATATCTTATAGCAAATTTATAGTTCAATTTTTATGGATAATATAAAATATTTATTGGCAATAAATATAAGAAAGATAGGTAGGTCATCAAAAATAAAATATGATTTTGAATTTTGATCAATTTGATTTATAAACTTATTAAGTTTTAAGAGATACATTCTTATTTCCAATAATATATAAGATGACCATAATATGATAGCTTACAAAAAATAAGAAAACAAAAAGGAAAAATTAAAGACATTAAAGCATATCATGAAGTAGAAATTTGTATTTTTCATCTTGAAAATATTCTACTTCATGCATTTGGTAATACCTAGTGAAAAAGAGATTTAGGTATCCAAAGGGGGCCAAGTGTGGTGGTTCCTTTGGGTACCCAAATATAACGTGTAGGTTTGTGGATAGATAGTGATGAATGGGTCCTATCATGTGAAGTTAATGTTTTATTTTTAATTTTGGGTCTCCAATCAAACCTTGGTTTAATGTTGTTGTTATGCATCAAATTTCCATTGTGATAATCTCTATATTGAAGATTATGATTGTAATGATTATTGAAGTTATTGTTCATAAGAAATTTGTGTAATTTTAATTTTAAGTTGGGAGAAACATGATTTTGTAAATAATGGAGATTTTAACTTTGATTTACAAATACTTTGTGTTTCTTACTCCCATTATTGGGTTTAGTTAAGATATTCATATTCATATTCAACATGCTTTTAGATATTTCTTGATATTGTGAATTTATATATATAATTTTCATAAGCAAGTTGATTTTGGATTTTAATTCATCATTCTTGATCTTTAGATTATGCCTAGCTTTATTATAAGTTGTTGTGCTATTTTTAAGAGTGGAAACAATAAAGTCAATATGATTTTGATAGTCATTTCTAAATTCCTCAAATGTTTTGTCCATCTTCTTAATTTCAATTTTATAATTTTGGCACGTAGCACAATCAATTTTCAAAGATGAATTTTCTAAAGATAAATATTCATTTTGTTCTTTTACAGTTAATAGTTCTTTTTGAAAATCCTTAAATTTTTCATTAATATTATTACAATCCAAACAAGGTATTAAGATTTCAATTTTTGGGTAAGATGGAGAAACCACATCACATTTAGATTCTGAATTAGTTTTTAATCTTTTATTTTCTAAACGTAAATTTTTATTAGCAATTTTTAATTTCTTCATTTTACGTTTAACAATTTTTAGTATATGGAGATAAGAAGAAGAATTAGACTTTCTTACAA
Source organism: Dactylorhiza incarnata (assembly GCA_033032865.1). NCBI lineage: Eukaryota > Viridiplantae > Streptophyta > Magnoliopsida > Asparagales > Orchidaceae > Dactylorhiza > Dactylorhiza incarnata. The sequence continues at coordinate 2,391,616 of JAWHQI010000040.1, read as the reverse complement.
CACTATCAGAAGAGGTAAGATGTGAACATAAAGTTCCTTTGTCGTCTTCTAGGCCTTCCTCCTTTATAGATGAATTTTCATCTTTATTGTCTCTTGATGAATTGCTCTCTTTGTCTAAGTCAATTTCCATGATTTCCATGGTTTTACTACGAGAGAAATCTTCTTGAATAATGGTGGATGCTTGTATGTCGTTCTCCTCCCATGTTTGTTCCATACTTGCGAGAGGAAGATCATACATTTCTTCAAGAAATTTCCATACTTTGTATGCACTAGAAAAACAATATATTAATTTGAAAACTTTATTTGATAGACCACAAAATAAATAGTGTTTGGCTTTTGTATTTAGTTGATGTTCTTTTTTATTTGATTCATCCGTTGGTCTTACTATTGCTAAATTCCATGCTTCGATATCTAAAGTTTTAATAAACCTTTCCATAAAAATTTTCCACCCTTTATAATTTCTCCCTTCAAATAAAGGTGGTGCAAGAGATTTTTCTTCATTATAAAAATTTTCCCCATTAATAGAAGCTAGATCATGAGATGCCATTTTTCCCGGTTGTTAAGCCGATTTGGAATAACCTCGCTCTTATACCACTTGTTGGATTTGTAGGAGCCCTTAAAGGGGGGGGGGTGAATAAGAGTTTTTAAAAGCTTATATTATATTTTTAATATATTTGAAAATATAAGAGTTTAAGATAAGAAATCAAGCATATAAAAATAAGACATCATTTTATTAATATGAAAAGATGAGTTTTACAAAACTTGATTTCTTATAACGCTAGAAATCAGAGGCGAATAATACTAAAACTCATTTTTGTTTTCTATCCCGACTCGTATTCCGATGAACCAGTGGACCTAGCCTATCCTTCCCCGGATATGGCCTCAAGCCACTCTAGCCAATCCTTCCTCGGATATGGCCTCGAGCACCCCTTAGACCTAACCTAGATCTAGTCTCCAACACGAGGCGAATTTCTGCCCTAAGTCCTACCCAGACCTAGTCGCTAACACAAGGCGAATTCTCTAACGGTTTACAAAAGATATGAAATAACAATAATAAAAAATCCCTCTAAGAAGATTTTGAGGTCAGAGATGAAGGATCGCTGTAGAATAAGTGAGGTTGAAGCGATCACCCTTCGGATATAGCGTGATGAAGTTCTCCTTAAGAAACTCTCTAAGCCTTTGGTGGGAGATCAACTTTCGGCCAAATAAGGCGCTGGAATTCTAGCACTCCACCTATCTCAAACTTGTGTGTAAAAAATGAGAGAAGATGCCTCCTTTTATAGGAATGAGCACTAGCGCCTGCACTAGCACTACCGCCGACGCTATCCCCACTTAGGAATTATTCTATGTGTGCGTATCTTCATTCTGGGGAAATATTGATGCCTTGCCTCTTATGCTCCGCGCTACCCCCTGCGCTATCCGCTAGCGCCTTCAAAAAATTCTCCCGGAATTTTGCTAATCATCGCTAGCGCATGCGCTAGGTGCTACCACCGACGCTAGTGGGCATGTTAGATTTTTGTGTTCAAATCTTGGGGCAACCTTGTTATGTCATCCTTGAGTCATATGGACTTGTTTCCTGCACACTTAAACACACAAGATCAAATACACATTGGATTTGTTGTTCTCAAACCTAGGAGATGCGGAAGACCATGTTCCAACAAAAATTGTATAAGATTAAAATATTTTATGCAGCTTTAAGGTCAAATAAGAGGCTAACATCAATCATGACGCAGATCCGATGGCGCAGATTATGGAATACATAGTTTATTTGCTTCAAAATGGAACGACGAGAAGAAGTTCCCCCCAGATCATTAATATGATGAATTCAACGACTTGTTCAATCTTACATGGGATTGGATGATGGCTGTAAGCTACCATCGATCCCAACCCTTTTTGTCTCTTCCACCATTGCCAGCTGACTATTATCGCTGACTGCATATTACTGCTGGCCACCGCCTCCAGCTGACTCGCTGAGGAAGGTGTGTTGTTTGGCGGTGGTCTGGTGACCAGCCACCACCGGTGGTGACTGAGGGAAGCTAAACTAATACTAGTAGATTTTTTGTCACTGGAATTCGCCTAATCTCATCTTCTTCAGCGAGGAGAGCTAGTTGAGAAAAATCTTTGTATGATTTAATATAATAAAAATAAATTGATATATAAGAACTTTGGGTTTCAAAGCTCTGAGATCTTCAAAATGTTAGGTGAGGACTTGTAGAAACTCCAACTTAGAAATCCTTGACGACAGGAAAAGCTAAGAAGAAACTCTCTCAAAGATGGCTTCTCTATTCGCTATTTCTTATCGGAAAACGTTGACTAGTGACTAAATGTTCAACGATCATTGATTGTGGAGAGGAAAAAATTGAGCAAGGGGCAAGAGCTTGAAAATCCGGCCATAGAACATAGAGGAAATCGCCGCCAATCATCCCCAATCCAGGTCCGTTTCTCCTCCCCTCCCTTTGTGTTAGTATCCTAGATCATTAGGTGATGAGTCTGATATTTATAGTGCTCCGTGGACTCATCCGGGCTAGTTTTCAATCATGTGCACTTCACTTTCAAGCCATAATTGCTTGTATTTCACTCATATTCACTTTCACTCTATGTGCACTCTTTAGGCCCATTTTAGTGTGCATTTTCGCTCCATGTTCTTGGGGGTAAGCACATGGTGCTCCCCAACCCTTTTTATGTATCTGGATTGAGCTGGACGGGTATTCCAAGCTGTATGTTTCCTGTGTTGATTGTTGTGCAGGTGGATGGTTCATCCATTTTGCCCAGATTTCATGTCTGCACGAATCGTGTGATCGTGCATATCCTTGACGCACGATCGCTCCGATCGTGCGTGGTCATCTGTAGCTCAGAATGGTGGTCTGTCCCTGATCGTGCGATTTGTTCACGAAGGGCAGTTCGCCCGTGCGTGAAGGAAACACATAATCCCCTATTATGTGCTAGTTTTCGAGCTATCTGGATTTGCCCGTGCATTTTTACGCACGATCGACTTCGACCGTGCACGGGTAAAATGCACGGGCACTCTGCTTCATCTTCCTAGGCTTCCTGCTTCTTTAATAACGCACGGTTCACGCATGGTCATGCGTTCAACCGTACATGACCATTTTCTGTCTATTTATTATTTAAAGACAGGAATTTTGCCCTAAAAAAGAGAACTTCCAGCCCGCCGTTTTAGCTCCAGCTCTGCCCATTCCGTCGATCCACCATCGCCCACTCTAGGAGAAGCTCCGACCATCATTTCCTTGCAAATCCAACGCTAAAGCTTCCTGCTCACTGATGGCGCAAATCTCGCACACCGCTATAGGCGGTAGTAAGACTGCGGCACGAAACGACAGTGTACCGATCGTTCAAGTAATATAAAATGGGATTGAATCCCCAAGTATCGATCTCAAAGGAACACAGTAAGGTGGAGTTTATTATCGAGGAAGGACTTGAGATCGAAGTCCTTTACGTCGGATGGATGCAGAAACGGGGGTTTTGGATTGTGGAAATAAAATAAAAGCTATCAACTACTCCTATGCAATGCCGCTATGCAATGCTTCGCTTGGCGGGATGGAGACTAGGCAGGCCTTGAGCGCGCTGCGTCGCAAGGGCGTATGGACGAGTAGGCAAGCAGAATCGAACTATGCAGGCCTTGAGCGCGCTGCTTCGTAGGGCGAGTGGATTACACGGGCCGCTATGCCACGCTTCGCTAGGCGGATGGAAGAGTAGGCATATGAATGGAATGGAGAGAACGGCGGAATGAGGGTCGCAAGCACCTCTTCGCAAAGCACACCACTAACAATTGTTAGGGCGGCACAACACAACAAACAATCCACACCACGGGGCACACCTCAAATGAAAATATAACAAGATTACTCAATCACAAAGACATGATTTCATACTAATGTTAACAAGTAAAAGCATACTTCATCAAAATGTTAGTTCTAGCTACATATACAGCAATAAGAGAAGAATAAGGCAAGAAATCGACCGAATCCGAAGGCTCGTTGTAGATTCACGGTTGGAATCGCCGGGTTGTCAATCCGCGTCCAAGCTCGGTCCGCAACTACGTCCGGGGTAGAGAGAGCTGTCACTACTCTCCAATGAGCCCGTCTTCTTCGTGTCACGATCTGGTAGAGGTTGCAAACTTCCTCTTGCTTGATGGCGATGGCGGCTAAACCTTCCTTAAAGCTCTTGGATGAAGGAGGAGGCCGAGAGGAAACTCCGGCTCAAGATTGGCGTGAAGAACAAGCCCGGAGCACCTCCTGATGGTGGGCGGCGATGGAGGGGCGAAATCGGGCAGAATGGCGGAGCTGGGCGAGAAAAATGGCGACCGACCCGACCTAATTCGTGAGCAGGTCGATTTATAGGCGCTGGAATAAACAGTGCGCACGGTCATTGGCGCACAACCAGTGGTCGTGCGCGCTGGAATCCTGTGATCGTGCGCCTGCCTGGGTGGAGCCTGCAAAGTAAGAAATTTATAAAATACCATGTTCGCACGACCAGTGGCGCACGACCGGTGGTCGTGCGCACTATCGTAGGTGGTCGTGCGCACTGGTCGAAATAGAACTCATGAAATTGATGTTAAGTGAGCACGAATAGTGGCGCACGACCGGTGGTCGTGTGCAATAGAACCGGTGATCGTGCGCAGTGTTCCTGTACAGAATTGTACCGGGAACACCTGCACGACTCCTGTTCCAACATACAACACCAATCTAGCAACTGAAGGTAGCACTTAACAATGCATGAAAACTAATAGCTAAGATAAACAAGAAATAACACCAAAATGGGCCTAGAAGTGCACATAGCATGGAATGTCAAATATGAACGAAATCAAGGCTAAAGTGCAGTGCAAAGACTAGATAATCGGCCCAAATGAGTCCAAAAATATGTATATAATTGGGACTCATCACTCACCCTCATCCATCACCCTCGAGCTCAAGAGCTCCATTCCAAGATAATTTCTGCTGCATTCAAGGGATGTCCGGCGAGAGCTAGCTTGAGATATATTACGAAGAAGACGGGTAATGTGGAGGAAGGTGACAACACCTCTGAACCCCGAACGGCAACTGAAGAACGAGCTCGGACGAGGCGTGACAAACCTATGATTTCGGCCGTGAATCTTCAGCGAGTCTTTGAGCTCGGGTTTACTCTTTCCCCTTGTGTTGTTATAGTTATTTCTTGTGGATCTATATGTGTTAAGAATGATGATCATAAACTGTTTATTAGTGTTAATGTTAATTTAATGTTTGTAAAATTTATTGCGGTAAATGTCAGTTGAGGAGTGCCCCATTCCACCCTCCACTCCATCGCTACGTTGTGTGCCGCACTAGCAATTGCTAGTTGCGTGCATAGTGACGAGGTGCTTACGACCCTCACTCCATAGGTTACAAATCATCCATCCACAAGCCTTCTCGTTCATTTGTAAGCCTAGTCGTCCATCCACCAAGCAAAGCGGTGATTGCGACCCGCATAGTTAATTTAGCTCTCTTTTATTTTGTCTTTCAAAACCAATCAAAACTCCCCTTTAAAACCTTAGAAATATTTATAATTGATTCCCCTAATGAGAAAATCATACACCCCAACTTGCAGTCCTTTAAGAACGATATTTGGGGAGTCTTTCCCAACTTTTATTACTTGTACGACCGGTACACTTGCCGTAAGCGTATCAAGTTTTTGGCGCCGTTACCGGGGACTGTAGCTGGTGCTGTGATTCTTTTGTGGGGAAGTTTCTTGTATAGATTTTTTTGTTTAGTTTCTTTGTTTATTTCTTTGTTCCTTTTTCTTATTTACATTATAGGGTGCTGCAATTGTTTATTATTAGGTGTAGTGTATTACACATTTGGGTCTTTCTGTTGAATCTGTGTATCTTCATGTAATGTGGGTTGCATTTAACATCCGTTGCTGATGGTGTGGAGATATTTGCCATGCTAGTGATAGATGCCCATCGGGAGATAGTAGCTCTAGTACCCAAGGCTCAATGTATCGGGCACCGATATCACACGGTAACTTATACACTGTGCCTAAGTCCTATGGTTATTCTTCTACGCCGCACGTGCCATTTTTGCATTCATCTCTGACCCAATTTGAGCCGAAGAAAAAATACAAAGCAATGCTTGTTTTGTCAGAGCATGGATCATTCCTAGAAGGATTGTGCCGAGTTTCTTCGCTAAGTGGATGAGGATGATGAGCCGGACATCCAGATCATCCCAACTCCTACCCCTGGTAGCACACCTTCAACATCTAGTTATGTTTCTGTATCACCTCCATGCTGTAAAGGAAATGATTTGGATACAGTCCTTAGATGTGTGGATGATCTGGATTCCGACATCGCTGAGCCTATTTCCCCTGTGCATGTATCATAGTGCATAAATTCAAATCTTTGTGAGGAATCAGTGCTTGACATTCATTCGAGCACTATTTCTTCCCATTTTGCGTATTCTACTACATTTGTTTCTGACAACATTGTTGAGAATCTTTCACAGGATGAGGCAGGAGACCTATGTTTTGTGTCTATGGAGGAGGACAACCTTCAAGGTGAAGAGGATTTTAACTCAACACCTGAGAAGGAAGTACAAATATTGGGGAAGGCCACTGTTGATGCTGCCGAGACCTGCAACATTGTCCCAGCTATCAAGAGTGAGACCGGGACCACTCCCCTGATTGACATTCATTAAATTTTTCCTTCTCTTTTATTTCCTGACCCCCCTTCTTCTTCTTCTGAGCCTGTGCAGGTTGAGCTTCCGCAGGTACCCCGGGAGGACTTAGAGCATTGTGCTCAAGTCAATGAAGAATGTATCTTCTCATGTGAGGAGGTTGATCCCTCCTCCGTAGAGGAGGCCTCTTTCATTGCCTTCTCCTCCCGCCGCCTCTCTGTTGATGACGACACCTTGCTGGGAAAGGATTTTTTTGTGAGATGAGTGAGGACTCTTCCTCCATATCTTACATTCTCTTCCCTCAATCTGTGATAAGCAGGTATGATTTTTCAGGTAGATGGGTAGTGGTTCTATCACAGCATCAGTACCCGCTACCGACATGGATATTAAGCCAGTTACCAATTCACTTCTCCTTTCATAGACTAATTACATATAACTGTTAAAATTGCTAAATAAGTCGTGCTGGGAAGACAAAAAACTTAGTACTTATCTAGGCGTAGGAGTAGTTTTAATTTAAATGTTATCAACATTGTAGTTTTCTTTATTTTGTATAATTTATAAGTTCAGTTTCTTGTTTTATTTAAAAATATTGAGAGTTTTTGCACGTGTCGCGCGCCCTGGGAAGATTATAGAAGAGCATTCACTATTTTCGAGTATTTTGCTGTCCATCCTATTCATTTTGGTGCGCGCAATTCCTTCCCAATTTTTTGGGATAGTAAGTGCTGATCGTGCCGTTGCTGTCGAGGCTAGTACCTCGGCTGGGATGAGTAGGCAGCCTCCGACTTTACCCCTCTCTGCTGATCCTGCTTCTCCGTGGTATGCCCCACGACAAAGCATTGAGCAGTAGTATCCTGAGTTCTACGAGCGGTTTATACGCATGGAGGATGCTATGGCCATGCAGTACGAACTCTCTTCACAGATTGGTGTACACTTGGGAGTTGAGCCTCCTACTGCTCCTACTCGGTACTCTGTCTCGCAGTCTCAGTGGATGTGTACTCCTCCTACTTCGCAGTCTCCTCCGCAGTCCCCTCCGCTATCTCCTCAGTGATTGCTCAACCATCTCTTCCAGGACCTCTATTTTTTTAGTGTTTTATTCTGTGTCTTTCAAAAATCTTATCTGTACCTTTATTTTTTGTTCTGTACCTGATATTATTCTGCTGGGGTTTCATCCCCAGGGTGTGGTTGTGGATAAATTTTGTATTATATTTTTTTCTCATCTTTTCCTTATGTTGTCTATACCGCATTAGCCTTTGTGTTTTAATATCAGTGCAGGTAGTTTGTTATTTTCTTGGTTTTGTTTTAGTATAATAGTTAGTATCTTCGTATGATGGAGATTTTATTTTTGTAGGTGTGGCGCCTTTGGTGGCGGACACTTGGAGCTAATTCTCAGATTTAACGCCAATCTTCTGGTATGCTCATTCCTGAGTATGGGGTAACCTCTCCTCCTACCACCTTTTATAATTGTTAGTATTACATTCTATAATGCTTAGATTTAAGTCCCGGGGAGAGTATATTATCGTTACCCACATGCACGTGCACATGGCATAACATACTAGAAGTTATAATTTATTTCAATCATTTATTTATTTGTTCATTTTCATCGCACACCACAACACCCAATAGAGAGCACACTTAATCGTAGGCGCATAACGAATCTAACTCGTTTCTTTTGTGTGATTGGGAAAATTGTTGTGCTGGCTTATGATTATGAGATGGAGAAAAATGTTGACTCCTGGAGTGCTCTAGTCGAGTACTCGAGTCTCGCATAGAATTTCGTATATAGAATGAATTTTTCTTTATGCATATAGTTTTACATTTTTCTATTTGCGTAATAATTGTTTATTCTACTAAAAGGTGGTGAATCCGGTGTGAATCCAACGGTAGCGTATGGATGTGTGTAGACGGTTGCTAGGCTCATATTGGTCGAGTCGGGAGAAATGATTATCCTTCTCGGTGTCTAAGAACTTGCCCCAAGCGACTCTTGAAGCATTGGTATAGGTTAGTTCAGTACGTGAGCATGATGTAGGCCATCATTTTGGCCAGGTTGAGCTTTGTGTATCGATCCTATCTTATAATCCTTGCTAGCCGCTTTGTTCTTCACCCGTCCTTTGATTCAGCTCCACCGCTCTCTCACCAAAGCCAAGAAGATGATCCTAGTCGCATACCCAAAGTCGAGCTTTAGCTGTGTTCATAGATTTCTTTTGGGGTGTTGATGTGGTGATGTTGATTGTGTAAATGTGGATGTGTTTCATTTGTATATTTGCTGAAAATGTTTTGAAAAGAAAAGAAAAAAATGAAAATTAGAAAAAGAAAGAAATGAGAAAAGAAAAATGAAAATAATTTCGATTGAGAAAATAGTTTAATTGAAAATCTATTTAAGATTTGTATTGGGAGTAGGCTGTGCACACACCCATATTTTCAGGTTCAAGTCTGGGGGTGTGGTGCACCTGCGTGTTTATTATGTTGTGAGGATAACTCATTTGGGTTAGGTGTATAAGCCTTGTTTATCCTACCAAAACCCAACCCCCATCTCTGTCCTAAAGTCCTACTGACTCACGCATTGAACTAATTGAGTGCTGTGGAGAGAGAATGAATGGGTGAGCTTAAGGCCACCGACATTGATGGATTTCAATGGAGATTGTTCCGAGCACCAATCTTGAGCAATCCTTGCCTCACTGATCAGTTTACTTTCTTCCTACGCATGGTTGGACGATTCACCGAGATTCGACTTTTGAGTAGAAATAATATATAATTACGCTCTTAGATTTTTTACAAACTATTTTGAATAATTAAAAATTCCTTATATTGCATTTCTAAGCGCGCGAGCATGCGACTTCACATGGTACTCCGCATTTGCAATTGTTAAGCCAGCTATTCCTATTTCTCGTCCGCATAAGGGATGATTTGCTCGAGATGAGCAAATAATTAAGTCTGGGGGTGTGATGAGTCCGATATTTATAGTGTTTTATGGACTTATCCGGGCTAGTTTTCACTCATATGTGTTGGAGCTTGTGTTCCACTTCTCTTAGTTTGAGAAATAACAAATCACACTATGTATTTGATTTTGCTTGTGTTTATAGTGTGCAGGTACTATAGTTATATAACCCTATGAATAGGATGCTGATTGATGATGATTCTCTGAAAAGAGAGCTAACGCCCCGCGTTAGTAGATAACGCCCAGTGTTAACTTTCATCATGAAGGATCCGTCGATATGAAATGCCGTCGAGAAGGAATCCGTAGAGAAGGAATCCGTCGAGAAACCAGAGACAACGCCAATGTTGACTCTTAATGCCAGCGTTGAGTCATGATCTGCCATGATCCCGATGGTTTGCACGATCTCAGCAACTTCCATACACGATGCTTAACGCTGGCGTTAACTCTTAACGCCGGGCATTATCTCCCATGTCTATTTAAAGACCTGATTTCATTTGCTCAAGTGATATGCATTGAAGCCTTCATTCCAGAGATCTGAGAGAGCATTTCATTCCGAATTCAGAGAGAACTCCCAACACCAACATTGAGGAACAGGAGTGAGAAGGAGATTTCCAACGACAAATTTGAAGAAGGACGCTCGCTTCAATTTCGACATGGTCATGGCGTATATTCAACATTTCCTTCAGCGCTCTTCATTCTAGGGAGTCTTTTGTTCTGATTTTATATTTATCTTTTTATATTTTCTTGTAACGGTAGTAAATTTGCCGCCTTGCGTGTAGCAGCTAGGTCTTTGTGTGGCTTAGGGGGTAATTCGCCGCCTTGTGCGTGGCGACTAGGTCAAGGATATATCTAGGGGGTGGCTAGAGGCCTTATCTGGGGATAGATAGGCTATAGCCAACCGGTCCTTGGGAGAAGGACCGGTGAAGGAACAAAAAGTGATTTTTAAGCTGTCGCCTCCAATTTCAAGCGTTATTGAAATTTTATCCTTGTAATCATTTTTGTGAAATATAAAATTCGTTTTTAGTATTTCTAATTTTTTTGGAATTGTATTTAATAAAGAAAATCATTTTGAATATTTCTGTAAAAATTCTTTTTCTAGAGAGATAACGCCCGGTGTTGACTCTTAACGCCAGACGTTGGCGACAGAGCAAAGAAGTTTTTCTGTTATTTAAAATCTTTAAGTTTATATCAAAAACAGTAAACTCCTTATTCACCCCCCCTCTAAGGGCGCCATCAGATCCAACACTTGGTATCAGAGATAGGTTATTCCAAAACGGTTTCACAACCCGGAATAATGGCGCATAATGATCATGCTTTCGCTGAGGGTCAAAGGATTAGTAGACCTCCACTATTTACCGACACTGATTATAATTATTGGAAAACTAGAATGCGTTGTTTTTTAACTTCTTTAGATAATGACGTTTGGGGTATGGTAGAACAATGTTACTCTCCACCAACATTTGTTGTTGGAGAAGTCACTATGTAAAAACCTAGAGATAGATGGGATGACAATGATAAGTTGAGATGTAAGAATAATGCTAAAGCAATGAATGCGTTATTTTGTGCTTTGGATAGAACGAAATTTAATAGAACTTGTGCTTGCGAAACAGCTTATGAAATATGGAATTTATTAGAAATTACTCATGAAGGTACTTCGCAGGTTAAGGATTCAAAGCTCTTCCAACTTGAATCCGAGTATAAGAAATTCCGGATGGAGGCGGATGAAGACGTAGATTCAATGTACACAAGGTTCATTAAGATCGTCAACGACTCAAAAGTACTTGGAAAGGTGTTCTCCAACGGCGACTTGGTGAGAAAAATTTTAAGGTCTCTCCCTCCAAAGTTCAATCCAAAGGTGACGGCTATCTCAGAGTCGCACGATTTGAAGAAGCTCCAAATTGAGATCCTCATTGGGAACCTGAAGACCCATGAGGTTGAACTCGAAATTCAACAACAAGAGTACAACTTGGAGCCAAAGAAGAAGTGTTTGGCCTTAAAGTCAAAAAAGGAGGCAAATAGATATGATGATGAAGAGGACGAGGAGAGCCTTTTTGTGAAGAGTTCAAAAGGTTCATGAATAATCCGGAAAGGAGAAACACCTTTCGGAAATATTTCATCAAAAAGGGATCTTCATCGAAGAAAGAGAGAGGCAACGACGAGGACGATGATGAACGACCACCACCGGAGTGCTACCATTGTAGAAAGACCGGACATATTCGGAGCCAGTGCCCAAAATATCTGAAAGAGCGTAAAGAAAAAGGGCACAAGTGAAAAGAGAAGAAGTCCTAAAAGCGGCTACACGGGATGACTCCTCCTCCGAGGATTCAAGCGGCTCATCCACTAGCGATGAAGAAGAGGCAAATATGTGCCTCATGGGAAAAAGTGACAAGACATCCGAGGATGAAAGCAGTGTCCAAAGCAACACTGAGGTAACTCTCCCCACTTCTTATGATGATTTATATATTGAGTATTTACAAACTTGAAAATTCATTGATAAATGTTTAAAAGATATTGATCTTCTAAATTCTGAAAATAAACTTTTGTTAAAAGAAAACAAAAAATTATCTAAACAATTAGGGAAAGAATAGGTATCTTGCCAAGAGTGCAATCACTCCTTGGCAAGAGTGAAAGAACTTGAAGAAGCTCTTTCTAAATCCCACTCCACTATTGAAATTCTTACTAAGGAGAAGGGGGATTTAGAAAGAACTTTAAAAACCTCTCTTTCTCAAATAGAGGATGTGAAGAAGAGTTTTGCGAATCGGTGCGTTATGTTGGCGACAAAAAACACTGCTCTCAAAGCTCGTATTCATGATTTAAATTTGGCTATTAAGAAGTTTGGAGTTGGGCAAAGATCTCTGGACATGATCTTGGCCAACCAATTCCATGGAAGTGCCAAATATGGCCTTGGATATGTTTCTGGAAGCTATCGCCAGGCGTTAACTCCTAACGCCAGTGTTAGCTATAATTCCGGAAACATTAATTCAGTTAATAATAAATCCGAAGATTCAAATGTTACCTCATTTTCCAACAAGAGTTTATCCAAAACTTCAAAAATGGTCTCATCCCCTTTTATATCGTGTGCCAAATGTCATTTATTTGGACACACCTCTAACTCGTGTAAGAAACATGGTCGTGGTGCTATAAAGTAAATCTGGGTGCCTAAGGTTTCCACCTATTCTATGGGAGGAACCTCTTGGGTATCCGGATCTTTACTCTCATCTCCTTTTTAGGTATGTTGGCAAGCTAAGGACAAATAAGACGTGTGGTATTTGGACTCGGGTTGATCCAAACACATGACGGGAAACAAAGCAAAGTTTCTTAGCCTTGAGATGAAGAAAGGAGGGATTGTGACATTTGGTGACAACAAAAAAGGAAGGATCATGGGCATCGGCACAATGGGTAATGATTCTTTTTCAATCTCAAATGTTTTATTTGTAGATGGCTTAAAACATAATTTAATTTCAATTAGTCAATTATGTGATATATGCTTAAATGTATTATTTGAATCATCTACAAATCTTTGCAAAATTATAAATTCTAAAACAAATGATGTCGTACTCACCACACCTAGGATGCATAATGTTTATATGATTGCCTTTAATGATCTTTCAATTTTTTCTTTAAAATGTTTTATTTCTAAAAATGAAGAATTAGAACTTTGGCATAGACGTCTTGGTCACTCTAGCACCAAGCTTATTTTGAAATTATCAAAAGATAAATTAATTAGGGGATTACCTATGCTTAAGGGATTGCCAAAAAGGAAAATTTTCAAAAAATTCTTTTAAAAGCAAAAATGTAATTTCTACCACTAGACCTCTTCAATTAATTCATATGGATTTATTTGGACCGGTTAGCACTTCTAGTCTAGGAGGTAGAAAATATACTTTTGTAATAATTGATGATTATTCTAGATTTTGTTGGACATTATTTCTATCTTCCAAATCCAATGCATTCCTTGAATTTACTAAACTATGCATTCGTATTCAAAATGAACTCGATTTAAAGATTAAATGCATACGTTCGGATCATGGAGGAGAAATTGAAAATGATAGATTTTCTTCTTTTTGTGATGATTTAGGAATTAAACATGAATTTTCCGCTCCTCGCACCCCACACCAAAATGGCGTAGTGGAGAGGAAAAATAGAACCCTTCAAGAGCTAGCACACACTATGTTTTGTGAATATGGGTTGCCTAAATCATTTTGGGCCGAAGCGGTTAATACTTCATATTATATCATTAATCGTGTCATGCTTCGTCCTATTTTAAAATTGACACTTTATGAGCTTTACTTTAAAAGAAATCCTAATGTATCTTATTTTCGTGTGTTTGGTTGTAAATGTTTCATTTTAAACACTAAAGATGCACTAGGAAAATTTGATGAAAAATGCGATGAGGGAATTTTCATTGGTTACTCTTCAACTAGCAAGGCTTATATAACATATAATAAAAGAACTAAAGTAGTTGAAGAGTCTATACATGTAAGATTTGATGAGTTTGTTCCTTGTGTAGATTCTAATCATACAGGAAATGAAGACGAACCTATTTTCCCTTTGGAGCATGAGGATGATGAATCACTTGGATAAAAAGGAGAAGAAAAAGAAGAGAAGGAGGATGAGATAGTATAATATGTACCTCCAAGTGTGCTACAATTTTCAAAGAATCATCCAAGGGAGCTTGTGATAGGAGAACCGTCAAAAGGGGTAAGTACTTGTTCTTCTTTACATGAGTCTTTTTCAAACCTTTGTTTTGTATCTAAAATAGAACCAAAAAATGTTTCAACCGCTTTAAATGATGAATTTTGGTTTTTAGCTATGAGTGATGAATTAAATCAATTTGAACGTAATAAGGTTTGGAATTTAATTGAGAGGCCATCTAATCATCCAGTTATTGGAGTCATATGGATTTTCAAAAACAAACTAGATGGTGACTCTAGGATAACAAGAAATAAAGCTAGACTAGTTGCACATGGATATTCACAAATCGAAGGGGTAGATTTTGATGAAACTTTTGCATCCGTTGCTCGCCTTGAGTCTATTATAATATTTCTTGTATTTGCGAGTTTTACAAGATTTAAATTATTTCAAATGGATGTTAAAAGTGCCTTTTTGAACGGGATTATAAAAGAAGAAGTTTATGTAGAACAACCCCCCGGTTTTGTGAGTGAAAAATTTCCTAATCATGTGTATACGTTAGAAAAGGTGCTTTATGGATTGAAGCAAGCGCCACGTGCTTGGTATGATAGATTGACATTATTTTTGATAAAGCATGGTTATAAAATGGGAAGTGAGGATAATACACTCTTCATTAAGCATGTAGATTTGATTATATTGCAAATTTATGTAGATGATATCATTTTTGGAGCCACTAATGAAGAGTTATGTAATGAATTAATTTTAGTGATGAAAAATGAATTTGAAATGAGCTTGGTAGGAGAACTCACTTATTTTCTAGGATTTCAAATCTCACAAAAACAAGATGGTATATTTTTTGCCAAACTAAATATGTTCATGATATTCTTAAAAGATTTGGATTTGAAAACCTAAAACAAGCTAATACACCAATGATTGCATCACTAAAATTAGGAAAAGATGAAGCCGATATTTCTATTGATCAAACATTATATAGAGGGATGATAGGCTCATTTCTATATTTGAGCGCATCTAGACTCGATATTATGTTTTCCGTTTGCTTATGTGCTAGATTTCAAGCTAACCCAAAAGAATCACATTTAAAAGCGGTGAAACGTATTTTTAGATATCTAATCGGAACGTCTAGATTAGGCTTATCGTATCCTCATAATGATTGTTTTATTCTACACGGTTTTTCTGATTCGGACTATGCAGGATGTTCATTAGATCGTAAGAGCACTAGTGGCACGTGTCATTTTATAGGCCCTTCACTCGTATCATGGTCGAGTAGGAAACAAAATTATGTTGCCCTCTCCACCACCGAGGCCGAATATATCCCACTAGGTAGTTGTTGTGCACAAGCCTTGTGGATGACCCAAACGTTAGAAGACTTTGGTATTCATTTAAATAATATTGAATTAAAGTGTGACAACAAAAGCTCTATAGATCTCACAAATAATCCCGTACATCATTCTAGATCGAAACATATAGATGTCCGACATCATTTCATTAGAGATCATATTAAGAAGGAACATGTTAAAATTAGCTTTATAGGGATTGAATCACAACTTGCCGACATTTTTACCAAACCTCTACCCGATGCACATTTTCACATGCTTAGGTTAGAATTAGGTGTCTTAGAAATGTCACTATAATCCTTATAAAAAGCTATCAAAATTTTCTTTTGTACTTTGTTATGTTTGTTTGCATTTAAAAAAAATCAAAGATCAATACAAATGTAAAAACTATAGACAAACCACCAAAAACACGCTAAAAGAGCCTTCATATCAACTTCATAATGTCTGAAATTTCAACAGTAAGAATGCCTATTTATATTGCAAATGAATCATGAAAAAGATTTTTCAAAAAGTCAAAAGTTGGAGTTCTGTCTCGGTGTTAAGAAGCTAACGCCTGTCGTTAGCCTCTATGCTCAATATTTTTTATTTATTAAAATACTCTTGGCATTATTTTATTGCAGTATTTTGTTTTAATTTTTTTTTAAAAAGGGTTTCTTATTTTTGTTGATTATTTACTTCTACAAGTTAAAAAAACTTATTATATGCTTAAATGTTTAATTCTAGGATGATTATATATATTGCTTAAAGATTCTTTACAATGTTTAATTTAAACCTTCAAGTTTCTTAAAAAACATTGTTTTGATTTTATCATGCCTTGAATATCATCTTCAAATGTGCAAAAACAAAATTGGTTATAGATTACATGTGTAGAAATGTTTTTACATGCCTCTAAGTATGAGTAAAGTTTTTTTTCTTTGATAATGATTTTCTCACTTACACCTTTTTGTTAATATACATGCGTTTTAAATCTTATTGCATAATTGTGTAGTATAAGAACTTATTTTGAATCTCATAAATAGTTTATCTACACAATATTGAATTCTTTGTTCTTCCTGCACTTGTGTTTAGAGAAATGTGGTATTTAAAATAAAATTTCTATGTTTGCAAAAACAAGTGAATTCGGAGTCCTTAGTCACTAATCTAAAAAGCAAATAATGAATGACAAGGTTAACTCCACCAAGCAATATTCACCCTCCTGATAAGTCTTAATGAGCATTGTGAGGTTGAGCACCTTGTAAAGAATTGTAAAGTGTCTTGTGCAAACAAAATTTTCACCACTTCTCTTTAAAAATAAAAATGAAAATCTGTATGTGCATTGAAATTTGTGGAAGTAAAATTGTTTATGCTCAATTCAAGTTATGTTCTTACATTACATAGTTTCATGTGGTTTGATTTATACTCTTGTATACTTTATCAAAACACACTTATTGAACACCTCATTATCATTAATAATACTTCCACTCATGAGAATTGGACTAAAAACTTATCTATACAATTCTCTACAATCATGTGTAAATGCACTAGATAGCAACGCATGATCTTTACAATGTTTATTTATACTTGTAATGCAACTTTATTAACATTGTAAACATATATTTACTTGATATTTTTATAATCTTGCTTGCTACTTTTTGTTACAAATTACAAATGAACTTGCAACTTTTATTTCTAACATTCAAAATATCTAAATATTTTGAGTTAAACGCTTATTATATTTTGTACTTACAATTTCTACAAGATGTTATAAATTGCTTTCGCTGTGTTCACTATTTATACTCAAGTTGCACTTATCTCTACTAAATGCATATTGTTTTATATTGCTATGACTCTATCCCACCTTCTTTTGATTATAACAAAAGGGGGGAGAATAATTGAAGAAATAAAGAACTCTTTTATTTAGGGGGAGTACATTAGGAAATGCATTCATGTAGGGGGAGTATCCATATAGGGGGAGTATGTGTGTATATAACGCTTAACATATACTATAAACACTACTTTAATTATATTTTATTTCTTATTAGTGGATTTGTTATTCTCAAAAGGGGGAGATTGTTGGAGCTTGTGTTCCACTTCTCTTAGTTTGAGAAATAACAAATCACACTATGTATTTGATCTTGCTTGTGTTTATAGTGTACAGGTACTATAGTTATATAACCCTATGAACAGGATGCTGATTGATGACGATTCTCTGAAAAGAGAGCCAACGCCCCGCGTTAGTAGTTAACGCCCAGTGTTAACTTTCGTCAAGAAGGATCCGTCGAGATGAAATGCCATTGAGAGGGAATCCGTCGAGAAACCAGAGAAAATGCCAGCGTTGACTTTTAACACCCGTGTTGAGTCACGACCTGCCACGATCCCGACAATTTGCACGATCTCAGCAACTGCCGTACACGATGCTTAACACTGGCGTTAACTCTTAACGCCGGGCATTAGCTCCCATGTCTATTTACAGACCTGATTTCGTTTGCTCAAGGGATATGCATTGAAGCCTTCATTCCAGAGATCTGAGAGAGCATTTCATTTTGAATTCAGAGAGAACTCCCAACACCAACATTGAGGAACAAGAGTGAGAAGGAGATTTCTAACGGAAAATTTGAAGAAGGACGCTCGCTTCAATTTCGACGTGGTCATGGCGTATCTTCAACATCTCCTTCAACGCTCTTCATTCTAGGGAGTCTTTTGTTCTGATTCTATGTATATCTTTTTATATTTTCTTGTAACGATAGTAAATTCGCAGCCTTACGTGTGGCGACTAGGTCCTTGTGCGGCTTAGGGGGTAATTTGCCACCTTGTGCATGACGACTAGGTCAAGGGTAGATCTAGGGGGTGGCTAGAGGCCAACTAGTCCTTGGGAGAAGGACCGGTGAAGGAACAAAAAGTGATTTTTAAGTTGTCGCCTCCAATTTCAAGTGTTATTGAAATTTTATCCTTGTAATCATTTTGTGAAATATAAAATTCTTTTTCAGTATATCTAATTTTTTTGGAATTGTATTTCATAAAGAAAATCATTTTGAATATTTCTGTAAAAATACTGTTTCTGGAGAGATAATGCCTGACGTTTACTCTTAACGCCAGGCGTTAGCGACAGAGCAAAAAAGTTTTTCTGTTATTTAAAATCTGTAAGTTTATATCAAAAATAGTAAACCCCTTATTCACCCCCTCTCTAAGGGCGCCATCAGATCCAACAATATGCACTTCACTTTCAAGCCTTAATTGCTTGTATTTCACTCATATTCACTTTCACTCTAAGTGCACTCTTTAGGCCCGTTTTGGTGTGCATTTGCGCTCCATGTTGTTGGGGGTAAGCACATGGTGCTCCCTAACCTTTTTTCTGTATCTGGATTGAGCTGGATGTGTATTCCCAGATGTGTGATTCTTGTGTTGATTATTGTGCAGGTGGACGGTTCATCCATTTAGCCCAGATTTCATGTCCGCACGAATCACACGATCGTGCATTTCCTTGACGCACGATCGCTCCGATTGTGCATGGTCATCTGCGGCTCAGAATGGTGGTCTGTCCCGGATTGTGCGATTTATTCACACACGGGCAGTTCGCCCGTGCGTGAAGGAAATACGCGATCCCCTATTGTGTGCTAGTTTTCGAGCTATCTGGATTTGCCCGTGCGTCTTTAAGCATGGTCGGCTTTGACCGTTCATGAGTAAAACTCATGGGTGCTCTGCTTTGTCTTCCTGGGCTTCCTGCTTCTTTAATAACACACGGTCCATGCATGTTCATGTGTTTGACTGTGCGTGACCATTTTTCTGTCTATTTATTATTTAATGCCAGGAATTTTGCCCTAAAAAAGAAAGAGAACTTCCAGCCTGCCATTTCAGCTCCAGCTCTGCCCATTCCATCGCTCCACCACTGACCACTCTAGGAGAAGCTCCGACCATCGTTTCCTTTCAAATCCAAAGCTAATGCTTCCTCCTCAGCCTCCTACATCATCCTCGACCTCAAGAGCTTCATTCCAAGATAACTTCTGCTGCATTCAAGGGTTCTCCGGCGAGAGATAGCTTGAGCTATATTACGAAGAAGATTGGTAACATGGAGGAAGGTGACAGCTCCTCTGAACCCCAGACGATAACTGAAGACCGAGCTCGGACGATGCGTGACAAACCTACGATTCCGGCCGTGAATCTTAAGCGAGTATTTGAGCTTGGGTTTACTATTTCCCCTTGTATTATTACAGTTATTTCTTGTGGATGTATATGTGTTAAGAATGATGATCATAAACTGTTTGTTAGTGTTAATGTTAATTTCATGTTTGTGAGTTTTATTGCGGTTTATGTGAGTTAAGGAGCGCCCCATTCCACCATCCACTCAATCGCTACGTTGTGTGCTGCACTAGCAATTGCTAGTTGCGTGCTTAGTGATGAGGTGCTTACGACCTTCACTCCGCCGAATACGAATCATCCATCTGTCAGCCTTCTCATTCATTCGCAAGTCTACTCATCCATCCACCAAGCGATGCGGTGATTGCGACCCACATAATTAATTTGGCTCTTTTTTTGTCTTTCAAAACCAATCAAAACCCCCTTTAAAACCTTAGAAATCTTTATAATTGATTCCCCTAACGAGAAAATCATACACCCTAACTTGCAGTCCTTTGAGAACGATATTCAGGGAGTATCTCCCAACTTTTATTACGTGTATGACTGGTACACTTGTCGTAAGCGTATCAATGATAATTGAGCCTCAATTAAGGTTTTGATTTCAAAAATCCATGTCCAAAGTGGAGAATGATCCATATTTATTAACTAGGATTTCGGCCACCATTCATTTTAAAAAGGACTCCCACCTCTTCCTCCACTCAAGAGCAAGCTAATGCCCTTGATTTCATGTAAAATGATGGTCCCAAGAGGTAGAATCAAAGCTTGAAGTTCTGGACATCTTACTCGTCGACTAGAGGAAGAAGTCAACCAGCTTCCGTCGGATCTGCTTCCAGATTTGTGCATAATCAACTATAGGCATGCCAAATGATAATATTAGATACCATACAATCTGTCACATTTTTATACAGCCATTTAAAGATCATTTTAAAGATCCTTAGATGTTGTTTTAGGAAAATGTTCTAGAGACAAACATTGTATCCCTTGGGGTCTATGTTTCATAGGATTTTAAATCAAAAGATTTGGTGACCTATGTAACACCCCAAAGATCGTGGTTCAGCGAGGTAGGCGGATTGGTAGTGTTGCGCTCGGGATAGACTCAAAATTCCAGATCAGGTCAATGCGCACGACCATTGTCCTCTTCGCGCACGACCAGTGATCGTGCGCCAATGATCGTGCGTAACCCGCAAAGAATCGGAGTTCTGTCTCGGCTTATGCGCACGACCATTGTCCTCTTCGCGCACGACCAGTGATCGTGCGCCAGCGATCGTGCGTTAATTCAGAAGAGAATCGAGTTCTGTCTCGGACAGTGCGCACGACCATTTCCCTCTTCGCGCACGACCACTGACCGTGCGCCTGTGATCGTGCGCCCTGTTTATTCTGTTCCGCGATTTTGTGCGGAGAAGAAGATCGGACCGTCCAAATCCTTTGGAATCTGATCCAATGGCTAGGATTAGTTGCTGGAGGGTCTTAGGGCTTGTGAGAGGAGATTAATCCTCATTCTTTTGAGGCTTTTCTCTCTCCAAACCTAGAGGAAGAAGAAGGAGGCAAGGAAGAAGAAGGGAGATCCCGCCATTGACGGAGCTCCGGAGCTCCGTTTCGCGAGCCGTTTCCAGATCTGGAGAGTGCAGCCCGGTGCGGTCGCTTCCCTCCGTCTAGAATCTTGGATCCATGGCGAAAATGAACGCTCCTAGGGTAACGATTTCTTCTCCCGTTGTTTGGACTTGTCTTTTGTCCTCTCCTTCATTTCTCTATGCTTGCATGAGGAATCCCTTTCACCAAATGGGTGAAGTGTAGGATTTCCTCAAGTTCTTCGGAACTCCGAGTCGATTGTGTCCGTCCCCGGCATATTGCATGTAGAAAATCCGGTAGTCGTGCGGATTTAGGCATTTTGTGTGAAGCCTATTCGTGGCCGTGAGGCCGAATCGGTGATGCTTGGATTGCGACGTTGCATTTAGGTTAAGCCTAGAATGCGTGCCGGAGAATGACTCCGTGATATATGCGATAGTATTGCGGGATTTAAGCGTAGGCGTCTTGTGAAGATCCTAACGGAAGCCCCATGCTTTTCGAGTGGTTGAATGCAAACCTTCACCATTAGAATTGAGGAGTGGTCTTGTACCTCCTTTTTGGTTACGCATAAAGCCCTAACGATCCATCATGCCCTCCGGCCGAAAGGCGGAGTCGGGTCTTGAGTCGTTACAAAGTAAACTTTTAAGACTTGGATGTCGTAACTTATGTTTTGTGAAGCACTAGCGAGTGCTAAACCCTTACGGGCCGAGGTGATGTCATACCCGCATCGTGTGTTCAATCGATGACAAGAGCACGGGAATTGGCTGAACTGAACCCGTTTCCAGGCGCGGCGGTAGGGGGATTTATCCCTTGTAAACCCGAACGACCTTGGGAGAGGTTGGGAAGGGCGTCTTGCCTAGACCGACCAAAAGCTCTTTTCTATCTAGAGTTTCCGGACTCATGATGGTTTTGGTGCTCGGGAAGAAGTACCTTTGGTGCATGCCTTGTGAGCATGGAGCGTGCGGTTGTGTGTGCCCACGTTTGTGATGAATTGATGTTGTTAGCCTCATGCGGTTGTTTAGGCGGTTGTGGGAACCTTCGGGTGAACCCAACCAACATCATGTGCATACCTAGGTTCCCTCCTTTTTGATGCTCAACCTAGAAGATTGAATGTGCTTGAAACCTCACCTTGTGTAGTTGCACTTTCTTCATTTTAGTACTTGTGCTAGTATGGCTTGCTTGTAGGGTAGAATCTCCGCCACCCCGGGAAAGGGGTGGGGTCGTTATAATTTGGTCAGCTGTGCTGACCGTTACCTTGTTTGCCACCGCTTGGTGGAATGTTCTTATGCAGGTGCAGGTGAGCCTAGCGGGAAATAGCGGGCGGTGGCCCCTTTTGCTGAGTTGGCCCTTGAAGGCCAGCCTCCTTTTTAGCTTTCTCATGTATTGCCGTCCTGCGTGCCGATGTGTGTTTTGGAGTTTTCGGTACATTTGCTAAATGTAAGGCCTTAAGGCCATAACTCTCTTTCTTGGTTTCGTTCCTATGATAGTGGACAATTCTATTGGAAATGTTAAATCTTTATGCTTCCACTAGTGTTTAGTATATCTCTGTTGTAGTTTCTTTCTGTTTATCACATTTTAACTCCTAGCTAGTGTGGTTAGTATGGCGTGGGGTCCCGGCCGGACCTACTGTTATATTATTCGTACTGGCAGGGTGTTACAACCTATAGCTCCTTGTAGGTCCATTATTCTGAAATGTGTCATAAGGGAGGACCAGTCACCAAAAATGTGAATTTATTTCACATGGGTGTTTGCATGGGACTAATATTTTGGCCATGCAAGTATATACCATAGACACATCCCTGCCCAAAAATAAGAATTTCTGGGCATCATTTTTCTATAGTTTTGTAAGAAATGTGATTTTCCATATTTTTGAAATATATGGGCTAGATCAACTCAAAATGTCCCAAATCTTGGGTGGCATGTTAATTAGGTCATAAATAGTCACTGGTAAAAATTTGAGGTCATTTGGGCATCTGCATGTTGTTGTATTCCACATGCATGTAAATGTAGTGTATGGGAATTTGGTGTGCATATAACACTATAATGTATTACTGAATTTATATGGTTAAATCAACTCAAAAGAACACAACTTTTTGGTACAAGGTTAATTTGGTTAGAATTAGTCTCTAACCAAAAATTAAGGTCATTTCGACCTCTGCATGTTGGTGTATTTCACATGCATGTGAACATATGGTATTTCTGACTTGGTGTGCACTTACCCAAGTTTTGGTATTTTGTGAATTCAGCACAAATGACATGGTGCATGAATATAATATTTTGGACATGCATCCTTTATTATGAGAGGAGTCATTCACCTAAAAATTAGGATTTATGGAGTAAAAAATCCTAGGTATTTACTTAATTATAATTATGTCACATAAGTGTATTAATGAAATAAAGATGACCTAATGACTTAGGAAAAATCCAATATTCTGTCACATGGTGTTTTTGGGTATATTACATCTCTGCAAATTTTAGTATGATTTTTCGGAGTCATTTACCTAGGTGAATACTAAGAATTTCATTTGTTACACTTTTGTATTACTGCAATTTTTGTGGTCAATATTCCTTGGAAAATTCTGAAATTGTGGTTAGGCTATTTTTAGGACATTGTAAATCAATGGTAATTTTCTCAAAATTTTTGATTGGAATATCTTAGTACTTACTGTGCAATGTGACAAATTGACATCAATATTTAAGTATATAAATTATGGTCACAATTATTATGGAAGATTATGAAACTCTGTCAATCATGATATTTCATCACTAAATACCCCTAATAAATTATTTGGAACATACACTTCATGTGTAAATGATATATGTCATGAATCTAATGAATTTTTATTTTTGGCCAAATTAATTATGAATATTATGATTATTTTGGTCAATTATTAACCTTATCATGATGAACCTATGTTATGAATTTTGGATCATTTGGTCTAAGAATAATAATAGTTTGATCTTTAAGATCAAAACTAGTTCATTTTGTGTGAAGCTCTGCAATTAGTAAAATAATGATGTAATGAATAGACCGTCAAGAACACCTAGGATCTGAATGAAATTTGGAAAATATCTGCAAGACATCATTTATATTTGTCCCTATAAGTTGTAGAATTTTTGGAGAATATCTGTCCTAAAGTTGAATATTAATTTTGAATCATGTTACATGTCGAACAAATGAAACAATTGGGGGGTTTTCTACCTTAGGAAGTTATGATGATAATTTATGATGATATTATGATCATGGTGCTTCAGTAATATAAATCTTCAGACATGTAGATAAATGCGTAAGGGTTTGCACCACGCACCGTATATTGGAGGTCAAGGGCGTTAGGTATCATTCGATAGAATGTTTATTCAAGGGTGGATCTTGGAGGTGATCATAGGGGTTAAACCCAACTGATTTAGTGGCAATTGGAGTGTCATAGACTTCTGGTTTAAGTCCTAGTGCAAAACACCAAATGGCACTAAGTGTTATTGTACACAGACATTGAGGGGAGTTCTAGTCTTGGTGCCCGACGATAGATCGTCACTCCCATACAAGTATCATAAGTCATCATAGGTTAGTTTAAGAGTAACAATGAGAGTGGTCTTAGCAATAGGTAGCCACCAACAAAAGTAAATATCCTAAGGAAGGAAGGTTTGGGATGTCACCCCAGCATATCTTCTAGTACCGCTACGAGTCCCTCACCGGGTAGACCTTGGGAAGTCCAGGATTCACCTTACACCATTACGATAAACTAAAAATAGACAAGAGTAGTTTAAGTAGGAAAACTTGATAAAGGTAAACCTCATCCCAAAATATGGGACAGAATGGTATAAGGACTTGTTAGTCCTATGAGCTGGAGGCTCAGGAGGTTATGATATTAGGATGGGTTGGTCCTGCAAGCTGAAAGCTTGGGTGAGTAAGATAAAACAATGCATATGCATAAATAGTGGCAGGTCTTTGGTACTGGTCCAGTAGTCACACCAATGGAAGTACGTTGACTCTGGCGTGGTGTGGTGGTTTAGAGGGCCAGTAAGTTGTTTTACTGTGGTCTGGAGGACAATCCCTAATAACCCACACCGACCTTAAAAGACTAGTGGGTTTGCCAGCAAGAGTATGTAAGAGCTCAAGGAAGTGAACCTAGGATGTGTACATCGGCGTACGTAAGGTCTAGGCCTGGTGGTGTGTATACCCGCCTACTAGTGGAGTGCCTAATCCACTATTTCGGTAGCCGCGACGGAAGTACTTGAGAGGCTTGCTACCTCCAAAAAGTGGGAACAAAAAGTCTGTGCGCACATAGTCTTGTGGGTGAGTTGCACTGTATGAACATATCTTAACACTCATATATTCTATAGGCATTCACATTTGCACATCCTTATTATATAAATTAATATGAGCTCTTTTATATGATAAGTTATAATTCCGGAAATCTTAACTAATAAGTTTGTATGAGCATTCATATAAGTTAAGGTACTCTTTGTGATGATAGTATAGTAGTTTACCTGTTACCTTTACTTGTGTCTCACTTACTTATTTACTGCTTTACTTACTATTTATTTACTGTTGTACTTCCTACTCACTTACTTATATATACTCCTAGCTTAGAATGTACATGTTCTACTTATATAAACTGCTAGCTTAGAATGTACATTTTCTACTTATATATACATGCTAGCTTAGTTCCATGTCACCTATTTTTTCTTTACCCCTTGTTGTCCTCTGCTTCGTCCTCCCGCACGGTACCTAGGAGTCATGGGGGAGGCAAGGAAAAAAAAGCTTAGTCTTTTTGATTAGTGGTCGGATGTGGCCGTAAAACCAGATGATCGAGGAGTTGGAGCAGCATTACGACCAGCAGGACGTGATGACAGGACCTGAGGAGCAGTTGCCGCGCATTACCACTACTAACCTTCGATAGGTTATTGAGGGATTTGATTAGCTTCCACATAGTATAGTGAGAGAGAATGTTATTATATTTCAATTTGGATAGGTACCGGGCATAAGCCCTTGCACTATTTTATTCGTACTCATTGTATTCTATTTCTTTTCACACACATATATATATATATGTATATATATATATATGTGTGTGTGTGTGTGATGTGACCATGGACTGCTTTTTGTTACTTCTTTTCTTAATTATTGGCCTGTGATATGATCGTACTAGCCGACAGGATCGACGCCGAGCGGTGGCGACTAACCATTGAGTTGGTGTCACTGTTAGACGATGATTTTGGGCAAAAGATCTGGCAACTCTCTTGTAAGGAGTAGGGGGGGTCTTACAAAGTGGTATCACATGACAAATGATCATAAGAGAAAGAAGTCCACAGAACACTAGGTCACCCCGCTCGAGCATTAGTTTGAGGACAAACTATGCAACAGAAGTAATGATGTGCCCTTGTGTGAAATCACACATATAGTCAATTTAAGCATTGAGTTAGGCAAATTCTAGTAACGATTCCTTACATTTGTGTAACCCAGAGTAGGCCATTGCAGGTACTTTAAGTTTTAACTTATTTCTTAGTACCTTGCAATCCTCTAGTTAAATGATAGGAATTGAGAAATCTGTGCAAGTCTAAGCGGGACTTAGACTTTAAAGTAGTATGACTATTTATAACTTCTCATGCCCTAGAGTTAAGAATCTGTTAACCATTTCTTGGGAGGTGTAGAGTCAAGGATCCATCTTCTTCTTATGCCTTGAGACGATGATTTGTAACATCACTGGGACGAATTGCTAAACATCATCTATCGAACAAATATTAATTTTGGAATCAAGATTCACCTCCTCGATCCTTAGACAATGATCTGTAATATTGTCAGGACAAACTATTTAACATCATTGGTCAAACAAATACTTGGGACATAGGGTTGTCAAGTTAGTCGCTCAGGATAAATATATTGCGTCGTAGGATATGTAGATTATCAGGTTCCTGCATGTTAGAATTATAGTTGGAATTTCTCGCAGTTCAGGGCATTCGAAGATGATTTACATATGGTCTATTTTATCAAGAATCAAGCCCTTTCAAATTTGAATAATTTTATTACAATCGTTATCCTTATACCTTAGAAGATAGTTTGCTGCATAACAAGAGATCTTAGAAAGATGACTCCTTGGGTTTGGAGTATCACGATAAAGTTTCCTAAGGGTCAACTTTAAATGTAAAAGATAATACACCTCAAGTAGGGCAGTTATACTCTTCCCTAATGAGTAATAAGAATCGTCTAGGATCAATGTACTGTAGTGACATCAAAGAAACTTAGCCAAAAATGTATGTGAGCTTATCCTTATATTATTGGGCTAATAAAGTACCGACTTGAGTTTCTCCCTAGACTTTGATTAGAAAATTTTGTGCCTCAAATATAGTAATCTGGAAGTTTGTTGTTTACAAATGTTACTCGGGTGATGACGAGATTGGGTCACAACAAATCTTGGAGTTTTTTGGAAATGAATTTTTCCTAAGTCTATATTCATATAAATGTAGCTTCTTTCGAGCTAAAATCAATATGGAATCGATTGGGAGCCCAAATAGGAATGTGTTAATATTCTTGAATTGTTCGCTCTGCGAATTGCACTTACCCCCTTTTTGTTTAGGTGAAGATATAAAAAGTCATGAAGTTAGAGAAATGATGATCTCGACATTCCATCATAATTTTGGAAGTTGGTCAGATGTTATACATAATGGTGTTAATCCCATGAGTATAATGATTTGGGCGACTATTAACTCATGCTTACTCATCGGTGATAATCTATATGAACAATATTAAGGAAGATCTCTACATGCACACATAAATTGAATTTTCATCATAGATAAATCACATGCTTGTAGCAAAAATCCAGAAGCATGTGTAAACTTAGACATATAATGTTACAGGGGAAACGATGACTTGCATTGGAAGAATCAATATGATATAAGCTATATTTATTGTGTGATCTTAGAAGAGGAGTCTAAGTTTTGTGTGCACAACTTTACAAATAAGAGTGTTAACTCTCACGTATATGGTGATCATTGGTCATAAGAGACTCCAGATCCAATATGGGGTTAAGGTTTATTTTGGATAATAATATGTTGGAAGACTTGATAATATACCCGCAGAAGGTGGAATTATAGGTTGGGGACAGAGTTTTCTTGAAGATACGTCCGGTGTATGGTGTCTCGCGGGCGCGAGGATAGAAGAAGCTCAACCCTCGATTTATGGGGCCTTATACAATCCTGAAGCGGATCGACCCTTGGCATATAGGCTGGAGATGTCACAGGAGTTGGCAAACCTGCACGACGTCTTCCACGTATACTCACTTCAGAGAGCTATACTTCGATCGAAGCAGCATGTTACTTCTACAGCAGGCCCGATAGAATCCGACAGATCAGTCCATCTGGAGCCAGTCTGTATCGATGACACCGCCGTCTGAGTCCTGCGGATGAAGAAGGTCCCCCCTGTTCAAGGTATGATGGTCCAATCATGGACAAGAGGATCACACATGGGAGTTGATGGATTGCAACAACAATACCCAAGACTTTTTGCCTCAGAAACATTCTAAGCCTCTCTGAAAATTCTTTATTTTCATTATGCTTGAAACCCCGTAGACCCAAACTTCAATTTTGGCGATGAAATTATTTTTTTTGTTTATTGTGATTTGTAACATCCCTAGTCCTACTAGAAGTATGTGTTAGGGTTGGACATATGGTGAGAAGTGTGAGTTAAGGCTAAGAGGTGACTTTAGGACTCATTGAGTTAGGGCGAACTCACATAGGGTCCATTGTGGAATATGTAACGCCCCTAAATTTTTTATTTTTATTTAAATCATTATTTCAGTCGTGGCGAGGGTGTTACCATCTTAGGTGCGTCATCGTAGTGCATCTCGAGTGTTTGCGAAGTCGCATTGGATAAAATCTTTATTTTTATTTTGGTATAAAATGTTTACTGATCTTATAAAAGAAGTTCTTACAATAATTTCTTTATAATTTTCCTTATAAAATTATAAATATATATATAATTTCCTTATAAAGATCTCTTGATATCAGTCAGTATAGTACCTTCATAAATGACCGTCTTATGAAATAATTTTCTTATAAAATTATATTCATAAAATTTCTTATAAGGAATTCTTTATAAATTCTCCTGTACAGTTCTTATATAAAATAATTTCCTTATGAAAATCTTTTAAAAGAGTAAGTGGAGTCTAGTTGGAAGCCACCTTCATCGTCCTAAAATAGGATTTCTCTTTTCTTCTGATGCAAGTCATCTTCCTGTCATTATTTTGCGTGTTCCAGCCGAGAGAAAGAAGAGGTCGGAGGCTAGGGTTTTATCAGAGGAGTTTTCCGGTGGCGGAGGTGGTCGGATCTCTCGCCGGAGTGTGGTTTAGGAGAGCTCTCGTCGAGTTCTTCCTCGATGAAAGAAGTTTTGCGGCTTTGGCTTCCGGTTAAGGAAAGAAGTTTTTCTTATTCTTCTTCTTCCTCTACTTCTTCTTCTTCATCATCTTCTTGTTCTCCTTCCTCTTTTAGAAAAAAATCAGGTCTAATTGTTGAGTTTTTTGTTTTTTCATAGGGTTTAGGGAATGTGTAGAAAATCTCATGAAGTCAAGTAAATTCATCGAATCATCTTGTGAAATCAAGTAGATTCGTCGAGTGAACTCATGTAACCCGCTGAGTGAAGTAGGTTCATCGAGTCATCTCGTGAAATGAAGTAGGTTCGTCGAGTCATCTCATCAAATCAAGTAGATTTGTCGAGTCATCTTGTGAAATCAAGTAGATTCATGGAGTCATGTCGTGAAATCAAGTAGATTCGTCGAGTCCTCTTGTGAAATCAAGTAGATTTGTCGAGTGAACTAGTGTAACCCGCTGAGTTAAGTAGATTCATCGAGTCATCTCTTGAAATCAAGTAGATTCATCGAGTCATCTCGTGAAATCAAGTAGATTCGTCGAGTCATCTCTTGAAGTCAAGTAAATTCATCAAGTGAAGTAGATTCGTCGAGTCATCTCGTGAAGTCAAGTAAATTCGTTGAGTGAAGTTAAAATTCGTCGAGTGAAGTTAAAATTCATCGAGTGAAGTAAATTCATGGGGTGAAGTGAAATTCGTCGAATAGTTTTTGGAAGGTGAGTTCTTGAGCAAAATGGTAAGATAGTAATGATAAATATTGTTGAGTGGTTGATAAGTTTGACCATCACCTTTGAGCCTCACTAACGGACAATTGGTTTTCTTGTTCAGTTTAACCATCACCTCTGAGTCGCACTGACGGACAAGTTGTTGGCTTTGATCAGTTTGACCATCACCTCTGAGCCGCACCGATGGACAAGTGGTTGGCATTGATTAGTTTGACCATTGATATAAAAGTTATATAAGCGCCTCTCTTACTTAGGGTTTGGATTTATGAAAAAGCGAAGAGATTGATGATGTTTTCCAAACTATATACGATGAGGCAAGTGTACCTTATCGTTTATAGTATAGGATATTTTGAAAAATATCAAGGTCATATTCCTCGAGGCACGTTGATTACTTTTACTTTGAGGAGGTCACTATTATCTTATCTAATGATATATGTTAGGGATTTGTTTTACTTGGCTAAAAGAGACAAATTGCAAACTAAAGAAGGTTTAAACGATGGTAAAAAGGATTAGTGCTCAATCTAAAGTCACCTTAGAGTGAGAATAATCAAGAGAAGGAAAAAATAATTCTAATTCCATTTAAGTAAACTACTTGACAGTGGAGGTTCCCGAATCTCAAATATGCCTCTCTCGAGGGAAATGCCCAACTAAGTTTAGGAAAAATCAACCAAACTCTCGTTCTATAATCGATTACCTAAAACTCTCGTTCTATAATCTATAATCGATTACCAAACTCTCGTTCTATATTGGATTTGACTCCAATCTGGGAGATTTATATCATGCTCTCTCGAGGGTTGCGTGCAACTCTCTTACCTCTTGAGTGATCGATTCATACTTTGATCTTCTCGACTAGCTAAGCATGAAAACATAAACGAGAACCATATATCGAAAATATGGTCTCGCTAATTAAAAATCAATAGTAAATCAAGTGTTTGCAAAAATGGAAAAAGAGAGCTTTAGAAAATCATAACTTGATTATCTCATCCTCGGATCATTTCGATCGAGCACTAATGAGAATTAGTTAATCATGGTGGAGGGGAAAAAGAGAAAAAAAAAGTGCATTAAGGAGAAATTAACTAAAGTACAAAGAGAGAAAGAAAGAGAGCAAAACTAAATTTTATTGAAATTAAAACTATTATAAGCCTTAAATAAGATTACCAAGCTAGAAAAGTAAAGTTACAAGAATACACTAAACTATTGCATGGTAGAAAATTATAACATTGTTTGAAAGGAAAAGAGAGAGAACATGATATGGAAAGACATGAACAAAAGCATGAAATTGATCACTAACATCTCTAGCAGCACCTCCCCCTCTCCAATTTTCTGAACCCTGGACTCAAGGAGACCTCTGGAATTTATAGAAAAAAATTTCAAGTTATACGCCCTTGGTCACGGGCGTGTAATTCCTGTTCATCTCAGCTCCAACATTGGCGTGGGTCTTGCATGACGGTGCGACGAAAAAGGACTTGTCAGGACCGTGACATTTGGGTTATGAGCATGACCTTGGATGGATTCATTTAATGCAACGTTGGCTTGTCTACGGCACATCGACGAGCATGGATCATGCGGGAAAGTCACATCCATGATATATGGGTCACGGGCGTGACTTGAGTTGACTTCTCGACGACATCTCTACGTCTCGATGGTAGCACTGAGAGCATCTTTTTAAGTACACGCCCTTGGTCATGGGCATGACCTTTGGGTCACGGGCATGACCGTGTGTGTTACTTACTATGGACTAGCTCAAACTGCACGACATCAATTCTGGACTGATTTTATGATTACACTCCCTTGGTCACGGGAGTGACCTAGGGCGTGTAATGGAAATATTTCCAAACTTGTCCGAAAATTCTACAAAAATGCAAATAAACTAAATTAGAAACAAATTTTATAAAAGAAATATTTATAAGCTAAAATTGACATGAAAAAGAAAATTTCTTATTAAATAATTACTAAATTTTATACGAAAATGGTTATATAAAAACTACTTATGAAATACCTCCATACTTGAGGTTTTGCTATTCCGGAGCAAAAGTATAAGAAATAATTCATAAGACATTCACATAATTTTTTAATTTTAAACTAAAATTTCATTTAGATCAAAAGTTAAGTTAAGAATAAATTCTAGGAGGAGTTAAGTCCTAAATTATGATGATGATTTGAAAAGAGGAGTGTTTAGGCAAGGACTTCTCAAGATAATTAATTACCAAACAAAATTGTAGAAATTAAAAACTAAATTAGATTAAAATTATAAGAACTTTATCTTAAAAGATATTTAAGGAAAAGTAACCTACTAAATATTGCTCTCTCCATAACTTAAATTAAATCTAGATCAAAGATATTGGCTAAGGGGAGGCTTACAATGTTTGGCATAAGAAGAGATCTTAGAAAGGAGGTGATGAATTTTATCCTCTCACCTCAAGATTTTTCTCTCTCTTTTTTTGTATATGTTTAGGAGTAATGAATTTTATCCTCTTACTCCATGCCATATAATCTTTTAAAATTCTTTTCTAATAAAAACCCAAAATGTATATGTTTAGGAGTAATGAATTTTATCCTCTTACTCTATGCCATATAATATTTTAAGTGATTTTGGGCGCATATGTTTAGGGAATAATGAATTTTATCCTCTTATTCCCATGACATATGATCTTGTACAACACTTTTTATGCCATCAAAAGGGGTATGGTAAGGAAAAAGGAATTCTAGCTTATAAATTAAAGTATATTGAGAGCAAATTCTAGTAAATTTAAATTTCCTAAGATCTAAAAAGCTAGAAGGAAATATAATATAAATCTAAATAAGTTTAGCAAATATACTACAAAATGATGTCATTTAAAATAAAAAGTGAAGTCGTGCTAAAAACAATTCTCTAATCAAGCTCAAATCATAAAATGATTTCTTAAAGCAAAATTACCTAAAATTTAGATTTAACAAATTATGATAAACAAAATTTTAGCCAAATAA
This sequence comes from Dactylorhiza incarnata, assembly GCA_033032865.1. Classification (NCBI taxonomy): domain Eukaryota; kingdom Viridiplantae; phylum Streptophyta; class Magnoliopsida; order Asparagales; family Orchidaceae; genus Dactylorhiza; species Dactylorhiza incarnata. The sequence continues at coordinate 2,358,323 of JAWHQI010000040.1, read as the reverse complement.
AAACATAAAAATGCTTATAAATATTCTCAACTAAATTTCTAAGAAATCACAAAAACAACAAGTGGGGGCTTTATAAATTTTTTGGTTTTTTGTTCTAAGTTTTTCATATTTATTTTTGAATTTTTGATATTTTTTTTATTTGTAATAATAAAAGATAAGAAACTAGTTTTAAACCTAAAAATTTTTGTTAACTCTTGGAATTTCCAAGGTATACCCCTTTAAGGGTTCTCAACAGCACTAGGAGGTGAGATAGGATGATAGCCCAAACATCTTTTTCCAAAATTTAAATTTTCGATTTTCTAAATTTTTTTTTGAATTTTTGAGTTTTGAAAGTGCTTGAAAAAAAGGAAGACATAAGAAAATATCTCTTGAAAAATTTTCGAATTTAAAAACTACATTTTATGAACTATTTACACCCCATACTTAAAGCAAACATTGTCCCCAATGTTTAAAACTAAGTATGAAGAAAAAGAAAATAAGAAAAAGAAAATGCAAGCTAAAGCAAGAAGGAAGGAGAAGAAAAGAAAGGAAGGGCTTCCCTGATTATGAAGTTGCGGGGGAAGAAACAGTTACCTACTAAACTTGTTAAAATAAAAACAAAACAATGAAAAGATAACTTTGGGGTGCCTCCCAAAAGTGCTTTGTTTAAGGTCGCTAGCTTGACCCAATTGGCGTTCAGTAGGCGGAAGACAAATAGATTCACTCTTTTCGTTAGACAAATCCCCTTGAAGATACAACTTAAGACGATGACCATTTACTTTGAAGGAACCTTTTTCCGGGTGGGAAATTAGAACTGTCCCATAAGGCAAAACCTCTTTAACGATAAATGGTTCCGACCATCGAGATTTTAGCTTTCCCGAAAAAAGGCAAAGACAAGAATTATAAAGGAGGACGAGATCACCCGACGAGAAAGTTTTTTGAAATTTAATGTGCTTATGGTGATAAAACTTTGTTCGCTCCTTATAGAATTTGTTATTCTCGTACGCATTTGCTCTCCACTCATCTAGCTCGTTCATTTGAAACTTTCTTTGTTCGACCGCTAACGTAGAATCAAGATTTAAAAATTAAAGCGCCCAGAATGCGCGGTGCTCTAATTTGACCAAAAGGTGGCAAGCTTTGCCATACACCAATAGATACGGTATAGAAGAGATAGTGGTCTTGTACGCCATTCGATAAGCCCATAGTGCGTCATCGAGCTTAATCGCCCAATCCTTTCGATTAATAGAAACATTTTTTTCTAAAATCTGCTTTAATTCTTTATTTACGACTTTGACTTGGCCACTCGTTTATGGGTGATAAGCAGTGGATAGTTTGTGCGTAACACCATATTTTGCTATGATTATTGTGAATTGGCTATTACAAAAATGGGTGCCCCGATCTCTAACTATAGCGCGCAGTGTGCCAAATTGAGAGAATAATTTGTTTAAGAAATTTATGATGACTCTCGTATTGTTGGTAGGGAGATCTTGCGCTTCCGCCCAGCTCAACACGTAGTCGACCGCAACGAGATTATATTTGTTTGAAAAAGAAGGAGGAAGAGGACCAACGAAGTCGATACCCCAATGGTCAAAAATTTTGCATTCTAAGAACCTATTTTGGGGCATCTCATCCCGACAGGAGATGTTCCCCGATGACTGGCAGCTGTCGCAAGTACTCACAAGGGTGTGAGCATATTTGAAGAGCGTGGGAAAGTAAAAGCCCGCCTCTAGCGCCTTCCACGCAGTTCGGTTCGCTTGATAATGACCACCAGTGGGTCCTTCGTGACAATGCCATAAAATTTGTAGACCTTCCTCACTCGAGACACATCTTCTCACTACCTGATCCATGCAGATACTGAATTGATAGGGGTCCCCCAAAAATAATTCTTTAAATCAGAAAAGACTTTCTTCTTTTGCTGACTAGAGAATTCTTTTGGCAGGACCCAGGCTACTAAAAAGTTAGCCAAATCTGCGAACCAGGGGGTGGAAGTTGAATTTATATTTGTAAGAGCAAGGAGGCGCTCTTCGGGGAATTTATCATTATATTGGATTCTTTTAACGCTTCCGTAGCGGGATTTTCTAGATAGGAAAGATGGTTGGCCGCCATGTTTTTGGCTCCCCTTTTGTCCCAGATCTCTAAATCAAACTCCTGAAGAGGAGGATCCATCGCAAAAGATGGGGCTTGGCATCCAATTTACTTAAAAGATATCTAAGAGCGGAGTGATCTATGAAAACGATTACTTTGGAGAGAGTGATGTATGATCTAAACTTATCAAATGCAAAAATGATCGTTAGAAGCTCCTTCTCGGTAGTGGTGTAATTCGCTTGTGCTGATGTGAGTATTTTTCTCGCATAATAAATCAGGTGGAAGTACTTATTCACCGGTTGCCCTAATACGGCACATACCGCAATATCACTCATGTCGCACATAATTTCAAAGGGTAGCGACCAATCCGGGGTGACAAAAATCGGAGAATTTATAAGTTTTTCTGTGTTAAGTTTAAAGGCCAAATGACATTCGTCGTTAAAAAGTAAAGAAGATTCTTTTTCGAGAAGATGGGTTAACGGCTTCGTGATTTTGGAAAATTTTTATGTAAAACATCGATAAAACCCTGTGTGTCCTAGGAAACTTCTAATGGCTTTTACATTCATTGGAGGGGGGAGTTTTTCGATAACTTCGATCTTGGCCCTATCGACCTCGATTCCTTTGCATGAATTTTATGGCCAAGGACTAATCTTTCTTTTACCATAAAATGACATTTCTCCCAAGTAAGAGCTAGATTTGTTTCCTCATAATGTTGTAGCACACACTCGATATTTTTTAAACAATTTTTAAATGAATTTCTGAAGACAAAGAAGTTTTCCATGAAACTTCTGTCACATCCTCTACTAAATCATCAAATATCGCAAGTATACATCTTTGGAATGTAGCCGACAAGTTATAAAGACCAAATGACATCCTCTGATAAGCGAAGGTGCCAAAGGGACAAGTGAATGTGGTTTTCTCTTAGTCGTCGGGCGAAATAAGGATTTGAAAATATCCCGACAAACCATTGAGAAACCAGTAGTAGGAATTACTCGAATGACGTTCTAAGATTTTATCCATAAAAGGTAACGGGAAGTGATCCTTACGAGTGGCATCATTTAGTTTTCGATAATCAATGCACATCCGCCAACCCGTAATAATAAGGGTTGAGATCAATTCATTATTTTCATTCGCTACTACTGTTACGCCGCCTTTCTTCGGCATGACTTGTACTGCGCTAACCCAAGTACTATCCGAGATCGGGTAGATGATCCCCACATCTAAAAGATTGATAACTTCAGCCTTAATGACTTCTTTCATATTCGGGTTTAGCCGTCATTGAGGCTGGACTGTGTTGCGGTAATTATCATCCAGGAAGATTTTGTGAGTGCAGAAGGAAGGGTTAATACCCTTGATATCCAAAATTTGCCACGCAATTGCATGACGGTGATTGCTTAAGACTAGAGTCAATTCAGAAATTTCTGAATTGCTCAGTTCGGATGACACAATAATGGGTAGCTTAGAGTCTTATTCTAAAAATAGATATTTTAGGTGAGGGGAGTTGTTTTAATTCCAACACGGGTGGCTCTTCATATGAAGTTTAATTTTTTTAATTTTTCTAACGACTCGGGTGGTGTGGAGAGAGAGATTTCTTCTAGACAAAAGAGCTCGGCGAGCTCAAAATCATTACTCGATGTGGAGACTAACTCGGGGAGTGGATACAAATAATTTTCAAAACATTCTTCTAAGTAAAAACACAAATCGTCATTCTCTAAAGTGTTTCACATCGAGGGACTTATACTAAAAGTAACTTCATCATCTCCAACCTATTGGTGTAGCTTTCTGTTTCTTACATCGATAATTGTGTGGGAGGTGGCAAGGAAGGGGCGGCTGAGTATGAGGGGTAACTCGGCATCCTCTTCGATATCAAGAATGACAAAGTCCATCGGGAAGATGAACTTGTCAACCTTAACGAGCACATCCTCCACTATCCTTACTGGATATTTTAATGAACGATCATGAGTTGAATACTCATTCGGGAGGGGCTAGGATTTCCTAGACCTAACTTTTTGAATAATGAAAAAGGCATAAGATTTATACTTTCTCCAAGATCAGCTAAAGCGTGTTTTACTAACGAATTGCCAAATAGGCTCGGGATGGAGAACCGTCCCAGGTCATTTGCTTTTTAGGGCAATTTGTTAAGTATAACTACGGAGTATTCTGCGTTTAAGGAAATACGTGAAATATCTTCTAATTTATTCTTATTGGAGAGCAACTCCTTAAGATATTTCGCATACTTCGGCATTTGAGAGATAGCCTCGCAGAAGGGTACATTAATATGAATTTGTTTAAAAATTTCTAAGAAATTCTTATAATTTTCTCGGTGCACTCACTCCTAAGCTTAGACGGATATAGAATATTTGAACTAGAAGCATGCAGATCTAACATAGCAGGCAAATTCAAAGATAAAATAGGAGTAGGAGGAGGAGGAGAAGTAGTTACCATGGGTTCGGCCTGTTTTGAAACCACCTCCTTTCCACTATGGAGAGTAATCACGTTCACGCTTTCCCTTGGATTTTGCTCCGTATTTCCCGATAGAGTTTCTTGCTGATGCTTCGAGAACATTTTTGCCAGCTGTCCCACTTGATTTTCTAAATTTTTGATCGATCCGGTGAGGTTTCGGATGTTCGTTTCATTTGTAGCAACATATTTTGCCAAGACCTCTACAAGCGGAGAGGGATTTTGCTGTTGCAGTGGAAAACTGGGTGGATTAAAATTTAGAGGGGGAGTTAAGTTAAGAAGTTGATTGGGGGGGGGGGTGATTGAGATTCATAGGACGTTGAGCTTTTCCTTGGTTGCTCCATGCGAAATTCGGATGGTTCCTATAACCCGCATTGTAGGTGTTGTTGTATGGAGCGAAGTTCGGGTTATAGGAAGGCCGAGGCGGATTTCCCATGTAGTCAACCTGCTCTTCGATTAAAACATTATTAGCCCAAGGAGGAGTGGTGGAGGAAGCAGGCATCTCCGCAACTTGCTTTGTTAAGTGCTCAACATGTAAAGCAAAATTAGAAGTAGCATTTATTTCAAAAATACCAGCTGGCTTATTAGGCTGTGCTCGGGGCAAATTTCATTGATAAGCATTCATGGCCATTTTCTCAAAAAGATATTGAGCGGCCTCCGGGGTTTTCCTATTTAATGTACCCCCGGCGGCCGCATCAATCATTTTCCTAGTTTGGAAATTCAAGCCATTATAAAAGATTTGCACTTGTTGCCAAGCGGGAAGTGCGTGGTGAGGGCATCTACGCAAAAGCTCCTTAAAGTGCTCCTATGTGTCATAGAGAGTCTCCGAGACAATTTGCTTAATAGATGCAATATCTGTTTGCATTTTGCCAGTCTTTGTAGGCGGGAAATATTTAGTGAGAAATTTTTCCGCCATATCGGCCCATGTAGTGATGGACTCGCTAGGAAGTGAGTCCAACCACTGCTTGGACTTAGACCGCAAAGAAAAAGGAAAAAGATGTAATCAAATGGCATCATAGGTGACGCCATTGATTTTAAACGTGTCACAAATTTCAAGAAAATTAGAAATATGATAGTTTGGATCTTCGTCCGTCTGACCATCGAAGGTCATTGATTGTTGCACCATTTGTATGATGCTGGACTTAATCTCAAAGTTATTGTTCGCCATCGCGGAGTGAACAATACTTTACTGTGTGCCTTCCAGATTAGGCCGCGCATAATAGGACATGGTCCATTGCGCGGCCTCATTAGGATTGGGCGCGTTAGGATTAGGAAGATTAAGATTAGGATCCATATTTGTTGTGTTAGTGTTCCCGATTGACTCTTCGAATAATAAGTGTATTTCCTGATCACGAGAATGGTTGTGCCACGAAAGGGTTCGCTCGATCTCTGGATCAGAAGGAATATTCGAAGTGCTACCTCGGGTGATACACTATAAAGGAAAATGGGAAAGAAGAAAGAGAAAAATAGAAAAGAGAGAATAATAAAACTAAAAATAAAGAAAGAGGAAAACTTGATTATTATATATATATTTTTCTCTTTTAGGCAGATTAAGTTAGTCTTGGACTTCCCGAGGTATACCCTGTGAAGGGTTCTCACCGGTACTAGGAGGTGTGATGGGATGATAACCCAAACGTCCCTTTCCAAGATTTAGATTACACCTTTAAGATTTTTGAAACTAGAGAAAGTAAAATAAAATAAAAAGAAACATAATAAAATTAATAGTTATCCTCTTTTCAAAATATCAACGCATTATTCCCCGGCAACGACACCAAAAACTTGATATAAAAATTATATAAGCGCTTATCTTACTTAGTGTTTGGATTTAAGAAAAAGCGAAGAGATTGATAATGTTTTCCAAACTATATCTGATGAAGGCAAGTGTACCTTATAGTCTATAGTAAATGATATTTTGAAAAATACCAAGGTCATATTCCTCGGGGAGCGTTGATTACTTCTACTTCGAGGAGGTGACTATTATCTTATCTAATGATTTTTTTAGGGATTTGTTTTACTTAGCTAAAAGAGACAAATTGCAAACTAAATAAGGTTTAAACGATGGTAAAAAGGATTGGTGTTCAATCTAAAGTCACCTTGGAGTGAGAATAATCAAGAGTAGGCAAAAATAATTCTAATTCCATTTAAGTAAACTACTTGACCGTGGAGGTTTCCGAAGCTCAAACATGCCTCTCTTGAGGGAAATGCCCAACTAAGTTTAGGAAAAATCAACCGAACTCTCGTTCTATAATCAATTACCTAAAACTTGCTTTACGTTGTGAACCCCTCTATTGGATTTGACTCCAATCCGGGAGATTTACATCATCCTCTCTCGAGGGGTGCGTGAAACTCTCTTTACTCTTGAGTGATCGATTCATACATTGAGCCTCTCGGCTAGCTAAGTATGAAAACATAAACGAGAACCATATATCGAAAATATGGTCTCACTAATTAAAAATCTAGAGTAAATCAAGTGTTTAAAAAATGGAAAAAGAGATCTTTAGAAAATCATAACTTGATTATCTCATCCTCAGAACATTTTGATCAAGCACTAATGAGAATTAGTTAATTATGGTGGAGGGGAAAAAGAGAGAAAAATAAAAGTGCATTAAGGAGAAATAAACTAAAGTACAAAGAGAGAAAGAAAGAGAGCAAAACTAAATTTTATTGAAATTAAAACTATTACAAGCCTTAAATAAGATTACCAATCTAGATAAGTAAAGTTACAAGCATACACTAGACTATTGCATGGAAAAAAATTATAACATTGCTTAAAATGAAAAGAGAGAGAACATGAAATGGAAAGATATGAACAAAAGCTTGAAATTGATCACTAACAACTCTAGCAGCACCTCCCCTCTCCAATTTTCTGAACCCTGGTCTCAAGGAGACCTCTGGAATTTATAGAAAAAAATTTCAAGTTACACGCCCTTGGTCATCGGCGTGACCAAGGGGGTGTAATCCCTGTTCATCTCTGCTCCGACATTGGCGTGGTTCTTGTGTGACGACGCGACGAAAAAGGACTTGTCACGGCCGTGACATTTGGGTCACTGGCATGACATTGGACGACTTCATTTAATGCAGTGTGGGATTGACTGCGGTGATGAGTCCCATTGATAAATACATTTATGGGCTCATCTGGGCCGTATTTCTAATCTTACACTTCACTTTAGGCATGTTTTAGTTCATAATTGTTATTCCTTGCTAAGTGCACTTATATGCCCGTAGTGGTGTGTGTTTGCTTATTTTAGTGTTGAGGGTAAGCACTGCGTGCTCCTCAGTCTTTTTGTGCTTTATTTCTTGTGCTGGAAGGGTATTCCCAGTTTAGTTGTGGCTAATGCAGGTGGACATTTCATCAGTTTCAGCCAAAGTTCATGTTTGTGCATATCGCACGGTCGTGCGTTATGTTGGCGCACGGTCGGTTGCGGTCGTGCGCCATTTGCTGAGGAGGAAACTGATGATCTGTCGTTAATCGTGCGTCTCTGCGCATGGGCAGCGCCCGTGTGTGAAGGAATCGCACGATCTCCATGTTTGGCCTTGTTTTTCCCCTTTTCTGAATTTACCTGTGCGTTTTGACGCACAGGCGGATTTGCCCGTGCGTGAGTAAATTGCACGGGCGGTCCAGATCATTTTCCTGTGCTGTCTTTATAATTAATATCGCACGTTCTACGCACGGTCGTGCGTTCGACTGTGCGTGACCATTTTTCTGACTCTTTTCTATAAATGTGCAGTTCTCTGCCCTAGTCCAAAGATCGTACTTTGTTCCACTTTTTCCGCCGCAAAAGGAGTTCCAGCTCCGTACCCCTTCCACCACTCCACCAGGGCTTGTCCCTAGGCCTCCTCCATCATCCTTAAGCTTCAAGGAGAGGGATCTAGCCCTACATCCATCATCATCCAAGGAGAAGGAAGCTTTGGTCTTGCGGCCGGATCGTGACACGAAGAAGACGGGCCATTGGAAGGTAGTGACAGCCTCCTTTAGCCCGGACGCACTTGAGGACCGAGCTTGGACGCGGATTGACAACCCAACGATTCCAACCGTGAATCTTCGACAAGGCTTCGGATTGGGTCGATTCCTTACTTTCTCCTTCTTTATGTTGATTGTTATATAAGCTTTATTCCTCTATCTTTTGATGATGTGCACTATGAATCTTGCTTTGTAATGTTTAATTCATGTTTATGAGTTCATATTATTCATATGTGTGTATGAGGTGCGCCCCATTCCATCCTCTATCCCGACGTTACGTTCGTGTGCCGCACTAGAAATTGCTAGTGGCATGCTTGTCGACGAGGTGCTTGCGACCCTCATTCCGTAAGACTACTCGTCCATCCTCCTAGTGAAGCGTGGCATAGCGGCCCGTGTAATCCATTCGCCTAATGAAGCATCGCGCTCAAGGCCTGCATAGTTTGATTCTGCTTGCCTACTCGTCCATCCGCCCTTGCGAAGCAGTGCGCTCAAGGACTGCCTAGTCTCCATCCCGCCAAGCGAAGCATTGCATAGCGGCATTGCATAGGAATAGTTTAGTTATTTTCTTTTATTTTCCAAAAGCCAAATCAACTCTCCCGCATTCCATCCGACTCAAGGACTTCAATCTCAAGTCCTTCCTCGATAGTAAACTCCACCTTACTGTGTTCCTTCGAGATCGATACTTGGGGATTCACTCCCACATTTTATATTACTTGAACGATCGGTACACTGCCGTTTTGTGCCGCAGTCTTGCTACCGCCTATAGCGGTGTGCTAAGATTTGCGCATCAAGTTTTTGGCACCGTTGCCGGGGAACACAGACGTGTGAGTTTTCTAGAGATGGAGAATCTGAGATTAAAGCCCTTCCATTTGTGTATTGCATTCTTTTTGTTTTATTTCTTCTTATTCTGGTTTACTGTTTATAATTAGGTTGCTCTAGTAAATTTTTGTTAGGTGTAGTATTTTGCACAATAGTATTTTCCATTTGAATCTTGTTATCTTCACATTATGTGGGCTTCGTTTAATATTCGTTGCTGCTTTTGTGGAGAAATATCTCATGCTAGTGATAGATGTCGAAAGGGAGATAGTAACCCTAGCACTCAACGCCCAGTACATGGAGCACCGAATTCGTCTGGTACTCCATATGGTGTGCGTAAGTCCTAAGGCTACTCGTCCGCTCCGCACATTCCCTTTTTGCATTCATCTCCGGTTCAATTTGAGCCGAAGAAAAATGCAAAACAATGCTTATTTTGTCGGAGCATGGATCATGCCTTGAAGGATTGTGCTGCTTTCCTTCGCCAAATGGACGAGGATGACGAGCCGGATATCCAGATCGTCCCGACTCCTACTTCTGGCAGCACACCTTCAACATCCGGTTTTGTGTCCATTTCACCTTCAAGTTTTGAAGGGTATGATGTGGACACAGTCACCAGATGTGTGGCTGATCTAGGCTCTAACACGACTGAGCCCATCTCCCCTGTACATATATCACCATGCATAGATTCGATTCTTTGTGAGGAATCGGTGCTTGATTTTTTTCCAAGCACTATTCCTCCCCCTATTGTGCATACTACATTCATCTTTGACGACATTATTGAGGATGTGTCGCAGGATAAGGCTGGCGATCAATGTGTTATGCCTGCTCCTATGGAGGAGGACAACCTTCTAGGTGAAGAGGAGCTTTCCTCAGCACCGGTGGAGGAAGTCCAACTCTTGGGCATGGCCACTGTTGATCCCACCGAACCTTGTTGCATTGATGACAATGCAAACATTATTTTACTTCCCCAACCTGACGGGGGTGAGACCGGGATCAGTCCCCCGATTGATTTTTATTTATGTTCTTCTTCCCCTTTATTTCTCGATCCCCCTTCCCTTTCCGAGCCTATGCAGGTTGAGCCTTCACAGGTTATGCAAGAGGTGGTGCACATCACATCATGCAGTGTTGCGCACATCTTCTTGTGTGAGGAGGTTAATTCCTCCTCCACAGAGGATATGCCATGTGATGTATTCCTCTCTTGCTGCCGCCCTGAAGACGAAACCTTGCTAGGCAAGGAAATTTATTTTGGTGAAAGTAGAGTGGAGGACTCTCCTTCCACCTCTTTCTTTCTCTCTCCTCTACCTGTGTCTAGCAGGTATTATTATTTAGGTAGAGGAGTAGTGGTTCTATCACCGTATCGGTACCCGCTACCGACACAGGAATTAGAACAGCTGCCTGTCCACTTCTCTTTCCATACTCCCATTAGCTAGAACTGTTTTAAATTTGAATAAGTCGTGCTGGGAGGACAATAACCCCAGTAGTTATCTTACTTTTTCTTGTCTTTTATTTTATCGCCTACTCTAACGAGTTAGTTAGGTGTTATTTTGGTTTGCTTTTGCGGAGACAACCACTTGCAGGTATTTTCTATTTGTGAAGGCGGTGGTTGTGATTCTTCGTAGAGCTTCACTCCAGGCTTCCGGCATGCTTACTTGCTAAGCATTGGGTACCCTCTTACCCTAACTTTTTTTAGAATATCTTAATGCATAGTTTAAGTCTGGGGGAGATCTTTTTTGTGTACCCACTCACGTGCACATTTATCTAGCATGCTAGAAGTCTTTATTTAAATTATTTTTGTTCATTTTGTCTGCACACAAATCACCCACTTGAGAGCGCACTCACTTGTATGTGTGTTTCCGTTCATACTTATTTTGGTTGGAATGTGAAATAGGATGTTATCTTAGGAATTGCAATTCAGAGTGCGATGTTGACTCTTGTAGTGTTCTAGTCGCATCCGCATGCTTCCATAGAAATTTGAATAAAATTAGATTATCTCTATGCTTTTAATTTACAATTAGTATTTTTGCGTAGTCTTTCATTTATTTTACTCATTTGGTGGATGTGACTGAAATTTGCGGTAGCACGGTATTGTTTGTAGGCGAGCGCTAGTTGTGTGTTGCTTGAGTCGGAAGGAAGGTTTACCTTGCTCGTGGGCTAAGAACTTGCCCCAAGCGACTCTTGAAGCATGGGTGAGAGCAACTCATTTTGTTAAACGTGATGTAGGCCATTTTATTTGGCTATTTTGAGCATTGTTTTCCTTGACCTATGCGCTTACCTTTGCAAGCCAAGTTTGTGCCTACCCCTCCTTTGTTTCAGCTCCTCTTTCAATCACCAAAGCCTGAAGCTTATCCTTTTATCGCAACCAAGTAATAAGTTAACTGAAATTACATTTCATATTTAGATGTGATGTTTGGAACCTTTGCGATGTGAAAAGAAAAATCTATATTATTTGCTGAACTCTTTTTTGTAAACCAACCGGGGATAAAAGAAAAAGAAAAAGAAAAAATTGAAGTTGAAAGAAAAATCTGAAAAAAAAAATTAGAATGAAAAGAAATCCCCTTAAGAGTAATAGAAAATTCAGTTGGTATTTGATGGAGTAGGCTGTGTGCACACCCGGTTTTCAAGCTTTGTCTGGGGGTGTGTCACACTAGCATCGTCTTCGTCTTGTTTTGGTTCGGCATTATCTTTTGACTCATTTGGGTTGCGTAGCCGTCTCGTTTATCATTGAATATCATACCGTGACCTAAGCCCCATTATAACCTGAAAGTCCTATTGATTTAACTTATGAGTTTGTTAGCGCTGTGGAGAGAGTGTAACCGGGCAAGCTTATGGTTCTCGTCGTTGATGGATTTCAGCGGAGTTATTCCCGAATTCCGGTCTTTAGCAACACCCTCCTGAATGGCTTGGTTACTTTCACACCGGGCACGAACGCACAAATTCTTCATGATTCACCATCTGAGTACAAATAAATCTCTATTTATGCATTTATACTATTATAAATTAGTTAGTATAGGTAGAATCTTCTTTTACAGAATTTTGATGTGCATGCGTATGATACTTCGCATCTTACTCTTTCTTTGCAATTTTCTACACTAGCTACCTTTTTCATACTCCGCCGGATTTGTTCGCTCGGGACGCGCAAACAGGTAAGTCTGGGGGTGTGATGAGTCCCATTTATATATACATTTATTGGCTCATTTGGGCCGTAATTTCTAATCTTTGCACTTCATTTTAGGCATGTTTTAGTTCATAATTGTTACTCCTTGCTAAGTGCACTTATAGGCCCGTAGTGGTGTGTGTTTGCTTGTTTTAGTGTTGAGGGTAAGCACAACGTGCTCCTCAGTCTTTTTGTGCTTTATTTCCTATGCTGGAAGGGTATTCCCAGCTTAGTTGTGGCTAATGCAGGTGGACATTTCATCAGTTGCAGCCTAAGTTCATGTATGTGCATATCGCACGGTCATGCGTTATGTTGGCGCACGGTCGGTTGCGGCCGTGCGCCCTTTGCTGAGGAGGAAACTGATGATCTGTCGTTAATCATGCGTCTCTGCGCACGGGCAGCGCCCGTGCGTGAAGGAATCACACGCTCTCCCTGTTTGGCCTTATTTTTCCCCTTTTCTGAATTTACCCGTGCGTTTTGACGCACGGGCGGATTTGCCCGTGCGTGAGTAAATCGCACGGGCGGGCCAGGTCGTCTTCCTGCGCTGTCTTTATAATTAATATCGCACGGTCTGCGCACGGTCGTGCGTTCGACCGTGCGTGACCATTTTTCTGACTCTTTTCTATAAAAGCACAGTTCTCTGCCAAGGTCCAATGATCGTACTTTGTTCCGCTTTTTCCGCCGCAAAAGGAGTTCCAGCTCCGTACCCCTTCCACCACTCCATCAGGGCTTGGCCCTAGGCCTCCTCCATCATCTTTAAGCTTCAAGGAGAGGGATCTAGCCTTACATCCATCATCATCCAAGGAGACGGAAGCTTTGGTCTTGCGGCCGGATCGTGACACGAAGAAGACGGGCCATTGGAAGATAGTGACGGCCTCCATTACACCGGACGCAGTTGAGGACCGAGCTTGGACGCGGATTGACAACCCAGCAATTCCAACCGTGAATCTTCGACAAGGCTTTGGATTGGGTCGATTCCTTACTTTCTCCTTCTTTATGTTGATGGTTGTATAAGCTTTATTCATCTATCTTTTGATGATGTGCACTATGAATCTTGCTTTGTAATGATTAATTCATGTTTATGAGTTCATATTATTCATATGTGTGTATTAGGTGCGCCCCATTCCATCCTCCATCCCGACGTTACATTCGTGTGCCGCACTAGCAATTGCTAGTGGCGTGCTTGTCGACGAGGTGCTTGCGACCCTCATTCCGTAAGACAACTCATCCATCCGCCTAGTGAAGCGTGGCATAGCGGCCCGTGTAATCCATTCGCCTAACTATGCAGCGCGCTCAAGGCCTGCATAGTTCGATTCCGCTTGCCTACTCGTCCATCCGCCCTTGCGATGCAGCGCGCTCAAGGCCTGCCTAGTCTCCATCCCGCCAAGCGAAGCATTGCATAGCAGCATTGCATAGGAATAGTTTAGTTATTTTCTTTTATTTTCCAAAAGCCAAATCAACTCTCCCGCATTCCATCAGACTCAAGGACTTCAATCTCAAGTCCTTCCTCGATAGTAAACTCCACCTTACTGTGTTCCTTCGAGATCGATACTTGGGGATTCACTCCCACATTTTATATTACTTGAAAGATCGGTACACTGCCATTTCGTGCCGCGGTCTTGCTACCGCCTACAGCGGTGTGCTAAGATTTGCGCATCATGCGGCGTTGCGGAGAGAAGGGATCACGCGGGAAAGTCACGGCCGTGACATATGGGTCACGAGTGTGACTTGAGTTGACTTCTCGACGACATCTCCATGTCTCGACGATAGCTCTAGGAGCATCTTTGTAAGTTTACACGCCCTTGGTCACGGGCGTGACCTTTGGGTCATGGGCTTGACCGAGGGCATGACTTGCTGTGGACTAGCTCAAACTGTGCGCATCAATTCTTGACTGATCTTATGATTACATGCCCTTGGTCACGGGTGTGACCTAGGGCATGTAATGCAAATTTTTCCAAACTTATCCCAAAATTCTACAAAAAATGCAAATAAACTAAATTAGAAACAAATTTTATAAAAGAACTATTTATAAGCTAAAATTGACATGAAAAAGAAAATTTCATATTTAATAATTACTAAATTTTATACAAAAAAGGTTATATAAAAACAACTTATCAACCATCACCTCTAAGCCGCCTGGACGAACAAGTGGTTGGTTAAGCCCGCTTGGTGCTAGTTTTTGAGCTGACTTTATTGTTGTATTTTTACTCCTATTTTGTCTTGCTATCTTGCAATCCTACATAGCTTTTGTGTGGTTTTCTTGCTACTCTTTTTGGATGAGGCATTCCTCTCTTTGAAATGCATCAGGTCCAGGTTTCTAGTTGAGCTGGTGGTCAGGAGGTTTCTCCCAGGCTGTTAAGGGTGGTGCGTTCTTTTCTCCTCGGTGAGGAGCCCTTTTTGTTTATTTGTAGACTTTCTCATGTTTTATCTATGGGTTCGTGTTAGTTTGTTGACACCCATAGTAGTTTCTAGTTATGCTATTATTATTTTTGTTGCTCTGCTGGTTCGTCTTGTTATTGAGTACTTGCTCTCTGGGAATGCTTCATGTTAGGTTGCATGATAGGTATTTTATGTATCAAGAAAATTGCATTTCAATTTCATAGTAAAATTTTATACGAATATCACCTACTTTAAATTGCGTATATGAAAACCCTTCTATGTATACTAAACACAGGAAATTGCATATCCTTAGAGTTTCTTTTCTTGGTTGGCTTGCCCGCTTAAGATAAAATGAAAGTATTTTCCATTGCGTATTGATAGACTTTCACGGGTAGACTAGTTGATCCACTGGGCCGAGGGACACGGTTTCAAAGATAAACTTACTTCAACTCTAAGGCTTTAAATTTGTCTTTTTTTTGGAAAGTTAATCGGTGCAATAAAGAGGCCTGAGCGTCGGTAGTTGTCCCCTACCGGATGTGGCATCGCATCGCGTGTTTTCCTGACTCTGATCATATATTTATATATTTATGTATGAGGTAAAATGCGGGTTGTGGCAGTTGGTATCAGAGGTAGGTTGGTTTTGCTCATTTAGTTCATTAGTCGGTGTAGTCGATCGACCATTCATTTCCTTGTTAGAATCTTGATTCATTGCATACACACACAAATGTGTCATCCATACGTCTTAGCTGAAGCATGAACACCACACTCATAAGCATGACAGAAGTATCTGGGGCATATTATGTAGTGTTGGGAATATTGCCCTCAATATTCCCTTGATTTGAAGAGGTATCACTCACAATGCTAAGGACATATTGTATTTGATACATTCTAGTTTGTCTCAAGTATTGCACAGGGAGATGATATTCCATACAATGGAATAGATTCAAAGGTGTGCTATTTAAATCAGCTGAGAAGGCCTCACTGTATCAGCTGAACTGCTAAGACAAGACAGGAGCCGCTGAGAAGGTTTCTGGTCAAGCTGAGCTGAAGATAGAAGAGAATTGGCGTGTTCGTCGAACGTAGAACACAGTTCGTCGAATGCAGATCTCAGTTCATCGAACGCTGAGATGAGATAGAAGAAACAGCTGAGACTTGGCGTGATCGTCGAACGCAAAACACAATTCGTCGAACGCAGAGACAGAACAGAAGCAAACAACTGAGACTTGGCGTGTTCGTCAAATGCAGAACACAGTTTGTCGAATGCAGATACAGAACAGAAGCAAGCGCTGAGACTTGGCATGTTCGTCGAACAAAGAATGAAGTTCTTCGAATGTAGAGCATGGTGAGTTCGTCGAACGCGGAGTATGGTGAGGTCGTCGAAGGCAGAGTCTGACGAGTTCGTCGAACGCAGAGTTTGGAAAGTTCGTCGAACATAGTATGGCGAGTTCATCGAACGCAGAGTATGGTGAGTTCATCGATCGCAGAGTTTGGCAAGTTCGTCGAACACAGTATGGCGAGTTCGTCGAACGCAGAATGCGAGTTCTGCCCATGGCGCAAGCTGCAAAAAGGCAGTATGGGGTTCACCAGTCTCTCCCATACTACTCAAAAGGACGGCTGAGAGCCATTGAAGGTTGGGGATGTATAAAAGAAGAAGTTAGGGCACATTGGAGAGGTGCTGGTCGAGTGCTAAAACAAATTTACTATTCCATTGATGGCCAGAGCTCTCGTCTTTCTCATCCTGCTCACTGAACAAGAAGAAGAAAACTGAGAGAGAAAGAAAGCTCCTCCACAAGAAGGAGCAAGGTGATATTCCATCCTTCAACAGAAGAGGAAGATCAAGTTGTAGCTGCCATCAACATCTCTAGCTACAAGAAAGCACCATGTGTGCAGGAACTACAGGGGACTTCTTCTGCTGTCTATTGTAGTAAGCTTCAACAAAACTTTTACTGTAGGGCTTTTTGCCTGAGCTTGTAGGGCTTTTTGCCTGAGTTTGTAGGGCTGTTTTGCCTGAGGTGTAAGGCTGTTGGCCTGAGTTGGTAGGATTAGTGATTGATCTGAGGTAGGGCTGTTGAGCCTGAGTGTAGGAGGTGGATTCCTCTGAGGTAGGGCTACTATGCCTGAGGTAGGGTTTGTGCAAACATGAGAGATCCTGAGGGATCTGTGCTGTAAGCTTTTTTAGCTGAGATTGGAGGAGTTGCCCTGTCTAACACACTGTTAGAAGGGTAAAAGGAGAAAGTGGACTACGCATAGACACACAGTCTTGGGGAACCACTATAGACACTTGTGTGTTTTCTGGTTGGGCTTGATTTCTTGCATAGAATAGTTTTAACTATTTATACCTGGAAAGTAAAAATCAAAAGACCTATTCACCCCCCCCCCCCTCTAGGTGAATTAGATCATATACCTATAATCTTTCAAGTGGTATCAGAGATAGGTTGGTCAAGAAAGACTTAACAGTCTGACCAGATCCTACATAGGTATTGATTATTCTGAATCAGATGGCCTCTAGTGGAATGCAGAAGGATATGGGCTCCATGAAGTTGCCCATATGCAACAAAGCCAACTTTTGCATGTGAAAGCAGAGGGTTAGATTGTTCATGGAAGCATCTGACCCTAGGATCTATATTACTGTTAAGGAAGGTCCCTTCACTTTCAAAACTGCCTCCACAATAGATCCAACCAAAAGGGTGGACAAGGCATTTAATGACTTAACCATAAATGAGCTCACTCTGTTCACTATGGACAAGAGAGCCCAGAACATCATAGTAAATGCTATTGATGACTCTACATTTCAAAACATAGTACACTGCACTACTGCCAAGGAAATGTATGACACATTAGTAGTTTCAATGGAAGGGACTGCAGAAGTGAGAGATGATAGAAAGTCACTCCTAAACCAAGAGTATGAAGCCTTTAGGCAGATGAGCCAGGAGAGCATTTCCATGTGCTATGAGAGGTTCTTTAGGATAGTGAATGAAGTAAGAACCTATGAGAGAGTGTTCACCAACTATGAGCTGAATGGTAAGTTCCTTAGATCTCTAACTAGGGATTGGGACACAAAAATTTGTGCCATCAGGGAAGTGGCAAGGCTGGGAGAAACCCCTACCCACACACTATTTGGGAAACTGCTCTCATATGAGATGCAGCTGACTGCAAGAAAGGAGGAGGATACTTCCTTCAGGGCTCACACAAGGGAGAGAACTGTAGCTCTCAAAGCTGATAGCTCAAAGAAGAGCAAGGGCAGATTACAGTCACCCCCAAGAAGGACAGCTGAATCTGAAAGTCTGAGAGCTGAACTTCAGACTGCTCCACTTCTGATGAGGAGTTTGCTACCTTCACTAGGCAATTCAAGAAGATGATAAGGAGGAAAAATTGGAAGAACAAACCTTCCTCCTCCTCTCATCCCAGGAAGGATCACTATAGATCTGAAAGGAAGCACCCCAAAGGGGACAGGTATGATTCTAAATCTAGTAAACATGTTTCAAATAACATCATTTGCTATTGCTGCAGTAAGCCTGGACATGTCATTGCTGACTGTCCAGTCAAGAGAAAATAAAGAGATGACAAGAAGACCCATCACCAGAAGGAGAGGAAGGGAGAAAAACCCTTTCTAGCCAAGAATGGAAAGAGCTGGAGTGAATCTGAATCTTCATCTTCCGATTCAGATGGAGAAGAGGAAGCCTACATAGGGCTATTTGCTGCTCAGGAGGAAGAGGACTATCCAGCTACCAGGATAGAAATCAGGGCCCCTCTATCACATTCAGACAGTGATGTAGAGGAGGATGAAGTCATTCAAGATGACTATGGGCTGATGGCTCTAACTGAAGATGAGGACAACCATAACAATTCAGAACATGAGCAGGTATTAATTCATTCCATATCCTCTTCTGATTATGAGACTGGTCCAGAATCTGAAGCACTTTCATCAATTAGTGGAAGTGGTTCAGAAGTTGAGGAAGAAGTCAATCAATTGATTGACAAGTATGGTGTTCTTTTGGAAGCTCTGAAGAAGAGCAAGAAGCTTGCCAAGAGGCAAGCCCAGAAAATTGCTTCCCTTAAAATGACTAAAAATGACTACACTGAACCTACCACCCTGGTGGCTCAAATGAGTAAACAGATAAGCCATTTAAAGGGGTTAACAATTGTGCAATTAAGCACTATTTCCCTGAAGAACAAGGTCATCAAGGACCTTGAGAAGAAGCTTGTGAAAGAGAAGAGCCCGGTGGCTCAATTCTCCAAGCCCAAATCTGTGCTCCCTATTATTGACACCTTCTCCTTTCAAACCAATTGGAGAGGACTATGATTCAATAAAATGGAAGTAGGAGAAGGGAGTGGAGAGAAGAGCAAGGGGAAGGCTAAGCCTCAAACCACCTTTCAAAAGGTGTTACTTCCTTCCAACAGGTATGACCATGAAAGCATTTATGGTCACTGGAAGAATGAGAGTTTCTATAGGAAGGAAAATACTCGTTCCCATAGTGGAAGAAAGGGCATGGGATTGAGTGTTATGAAGGCTCCCCATGAGGAAATTCAAATGGACCAACCTGGACCATTTGTATTTGGTACTTCAGCCCCTCCATTCAAGAATAAGGATGCATGCTCTTTCAAATCTGTTTCAGCAAAGAGGATAACTGATGTCAAATCTGTTGACAAGGCTTGTTGCTCAGTGTCAGATGCCATCAGATCTTTTATGGATGCCAAGCCAAAGCAAGCTGATGAAATTAGGACAAAGAGCATTAAGACAGCACATAGATTGACTTTCAGTAAAATTATTGCTGAGAGAAATAGGATGAATGCAGCTGTCTCTCCTCCTGAACATGTGCACAGTGCTGCACTCCCCTCAAGAAATGTTCAATAGAGGAGATACAATATTCATGAATGTTGGTGTTGTGGTAAAGTGGGGGCACTTTGCCATAGATTATTGGTATAATCCCAATGTACCTAATGCAAAGAAGAGCCTTCCTGCTAGGAGTGCAGCTAGTGTGAGATTTTCTCATCAGACTAACAGGCACCTAGGACCCAAAGTTTCTTGGGCTCCTAAGGATAACTAAACTTCTTCTTATAGGTTAGTTCAAGTACCAGCCTAAACCAAATTTGGTACTTGGACAGTGGGTGCTCAAGGCACATGATAGGAACAAGGAGTCTTCTACAGGACTACAAGCCTGTGAAGATGGACCCAAAGTTATATTTGGGGGATCTGAAAAAGGAATCACCAAGGGATATGGTATGATATCTAATGGCATAGTCTCCATCACAAGGTTAGCTTATGTTGAAGGTTGTAACACAACCTTGTAAGCATAAGTTAACTTTGTGACCTAGGCTATGTCATTGAATTCCACAATGACAAGTGCTTGATTAAAAAGTCTAAGGACTTAGAGACTATTCTCTCAGGCACTAGGAGTGGGAATGTTTATTGCTTAGATTTTATTTCTAGAAATTCTCTTACAACTGTTTGTCTTGTAGCTAATGAGAATGAGTCTCTCTGTGTTTAATGGCACAAGAGACTTGCTCATATTAACTACAAGACAATGTATAGACTTTTATCTAAAAACCTTGTTAGGAATAGTCCCAATTTAAAATGTATTAAATATGGTCCCTGCCATGCTTGCCAAATGGGTAAGCAAACAAGGGCCACCTTTAAAAGTATTGGCACCAAAGACACTGAAAGATGTCTTTATCTCTTGCATATGGACTTGTTTGGTCCCTTGCCAATTCAGACTTAGGTGGGAAGTTGTATACTTTGGTGATTGTTGATGATCACTCAAAATATACATGGGTATTATTCCTAAAGAAGAAGTCTGATACTCTAAATATCTTTATAACTCATGTCAAAGCAATTCAAAATGACTTGCAATTGTTGAATTTTTTGAAGTGAAGTGGTGGAGACTGGGCGGTCTATTTTTTGGAGACCGCCGAGACCGTGTGGTCTGTGCTTGTATTCTGCCAGTCTGGTTCTGCCGGTCTGTTCTGGCGGACTGCTGGTTCTGCCGGTTTGTTCTTTATAGCTGCGGTCGTTCCCGGGTTGATCTGCTGGTTGGCCTGTCTTCCTTGTTGGAAGACCGGGCGGGTTGTTCTTATATGACCGTCTATCTGGGCGGTCTATCTTGGCGATCTGGCGACTTGTCTGAGGTCGGCCAGATGGTTCTTGGTTTGCTCCTGGTGGTCTAAGGAAGGAGTACCTTTGTGACCGCGCGACTTGTGCGCGGTCTCGTGTTCGCGCGACCTGTGCGCGATCTTGTCTGCTGATCTGCGTCTTGGTCGGGTGATCGTCCAAGAGGTCTGATCGCGCGGTCTACCTTATGAGACCGCTGGCGATCTGACGGGTGGTGATTGTATCTCTCCTGTGCGGTGATGACATCCGTCTACCCGCCTATAAATAGAGGTGCATGGCCCGTCATTTAAAAACGAGAACTGTAAGAACTGAGCATGGGTTATTTCGTGCGGTCTCACTTTGAGGTCGGGCGGTCTCAGAAGCGAGCTGACTGTTTGTTGTGTTCACAGGTTTGCGATCAGCAGGTTACGGTCTTCTTCCTTGGTGATTCCCAGCGGCTTGAATAAACAGTTCGGCAACGGTCTGTCTGCGAACTGGTTTATGTTCGTTCTTGTGCTGTTCGCAGTGAGCTCAACGATCATGCGACCTTCAGCGGTTAGGCGATCTGAGTTGCGGTCTGGCGACAGCTTCAGTTCTTCGTTCCAATAAGCTCCAGTTCGTGCAGTCTGAGGTGCGGTCTTACAGTGCTGGCAGTCTGTCCGGTTTTTGTTCGTGCGATCTCAGGTCAAGCCGGGCAACTTCTGGAGTCGAGCGGTCTGTGCGGTCTCAGCTTGTCTAGCCGCCAGATTTGTTTTGGTGTGTTTTATTCTTCTCGTCTCCGTGATTCTGATGAATCATGTCTTGCCATGTATGCCTCGCAATGTAAATGAAGATTGTGTTTCAATAAAGTTTCTTGTGTTGCTGTGTGGTATTGTGGTTGTTTGGCTTTAACTCAGTTGATACAACTCCTACTTACTCCTAAACAATTCAAATCAAAAATTTTAACATGGTATCAGAGGGAGGTTATTGGAGTGGATAAACAGTGATCAACTTGAGTTGCCATCGTCTTTCTGAAGAAGAGACCACTTAGATTTCCATGGAAGGCGGATTCGCAAGAGGGCTTGGTATTGAACTCCTTACATCGACTAACTATAAGAAATGGAGGTCATATGTGGAGAGCTATTTACTTGGAGAGGATTTTTGGGAGATAGTTGGAGGAGAAGACACATAAGAGGTGTTTCTAGCAGGAGATAATATGGCAGAGGTGGGACTTTGGAGGAGGGCGAATGCTAATGCAGAGTTCACTCTCAAGAGGGCTATCTCCCCGGAGCTGTTTGATCACATCATCGGGTGTAAATCTGCTGCTGAGATTTGGACGTCCTTGGACGGGCTGTTCAATAAGAAGAATGTAGCTCGGCTACAGTTTCTTGAAAATGAGTTGGCGAAGGCCTCGAAAGGTGATCTTTCTATTTCTACCTTCTTTCTCAAGATGAAGAACCTCACAGCAGAGATTTCTGCATTGGACCCTGATGAGCCCATCTCGGAGGCAAAACTGAAGAGGCATATCATCCGCGGGTTGCGGAAGGAGTATCTTGCCTTTGTGACCTCAGTTCAAGGTTGGGCAAATCAACCATCTCTGTTGGAGCTGGAGAACTTACTTGCTTCGCAAGAAAGTTTGGCAAGACAGATGGCGGGGACTTCTATGTCTGGGGGAGATAGTGATGTGTTGTTCTCTGGGAAGAAGAAGAAGAAGTGGGAGAAGAAGAAGCTGGGTTATGATGGACCCTCTACTTCAGGTCAGCAGGATAGGGTTTATGCTCCTAAGTCTGATGGGAATAAGAAGGGAGATGGACCAAGGTGCTTCAGGTGCAATAAGACCGGCCACTTCAAGAAGAATTGCCGGGTTAATCTTTAGTCGGGACATGTAGCAGAGAAGGAGAAGCCAAAGTCTGAAGAAGCTGGATGGGGAGGAGCCTTTGTGGCTAATATGACGGCGATGCCCGTTAAGGCCTTGGCTGCCATCAACTTCGAAGAGGATTGGATTGTTGATTCAGGGTGTGGACATCATCTCACCGAGGATGAATCAAAGTTCTCTTCTTTGGCGCCTTACTCAGGTAACGATGCTATCATTACGGCTGATAATTCTATTCATGCTGTCGAACAAGAAGGTGTTGTCTCCCTGAGCAGTGATAAGGGTCCACTCACTTTGAGGAGTGTTTATCACGTGCCTGGTATTAAGAAGAATCTCTTCTCTATGACCAATGAGGTCGATGCCGGTTATCACGTTCTGTTTGGTCCAACAGAAGTGAAGTTTCTTAAAACTCAACCGGAGATAAAGGGAGATGTTATCCATGTTGGAAAGAGGGTGAAGGACTTGTTCGTGTTATCGACAAGTACTTATGTTGATAAGATGAAGACCAACGATAGCGCGGCTATCTGGCATGAAAGGTTGGGGCATGTTGTCATGGACAAATTGAAGGCTATGGCGGTAAGGGGCCTTGTCAAGGGCTTGCCTAGCTTGTCCTCTTGTGGAGACGGTCATGTTTTTGCTGGATGTCAGTTTGGTAAGTCTCATCGACTTCCATTTGATAAATCACAAACTAGATGCAAAGCGCCGTTGGAATGTATCCACGGTGATTTGATGGGACCGACTGCCACCCCAAGCCTTGGAGGCAACAGATATATGTTGGTGTTGATTGACGATTACACCAGATATGTCTGGGTGTATTTTCTGAAAGAGAAGTCGGAAGCCTTTGCGAAGTTTGTGGAGTTCAAGGAGCTGGTGGAAGGTCGGTTAGGCCTGCGGGTGAAGAAATTGAGAACTGACAATGGTGGGGAGTTCACCTCTGGTGAGTTCTCAAGTTTTTACAGGAAACACGGCGTTCGGAGAGAGCTCACTTGTGCCCATACTCCACAGCAAAATGACATTGCGGAGAGGAAGATCCGTCATCTGACAGAAACCTGCAAATGTTGGCTTCATGCCAAGAGGATCCCAAAGTCCTTTTGGGCGGAGGGAATGTCTTGTGCGGCTTACGTCATCAACAGGATGCCTCTAAGTCCTATCAACATGAAGACCCCTCACGAACTGATGTTCAAGGAGAAACCAAGTATTGCTCACCTTCGGGTGTTCGGGTCAACCTGCTATGTGCATATTCCTGATGCTCTTCAGACAAAGCTTGATGCGAAAGCAAGGAAGCTAGTCTTTGTCGGGTATGATGAGCGGAAGAATGGATGGAGGTGCATGGATCCAGAGACACGGAGATCAGTGGTATCTAGGGATGTGGTGATCGATGAAGTGACTTCTTACAAGTGGAGTTCAGGAGTTGAACTATCGGAGAGCAGGGTTGATGAAGCAGGAAAAGCTGCGGGAAGTCTTTAAGTAGAGTTGCCTGTTTCACCAGGAGCTCCAGCTATATCAAGCTCTGACATGGAGGCTTCAGGTTCTGGAAGAAGGGGGAGCGTTGCTCCAAGTTCGTCTGGAAGAGAAGCTTGCATAGAAGAAGCAGCTGAGGAGGTGGTTAGTCAGGTGCAACCTCTTAGGAGGTCGAAGAGGACTATCAAGCCACCAGATCGATATATAGGAGGAAACATGGTGAGCTTCGTCTCATATTTCATCGCTGGTCCCTTAGATGAAAGGGAGCCGTCGAGCTTTGAGAAAGCTAAAGGCGTGAAGCAGTGGGATATTGCTATGCAAGAAGAGATGGATGCTCTCAGGAAGAATGAGACTTGGTCTCTAGTGCCCAGACCTAAGGGCATTACCCCTGTAACATGCAAATGGGTTTACAAGCTCAAGAAGAAAGCTGACGGCACGATCGAGCAATACAAGGCTCGGCTTGTAGCTCGCGGGTTCTCACAGCAGTATGGTGAAGATTATGATGAGATGTTTAGTCTAGTGGCAAAGATGACTTCGGTCAGATTTATTATTGCTTTGGCGGCATCTTGTGGATGGGAGATTTGACAGCTTGATGTAAAGAATACTTTCTTATACAAAGAGATTGACAAGGATATCTTCATGATCCAGCCGCCGGGTTTTATCTCGGAGGATCGTCCGGACTACGTCTGCAAACTGAAGAAGGCCTTATATGGGTTGAAGCAAGCGCCTCGGGCGTGGTATGGAAAGATCGCGAAGTATCTCTTATTCTGCGGGTTCTTTGCTTCAGACTCTGATTCTAGCTTGTTTGTCAAGAAGGAGGGGGCGCTTCGGGTTATTGTGCTGCTGTATGTGGATGACATGATTGTCACCGGGAACTCGAAGGAGGCGGTAGCAAGGCTGAGAGCTGAGCTTGCTATCAGGTTCGAGATGAAGGATCTGGGGGAGCTTCACCATTTCCTTGGACTCAAGGTCCAGAGGCAGGATAGTGGAGTGCTTGTTTCTCAGGAAGGATATGCGGAGCGGATCGTTCAACGATTTGGCATGGAAGAAGGGAAGAGCAGCTCTATACCTCTTGAACATCATCATAAACTTCGGAAGGATGAGGGAAGGGTTCTATCTAATCCGTTGGTGTTCCGAGCTCTGGTTGGGAGCCTGATTTACTTGACCATCACGAGGCCTGATATTGCTTAAGCAGTTGGCAAAGTGAGTCGGTACATGGCAGAGCCACGGAAGCCTCATCTTCTGGCGGCAAAAGGGATTCTGAAATATGTGAAGTCGACCTCTGTGTTGGGTCTCCTATTTAGGAGAGGGTCAAGCTTGGAGTTGCATGGATTCATGGATGCTGACTACGGGGGATACGTGGATGATCGAAGATCAACGTCTGGTTATGTCTTTATGACGGACCCCACAGCTATCTCTTGGTGCAGCAAAAAGCAGGACTCAGTGTCCGTATCTACCACAGAAGCAGAGTACAAGGCTTCGGCCTTGGCATCTCAAGAAGCCGTTTGGCTCAGGAGGTTGGTGGAGGACATTCATGAGGAGGTTCGAGGTCCCACTATGCTACGAGGGGACAATGAGAGTGCTCTCAAGCTGGTTAATAATCCAGTCTGTCATGCGAGGACCAAGCATATTGAGATTGTGCACCATTTCATTCGTGAAAATGTGTTGGGAGGATCTCTTATGGTCGAGCATGTTCGGAGTGTGGACAATGTCGCAGACATCTTCACAAAGCCACTGGCAAAGGGACCGTTTACACGGTTGCGGAGTTTACTCGGGCTAGTCTCCACTTCCCACTTCAAGGGGGAGTGTTGAATTTTTTGAAGTGAAGTGGTGGAGACTGGGCGGTCTGTTTTTTGGAGACAGCCGAGACCGCGCGGTCTGTGCTTGTATTCTGCCAGTCTGGCTCTGCCGGTCTATTCTGGCGGACTGCTGGTTCTGCCGGTTTGTTCTTTGTAGCTGCGGTCTGTTCCCGGGTTGATCTGCTGGTTGGCCTGTCTTCCTTGTTGGAAGACCGGGCGGGTTGTTCTTATATGACCGTCTATCCGGGCGGTCTGTCTTGGCGATCTGGCGACTTGTCTGAAGTCGGCTAGATGGTTCTTGGTTTGCTCCTGGTGGTCTAAGGAAGGAGTACCTTTGTGACCGCGCGACTTGTGTGCGGTCTCGTGTTCGCGCGACCTGTGCGCGATCTTGTCTGCTGATCTGCGTCTTGGTCGGGTGATCGTCAAAGAGGTCTGATCGCGCGGTCTGCCTTATGAGACCGCTGGCGATCTGACGGGTGGTGATTGTATCTCTCCTGTGCGGTGACAACATCCGTCTACCCGCCTATAAATAGAGGTGCAAGGCCAGTCATTTAAAAATGAGAACTGTAAGAACTGAGCCTGGGTTATTTCGTGCGGTCTCACTTTGAGGTCGGGCGGTCTCGGAAGCGAGCTAACTGTTTGTTGTGTTCGCAGGTTTGCGATCATCAGGTTGCGGTCTTCTTCCTTGTTGATTCCCAACGGCTT
The DNA here is from genome assembly GCA_033032865.1 of Dactylorhiza incarnata. NCBI lineage: Eukaryota > Viridiplantae > Streptophyta > Magnoliopsida > Asparagales > Orchidaceae > Dactylorhiza > Dactylorhiza incarnata. The sequence continues at coordinate 2,331,584 of JAWHQI010000040.1, read as the reverse complement.
GAATAAACAGTTCAGCAGCGGTCTGTCTGCGAACTGGTTTATGTTCGTTCTTGTGCTGTTCGCAGCGAGCTCAGCGATCAGGCGACCTTCAGCAGTTAGGCGATCTGAGTTGCGGTCTGGCGACAGCTTCAGTTCTTCATTCCAATAAGTTCTAGTTCGTGCGGTCTGAGGTGCGGTCTTGCAGTGCTGGCAGTCTGTCCGGTTTTTGTTCGTGCGATCTCAGGTCAAGCCGGGCGACTTCTGGAGTCGAGCGGTCTGTGCGGTCTCAGCTTGTCTAGCCGCCAGATTTGTTTTGGTGTGTTTTGTTCTTCTCGTCTCCGTGATTCTGATGAATCATGTCTCGCCATGTATGCCTCGCAATGTAAATGAAGATTATGTTTCAATAAAGTTTCTTGTGTTGCTGTGTGGTATTGTGGTTGTTTGGCTTTAATTCAGTTGATACAACTCCTGCTTACTCCTAAACGATTCAAATCAAAAATTTTAGCAGCAATGTGCTGTGGTCAGAACAAGAACTGACCATGACACAGAATTTCAATCTGATGCTATGACAAGGTTTTGCCAAGAATATGGTATCACCAAAGAGTTCTCCTCCCCAAGGACTCCACAACAAAATGGTGTGGCTGAGAGGAGGAATAGGACCTTGATAGAAGCTGGGAGAACACTGCTAAGTGACTCCTCACTCCCAGAATACTTCTGGGCTGAGGCAGTCAATACTGCTTGTCATGTTCTCAATAGAGCTTCCATCAATAAGGTTCATGGAATAACTCCCTATGAGATTTTGAAAGGCAAACAACCTACAATTTCATATTTTAGAATCTTTGGCTCAAAATGCTACATCTTAAACAATGGAAAATCTCAATTAACAAAATTTGCAGAGAAATGCAATGTAGGTGTTCTTGTTGGCTATAGCTCTCATAGTAGAGCTTATAAAATGTACAACAAAAAAACTAATGTTTGTAGAGGAGTCTATACATGTAGTATTTGATGAGACCAGCCTAATATATAATGGCTGGTCTAGATCTTCTGTCTTGACAGGAAATGAACAAGATTTGGAAAGGATGTCTATACAAGACACACCAAGTAGCAGCAAAGCTCATTCTGATGCTGCCATCCCTGAAGAGGAAGCTGTCAATATTAATGAAGACACTGATGAACCAGCAGAAACAGCACAACAAGCTGAGAACAGGCTGACTGCAGCTACAAGACATCTAAGGGATCATCCTATGTAGCAGATTATTGGGAATGTTTAGCAAGGTGTTACAACTAGGAGCAGGGCTCACAATGAGGCCTTGTTCCTCAGTTTCCTGTCACAGGTAGAGCCTAAGAAGTTTGAAGAGGCCAACTTGGACCCTTTCTGGATTCAGGCAATGCAGGAAGAACTGTTGCAATTTAAGAGATGCAAAGTATGGAAGTTGGTGCCAAGACCACAGGGACACAACATAATTGGCACAAAGTGGATCTTCAGAAACAAGATGGATGAAAATGGGACAATCATCAAGAACAAGGCAAGACTTGTTGCAAAGGGGTATAAGCAAGATGAAGGAATAGACTTTGACCAAACCTTTGCCCCAGTTGCAAGGTTGGAGGCCATAACGCTATTCCTTGCATATGTAGCTCATAAATGATTCAAAGTGTACCAGATGGATGTCAAATCAACATTCCTAAATGGAAATCTGAAAGAGGAAGTCTATGTAGAGCAGCCATCAGGTTTTGTCCATCCTACTCTTAAATCTCATGTTTATCTACTTAGGAAAGCTCTATATGGTCTTAAGCAAGCCCCCATGGCTTGGTATGAGACATTGTCTTACTTTCACATCAAGCACAAGTTCTTGAGGGGAAAGATAGATAGCACATTGTTTCTTAGGGAAACAAGGGGCAAGTGTCTCTTAGTCCAAATCTATGTTGATGACATAATATTTGGGTCTACTGATGGCAACCTCTGCAAGAGATTTGTCAATTTAATGCAGGGGAGTTTGAGATGAGGAGTATGGGTGAACTTAAATATTTCCTTGGGCTCCAAGTGAAACAGTCTGATGATGGAATTTTCATTTCCCAGACTAAGTACATCAAGGAGCTCATCAAGAAATTTGGGATGGAATCAGCCTCCACCATGAGAACACCCATGGGATCTAATGTGTCATTAGACAAGGATGAAAAGGGGAAGGCCTTTGATGAATCCATGTACAGTTGTATCATTGGATCCCTGTTGTACTTGACTGCTAGTAGGTCAGACATTATGTATTCTACATGTGTTTGTGCTTGGTATCAAGCTTGTTCTAAGGAATCTCACTACACCTCTGTCAAGAGGATTTTGAGATACCTCAAGGGCAGCCTAAATCTTGGCCTTTGGTACCCTAGGAACAATGACTTTGAACTAATAGGCTATTCAGATGTAAATTTTGTAGGGTGCAAAGAAGATAGGAAAAGCACAAGTGGCACTTGTCAATTCCTAGGGAGGTGGCTGATCTCTTGGAGCAGCAAAAAGCAAACCAGTGTGGCCATATCCACAGCTGAGTCAGAGTACATTGTTGTAGGTAGTTGTTGTGCTCAACTACTGTGGATCCAACATCAATTGGAGGATTACAACATAAAGGTTAGTCAATCTCCCCTGCTGTGTGACTCATCCAGGGCTATTTCTATTGCCAAAAATCCTGTCTCCCATAGCAGGACCACGCACATAGAAATTAGGTACCATTTCATTAGAGAGCATGTAGAGTGTGAAGATATCAAACTTGAATATGTCCCCACAAACAATCAAGTAGCTGATATCTTCACCAATCCACTGGATGAGGCCAAGTTCAATTCTTTCAAAATTGAATTAGGAATATTGAATTTAGAATGAGTTCATTTATGAATCAATATCCACTGTTAAAATGCTTATGTTCTCATCTGTACAATTCTCACAATATATACTGTTATGATAAACTGAAATCTGAATTGATCAACTTTACAGTAGGCATAGTCCACATGATAGGGTAGATAATATCCCTAAAATGTTAAATGTAGAACAGTATAATGTAGTATGATCAGTTGGATTAGAAAAATCTGGATCAGCTGAGCTTCAGGTTACCCTTAAACAGTTGGGAAAATTCTGGGTTCGACGAACTCTTTCCTGGGTTCGACGAATGTCGAGCTTGTGTTCGACGATCTCAACTCTGAGCTCGACGAACTAAGCTCTATGATGAGTTCAGATGAACTAAACCTTGAGTTTGACGTACTCCAGTCTGAGTTTGACGAACTCAACTTTGAGTTCGACGAACTCAGGCATAGGATGTAATTTCATTTACACTTACAATCAAACGGTCAATACTAATGCTCCAAGTGAGGGGGAGCTAGAAAGGGTTGTTCAAAATGAACAAGAACAGCTATCTCTTGGTGTAGCAAAATGCTTTCTAAACCTTCCCTGGGTCCGTAGCTGCTCCCTCCCAATCCTTAGAGGGCAAAATAGTTGAAGAAACCAGAAAGGGGGAGATGGCCAATGCTATGACCAAATCAGAGTTAGCCCTCTGATAAAGTTATCAGAGTTAGGTATTATGAATATGCTATATAATCTGAGTTAGAAAGGGGGAGATAACCTATGAGCTAGTCAAAGCTTAACATAATCTGTCATGAGGTATCAAAGCATGCTTAAACAATGTTAATGCTTAAACAATGTTATTTTGTAGAAGAAATGATATCATGAATGCTAAATAGAGTATTTGTATGATAGGTTTTTGTTGGCTATGTACCTTAGCATTGGGAATTTTCTTCCTTCTTCAAATAGGGGGAGATTGTTGGGAATATTGCCCTCAATATTCCCTTGATTTGAAGAAGCATCACTCACAATGCTAAGGACATATTGTATTTGATACATTCTAGTTTGTATCAAGTATTGTACAGGGAGATGATATTCCATGCAATGGAATAAATTCAAAGGTGTGCTATTTAAATCAGCTGAGAAGGCCTCACTGTATCAGCTGAACCGCTAAGACAAGATCAGGAGCCGCTGAGAAGGCTTCTGGGCAAGCTGGGCTGGAGATAGAAGAGAATTGGTGTGTTCGTCAAATGCAGAACACAGTTCATCGAATGCATATCTCAGTTTGTCGAACGCTGAGACGAGACAGAAGAAACAACTGAGACTTGGCGTGTTCGTCGAACGCAGAACACAGTTTGTTGAATGCAGAGATAGAACAGAAGAAAATAGCTGAGACTTGGCGTGTTTATCAAACGTAGAACACAGTTCGCCGAACGTAGAGACAGAATAGAAGCAAGCGCTGAGACTTGGCATGTTCGTCGAACGAAGAATGAAGTTCATCGAACGCAGAGCATGGCGAGTTCGTCGAACGCAGAGTATGGTGAGTTCGTCGAACGCAGAGACTGACGAGTTCGTCGAACACAGAGTTTGGCAAGTTCGCCAAACCCAGTATGGCGAGTTCTTCGAACGCAGAGTATGGTGAGTTCGTCGAACGCAGAGTTTGGCAAGTTCATCGAACACAGTATGGCGAGTTCGTCGAATGCAGAGTGCGAGTTCTGCCCGTGGCGCAAGCTGCAGAAAGGCAGTATGGGATCCACTAGTCTCTCCCATACTACTCAGAAGGATGGCTGAGAGTCGTTGAAGGTCGGGGATGTATAAAAGAAGAAGTTAGGGCACTTTAGAGAGGTGCTGGTCGAGTGCTAAAACAAATTTACTATTCCATTGATGGCCAGAGCTCTCGTCTTTCTCCTCCTGCTCACTAAACAAGAAGAAGAAAACTGAGAGAGATAGAAAGGTCCTCTACAAGAAGGAGCAAGGCGATCTTCCATCCTTCAACAGAAGATGAAGATCAGGATAGCTGCCATCAACATCTCCAGCTACAAGAAAGCACCAGGTGTGCAGGAACTACAGGGAACTTCTTCTGCTGTCTGCTGTAGTAAGCTTCAACAAAACTTTTACTCTAGGGCTTTTTCCTGAGCTTGTAGGGCTTTTTGCCTGAGTTTGTAGGGCTGTTTAGCCTGAGGTGTAGGGCTGTTGGCCTGAGTTGGTAGGATCAGTGACTGATCTGAGGTAGGGCTGTTGAGCCTGAGTGTAGGAGGTGTATTCCTCTGAGGTAGGGCTGCTGTGCCTGAGGTAGGGTTTGTGCAAACCTGAGAGATCCTAATGGATCTGTGCTGTAAGCTATTTTAGCTAAGATTGGAGGAGTTGGCCCTGTCTAACACACTGTTAGAAGGGTGAAGCGGGAAAGTGGACTACCCATAGACACACTGTCATGGGGAACCACTATAAACACTTATGTGTTTTTTGGTTGGGCTTGATTTCTTGCATAGAATAGTTTAACTGTTTATAGCTGGAATGTAAAAATCAAAAGACCTATTCACCCCCCCCCCCCCCCCCCATCTAGGTGAATTAGATCATATACCTATAATCTTTCATGTAGTATGAGATGCATAATATGTGTTTGTATATGGATTCTCATAGGCATAACAACATGTGTCTGTGATGTAGTATGGGATGCATAACAATCATCACATGGATGTTCCATTAGATTTTTTCTTTTTGTTACATGGGATACTATATAGTATGGGATGCACATCATAACATCGCATAAGCACCTGCGCCAAGCTAAATATTTACATGATGACACTCACACACACATGAATTGAAATGAGAATTTAAACATTCATGCAAACATATAATATGCACACGAGTCAAAGTATGATTGTATATCATCCTAAAATTAAAGTATAACATCATTTATCAAATTCCCCGAGCAATGTAGCAGCAAGAGCAGGTGTCATTATTTGTATGGTCTGATCTAAGTGGAGTAGTTTTGGTTCTAAGTTAGGGTTTTGATGAGTTGTTTGTTCGTACGTATACATATTCCGCCGAAGCGTGTTGCGACGAGGTTGAATCCCCAATCTGAGGGTGAGTCTTCAGGCACGCAGAGTGAGGCTGTGATCGAAAGTCTGCGACAGCGTAATGAGACTTTGTCAAGGCAGTTGGTTGCAATGTAATCTGAGATTCAGATGTTGACTGCCACCGCTGGGCAGCAACCGAGGGTGCGGGACCTTGTAGTGGGTCAGCATGTACTGGTTCCTCTCTCTCCTCTGGTGCCTCCTGTTTCATTGCCGCCAGAGATGAACATTATTTCACATTTCCAACGATTACGACCCTCACCTATGAAAGGAGAGCTGACTTTATGGTGCTAGACGATTGGATCATATCAATGGAGGAAGGCAACCAACCAAAAGGTTATGGTCACTTCCTTCTAATTGAAGGGACTTGTGAAGGGCTAGTGGAATAGGGAAAAGGAAGGGCTTACTATTGGCTGTTCGTAGGATCGGTTCAAGGGGATGTTGTTAAATAAGTTTCTGCCGACTGTTGAGCAGGATAAATTGATGAATAATTTTCCGCACTTAAAGCAAAGACAACTCACGGTTGGTGAATATGGGATGTAATTCAGCAAATTGAGCAAGTTTGCTCCAGAGTTAGTGTCCACGGAAGAGGGCAGGGTGAAGCAGTTTCTAGGAGGTCTGCGTAGTGAGATTCAGCAGCTAGCTTGCCCTTACCGATCTGAGACCTTTCCGGATGCGGTATAAGATGTTGGAACATGGTCTTCCGCATCTCCTAGGTTTGAGAATAACAAATCCTATATGTATTTGATCTTGTGTATTTAAGTGTACAGGAAAACAAGTCCATATGACTCAAGGATAACATAAGAAGGTTGCGCCCAAATTTGAAGCCAGAACTCCAACATGCCCACTAGCGCCGACGGTAGAACCTAGCGCAAGCTCTAGCTCTGATTAGAGCAATTCCGGGAAGCAATTATAGTATGTGATAGCGCCAGGCGATAACATCTAACACATGCAGTAGACTCTAGCGCAGGCGGTATCGGGTAGCGCATGTGGTATCGGGTAGCACAGGAGGTAGCGTAAAGCAATAGAGGAATGCAGTCAGCTTGTATAAAATGAAGGATTCTCACATGGAGAATATTGCCTATTCTAGGATAGCGCCGGCAGTAGTAATAGCGCAGGCGCTAGCTCCAAGGCTATACAAAGGACCCCTTGGATCCATCTTCTTCATCCTCTCCCACTCCCAAATTCTAGAGCTTCGTTCCACATCATATAGAGGAAGATTCAGAGAGATACTCCCACAAAACCATGAAGGCTTAAGGAGATCCGTGGAGAAGATTTCAACATGCGTCATCATCGTGATGAAAGACCGCATCGACTACGATCATACTCTGCGGGTCTTCGTCTAATTCTTCAAGAAATTCATATAGGGAGTTTTTTATATTGTTGTTATTTTATTTCTCATCTTTTCTTGTAATCATTTAGTGAATTCACCTCGTGTTGGCGACATGGTCTGTGTAGGACTTAGGGAAGAAATTTGCCACATATTGGCGACTGGGTCTAGGGTGTAGATCTAGGGGTGCTTGAGGCCAAATCCGGGGAAGGATTGGCTAGAGCGGCTTGAGGCCATATCCGGGGAAGGATAGGCTAGGGCACCGGTTCGTGGGGATACGAGTCTGGATTTAAAAAAAAAAGAGTTTTATTAATATTCGGCTCCGATTTCTAGCTTGATAAGAAATCGAGTTTTGTAAACTCTTCTTTTCATATTAATAAAATGATGTATCATTTTATATGCTTGATTTCTTATCTTAATCTCTTATATTTTCAAATATATTAAAAATAGAATATAAGTTTTTAAAACCTTATTCACCCCCCCCCCCCTCTAAGGGCACCTACAGATCCAACAAGTGCTATCGGAGCTAGGTTATTCCTAATCGGCTTAACAACCGAAAATAATGACGTCTCATGATCTCGCTTCTATTAGTGTGGATAAATTTTATAATGAAGAAAAATCTCTTGGACCACCTTTATTTGAAGGGAGAAATTATAAAGGGTGAAATTTTTTAATGGAAAGGTTTATTAAAACTTTAGATATCGAAGCATGGAATTTAGCAATAGTAAGACCAGCAGATGAATCAAATACAAAAGAATGTCATCAAAATACAAAAGCCAAATACTATTTATTTTGTGGTCTATCAATGAAGTTTTCAAATTAATATATTGTTTTTCTAGTGCATACAAAGTATGTAAATTTCTTGAAGAAATGTATGATCTTCCTCTCACAGGTATGGAACAAACACAGGAGGAGAAGGAAATACAAGCATCCACCATTATTCAAGAAGATTTCTCTCGTAGCAAAACCATGGAATTCATGTAAATTGACTTAGACAAAGAGAGCAATTCATCAAGAGACAATTCATCTATAAAGGAGGAAGGCCTAGAAGACGACAAAGGATCTTCATGTTCACATCTTACCTCTTCCGATAGCGCTGTAAGAAAGTCTAATTCTTCTTCTTATTTCCATATACTAAAAATTGCTTAACGTAAAATGAATAAATTGAAAATTGCAAATAAAAAAATACGTTTAGAAAATAAAAGATTAAAGCTAATTCAGAATCTAAATGTGATGTGGCTTCTCCATCTTGCCCAAAAATTGAAATCTTATAACCTTGTTTTGATTGTAATAATATTAATGAAAAAGTCAAGGATTTTGAAAAAGAACTATTAATTGTAAAAGAACAAAAAGAAAAATTATTTTTAGAAAATTCAACTTTGAAAAGTGATTGTGCTACGCGCCAAAATTATAAAATTGAAATCAAGGAGATGGACGAAACATTTGAGGAATTTAGAAATGACTATCAAAATCATATTGACTATATTGTTTCCACTCTTAAAAATATCACAATAGCTTATAATAAAGCTAGGCATAATCTAAAGATCAAGAATGATGAATTAAAATAAAAAATCAACTTGCTTATGAAAATTATAAATAAAAATTCACAATATCAAGAAATATCTAAAAGCATGTTGAATATATTAATATGAATATGAATATCTTTACTAAGCCAAATAATGGGAATAAGAAACACAAAGTATTTATAAATCAAAGTCAAAATCACCATTACTTACAAAATCATGTTTCTCCAACTTAAAATTAAAATTACACAAATTTCCTATGAACAATACCTTCTGTTGGATCGGTCGGCGCCCTTAGAGGGGGGGTGAATAAGGGTTTTCAAAAAGTTCAGATTATATTTAAAAACTTTGAATTACAGCAAGATTTAAAGACATGAAATAAGTGAAGTAAAACAAAAAGGAGACAAGCTTTATTAATGATAAATAAGTTATACAAAACTTGATCTCGATGACGCTAGAGATCGGAGGCGAATACTAAGAAAGCTCTTTTTGTTTTCTATCCCGACTCGCTTCCCTACGAACCGGTGGCCCTAACCTTATCCTCCGCGGATTCGGCCTCAAGCCGCTCTAGCCAATCCTTCCCCGGATGTGGCCTCGAGCCCCCGAGAACTAGCCTAGATCTAGTCGCCAACACGAGGCGAATTTCAGCCCTAAGTCTACCCCAGACCTAGTCGCCAACACGAGGCGATTTCATTACCTTTCACATAAAGCACATTTGATATAAGAAAAGATGCGTTACCCACTGTACCAACTCCCATGATCCTTCCTTTGCCGTTATCGCCAAACGTTACTATTCCTCCTTTCTTCTTTTCTAGGCTAAGGAATTTTGCTTTATTGCCCGTCATGTGTTTGGAGCAGCCTGAGTCCAAATACCACACGTCTTCTGTTTCCTTAGCCTTCCTGCAAATCTAGAAAGAGGATGAGAGTAAAGACCCAGATACCCAAGAGTTACCACCCATAGAGTAAGTGGATTTCTTAGGTACCCAGATTTGTTTTAATGATCGTTGATTTATTATATTCCTACAAGAGCCAGACGTGTGTCCAAATTTAAGACAATTAGCACACGAAATAAAGGGGGTTGAGACCCTTTTCATAGTTTCTATGTTGCGCTTGCTGGATGATGTTTGTACATTAGAATGACCAGAAAATTTTTTAACTTTAGAGCTACCGCCGGCGTTAGTAGCTAGCGCCGGGCGGTAGTGTTCACTTTTATATCCGAGTCTGATTTTTCCACACCCAAATCATTGATTACCCAGAAGCATATCCAGATATTTTTGACCAATCCCGAATTTGGTTATGGCTAAATTGAGATTTTGATTTTGTTTTTTAAGAGATGTATTTTCTTGAACAATCATAACACATTTGTTTTCAAATCCTTTTTTGTTCTTTTCAATTTGTAATATAGAAGCTTTCAATCTTCTCTCTAAGTCCCCCTTCTCTTTTGCAATAATTTTGTTTTGTGAGAGGGCATTAGAGAGAGATACTTCAAGTTCTTTTATCTTAAATAAAGAGTGCTCACATTCTTGACATGAAACTTTTCTTTTTTCAAGAGAGACTAATTTTTTTGTGAGCCTACGATTTTATTTTATAATAGATTCATTTTCATGATTTAATAAAACAAATTTATCATAAAGTTCTTCAAAGGTAGGAGGATATACCTCAGTGTCGCTAAGAACACTGGTGTCGTCATCGTCGCTTTTGGCCATTAAGCACAAGTTTGCTTCCTCCTCGCTACTTGACTCAGAACTGTTTGACTCTTCAGAGGAAGAGTCATCCCAAGTAGCGGCCTTCATCACTTTCTTCTTTTCTTTTGCTTTCTTTTGTTCTTTCCGTTCCTTTTGGTATTTTGGGCACTGGCTCCGAATGTGCCCGGTTTTTCTGCAGTGATAGCATTCTAGAGGCGGCCTTTCTTCTTCGTCATCGCTTCCTTTTTCTTTCTTCGATGAAGAGGAGGATCCCTTTCGTCGAGTATCTTTTTGGAAGAATTTTCGGAACGTGTTCCTTCTCTCTGGATTTCTGATGAACTTCTTGAAATTCTTCACCAGGAGTCCTTCTTCATCATCATCGTCCTCTTCAATGTACTCCTTCTTTGATGTCAGTGCCAATGCCTTTTTCTTCGGCTCCTTGTTGTATTCGTCATGTTGAATTTGTAGTTCTACCTCATGGGTTTTGAGATTCCCAATGAGATTCTCGATCTGGAGCGTTCTTAAGTTGTGCGACTCCGAGATGGCTGTCACCTTCGGATTGAACCTTGGAGGTAAGGAACGAAGAATTTTCCTCACCAAGTCCCCGTCGGAGTAGGTCTTTCCAAGCGCCTTTGATGCGTTAACAATCGTTGTGAAGCGAGTGTACATTGAGTTGATGTCCTCTTCCGTGTCCATCCTGAATTTTTCGTATTCCTATTCCAGTTGAAACAGCTTGGCATCTTTCACCTGTGATGTACCTTCGTGAGTAACTTCCAATTGATTCCAAATATCATAAGCAGTTGTGCATGCAGAAATTCTATTAAACTCAGTCCTATTTAAAGCGCAATATAAAGCGTTCATTGCTTTAGCATTATTTTTACACCTTAGTTTATCGTTGTCATCCCATTTATCTTTAGGTTTTGCTAATGTCGCCTCTCCTACTACAGTTGTAGGCGGAGAGTACCGTACTTCTACCATGTTCCATACTTCTACATCCATGGTCATAAGAAAACACATCATTCGATTTTTCCAGTAGTTAAAATCTGACCCAGTAAAGAGAGGTGGTCGACTAACCCCTTGACCCTCAGGAAAAGCGAGATCGTGAGACGCCATTGTTCCCGGTTGTTAAGCCGATTGGAACAAAACCCCTCTGATACCACTTGTTGGATCGGTCGGCGCCCTTAGAGGGGGGGGGGGGGGGTGAATAAGGGTTTTCAAAAAGTTCAGATTATATTTAAAAACTTTGAATTACAGCAATATTTAAAGACATGAAATAAGTGAAGTAAAACAAAAAGGAGAAATGCTTTATTAATGATAAATAAGTTATACAAAACTTGATCTCGATGACGCTAGAGATCGGAGCCGAATACTAAGAAAGCTCTTTTTGTTTTCTATCCCGACTCGCTTCCCTACGAACCGGTGGCCCTAGCCTTATCCTCCCCAGATTCGGCCTCAAGCCGCTATAGCCAATCCTTCCCCGGATGTGGCCTCGAGCCCCCCTAGAACTAGCCTAGATCTAGTCGCCAACACGAGGCGAATTTCAGCCCTAAGTCTACCCCAGACCTAGTCTCCAACACGAGGCGATTTCACTACCGTTTACAATGATAAAAGAGAAATGAAATAACAATAATTAAAAACTCCCTCAAGATGAACTTCTGAACGAGGAGGCGAAGATCCGCTGGAGAATCAGCATTTGTTGAGGCGGACTTCGTTCGGATTCAGCGTGATGGAATTCTCCTTCAGAAATTGGCAGCGCTTTGCTAGGACTTCAGAATTCGGCCAAGGAAGGCCTCTGGAACTCTAGTATTCTCTCTCTCTGAGGTGTGTGCAATGGGTGTTCGAAAACAAGAGGAGAGGGGGTCCTTTTATAGCTCAAGCGATACCGCCGGCGCTAGCGCTACCGCCGGCGCTAGCCCGGATTAAGAAACAATTTGCGCGGCAGAATCTCCTATCCACTGCAACATGCTGCTCTATGCCTTATGTGCATCACGCTACCGCCGGCGCTATCCACTACCGCCAGCGCTATCCCTGGTTAAGAAACTCTTTCCATGGCAAGATCTTCAATCCGCGGCAACCTAGCTTTCATTCCTTCTGTGTTCATCGCTACCGCCGGCGTTATCCGATACCGCCGGGCGTTAGCGCCTTCTATAACCGCCGCCAGATTATCGCTAATCATCGCTAGCGCCAGGCGCTATCGCTACCGCCGGCGCTAGTGAGCCTCTTCGAATCTTGGCCTCAATTTTGGGGGCAGTCATCATGTGTACTCCTTGAGTCATGTGGACCTAGTAACCCTGCACACTTGAACACATAAGATCAAATACACAAAGTATTTGTTATTCTCAAACCTAGGAGATGCGGAAGACCATGTTCCAACAAACTCCCACTTTTGATAATAACAAATCCATTAATGATAAATCAAAGCATTAATAGATAAACATGATGAAACTCTACTTGTGTGTGTGTGAGAGTGATGACTTAGGATAATAATTGATTCTAGCATGTTAGAATTGCTCCCCCTAAATACATGCTCCCCCTAAGTGAGTGCTCCCCTAATATGTAAGCTATCATCTGAATTTGTCATGTAGGGTTTATGATAGCTGGTTATATTTATCATGTTAGTTCATGTTAGTTCTCCCCTGTTTGCATTTTGTCATGGTAGTTCTCCCCCTTTGTTATTAGCAAAAGCGGGTAGGAAAAACAAAGCACAAAAAAAACGTGTTAATAAAAGAGAAGGCATGATCGAGTGTTTTAAGTAAATGATAAGGAGTTTTAGAATATATTTTTTTTATTGAAATAGATCAGAGTTATGAGCATTACAAAATTTTCAGAGTTTGTAGCATAAAAGTTTTTTATGTTTGAAGTAACCAATAAAAAGTGTTCCAAGTAAATCTATCACTTAATGAAAGATATGAATTTTTAAGAATAAGTGATGATGCAAAGATTACAAGATATTAAGTAAGCATGAAAGCGCAAGATAAAACACTTATATGGTTAATATGCGGAAGACTTATAGCAATACAACAAACATCTAATGATAATCCAAAAAAAATGAGTTAAAGTTCACAAAAGATGATGTTATTGTAAATCATTTCGTAGTTTTAAATTTGATAATAACCGAGCATGAAGTATCATTTATAAAAAATATTACAATGTTGCTTTAATTCATAATTCCAAAAACATACAAATCATTGTAGAACACATGCTAGGTTATCTAGTGCATTTCATAAAGAGAGAGTAATATAGAATTAGCATTAGGATCCAATACTCATGAGAAGAAGTGTTATGGAAGATAATGATGTGCACAAAAGTGTATTTTTGAGTTGTGTATACAAGTGTTTTAATCAAAAAGTACAAGTAATATGTAGAGTAAGAGCACAATAAAACACAAATTATTTTACTTCCACATATTTTAATGCACAAAAAAAATGTACAACTACCAAGGTGCTTTGCACACACAATGCTCATCAAGACTTATCAGGGTGCAAAGTAGTGCTTGGGGGATCACATATTTTATTTTGAATTTTGAGACAGTGATCCGGTGTACTTAAGAGAAAGTGGTTTTTCTTATTTTTGAAAGAAAGATTTGATTTGCACAAGACACTTTATTATTCTTTCCAAGGTGCTCAACCTCACAATGCTCATTAAGACTTATCAGGAGGTTCAAGTAGTGCTTGGTGGAGTTATCTTTGTCATTTATTTTATAATTTTGTTTTGTACAAAGTTCTCCGAATACACTTGTTTTGCAAATCAATAGATTTTATGAAAAAAATATAACCACTTTTCTTAATTTTTAAGAGTGCAAAAGAAGGAGTGTAGGTAAGATACTTGTGCAATTTTAATCCATTGTACTAATACAAAGCATACACAAGTATTCTTAGATTAAACACATATGTAGACAATGCCAAAAAAGGGTGAGTGAATAAATATCATTATCAAACATAAACCATTTACTCATACTTAGAGGCATGCTAAGCTTGATCCTACACAACTTTTAAACTATAATTGATGCACATTTGAATAGATATATCAAAGCATGAAGGAAAACAATGTCCAAAGTAGTTTGAAATGATAAATTTCAACATTGTAGATTTTCTAAATAGTAGAGTAAATCATGCTTGAGTTTTCTCAAAACAAACAATCATAGAGTTTTTGTTTTTATAGTTTTAAAGTTTTATATTTTTGTATTTGATTTTAGCAAATAAAAGCACAATTTTGTAATTTTTTGCTTTTGTAATTTTGCATAAATGATTTTTGCATAAAGATGAACTTTAGATAAAGAAAAACAGCACAAAAAAAACATATTTTTTGTAATTTGTTTTTTTTTTGTAATTTGGATTTTATATTTTTGTATTTTGATTTTTCAAAAATAAAATAAAATCATATATGCAAAACTAAATAGTACATATAGATCAAGATATTTTTAGAAATTTTTCAAAATTTTAAAAACACAAAAATCGAACCTCGACGCTAGCGCCGGCGCTAGCGCGAGCGCGGGAAATAGTAAGTGATTTTTTAGGGTTATGAAAATTTTGATTGTTGATTTTGATTAGGTGTCCCAATAGTAGTTTCATGCTGAAAGTGCAGATTTTTAGGAGATGTTTTTGATGGTTAAGAGTGAAGAAGTTTGTATTTGTGAGCATGTTTTAACTTGTAAGATCTAGCACACCTAACTCAAGTCGTAATAAACGAAATCGTGCATCGGGAAGAGGTTTAGTGAATATGTCAGCGAGTTGAGAGTCCGTCCCAATGAAGCTTACTTTTACATTTTCTTTCTTAATGTGATCCCTAATGAAATGATGACGAACGTCGATGTGTTTGGATCTAGAATGGTGTACAGGATTATATGTGAGGTCTATTGCACTTTTGTTGTCACATTTAAGATCTATGTTTTTGAGATGAAATCGAAAGTCCTCTAGTGTTTGGCTCATCCATAACGCTTGTGCACAACAACTACCAAGTGCGATATATTCGGCCTCCGTGGTGGAGAGTGCAACCGAAGATTGTTTTCTACTAGTCCAAGCAACTAAAGAGGGTCCTAAAAAGTGACACGTACCGCTAGTGCTTTTTCTATCTAGTGAGCACCCGGCGTAGTCCGAATCGGAATAGCCGTGGAGTGTGAAAGAGTCATTATGTGGGTACAATAATCCTAGTTTAGATGACCCTATTAGATAACGAAAAATACGTTTTACCGCTTTTAAATGAGATTCTTTTGGATCGGCTTGAAAGCAAGCACATAAACATACGACAAACATTATATCTGGTCTAGATGCACTTAAATAAAGAAGAGAACCTATCATTCCTCTATATAGCGTTTGATCAATAGAAATTCCAGATTTATCTTTTCCTATTTTAAAGAAGCACTCATAGGAGTAGAAGCTTGTTTAAGATTTTCAAATCCAAATCGTTTAAGCATATCGTGAACATATTTTGATTGACACAAAAAAATACCATCAGTTCTTTGTGAAATTTGAAAACCAAGAAAATATGATAGTCCTCCTACAAGACTCATTTCAAATTCATTTTTCATTATTAAGACTACTTCATTACACAACTCTTCATTAGTGGCTCCAAAAATGATGTCATCAACATATATTTGTAGAATAATTAATTCGTTATTTTTATGCTTAATGAAGAGTGTGTTGTCTGCACTTCCCATAACATAACCGTTCTCTAACAAAAACGATGTAAGACGATCATACCAGGCACGGGGCGCTTGTTTTAAACCATAAAGCGCTTTTTCTAATTTGTAAACATGATTTGGAAATCTTTCATTTATGAAACCGGGGGGTTGTTCTGCATAAACTTCTTCTTTAATAAACCCGTTAAAAAAGCACTTTTAACATCCATTTGAAATAATTTTATTCTTTTAAAACTCGCAAATGCCAAAAATATTCGTATAGATTCTAAGCGAGCTACGGGTGCAAAAGTTTCTTCAAAATCTACCCCCTCAATTTGAGAATAGCCTTGAGCAACTAAGCGTGCTTTATTTCTTACAATTCTAGATTCACCATCTAACTTATTTTTAAAAATCCATTTTACGCCAATAATTGGATGATTAGATGGTCTTTCTACTAAATTCCAAACTTTATTTCTTTCAAATTGTCCTAACTCTTCATTCATTGCCAAAAACAAAAATTCGTCATTTAAAGCGGTGGAAATGTTTTTAGGTTCAATTTCAGACACAAAGCAAATATCTGAGAATGTTTCATGAAGAGAGGACCGAGTTCTTACCCCAGTAGAAGGTTCCCCAATGATTAGCTCCTTTGGATGATTTTTGGAGAAGTTTAGAATGCTTGGAGGTACATATTCATCTTCTTTTGACTTCTCCTCCTCCTCTTCTTTGGATGGTTCTTCTTCATCGTGCTCCAAGGATGGCAAAGGTTCATCATCGGTACCTGTAGGAAGCTTCTCTGCACATGGAACAAACTCATCAAATCTGACATTAATTGACTCTTCAACCTTACTTGATTTTTTATTAAATATTCTATATGCTTTACTAGTTGAAGAATAACCAAGAAATATTCCTTCATCGAATTTTTTGTCAAATTTTCCTAAAGAAGCTTTTGTATTAAGAATGAAGCATTTACATCCAAATACTTTAAAATACGATACGTTAGGTTTCTTTTGATAATAGAGTTCATATGGTGTGAGAGTTAATGATGGGCGAAGCATAACTCTATTCATTACATAGCATGCAGTGCTTACGGCTTCTGCCTAAAAATACTTAGGTAATTTATATTCAGATAGCATTGTGCGTGCAAGTTCTTGTATTGTCCTATTTTTCCGTTCAACTACACCGTTTTGTTGAGGTGTGCGTGGAGCAGAGAACTCATGCTTAATACCTAACAAGTCACAAAAAGATTTAAAATTTTCATTTTCAAATTCACCTTCATGATCTGAGCGAATGCATTTTATTTTTAAATCTAATTCATTTTGAATGCGAGTACATAATTTTGAAAATTCGCAAAACGCATCAGATTTGGAGGAGAGAAATAAAGTCCAACAATATCTAGAATAGTCATCTATGAGAACATAAGTGTATAATCTACCACCAAGACTCGCAGTGTTAACGGGACCAAAAAGATCCATATGAATTAATTGCAGAGGTTTTGATGTAGAAATTTCATTTTTGCTTTTAAAAGATGTCTTAGTAAATTTGCCTTTCTGGCATGGAGAGCATAATGAAGATAAATTTCCATTCAACTTAGGCAATCCTCTAATCAATTCTCTTTTTGCTAGTTTTAAGATGAGCTTTGTACTAGCGTGGCCTAAGCGTCTATGCCATAATTCCAATTCATCATTTTTCGTTATAAAACATTTTATAGAAGATTTAGAAAGATCATGAAATGAAATTATGTAAACATTATGAATTCTAGGTGCAGTTAATAACACATCTTTTGTTTTAGGATTAACAATCTTGCAAAGGTTAGTGGAAGATTCAAAAAGTACATCTAAACCTTTATCACACAGTTGACTTATAGATATTAGGTTATGTTTTAATCCTTTCACATAAAGCACATTTGATATAAGAAAAGATGCGTTACCCACTGTACCAACTCCCATGATCCTTCCTTTGCCGTTATCGCCAAACGTTACTATTCCTCCTTTCTTCTTTTCTAGGCAAAGGAATTTTGCTTTATTGCCCGTCATGTGTTTGGAGCAGCCTGAGTCCAAATACCACACGTCTTCTGTTTCCTTAGCCTTCCTGCAAATCTAGAAAGAGGATGAGAGTAAAGACCCAGATACCCAAGAGTTACCACCCATAGAGTAAGTGGATTTCTTAGGTACCCAGATTTGTTTTAATGATCGTTGATTTATTATATTCCTACAAGAGCCAGACGTGTGTCCAAATTTAAGACAATTAGCACACGAAATAAAGGGGGTTGAGACCCTTTTCAGAGTTTCTATGTTGCGCTTGCTGGATGATGTTTGTACATTAGAATGACCAGAAAATTTTTTAACTTTAGAGCTACCGCCGGCGTTAGTAGCTAGCGCCGGGCGGTAGTGTTCACTTTTATATCCGAGTCCGATTTTTCCAGACCCAAATCATTGATTACCCAGAAGCATATCCAGATATTTTTGACCAATCCCGAATTTGGTTATGGCTAAATTGAGATTTTGATTTTGTTTTTTAAGAGATGTATTTTCTTGAACAATCATAACACATTTGTTTTCAAATCCTTTTTTGTTCTTTTCAATTTGTAATATAGAAGCTTTCAATCTTCTCTCTAAGTCCCCCTTCTCTTTTGCAATAATTTTGTTTTGTGAGAGGGCATTAGAGAGAGATACTTCAAGTTCTTTTATCTTAAATAAAGAGTGCTCACATTCTTGACATGAAACTTTTCTTTTTTCAAGAGAGACTAATTTTTTTGTGAGCCTACGATTTTATTTTATAATAGATTCATTTTCATGATTTAATAAAACAAATTTATCATAAAGTTCTTCAAAGGTAGGAGGATATACCTCAGTGTCGCTAAGAACACTGGTGTCGTCATCGTCGCTTTTGGCCATTAAGCACAAGTTTGCTTCCTCCTCGCTACTTGACTCAGAACTGTTTGACTCTTCAGAGGAAGAGTCATCCCAAGTAGCGGCCTTCATCACTTTCTTCTTTTCTTTTGCTTTCTTTTGTTCTTTCCGTTCCTTTTGGTATTTTGGGCACTGGCTCCGAATGTGCCCGGTTTTTCTGCAGTGATAGCATTCTAGAGGCGGCCTTTCTTCTTCGTCATCGCTTCCTTTTTCTTTCTTCGATGAAGAGGAGGATCCCTTTCGTCGAGTATCTTTTTGGAAGAATTTTCGGAACGTGTTCCTTCTCTCTGGATTTCTGATGAACTTCTTGAAATTCTTCACCAGGAGTCCTTCTTCATCATCATCGTCCTCTTCAATGTACTCCTTCTTTGATGTCAGTGCCAATGCCTTTTTCTTCGGCTCCTTGTTGTATTCGTCATGTTGAATTTGTAGTTCTACCTCATGGGTTTTGAGATTCCCAATGAGATTCTCGATCTGGAGCGTTCTTAAGTTGTGCGACTCCGAGATGGCTGTCACCTTCGGATTGAACCTTGGAGGTAAGGAACGAAGAATTTTCCTCACCAAGTCCCCGTCGGAGTAGGTCTTTCCAAGCGCCTTTGATGCGTTAACAATCTTTGTGAAGCGAGTGTACATTGAGTTGATGTCCTCTTCCGTGTCCATCCTGAATTTTTCGTATTCCTATTCCAGTTGAAACAGCTTGGCATCTTTCACCTGTGATGTACCTTCGTGAGTAACTTCCAATTGATTCCAAATATCATAAGCAGTTGTGCATGCAGAAATTCTATTAAACTCAGTCCTATTTAAAGCGCAATATAAAGCGTTCATTGCTTTAGCATTATTTTTACACCTTAGTTTATCGTTGTCATCCCATTTATCTTTAGGTTTTGCTAATGTCGCCTCTCCTACTACAGTTGTAGGCGGAGAGTACCGTACTTCTACCATGTTCCATACTTCTACATCCATGGTCATAAGAAAACACATCATTCAATTTTTCCAGTAGTTAAAATCTGACCCAGTAAAGAGAGGTGGTCGACTAACCCCTTGACCCTCAGGAAAAGCGAGATCGTGAGATGCCATTGTTCCCGGTTGTTAAGCCGATTGGAACAAAACCCCTCTGATACCACTTGTTGGATCGGTCGGCACCCTTAGAGGGGGGGGGGGGGGGGTGAATAAGTGTTTTCAAAAAGTTCAGATTATATTTAAAAACTTTGAATTACAGCAATATTTAAAGACATGAAATAAGTGAAGTAAAACAAAAAGGAGAAATGCTTTATTAATGATAAATAAGTTATACAAAACTGGATCTCGATGACGCTAGAGATCGGAGGCGAATACTAAGAAAGCTCGTTTTGTTTTCTATCCCGACTCGCTTCCCTACAAACCGGTGGCCCTAGCCTTATCCTCCCCAGATTCGGCCTCAAGCCGCTCTAGCCAATCCTTCCCCGGATGTGGCCTCGAGCCCCCCTAGAACTAGCCTAGATCTAGTCGCCAACACGAGGCGAATTTCAGCCCTAAGTCTACCCCAGACCTAGTCTCCAACACGAGGCGATTTCACTACCGTTTACAATGATAAAAGAGAAATGAAATAACAATAATTAAAAACTCCCTCAAGATGAACTTCTAAACGAGGAGGCGAAGATCCGCTGGAGAATCAGCGTTTGTTGAGGCGGACTTCGTTCGGATTCAGCGTGATGGAATTCTCCTTCAGAAATTGGCAGCGCTTTGCTAGGACTTCAGAATTCGGCCAAGGAAGGCCTCTGGAACTCTAGTATTCTCTCTCTCTGAGGTGTATGCAATGGGTGTTCGAAAACAAGAGGAGAGGGGGTCCTTTTATAGCTCAAGCGATACCGCCGGCGCTAGCGCTACCGCCGGCGCTAGCCCGGATTAAGAAACAATTTGCGCGGCAGAATCTCCTATCCACTGCAACATGCTGCTCTATGCCTTATGTGCATCACGCTACCGCCGGCGCTATCCACTACCGCCAGCGCTATCCCTGGTTAAGAAACTCTTTCCACGGCAAGATCTTCAATCCGCGGCTACCTAGCTTTCATTCCTTCTGTGTTCATCGCTACCGCCGGCGTTATCCGATACCGCCGGGCGTTAGCGCCTTCTATAACCGCCGCTAGATTATCGCTAATCATCGCTAGCGCCAGGCGCTATCGCTACCGCCGGCGCTAGTGAGCCTCTTCGAATCTTGGCCTCAATTTTGGGGGCAGTCATCATGTGTACTCCTTGAGTCATGTGGACCTAGTAACCCTGCACACTTGAACACATAAGATCAAATACACAAAGTATTTGTTATTCTCAAACCTAGGAGATGCGGAAGACCATGTTCCAACAAACTCCCACTTTTGATAATAACAAATCCATTAATGATAAATCAAAGCATTAATAGATAAACATGATGAAACTCTACTTGTGTGTGTGTGAGAGTGATGACTTAGGATAATAATTGATTCTAGCATGTTAGAATTGCTCCCCCTAAATACATGCTCCCCCTAAGTGAGTGCTCCCCTAATATGTAAGCTATCATCTGAATTTGTCATGTAGGGTTTATGATAGCTGGTTATATTTATCATGTTAGTTCATGTTAGTTCTCCCCTGTTTGCATTTTGTCATGGTAGTTCTCCCCCTTTGTTATTAGCAAAAGCGGGTAGGAAAAACAAAGCACAAAAAAAACGTGTTAATAAAAGAGAAGGCATGATCGAGTGTTTTAAGTAAATGATAAGGAGTTTTAGAATATATTTTTTTTATTGAAATAGATCAGAGTTATGAGCATTACAAAATTTTCAGAGTTTGTAGCATAAAAGTTTTTTATGTTTGAAGTAACCAATAAAAAGTGTTCCAAGTAAATCTATCACTTAATGAAAGATATGAATTTTTAAGAATAAGTGATGATGCAAAGATTACAAGATATTAAGTAAGCATGAAAGCGCAAGATAAAACACTTATATGGTTAATATGCGGAAGACTTATAGCAATACAACAAACATCTAATGATAATCCAAAAAAAATGAGTTAAAGTTCACAAAAGATGATGTTATTGTAAATCATTTCGTAGTTTTAAATTTGATAATAACCGAGCATGAAGTATCATTTATAAAAAATATTACAATGTTGCTTTAATTCATAATTCCAAAAACATACAAATCATTGTAGAACACATGCTAGGTTATCTAGTGCATTTCATAAAGAGAGAGTAATATAGAATTAGCATTAGGATCCAATACTCATGAGAAGAAGTGTTATGGAAGATAATGATGTGCACAAAAGTGTATTTTTGAGTTGTGTATACAAGTGTTTTAATCAAAAAGTACAAGTAATATGTAGAGTAAGAGCACAATAAAACACAAATTATTTTACTTCCACATATTTTAATGCACAAAAAAAATGTACAACTACCAAGGTGCTTTGCACACACAATGCTCATCAAGACTTATCAGGGTGCAAAGTAGTGCTTGGGGGATCACATATTTTATTTTGAATTTTGAGACAGTGATCCGGTGTACTTAAGAGAAAGTGGTTTTTCTTATTTTTGAAAGAAAGATTTGATTTGCACAAGACACTTTATTATTCTTTCCAAGGTGCTCAACCTCACAATGCTCATTAAGACTTATCAGGAGGTTCAAGTAGTGCTTGGTGGAGTTATCTTTGTCATTTATTTTATAATTTTGTTTTGTACAAAGTTCTCCGAATACACTTGTTTTGCAAATCAATAGATTTTATGAAAAAAATATAACCACTTTTCTTAATTTTTAAGAGTGCAAAAGAAGGAGTGTAGGTAAGATACTTGTGCAATTTTAATCCATTGTACTAATACAAAGCATACACAAGTATTCTTAGATTAAACACATATGTAGACAATGCCAAAAAAGGGTGAGTGAATAAATATCATTATCAAACATAAACCATTTACTCATACTTAGAGGCATGCTAAGCTTGATCCTACACAACTTTTAAACTATAATTGATGCACATTTGAATAGATATATCAAAGCATGAAGGAAAACAATGTCCAAAGTAGTTTGAAATGATAAATTTCAACATTGTAGATTTTCTAAATAGTAGAGTAAATCATGCTTGAGTTTTCTCAAAACAAACAATCATAGAGTTTTTGTTTTTATAGTTTTAAAGTTTTATATTTTTGTATTTGATTTTAGCAAATAAAAGCACAATTTTGTAATTTTTTGCTTTTGTAATTTTGCATAAATGATTTTTGCATAAAGATGAACTTTAGATAAAGAAAAACAGCACAAAAAAAACATATTTTTTGTAATTTGTTTTTTTTTGTAATTTGGATTTTATATTTTTGTATTTTGATTTTTCAAAAATAAAATAAAATCATATGTGCAAAACTAAATAGTACATATAGATCAAGATATTTTTAGAAATTTTTCAAAATTTTAAAAACACAAAAATCGAACCTCGACGCTAGCGCCGGCGCTAGCGCGAGCGCGGGAAATAGTAAGTGATTTTTTAGGGTTATGAAAATTTTGATTGTTGATTTTGATTAGGTGTCCCAATAGTAGTTTCATGCTGAAAGTGCAGATTTTTAGGAGATGTTTTTGATGGTTAAGAGTGAAGAAGTTTGTATTTGTGAGCATGTTTTAACTTGTAAGATCTAGCACACCTAACTCAAGTCGTAATAAACGAAATCGTGCATCGGGAAGAGGTTTAGTGAATATGTCAGCGAGTTGAGAGTCCGTCCCAATGAAGCTTACTTTTACATTTTCTTTCTTAATGTGATCCCTAATGAAATGATGACGAACGTCGATGTGTTTGGATCTAGAATGGTGTACAGGATTATATGTGAGGTCTATTGCACTTTTGTTGTCACATTTAAGATCTATGTTTTTGAGATGAAATCGAAAGTCCTCTAGTGTTTGGCTCATCCATAACGCTTGTGCACAACAACTACCAAGTGCGATATATTCGGCCTCCGTGGTGGAGAGTGCAACCGAAGATTGTTTTCTACTAGTCCAAGCAACTAAAGAGGGTCCTAAAAAGTGACACGTACCGCTAGTGCTTTTTCTATCTAGTGAGCACCCGGCGTAGTCCGAATCGGAATAGCCGTGGAGTGTGAAAGAGTCATTATGTGGGTACAATAATCCTAGTTTAGATGACCCTATTAGATAACGAAAAATACGTTTTACCGCTTTTAAATGAGATTCTTTTGGATCGGCTTGAAAGCAAGCACATAAACATACGACAAACATTATATCTGGTCTAGATGCACTTAAATAAAGAAGAGAACCTATCATTCCTCTATATAGCATTTGATCAATAGAAATTCCAGATTTATCTTTTCCTATTTTAAAGAAGCACTCATAGGAGTAGAAGCTTGTTTAAGATTTTCAAATCCAAATCGTTTAAGCATATCGTGAACATATTTTGATTGACACAAAAAAATACCATCAGTTCTTTGTGAAATTTGAAAACCAAGAAAATATGATAGTCCTCCTACAAGACTCATTTCAAATTCATTTTTCATTATTAAGACTACTTCATTACACAACTCTTCATTAGTGGCTCCAAAAATGATGTCATCAACATATATTTGTAGAATAATTAATTCGTTATTTTTATGCTTAATGAAGAGTGTGTTGTCTGCACTTCCCATAACATAACCGTTCTCTAACAAAAACGATGTAAGACGATCATACCAGGCACGGGGCGCTTGTTTTAAACCATAAAGCGCTTTTTCTAATTTGTAAACATGATTTGGAAATCTTTCATTTATGAAACCGGGGGGTTGTTCTGCATAAACTTCTTCTTTAATAAACCCGTTAAAAAAGCACTTTTAACATCCATTTGAAATAATTTTATTCTTTTAAAACTCGCAAATGCCAAAAATATTCGTATAGATTCTAAGCGAGCTACGGGTGCAAAAGTTTCTTCAAAATCTACCCCCTCAATTTGAGAATAGCCTTGAGCAACTAAGCGTGCTTTATTTCTTACAATTCTAGATTCACCATCTAACTTATTTTTAAAAATCCATTTTACGCCAATAATTGGATGATTAGATGGTCTTTCTACTAAATTCCAAACTTTATTTCTTTCAAATTGTCCTAACTCTTCATTCATTGCCAAAAACAAAAATTCGTCATTTAAAGCGGTGGAAATGTTTTTAGGTTCAATTTCAGACACAAAGCAAATATCTGAGAATGTTTCATGAAGAGAGGACCGAGTTCTTACCCCAGTAGAAGGTTCCCCAATGATTAGCTCCTTTGGATGATTTTTGGAGAAGTTTAGAATGCTTGGAGGTACATATTCATCTTCTTTTGACTTCTCCTCCTCCTCTTCTTTGGATGGTTCTTCTTCATCGTGCTCCAAGGATGGCAAAGGTTCATCATCGGTACCTGTAGGAAGCTTCTCTGCACATGGAACAAACTCATCAAATCTGACATTAATTGACTCTTCAACCTTACTTGATTTTTTATTAAATATTCTATATGCTTTACTAGTTGAAGAATAACCAAGAAATATTCCTTCATCGAATTTTTTGTCAAATTTTCCTAAAGAAGCTTTTGTATTAAGAATGAAGCATTTACATCCAAATACTTTAAAATACGATACGTTAGGTTTCTTTTGATAATAGAGTTCATATGGTGTGAGAGTTAATGATGGGCGAAGCATAACTCTATTCATTACATAGCATGCAGTGCTTACGGCTTCTGCCTAAAAATACTTAGGTAATTTATATTCAGATAGCATTGTGCGTGCAAGTTCTTGTATTGTCCTATTTTTCCGTTCAACTACACCGTTTTGTTGAGGTGTGCGTGGAGCAGAGAACTCATGCTTAATACCTAACAAGTCACAAAAAGATTTAAAATTTTCATTTTCAAATTCACCTTCATGATCTGAGCGAATGCATTTTATTTTTAAATCTAATTCATTTTGAATGCGAGTACATAATTTTGAAAATTCGCAAAACGCATCAGATTTGGAGGAGAGAAATAAAGTCCAACAATATCTAGAATAGTCATCTATGAGAACATAAGTGTATAATCTACCACCAAGACTCGCAGTGTTAACGGGACCAAAAAGATCCATATGAATTAATTGCAGAGGTTTTGATGTAGAAATTTCATTTTTGCTTTTAAAAGATGTCTTAGTAAATTTGCCTTTCTGGCATGGAGAGCATAATGAAGATAAATTTCCATTCAACTTAGGCAATCCTCTAATCAATTCTCTTTTTGCTAGTTTTAAGATGAGCTTTGTACTAGTGTGGCCTAAGCGTCTATGCCATAATTCTAATTCATCATTTTTCGTTATAAAACATTTTATAGAAGATTTAGAAAGATCATGAAATGAAATTATGTAAACATTATGAATTCTAGGTGCAGTTAATAACACATCTTTTGTTTTAGGATTAACAATCTTGCAAAGGTTAGTGGAAGATTCAAAAAGTACATCTAAACCTTTATCACACAGTTGACTTATAGATATTAGGTTATGTTTTAATCCTTTCACATAAAGCACATTTGATATAAGAAAAGATGCGTTACCCACTGTACCAACTCCCATGATCCTTCCTTTGCCGTTATCGCCAAACGTTACTATTCCTCCTTTCTTCTTTTCTAGGCTAAGGAATTTTGCTTTATTGCCCGTCATGTGTTTGGAGCAGCCTGAGTCCAAATACCACACGTCTTCTGTTTCCTTAGCCTTCCTGCAAATCTAGAAAGAGGATGAGAGTAAAGACCCAGATACCCAAGAGTTACCACCCATAGAGTAAGTGGATTTCTTAGGTACCCAGATTTGTTTTAATGATCGTTGATTTATTATATTCCTACAAGAGCCAGACGTGTGTCCAAATTTAAGACAATTAGCACACGAAATAAAGGGGGTTGAGACCCTTTTCAGAGTTTCTATGTTGCGCTTGCTGGATGATGTTTGTACATTAGAATGACCAGAAAATTTTTTAACTTTAGAGCTACCGCCGGCGTTAGTAGCTAGCGCCGGGCGGTAGTGTTCACTTTTATATCCGAGTCCGATTTTTCCAGACCCAAATCATTGATTACCCAGAAGCATATCCAGATATTTTTGACCAATCCCGAATTTGGTTATGGCTAAATTGAGATTTTGATTTTGTTTTTTAAGAGATGTATTTTCTTGAACAATCATAACACATTTGTTTTCAAATCCTTTTTTGTTCTTTTCAATTTGTAATATAGAAGCTTTCAATCTTCTCTCTAAGTCCCCCTTCTCTTTTGCAATAATTTTGTTTTGTGAGAGGGCATTAGAGAGAGATACTTCAAGTTCTTTTATCTTAAATAAAGAGTGCTCACATTCTTGACATGAAACTTTTCTTTTTTCAAGAGAGACTAATTTTTTTGTGAGCCTACGATTTTATTTTATAATAGATTCATTTTCATGATTTAATAAAACAAATTTATCATAAAGTTCTTCAAAGGTAGGAGGATATACCTCAGTGTCGCTAAGAACACTGGTGTCGTCATCGTCGCTTTTGGCCATTAAGCACAAGTTTGCTTCCTCCTCGCTACTTGACTCAGAACTGTTTGACTCTTCAGAGGAAGAGTCATCCCAAGTAGCGGCCTTCATCACTTTCTTCTTTTCTTTTGCTTTCTTTTGTTCTTTCCGTTCCTTTTGGTATTTTGGGCACTGGCTCCGAATGTGCCCGGTTTTTCTGCAGTGATAGCATTCTAGAGGCGGCCTTTCTTCTTCGTCATCGCTTCCTTTTTCTTTCTTCGATGAAGAGGAGGATCCCTTTCGTCGAGTATCTTTTTGGAAGAATTTTCGGAACGTGTTCCTTCTCTCTGGATTTCTGATGAACTTCTTGAAATTCTTCACCAGGAGTCCTTCTTCATCATCATCGTCCTCTTCAATGTACTCCTTCTTTGATGTCAGTGCCAATGCCTTTTTCTTCAGCTCCTTGTTGTATTCGTCATGTTGAATTTGTAGTTCTACCTCATGGGTTTTGAGATTCCCAATGAGATTCTCGATCTGGAGCGTTCTTAAGTTGTGCGACTCCGAGATGGCTGTCACCTTCGGATTGAACCTTGGAGGTAAGGAACGAAGAATTTTCCTCACCAAGTCCCCGTCGGAGTAGGTCTTTCCAAGCGCCTTTGATGCGTTAACAATCTTTGTGAAGCGAGTGTACATTGAGTTGATGTCCTCTTCCGTGTCCATCCTGAATTTTTCGTATTCCTATTCCAGTTGAAACAGCTTGGCATCTTTCACCTGTGATGTACCTTCGTGAGTAACTTCCAATTGATTCCAAATATCATAAGCAGTTGTGCATGCAGAAATTCTATTAAACTCAGTCCTATTTAAAGCGCAATATAAAGCGTTCATTGCTTTAGCATTATTTTTACACCTTAGTTTATCGTTGTCATCCCATTTATCTTTAGGTTTTGCTAATGTCGCCTCTCCTACTACAGTTGTAGGCGGAGAGTACCGTACTTCTACCATGTTCCATACTTCTACATCCATGGTCATAAGAAAACACATCATTCGATTTTTCCAGTAGTTAAAATCTGACCCAGTAAAGAGAGGTGGTCGACTAACCCCTTGACCCTCAGGAAAAGCGAGATCGTGAGACGCCATTGTTCCCGGTTGTTAAGCCGATTGGAACAAAACCCCTCTGATACCACTTGTTGGATCGGTCGGCGCCCTTAGAGGGGGGGGGGGTGAATAAGGGTTTTCAAAAAGTTCAGATTATATTTAAAAACTTTGAATTACAGCAATATTTAAAGACATGAAATAAGTGAAGTAAAACAAAAAGGAGAAATGCTTTATTAATGATAAATAAGTTATACAAAACTTGATCTCGATGACGCTAGAGATCGGAGGCGAATACTAAGAAAGCTCTTTTTGTTTTCTATCCCGACTCGCTTGCCTACGAACCGGTGGCCCTAGCCTTATCCTCCCCAGATTCGGCCTCAAGCCGCTCTAGCCAATCCTTCCCCGGATGTGGCCTCGAGCCCCCCTAGAACTAGCCTAGATCTAGTCGCCAACACGAGGCGAATTTCAGCCCTAAGTCTACCCCAGACCTAGTCTCCAACACGAGGCGATTTCACTACCGTTTACAATGATAAAAGAGAAATGAAATAACAATAATTAAAAACTCCCTCAAGATGAACTTCTGAACGAGGAGGCGAAGATCCGCTGGAGAATCAGCGTTTGTTGAGGCGGACTTCGTTCGGATTCAGCGTGATGGAATTCTCCTTATGAAATTGGCAGCGCTTTGCTAGGACTTCAGAATTCGGCCAAGGAAGGCCTCTGGAACTCTAGTATTCTCTCTCTCTCTGAGGTGTGTGCAATGGGTGTTCGAAAACAAGAGGAGAGGGGGTCCTTTTATAGCTCAAGCGATACCGCCGGCGCTAGCCCGGATTAAGAAACAATTTGCGCGGTAGAATCTCCTATCCACGGCAACATACTGCTCTAT
The DNA here is from genome assembly GCA_033032865.1 of Dactylorhiza incarnata. NCBI lineage: Eukaryota > Viridiplantae > Streptophyta > Magnoliopsida > Asparagales > Orchidaceae > Dactylorhiza > Dactylorhiza incarnata. Next base: position 2,302,241 of record JAWHQI010000040.1, on the reverse strand, counting down.
GCCTTATGTGCATCACGCTACCGCCGGCGCTATCCACTACCGCCAGCGCTATCCCTGGTTAAGAAACTCTTTCCACGGCAAGATCTTCAATCCGCGGTAACCTAGCTTTCATTCCTTCTGTGTTCATCGCTACCGCCGGCGTTATCCGATACCGCCGGGCGTTAGCGCCTTCTATAACCACCGCCGGATTGTCGCTAATCATCGCTAGCACCGGGCGCTATCGCTACTGCCGATGCTAGTGAGCCTCTTCGAATCTTGGCCTCAATTTTGGGGGCAGTCATCATGTGTACTCCTTGAGTCATGTGGACCTAGTAACCCTGCACACTTGAACACACAAGATCAAATACACAAAGGATTTATTATTCTCAAACCTAGGAGATGCGGAAGACCATGTTCCAACACCTTCAATAATCATTACAATCATAATCTTCAATATAAATATTATCACAATGGAAATTTGATGCATAAGAATAACATTAAACCAAGGTTTGAATTGAGGCCCAAAATTAAAACTGAAACATTAACTTCACATGAAAGGACCCATTCATCAATATCTACTCACAAACCTACACGTTATATTTGGATACCCAAAGGAACCACCACACTTGGTCCCCTTTGGATACCTAAATCTCTTATTCATTAGGTATCACCAAATGTATGAAGTAGAATATTTTCAAAATGAAATATACAAATTTTCTACTTCATGATACGCTTTAATGTCTTTTTATTTTTCATTCTATTTTCTTATTTTTTTAAGTTATCATGTTATGGTCATCTTATATATTATTGGAAATATGATCATAACTATTAAAACTTAATGAGTTTATAAATCAAATTGATCAAATTGATCAAAATTCAAAATCATATTTTATTTTGATGACCTATCTATTTTTCTTATATTCATTGCTTATAAATATCTTATATTATCCATATGAATCAAACTCGAAATTTGTTATGAGATATTTATCAAAATTAATAAATATTGAACTTCGCTTTTTCTCTTTCAAAATTTTTTAGAGAGATGTCCATAGTTCATAAATCTTTCTTAAACCTATTTTTATGCATGAACGTCACTTTACATTTAAATCATGCTTATTTGGATTATTTGAACATGATATCCTGTGTTTTCATTTCCTATCTCTTTCAAGTTATATTATTTTGATAAACACAAACCTTTAGAAAAGTCAAAAATGAAGATATAATAAAATATATCTCATGCAATGTTTATTTGGTAAAATCATATATAAAATCGCTAATATTTCATGCAATTTACACTATTTAGACATCTCCAAAAATTCTGAAATTTCTGCATGAAACTACCTTTGGAGACTTAATCAAGATCAAAAATAGAATTTTCAAAATCTTAACAAAAATAGTGTACTGTTTGCCGCGCTAGAGCTAGCACCGTTGCTAGCTTGCCTATGTGATTTTATGTAATTTTTAAATTATGAAAAATCACTAAAAATATATTATTTTACATGTACCGCTCATTTTTTTCATTTATGTCATTAATTGATTTTTGAAAAATTAAAATTAAAAACTACAAAAGCCAAAATTGGACAAATATTTTATTCTCTTCGATTCTTTGTTTGATTTCTATTTCTATATGCAAAAATCAAATACAAAAATATAAAACAAAGAATTATCAAAAATTATTTTTTGAACTTAACTTTTTTATTAACATGTATCTTGCGAAAGGGAGATTTGGGCTATCATCCCATCACATCTCCTAGTATCGGGCAAACCCCTCACAAGGTAGACCTTGGGAAGTCCAAGATCAATTATAAGATTTCAAACTTTAAATCAAATTTTTTTTTGAAAATATCAAAAATACTGTATGGACTTTATTGTGAAAATCAAGCATGATTTAATCCATCATTTAGACCTTCTACAATGTTACAATTCATTTTTTCAAACTACTTTGAATATTTTTTTATCATGCTTTGATATATCTAATCACATGTGCATCAAATTGTATTGTGAAAGTTGTGTAGAACTAAGCTTAGCATGCCTCTAAGTATGAGTAAATGTTTTATGGTTGATAATGATACTAATTCACTCATATATTTTGGCAAAAGTTTACATGTGCTTTTAATCTAAGAATGCTTGCTTGTGTATTGTAATTGTACAATGAATTAAATTTGCACAAGTATCTTACCTACACTACTTTTATTTGCACTCTTAAAATTAAGAAAAGTGGTTGTGCTTTCAAAACTTCATTGGTTTGCAAAACAAATGTATTCGGAGAACTTTGTACAAAAAATAATCATGAAATAAATTGACAAAGATAACTCCACCAAGCACTACTTGAACATCCTGATAAGTCTTAATAAGCGTTGTGAGGTTGAGCACCTTTGAAAGAATAGTAAAGTGTCTTGTGCAAACCTTCATTTTTACACCACTTATTCTTAAGTACACCGGATCACAAAAAAAAATATATATATTGAAAAATAAATTGTGTGAACCCCCAAGCACTACTTTGCACCCTGATAAGTCTTAATAAGAATTGTGTGAGCAAAGAACCTTGATACTTGTACATTTTTTCTATGTGCATTGAAGTGTATGGAAGTAAAATTATTTGTGTTTATTGTGCACTTTATTCTACATATGTCTTATATTTTTGATTAAATCATCTATTTAATTACTCTATTCAAAATACACTTATGTACACATCATTATCTTCCATAACACTTCTTCTCATGTGTATTAGATCCTAATGCTAAAATTCTTTACTCTCTCTCTATATAAAATGCACTAGATAACCTAGCATACTTTCTACAATGTTTGATATGTTTTAAATTTGTGAATTACAATAACATTGTAGTAGTTTCATTTTTATATCCTTCCTTCATGCTTGGTTACTTTATTTGTAAAACTTAAGGATCTTAAATGAAAAATAATTTACAAAAAAATCTTTCTTTTTGAATTTAACTCATATCTCTTCTTATGAATAATCATGATAACAAAAAGATGTTTCTTGTATTCTTATAAGTCTTCCGCATCATCACCATATATTTTTTACCTTGCACCTTCATGCTTATATCAAAGTCATAAAACTCAAAATTCCTTTTTTTCAACAAGTGGTAGACTTGCTCAGTAAAATTTAGAATGGTTGTTCTAAGACGAATATCTTTTTTATGCAAAAAACTCTGATTAATTAATGGATTTCAAAATAGCTATGTGATTGTTTTTTAAAATTCAAATAAAAATATAATCTCATAGACTATGAACTTATCATTAAATTAAAATGCTGATTGTTTCCAATGATTATTATCCCATGATTACAAATCTCACCATAGCGGGGGTGTAGGGTTGTAGACATTAGATAACCTAACCTCTAAGTCTTGTCTTGTCCTTAACCGGGGAGGGTTCAAGTGGGGCCTTGCGAGGCACTGGGGGGAAAGAGTGCTAGGCTGAGTATTTTCTAGTGTTTTCATATGAAACTAACACCCGAACCTACGACATGTATGCAGCTCCTCATGACCATTCGTCACTTAGTACGGGGCTAGGGTGTAGACATATTGTCTGGGTAGAATAGTTACTTGGAAATCATTACCTTATTATGCTTAAAACTCTTTATCATTTCATTTCATCTAAAAAGCTCGATCATGCCTTATATTTTTATCAAAAAATCTTCTTTGTATGTCTATTGTTTCCTTGCCCACATTTGCTAATAACAAAAGGGGGAGAACTAACATGATAAATATTAATCGCTGTCAAATGGGAAAACTAACATGACTAATGATTAAGATGATAACTTACATTTAAGGGGAGCATTCACATAGGGGGAGAATGTATTTAGGGGGAGCAAATTCTAAATACTAAAATTTGACAAATATCCTATATCATCATCCCTCACACACACACAAGTAGGTTTCATCATGATTATATATTAATACTCTGATTTATCATTAATGGATTTGTTATTATCAAAAGGGGGAGTTTGTTGGAACATGGTCTTCCGCATCTCCTAGGTTTGAGAATAACAAATCCTATGTGAATTTGATCTTGTGTGTTTAAGTGTGCAGGAAAACAAGTCCACATGACTAAAGGATAGAATAAGAAGGTTGCGCCCAAATTTGAAGCCATAACTCCAACATGCCCACTAGCGCCGGTGGTAGCACCTAGTGTAGGCGCTAGCTCTGATTAGAGCAATTTCGTAATGCAATTATAGAAAGTGATAGCGCTAGATGATAGCATCTAACGCAGGCTGTAGCCTTTAGCGCAGGAGGTATTGGGTAGCGCAGGTGGTAGTGCAAAGCAATAGAGGAAGGCGGCCAAATTGCTTAAAATGAAGGATTCTCACGCGAAGAATATTGCCTAATTTGGGATAGCACTGACAGTAGCGATAGCGCAGGCGCTAGCTCCAAGGCTATAAAAAGGACCCCTTGGATCTGTCTTCTTCATCCTCTCCTACTCCCAAATTCCAGAGCTTCGTGCCACATCATATAAAGGAAGGTTCATAGATTTCAACACGCATCATCATCATGACAAAAGACCGCATCGACTACGATCATACTCTGCGGGTCTTCGTCTACTTATTCAAGAGATCCATATAGGGAGTTTTTTATATTGTTGTTATTTTATTTCACATCTTTTCTTGTAATCGTTTAGTGAATTCGCCTCGTGTTGGCGACTAGGTATGGTAGGACTTAGGGCAGAAATTTGCCTCGAGTTGGCGACTGGGTCTAGGGTGTATATCTAGGGGGTGCTCGAGGCCATATCCGGGGAAGGATTGACTATGTTGGGAATATTGCCCTCAATATTACCTTGATTTGAAGAGGCATCACTCTCAATGCTAAGGACATATTGTATTTGATAAAACTATACTTGTGTAGTATATACAGGTACAGGTGACTCAAAAGAAAGGGCCAAACATGCCCTTAGATATGAAGAAATCATCTACAAGGAGATGAAGATTTGTCTCAGCAGAACCGCTGAGACGAAGGGTCAAAACCGCTGAGATGAGGAGCCGTCTCAGCGGATCCGCTGAGAAGAAGGTGTCTCAGTTGATAAGATCATTAAACGCTGAGAATCGACGTGTTCGTCGAACGCAGAATGCCGTTCGTCGAACGAAGGGCTAAGTTCGTCGACCGCTGAGATGAGACCAAAGAAGGAGCTGCTAAGAAGACACAAAAGGCATGTTCATCAAACGCAGAGTGCCGTTCATTGAACGCAGAACACTGTTTGTCGATCGCTGAGACGAGACCAAAGAAGGAGCCGTTGAGAAGAACACTGTTCGTCAAACGCAGAGTGTCATTCGTCGAACGTAGAGTTTGGCAAGTTCGTCGAACGCAGAGTTTGGCAAGATCATCGAACGCAGAGTTTGGCAAGTTCGTCGAACGCATGATACAGCGGGTTTGTCAAATGCAGAGTGTAGCGCGTTCGTCGAGCGCAGACCTTCTCTACGGATAAGTAGGGCGGCGGGACCTGCGGCTAGGGCAAGTTGCAGAAAAGCTACAGGGGACCACCGATCTCTCCCATACTTCTTGGGAGATCAAATTAGAGTCGTTGAAGATAAAAAGAAATATAAAAGAAAGTGTTAGGGCATTTTCCATGCCCCGGACGATTGCGTGCAAAATCTCAATTCGCTATTGACGGCTGCTGCTTTCAACTTTCTTCCTGCTCACTGAAAGAGAAGAAGAAATAGAGAGAAGAAGATAGCTCCTCCACCAGAAGGGGCAAGGTGATCTTCCATCACTCTATTGAAGGGAAGATCAAGGTGTGGCTGTAATCAACATCTTCAGCTACAGGAAGCACAGACTGTGCAGGATCTACAGTAGAGTACCTCTGCTGTAGAATATTTCTAAACCATTTTTCTGTAGGCCATCTTGCCTGAGTTGTAAGACCTTTAGGTCTGAGTTTGTAGGAACCTGAGGGTTATGAGTTGTAGGGCTGAAGGCCTAAGTGTAGGACCAGGAGCTGATCTGAGTTGTAGGGCTTCATAGCCCGAGATGTAGAAGGAGGAATTCTCTGAGTTGTAGGACCTGCTGAGGTCTGAGCTGTAGGATCAGGAGCTGATCTGAGGTAGGGTTGTTTACCCTGAGGTAGGACCTGTTGTGGTCTGAGTTGTAGGACCTGCTGAGGTCTGAGCTGTAGGATCAGGAGCTGATCTGAGTTGTAGGGCTGCTGAGCCTGAGGTAGGGTTTGGAAAAACCTGAGAGATCCTGAGGGATCTGAGTTGTAAGCTCTTTGAGCCAAGTTTGGAGGAGTTGGCCTTGTCTAACACATTGTTAGAAAGGTGAAGGGGGAAAGAGGACTACTCAAGACACCCTGTCTTGAGGAACCTTTATGCATGCTTGTGTGCTTTCTGTGTATTTGATCATTTGCTTGCTCCAAACCAGAAATCAGACATACTAATTAAAGGAAAAAAGGAACCTATTCACCCCCCTCTAGGTGATTTAGAAAACAAACCTTATAAACTTACAAGTGGTATCAGAGCCAGGTTGGTCAAGAAGGACTTAACAGTCTGACCAGATCCTAAAAGGTATAGTCAAGTCAAAACCCAATGGCCTCCAGTGTAATGCAGAAGGAGATGAGCTCAATGAAACTGCCCATATGTAACAAAACCAACTTTGGCATATGGAAGCAGAGGGTTAGGTTGTACATGGAAGCCTCAGACCCTAGAATCTACATTACTATTCAGGAAGGCCCCTTCATTATCACAAAACCCTCCTCTATTGACCCTACCAGGCAAGTAGGCAAACCATACACTGAAATGACCAAGGATGAGATAGCATTTGCTACTATGGATAAAAGGGCTCAAAATATCATAGTCAATGCTATTGATGACTCAACTTTTCAAAATTTAGTGCACTGTGGATCTGCTAAGAAGATGTGGGATACACTGATTGTGTACATGGAAGGGACTGAAGATGTGAGGAATGACAGGAAGTCACTCCTCAATAAGGAATATGAAGCTTTCAGGCAGCAAGGGCAGGAGAGCATCTCCATGTGCGATGAAAGGTTCTTTAGAATAATAAATGAACTAAGAACCTATGAGAGAGTGTTCACAAATTATGAGCTAAATGATAAGTTCCTCAGATCTCTAACAAGAGATTGGGACACAAAAATTTGTGCCATAAGGGAGGTGGCTAAGTTGACTGAAACTCCTCCCCAAACTCTCTATGGAAAGCTGTTCTCCTATGAAATGTAGCTGACTGCCAGGAAGGAAGAAGAGCTGAAGGCAAAGGGTGATACCAGGGAGAATTCCCTGGCCTTCAAAGCTGAAAGCACAAGAAGAGGGAGAGAGATGGCTCACTCACCTCCCAGAAGACCTACTGAACCAGAAGATTCTGAGCCAAGTTCATCAAGCTGCTCTTCTTCTGATGAAGAAATTGTTGTTCTTGCAAGGCACTTCAGAAAGCTGTTGAGGAGGAAGCAATAGAAGAACAAGCCTTCCTCCTCATATCACAACAAGGAGGACAGCAAGGAGTCAAAGCATCACTCCAGAAGTGACAGATATGAGTCTAACTCAAAATATAATTCTTCTAAAGTTGTTTGCTATTGCTGCAGCAAGCCTGGGCATGTCATTGCTGACTGCCCTGTGAAGAGAAGAGAGAAGGATGAGAAGAAGGATCATCAATCAAGAAGAAAGAAAGGAGAGAAATCCTTTCTATCTAAGAAGAAGAGGAAGAGCTGGAGTGAATCAGACTCTAGCTCATCAGAATCTGAAATGGAAGAAGCCCTCATTGGGTTGGTTGCTGTTGAAGAAACTGCTATTGGCAGGATTGCAGTCAGGGCCCCTCTATCACATTCAGATAGTGATGTAGAGGAGGATGAGGTCATTGACAATGACCATGGGTTGATGGCTCTAACTGAAGATGAGGACAGCCACAATAATTCAGAACATGAGCAGGTATTAATTTATTCCATATCCTCTTCTGATTATGAGACTAGTCCAGAATCTGATGCTCCTCCATCAATTGATGGAAGGGGCAAGGATCCTGAGGAAGAATTCAATCAACTGATTGATAAGTATGGTATTCTTTTGGAAGCTCTAAAGAAGAGCAAGAAGCTTGCCAAGAGGCAAGCCCAAGAAATTGTTTCCCTCAAGATGACTAAGAATGACTGCACTGAACCAACCACCCTGGTGGCTCAAATGAGTAGACAGATTAGCCATCTACAGGGGTTAACTATTGTGCAATTAAGCACTATTTCCCTAAAGAATAAGGTCATCAAGGACCTTAAAGAAAAGCTTGAGAAGGAGAAGAGCCTGGTGGCTCAATTCTCCAAGCCCAGATCTATACTTCCTATTATTGACACCATCTCCTCTCAAACCAAGAAGAGAGGACCAGGATTCAATAAAATGGAGGTAGGTGAAGGGAGTGGAGAGAAGAGCAAGAGGAAGGCTAAGCTTCAAACCACCTTTCAAAAGGTATTGCTTCCTTCCAACAGGTATGACCATGAAGGCATTCATGGTCACTGGAAGATTGGGAGTTGCTATAGGAAGGGAAATGCTCCTTCCCATAGTGAAAGAGAGGGCATGGGTTTGAGTTCAATGAAAGCTCCCCATGAGGAAATACAAATGGCCCAATCTGGAACATTTGTGTTTGGTGCTTCAGCACCTTCAGTCTAGAACAAGGAAGCAAGCTCTTCCAAATCTGCTTCAGCAAAAAGCAAGACTACTGTCAAATCTGTTGACAAGGCCTACTGCTCAGTGTCTGATTCCCTCAGATCTTGTATGGCTGCTAAGCCAAAGCAAGCTGAGGCCATCAGGACAAAGAGCAGCAAGACTGTCCACAAATTATCCTTTAGTCAGATTATTGCTGAAAGAAACAGGAAGAATGCTGCAGTCTCTTCTGCTGAACATGTGCACAGTGTTGTACCTATTCAGAAAAATGCTCAGAAAAAGAGATACAATATTCATGATTGTTGGTGCTATGGCAAGGTGGGACACTTTGCCATAGATTGTTGGTACAACCCCAATGTACCTAATGCAAAGAAGAGCTTCCCTGCTAGGAGTGTAGCTAGTGTGAGAGTATCTCATCAAACTAACAGGCACCTAGGAACCAAAGCTTTTTGGGATCCTAAGGATAACTAAATCCTTCTTTGCAGGGTAGTTCAAGTACCAGTCTCAACCAAATATGGTACTTGGACAGTGGGTGCTCAAGGCACATGACAGGAACTAGGAGTCTTCTACAGGATTACAAGCCTGCGAAGAATGGACCCAAAGTCATCTTGGGGGATCAGAAAAGGGAGTCACCAGAGGTTATGGTATGATCACTAATGGCATAGTCTTCTTCACAAAAGTGGCTTATGTTGAAGGGTTGCAACACAACCTTGTCAGCATAAGCCAACTGTGTGATCTTGGCCATTTCATTGAATTTCACAATGATAAGTGCCTCATCAAAAAATCTAATGACTTGGAGACCATTCTTTCAGGCACTAGGAGTGGAAATTTTTACTGTTTAGATTTCTTCTGCAAATCTTATTCCTCTCCTGTATGTCTTGTAGCAGATGAGAGTGAGTCTCTATGTGTTCAATGGCACAAGAGACTTTCCCACATCAACTACAAGACAATGCATATACTATTCTCTAAGAACTTGGTTAGAAATAGTCCTCATTTAAAATGTGTTAAAAATGGCCCTTGTCATGCTTGCCAAATGGGCAAGCAAACAAGGGCCACTTTTAAAAGTATTGGCTCCAAAGACACTAAGAGATGCCTTTATCTATTGCACATGGACTTGTTTGGTCCTATGCCAATTCAGAGCTTAGGAGGGAAGTTGTATACCTTTGTGATTGTTGATGATCACTCAAGATATACATGGGTATTTTTCCTTAGAAAGAAATCTGATACTCTAAATGTCTTCATAAGCCATGTCAAGGCCATTCAGAATGATTTGCAATGTTCTGTGGTCAAAACTAGGTCTGACCATGGCACAGAGTTTCAATCTGAAGCCATGAAAATGTTCTGTCAAGAACTAGGTATCATTCAAGAATTTTCCTCCCCAAGGACCCCATAACAAAATGGGGTGGCTGAGAGGAGGAGTAGATCATTGATAGAAGATGGGTGAACATTGCTTAGTGACTCTTCACTCCCAGAATATTTCTGGGCTGAAGCAGTCAATACTGCCTGTTATGTTCTCAATAGAGCTTCCATCAATAAAGAACATAGAATTACCCCCTATGAGATTCTGAAAGGCAAACAACCAACAATTTCATACTTTAGGATCTTTGGATCTAATTGCTACATTCTAAACAATGGAAAAGCTCAGTTAACCATGTTTGCTGAAAAATGCAACATGGGGATTCTTGTTGGATATAGCTCACATAGTAGAGCCTATATGGTATATAACAAGAAAACCCATGTTGTTGAAGAGTCCATGCATGTAGTGTTTGATGAGTCCAGCCTAATCTACAAGGGCTGGCCCAGTTCTTCTATTTTGACAGGAAGTGAAGAAGCAATGGAAGAACTATCTATACAAGAACCTTCAAGCAGCAGTAAAGCAAATCCTAATGCAGAAGTTCAAGAAGAAGCAGAGGTGCAAGATGCTGAAGAAGCTACTGAACTAGTGGAAGAAGTTCAGCAAGTAGAGCACAGACTACCTGCAGCTACAAGACATCTAAGGGATCATCCCTTAGAACAGATTATTGGAAATGTCCTGCAAGGTGTGACAACCAGAAGCAGAGCTCATAATGAGGCCTTGTTCCTCAGTTTTCTGTCACAGGTAGAGCCTAAGAAGTTTGAAGAGGCCAATTTTGATCCATTCTGGATCCATGCAATGCAAGAAAAACTTTTGTAATTCAAAAGAGGCAAAGTATGGAAGTTGGTGCCAAGACAACAAGGACACAACATCATTGGCACCAAATGGATCTTCAGAAATAAGATGGATGAGAATGGAACTATCATCAAGAACAAGGAAAGGCTGGTTGCAATGGGATACAAGCGAGAGGAAGGAATTGACTTTGATCAAACCTTTGCCCCAGTTGCAAGGTTGGAGGCCATAAGGCTATTCCTTGCATATGCAGCCCACAAAGGCTTCAAAGTATAGCAGATGGATGTCAAGTCATCATTCCTAAATGGAAATCTGAAAGAGAAAGTATATGTAGAGCAGCCATCAGGTTTTGTCCATCCTACTCTCACTTCTCATGTCTATTTTCTTAAGAAAGCCCTGTATGGTCTTAAGCAAGCCCCAAGGGCTTGGTATGAGATATTGTCTAGCTTTCTCATCAAGAACAAGTTCTTGAAGGGAAAGATAGATAACACATTGTTTCTTAGGGAAACAAGGGGCAAGATTCTCCTAGTCCAAATATATGTTGATGACATAATTTTTGGGTCTACTGATGACAACCTCTACAAGAGATTTGCTAATCTAATGCAGTGGGAGTTTGAGATGAGCAGTATGGGTGAGCACAAATATTTCCTTGGGCTCCAGGTGAAACAGTCTGAGGATGGAATCTTCATTTCCCAGACTAAGTACACCAAGGAGCTCATCAAGAAATTTGGGATGGAGTCTGCTTCCACCATGAGGACACCCATGGGATCTAATGTATCATTAGACAAGGATGAAAATGGGAAGGCCTTTGATGAGTCCATGTACATGTGTATCATTGGATCCCTGTTGTACTTGACTGCTAGTAGGCCAGACATTATGTATTCTACATGTGTTTGTGCTAGGTATCAGACCTGTACTAAGGAGTCTCACTACACCTCTGTGAAGAGGATCTTGAGATACCTCAAGGGAAGCCTGAATCTTGGCCTTTGGTACCCTAGGAACAATGATTTTGAACTGATAGGCTACTCAGATGCAGATTTTGCAGGATGCAAAGAGGACAAGAAAAGCACAAGTGGCACCTGTCAATTCCTAGGGAGGAGGCTGGTCTCATGGAGCAGCAAAAAGTAAACCAGTGTGGCAATGTCCACAGCTGAGTCAGAGTACATTGCAACAGGTAGCTGTTGTGATCAACTATTGTGGATTCAACACCAGTTAGAGGACTACAACCTCAAGGTAAGCCAATCTCCTCTTTATTGTGACTCGTCTAGTGCTATCTCCATTGCTAAGAATCCTGTCTCTCACAGCAGGACTAAGCATATTGAGAATATGTATCATTTTATAAGAGATAGAACTAGGCTGATATCTTCACTAAGCCATTGGATAAGGCCAAGTTTAATGCTTTCAAGATAGAACTAGGAATGTTAAGTGTAGAATAGTTCTCACATTGAGGGGGAGCTAGGATGGGTTGTTCAAATTGAACAAGATCAGCCATTACAGAAAATTGCTCTCTAATTGAGGGGGAGCAAATTCCCTGCTCAGGTTGAGGGGGAGATGGCAAATGCTAAGAGTGTATAGGTTGTCCTATAAGTTGATCCAAAGGGATCTATAGATGTTGACTCCCAATCCATAGAATGTTAAATAGTTGAAGAAACCAGAAAGGAGGAGATAGGGCCAATGCTTAGGATAGGCCAATGCTAGATAGGGCAATGCTTAGGATAGGCCAATGCTAGATAGGGCAAATGCCTAGGATGTTAGTGCCCATGCTACAAATCATTTTTGTGATAATGTTTTTGCTGTTAATGTACCTTAGCATTGGGGATGTTCTGCCTTCTTCAAATATGGGGTGATTGTTGGGAATATTGCCCTCAATATTACCTTGATTTGAAGAGGCATCACTCTCAATGCTAAGGACATATTGTATTTGATAAAGCTATACTTGTGTATTATATATAGGTACAGGTGACCCAAAAGAAAAGGCCAAACATGACCTTAGATGTGAAGAAATCATCTACAAGGAGATGAAGATTTGTCTCAGCAAAACTGCTGAGACGAAGGGTCAAAACCGCTGAGACAAGGAGCCGTCTCAGCGGATCCGCTGAGAAGAAGGTGTCTCAGTTGATAAGTTCATTAAACACTGAGAATCAGTGTGTTCGTCGAACGCAGAATGCCGTTCGTCGAACGAAGGGCTAAGTTCGTCGACCGCTGAGACAACACCAAAGAAGGAGCCGCTGAGAAGACACAAAAGGCATGTTCGTCGAATGCAGAGTGTCGTTCGTCGAACACAGAACACTGTTCGTCGACCGCTGAGATGAGGCCAAAGAAGTGTTGGGTTTTCTATACCCCTTCATAAGCGATGACATATCGAATATGCGCAACAGAAATGAACAAGAACAACCCAAAAAGAGATCAACGGATCTTGCGGTTTTCATGATTCAAGAGAATAAGAAAGCAAATACAAAATATACCTTCACGGGATTGAGTCAATACTCAACCAAGGTGCTCCAAAGAGAAATCCGAAATCTGCTTTGAGTTCTTCAAGGATCGAAATAGATCGGTCCCTCTACAGAAGTCCACACAGGCGAAGGAGAACCCTAGCTTCTTGTCGTACAAGAACTAAGTCAGAGAAGGATGCTCTCAACGTCCCCACGGACTGCTAGATCCGATCCAGGGGAGGCGGAGACCACGACGGCGGCGACTAGCGGCGGCGGAAAGACGATCGGCGGACGGAACGAGAATGATCGGAACACTTCGGTCGTTTCTCTCTCGCGAAAAGGCTCGATCTGAAAAATGTCTGAATCGAAGCCCTAATCACGTTCCTTTTATAAGCAAGTCATAAAATCGGCTATACGCAGACAAGAGGGAAAAAACAGAAAATCTGTCCAGATTTACATTCGCCGAATTCAACTAATCAAATTAACCGAATTCGACTAATCACTATAACCGAATTCGGCGAGACCATTCCGACGAATTCAACTATATATAAATTCGGCTATTCACTATAACCGAATTCGGCGAAACCATTTCGACGAATTCGACTATATATATAAATTCGGCGAAACCCTTTAGTCGAATTTGCCATTAGCCGAATTCGTCTAAACCCTTTAGTCGAATTCGGTTAATGCCTTTAGCCAAATTATCTAGTGTAAAATCCGTTCGTTTAAACACTTTAAACGATTTCCCTTTTGAGACATTCTCAACTTGATTCCAAGCAGTCACAGGATTGGTCCTCCACTCATATCCAATATGAGTAAGGCCAACATAATCCTTTCTCCAATTTCTCCAAACGCTTTTATGTGCGACCCTATAGGCTCATATTGTGTTGGCAGCAAGACTAACTGTTGATTGCTTTGAGATCATCTCAGAAACTCCAACAAGAAGGAGACGCTGAGAAGAACACTGTTCGTCGAACGCAGAGTGCCATTCGTCGAACGCAAAGTTTGGCAAGTTCGTCGAACGCAGAGTTTGGAAAGATCATCGAACGCAGAGTTTGGCAAGTTAGTCCAATGCAGGATACAGCAGGTTCGTTGAACACAGAGTGTAGCGCGTTCGTGGAGCGCAGACCTTCTCTAGGGATAATTAGGGCGGCAGGACCTGCGGCTAGGGCAAGTTGCAGAAAAGATACAGGGGACCACCGATCTCTCCCATACTTCTTGGGAGATCAAATTAGAGCCGTTGAAGATAAAAATAAGTATAAAAGAAAGTATTAGGGCATTTTCCATGCCCCGGCCGATTGCGTGCAAAATCTCAATTCACCATTGATGGCTGCTGCTCTCGACTTTCTTCCTGCTCACTAAAAGAGAGGAAGAAATAGAGAGAAGAAGATAGCTCCTCCACCAGAAGGGTCAAGGTGATATTCCATCACTCTATTGAAGAGGAAGATCAAGGTGTGGATGTAATCAACATCTTCAGCTACAGGAAGCACAGACTATGCAGGATCTACAGGAGAGTACCTCTACTGTAGAATACTTCTAAACCATTTTTCTGTAGGGCATCTTGCCTAAGTTGTAAGACCTTTTGGTCTAAGTTTGTAGGAACCTGAGGGTTCTGAGTTATAGGGCTGAAGGCCTGAGTGTAGGATCAGGAGCTGATCTGAGTTGTAGGGCTTCATAGCCTAAGCTATAGGAGGAGGAATTCTCTAAGTTGTAGGACCTGCTGAGGTCTGAGCGGTAGGATCAGGAGCTGATCTGAGGTAGGGATGTTTAGCCTGAGGTAGGACCTATTGTGGTCTGAGTTATAGAACCTGCTGAGGTCTGAGCTATAGGATCAGGAGCTGATCTGAGTTGTAGGGTTGCTGAGACTGAGGTAGGGTTTGGGAAAACCTGAGAGATCCCGAGGGATCTGAGTTGTAAGCTCTTTGAGCCGAGTTTGGAGGAGTTGGAATTGTTTAACACATTGTTAGAAAGGTGAAGGGGGAAAGAGGTCTACTCAAGACACCCTGTCTTGAGGAACCTCTATACATGCTTGTGTGCTTTCTATGTGTTTGATCACTTGCTTGCTCCAAACCAGAAATCAGACATACTAATTAAAGGAAAAAGGAAACTATTCACCCCCCTCTATGTGATTTAGACTACAAACCTTATAAACTTACAGGCTAGAGTGGCTTGAGGCCGTATCCGGAGAAGGATAGGCTAGGGCTATCGGTTCATGGGGATACGAGTCGGGTTAGAAAATGAAAAAGAGTTTTATTATTATTCGCCTTCGATTTCTAGCGTTATAAGAAATCAAGTTTTGTAAACTCTACTTTTCATACTAATAAAATGATGTCTCATTTTTATATGCTTGATTTCTTATCTTATTCTCTTATATTTTCAAATATATTAAAAATATAATATAAGTTTTTAAAACCCTTATTCACCCCCCCCCCCCCTCTAAGGGCGCCTACAGATCCAACATAATATGCCCTAAAAGTTGAGTCGATTTATAACGCTAAGAAACTTGGAAAAGAGTTAAGAAAAGCAAAGCAAAAAGGTGAGGAAAGCAGTAGCCCAGCTCCAAGCAAAAAGGGCGGGCCACTGTGCAGTTTTTGTGGCCGCCTGGGTCACCCGTTCGAGAAGTGCTTCAAGCGGTTGGTCGCGCAGTGGCAAGTTCAATTGCTAGCTGTAAAATCCCCCAAACTACTTGACCCCTAGGAAATTTTTGTCATGAAAAAGTCCTAACAAAAATAGGATAAGAGACCATGGGTACCTTGGTGACAAGATAAATGAGAGGAGAACACCATGGTGTGCGCTAAACCAACATGGGTCACCCCAATTTAAGGAAAATTAAAGGGTAAACAAAAAATGGGTGAAGCATACTATGCATCACCTATTACCATGAGTAGAACACCTAGGCTAAATTAAAGCATGTTAGGTGACACAGATGATCCCTTAAACCAAAAGAGTGCCCCCTTGACCATTATAGGAGCCTTTGACCTGACTAGGTCAAGTTACACATAAAGGCCCAACTTGGCATACTTCACCCTAGTATAGGTCAATTAGCCTGAGTATGGTGAAATTGACCATTCCACACCCTTATTAAACACAAGGGTAGAATATTGAGACAAAATGGACCCAATGGAATTGGTCAATTTTGGTAAATTAGGTCAATTACCCAAAAAGCCCCAATTTGACCTAAATGAATTAACCCCTCAATTGACCCTCAATTGACCCTCAATTGACTCAATGTGATAAAATTTATCACCCTTAACACTCCAAGATTATTTAAGGAGTCTAATGGGTCCACATTGGACCCTTGGGATAAGCCAACTTTGGGAAATTAGGTCAATTGCCCAGAAAGCCCCAATTTGACCTAAATGAACTAATCCCCTCAATTGACCTTCAATTGGCCCAATGTGATCAAATTGATCACATCAAACCCTCTATGACCATTAGGAGATACTAGTGAGGCAACATTGACCCATTGGGGTGGACCAAATTTGGGAAATTGGGCCAATTACCAAAATCCCTAATTTGGTCTAAATGAACTAATCTCTTCAATTGACCTTCAATTGACTCAATGTGATCAATTTGATCACCCCTAACACTCCAAGATTACATAGGAATCTAATGGGTCTACATTGGACCCTTGGGACAAGCCAATATTTGGAAATTAGGCAAAATTACCAAATTGCCCCAAATTACAATTTATGTCCTTTATGGTTCAATTGGCCCTCAATGGGCCAACTTGACCTAGCACAACCTTTCCTAAACCCTAATAGGATTATATGAGTCCTAAATGAACCAAGGTGTATATTCAATTTTGTAGGATTAAGGCAAAATCACCAAAATGCCCAAATTGCCCATATAAGCAATTATGTGCAAATAAACCCCATGTGACCACACCATAACCTGATTCCTCTTAAAATAGGTCCATAAGGTCTAAGGCACCAATGTGGGTCATCCACATTGGTTGGGGTGAGCTTGGGTCAATCCCAAACTCAAAAGCCCCAATTTGGCCTATTTGGGTCAAGTGAGGCCAAACTCAAATCAATTGGACTTAGCCAATCCCATGACCCAATAGCCAGCCCACTTGATCTATGAACCCCAAGCCCTAAGAAATTCGAAATTAGGTGAGTAAATTCCATGGTCTAAGTGTAAATTTTGGAGGAAGAGGAAAATTGGGAATGAGTGCCATTTGGCACCCACTCCCCTTTCCCAAGCTCTCCCCTGAGATGGGAAATTAATGACCTTCAGTCTGGTGCTGTGAGAAGGGCACCATGATTATCTAAGAGTGGCGGCGAGAGCTAGCAGAGAGATCCAAAATGGCTTGAAGCCATATATCCCCTCCCCCTCATTTCTCCATTCCACCACCCTCAAGACATCCAGAGCTGTCGAGCCCCCCATCCAGAAAGATAATTCAAGCTCAGCAGCCCAGAATATCCATGGCACCAAGGAGGTTGAGCTCGACAATGGCAAACTCGGCAACCACCACCAATGAGGCTCAAACTCAGGCAAGATCCTTTCCCCCTCCACTTGTGCTGCAGTTCTATATCTTCTGTTTTCAAAACTAGCTAAACCATGGTGAGATCACCATCTGATTTTTCTATGTTCCTTTCCCAAAAATGAAAGGAGCCGGAGGCCACCTCTAGCCACCCCAGGCCAAATGACCACCACCAGTCGAAAGCCCTATGTTGACTGGTGGAGGTGGCAGGAGGGTTTTGCAGGAGAAGGCCGAAGATGGCCAGAAATTGGGAGCAAAGTTGGGCCTGGGGAAAGCGATATGGGCCCTTAGCTATTTAGGGATGATGAACCAGCGCCGTTAGATCTGGACGATCTGATAAGAGCAACTCACAATTAATTAAATTGCTGTTAAATAAGAATTTTTGCCTGGTCCTATAATAATTTTAGAAAATTCTTTATGATAGATTATGGAAAAGTCACCTAAATGAAATGTAGCCCTTAGCCAGGACCAAATTTAGAAATTTACTTCACTAGATTTCGAGCATTGTAGCTCCCTGGGCATCCATTTTAGTGTAGCAAGTGCATAAGGTGTTCTAGATATTTGGAAATTTATTTGTGGAGTTATACAACTCCAAATAGCTTGAATTTTTGTGCATGCATGAGTCATGCCCTATTACACCTCTGGTGAAAATTTGAGAATTTGTAGAATTAATTTTCCTAAAGTTTATTTGAGAATTCAATTAAGCTTGTATGTAATAATTATGGGGGTAGTGACTCCTAATCACCTAAAATTTGGGCTGAGGGATTAGCCTTATCATAATAAGGGTCTGGTAAAAATTTTAGACCAAATGGACATGTGCATGTTTGGGAATTACCATATGCATGTAGGTGTAGTGTATGGGAATTGGTGTGCATATAGCACCCAAGTTGAATTTAGTGGATTTTTGAGTTCTACAACTCCAAATAAGATGAAATTTTGGACATGCAAGATTCATGCCCCAACTCATCCCCTGCCCAAGTTTGGGAATTTTTGGGGCATATTTTTCAAAAGTTTTTGTAGAAATTAAATAAATCATGTATGGTGCATATTATAGGTCATTTTTGTTGGATCTTATGGCGCCCTTAGAGGTGGGGGGGGGGGTGAATAAGGGTGTGTTTAAATTATAATTTTTAACTTAAGAATTTTTAAACAAATTTTACTTTTCTAAAAATTACTTATAAAAATTTCAAACCAATGTAATTTTTAAATTAATTCAAACACAAATTTCTAAGTTAAAGATTAAGCAACCAAATTTGCAATTAAAGAAAAAGTCATAATTTTTTAATCATGAAATTCACATACAATAAAAATGATCTTAACAATGCTTAAGATCAAGGCACAAATATGATAATAAACTTTTAACAATTTGTGTTTACCAATCCTTCTCCCAAGGATCGGAAGGCGATAACTTGTCTCTCCCTAGACCAAGTCCAAGCCTATCCTCTAGATCTTCCCAAGATCTAGACGTAGCACACAAGGCCACGATTTCCTACCAAGCCATGCAAGGACTTGGACGCTCCGCACAAGGATGCGATTTTCCCCTAAGCCACTCAAGGACTTAGACGTCACGCACAAGGAGACGATTTCCCTACCAATATAGAGTGAAATGTATATAAATGAAAATACAAAATAAAATGAAGAACTCCCTAGAAATTTAGATCTCTGAAAGGAAGGTTGTAGCCTCGAGATGTTCGTTGATGTAGAAGCGCGTCCGATCTCGTCTTCAATTTCAAACTTTCTCAGCACAAATGGGAGTTCTTGAGGTTCTGGAGCTCTCTGGTTCGTATGCACTCAGGAAAGGACTTGGAATTCTCAAAACTTTGAATGCACGAACAAAATGAACCCATTTATAGATTTTCATTGTCGCTTGGGCGACATCGCTGTCGGAATTCCGACAGCCCCAAACTGCTGTTCGTCGTGCTGTCGTGCGGGCAGTTGCTGTAACTTCTGCGCAGTCGCCTGGGCGACATCGCTGTCAGAATTCTGACAGTGCCAAACTGCTGCACGTCATAGAGTTACGGGAAGATCGTGCACTGTCGGAAATCCGTTAGCTAGCTGTCGGAAATCCGTTAGCTAGCTGTCGGAAATTCGTTAGCTAGCTATCAGAAATCCGATAGCTCTAATTTTTGGAAAATCAGTATTTTGCTCCAATTGCAAACATGTTATTCTTGCACCTGTTATCTGCACACCATTAATCAAAAATAGGATCAAATACATTCGGGATTTGTTATTAGCAAACCAAGGAGTTCGGAAGGCATGCTCCAACAATCTCCCCCTTTTGATAATAACAAATCCACTTTGAAAGAAATCACAGTATCCTATTGAGTGATAGAAGATAAGCAAGATTTAAATATGTGGGTGTGCAATAATGTCAATTGGATGAAGCTCCCCCTACATGTATTCTCCCCCTAAGTGTGTATTCCCCCTTAATCTTCTATATTTCTCCTATATAGATTTCTTCAATTAATCACCCCCTTTTGGTATTATCAAAAGAAGGTGGGGTGAGGGTAGTAAGGAGGCATTTCTTATAAATGATAAAGCATGATCGAGCTTTTGTAATATAGATAATGATAAAAATTTTAAGCATAGTATATAAGAGATTTCAAAAAAAATAAGAGTTGTAAGCAAGCGAAAGATTATAAGAAACATCTTTTTGTAAGCATGAAAATTAGTGTTATAAATATGAGTTTAAGTGCAAAATGTAAAGATGTTTTAACCTTTTTGAAATCTCAAGTTTTTTTTATAAATATACCAAGCATGAAATGAACACATAAAAAAGAAAATATACTACAATGTTACTTAATTTTAAGTTCAAGAAATACCAAAACATTGTAGAGATCATGCTAGGTTATCTAGTGCATTTCTTATATAAAGAGTAGTATAGATAAAGCATTAGAATCAAATACTCATGAGAAGAAGTGTTATGAAAGATAATGATGTGCACGTAAGTGTATTTTGGGCAATGTTAACAATTTTTTAAAACACATAATACAAGACATATGTAGAGTAAAGTGCACAATAAAACATAAGTATATTTACTTTCACACACTTTAATGCACAATATTTTATAAAAAGTGGTGTACTAATCAAGGGTTGCACAAGACACTTTACTATTCTTTCCAAGGTGCTCAACCTCACAATGCTTATGAAGACTTATCAGGAGGTTCAAGTAGTGCTTGGTGGAGTTATATTTGTTTACATATATAATTTTTTTAACATTTGTGAGACAACATTCTCTGAATACACTTGTTTTGCAAACCCAAAATTTTTTAACTTAACCACTTTTCTAAATTTCACAAGTGCAATTCAAATGTAGTGTAGGCAATAAACTTATGCAAGATTTAATTCATTGTACAAATACAATACACAAGCAAGCATTTTTAGATTTAAACATACATGTTGATTACCAAAATAAGTGAGTGAAAGGTATCATTATCAATCATAATACATTTACTCATACTTAGAGGCATGCTAAGCTTGGTTCTACACATATTTTTCAATACAATTTATGCACTTTAAATAGATATATCAAAGCATGATAAACAAAACAATGTTCATAGTAATTTGAAGGAATAAATTTTAACATTGTAAAAAATTCTAAATAATAGAATTCATTCATGCTTGATATTGGCAATAAAGATCATACAGTTTTTTTGTTTTATCATTTTTAAATCAATTAAAAAAGTAGAAAATCACAAAAAAAAATTTTGTAATTTTTGAATTTTGAAATTTTTATTTGATTTTTCATAATATGAATAAAAACAAAATAACAAAAAGTCAGAAACACAAAAACTAAGTAGTACATATGAACTAAAATATTTTTATAGATTTTTAGAAATTTTAAAAATCAGAAAAAGATAAATTATGCAAACACAAGAGGACATTTTTTTTATTAAATAACCCAAAATATGCATGATTTAAGTGATAAGTAAATAAAATGATCATGCAAAGAGTAAAATAAGTATGTCCTAAGATTCAAGACTACCCCGACTAAATGTCTACACCCTAGCCCCGTACTAAGTGATGTATGGGCATGAGGAGCTGCACACATGCCGTAGGTTGGGGTGTTAGTCCCATATGCACACACTAGAGAACACTCAACCTAGCACTCTTTCCCCCCACTGCCTCGCAAGGCCCCACTGGAACCCTCCCCTGTTAAGGACAAGACATGACTTAGAGGTTAGGTCTCTAATGCATACAACCCTACTCCCCAGCTATTGTGAGATATCAAGTCATAAGTGAATAATCTTTATACAACCTATGCTTTTAAATTATGGGTTGATTTATAAACTATGAGTTTTGTTTAATGTGATGAGTTATATAAAGCCACATAGTTGTTCTACTATTATGAGATGACGAAATGAGATAATTAGCACAATTACTAATATTCAATAAGTGACAATGCTAGTGTGATGAGTTTTGGGTTTAATGTCATGTCATAAGATTAACATTTATATTGCATGTATTCCAAACTAGAGTTTCAAATTATAGATTTAGAATAAGGTGATGATATTAATTTATTCTTATTATTACACAATTGATTAAAGAATCTATATATATGTGAGATACATGCAATCAATAACAAAGCATATATATGCACCAAATGTGAAGAAACAATTATTCATATTTTGATCATAATATTCATAATTCCTAGCTAATAGACATTTTTGATCTTAGATATTTTTTGATAGAACATGAATTATGATTTATGATTACAGAGAATTTTGCATAGAATAATTGTTGGATACCATGATTTATGTGAATTCTATTCTTTCTAGACATATGACAATACGATTTTATGATTTTCTTTTGAATAAGCATGTTTGATTTTTTTTAAGTCTAGAAAAAGATGATCATGTAATCATATCAAAGACAAAGATCACATATAGAATGTTTTGAAATTGTTTAATAAAATTGCATTCAATAATTAAATTTATTGATCTTTGGTTTTGCATGATAATATATGATTCATGATACAATATTCATATATATTCTAATGATTAATCCATAAACTATGTGGTTGTTGGAATTTTAGTATTCTATTATAATTTCAAATCACATAGTTATCATCAAATTTAAATAACATTGTACATGTTATACCTAGCATAAATATATAAGCATAGACCAAGAAGTGATGCTAGAATGATGAGTTTGAATGCAATGTTATTACCTAGGATTAATGGAGATAATGTTGCATGTAATATGAGAAGTTTTCAAATTAATTTTCTTTAGACCTAGAATGAAATAATTAATCTTTTGATTTGATCTTAATGATACAAGATGATTCTAAGGTATAAATTTCATGCAACTATTGGTGACACACATCACACACATAATATCTAAATTAATATATGAATCAATTATACTAAGGATAGCATGTGATGAAAAATCCATAAACACAGAAATTTCCAAATCAAGTGAACTAAGATAGCTTTTAAAACGGAGTTGAAATTAGGCAAGTTGACAGCACCAAAAGAACTCAAATGAGCAAGCCTAGTTTTCCGTTGGATGGAGATTTTTGCACTCTTTCTGAAAATATATTAAACGCAAAAATCAGGCGAGCGGATCAAAAGATATGGATGTTTGAAGTTTTGATCGTAAACTCACATTTTTGAAAGATTAAAACATACGTTTAGATGAATTTTTGTTTTCAATTTTTTCTAGATAATATTCTTCATTATAAGGGCTATCATATGCAGCAAACAAAAATAGAAAAGAATCAAAAACATTGCGCATTTTAATTTTTAGTTTAAGCCCTTTAATAAACCATTTAAATCCAATCTTTAAAATAGTTTTAATAGTCTTGATAATAATTTCAATATTCAATTTCTAATGATAATTCAAGACAATTAAGGGTAAAGGATTTAAAAAGAATAAAGACCAATCAAAGATGAGAGATAGATCACTTAGAAAAACAAATATATGACTTAATGTTCAATTTTAATACAAATTTGATTTGATATAAACATTAGGCTTAATATATGAAAGTCATATTTCATGATATATAAAGTGATCATAACATGTTTGTTCACAAAATAAAAAATAAACAAAAGAAAAGTGACAATAAGCATATCATGAAGTAGAGTAGTGATATTTCATTTTTATTTGTTTCTACTTCATGCAAATGATAGGATACTAATGAATAGGAGATTTAGGTATCCAAAGGGGACCAAGTGGGATGGTTCCTTTGGGTACCCAAATACATCGTGGTGGCTTTTGTGAAGATAATGATGAATAGGATTTTTGAAGTAAAGATGATATGTCATTTTTCTTTATGGGTCTCCATTCATACATTGGTTGTTTATCACTTAAATCCATATAATGATTATATGACATCTTTTTGTGATGATAGTTGTTTGAAAAATAATTCATTTGAGATTTATGTTTATTCAAATTATTTTTCAAAATAGATTGATGTTGATAATCATAATGAATTTTATTATATGGATTCTTTAAAAATTTATAAGAGTGATTGTCTTTCTTTAGAATTGAATGTTGAAAGAGTGGGTTACAATAAATTTTAAATGATTGATTCTTAATTTGATGATTTTCATTTCCACTCTTTCTTATAGACATACTCTTATAATATGAAGGAAAAAAAATTTATAGTTTGATTTTCATGAAAAGGAGTTTTTAAATTTGAGTCATGATTGAAAATATATTGAGACTTATAATAGTGACTCTTAAGAATTTTGTGAGGGTCATAATTCTTTTTGAAACTAAACTCCTTTTGAGTTGATGTATGAAAATGATCCTTTTTAGAAATGATTTTGTAAGTTAATTTATCTTTGTTATTTAAAATCTTATGATGAAAGTCATTACAAGTAATTAGAACTTTTTCAACAAAAGATTTTAATTGCCTTAACTTACAAGTTAAAGCATCATTTTCAAATATCAATTTTTCATTATGCTTTTTAGAAACTAAGAGCCCTTTTTCAATATTCTTGAATTGTTCTTTTAATAAATTGCAATCAAAATAAGGAGTAGGAATTTTAACTAAAGAGCAAGATGGAGAAGCCACATCATAATTAGATTCTACATTAACATTAGCTTTTAACCTTTTATTTTCTAAACGTAATTTATCATTTGTAATTTTCAATTTCTTAATTTTACGTTTAGCAACTTGTGGCATATGTAATGTGGAAATAGAATTAGTTACAAGGATAGAAGAATTTGATTTACTTACATTGCTATCGGGAGAGGCAAGATTTGAACATAAAGTTCCTTTCACATCTTTTTGGCACTCCTCTTCCAAAGACAACATTTCTTCTTCTCTTCCACTTCATGTGCTCTCCATGGTTTCATCCTAAGAGATTCTTTCTTGATTGCTTGTGCCAATTTGAATGTTTTCCAAATGTTGTGCATGCTCCAAACCTATACACGGAAGATCAAACATTTCATCAAGAAATTTCCAAACTTTGTAAGCATTAGTAAAACAATAAATCAATTTGGAAATATCTTTTGATAAAGCACAAAATAAAGTATTCATAGCCTTCGCATTTAAATGACATTCCAATTTATTTGATTCATCCGCTGGTCTTATAATTGTCGTATTCCAAATTTTGATATCATATGAGTCATAAAAAAATTTCATTAAAATTTTCCACCCTTTATAAATTTTGCCTTCAAATAAAGGTGGTGCCAAAAATTTTTCATTTATAAGAAAAGTTTCCCCACTAGTAGAAGCGAGATCATGAGACGCCATTATTCCTGGTTTTTAAACCGTTTGGAATAACCTGCTCTGATACCAAGTGTTGGATCTTGTGGCGCCCTAAGGGGGGGGGGGGGGGGGGGGGGGGGGGGGGTGAATAAGGGTGTGTTTAAATTATAATTTTTAACTTAAGAATTTTTAAACAAATTTTACTTTTCTAAAAATTACTTATAAAAATTTCAAACCAATGTAATTTTTAAATTAATTCAAACACAAATTTCTAAGTTGAAGATTAAGCAACCAAATTTGCAATTAAAGAAAAAGTCATAATTTTTTAATCATGAAATTCACATACAATAAAAATGATCTTAACAATGCTTAAGATCAAGGCACAAATATGATAATAAACTTTTAACAATTTGTGTTTACCAATCCTTCTCCCAAGGATCGGAAGGCTATCACTTGTCTCTCCCTAGACCAAGCCCAAGCCTATCCACTAGATCTTCCTAAGATCTAGAAGTAGCACACAAGGCCACGATTTCCTACCAAGCCACTTAAGGACTTGGACGCTCCGCACAAGGAAGCGATTTTCCCCTAAGCCACGCAAGGACTTAGACGTCACGCACAAGGAGATGATTTCCCTACCAATACAAAGTGAAATGTATATAAATGAAAATACAAAATAAAATGAAGAACTCCCTAGAAATTCAGATCTCTGAAAGGAAGGTTGAAGCCTCGAGATGATCGTTGATGTAGAAGCGCGTCTGATCTCGTCTTCAATTTCAAACCTTCTCAGCATAAATGGGAGTTCTTGAGGTTCTGGAGCTCTCTGGTTTGAATGCACTCAGGAAAGGACTTAGAATTCTCAAAACTCTGAATGCATGAACAAAACGAACCCATTTATATATTTTCACTGTCGCCTGGGCGACATCGCTGTCGGAATTCAGACAGCCCCAAACTGCTGTTCGTCGTGCTGTCGTGCGGGCAGTTGCTGTAACTTCTGCGCTGTCGCCTGGGCGACATTGCTTTCGGAATTCCGACAGCGCCAAACTGCTGCACGTTATAGAGTTACGGGAAGATCATGCACTGTCGGAAATCCGTTAGCTAGCTGTCAGAAATCCGTTAGCTACCTGTCGGAAATCCGTTAGCTAGCTATCGGAAATCCGATAGCTCTAATTTCTGGAAAATTGGTATTTTGCTCCAATTGCGAACATGTTATTCTTGCACCTATTATCTGCACACCATTAATCAAAAATAGGATCAAATACATTCGGGATTTGTTATTAGCAAACCAAGGAGTTCGGAAGGCATGCTCCAACAATTTTGACTCAAACCACTCCAAGTCTCTTTTGGGAGGTTGGTTATATGTATATTAGTCACTGGTAAAATCTTCTTGCCTTAATTGGATCCTTGCATATGAGTAGATCCATGTTTTAATGAGCCATAGAAAAACCATCATTTAGGTCACAGTAAATGTTGTTTTTGCCCTAGTGAAATAGACATTTTATACTCAACACTTGTAGGCCTCTATGTCTACTACCTGCAGAAAGTGAGATCACATCATTTGGATCCCTACAACTCTCTATAGGGTAGATTTAGAAAGGCTGGTCCTAGTGAAGGATAGACCTTAAATTACGAATAACTTTTGTATAGTAGATGATATGAGGCTAAAAAAAATTAACCATGTGTGTATGCACCCTAGGTATACTATGTGCCCAAAAATTAGAATTTTTGGGGCACATTTTTCTAAAGTTTTAGTAGAAATTGTATAAATCATATATGGTGTATAGTTTGGGTGATTTGGACTCAAATCACTCCAAATCTCCTTTGGGAGGTTGTTCATGTATGCAATAGACTCTGGTTAAAATCTTAGGTCATTTGGACCCTTACAATTACGCAAATTTAGGTCAAACATTAAACTTGGCAGGACCTCATTTAAGGTGTTCATTAAAGGGGTAAAGACACCTTAATTTGAGAATTGAGGAAAATTCTCTTGGTTAACCCATGAAATTTAAAACATGCACTTAGGACCATAGAACAATACTCTATAATGAAAATCATCCACCTTTGGGTTAATTTCCCTAGGAAAGTTGAATTCATATGGTTTGGTCACAAAGACCCCATGTGAGTAATGGTAGGGTCAAAGCTTACTGAAATGTTATGAAAATTTCTACATAAACTTTTCATATCAGTAAGAAGCTCTGGGAATTTTGTTAGAATTAATCATTGAGTAAATAATATACTTTCTTCACAAAGTAGACTTTGGAATTGTATTTTAGAATATCCATAGCTTGAATTATTGACACTGGAGTATTCTAGGAATCTGAATATAAGCTTGTGATAACATTATGAACCACTAGTTGTCCTAAAATTTATGATTACATATATTTGGTACTTCATTCACAATGCAGACTTTGGACTTATATTTTAGAATATCCATATCTTGAATTATTGAAAATGGAATATTCTAGGAATCTAAATATAAGCTTGTGATAACATTATGAACCACTGGTAATATTCCTAGAATTTATGATTACAAATATTTGGTACTTCATTCATAATGTAGACTTTGGCCTTATATTTTAGAATATCCATATCTTGAATTATTGATACTGGAAAATTTTCGGAATCTGAATATAAGCTTGTGATAGCATTATGAACCACTAGTAATTTTCCTGGAATTTATGATTACATATATTTGGTACTTCATTCACAATGTAGACTTTGGACTTATATTTTAGAATATCCATATCTTGAATTATTGACACTGGAATATTATAGGAATCTGAATATAAGCTTGAGAACATTATGAACCACTGGTAATTTTCCTGGAATTTATGATTACATATATTTGGTACTTCATTCACAATGTAGACTTTGGACTTATATTTTAAAATATCCATATCTTGAATTATTGACCCTGGAATATTCTAGGAATCTGAATATAAGCTTGTGATAACATTATGAACCACTGATAATTTTCCTGAAATTTATGATTACATATATTTGGTACTTCATTCACAATGTAGACTTTGGACTTATATTTTAGAATATAAATATCTTGAATTATTGACACTGGAATATTCTAGGAATCTGAATATAAGCTTGTGATAACACTATGAACCACTAGCAATTTTCTTGGAATTTATGATTACATACATTTCGTACTTCATTCATAATGCAGACTCTGGACTTATATTTTAGAATATCCATATCATGAATTATTGACACTGGATATTCTAGGAATTTGAATATAAGCTTGTGATAAGATTATGAACCACTAGTAATTTTCCTGGAATTTATGATTACATATATTTGGTGCTTCACCCATAATGTAGACTTTGGAGTTATATTTTAGAATATTCATATCTTGAATTATTGACACTGGAATACTCTAGGAATCTAAACATAAGCTTATAATATCATTATGAAAATATGGAACTAGAATTGACTCATCCTGATTTAGGATTCATATAGTCACTCCTTTAGGACATGAGGATTCGATTAAAGGTCTCCGATCTGCGAATAGTAAAAACTGAAAACTTAGACTTAGACATCTCCCTTATGGTTACCACCCATAGAGTTATTAACTCTTAGAGATTTGCATATGACTAGTTGGGTTGGAAGGTTAATCACCAAGGGCAGTCATCAGAAGTAAAGACTGGAGTGCATTTAGTAAAACCTTAAGTTCAGGAATTGACAACGGCCTATTGGGAGAGGTGAGAAGTGACCCAACAGGAGTTACAAGTTGTGATTGAGAGATAACACAAAGAAATAGCTGGTCACTACGAAAGGCAGGGTTTAGTGCTCAATTGAACACCGACACTTGTCTGCTGTGTCAATTGGTAATCCATTTGAGGATTTTAGAGTAATTAGAGAGCAGAAATGCATATGAGGATGAGTAGCCACCAATAAGAGTAAATATATCGGAAAGGGGGATTTGGGCTTCAACCACCATCACATCCCCTAGTACCGCTGTGAGCCCTTTATAGGGTAACCCTCAGGAAGTCTGAGATTCACCCTAAAATTTTTTGAATAACTAAATGGTACAAAATAGTAGTTTAAATAGGAGAACTCGATAGGAGAATCCCCATCCCAAATTTGGGACGGATTAGTATTGACCAAGAAGGACGGGTTAAGTCCTGTGAGCGACAGGCTCGGTATATTAGAAGGACGGGTTAAGTCCTGCGAGCGGTATGCTTGGTATATTAGAAGGATGGGTTAAGTTCTGCGAATGGTAGGCTCGGTATATTAGAACGTCGGGTTAAGTCCTGTGAGCGGCAGGCTTGGTATATTAGAAGGAATGGTCAAGCCCGGAGAGATGAGAGCTTGGTGTTCCACTTAGAGGCATTGGCGTATGCAAGGTCTAGGCTGGGAGGTGTCATACTGGACTTGGAGTGGAGGACCTGATCCACTGCCCCTGTTTGCCTCAATGGGGTGTACCTGAGCGGAAACTCGAATAGCAGGATAGAGGTGGTGCTTACCAGATAGTACGCAGATACCATGTGTGTTCTTAGGGGCGTATGTAAGGTCTAGGATGGGAGATGTGTGACATAATCCTAGAAGTGGACAAGCCCAATCCACTGCTGTGTTTTCCTCAACCGGGTACCTGAGTTGTCACACTTGAACAGAGGGAACTATCAAAAGGTCTGTACATACAGAGTCGGGTAGGTGAGTTGCAGCATTGCATTGCACATCATAACATAGCTTCCTTGCATAAAACAGAGACCTCATCGTATAAATTAGTATGGGTTGTTTTATACGATGAGTTTACGTTAGTGCCAGATCACTTAACTTTTGTGCCTTGTGTGTATGCATATAAGTTAAGGTTACTTTTATAGATGCTCTTTACATAATGTTACATCCTTTTTATATACTATAGATATGTTACTATAGTTGCTCTTTACATGATGTTGTTTCCTTTTATATACTCTAGATATGTCGCACGCTTTATGCTTCCTTATACTATAGTTAGAACTATATGAACTGTTTAGTATACTCACGTCATACTGTTATACTTATATTTTACCTCTCAATATGTTTAGAGGAAAGGTGCTTGATGTATATACATAGACTTGGTAGTTAGACATATGTCACCTGCTTGCTTTTCTTTCACCCCTTGTTGTCCTCTGCTTCCTCCTCCCGCACAGTTCCTAGGAGTCGTGGGTGGAGGCGGTGAGGAACATACTGAGTCTTATAGACTGATGGTCGGTGGACCAAATCATTACAGGAGCACCAAGGAGAGCAGACCCTCAACAGGAGGGAGGTACATGACACGGTGGATGTTGAAATTTCTCAGATACTATGTTAAAAAATTCTGAGAAGCGGAAAATGGGAACTAGGTCGCAGGAACACTTCAACCATACCCAGCACGAGAAACCAGAAATAATGAAGGAACAAGAAAAATCTTGTATTAACTATTTTCTGAACATTGCGAGACATACATGGCGAGACATGATTTATGAGAACGCTAGATGAGGAGAAAAAGAAATAACCACAAGAAGTTGGCGGTTATTAAGAAGCAACCCGCCAAACCGCCCAGCTAACAAAGCTATCAGCGTAAACCTCCAAGTCGCCAAGCTGACCGCGCGACTAACCGCAAAATCATCAACCTGCAACTCAACACGCGGACTTCACGTTATTCCAATGCTCACTTGTTCGCCCGAGCAAGGCCGCCTGACCATAGTCACTTAGCCGCTCCTAACCACTAACATAGCTGCTGAAGAACTGAACAGAAGTACAGATCGGCAAAGGCAGACCACCTAACCTCCACAGTCTGATCTTTATTGAAAGATGGAAATGAGCTGAAGTGAAACTGCCTTGTCACTAACCGCGACCTCCTGCTTCTACCCACTGCTGATAGTTGCTAACTTATCCGTCGCGGTCTCCTCTAATCAGATCAGAACCACAAGTAAGCCGCACAACCTGCGAACACATCAAAGCCTAATTTCAACCCGCTTGAACAGAAAGTCTATCCGCACAACTAATCGAGCTTTCACTTACTGTTCACTTCTATATATCTTTTTTTTGCTGCAGTGGAGGTCATATTTTTAGGCGCGAGGAGGAGTGTCGTCACTGCCTACATCAAAAGGATAACCACCAACCACAATAGCGGGTAATAAATAACTTACTCAACTTGCTAAGACAAGCATGCAGAGTAGTCCGCCAACTATGCAAACAAGTCGCGCGGACAACTCGCAATGCGCCGGCTACATCAGCAACAAGCCCAGATAGCCGAGAAGCCAAAGCCAACTGGCAACCCGCCAGTCCAATACGGGAAGACAACCCGCGCATTCATCCTTCCAGACCGCCTGACCTTCATGACTTACTAAACCACTCAGTCTACCTACTTAGACCGCCCGACGTCCACTTCACTCCTCACTTCAACAATTTTAACACTCCCCCTTGAAGTTAGAAGTGGAAGTCAGCCCAAGCAAACCTCGTAACCGAGTGAATGGTCCCTTATTCAGCGGCTTTGTGTAGATATCAGGGATGTTGTCCTCGCTCCGCACATGTTTAACCATCAGAGATCCCTCCAGCACCTTCTTCCGAATGAAATGATGCTCGATCTCGATATGCTTGGTCTGAGCGTGACATACTGGATTATTAACCAGTTTGAGAGCACTCTCATTATCACCACATAGCAGATTAGGATCTCGCACCTCCTTATGGATGTCCTCCACCAATCTCCTAAGCCATATGGCTTCCTGAGCTGCCAATGCCGAAACCTTGTACTCCGCTTCAGTGGTAGAGATGGACAGTGAATCCTGCTTCTTGTTGCACCATGAAATAGCCGTCGATCCGCATAAGAAAACATAACCAGACGTTGACTTCCGATCGTCTGAATCTCCCCATAATTGGCATCCATGTATCCATGCAAACAAAATCCCGTGTCTCTCCCGTAATGTATACCCATGTATGAGGTCGACTTCACGTACTTTAGAATACACTTTGCCGCCAACAGATGAGGTTTCCGTGGTTCTGCCATATACTGACTCACCCTACCAACTACATAGGCAATATCCGGCCTGATAATCGTCAGATATATCAGACTCCCAACAAGAGCTCAGAACACCAACGGATCAGGAAGAATCATCCCCTCATCCCGCCGAAGTTTTAGACCAACCTCCAGAGGAGTAGAGTTGCTCTTCCCTCCTTCCATGCCGAATTGCTTCACAATTTGTTCTGCATAGCCTTTCTAGGAAACAAGCATGCCTCTCTCTTTCCTCTCCACCTCGAGTCCAAGGAAATGGTGAAACTCCCCCAGATCCTTCATCTTGAATCTGATAGCTAATTCAGCCCGAAGCTTAGCTACCTCAGCCTCCAAGTTCCCTGTGATGATCATGTCATAAACGTATAATAACACCAAGACTTACAACTCTCGCATCTTCTTTACGAACAGACTCAAGTCTGAATCTGAAGCAAAATTTCCACAGAACTGGAGGTATTCTGCGATCTTCCCATACCACGCCTGAGGCGCTTGCTTCAGCCCGTAAAGAGCCTTCTTGAGCTTGCAGACCTTTCCTGGATGATCTTTCGATACATATCTAGGTGACTGAGCCATGAAGATATCCTTGTCAATCTTGTCATACAAGAAAGCATTCTTTATGTAGAGTTGCCAAATCTTCCACCCTTGGCTAGCTGCCAACGCAATCACCAGCCGTACCGTAGGCATCTTGGCTACCGGACTGAACGACTCTTCATTGTCTTCTCCATACTGTTGAGAGAACCCTCGAGCCACAAGGCGAGCCTTGTACCGCTTGATACTTCTGTCAGCTTTCTTCTTCAGCTTATAAACCCACTTGCATGTCACAAGAGTAATGCCATCAACCTTTGGCACAAGGTCCCAGGTCTCATTCTTATTGAGGGAGGTCATCTCCTCATCCATGACATCTTCCCACTCCTTGACTCCAATGGCGTTCTCAAAGCATGACGTCTCTCGCTCATCCAGGAGACCAGCAAAGAAACATGAGATGAAGATCACCAGATTTCCCTCTATATACTGAGCTGGTGGAATAATAGTCCTCTTGGACCTCCTCAAGTCTTAACCCTGATCCACCTATCCCACTACAACTTCTGGACTAGCTCTTCTCCCGGACACACTTGGAGCATCGCTCCCCTTGCTTCCTGAACCTGAAGCACATGTCCTAGATCTAGAAACAATTGGAGTACCTGGTGAAACAGGCAACTCCACCAGAACTTCCCTTGCAGCTTCTTCTGGTCCACCATCTAACCTACTTTCTTGTAGCTCAACAAAAGAGCTACCCTAGTATGAGGTCAACTCATCAAATACCACATCCCTTGAGACCACGACTCTCTATGTCTCTGGATCCATGCATCTCCAACCCTTCTTCTGGTCATCATAACCAATTAACACTAGCTTCCTTGCTTTCGCATCCAGCTTCCTTGCTTTCGCATATAGCCCAATTGGTATTATGTGTCCTTAGCTCTTTTGACATGGCTTTTGTCTTTAAAATTTTAGCCACACCTTTAGGATGATATAATACATCACCTAACCCAAAAATTGGAATTTTTGGGGCACATTTTTCTATGGTTTTATAGAAATTAAATAAATCATATATGAAGTATATCATAGGTTATTTTGACTCAAACCACTCCAATTCTCCTTGGGAGGTTGGTTGTGAGTATTTTAGTCACTAGTGAAGTTTTTGGCTCATTTGGGTTCTAGCATAAGAGTAGATCCATGTTTCAAGGAGCCATATAAAAACCTTCATTTAGGTCACACTAAATGTTGATTTCTGCCCTAGTGAAATAGACATTTTGTACACTAATTTTGAGGCCCTTAGAGGCCTTAAAATGAAATGTACGCAGAGACAACTTTTGTAGGACTTTGTGTCTAAAATCTGTAGAAAGTGAGATCACACTATTTAGAGCCCTAAAATTCTCTGGAGGGCAGATTTAGTAAGGCTGGTCCTAGTGAAGGACAAACCTTAAGATGTGAATAACTTTTATATAGCAATTGATATGAGGCTAAAAATTTAACCATGTGTGTATGCACCCTAGATCTACTATGTGCCCAAAAATTAGAATTTTTGGGCACATTTTTCTAAAGTTTTAGTAGAAACTTAATAAAACATATATGGTGTATAATATGGGCGATTTGACTCAAATCACACCAAATCTCCTTTGGGAGGTTGATTATGCTTTTGTAGTCCATTGTTAAAATTGTAGGTCATTTGGACCTATGCATGTTTGTTTATTTCACATGCAAGTGCGAGGAAATGGGTGTGCATATAGCATGACCATGTAACAATAGGTTTACATGAGAGGTTAGGGTTTTCCCTTGGTCAACTATCATGAAATTTGAACCATGCACTTAGGATCATAATACAACACTCTTTAGTGAAAATCATCAACCTTTGGGTTAGTTTTCCTAGGAAAGTTGACTTCATATAATTTGGTCACATAGACCCCAAGTGAGTAGTTATAGGGTCAAAGCTTACTGAAATGTTGTGAAATTTTGTATATAGACTTTTCATGTCAGTAGGAAGCTCCGAGAATTTTATTAGAATTAATCATTTAGTATTTGACATACTTCCTTCACAAAGTACAAATTGAGTTTATAATTTGAGAAATTCACACCATGAAATATACTTGCTGGATTTTTTATAGAATTTTGTATTTAGACTTTTCATACCAGTAGGAAGCTCTGAGAATTTTGCTAGAGTTAAACATTGAGTATATGACATGCTTTCTTCACAAAGTATAATTTGAGTTTATAACTTAAGAAATTCATAACATGAAATATAATTGCTGGATAGTTATAGAATTTTGTATTTAGACTTTTCGTACCAGTAGGGAGCTCTAGGAATTTTGCTAGAATTAATCATTTAGTATATGACACGCTTCCTTCAGAAAGTACAATTTGAGTTTATAACTAGAGAAGTTCATAACATGAAATATACTTGCTGGATTGTTATAGAATTTTGTTTTTAGACTTTTCATATCAGTAGGAAGCTCTGGGAATTTTGCTAGAATTAATCATTGAGTATATGACATGCTTCCTTCACAAAGTACAATTTGGGTTTATAACTTGAGAAATTCATAACTTGAAATATACTTACTGGATTGTTATAGAATTTTGTAAATAGACTTTTCATATCAGTAGTAAGCTCTGGGAATTTTGTTAGAATTACTCATTGAGTAAATGACTTACTTCCTTCAAAAAGTAGCATTTAAGCTTATAGCTTGAGAAATTGATTCCCTGAATTTTTGATGCTGAAATATTATGAAATTTTGTAAAAGGTCTATTTTATATCAGTATGAAGCTATGGAAATTTTACTAGAATTATTCACAGAGCAAACTTCATACTTCCTTCACTTAGTAGTATTTGAACTCATGACTCGAGAAATTAATTAATGATTTACAATTACTAGAATATTATAGAAATTTTGTACATTGAACTTTGACATCAATACAAATCTCTAGAATTAAAATGACCTCATACTTAGTTAGTATTCATATAGACCAACTTATAGGACATGGGGTTTCACTCTAAGGCATGACGGTCTGTGAATAGTAAAAACTGATTTAAGTGATTTAGAACACTTCAGACCATCATCCATGAATTTATTAACTCCTTAGTCATAAGAAGTCATAGATTTGCTTAAGGGATTAACCATTAGTGATCATTATTGGAAGAAAGGGGTTGGGGTTCATTTTGTAAAACCATCAATTCAGGATTATGATAATATGATAAGAGGATGGAACCGTTAGCAAGTATAAGTGTGCTTGATGTATGAATTGGGACATTAAGTAGGTAAGGAGTGACCCAACAGGAGGTATAAGTTGTGATTGAGAGTTAACACAAAGAAATAGCTGGTCACTAGGAAAGGAAGGGTTCAGTGCTTAATTGATCACCGACACTTGTTTGTCGAGTCAAATTGGTAATCCATCTTAGAATTTTAAAGCAATTAGAGAGCAAGTGGGCATATAAAAATGGGTAGCCACAATTAAGAGTAAATATCCAGGAAAGAGGGATTTGGGCTTCAGCCACCATCGCATCACCTAGTACCGCTGTGAGCCCTTCACCGGGTAATCCTTGGGAAGTCCGAGATTTACCCTAAACTTCTAGGCATAACTTAAAGGTATACCAGAGTAGTTTAAATAGGAAAACTGGATAGGGAAATCCCTGTCCCACATTTGGGACGGATTATTGTTGACCAAGTAAGGACAGGTTAAGTCCTGCGAGCGATATGCTCTGTATAGTAGAAGGACGGGTTAAGTCCTACGAGCGGTAGGCTTGGTATATTAGAAGGAGGGGTTAAGTCTTGCGAGCGGTTGGCTCGGTATAGTAGAAGGATGGGTTAAGTCCTACGAGCGGTAGGATTGGTGTATTAGAAGGACGTGTTAAGTCCTACGAGCGGTAGACTCGATATATTAAAAGGACGGGTTAAGTCCTGTGAGCAGCAGGCTCGGTATTTTAGAAGGACGGTATTGGGTATTATATCCACAATCACCTGGATTTGAAGGTGTCCCCTAGTGAATTAAATTGAATTGAGTATGTATTTGATGAACTCTCTTTAGATGTTTTGTGACAGGTCATAATGCTAAGTGCACACCAAAGTCAGGTTGCAATGGATCACCAAACACAGTTCTAGACAATGTAATCCCTCATTGTGTAGAACAAAGTGTTGGTTCATGTGTAATCTCTCTTTTGGGGTGCACTTCATATTCTCACAACTGAAGGCTTCCAAGGTTGAGGAGTGGAGCAGGTTTTCAGAAGAAAAGGAATTTTTGCTAAGTCAATTCGTCGAGATGTCACGTGAAGTCCCGATGACTCCCGACGAATCCAGACAGAAGCCAGTTTTCCTGTCTGAAGAAGAAATTTCTGTGGCTAAGTCCATTCGTCGGATGTTCACGTGAACTCCCGACGAATATCGACGAATGCTGACAGAAGTCAAAAAGGCAGCTTTGTGAAGGAATTTGTGCGGCTAAGTCAATTCGTCGAAAGTTCTCGAGAACTCCCAACGACTTCCGACGAATGAAAACAGAGATGGTTTTCAAGCCTTTGTTCAGTCTTTTTAATGGCTAAGTCAATTCGTCAAGTGTTCACGTGAAGTCTCGACGAATGACGGACAGACGGATTTCAAAAATATGTTT
The DNA here is from genome assembly GCA_033032865.1 of Dactylorhiza incarnata. NCBI lineage: Eukaryota > Viridiplantae > Streptophyta > Magnoliopsida > Asparagales > Orchidaceae > Dactylorhiza > Dactylorhiza incarnata. Next base: position 2,264,830 of record JAWHQI010000040.1, on the reverse strand, counting down.
CGTTTTTGAAAATTAGGGTTGGCCGCCATGTGCAGCACACGTGTCGATCATCCCTTGTCTGTCGCCCTAACCGTTGGAGTCCCTCCTATAAATAATCTTTTATTTTAGGGTAAACAAGTATTATTATTCAACCCGATAGAAAGAGAAGAACACAGCCGTCTTCCTCCTTGCTCGCTGTTGAAACCAGTTTCCCGGTTTCAGCGTTCGAAAGGGGGTTGCGACTAACCCTTACTTGACCTAAGCCTAGACCCTTGACCGGTCACTAAGAACTGAAAGACTTGGACTTGTTGAACACTCAAATCCACAAATGGACCCCTTAAGCTGCAGTGCGGAGGTCCCACCACATACCCGGAAGATCTTAGAGCGCTTCCCCTCCCAAGCAAATGCTGAGCCTGGGCACCTTGGAGGGCACTAAGAACCACCTCACCGTCAACTGGAAGATGACAGGGGAGGGGGGGGGGGTGCTTGCTCACAAGACCACGCGAGGGAGGGGGTAGAGGCCAACCCTTCCCAAGGTGCCCATGGGGGTCTATTTATAGACTTCCCAAAAATGGACTGCGAATTACAGAAATTGGACTGCGGATAGCCAAATGAACCGAGCTCACCATGCCTGGGCGAATGGACATCGTCCACTTGCTGGCCTGACAGGTTGAGCAGATGCCTAAGAGGCGGGCGAGGGGGGATCCCCACTCGCCCAGGAGGAGGGCGAGTGGGGGGAATCCCCCACTCGCCCAGGAGGCGGGCGAGTGGGGAGATCCCCCACTCGCCCAGGAGGCGGGCGAGTGGGGAGATCACCCACTCGCCCAGGAGGCGGGCGAGTGGGGAACCCCCCACTCGCCCAGGGGGCGGGCGAGTGGGGAACCCCCCACTCGCCCAGGAGGCGGGCGAGTGGGGAGAACCCCACTCGCCCAGGAGGCGGGCGAGTGGGGAGAACCCCACTCGCCCAGGAGGCGGGCGAGTGGGGAACCCCCCACTCGCCCAGGAGGCGGGCGAGTGGGGAACCCCCCACTCGCCCAGGAGGCGGGCGAGTGGGGAACCCCCCACTCGCCCAGGAGGCGGGCGAGTGGGGAGATCCCCCACTCGCCCAGGAGGCGGGTCAGGGGGGGGACTCCGCCCTCCCTCTGACCCCGCTGATTCCTTCTTCCGCTCTCCTGCCTCGACCGGCTCCGGTCACCTCTGAGCGGTTACTCTACAAGCCTCAGCTAATCTTGTTGTCTCGATCTCATCCGGGTCGGGTCACACCGACTCGGGAAATATGATGGTTGTACACAATCCCCGCTCTTTGCGAGCTTGTCCCAAGCTCGGAAAGAAAGTCCAACCCACCTATTTGACGAGTAGGTGGGACCTTAGGGGAATCCGCGAAAAAGATCTGCCAACGGGGCATCCCTGCCGAGCTTTTCAGTTGATCCTGACTTTAGATGGAAGGTGAACCTTTTTCCACTAAACACCCCTCCTATGAACCGAGCTCAACTGGAGATGGAAAAAGCTCAACACCTTAGGTCGAATTGACTTCGATCTGAGGCGGAGGAAAGACTCAACACCTCTAGTCGAGCTGAGCTCGACCTGAGGTGGGAGGAAAACCTTTCTCCACTTGAGAACCCTCCTATGGGCCGAGCCCAACTGGAGGTGGAGAAAGCTCAACATCATGGGTCGGATTAACCTCGACCTGAGGTGGAAGAGAAACTCAACACCTCTAGTCGAGCCGAGCTCGACCTGAGGTGGGAGGAAAAACCTTTCTCCACTTAAGAACCCTCCTATGGGCCGAGCCCAACTGGAGGTGGAGAAAGCTCAACAACTTGGGTCGGATTAACCTTGACCTGAGGTGGAAGAGAAACACAACACCTCTAGTCGAGCCGAGCTTGACCTGAGGTGGGAGGAAAAACCTTTCTCCACTTAAGGACCCTCATATGAGCCGAGCCCAACTGGAGGTGGAGAAAGCTCAACACGTTGGGTCGGATTAACCATGACATGAGGTGGAAGAGAAACTCAACACCTCTAGTCGAGCCAAGCTCGACCTGAGGTGGGAGGAAAAACTTTTCTCCACTTAAGAACCCTCGTATGGGCCGAGCCCAACCGGAGGTGGAGAAAGCTCAATACCTAACCGGGAGCCGAGCTCACCTGGAGGTGGAGGAACTCAACACCTAACAGGGAGCCGAGCTCACCTGGAGGTGGAGGAACTCAACACCTAACAGGGAGCCGAGCTCACCTGAAGGTGGAGGAACTCAACACCTAACAGGGAGCCGAGCTCACCTGGAGGTGGAGGAACTCAACACCTAACAGGGAGCCGAGCTCACCTGAAGGTGGAGGAACTCAACACCTAACAGGGAGCCGAGCTCACCTGGAGGTGGAGGAACTCAACACCTAACAGGGAGCTGAGCTCACCTGCAGGTGGAGGAACTCAACACCTAACAGGGAGCCGAGCTCACCTGGAGGTGGAGGAACTCAACACCTAACAGGGAGCCGAGCTCACCTGGGGGTGGAGGAACTCAACACCTAACAGGGAGCCGAGCTCACCTGAAGGTGGAGGAACTCACTACCTAACAGGGAGCCGAGCTCACCTTGAGGTAGAGGAACTCAACACCTAACAGGGAGCCGAGCTCACCTGGAGGTGGAGGAAACTCCACACCTAACAGTGAGCCGAGCTCACCTGGGGGTGGAGGAACTCAACACCTAACAGGGAGCCGAGCTCACCTGAAGGTGGAGGAACTCAACACCTAACAAGGAGCCGAGCTCACCTGGAGGTGCAGGAACTCAACACCTAACAGGGAGCCGAGCTCACCTGGAGGTGGAGGAAACTCCACACCTACCGGGGAGTCGAGCTCACCTAGAGGTGGAGGGAACTCCACACCTACCGGGGAGCCGAGCTCACCTGGAGGTAGGAGAACTCAACACCTAACAGGGAGCAAAGCTCACCTGGAGGTGGAGGAACTCAACACCTAACAGGGAGCCGAGCTCACCTGAAGGTGGAGGAACTCAACACCTAACAGGGAGCCGAGCTCACCTGAAGGTGGAGGAACTCAACACCTAACAGGGAGCCGAGCTCACCTGGAGGTGGAGGAACTCAACACCTAACAGGGAGCCGAGCTCACCTGGAGGTGGAGGAACTCAACACCTAATAGGGAGCCGAGCTCACCTGAAGGTGGAGGAACTCAACACCTAACAGGGAGCCGAGCTCACCTGGATGTGGAGGAACTCAACACCTAACAGGGAGCCGAGCTCACCTGGAGGTGGAGGAACTCAACACCTAACAGGGAGCCGAGCTCACCTGGAGGTGGAGGAAACTCCACACCTACCGAGGAGTTGAGCTCACCTGGAGGGAGGAACTCCACACCTAACAGGGAGCCGAGCTCACCTGGAGGTGGAGGAGCTCAACACGTCCTCAGACCGGCTTCTCTTCTTGGAGCCTAACCAACCCAAACGAATCTATCTGACGAGCCACCCAGCGACCGACATCAACAAGCCCGGGCGAGTGGTCTCCAGTCGAGGACCCGACTTGAAACGAATCTACCCGACGAGCCACCCAGCGACCATCATCCACAAGCCCGGGCGAGTGGTCTCCAGTCGAGGACTCGACTTGAAACGAATCTACCCGACGAGCCACCCAGCGACCGGCATCAACAAGCCCGGGCGAGTGGTCTCCAGTCGAGGACCCAACTTGAAACAAACCTACCCGACGAGCCACCCAGCGACCGGCATCCACAAGCGCGGGCGAGTGGTCTCCAGTCGAGGACTCGACTTGAAACGAATCTACCCGATGAGCCACCCAGCGACCGGCATCCACAAGCCCGGGCGAGTGGTCTCCAGTCGAGGACTCGACTTGAAACGAATCTACCCGACGAGCCACCCAGCGACCGGCATCAACAAGCCCGGGCGAGTGGTCTCCAGTCGAGGACTCGACTTAAAACGAATCTACCCGACGAGCCACCCAGCGACCGGCATCCACAAGCCCGGGCGAGTGGTCTCCAGTCGAGGACTCGACTTGAAACGAATCTACCCGACGAGCCACCCAGCGACCGGCATCCACAAGCCCGGGCGAGTGGTCTCCAGTCGAGGACTCGACTTGAAACGAATCTACCCGACGAGCCACCCAGCGACCGGCATCAACAAGCCCGGGCGAGTGGTCTCCAATCGAGGACTCGACTTAAAATGAATCTACCCGACGAGCCACCCAGCGACCAGCATCCACAAGCCCAGGCGAGTGGTCTCCAGTCGAGGACTCGACTTGAAACGAATCTACCCGACGAGCCACCCAGCGACCGGCATCAACAAGCCCGGGCGAGTGGTCTCCAGTCGAGGACTCGACTTAAAACAAATCTACCCGACGAGCCTCCCAGCAACCGGCATCCACAAGCCCGGGCGAGTGGTCTCCAGTCGAGGACTCGACTTGAAACGAATCTACCCGACGAGCCACCCAGCGACCGGCATCAACAAGCCCGGGCGAGTGGTCTCCAGTCGAGGACTCGACTTAGATGCTATCTTTAACTACTTTTGATATATCATAAAATAGATTACATACCATTACATTGTGCTTCCTTGAGCTTACTCGGCCACATGCACCTTGGCCATCTCATTCATCACTTCCTCCATCTCCTCAGCTTCCTCCTGGTCCTTTGGGGCATAGCTGTCTCCTCTCTGCCGAGATTCTTCTTCCTTTCCTTAACTCCAGAAACTCTGGGCATGTGGCTGTTGCGTGGCCGTCCTGCTGATGGAAGTCACAGTATGGCAATGCCATCCTCCTTACTTCCTTCCCTGCGCGACCCCTCTTCTTATTTCCTCTTTTTCGGCCAATCGTCATGGTTTGCAGGTGGTAGGGTTGCAATGACCTTGTGTCCGGCTGCCACCCTGCTGGGTTGAACCGTCCCTGCTCCCCCTGAGAGTTCCCTCTCCCTTGGAAATGGCCTCTTCCTTGGCCTTGAGGGGGTCCTCCTGGCGGCCTCCAGGTTGGAAGGGCGACTGGTGGTTGAAACTCCCAGCCTTGCTCCTTCCCAACGCGGGGTCCCTGGTCCCCCTGACTTCTCGCTTCCTCTTTCTTCTTCCTTCCTTGCTGATGTGCTTGCTCCACCTCCATCAGAGATTGCGAGGTGAGCACGGGTGTGGGTGGTGCTGAGCACTCGCCGCGAGGGGGAGGTGCGATCCGCAAGAGCTCCAGGATCAACCGAAAAGCTCTCAAGATCTCATCCGGGTCGGGTCACACCGACTCGGGAAATATGAGTGTTGTACACTCGCTGAACAAGTTTTTCTGAGATCTAACTTCTGCGCTCTCAAGACTCGTTCTTCAGTGCTGTTAGAGATTTCTCAGATAAGAAGGCTTTTGATTTATTTGCTGCTCCATAATTTTGAAGATCTTTTCAAGAAAATCAAAAGGCCTATTCAGATCAGGTTTGCCGAGTTTCCTTTCTTCCAAATCTTTGAAGATCCAAGCTTTAGTTCTCAAGGAAGAAGAAGACTCAGTTTTACCAAGATCTGAAGTCAATCTCTGTTGAGGTTTAATAGAAGTATTTTATTTCAAACTCTATTTGATTCTTGTAGGATATTTTCCTCCGAGTTATTTTGTAGGAGTTGTTTGCTCTGAGTTGTAGGAGTTTATCTCCGAGTGCTTTTGTAGGAGAGGTTGTTCTCCGAGTTTGTAGGAGCCGTTGTCTCCGAGTGTAGGATTTGTTGATAAATCCGAGTTTTGGTGAAGTTGCCGACGCTAGCCCGAAGTGCTAGATAGGCGAAGCGGGAGAGAGGAGTACCCACCTTGGGGAACCTCTATAAATCTTGTGTCTCTGTGCTGTGATTTTTCTTGTTGTGTGTGTACTTAATTTTTATTACGCAATCACAGTAGAGATCACCTATTCACCCCCCCCCCCCCTTTAGGTGATTTAGGTAGACAACGATTTCTTTCAATTGGTATCAGAGGTAGGTTGTCTTTAAGAGGTTAACACCTAGATTAAAGATCCCTCTTCGTTGTCAAGATCTCTCTCTATGGACAGAGGCATGGAAACGTTTTCCTCCAAGCTCCCAGTTTGCACTAAGGAGAACTTCCCAATGTGGAAAGAAAGAGTTATTTTCTACATGGAAGCTAATGATCCCCGTATCTCCCAGATAGTTAAGGAAGGTCCCGTCATTCCTACAGTTGCTTCTACCATTGATCCCACCAAAAAGGTACCAAAGAAACTAATGGATATGACAAAGGATGAAATTGCACTTGTCACTCTAGATAAGAAAGCAAAGCACATCATAGCAGGTGCAGTTGATGATTCTATGCTACAAAATCTGATTCATTGCAAGTCTGCAAAAGAAATGTGGGATTCTATTGTGGTTTAGATGGAAGGTACTGAAGAAGTTCGAGATGACAGGAAGTCTTTGCTGAACCAGGAATATGAAGCCTTCAAGCAACAAGGCAAAGACACAATTTCTGACACCTACGAGAAATTCTTCAAGATTGTAAACGATTTGAGAAACTATGGAAGGGAATTCACCACGGGTGAACTAAACGATAAATTCCTTAGATCCCTGTCTAAGGAATGGGACCCCAAAGTGATAGCTATCAGAGAGTATGGTAAGTTGGCTACTACGGAGCCACAGATTCTATATGGGAAGCTGCTTTCCCATGAGCTGAAGTTGAATATCAGGAAGTCAGAAGAGGAAAGCAGTAGGAGCTCTGGCAAGGAAAAGTCCATTGCTCTAAAGGCTGAATGCTCCCGGAAAAGCAGGACCCTGTCCCCTGTGAGAGATGAGTCCTCTGAGGATAAAGCTGAAAACACTTCTGAAGAATCAGAACTATCTGAAGGAGAATTCTCCCTCCTCTCCAAGCAATTCAAAAAGTTGCTTAGCAAAAGAAGACAAATAAGAAAAGGCTCATCTTCCTCAAGAGATCACAGGAGATCACACCGTGACAAAAATGACAGGTATGGTTCTAAACTAAACAAACATGATTATACTGAACCCGTTTGATATTGTTGTAAAAAGCCAGGGCACATGATAGCTGATTGCCCACAAAAGAAGAAGGAATCTTCAAGAAAAGAGGAAAAGAAGTCCTTCAAAGGAAAGAAGAAAGAGGAGAAGAGTTTTGTTGCCAAGAAGTCCAAGACTCTGAGTGATAGTGACTCAAATGAGTCTAACTCAGATGAAGAGGCATTCTTTGGACTAATAGCCATGTCAGATGATGACAAAGATATCGTTCCTTTCACCGGCCAGGTATTATCTTCTACACCTCTTTCATGTTCAGAAACGGCATCTGATGCTAATGAAAGCTACTATTCGGAAGTGGATTCTGAGTTGACTGCTAAGTATGAGGAAATGTTGAAGGGGTTTAATAAGTGTCGAAAGCTTGTTAAAACTCAATCAAAGGAGATTCAATCCCTAAAGGATCAAGAATCAAACCTGAGAAAGGAGATTGAAGAATCTAACCTACTCAGGGATGAAATCTTATCCTTGAAGATTGCTCTCTCCGAGGCCACTTCAGCAGGCATTCAGAAGAGTGAAATTATCAATGATTTGACGAAACAGCTTGAGGCTGAAAAGAAGATCACAATGAACTTCTCTAAGCCCAAGACAGTTTTGCCTATCATAGACACTTTCACTGCTGGTTCTGGTAGTAGTGGCTTGGGCCATGTTGCTGAAAAGAGTCTAAGTAAGTCAGCCAAAAGAAGAGCTGCTAAAGAAAAGGGTAAAGGTCCACAGTGTGCTCCAAATTTCAAGAAGGTGATTTTTCCTACGAACACCTATGATTTTGAGAGCATGTATGGTCACTTCAGTAGACCAACTCATGTTGAGCCTTCCAAGGTGAACTCAGTGTGGACCAGACCCAAAAACTTTGGATCTAGCTCCCTCAATGCTCCTTATGAAGAAGTTCAATTGAAGCATCATGGACCATTCGTTCACGGATCAAATGCTAAGAAAGCACCGCAGGTCAAGCCTATTGTGCCTAAGAATTGTGTATGTTGCACCAACGAGGCTTCTACCTCCAAGGTTGCTCCTCCTGCAAAGCCACCTGTTCAAAAGGCTCAGCAGAACACAAAGAGGAGATACAATAGATTTGAATGCTGGTGCTGTGGCAAAATTGGTCATTTTGCCATAGATTGTTGGTTCAATCATACTGTGCCAATAACTCCACGAGTTAACAGTGCAAGACCGACCACTTGCAAAGTTAATGTTCCAAGTGGTGTTCCACTAACAAGGAACCAAGGGCCCAAAAATGTTTGGGTTCCTAAGGGGTATTGATCATGTTTGCAGGAATGTCCAAAGGCCAACGAAATACCATTTTGTATTTGGACAGTGGTTGCTCTCGGCATATGACCGGGAGAAAAAGATTACTTCAGGATTATGTTCCAGTTGAGAACGGGCCTAAAGTAAAGTTTGGCGGATCTGAACGAGGTATTATTATTGGTTATGGTTCAATAACCAACAGCTCAGTCATTTTCACACGTGTAGCTTATGTGAAAGGATTGAATTACAAGCTGATTAGCATAAGCCAACTGTGTGACAAAGGCTATACCGTTGAGTTCTTTTGAGATAGATGCCTGATAAAGATGTCCGTGTCTGCGGAAACTATTTTAACAGGCACTAGGAGTAGTGGTATTTACTGTTTAGATTTTATATGCTTAGAGTCTTCTACCCCAGTGTGTTTTGTTGCCAAAGAAAGTGCATCTCTTTGTGACCAATGGCACATGAGAATAGCACATATTAATTTCAAAACTATATCTATGTTATTTTCTCACAACTTGGTAAGGGATGCCCCCAAAGTTAAATGCATTAAAGAAAGCCCTTGCCATGCTTGCCAAATTGGTAAGCAAACAAAGGCTAGCTTTAAGAGCATAATTGGCAATAATTCTACCAGATGTCTTCATATGCTGCATATGGTTTTATTTGGTCCAATGTCAGTTAGAAGCTTAGGTGGGAAATCTTACACCTTGGTTATTGTTGATGATTATTCCCGGTTTGCATGGGTGTTCTTTCTAAAACTTAAGTCAGAAACCTTCGGCATATTCACTAATCTTGTCAAGCTTATTCAGAATGAACATGACTGTTCAGTGCTCAAAATCAGAAGTGACCATGGAACAGAATTTCAGTCTGGGGCCATGACAGAGTTTTGTGAAAGTCAAGGTATCTCCCATGAGTTTTCCTCTCCTCGTACTCCACAGCAAAATGGAGTAGCCGAGAGAAAGAACAGAACCCTCATAGAAGCTGGCAGATCTATGTTGAGTGATTCTGCTCTTCCCGAATATTTCTGGGCAGAAGCGATCAACACAGCCTGCCATATGCAAAACAGAGCACTCATCAATAAGAACCATCGTAAGACCCCATATGAGATTCTAAAGGGCAGAAAACCAAAGATTACATATTTTAGAATTTTTGGCAGTAAATGCTATGTACTTAACAATGGGAAGCATCCTACAACCAAGTTTAGTGAAAAATGTTTTGAAGGTATTTTCGTAGGATATAGTAGCCATAGTAAGGCATATAGGATTTTCAATAAGAAAACTCTGGTGGTAGAGGAAACAGTCCATGTTGTATTTGATGAGACGAGCATGCTGCACAGCAACTCGTCTAGTGTGTTCATTGAAGATGCAGGTGAAAAACTAAAGGAACTCTCTATGCAAGATGGAGTAAAAACCACAGATGATGCTCCAAAGTTGGCTGAAGAGATCTCAGATCACTCTGAAGATGAACAAGAAGTTCATGAAGAAGAAGATATTCCATAGGTGGCTGAACCTCAAGTTGCTCCTGAAAAAGCAAATAACTTGGGAGTCAGATATTCAAGAGATCATCTAGCTGATCAGATTATCAGAGATCCTTCAAGCAGAGTTCTAACGAGAAGAGGTACAACTAACGAAGTTTTACATTTAAGTTTTCTTTCACAGATTGAGTCGAAGAAGTTTGAAGAATCAAACACCGATCCATCCTGGATCCTTGCTATGCAACAAGAGCTCAACCAATTCAAGAGATGTAAAGTTTGGGAGTTAGTACCAAGACCCAAAGGACAAAATATGATTGGAACCAAATGGGTCTACCGGAACAAGCTTGATGAAAATGGCATCATAACAAAGAACAAAGCAAGACTGGTTGCACAAGGATACAGGCAAGAAGAAGGGATTGATTTTGATCAGACCTTTACACCAGTAGCAAGACTTGAAGCCATCAGATTATTTCTGGCATATGCTGCATATAAGGGCTTTAAGGTTTTCCAGATGGATGTGAAGTCAGCCTTCCTGAATGGAGACCTTAAAGAGGAAGTATATGTAGCTCAGCCTCCAGGTTTTGTAGATTCTAACTTTCCTGATCATGTATATTATTTACATAAGGCTTTGTGTGGTCTCAAACAGGCACCCCGAGCCTGGTATGAGACATTGTCTAGGTTCCTTCTTGAGAACAAATTCACAAGAGGAACAAAAGATAAGACATTGTTTCTTAGGGAAGTAAAAGGCGAGATTTTGCTTGTGTAAATCTATGTCGATGATATTATTTTTGGCTCTACAGATGACAAACTTTGCAAAAAGCTTTCTAATTTGATGCAAGGTAAGTTTGAAATGAGCAGTATGGGAGAGCTGAAATATTTCTTAGGACTCCAGGTGCACCAATCTGAAGATGGAATCTTCATCTCTCAGACTAAGTTCACCAAAGAGCTCCTTAAGAAATTTGGAATGGAGAGTGCAACCTCTATGAGGACTCCAATGGGCTCAAGTATGTCTCTGGACAAGGATGAAAAGGGAAACCTTTTGATGAAACCAAGTATAGAAGCATAATTGGGTCCTTGCTCTACCTTACTTCCAGTAGGCCCGATATAATGTTTTCAACATGTGTTTGTGCCAGGTATCAGGTGAACTGTAAGGAATCTCATTATGCCGCTGCAAAGAGGATTTTGAGATACCTTAAGGGTACACCAAATCTCGGCTTATGGTACCCGAGAAGCAATGATTTTGAACTAATTGGTTTTTCAGATGTTGATTTTGCAGGTAGCAAAGATGATAGAAAGAGTACTTCAGGATCTTGCCAATTCTTGGGAAAAAGGCTTGTGTCATGGAGTAGCAAGAAGCAAAATTGTGTTGCAATATCAAATGCTGAATCAGAGTATATCTCTGCCGGCAGTTGCTGTGCACAACTTTTGTGGATAAAGAATCAGCTTGAGGACTATAATTTAAAGCTCACAGAAATCCCCATGTTCTGTGACTCCTCAAGTGCTATTGCCATAGCAAATAATCCAGTCTCTCACAGCAGAACGAAGCACATCGAGCTTCGCTACCACTTCATCCGGGAACATGTTGAGAGTAAGGATATTAATTTGTTATATGTTAATACTGACAAACAAATTGCAGATATTTTTACGAAGCCTCTGGACGAGACCAAGTTCAATTTCTTCAAAATGGAACTTGGAATGCTTAACAAGGAATCATGAGGACAAGAATATTGAAATTTCACGAGATTTCACGGGTCAATTTCTTTTATCTTCTCGGACACGTCTCAGTGAAAAGCCTTATTATTATCAAATTCAATTTATTTGATCCCAAGAGCCATCCATGAAATCAGGTACGCGCCTAAATTTATTTTTTATATATATAAAAACAAAGAGAACACGTGATTCCACGGGCTCTTCCGTGAAACCCTTCCCGTCTCTCCGTCTCCCTCCATTCTTCCGTGAAACACTGTTTCTCCTCCCCGATTTCGTCAAGCTCGATGGCGCCGAAAGCCGTTGGAGGTCTGCATTCTGGTGGAGAGCTGGTGCGAGGTAGCTTTCGAACTGCTTCAGATGAGTTCAGAAATATTATTTTGATGCTTGAGGTCGCCGGGCTCAGTTATGTCTTGGAAGAGCCGGCTAAAATTCTCGAACAGGACGTTCTTGAGTTCTACAGAAATGCAAAAATCTCTGGTCAAGGCAAGAAGATAAAGAGCAGCATCAGGTCTTATAAAATAGTTTTGAAAGCTAGTGGCATCAACAGGATTTTATGGATGCCTGAAGTCGAATCAGAAGAAGTGTTTGCTGAAGATTTTCTCCAGGTCAAAAGATTCTGTGGCATTCTTGATGAAGGTTCAAAGATAAGAAGAAAATTCATGAATGAAGGAGGTAAGCTTCTATGTGATATTTTAGGAAAAGTATTATTGTGCAAGGTAGGTTCACATGACTACCTATCTGAAGAAGCCTTTAAGATTCACACAGCTATTATTTGTAGAAATAATTTTAATTTTGGTGAAGTTCTTTTTGAGAAAATTAAAGACAGCTTTCATGCCCCAAATTTTGGAAGAATTATTAGTTTGTTACTGAATGGTAGTAATCCAGATTTTTTCAATCTTGGAAGAGGTATACCCATCCATCACACTAAGAAAATCAACTCCTCTATTTTCTCCAAATGGGAAAGGGTCATTCCAAAGGGTGGAGTCAAGATTGTTGTTAGTGCTGATGAGGACCCTGTGCAGAATGAGAATAGGACTCATGAAGAAGGTCAACCCTCAAGGTGTAGTGGACCCAGTACAGCTCCTGATCAAGGCAGAAGTGAACATGTTGAGGGGGAGTTTCCAACCCCAAGAGACATTGCTGAAAGTAGTGCTGCTTCAAAGGAAATTCCTCCCAGTGAAATTGATCCAGTTCATACTGATCCAGTGTTTGTTGATCCAGTCAGTCCTGCTGCTCTTGATATTGTTCCTGACTTGGAAGGTCAAGGGAAATCTGCTGCTGAAGATGAAGTTGCTATGTTGGAAGATTCAAGAAGATCCCCTACAGAGTTTGCTTATAATTCAGAACATAGTGAAGACTTGGCAGATCCTGAATCTATTCCTTCTGAGAAATCAGATTTTATGGAGATGGGAAGTTTTAGTGCTCAATTGGAGTCAGCTAAGAAGATGTCTTTGACTTAGGGGGAGAAAGAACAGGAAGGCACATTTATGGGTGAATCTGCAGTCCCTCCTGTGAGGCTCTTACCCCTCCAGAAAGTTCTTTGAGACAATCTCCAAGAGCAACTGTGCTTGATAAGCAAGCACAGTCTACTAGTTTTGTAGCTGATAGAATCTCTCCTGATGATTTTGAAACTGGAGTGAGCTCTCAATCTTCTTTGCTCAAGTCAATTTCAACATTACTGCAAGCTCAAACAGAGCATTTTGACAGTCCATCAAATCAGTTTATCAGAAAATTGATAAAGTTGATAGTGCTTTGAGGCAGGAAATGGCTCAGATAAGACATGAAATGGGCAAATTCAAGAGTGATCAAGAAGCCTGGATGTCAAAAGCAGGAAAAGCATTGGACCACACCAATAAGGTAGTTGGACATGCTGTAAAGAACTTGCATTAGGTTGGTGAAGATGTTCTTCATCTGAATTCTGCTCAAACAGCTCTCAGAGCTTCTCATGATCAAGGGCTTACTTTTCTGGATGATCAAGTTGAAAGAAAACTGGCCAAACTCTATACCCTCCTACATGAAGATGTCATAAAGGGGGAGGAGAGTATTGTGTCTAAAATAGAAGAAAGTGTTGGTAGAGTGAATGACTTGGATGGAAATGTATTTTCCAAGATGCAAGAGCTTAAGGAGAACATATTACAAAATGTTGTAGATGTGAATTGGTACACTCATGAATCTACAAGCTGGCTGTTCAAAGAAGTTGCAGGCATGCTTGGACTCACTATGGTGGACAAGATGCCAGGTGTTCCTTCTTCAAGTGTTCCAGGTCCAAGTGCTCCAAATTCTTCTCATTTTCCTGTTGAGGATCCTGATTTTGCTGTAGTAGACATCCCAGTTTCCTCCTATCAAGAATTCTGGGATGATCCAGTGCTTGAAAGCTCCAAAGCTCTGGAATCTTCTGAAAAATCTTTGAAAAGGAAGATCTTTGGTGATAAACCTTCTGCAAAAAGGTCTAATCTTCACAAGAAGATCAGAGAATTCTATGATATGCCTCCTCAAAGAAATTTCCAAGAAAGCTGGAGTCCCACTTCAAAAAATATCATTCTTACAGCTTTCAACCTTGTTAGTAAGCAAAATGAAAGTGTCAGTAAACATTACAGTCAGGAGGAATGGGATAAGTTCAAGAAAAGGACAACTGAAAGGAGAATTCATTTCAAGACAGGTGGATCTAAAGAGACTGCTTCTAATAGATATTGGCCCAAGCCAAAGACATTCTTTGAGAGAATGGAATCTGAACAGAGAAAGAGAGCTGAGGCAGTGGACAGAATTTTTGGAAAGATGAAAGGCAAGGACCAAGCATGAGCTGAGCTGCTCTGGAATCATGCTGTTATCTTTATTTATATATATATTTTTGTGTTTGGATAAAACATTGATTCTCTCTTTAAATTATTACTGCCTGGTTGTGCTGTTTTTATTCAATTATACTTTCTGTGCAATTCAACTTAGTGCATAGGGTTATGACATCTTTAAATAGGGGGAGATTGTTGGGTATTGTATCCACATTCACCTGGATTTGAAGGTGTCCCCTAGTGAACTAAATTGAATTGAGTATGTATTTGATGAACTCTCTTTAGATGTGTTGTGACAGGTCATAATGCTAAGTGCACACCAAAGTCAGGTTGCAATGGATCACCAAACACAGTTCTAGACAATGTAATCCCTCATTGTGTAGAACAAAGTGTTGGTTTATGTGTAATCTCTCTTTTGGGGTGCACTTCATATTCTCACAACTGAAGGCTTTCAAGGTTGAGGAGTGGAGCAGGTTTTCAGAAGAAAAGGAATTTTTGCTAAGTTAATTCGTCGAGATGTCACGTGAAGTCCCGATGACTCCCGACGAATCCAGACAGAAGCCAGTTTTCCTGTCTGAAGAAGAAATTTCTGTGGCTAAGTCCATTCGTCGGATGTTCACGTGAACTCCCGACGAATATCGACGAATGCTGACAGAAGTCAAAAAGGCAGCTTTGTGAAGGAATTTGTGTGGCTAAGTCAATTCGTCGAAAGTTCTCGAGAACTCCCGACGAATTCCGACGAATGAAAACAGAGATGGTTTTCAGGCCTTTGTTCAGTCTTTTTAATGGCTAAGTCAATTCGTCAAGTGTTCACGTGAAGTCTCGACGAATGACGGACAGACGGATTTCAAAAATATGTTTCGTTTTTGAAAATTAGGGTTGGCCGCCATGTGCAGCACACGTGTCGATCATTCCTTGTCTGTCGCCCTAACCGTTGGAGTCCCTCCTATAAATAATCTTTTATTTTAGGGTAAACAAGTATTATTATTCAACCCGATAGAAAGAGAAGAACCCAGCCGTCTTCCTCCTTGCTCGCTGAACAAGTTTTTCTGAGATCTAACTTCTGCGCTCTCAAGACTCGTTCTTCAGTGCTGTTAGAGATTTCTCAGATAAGAAGGCTTTTGATTTATTTGCTGCTCCATAATTTTGAAGATCTTTTCAAGAAAATCAAAAGGCCTATTCAGATCAGGTTTGCCGAGTTTCCTTTCTTCCAAATCTTTGAAGATCCAAGCTTTAGTTCTCAAGGAAGAAGAAGACTCAGTTTTTCCAAGATCTGAAGTCAATCTCTGTTGAGGTTTAATAGAAGTATTTTATTTCAAACTCTATTTGAATCTTGTAGGAGATTTTCCTCCGAGTTATTTTGTAGGAGTTGTTTGCTCCGAGTTGTAGGAGTTTATCTCCGAGTGCTTTTGTAGGAGAGGTTGTTCTCCAAGTTTGTAGGAGCCGTTGTCTCCGAGTGTAGGATTTGTTGATAAATCTGAGTTTTGTTGAAGTTACCGACGCTAGCCCGAAGTGCTAGATAGGCGAAGAGGGAGAGAGGAGTACCCACCTTTGGGAACCTCTATAAATCTTGTGTCTCTGTGCTGTGATTTTTCTTGTTGTGTGCGTACTTAATTTTTATTCCGCAATCGCAGTAGAGATCACCTATTCACCCCCCCCCCCCCCCCTTTAGGTGATTTAGGTAGACAACGATTTCTTTCAGACGGGTTAGTCCTGCGAGCGGCAGGCTCGGTGTTTCACTTAGAGTCATTGTTGTATCAAGTAGTATGCAGATACCTTGTGCGTTCTTAGGGGAGTACGTAAGGTCTAGGCCGGGAGGTGTCATACTGGCCTAGGAGTGGTGGACCCGATCCACTGCCCCTATTTGCATCAACGGGGTGTACCTGAGCGGAGACTCAAAAAGCGGGATAGAGGTGGTGCTTACCAGATAGTATGCGGATAGGCGCACATAAGGTCTAGACTGGGAGATGTGTGACATAAGGCTAGAAGTGGACAAGCCCGATCCACTGCCATGTTTGCCTTAATCGGGTGCCTGAGTTGACACACTCGGACAGAGGGAACTACAAAAAGATCTGTACATACATAGTTGGGTGGGTGAGTTGCATCATTGTATTGCACATCATAGCATAACATTCTTGCATAAAACAAAGACCTCGTCGTATAAATTAGTATGGGATATTTTATACTATGAGTTTACCTTAGTGCTAGATCCCTTAGCTTATGTTCTTTGTGTGTACGCATATAAGTTAAGGTTAGTTTTATAGTTGCTCTTTTATGTTGTTATTGCCTTTTATATACTCCAGATGTGTTACTTTTATAGCTGCTTTTACATATTGTTGTTCTTGTATATACTCTAGACATGATACCATACTTGATTATTCTTGATACCGTAGTTGGAACAGTGTGAACTGCTTAGTATACCTAATTCACATTGTTGTACCTCTATAATACTTCTGAACATGTTTAGAGAAAAGGTGCTTGATGTATACGTATATACTTGATAGTTAGGTCCATGTCACCTACTTGTTTTCTATTACCCCTTGTTGTCCTCCGCTTCCTCCTCCCGCACGGTGCCTAGGAGTCACGGGTGGAGGCGGTGAGGAACATGCAGAGTCTTATAGAATGATGGTCGGTGGACCACATCATTACAGGAGAACCAAGAAGAGCGGACCCTCAACAGGACGGAGGTATAGTACACGGTGACTATATCTGGACTTGGCCTCTCGGCAGCTGGGGGAAGTGCACCGGTGAGCGACCCTCTTCTAACACCTACTCTTCACATCTACCCTGGGCAGAGCAAGGAGTTTTACATTCGTGAGGGTGTTAGTCTGTGTCAGTGTCTGCAGTGTTTTATTTTCGCCAAGAGAGTGGCAAAGAAAAATGTGTTGTATTGGGCATAAGCCCCTTTTCTATTTTCCTTACTATGATTTCTATTCTTCATGACTTAGTTTATCTCATTATGGACAAGCTTTTAATATTATTTGGTGATTTGCTGTGGACATGTGATTCTTTAAATGTATTAACTCTGTGATTATGGTTGGCCTGTATATGATGATTAGCTGGCAGGATCGGCGTATTATGGTGGCGACCATTTGGAGTAATAGAGCCACCGCAAGATGGCGGTTCTGGGCAGTAAGACCCCAGAGCATATGAAAAAAAAGAGGGTCTTACATACCTCCTCCCTAAGTATGCTACCAATGTCACCAACCAAACCATATCCGCATCAACTGTCCCCAAAGGGTTCCACCTCCACCTCCAGCAGCCCCTCCAGCACAGTAGGGCCAAGGTCGAGGGCGAGGTCGGGGCCAAGGACCTCACGATAGAGGCCGACAGCCAGAGTAGGTGTATGCACTGGACCTCGCAGAACCATGAAACCCAAAGGAAGTAATCACAGGAACTTTAGTGTTTTCCCTTATAATTTTTTAGTACCTTGCAAGACCTTAGTTTTACTTTAATTATGAACCAAACAACAAAAAATCACCCAGGTATAGTACTAGTTTGCGGCAAGCCCGCATATACCTTGTTCGATATGGGTGCATCGCACTCGTTCCTCTCAGAGGAATTCGTAGATGACCTGGATCAAGTGTATCACTTCGTGGGCATCGAAAGGAAGGTGCGACTTCCAGACGGATCAGAGATAGTAACATGCGCCAAGTGCAACATGAACATAAAGATTAGAGGGAAGTTGTTGGAAGCACCGGCGACACTCTGGAAGATAAAAGATTACGATCTGATCTTGGGCATGAACTAGCTACATTGGAACCATGCCAAGATCGACTACCCGACGAAGAAAATTGTGCTAAGACACAAGGACTCCGAAGTAGTAATCGAAGGTATTAGACCCACCTCTCAGCACTTAATTTCATCTACTCAGGCCGTTAAGGCCCATTTATTGGGAGACGAAGTCTACATGGTTTGCTTCGAGATGAAGGAGGTAGAGACTTCCCTAACCGATATCCCCGTAGTTCAAAACTTTCCCGACGTATTTCCAGAAAAAACTACCCTGGTTACTGCCGCACAGGGAAAAGAACTTTCAGATTCAATTAGTGCCGGGAGCTAGACCCGTATCCAGAGCACTCTACCAGATGACCCCAAAGGAGCTGGCGGAGTTCCGCACCCAACTACAGGAGTTAGTAGACTCAGGGTTCATCAGGCCGAGTTCGTCACCATGGGGAGCTCAAGTGCTATTTGTAAACAAGAAGGACGGGACTCTTCGGTTGTGAATCGACTACCAGGAACTCAACAGATTAACCGTGCAGAACACTTAACCTCTACCCCGGATCGACGAGTTGTTTGACCAGTTGGAAGGAGCGCATTGATTTTCAAAACTAGATCTAAGATCGGGATATTACCAACTATGGATTCAAGAAGAGGATATTCCGAAGACGGCCTTCAATAGTCGGTATGGTCTCTACGAGTTCACGGAAATGCCCTTTGGACTCACGAATGCCCCCTCCGAATTCATGACCCTAATGAACCGTGTGTTTGAAACCTATAGGGATGCCTTCATCATAGTATTCATTGATGATATACTTATCTACTCGAGGATGGAGGAAAAGCATACACTGTTGGAACATGGTCTTCCGCATCTCCTAGGTTTGAGAATAACAAATCCCATGTATTTGATCTTGTGTGTTCAAGTGTGCAGGTTATCTAGGTCCACATGACTAAAGGAGGACACATGAAGACTGCCCCCAAATTTGAGGCAAAAATTCCATAATGGCCACTAGCGCCGGCGGTAGTGATAGCGCCCGGCGCTAGCGTTGATTTGCGCGATTCCAGCAGCTTATTTAGAAGGGGCTAACGCCCGGCGGTATCGGGTAGCGCCGGCGGTATCGTGACACACATGAGGCATAGAAGCCAGGTTGCCACGGATTGAAGATCCTGCCGCGTAGGAAGTTTCTTAATCGTGGATAGCGCCGGCGGTAGCTACTAGCGCTGGCGGTAGCATGGCGCACAGAAGGAATAGAGAAAATTGTTGCCACGGATGGGAGATTCTGCCGCGCAAAACGTTGCCTAATCCGGGCTAGCGCCGGCGGTAGCGCTAGCGCCGGCGGTAGCGCTTGTTCTATAAAAGGACCCCCTCTCCTCACGAATTACAACATCCATTGTATACACCTCAGAGAGAGAGAGATTGCTCGAGTTGCAGAGGCCTTCCTTGGCCGAATTCTGAAGTCCTAGCGAAGCGCTGCCAATTTCTGAAGGAGGATTCCATCACGCCGAATTCGAACGAAGTCCGCCTCAACAAACGCTGATTCTCCAGCGGATCTTCGCCTCCTCGTTCAGAAGTTCATCTTGAGGGAGTTTTTAATTATTGTTATTTCATTTCTCTTTTATCATTGTAAACGGTAGTGAAATCACCTCGTGTTGGCGACTAGGTCTGGGGTAGACTTAGGGCTAAAATTCGCCTCGTGTTGGCGACTAGATCTAGGCTAGGTCTAGGGGGGCTCAAGGCCACATCCGGGGAAGGATTGGCTAGAGCGGCTTGAGGCCGAATCCAGGGAGGATAAGGCTAGGGCCACCGGTTCGTAGGGAAGCGAGTCGGGATAGAAAACAAAAAGAGCTTTCTTAGTATTCGCCTCCGATCTCTAGCGTCATCTAGATCAAGTTCTGTATAACTTATTTATCATTAATAAAGCTTGTCTCCTTTTGTTTTTACTTCACTTATTTCATGTCTTTAAATCTTGCTGTAAAACAAAGTTTTTCAAATATAATCTGAACTTTTTGAAAACCCTTATTCACCCCCCCCCCCCCCCCTCTAAGGGCGCCGACCAATCCAACAAGTGGTATCAGAGCCAGGTTTTGTTCCAATCGGCTTAACAACCGGGAACAATGACGTCTCATGATCTCGCTTTTCCTGAGGGTCAAGGGGTTAGTCGACCACCTCTCTTTACTGGGTCAGATTTTAACTACTGGAAAAATTGAATGATGTGTTTTCTTATGACCATGGATGTTGAAGTATGGAACATGGTAGAAGTATGGTACTCTCCGCCTACAACTGTAGTAGGAGAGGCGACATTAGCAAAACCTAAAGATAAATGGGATGACAACGATAAACTAAGGTGTAAAAATAATGCTAAAGCAATGAACGCTTTATATTGCGCTTTAAATAGGACTGAGTTTAATAGAATTTCTGCATGCACAACTACTTATGATATTTGGAATCAATTGGAAGTTACTCACGAAGGTACATCGCAGGTAAAAGATGCCAAGCTGTTTCAACTGGAATCGGAATACGAAAAATTCAGGATGGACACGGAAGAGGACATCAACTCAATGTACACTCGCTTCACAAAGATTGTCAACGCATCAAAGGCGCTTGGAAAGACCTACTCCGACGGGGACTTGGTGAGGAAAATTCTTCATTCCTTACCTCCAAGGTTCAATCCAAAGTTGACAGCCATCTCGGAGTCACACAACTTAAGAACGCTCCAGATCGAGAATCTCATTGGGAATCTCAAAACCCATGAGGTAGAACTACAAATTCAACATGATGAATACAACAAGGAGCCGAAGAAAAAGGCGTTGGCGCTGACATCAAAAATGGAGTACATCGAAGAGGACGATGATGATGAAGAAGGACTCCTGGTGAAGAATTTCAAGAAGTTCATCAGAAATCCAGAGAGAAGGAACACGTTTCGAAAATTCTTCCAAAAAGATACTCGACGAAAGGGATCCTCCTCTTCCTCGAAAAAAGAAAAAGGAAGCGATGACGAAGAAGAAAGGCCGCCTCCAGAATGCTATCACTGCAGAAAAACCGGGCACATTCGGAGCCAGTGCCCAAAATACCAAAAGGAACGGAAAGAACAAAAGAAAGCAAAAGAAAAGAAGAAAGTGCTGAAGGCCGCTACTTGGGATGACTCTTCCTCTGAAGAGTCAAACGGTTCTGAGTCAAGTAGCGAGGAGGAAGCAAACTTGTGCTTAATGGCCAAAAGCGATGATGATGACACCAGTGTTCTTAGCGACACTGAGGTATATCCTCCTACCTTTGAAGAACTTTATGATAAATTTGTTTTATTAAATCATGAAAATGAATCTATTATAAAAGAAAATCGTAGGCTCACAAAAAATTAGTCTCTCTTGAAAAAAGAAAAGTTTCATGTCAAGAATGTGAGCACTCTTTATTTATGATAAAAGAACTTGAAGTTTCTCTCTCTAATGCCCTTTCACAAAACAAAATCATTGCAAAAGAAAAAGGGGACTTAGAGAGAACATTGAAAACTTCTATATTACAAATTGAAAAGAACAAAAAAGGTTTTGAAAACAATTGTGTTATGATTGTTCAAGAAAATACATCTCTTAAAAAACAAAATCAAAATCTCAATCTAGCCATAACCAAATTCGGGATTGGTCAAAAATCCCTGGATATGCTTCTGGGTAATCAATGCTTTGGGTCTGGAAAAATCAGACTCGGATATAAAAGTGAACACTACCGCCCGACGCTAGCTACTAAAGCTGGCGGTAGTTCTAAAGTTAAAAATTCTTCTAGTTTTTCTTATATACAAACATCATCCAGCAAGGGCAACATAGAAACTCAGAAAAGGGTCTCAACCCCCTTTATTTCGTGTGCTAATTGTCTTAAATTTGGACACACATCTGGATCTTGCTGGAATATAATAAATCAACAATCATTAAAACAAATCTGGGTACCTAAGACATCCACTTACTCTATGGGTGGTACCTCTTGGGTATCAGGGTCTTTACTCTCATCCTCTTTCTAGATTTGCAGGAAGGCTAAGGAAACAGAAGACGTGTGGTATTTGGACTCAGGCTGCTCCAAACACATGACGGGCAATAAAGCAAAATTCCTTAGCCTAGAAAAGAAGAAAGGAGGAATAGTAACGTTTGGCGATAACGGCAAAGGAAGGATCATGGGAGTTGGTACAGTGGGTAACACATCTTTTCTTATATCAAATGTGCTTTATGTGAAAGGATTAAAACATAACCAAATATCTATAAGTCAACTGTGTGATAAAGGTTTAGACGTACTTTTTGAATCTTCCACTAACCTTTGCAAGATTGTTAATCCTAAAACAAAAGATGTGTTATTAACTGCATCTAGAATTCATAATGTTTACATAGTTTCATTTCATGATCTTTCTAAATCTTCTATAAAATGTTTTATAACGAAATATGATGAATTAGAATTATGGCATAGACGCTTAGGCCACGCTAGTACAAAGCTCATCTTAAAACTAGCAAAAAGAGAATTGATTAGAGGATTGCCTAAGTTGAATGGAAAATTATCTTCATTATGCTCTCCATGCCAGAAAGGCAAATTTACTAAGACATCC
Source organism: Dactylorhiza incarnata (assembly GCA_033032865.1). Classification (NCBI taxonomy): domain Eukaryota; kingdom Viridiplantae; phylum Streptophyta; class Magnoliopsida; order Asparagales; family Orchidaceae; genus Dactylorhiza; species Dactylorhiza incarnata. Next base: position 2,242,376 of record JAWHQI010000040.1, on the reverse strand, counting down.
TTTAAAAGCAAAAATGAAATTTCTACATCAAAACCTCTGCAATTAATTCATATGGATCTTTTTGGTCCCGTTAACACTGCGAGTCTTGGTGGTAGATTATACACTTATGTTCTCATAGATGACTATTCTGGATATTGTTGGACTTTATTTCTCTCCTCCAAATCTGATGCGTTTTGCGAATTTTCAAAATTATGTACTCGCATTCAAAATGAATTAGATTTAAAAATAAAATGCATTCGCTCAGATCATGGAGGTGAATTTGAAAATGAAAATTTTAAATCTTTTTGTGACATGTTAGGTATTAAGCATGAGTTCTCTGCTCCACGCACACCTCAACACAACGGTGTTGTAGAACGGAAGAATAGGACAATACAAGAACTTGCACGCACAATGCTATCTGAATATAAATTACCTAAATATTTTTGGGCATAAGCCGTAAGCACTGCATGCTATGTAATGAATAGAGTTATGCTTCGCCCATCATTATCTCTCACACCATATGAACTCTACTATCAAAAGAAACCTAACGTATCATATTTTAGAGTTTTTGGATGTAAATGCTTCATTCTTAATACAAAAGACTCTTTAGGAAAATTTGACGAAAAATGCGATGAAGGAATATTTCTTGGTTATTCTTCAACTAGTAAAGCATATAGAATATTTAATAAAAGATCAAGCAAGGTTGAAGAGTCAATTAATGTAAGATTTGATGAGTTTGTTCCATGTGCAGAAAAGCTCCCTTCAGGTACCGATGATGAACCTTTGCCATCCTTGGAGCACGACAAAGAAGAACCATCCAAAGAAGAGGAGAAGTCAAAAGAAGATGAATATGTACCTCCAAGCATTCTAAACTTCTCCAAAAATCATCCAAAGGAGCTAATCATTGGGGAACCTTCTACTGGGGTAAGAACTCGGTCCTCTCTTCATGAAACATTCTCAAATATTTGCTTTGTGTCTGAAATTGAACCTAAAAACGTTTCCACCGCTTTAAATGACGAATTTTGGTTTTTGGCAATGAATGAAAAGTTAGGACAATTTGAAAGAAATAAAGTTTGGAATTTAGTAGAAAGACCATCTAATCATCCAATTATTGGCGTAAAATGGATTTTTAAAAATAAGCTAGATGGTGAATCTAGGATTGTAAGAAATAAAGCACGCTTAGTTGCTCAAGGCTATTCACAAATCGAGGGGGTAGATTTTGAAGAAACTTTTGCACCCGTAGCTCGCTTAGAATCTATACGAATATTTTTGGCATTTGCGAGTTTTAAAAGAATAAAATTATTTCAAATGGATGTTAAAAGTGCTTTTTTAAACGGGTTTATTAAAGAAGAAGTTTATGTAGAACAACCCCCCGGTTTCATAAATGAAAGATTTCCAAATCATGTTTACAAATTAGAAAAAGCGCTTTATGGTTTAAAACAAGCGCCCCGTGCCTGGTATGATCGTCTTACATCGTTTTTGTTAGAGCATGGTTATGTTATGGGAAGTGCAGACAACACACTCTTCATTAAGCATAAAAATAACGAATTAATTATTCTACAAATATATGTTGATGACATCATTTTTGGAGCCACTAATGAAGAGTTGTGTAATGAAGTAGTCTTAATAATGAAAAATGAATTTGAAATGAGTCTTGTAGGAGAACTATCATATTTTCTTGGTTTTCAAATTTCACAACGAACTGATGGTATTTTTCTGTGTCAATCAAAATATGTCCACGATATGCTTAAACGATTTGGATTCGAAAATCTTAAACAAGCTTCTACTCCTATGAGTGCTTCTTTAAAACTAGGAAAAGATGAATCTGGAATTTCTATTGATCAAACGCTATATAGAGGAATGATAGGTTCTCCTCTTTATTTAAGTGCATCTAGACCAGATATAATGTTTGCCGTATGTTTATGTGCTCGCTTTCAAGCCGATCCAAAAGAATCTCATTTAAAAGCGGTAAAATGTATTTTTCGTTATCTAATAGGGTCATCTAAACTAGGATTATGGTACCCACATAATGACTCTTTCACACTCCACGGCTATTCCGATTCGGACTACGCCGGGTGCTCACTAGATAGAAAAAGCACTAGCGGTACGTGTCACTTTTTAGGACCCTCTTTAGTTGCTTGGTCTAGTAGAAAACAATCATCGGTTGCACTCTCCACCACGGAGGCCGAATATATCGCACTTGGTAGTTGTTGTGCACAAGCGTTATGGATGAGCCAAACACTAGAGGACTTTGGATTTCATCTCAAAAACATAGATCGTAAATGTGACAACAAAAGTGCAATAGACCTCACATATAATCTTGTACACCATTCTAGATCCAAACACATCGACGTTCGTCATCATTTCATTAGGGATCACATTAAGAAAGAAAATGTAAAAGTAAGCTTCATTGGGACAGACTCTCAACTCGCTGACATATTCACTAAACCTCTTCCCGATGCACGATTTCGTTTATTACGACCTGAGTTAGGTGTGCTAGATCTTACAAGATAAAACATGCTCACAAATACAAACTTCTTCACTTTTAACCATCAAAAACATCTCCTAAAAATCTGCACTTTCAGCATGAAACTACTATTGGGACACCTAATCAAAATCAACAATCAAAATTTTCATAACCCTAAGAAATCACTTACTGTTTCCCGCGCTAGCGCTAGCGCTGGCGCTAGCGTGGAGTTTCGAATTTCTGTGTTTTTTAAAATTTCTAAAAATTCCTAAAAATATTTTGATCTATATGTACTATTTAAGTGTTGCACATCTGTCTTTCTTTTCGTTTTGAAAAATCAAATACAAAAATAGAAAACCAAATTACAAAAAAAAAAAACCAATGTTTTTCATTTTGTTTTTGTTTGTCATTTTTTTCTGCAAAAATCAAATACAAAACTACAAAAACAAGACAAATTACAAAAAATATGCTTTTCCTTTGTTTGCTTTTGTTGTTTAAAGTTCATCTTTATGCACAAATCAAATATAAAATTTACAAAAGCAAAAAAATTACAAAAATATGCTTTTATTTGCTAAACTCAAATACAAAAATATAAAACTTTCAAACTATCAAAAAAACTCTATGATTTTTTTTAATCAAGCATGATTTAATCTACTATTAGAAATTCTACAATGTTACAATCTTTCTCTTCAAACTACTTTGGACATTGTCTTTCTTCATGCTTTGATATATCTATTCAAATGTGCATCAATTATAGTTTAAAAGTTGTGTAGGATCAAGCTTAGCATGCCTCTAAGTATGAGTAAATGTTTTATGTTTGATAATGATATTTATTCACTCACCTTCTTTTGGCATTGTCTACATATGTGTTTAATCTAAGAATACTTGTGTATGTTTTGTATTAGTACAAGGACTTAAAATTGCACAAGTATCTTACCTACAAAACCTTTACTTGCACTTTTAAAAGTTAAGAAAAGTGGTTATCTTTCTTATAAATTATATTGGTTTGCAAAACAAGTGTATTCGGAGAACTTTGCACAAAACAAAAAATCATGAAATAATTTAACAAAGTTATCTCCACCAAGCACTACTTGAACCTCCTGATAAGTCTTCATAAGCGTTGTGAGGTTGAGCACCTTGGAAAGAATAGTAAAGTATCTTGTGCAAACCATTACTTTCTTTCAAAATAAAAACCACTTATTCTTAAGTACACCAGATCACAATAAAAAAATCAAAATAAAATATGTGATCCCCCAAGCACTACTTTGCACCCTGATAAGTCTTGATGAGCATTGTGTGTGCAAAGCACCTTGGTAGTTGTACATTTTTTTGTGTGCATTATAGTGTGTGGAAGTAATCTTATTTGTGTTTTATTGTGCTTCTTACTTTACATATTACTTGTAGTTTTGATTAAAACATTTGTTTACTCTCCTCAAAATTACACTTATGTGCACATCATTATCTTCCATAACACTTCTTCTCATAAGTATTGGATCCTAATGCTAATTCTCTATTACTTTTTATTTATGAAATGCACTGGATAACCTAGCATGTGTTCTACAATGTTTTATATGTTTTTTTTGGAATTATGAATTAAAGTAACATTGTAGTATTTTTTTTGTTAAACATTCTTTCATGCTTGGTTGTTATCAAATTTAAAACTACAAAATGCTTTACAAAAACATCATCTTTTGTGAACTTTAACTCATTTTTTTTATTATCATTACTATTTGATGTTTTTTGTATTGCTATAAGTCTTCCGCATCTTAACCATATAAGTGTCTTTACCTTGCGCTTTCATGCTTACTTAATATCTTGTATTCTTTGCATCATCACTTATTCTTAAAAATTCCTATCTTTCATCAAGTGATAGATTTCCTTGGACCACTTTTTATTGGTTACTTCTAACATAAAAATCATTTATGCTAAAAACTCTGAATATTTTGTAATGCGTATAACTCTGATCTATTTCAATGAAAAACAATTCTAAACCTCCTTATCACTTACTTAAAAAGCTCGATCATGCCTTCTCTTCTATTTACAAATTCTTTGGTGCTTTGTTTCCCTACCCACTTTTGCTAATAACAAAGGGGGAGAACTAACATGATAAAATGCAAAAGGGGGAGAACTAATATGATAAATCCAGATGATAGCTTACATATTAGGGGAGCACTCATGTAGGGGGAGCACGTATTTAGGGGGAGCATGTCTAACATGCTAGAATCAATTATTATCCTAAGTCATCACTCTCACACACACACAAGTATAGTTTCATCATGTTTATCTATTAATGCTTTGATTTATCATTAATGGATTTGTTATTATCAAAAGGGGGAGTTTGTTGGAACATGGTCTTCCGCATCTCCTAGGTTTGAGAATAACAAATCCCATGTATTTGATCTTGTGTGTTCAAGTGTGCAGGTTATCTAGGTCCACATGACTCAAGGAGGACACATGAAGACTGCCCCCGAATTTGAGGCAAAAATTCCATAATGGCCACTAGCGCCGGCGGTAGTGATAGCGCCCGGCGCTAGCGTTGATTTGCGCGATTCCAGCAGCTTATTTAGAAGGGGCTAACGCCCGGCGGTATCGGGTAGCGCCGGCGGTATCATGACACACATGAGGCATAGAAGCCAGGTTGCTGCGGATTGAAGATCCTGCCGCGTAAGAAGTTTCTTAATCGTGGATAGCGCCGGCGGTGGCTACTAGCGCTGGAGGTAGCATGGCGCACAGAAGGCATAGAGCAAATTATTGCCACGGATGGGAGATTCTGCCGCGCAAAATGTTGCCTAATCCGGGCTAGCGCCGGCGATAGCGCTAGCGCCGGCGGTAGCGCTTGTTCTATAAAAGGACCCCCTCTCCTCACGAATTACAACATCCATTGTATACACCTCAGAGAGAGAGAGATTGCTCGAGTTACAGAGGCCTTCCTTGGCCGAATTCTGAAGTCCTAGCGAAGCGCTGCCAATTTCTGAAGGAGGATTCCATCACGCCGAATTCGAACGAAGTCCGCCTCAACAAACGCTGATTCTCCAGCGGATCTTCGCCTCCTCGTTCAGAAGTTCATCTTGAGGGAGTTTTTAATTATTGTTATTTCATTTCTCTTTTATCATTGTAAATGGTAGTGAAATCGCCTCGTGTTGGCGACTAGGTCTGGGGTAGACTTAGGGCTGAAATTCGCCTCGTGTTGGCGACTAGATCTAGGCTAGGTCTAGGGGGGCTCAAGGCCACATCCGGGGAAGGATTGGCTAGAGCGGCTTGAGGCCGAATCCGGGGAGGATAAGGCTAGGGCCACCGGTTCGTAGGGAAGCGAGTCGGGATAGAAAACAAAAAGAGCTTTCTTAGTATTCGCCTCCGATCTCTAGCGTCATCGAGATCAAGTTCTGTATAACTTATTTATCATTAATAAAGCTTGTCTCCTTTTGTTTTTACTTCACTTATTTCATGTCTTTAAATCTTGCTGTAAAACAAAGTTTTTCAAATATAATCTGAACTTTTTGAAAACCCTTATTCACCCCCCTCTAAGGGCGCCGACCGATCCAACATACACAACACCTGAAGCTCATGCTGGAAAGTCTTAGAGAGCATAAATTATATGCTATGTTTAGCAAGTGCCAATTCTGGCTTAAGGAAGTGGCCTTCCTAGGGCATATCATCAGTGGGGCAGGATTTGCAGTGGATCCGACAAAGATTCATGCAGTGCAGGACTGGCCTCAACTAAAGACAACATCCGACATACGGAGTTTCCTGGGACTAGACGGGTACTGCCGGAAGTTTGTGGAAAGATTCTCCCGGATTGCCCTTCCTCTTACGTCATTGACAAAGAAAGACGCACCGTTAGTATGGACTCCGCAATGTGAAACGACTTTCCAAGAACTAAAATGTAGACTCATCTCCGCACCTATCCTTGCACTTCCATCTGGGAAGGAAGGGTTTCAAGTGTATACAGATGCATCATACCAGGGAATGGGTGCAATCTTAATGCAGCACAGACATAAAATCTCTTACACTTAATGGCAGTTAAAGAAGCACGGGCAAAACTATCCGGTGCATGACTTAGAGATGGAAATCTTGGTTTTTACGTAAAAATCTAGAGACATTACCTGTATGGGGTTCATTGTGACATCTTTTCGGATCACAAGAACCTGAAGTATGTAGACACCCAGAAGGACTTAAACATACGACAGAGGAGATGGGTGGATTTTTTGTGTAAGACCCAATTTTTTTCCTTTCAAAACCAGGTCTTATGCCCAGAACCGTCGCTTTGCAGTGGCACCAACACACGGGAAGGTCGCTACCACAAAGCGCTGATCCTGCCGGCCATATCCATCACAAAAGAAGAAAAGTATAAACGAACAATAGAAGTTCAAGTCCATAAATCACATGTTATATTTATAAATGTCCACATCATTTAAATGAAATAAAAAGGGGTTACATTAATAAAAGGGCTCATGCCCTGTACATCATGTCCTTACTACAAGATCACTCGTGGAAGCTAGCTACTAATCACTCACTGATCCTGAAACTTGTGATCCTGTACTAGACTGGCCCGCCTCCATCTACGCCGGCCTCTGGTGTTGCTGCATCTCCTCGATCCCCTAAAATGATATGAACCACCGTCCGTTAGTCAAAAATACTAAGCCTTATGTTCCCCACCCCTCCCCCAATGGCTCCTAGGCACCGAGCGGGAGGATGAAGCGGAGGACATCAAGGGGTATAAAACAAAGCAGATGACAACGGATCTAGTCTACAGGAAATGTCTACCACTACTAAAGTATATATATACATTTGAAGCAATAAATAAAGCATGGTAAAGAGCAATTAAAGAGCAGTAAGCAAAGACAAGTATATAATATAAAAGTAACCATTGATTTATAGGAATGCCCATACAAACCTATAAACCAAGGGGTCGTTTAGCAGGGCCTATCATATAAAAAGTCCCATAACCAATTTATACGATAGGGGTAGGGGTTGAAATGCAATGTTTATGCCATGACATGCAGAGTTATGCAGTTTATGCTATGTTCATACAAGTGCAACTCACACACTTCGACTCTATGCGCACAGACCTTTAGTTCCCCCTTTTTGGAGCTAGCAAGACTCCCAGGATACTCCCCAGTCATCCCCTTCCAAAAATTGAGTGGCATTCCATGTAATTTCATCCTCATGTGGCTAGTATGTCACTTCAATTGGGCCTAGCCCAAGTGGATTGAGCTTGACGCCTTTTCCCCTCTTTTTGGGAAGGTTGACTAAGTGTTGACTTGAGGTGTTGAATTGGTCAAATGATGGGTTGACTGGTCCAAGTGGTTTGTCTTGAGTGCCTTGACACCACCCAAAGTTGGTTGAGTCATGGTGGTGCCCCGATTGGGCCAATTTATCCAAAAGGTGTTGGTTTGACCAAAACAGGGCTAGAGTTGACTTGGGTCAAATTGGCCAAATTGGTGGCCCCATGATGGAGGTTTTTAGTCCATTAGGTCTCTAATATCCTTATAAGGATAGGGGCAAGGTCAATTTGGCATGGTGGAGGTCAATTGACCCTAATTAGGCTACTTTGACCAATTTGGGGTTAGGGTTGACTTTGGACAATTTGCCCTCTTTGGTTGACCCCAATGGGTCCTTGGTGCTCTAAGGCAACCCCTGATAGGTTAGGTATGTCATGATGGGTTTAAAGGGTCAAGGTGAGGCCCTTAAGTCCAACCCTATGCTTGATAACTAGAAATTGCTATTTGCAGACCAAGGTGCTCTTCCCCTTCAAGCCTAAGCCCAAGTGATCTCTTCAAGCTTCTTAGGGTTTTGTCACGACTTAGTCATGACAAAACCACTCTAGGGGTCTAGTTGTTTGGGGGGTGCTACAAATCCCAATAAACAAAAAATAATAATTTCATCCCCAAAATTCAGGTTAGGCTTGCGGGATTTTCACCGAGAGTGACTGAATGTAACATCCCCTAAGAATTGAAGTCATTACTGACTCGAAGAGCACCAACTATTGGATCGTATAGCGCCCTTAGAGGGGGGGTGAATAAGGGTGTGTTTAAAAAATTAAATTTTTACTTAGTAATTTTTAAAGAGATTTTACTTTACTAAAAAATGACTTCTAAATACTTTCAAACCAATGTAATCAAAACACAAATTTCTAAGATAAAGATTATGCCATCAAATATGTAATTAAAGAAAAAGACATAATTATATTAATCATGAAATTTGAGTACAATAAAAATGATCTTAACAATGCTTAAGATCAAGGCACAATTATATTAATAAAAAATTCTACAATTTTGGTTTACCAATCCTTCTCCCAAGGATCGGAAGGCTATCACTTGTCTCTCCCAAGACCAAGCCCAAGCCTATCCTCTAGATCTTCCCAAGATCTAGACCTAGCACACAAGGCCACGATTTCCCACCAAGCCACGCAAGGACTTGGACGCTCCGCACAAGGAAGCGATTTTCCCCTAAGCCGCGGAAGGACTTAGACGCCGCACGCAAGACGACGATTTCTCTACCAATACAAAATGAAAAGTATGTGAATGAAAATACAATATGAAAAGAACAACTCTGAACGGATTGTTGAAGCCTCGAGATGATTGATGATGTAGAAGCGCGCCCGATCTCATCTTCAATCTTCAATCCTTCTTTGCACAAATGGGAGTTGAGGAGGTTCTGGATCTCTCTGGTTTGTATGCACTCAGGAAGGGACTGGAATTCTCAAAAGCTTGGAATGCACGAACCAAAGGAACCAATTTATAGAAATTCACTGTCGCCTGGGCGAGAGTGACTGTCGGAATTTTCCGACAGCGCTAAACTGCCGCTGGAGTGCCGTCGTGGGTGGAGTCGTGGGCAGTTGTTGTAACCGCCGAGCTGTCGCCTGGGCGACATCGATGTCGGATTTCCGACAGCGCAAAACTGCCAGTCGTGGGTGGAGTCGCGGGCAGTTGTTGTAACCGCCGAGCTATCGCCTGGGCGACATCGATGTCGGATTTCCGACAGCGCAAAACTGCCTTTCGTCGATCTGCCGTGGAGGGAAGTAGTTGTAACTTCTCTGCTGTCGCCTGGGCGACAGTGGCTGTCGGAATTTTCCGACAGTGAAATTTTCCCACATTCAATTTTAGCTCCAGCAGCAATGTGAACATCTCATACCTGTTATCTGCACACCATTAATGAAAATAGAATCAAATACAAATGGGACTTTGTTATTATCAAACCGGAGGAGTGCGAAATGCATGCTCCAACAATCTCCCCCTTTTGATAATAACAAATCCGTATAAAAAGAAATCATGTCTATTTAGATTTGATTTTAACCTTTGGTGTGTGCACAAAAAATAACATGATGTATTTTTCTTAAAAATAAATAATCTACCTCTAGATGAAAGCTCCCCCTAAATGAATGCTCCCCCTAAATATATGCTCCACCTAAATATATGCTCCCACTAAATATATGATGTATTGTGTAGGTGGAATATTTAGGTGTAATAGATTTGTGATTGTTCTTTTTATACTTTTAATTCTCCCCCTTTTGATATTAGCAAAAGTTAATATTAGAGAAAAGAGTAGTTCTTAAGGGAATGGATATAGGATATAGAAAGAAAGAGTAAGCGGAAGCACTTTTTTGTGGAAATGATTGAAGTCCATGAAATAATAGGAATATGTCATAGTATGAATAAACTTATGAAGGGACGATAAAGCCATATGAAGTAATGAAAGAAAATAACTTTAACATGAGTAAGATCATTTGAAAGTATCATTGAAAAACACAATAGTGTATAGAATTATGGAATATTTTCGGTCCAATTCTCATGAGATGAATATTTATATAACATAATGATGTGTACATGTGATACTTAGATCAAACATATGATGTTATTTAATTTACATGATCATTGAAATGTAGAACATAATAAAAGCATATAAAGTCAACTTTGACTTTGAAGATATAGCACAAGATGATTAGAAAACCATTTATCTTTTGCACAAGACACTTTACAATTCTGTCCAAGGTGCTTAACCTCACAATGCTCATTAAGACTTATCAGGAGGGTAAGTAGTGCTTGGTGGAGTATCCTTGTCTTTATTTTAAATTTTTGATCACAGATGTGATATCTTAATTTTGATATATTGATATTTTTTTTGTAATTGACCAAGGATCTCCGAATTCACTTGAATCGCAAAAGATGGTGTAATTTTGTTGTGCTAACAAATCAAGGGTGAAAGTTGTATTTAAGAAGCGCTATTTTATTATGTTAAAGCAAATATGATCCATGTATATATTAAAGAAGTAGACATATGTATTGATCAAAAGAAGTGAACGTGATAGTTCATTATGATAGATAAACAATTTCTCATACTTAGAGGCATGCGAAAACAATTTCCAATGGTCTAAACAACTAAGTAGAAATGTCAATACGATGATAGCTTGGAAATGAAATCAGATAAACATGTAAGTCATTTTTTTTTAAATAAATAGCACATGGTTTGTCATCAAGTCATGAGGTGAAGCATTAATAATGACATATAACTATTGTAAATCATCAAGGGGACCCAAAATTGAAGTTTTGTCAAAATGGGAGCTGTCGGAAATTTCCGACAGTCACTGTCGCCTGGGCGACAGTGAAAAATATAAATAGGGCTGGGGACCGAGTCAAACCCTATTGTGCATCATTTCCTGGAGTTAAAAACGAGAGGAAGGCTGTCGGAAGTCGGCGACATCCCTAGATCTAAGGTATGGGTTTTTGATTTTGGTGTTTTTAACTCAAAATTTTTTAGGGATTTGTGATTTTGATAGTAGAGAAGAAGGAAAATGTAGTTTTCATTTTGATTTTTGATGAATGGTGTAGGTTTTTTTAAAAAAAAAATTTGATCTAGTGTAAAACAAGTGGATCTTGTTGGATTTTTGTTAAAAAAGTTATGATTGTTTGATTCTTGTGGTTGAAGGTTTCCATTTGTTCATTCTCTAAAGGATTTTTGTAGATCTAGTTTAGTGAAGAAGGTTGAAGATGATGAATAGTAAAGGATGTGGAGTATATTTTGATTTGAAAAACATATATATAATTTTTTGTAAACTTGATGTTGAAATAATATTGATTTTGAGTAGATCTGGAAGTGTATGTAAAAATTTTGAGAGAATTTCACTTGGAGAGCTGTCAGAAATTTCCGACAGTCACTGTCGCCTGGGCGACAGTGTTCCAGTGCATAACACATGTGTAATCTAAATTTTTTTGTTATTTGCAGAATGGCTTCCAGTTCCAAAGCTCGAAGGAGTACTTCGGAAGATGCACATAGTTCATATCAAGTTTTTCCTGGGGTGGAGAAAGCTATTGTTGGAGTTGCAAAATATATTGAATTTGATTCGCCAAAGCATGATCATATCTATGATCGGCTTGCGAATGCAGGTATCCTCTCAATAATCTCACCAGAGGGGTTTTCTTCCTTTTTCATTCGTGAATTTTATAACCATTTGGAAGACCCAAATTTTACTGAATTGGATGGAGGAGTGAGATCAAGGATCCAAGGTCAACATGTGGAAATAACACATGTTGATCTAAGAGAGGAATTCGGACTAGTGATGTGTGAAAATATGCCTGATATAGTGGAGAATTATCGAAAGGATAGAGATTGGACCCTTGTAAACATGAGTTTACATGGGAATCAAAAGAAGACTCTTACCACTGAAGTTACATCACTCACTCCGGATGCTTTCTTAGTGCAAGATATATTAAGGAATTCAGTGATGTTGAAGAGTGGAGATACAAGAAGTATTACGGCTCAGTTGACCCTCTTTACATACTACATTATGGAGGATGAGCTTTTTGATGTGGCGGACTTCATACTCTCCCAGATTAGGTATGCGTATAGATTAAAGCATCCAAGATGGGTGAAGGTTCAGACATTGCCAATGCGGGTGGTAATTCAGCGTGTACTCTATAAGAAGTATGGATGGATAGTGCAAGGTTCTTATTTGGATGATTGTTATCCGGAGATATATTATACGGGTTCAATGAAAGTGAAGAAGCCGTAGAGAAAAGCCCATCCGGGGATTGAGATTAGAGAGCCGCCATTGCCTAGGGCAGGATCACTACGAGAGTCCATTGATGATTTACGTGATTCACTAGAGGATCACAAGAGGGAAGTGAAGAAGGACCGTAGTCGAATGCAGAAATTTATGAAGTTTCTCGTCAAAGGTCTGAAGTTAAAGCCAACTCCGGAGGAAGAGGCTGAATGGCAAGTTCCGGACGAAGAACCGCCACGCGAATCGGTGAGGCGGACTCGCCGTGGTAAAGCCGTGAGACGAGGACCTCCAGAAGATTGTCCAGAGAGCAGCGGGGCTGGTTATGAAGATTCAGAGTAGTTTCTTCAGGTTGCTGCTGCTGGGAGATGTCGGAAATTTCCGACATCCACTATCGCCTGGGCGACAGTGAACTTCTGCAGATTTCTATGAATTTGATCCTTATGTTGTTCTATACTGTTTTAATTTGAATAATATTGATGTAATATTAATGATGTTTGAATTTTGTTAACTCTTTTGAATTTCTATTTTTTGATTTTTAAAATTTAGGCTTTTGCTTTTTAAATTGTTTAGGTTTTGTGATTTTTTTTTAATTTTATAGGCTTTAAATAGTGATATATTCATTGTGAAATGTCTAGAATTCCCAATTCTAGCCTAAGCATAGAAAAACGGGAATCCGGTAATGGCTTAGTGAATATATCCGCTATTTGATTTTCTGTGCCTATAAAGTTGATTTTTATATTACCCTTCTTAATATGATCCCTTATAAAATGATGTCGGACATCTATATGCTTAGATATAGAATGTAATACGGGATTGTTAGTTAAGTCTATACCACTTTTATTGTCACACTTCAATTCTACACTACTTTGTTGCATGCCAAAATCGTCTAATGTTTGTGACATCCAAAGAGCTTGGGCACAACAACTACCTAGTGAAATATATTCGGCCTTGGTAGTAGAGAGGGCAACAGAATTCTGTTTCCTACTCGACCATGAAATGAGTGAAGGGCCGATAAAGTGACAAGTGCCACTAGTGCTTTTCCTATCTAAGGAACATCCCGCATAATCCGAATCCGAAAAACCATGTAAAATAAAAGAATCATTATGAGGATACCATAAACCTAATTTTGATGTGCCTATGAGATATCTAAAGATACGTTTCACCGCTTTTAAATGTGACTCTTTAGGATTAGCTTGAAATCTAGCACATAAGCAAACGGCAAACATAATATCAGGTCTAGATGCGGTTAAATACAATAAAGACCCTATCAAACTTCTATAAAGGGTTTGTTCAATTGAAACACCACTTTCATCTTTTTCTAATTTTAGTGAAGTACTCATAGGAGTGTTTGCATGCTTAAGATTTTCAAATCCAAATCTTTTTAACATATCATGAATATATTTGGTTTGACATATAAAAATACCATCATGTTTTTGTGTAATTTGAAAACCTAGAAAATATGAAAGTTCTCCAACCATGCTCATTTCAAATTCATTTTTCATAATTTGAACTACTTCATTACACAACTCTTCATTAGTGGCTCCAAAAATAATATCATCAACATAAATTTGTAAAATAACTAAATCATGATCAATTTGCTTAATGAAGAGAGTAGAATCAGCACTTCCTATTTTATAATCGTGCTTTAACAAATATTGAGTTAATCGATCATACCAAGCACGAGGCGCTTGTTTTAATCCATAAAGCGCTTTATCTAATTTATAAACATAATTTGGATATTTCTCATTTATAATGCCAGGGGGTTGTTCTACATAAACCTCTTCTTTTATATACCCGTTTAAAAATGCGGTTTTGACATCCATTTGATATAATTTAAATCCTTTAAAACAAGCAAATGCAAGAAATATTCTAACCGCTTCTAATCTTGCTACGGGTGCAAAAGTTTCATCAAAATCTACCCCTTCAATTTGTGCATAACCTTTTGCAACTAATCTGGCTTTATTTCTAACAATTCTAGATTCATTATCCATTTTAGTTTTAAAAATCCACTTAACACCAACTACAGGACGATTTTTGGGTCGTTCTACAAGATTCCAAACCTTATTACATTCAAATTGATTAAGTTCTTCATTCATAGCTAAAAACCAAAATTCATCATTTAAAGCGGTGGAAACATCTTTTGGTTCTATTTCAGAAACAAAACAATGGTTTGAAAATAAAACATGTAGCGATGAACGAGTACTAACCCCTTTTTGCGGATCTCCAATGATAAGCTCCTTTGGATGATCTTTTGAGAATTTCAAATCACTTGGAGGCACATATCCTTCTCTTTCTTCTTCTTCTCTATCTTCTTCTCCTCTTTCTTCTTCTCTTTCTTCTCCTTTTTCTTCTTCATTTTCTCCAAGTTCTTCTTCATCATTCTCCACCGTGGGAAGGAGTTCATCTTCTTTTCCTGTAATTTTCCTTTCTACACATGAAGCAAACTCATCAAACCTAACATGAATAGATTCTTCAACTATTTTTGTTCTCTTATTAAAAATTCTATAAGCTTTACTAGTTGAAGAATAGCCAATAAAAATACCTTCATCACATTTTTCATCAAATTTTCCTAAGGAATCTTTAGAATTCAAAATAAAACATTTACAACCAAAAACTTTGAAATAAGAAACATTTGGTTGTTTACTAAATATTAATTCATAAGGAGTTAATTTTAAAATAGGGCGAAGCATTACTCTATTAATTACATAACATGCCGTGCTAACCGCTTCAGCCCAAAAAGATTTTGGTAATTTAAATTCAGATAACATTGTACGGGCTAACTCTTGAAGAGTTCTATTTTTCATTTCCACTACACCATTTTGCTGTGGTGTGCGTGGAGCGGAAAATTCATGTTTAATTCCTAACTCCGTACAAAAAGAAATAAACTTTTCATTTTCAAATTCTCCTCCATGATCCGATCGTATGCGTTTAATTTTTAACTCCAATTCATTTTGAATACGCAAACATAATTTTGAAAATTCTGAAAATGCTTCGGATTTGGAGGTTAGAAATAAAGTCCAACAAAAACGAGAATAATCATAAATCAAAACAAATGTGTATTTTCTACCACCTAAGCTAGAAATTCCAATTGGCCCAAATAAGTCCATATGTATTAATTGAAGTGGCCTAGTGGTAGAAATAATGTTTTTACTTTTGAAAGATGATTTTGAAAATTTTCCTTTTTGACAAGGCACACATAGTGAAGAAGATAAATTTCCATTTAGCAAAGGTAAACCTTTAATTAATTTATCTTTTGAAAGTTTTGAAATTAACTTGGCACTAGCATGTCCAAGTCGCCTATGCCATAAATCTAATTCATCATTTTTTGATAGAAAACATTTCATAGTAGAATTTGAAAAATCAATAAATTTAATCATATATACATTATGACATCTAGGTGCGGTAAAAACAATTTCATTTATTTTGGAATTAATAATTTTGCATAAATTTGTAGAAGATTCAAATAAAATATTTAAACCCTTATCACATAATTGGCTAATAGAAATCAAATTATGCTTTAATCCTTCTACAAATAAAACATTTGAAATTGAAAAATTTTCGTTACCCACAACACCGATGCCGATGATTTTTCCTTTTCCATTGTCACCGAATGTAACAACTCCTCCTTTATTCATCTCCAGGCTAAGGAACTTCTCTTTATTGCCCGTCATGTGCTTTGAACAACCCGAGTCCAAGTACCACACGTCTTCTTTGTCCTTAGCCTGCCAACACACCTAGAAAGAAGAGGTGAGTAAAGATCTGGTTACCCAAGTGGTTCCACCCATAGTATAGGTAGAAGCCTTAGGCACCCAGATTTGTTTAATTTTGCTTTTTCCTTCCTTCCAGCAAGAGTCCGTAGTGTGACCAAATCTATTGCATTTGGCACAAGTAATGTATTTAGAAGAGTATAACTTTTCTGGACTTTTACTGGATGAGGATGCAGTATTTGATGATTCATTAATTTTAGAATTTTTTAAAACAAATTTTCTGGACTTTTCACTGTCGCTGGCGATAGTGGTTGTCGCTGGGCGACAGCTTCCAGACGTGTATCCGAGTCCAAACCTTCCAGATCCATGGCGTTGGTATCCTATGATCATATCCAGTGATCTTCGGCCCATTCCAAATTTTTTCATGGCTAGTATTAAGTCATGAATCTGGTTTCTCATTTTTGTATTCTCGGATACTAGATTTACGCATCTACGTTCAAAAGATTTCTTTCCCTCATGGACTTTGGAAATTGAAGATTTCAGATCTCTCTCTAAAATCTCATTCTTTTTAGTAAGTGCTTTTATTGTAGAATGAGATTTGGAAAGAGATTCTTCAAGTTCATTAATTCTTCCCAAAAAGTGATCACACTCTTGGCAAGAAATCTCTTTTTCCAATAGTCTTAATTTCATTTAACAATTTTTTGTATTCTTTAAGTAAAATTCCATTTTCAGATTTTAGAAGATCATTATCTTTTAAACTTTTTTCAAAAAATTTGCAAGTCTTTAAAAATTCAGAGAATAATTCATCATAGGTTGGAGGAGTTACCTCAGTGTCGCTTTGGACACTGCATTCGTCATCAGATATTATGCTCTTTCCCATTAAGCATATGTTGGCCTCCTCTTCTTTACTTGAGTCGGAACTGCTTGCATCCTCAGACGTAGTATCATCCCAGGTTTCCGCCTTCAACACCTTCTTCGACCCTTTGTGCTTCTTTTCTCTAAGTTCTTTCAAGTACTTTGAACACTTGCTTCGAATGTGTCCTAACTTCTTGCAGTGATAGCACTCCGGTGGCGGTCTCTCTTCCTCCTCATCGCCTTCCTTTCCTTTTTCTTCCTAAAGGCTTCCTTCTTAAAATACTTCTTAAACGAATTCCTTCTCTCTGGATTTTTCATAAATTTTCTAAATTTTTTAACAAATAAACTTTCCTCATCTTCTTCATCCTCCTCAGAATCACTAGTTTCTTCCTTCTTTGATCTTAGAGCTAATCCCTTCTTCCTTGGCTCCATATACTCTTGTTGTTGAATTTTCAATTCAACTTCATAAGTTTTCAAGTTCCCAATGAGGCTCTCCAATTTTAGGGTCTTAAGATCATGTGACTCGGAAATTGCAGACACTTTAGGATTGAACTTCGGGGGAAGTGATCTTAAGATTTTCCTTACCAAATCTCCATTTGAGAACACCTTTCTTAGCACCTTTGAGTCGTTCACGATTTTTGTAAATCGTGTGTACATCGTATCAATCTCTTCATCTACCTCCATTTTGAACCTTTCAAATTCAGATTCTAGTTGAAATAGCTTTGAATCCTTTACCTGCGAAGTACCTTCATGAGTGATTTCTAATAAATTCCAAATTTCAAATGCAGTATTGCAAGCACAAACTCTATTAAATTCAGTGCGATCTAGTGCGCAAAATAAAGCATTCATGGCTTTTGCGTTGTTCTTACATTTTAATTTATCGTTGTCATCCCACTTGTCTTTGGGCTTATCCATGGTTACATCTCCTACAACAAATGTTGGAGAAGTGTAACTAGATTCTACCATATTCCAGACTTCTATATCTAGCGCAATTAGAAAACAACGCATACGTGTTTTCCAATAATTGTAGTCTGTGCCCATAAAAAGTGGTGGCCTACTAATTCCTTGCCCCTCAACGAACGCGTGATCGTTGTGCTCCATTACTCCCGGTGGTAAAACCATTTTGGAGTAACCTGCTCTGATACCACTTGTTGGATCATATAGCGCCCTTAGAGGGGGGGGGGGTGAATAAGGGTGTGTTTAAAAAATTAAATTTTTACTTAGTAATTTTTAAAGAGATTTTACTTTACTAAAAAATTACTTCTAAATACTTTCAAACCAATGTAATCAAAACACAAATTTCTAAGATAAAGATTATGCCATCAAATATGTAATTAAAGAAAAAGACATAATTATATTAATCATGAAATTTGAGTACAATAAAAATGATCTTAACAATGCTTAAGATCAAGGCACAATTATATTAATAAAAAATTCTACAATTTTGGTTTACCAATCCTTCTCCCAAGGATCGGAAGGCTATCGCTTGTCTCTCCCAAGACCAAGCCCAAGCCTATCCTCTAGATCTTCCCAAGATCTAGACGTAGCACACAAGGCCACGATTTCCCACCAAGCCACGCAAGGACTTGGACGCTCCGCACAAGGAAGCGATTTTCCCCTAAGCCGCGCAAGGACTTAGACGCCGCACGCAAGACGACGATTTCTCTACCAATACAAAATGAAAAGTATGTGAATGAAAATACAATATGAAAAGAACAACTCCCTAGAAAATCAGATCTCTGAACGGATTATTGAAGCCTCGAGATGATTGATGATGTAGAAGAGCGCCCGATCTCGTCTTCAACTTCAATCCTTCTTTGCACAAATGGGAGTTGAGGAGGTTCTGGAGCTCTCTGGTTCGTATGCACTCAGGAAGGGACTGGAATTCTCAAAAGCTTGGAATGCACGAACCAAAGGAACCAATTTATAGAAATTCACTGTCGCCTGGGCGACAGTGACTGTCAGAATTTTCCGACAGCGCTAAACTGCCGCTGGAGTGCCATCGTGGGTGGAGTCGTGGGCATTTGTTGTAACTGCCGAGCTGTCGCTTGGGCGACATCGATGTCGGATTTCCGACAGCGCAAAACTGCCGGTCGTGGGTGGAGTCGCGGGCAGTTGTTGTAACCGCCGAGCTGTCGCCTGGGCGACATCGATGTCGGATTTTCGACAGCGCAAAACTGCCTTTCGTCGATCTGCCGTGGAGGGAAGTAGTTGTAACTTCTCTGCTGTCGCCTGGGCGACAGTGGCTGTCGGAATTTTCCGACAGTGAAATTTTCCCACATTCAATTTTAGCTCCAGCAGCAATGTGAACATCTCATACCTGTTATCTGCACACCATTAATGAAAATAGAATCAAATACAAATGGGACTTTGTTATTATCAAACCGGAGGAGTGCGAAACGCATGCTCCAACACCAACTATCTCTGCTACATCAGTTCTAGTGGCTCGCATGTGCGCTCCTCCTATCCATGATTTTACCACACTACTTTTACATACGGAACCTTCTTGCAATCCGCTGCTCCGGGTGAATCAATCGATCGGAGGCTACTAGGCCATCTATAGTAGAAATCCGCTGCTCCGGCCGTAATAGAGCTCTCCTAAAGTAGAAGACATGGAATACATCATGCAATCCCTCTAACTCCGGCGGCAGCTCTAGTTTATAACCAACGGGCTGATCCACTCTAGGATTCTTTAGAGCCCCATCTATCTCAAACTGAGCTTCTTCCGCCTGCAAACCCGCGAGACTCCCTGCATCGGATGTATATTCCGACACACCCGGTCTCCAACCTGGAACGTTACCTGACGATACTACCCATCGTAATACCTGACCTGGCTTCTCGGGGCCCCAACATCCTAACTCGAATCAATCGTACCTCGGCATTTAGTTCCTCCACAAATTACGAGCCGAGTGCCTTGGGATCCTCATCCTTGGTCCAAGATAGTGGAGTCCTGTGTCTCCATCCCTCTGAGTGTGGAAAGCTGCGCTGAACATCAACCAAGAGCCCAGACAAGCCTGCACTGGTCTTCACTTCTTGGACGTAAACCGTCCATCCTGATCCGACAAGATCATCCTGGTCACACCACGATAACAGACAAACTACTCAACAAATCCCATCAGACACCAACGGGAGCGTCCTTCCAGCCTGGGGTGACCCTATATACCTTGGTTAAACTATCTTCAATGTTCCAAATACAACTGTGTTCGGAGTGGTTACCTGTGTGTGAAATCCATAGTTATGTCCTCAAACTCCACTCCAACCTTGGTAGTGAATCTGGCTGTTCTCCAAAGACTCTTGCACTTGGTCTTCACCAGCTGACAAGCCTCATAGCGCATCACAAAACATATGTTGTCTTTCCTCATTCTGGGAAATATACATTCCGCAACACGCCATTTTTCTGCTGACTACATTTCTCATTTGTATGCGTAGACAATGCCTCTATAAAGTTTTCCCTACACATTCAGATTCTTATTCCTTCACGTACGTCCGAGTAATCAATCAACTCCACTCTACAACTTATCCAATTCTTACCATTGGTGGAACTGATCAGATCATCAAGCGTCCCAATCATCCTCAAAATTTAAGGGGGTGCACTTGTGAATCTTATGAACATATGTTAACCAACCAACACTAGTATCAATAATTTTTGTAAGATGACTCCTAATTACTTTCTATGTGGAGTTTGATTCATAAGGTATAGGGGTAAAATCTTTTGAAACCCTAAGATTTTCACAAGTCAATTTCATCAAGGAAATATCATCACGTTTATTTCACCAAATTCTTATCACTTCCACATATGCGAGTCTTGATCACTTTCGAATGGTCCAAAGTAAGATAAACTTAGATCGTTCTTATCATAGTAAACTTAAATTTTATATTCTAAATCCAATAATTCATCATTTTAGATCTCCGGTTATTCATCATCATGGCTTCCAAGGTTTGAGGATTGTTATCATAGTTAAAATTTTCTACCAGAATAGGGCGTGATTTTTAACAAGTCATGGGTTAATCACATCTGAATGCCCCAAGTCACAAGAACCTCAAATATAACTACGACTTGTATGACCTAGTTTCCATCCTTAACTTCTAGAATGGGACATCGGCATCCCTAAGTGATTAATCCTGGTGACTTTACATTTCCAATGATTCAACTAAGGTTATGTCGTTGCTTGATCTACGATGTCCTTTCATTGTCCTGGTAATACTTCAGATCATCATTTCAGGCCTACTTTTACACTAACTCATCCTTGCCCGAGTAACATCGAATAAGATCGACTTTAAAATCACCACGTTCATGACCCAGCACATTCTAAATTAGATCCAAAGGAAACCCAAGTCAGTAACTAATTTGCCCAATAAACAAAAGGTAATCCCCAATAAACAAAAGATAAGCCACTATCTATTTTGGGCTAAGTATCTTCGTTATCTCCATGTTATATTCATCCTAAGTATGTAAGCCATCCTCAGGGCACACAACCTTAGACTTGGGGTTCTATCTTGAGACTTGTTGGTGTATTCCATACATTAGACTCTTCAAGGTACCCTCTACGACAACCTTATCAGGGTCAACATGTGACCCAATCCCAAACGGGTCTCTTCTGAACTTCAATTCTTATCCGACCCTCAGTGTTTGTCATGGTGGTTGTCTCAATGTAATCATGTCACCGGTATGAGGGTTGAGTCTACGAGTCCCATACCACTGTCAATCTCTCTTTCTCTATCCTCTTTGGGGTATCCTTATACCTTCACCAAAGTTATACCTACGGTCTATTTCAGACTAGGGCATGGTATAAATTGTCATGGTAAGTTACATGTCCTAGTGGAGTTTAGTTTAACTCATTTACTAAAGGACTATCTAAAGAGATCTTTACAGCTGGAGGTATTCCATGTCGGGGGAAGGGTTTGTCATAGTCTACAAAAGAAAATTTGTCAAAAGATTCAATTAAAAGTGGGCTTTTTCATGTGATTTTCCCATATGGGCACACCATTGCTTCCGCTGCTTAGTTTGTCCTCAAACTAAACTCGCGCGGGGTGGCCCAGGGTTTATGGACTTCTTTTCTTCGGATCGAGGTTTGCTCTGATACTAATTTTTAAGACCCCATTTTTTCCTTTCAAAACTGGGTCTTATGCCCAGAACCGCCTCTTTGCGGTGGCACCAACACACGGGAAGGTTGCCAATACAAAGCGCCGATCCTGATGGCCATATCGATCACAAAAGAAGAAAAGTATAAACGAACAATAGAAGTTCAAGTCCACAAATCACATGCTATATTTATAAATGTCCACATAATTTAACTGAAATAAAAAAGGGTTGCATTAATAAAAGGGCTCATGCCCTGTACATCATGTCCTCACTACAAGATCACTCGCGGAAGCTAGCTATTAATCACTCACTGATCCTGAAACTTGTGCTCCTATACTAGGCTGGCCCGCCTCCGTCTACACCGGCCTCTGGTGCTGCTGTGTCTCCTCGATCCCCTAAAATGATATGGTCCACCGACCATTAGTCAAAAAGAATAATCCTTATGTTCCCCACCCCTCCTCCAATGGCTCCTAGTCACCGAGCGGGAGGATGAAGCAGAGGACATCAAGGGGTATAAAACAAAGCAGATGACGGCGGATCTAGTCTACATGAAATGTCTACCACTACTCAAGTATATATATACATTTGAAGCAATAAATAAAGCATGGTAAAGAGCAATTAAAGAGCAGTAAGTAAAGACAAGTATATAATATAAAAGTAACCATTGATTTATAGGAATGCCCATACAAACCTATTGACCAAGGGGTCGTTTAGCAGGGCCTGTCGTATAAAAAGTCCCATAACCAATTTATACGATAGGGGTAGGGGTTGAAATGCAATGTTTATGCCATTACATGCAGAGTTATACAGTTTATGCTATGTTCATACAAGTGCAACTCACACACTTCGACTCTATATGCACAGACCTTTAGTTCCCCCTTTTTAGAGCTAGCAAGAATCCCAGGATACTCCCGTGGTGGCAAACGGAAGCGGTGGGTTGGGCCTCGCCCACCTCTAGGTTGGTATTCACACTACCTAACCTAGACCTATCATACGTCTCAATGCAAAACCGCGGAGCATCTGCGTACTTTTACTGGCTGGACCACTAGACTCTTATGGCTATGTGCAAATTTCACACTTGCCGAGTCAACGTATTGATGTCGGTGTGAACGACCGTCCAATACTGAAGACCCACCACCTTTATGCACATGCAAACTTGTTTACCATCTATCTCCGAGCCATAAGCTCCCCGGGCTAACCCGTCTGTCATCATAACCTTCCGAGCCACCGGCTCGCCGGACCAACCCGTCCGCACCAATAAACATTACTGAGTCACAAGCTCACCAGACTAATTAGTCTGCTGCTACAACCACCGAGCCTATCGCTCGTAAGAACAAACCGACTATATACCCGTAACAACTGGGTGTGGGTGAGTGTATTATTAAGCTAATCTTGCACATCAACTTATCCCTACAATTTATGGTTAATCTTGGACTTCCTGAGGTTTACCCTGTAAGAGGCTCGCAACGGTACTAGGAGCTACGATGGGATGATAGCCCAAAGCCCCCGTTCTCAAGACACTTAGTGTTATTTGTAATTACTCGTAAGAATACCCTTCTTGTCATTACACTCAAATTACCCTAAGTACTTTATGAACCCTCTAAGGGGAAAGATGATCTTTCGTCGGTCCCGAACACAACCTTGCCCTTTGGCTTATCGGCCACCCTCAACATGTAACTCCTTTTGGTGAACTCAATCATCTCAACCAGTCTAGGTACATCCTCTACCTTCCATTCCCACCTAATGATCCACAAATTACTCAAGTTTTACTGTTTTACTATACACAGACCAAATGAGTTATATGAGTTACATAAGGGTAGGTACCCCAAATATTCATCCAACTGACTCAAGATATTTACTGGAGTTCTATCATGATGTTTTAAGACTAAATCCAGAGAATCATATTTTCCTTAATTAGTTGGCATTTAATATAATTTCTCCAACATTGGCCAAGCATGAAATTGAACATGAAGTATAAAATCCTTTTATGATATGGCCTCCACAAAATTTTGGAAAATCAATGAAGTCAAATTAACAGTAAATACATAATATCAAAATTTTGCAGTAAGGGGTTGGTCTCTAATTATAATATTGAACAATTACCCCAAATTAGAATTTAAAGAAGGAACCACCAAAAATACTTGTCTAAAAATTATGGGAAAATTACCATACCTTCATACTGATCAGAAAAGTCTACTGGCCAAATTTTAGAATTTATCAAGACTAGTTATTCACATTGTTAAATATTCCAAGTAAACCCATTTTTAGGGAAAATTGTGAAGGAACCTATTGATAAATAATTCCAAAAATTATACAAAAATTCACAGGGATCTATAATACCCTAAAATGTCCTACCACCAAGTTGCACAATTTTCCAGAGAGTATTTGGTCCTCATTTATTTTTCTTAATCCTAAGACAAGATAGATGTCTTGTGAATGAAGTACTTGTTAAATCATTTCAAAA
Organism: Dactylorhiza incarnata; assembly: GCA_033032865.1. Lineage (NCBI taxonomy): Eukaryota > Viridiplantae > Streptophyta > Magnoliopsida > Asparagales > Orchidaceae > Dactylorhiza > Dactylorhiza incarnata. The sequence goes on along the minus strand of JAWHQI010000040.1, from coordinate 2,217,821 downwards.
ATTACATAAAAATTACCAGAGATCTATAATATGATTATAGAGGCACTACCAAAGTCTTATCACCATCCAAGACCATTCGAACATATACATTTCTTTTATAATGAAATGCCCTAAAGGGGTTATAACCTAATTTAGGGGGAAAAAGGGGTCCTAAAATCCTCCTAAAATTTCCTAGGGTATTATTACACCCTTTGAACTTGTACACCAAATTTCATGACCATTCAATAACATTTGACTCCATGTTCTTCACAAAGCTCAAAGTGCAACCCTAAGGGTAAAGCTAGAGTTTTAGGGCATATCCAACCCACATCACCCCAAATCACTCATGGAGGTGTTTTAGGTGATCTTAAACCAGTGGCCAATGTTAAAACCGATTTCTCGATCTCTTGTGAAGCTCGGGCCCTCAACAAGTTTAGGGGCAACTAGCCCTTACTAGTCCCTCAGAAGGAGCAGACTGAGGACTCGGAAATAGACTAAGACCTTAGTCACAGCGAGGAGGTCCCACCACAAACCTTGAAGATCATTGAGCGCTTCCCCTCCCAAGCCAAATTTGAGACTTGGGCACCTTGGAGAGCTAGAGAGCTAAACCAAAGTAACCGAGGGAAGAAGAAGCTCAGAGAACTGATGAGTCCGATATTTACACTATTTTTTGGACTCGTCTGGGCCGGTATTTTAGTCAATGCACTACATATTAGATCCATAATCACTCATATTTGTTCTCTATACTTCATTCCATGCTAAGTGCACTTTTAGGCCCGTTTCGGTGTATTTTCATGTCTATCTTACTCATGCTTTATGTTGCAATTTAATTTCTATATTTGAGAATGTGTGGAATGCCCATTTTAGTGGCCCGACGAAGTCCAATGTTGATACAGGGGTCGTGCGAGTGTTCTGGGGTGCAAAAACTACACAAGAACAATGCGCATGATCACTGGACAAAGTGCGCACGACCACTGGTCGTGCGCCACTGATCGTGCGTTAATTATCACTTAAAAATGGGCTGGCCAGACCATACGCACGACCACTGGACATAATGCGCACGATCACTGGTCGTGCGCCACTGATCGTGCGCATTGAAAATCTGCACCTGTCTATAAATAGCTGCTCTGCGAAAATAGCAGGATACACTTCGTTTCTAGGTCTTTTTGAGTGATGTTTTTTGCGTTTTTTCATTCTAAGCCTCCTCTATTTTTATAAGGACTTAAAGGAAGAGATTTGATCTTACTTTCATCATCAAGGAAGTTCTAAAGAGCATTGGAAATCTTCGGGTCGTGACACGAAGAAGACGGGCCATTGGGAGGAAGTGACAACCCTCCTTTACCCTGGACACAGTTGAGGACCGAGTTTGGACGCGGGTTGACAACCCAGCGATTCCTACCATGAATCCCAACAAGGCTTCAGAGTCGGTCGGTTAACTTACTCTTTATTCTTTTGAAATGATGTTTGTATGCTAAACTCTCTATTTTGTGGATGAAGAACATGATAAATCTAGATTTGTAACTTCTATTTCATGTTTACGAAATTCCATTTGATTTATTCATGTGTATGAGGTGCGCTAGTGTCATTTATTTTATCCACTTCATTCCGCTAGCCTACTCGCCCATTCTGTGTGCCTACTCTTCCATGCGCCAAGCTAAGCGGTGCTAACGGACCGTGTAATCCACCTCGATTCTGCCGGTGCGAACCATTCCATCCGCAAGCCTTCTCGTCAATCCACCCTTGCAAAGTAGTGCGTTCAAGGCCTACGTAGTTTTCCATCCTGTCTCGCGCATAGCGGCATTGCATAGGAGTAGTTTAATTTCTTTTCTTTTTTTTCCATAAGCCAAATCCCCCTTTTCCGCAATCCATCCGACCTAAAGGACTTCAATCTCAAGTCATTCCATGATAGATAACTCCACCTTACTGTGTTCCTTTGAGATTCGATACTTGGGGATTTACTTCCTCATATTATTACTTGACAACGACCAGTTCACTGCCATTCAGACCGCATTTTGCTCCCACCTATAAGCGGTGTAGGAATTCACGCGTCAAGTTTTTGGCGCCGTTGCCGGGGACTGCAAGCGTGTATTTTTCGTCCTTCTCGGGAAATTAGTTTAAAGGTATTTGTGTTTTTTAGCTTTTTCTTTTGTGTTGTAGTGGGTGTATGCATAGACGAGCCCCGGTGACGTTGCAGCATTTGACCCTGAAATAGAGCGTACACTGCGGGCACGCCTCCGTACTGCTGCCACCATGGATGTCAATGAAAATAAGATCAATCCTGGGATGGGAAATGCACCAGGCGGTGGTCAGGTAGCCGACGAAAATGAAGTGGCTAGGCCGAGACCCAGGACAATGAGAGACTACACTACGCCCACTGTTGGGAGTGTGTACCCCGGATTTGGCCCGACCATCACTAACAACAATTTCGAGATAAAGTCGGCTATCCTGAATATGATCCGCAACAATGCCCAATTCTCTGGGTTAGTCAGTGAAGACCCCCATCTTCACTTGGCTGAATTCACAGAAATATGCAGAACATTTCGGTATGCTGGGATTGCTGATGAGACGGTGAAACTCAGGCTGTTTCCATTCTCCCTCCGCGACAAGGCGAAAGCATGGCTCCACACAATACCGCCTAACACAGCTACCACTTGGGACGCTCTGCAAACAAAATTTCTGGCAAAGTTCAACCCTATTGACAAGGTTGTAAACTTGAGGAGGTAAATCGTAACCTTCCGACAACACGATCAGGAGACTCTCGTAGAAGCATGGGAAAGGTTCATGGACCTTCTCCGGAAATGCCCCAGCCTGAGCTGCAACCATGGAGCCTAGTGGAGAATTTTTACTTTGCAATCGAGCCTAACTACAGGGCCATGATAGATGCAGCTGCAGGCGGAACTCTGATGAACCACACCCCCGAAGACGCATTGCGGATTCTCCAGGACACTACTATTCATAGTTCATTCTGGACTGCTGGAAGAAATGCTCCAAGGAATGCTCGGGGACTCTTTGAGGTGAACACATCTGGTGCATCTGCTGAGATGGCATCAGCACCTTATGAAAATTTCATGCTGCTTAAGAGACCTGCCCTTCCTCCTGCCCCAGTAATGGCCATCTCATGTCAAGGTTGTGGAAGCCCGGGGCATCATGCATATGAGTGTCCCACAGGTGAGCAACCTACCGAATTATCTTATGATGAAAGTATAAATTATATGAATGATCAAAATCGTGGAGCACCATTGAATAATGCTTATAACCCGGGTGTGAGGAGTCACCCGAACTTCTCGTGGAAACAAAATGTTCCTGGACAACGATGACAAGGAGGCTCGCATCAATTCGATGCTTAAGCCTCCGGTAGCCAACCGCGGCCACCACAACCGGGTTATACGCAAAATGCACCACCGCAAAGGAAGAGCGCATTGGAAGAAATGATGGAGAAGTTTGTTGATTTGGCTCAAACAAATATGGCAATTCAAACTGCTTCAATGCGAAACTTGGAGACATAGCTAGGCCAATTGGCCCAGGTGCTCTCTGAGCGTACGCAAGGCACTCTCCCAAGCAATACAGAAAAAGAACCCGTGGGAGCAGGGTAAATGTATTGCAGATGCTGATGGTGGCCAAGTGAGCCCATGTATTGTTGGATGTACAATTAATAATAATGATGTTTCCGCACTATGCGACTTTGGGCATCCCGCAACATTCTTGCGCTGCAAGATGTTGAGAGATTGAACATGACAATGAACTCTGAGGACCGGAAGTCGCTAGTGTTGGCTAATGGTATAATTGTCGAAACTGAGGGCGAGATCCGTGAGGTCAAGGTCAACCTTAATGGGACGTCTATGGTCACCAACTTTCAATGTTCTAGGCCCATTGGAAAATGATTCCATGCTGATTCTGGGGGTCCCTTTCTTGAAAGAGAGTGGCTTAATCCTCCACATCGCCAAGGGTTGCGTCACCCTACCTTCCAATGGGACAGACCTTCCAGGGTCATCCACAGCTATCGATGATTTATGCGGTGTCACCAGTCTTTCTAACATCTCTGTGAGTAAGAGTAAGTATAGGTCCAGTGACGTGAAATCAGCCACGGATGTGGAGAATCCAAGGGAGGAGGAAAACATCACTCTAAAGGAAGAAATAGCAAATTAGATCATGAATAAAGAGATGGAGATAGCGGAGGAAAGCAGCGAGACCGAAGTGTGGAAAGATAAGGGAGAAGGCGGAGCAATAAGCCTTACAAACGGTCTCTATATTCTTAATGGGAAATGTAAACAATCTAAACAGGTTCATTGGGCTGATCTACCCCCTTCTGAGGGTGCAGAAATGAAGCTCCCGGCTGATCCCAATCCGACAAACTCTAACACCCAACCTGCACAAGGTGCTCGTTGGCACTCTCCCTCCGTAGAAAGGCTGAAATGGGAAAGAATCATGCACGCGGCGCGCTTTGCTGCCCTCCGGCGCGAGAAGGAGGAGGTTAGGGGCAGGGGGGAGACATCTTCCTTGGGCCCTAAAGCCTTCACCTTCTACCCATCTCGCGTGACTGGGGAGAACCACCACAAATCAGCATATAGATGATGTGTGATGGGGTCTCCGGGCTTTGATATGTTGTGTCATCTGTTCTGATATTGTACTTCTTTATTTTGCTATGCTGTTTTGAACCATTTTAATTAGTTTTGAACAATCATTATAACAATTGCTTTCAGACTTTAATACAGGTATTTGGTCCACCTTTAAGGACGTTAAACAAAAGGGCTCTTGGGAGACAACCCATTGGGACCGCTTGGTTCCGTTCAATCATTCTTCTTTATTTTCTTTATTATATTTTTGTTGTGCCTGGGGAATTCTTTAATCGCAGGTCCATATCTCTTGGAGCAAGGCGGAACAACCGCATTCAGGACAAAACGCCATATCTTCTGGTATGCTCATTTCTGAGCATGGGGTAACCTCTCACCCCAGCCTTCTTAAGCGTATGCCGCTACAAAAACATATTTTGCGCTTAGATTAAGTCTGGGGGAATGTGAGTTTCGTTACCACGTGCACATGCATAGTGCACAACATACTAGGATTTACAAATTAATTTATGTATTGTAGTATTGTTCATCTTCATGGCACACAACGACACCCACTTAAGAGCGCACTTGACTGTAGGCGCGCAACGAGTCTAACTCATCTCGGTTTTGTGAATGGGAAATTACGGTGCTGGGTTAGGATTGCGAAATGGAGTACTTTGTTGACTCGTGTAGTGCTCTAGTCAATTATTCATGTATCGCATAGAAATCGGTGTAGAATAAATTTTTCTTTAAGCTTTTGGTTGTACATTTTATTCTTTCGGCGTAATTTTAGTTTATTCTACTCAAAAGTGGTGAATCCGGTGCGAACCAAATAGTAGTGTAGGGATGTGTGTAGATGGGTGCTAGGCTCGTATTGCTTGAATCGGGAGGAAGAATTATCTTTTTCGGTGGCTAAGAACTTGCCCCAAGCGACTCTCGAAGCCTAGGTATGACTTGGTCCAATGCGTGAGTACGACGTAGGCCATCATGTTGGCCAGCTTGAGCTTTTTATACTGGTCCTATCATATAATCCTTGCTATCCCTTTGTGCCTACCCAATCCTGTTGATTCAGCTCCACTTTCATTCCACCAAAGCTAAACAACCGATCTTAATCGCACACCCAAACCCAAGCTCGAGTTTAATTATTTTCAGTTTGAGGGTGTTGATGTGGTGCAAAATTAAAATGTGGTTATGCTTCCTTGCACATTTGCTAGAAGTGAAAAAGAAAATTTAAAAAAGAAGAGAAAAAGAAAAGAGAATAAAAAATATGATGAAAAGTAGTTAATTGAAAAAAATCAGTTTGAAATTGATATCCGTGAGTAGGCGGTGCACACGCCCGTGTGTTAAAAGTTCAAGTCTAGGGGTGTGATGCACCCGCGCTCGTAGTGGCTGCCTGGATCAAATATTTGGTATCATCTCAATTGGGTTGTGTGTAGCCTTCAGTTTTATCATTGTATACCGCACCTAAACCCTAGCCTTATCTCAACCTAAAGTCCTACCGACTCATGTATCGAACCTGACGAATACCGTGGAGAGAGTGCGAACGGGTGAGCTTATGGTCACCGATATTGATGGATTTTAGTGGAGGTTGTTCCAAACCCCGGTGTTGAGTAATGTTCGCCTTAGCATTCATTCTACTTTCTTCCTACACATGACCGGGTGATTCCCCGTGATTCCACTCTTGAGTAGAAATAATATATCTTTACGCTCCTAGAATTGTGTAAACCTTTTTTGTATAACTAAAAATTCTTTCTACTAGATTTCTATGCTCATTAGTATGCGACTTCGCATATTTCTCCGCCCTCGCAGTTTCTAGACCAGCTATGTTGTTTCTCACTCCGCCGGACTTGTTTGCTCGTGACGCGCAAACAGGTAAGTCTGGGTGTGATGAGTCCAGTTTATATGGCGATTTCTGGACTCATCTGGGTTGTTTATCTGTCCTTTGCACTTCATTTACTGCTCATCTATGCTTATATTGATAGCATTTCATATTCTCAACTATAGTGCATTTCCTACCCTATTCGTGGCGTGATTTCATTATATATTACTTTATGCCTATTCTGTGGATCCTATGGTGTGCACGGATCAGTGGTCTAGCATGTTTTTCATGCAGGTACAAGGATCATGTGAACGCTCGGAATGGATTGGGGCTAATTTTGGCCTAAAAACTACTGATCGTGTGTTTTCCTTCGTGCACGATCAGGCGCATGACCACTGGTCGTGCGTTAATTTGCTATCTTCCCCTTTGTTGCAGGTTGACTGTGCACGATCATAGGACTTCTTTGCGCATTACCACTGATCGTGCGCCACTGACCGTGCATTAATTTCCTATCTTTCCCTCTGCTGCAGGTTGACCGCGCACGATCACAAGCATTCCTTCGCACATGACCATTGGTCATGCGCCACTGATCGTGCGTAGTGTTTACTCTGCTCCGTATTTAAAAACCAGATCTGCAATTTTAGGGCATTAAGCACAGTTTGGGAGCGAATTCTTCCGCAAGCTTCCGCCGTTTTCCCTCTCCAAGCTCCATCCATCCATCTCCTTCCTTGGGAAAGCTTCATCCATCGATCCTAAGATCCATCAAGGGTCCCGGAAGCATTCCCCGCCATCTACAACAAGTATTTCAAGGTGTGGCATCTCCATTGGGCTAAGTGGAAGAGACCCAGCTCTGAGAAGAAGACGAGTGATGTTTGGAGGTAGTGACAGCCTCTGAACCCCGGAAGAAACCAAGGACTGAGATCGGAGGAGGCGTGACAACCCCCCATTCCGGCCAAGATCTACGGCAAGGCTTCTCATCTCGTGGTTTCCTCTACCCTCTCTCTTTTTGGAAATGTACTCTTAACTGTTGTAATGAACTGGATTAACCTCTATTTGTCTATGAATGGAAGCTTACTCTTGTTTTACTCTTCACTTGATGCTTTGCTGTGATGCGCTCTGCCCCAACTCCACTTCCATACACACATTCTAGCTAACTCACTCTAGCAAAAGCTAGAGGTGAGAGTGAAGAGGTGCCTTCGACCCTCAAACACCATTAGCACTCACTTCCTCCATTTGCTCACCGTCCATCCGCTAAACGAAGCACGACATCACGGCCTGCAATAACCTCATCCACCAAGCGAAGTGGTGATTGCGACCCGCATAGTTAATATAGTTTTACTTCCTCTTGTCTCTACGAAACCAACCAAACGTCCTTTTGTTAACTTAGTAATCCTCATAATTAATTTCCTAATAAGCAAATCATACTACCCAACTTACGGTCCTTTGAGAACGATATTCGAGGAATTTCTCCCTACTTTTATTACTTGACAACGACCGGTGCACTGTCATCGTACCGCATTTCGCATTTGCTAATTAGCGGTGTTGAAATAGTGCGTCAAGTTTTTGCAAAAACTTGACGCGCGAATTCCTACACCGGTTATAGGTGGGAGCAAAATGCAGTATTAACCGCAGTGAACTGGTCATTGTCAAGTAATAATATGAGGAAGTAAATCCCCAAGTATCAAATCTCAAAGGAACACAGTAAGGTGGAGTTATCTATCGAGGAAGGACTTGAGATTGAAGTCCTTTAGGTCGGATGGATTGCGGAAAAGGGGGATTTGGCTTATGGAAAATAAAAGAAAAGAAATTAAACTACTCCTATGCAATGCCGCTATGCAATGCTTCGCGAGATGGGATGGAAAACTATGTAGGACTTGAACGCACTACTTCACAAGGGCGGATGGATGAGAAGGCTTGCGGATGGAATGGTTCTCACCAGCAGAGTCGAGGTGGATTACACGGGCCGTTAGCACCCCTTAGCTTGGCGGATGGAAGAGTAGGCACACGGAATGGGCGAGTAGGCTAGCAGAATGAAGTGGATAAAATAAATGACACTAGCGCACCTCATACACATGAATAAATCAAAAGGAATTTCATAAACATGAAATAGAAGTTACAAATCTAGATTTATCATGTTCTTCATACACAAAATAGAGAGTTTAGCATACAAATATCATTTCAAAAGAATAAAGAGTAAGAGAATCGACCGACTCCAAAGCCTTGTTGGGATTTACGGTAGGAATCGCTGGGTTTTCAATCCGCGTCCAAACTCGGTCATCAACTACGTCCAGGGTAAAGGGGGGTTGTCACTTCCTTCCAATGGCCCGTCTTCTTCGTGTCACGACCCGACGATGTCTAATGCTCTTTAGAACTTCCTTGATGATGAAAGTAAGATCCAATCTCTTCCTTGAAGTCCTTAGATGAATAGAGGAGGCTTAGAATGAAAAAACGCAAAAAATGGCGCTCAAAAAGACTTAGAAACGAAGTGTGTATCCGACTGTTTTCGCGGAGCAGCTATTTATAGACAGGTGCAGATTTTCAATGCGCACGATCAGTAGCGCATGACCAGTGGTCGTGTGCACTATGTCCAGTGGTCGTGTGTATGCCTGGCCGGCCCATTTCTAAGTGAGAATTAATGCACGATCAGTGGCGCACAACCAGTGGTCGTGCGCACTTTGTCTAGTGATCGTGCATAGTGTTCCTGTGCAGTTTTTACACCCCGGAACAATCGCACGACCCCTGTATCAACATTGGACTTCATCGGGACACTAAAATGGGCATTCCACACATTCTCAAATATATAAATTAAATTGCAACATAAAGCATGATTAAGATAGACATGAAAATACACCGAAACGGGCCTAAAAGTGCACTTAGCATGGAATGAAGTATAGAGAACAAATATGAGTGATTATGGATCTAATATGTAGTGCATTGACTAAAATACCGGCCCAGATGAGTCCGAAAAATAGTGTAAATATCGGACTCATCACACCCCCAGACTTACATGTTTGCACGTCCCGAGCAAACTACTCTCGGCGGATGGGAAAAATAAGGGTTAGAAAGGTGATTGTGGCTAGGAGTAATATGCGAAATCAAATAATCATGTGCATAAAACTCTCATAGAAGAAATTTCTACTATGCAAAGTAATTTACAAATATCTAAAATAGTAAATAAGAGATTAGTTTACTCATAAGCTGAACGAAGTGTGATCTGCCAGTCACGTGTAGGGAGAATGTAGAGACACGCTCAGACGAGTATTTCGAAAAATACGGGATACAGAACTAACTCCACCGAAATCCATCGGTGTCGGGAGCCATAAGCTCGCACTTTCGCACTCTCTCCACGGCATTAGGTAAAACTACACACAAGTCAATAGGGCTTTGGGGTAAATATGTGGCTTAGGTTGCGGTAGGATATACAATGATAAACTCGGAGGCTAACGCACCTAACACATTTGAGCAATACAATTTGTAAACCCCGGCAACAAATAAAGGTGATTTGTTCATCGCCAACACCGAATATAAAGTAAATCCTATCAAACAATTCAGAATTTCTGAATTAGAATATAAAGCTCGGTTTTTTTCTTTTGAAGCGCTAATCTTTTCAATTATCAGCTCACTAATACTTTTTTATTTTATTTTATTTTCTTCGACTTAAGCAATCCAAATGTGTATCCATAAATAACAGCACAACACAATAATCAGTTATACTATAAAGCTCAAAACATGTGCGCATATAGGTTTGGTAATCTTGGCTTAAGCGAGAGCGGTGGAGCTAAATAGAAAAGGTGGGATAGGCTCAAAATTGGTTAGCAAGGGTGAATTTCTGGTTTTGGTTCAAAGCTCAAACGGTCCAAAGAATGGCCTACATCATGCTAATGAGTTAGAACTACCCGGTGCCTATGTTTCGAGAGTCGCTGGGGGCTAGTTCTTAGCCACCGAGAAAGATAACTCTTTCTCCCGACTCGAGAAATACGAATCTAGCGTTCGGTACCAACTCACCTACACTACCGGTAGATCTGCACAGGTTCATGCTTTGAGTAAAATAAAACTCTAATTACTAGATTAGATAAGAATAAAGATACAAAGCATGAAAATAGAGACAACTTCTTGATGCGCAAATCTCGCAAACAAATATAGGCGGTAGCTAGACTGCGGCACAAAATGGCAATGTACCGATCATTCAAGTAATATAAAATGAGGAGCAAATCCCCAAGTATCGATCTCGAAGGAACACAGTAAGGTGGAGTTTACTTTTGAGGAAGGACTTGAGATCGAAGTTCTTTAGGTCGGACAGATGCTAAAGTGGGTGATTTGGATTGTGGAAAATAAAAGAAAACAACTACAACTACTCCTATGCAATGCCGCTATGCAATGCTTCGCCAGGCGGGATGGAAAACTACATGAGCCGCTATGCACCGATTCGCAAGGGCGAGTGGACGAGTAGGCAAGCGGATGGAGTGGTAAGTGCGGAATCGAACCGTGCAGGCCTTGAGCGCACTACTTTGTTAGGCGAATGGATTACACGGGCCGCTATGCCACGCTTCGCTAGGCAGATGGAAGAGTAGGCACATGGATGGAGTGAGTCGCACCGGTGGAGTCGAGGTGGATTACACTGCCATTAACACCGCTTAGCTTGGAGGATGGAAGAGTAGTCTTACGGAATGGGCGAGTAGGCTAGCGTAATGGAGTGAATGGTGATGACGGATGTGGAAGATGGAATGGGGGCGCACCTCATACACACATATGAATAATATAAACTCATAAACATGAGATAAACATTACAAAGCCAGATTCATAGTGCACATCATCAAAAGATAGAGAAATCTAGCATTTACAACTACCAGTACAAAGAAAGAGAAAGCAAGGAATCGACCCAATCCGAAGCCTTGTTGAAGATTCACGGTTGGAATCGCTGGGTTGTCAATCCGCGTCAAAGTTTGGTCCTCAACTGCGTCCGGGGTAGAGAAGGCTGTCATTACCTTCCAATGGCCCGTCTTCATTGTGTCCCCATCCGACTGCACAACAAAGCTTCCTTCTCCTTGGATAATGGTGGATGTAGGGCTAGATTCCTCTCCTTGGAGCTCGACGATGATGGAGGAGGCCTAATGGGGCGGAGAACCTGCGGAAAGGGCGAAAATGGTGGACTGCGGAGCAAAAGTCGATCCTCTCTTAGGGCAGAAATCTGCGCTTTTATAGAGAATAATCAGAAATTTGGTCACGTACGGTCGAACGCACGACCGTGCGTGAACCGTGCGATATTAATCAAGAGCAAGGTCCAGGAAGACGAAGCAGACGTGCCCATGCATTTTACTCACGCACAGTCGAAGCCGACCGTGCGTAAAAACACATGACTAAATTCAGAATGCTACTTTGGGCCATAGATGAGAGCGCACGATCGCAGCCGACCGTGCATCAAGAAAACGCACGACCGTGCGATTCATGCAGACATGAAATCTGGGAAAAATGGATGTTCTACCCACCTGCACAGCACCAAACAGTAATCACATAGCTGGGAATACCCTTCCAGCTCAATCCAAATATAGAAAAAGGGTTGGGGAACATCATCTGCTTACCCCCAACAAACATAGCGCGCAATTGTACACCAAAATGGGATCAAAGAGTGCACTTTGTGAAGAAATGTGTTCAAGTGAAATATAAGCAATAAAGGACTAAAAGTGAAGTGCATATACATGAAAATAAGCCCAAATGAGTCCAAATATGTGTATATAAATGGGACTCATCACACCCCAAGACTTACCTGTTTGCACGTCCCGAGCAAACAAATTCTAAGCAAGCGGGGAAAGAAAAGTAGATGGCTTAGAAATACACATCAGAGTACCATGCGAAGTCGCATGCTCACGTGCATAAGAAAGATAATAGAGAAGATTTCTCATTATACACAAACAGTTTATAGATTTCTAAAAGAGTAAAAGCATATTACAACCACTCAAAATGGTGAACTACGGTGAATCATCCGGTCACGCATACAGAGAAAGTAAACTAAGCGCTGAGATGAGCATTGCTCAAGATTGGGGTGCCGGACAATCTACACCAAATCCACCGGTGTCGGTGACCTAAGGCTCGCCCGGTCACATTCTCTCCACGACACTAGATTGGTTCATAGCGTGAGTCGGTAGGACTTTAGGTTAGAGATGGGGCTTGGGTTTCGGTGAGGTAGACAAAGATTGACACAGAGGCTAAGCACACCTAACCCAACATGAGCATAAGGTAGATCTACCCGCACGACTATAAATAAACAAGTGCACCACACCCCCAGACTTAGACTTTTGCAACATAGGTGTGTGCACCGCCTACTCCCAATACATAATTTTTCTAAACGATTTTCTATAAAACTCATTTTTCTTTTTCACCCTTTTTTTCTTCATCTTTTTCTATCTTTCCTTTTCTTGTCTTTTTCTTTCATCATATTTTTCAAATGAGCATATCCACAATTTCACAAAATAAACACCACAATCAGCACCCACCAAAATGTAAATACAACTATAACTAAAGTTCTGATTTGGGTGTGCGACTAGGTTAAGCTTTTAATCTTTTGGTGAGATAATAGTTGAGCTGAATCAAGAGGAAGGGGTAGGCACAAAGGGGCTAGCAATGGTAGACGATATCAGGAATGGCACAAAGGCTCAACCGGGCCAAAATACGGCCTACGTCATTCTCACGCACTAGAACTATCCTATGCCAATGTTTCAAGAATCGCTTGGGGCAAGTTCTAGCCACCGAGAAAGATTCTCCTTTCTCCCGACTCAAGCAATATGAGTCTAACGATCATTTACACACATCCCTATGCTACTGTTTGATTCACGCCGGGTTCACCATTTGAGTAGAGTAAACAACATTTACACTAATAGAAAAATATAAAACCATAAGTATAAAAAGAAGTCTAATCTACACAAATTCCTATGCAGCCGAGCACTCGACTAGGAGCACTACTGGAGTCAACATTTTACTCTGCTACATAGTCCTAAGCCAGCACCTAGACTTTCCAAAATATGCAGAAGAATTAAATTCAACTCATAGCACGCATACAGATGAGTACACGCTCAAGTGGGTGCTGTGGTGTGCGGTAATGATGAGCAATACTAAATAAATGAGATAAAGTTACTTCTAGTATGCAATGCAACATGTGCGTGCACAGTGGGTAACGAGAAGCAGCTCTCCCCCAGACTTAATCTAAACAATCCAACACAAGATATAACCATAAAATTCAAAATGAAGTCTAGGGAAAGAGAGTACCCAATGCTCAGTAATGAGCATACCAGAAGATTGGCGTGTAAACCAAGAAAAAGCTGCAGCATCCGCCATCCAGAAGAAAGACCTGCAGGGGAGACTATTGGGTTTTCTATACCCCTCAAAAGGGATGACATATCAAATATGCGCAACGGAAATAAACAAGACAACCAAAAAGAAGCTAACGGATCTTGTGGTTTTCATGATTCAAGAGAATAAGCAAAGCAAATACAATATACCTTCGCGGGATTGAGTCAATACTCAACCAAGGTGCTCCAAGAGGAATCTGAAATCTGCCTTTGAGTTCTTCAAGAATCGAAATGGATCGATCCCTCTACAGAAGTCCACACAAGCAAAGGAGAACCCTAGCTTCTTGTCGTACAAGAACTAGGTCGGAGAAGGAAGCTCTCAACATCCCCACGGACTGCTAGATCCGAACCAGGAGAGGCGGCGACCGACGGCGGCGACCAGCTGCGGCGGAAGGACGATCGGCGGAAGGAACGAGAACGATCGGAACACTTCCATCTTTTGATCTCTCGCAAAAAGGCTCGATCTGAAAACCGTATTTTCGAAGCCGTAATAACGTTCATTTTATACGCAAGGCATAAAATAGGCTATCCGCAGACCAGAGGGAAAAAACAGAATATCTATCCAAATTTACATTCGCCGAATTCGACTAATCACTATAACCGAATTCGACTCAGATTCGGCGAAACCATTTCGATGAATTCGTCTATATAAATTCGGCTATATAAATTTGGCGAAACCCTTTCGTCGAACTGACCTGATTCGGCTAAACCCTTCAGTCGAATCTGTAATAAATTTGGTTAATCATATTAGCCGAATTTCATTAGTCGAATCAACATAATTCGGTTAATCACATTAGCCGAATTTGACACAATTCGGTTAAACCCTTTAGCCGAATTTGTCATGTAAAAACTCATTCGTTTAAACCCTTTAAACGATTTACCGTTGAGACATTCTCAACTTAATTCCAAGAAGTCACAGGATTGGTCCTCCACTCATATCCAATATGAGTAAGGTCAACACAATCCTTTCTCCAACTTCTCCAAACGCTTTTATGTGCGACCCTATAGGCTCATATTGCGTTGGCAGTAAGACTAACTGTTGATTGCTTTGAGATCACCTCAGAAACTCCAACAGTCTCCCACTTGATCACAAAGTATCAACAAAAGTCTCACAAAAAATGAGCGGCATCTAGCAATACATCATTGCTACCCAAGCAATAAGAGTTCATAACTCAACAAGTCTGTCATGACCAATGTATCAGTGTTATCAAGTCCCTTTATCCTTTACATCCGGATAGAACTAGAGGCATGGACCGTGTCACCCTCATAATCGTTCAATCCTAGTTTCTTGATCCAGAATAGACTGTCTGAAAATTGGTGAGCTCAATATCATATATTGACTCTACCAAGCATGGCCATGCATTTCTCAGTCTCATTCCATCAAGGGGCCCATGGATGTAACTCCTATCATATAGGAGGACAAATCCCATATCTGCTCACACACAAACATCCAAATGATTCGTAACATACCCAACAACCACCCTTATCGTCAACCATTCTCAAGAGAAGACTTTAGATGGCATCAAAGTACGCTCTTCCTAACTCGATGAATGCTGTGACTTCAGGTCAAAGAACCACAAACATCATTGCCAGCTGAGATCTACTTATGACACGTTCATTTAGCAATCCACAAAGTAATCTCAAGGTGGGTCTGTCCAGTACAACTTGTTCACTAACAAGTACCCATGTGATGACTTGATATCACAATATCATGACCTATGAGAACCGGTCATCAGTCAATGCACATGCTGGTCTCAATGTATCATCATCGCCCTTAGCTTCTAAGATGATACTCCGACCAGGGACCATTTAAGAATGAAGCTTCTTATAAACATAGGCTCTCACATTCAAGTCACGTACTTGAATTCCTATGAAAGCAAACACTCTAAGGGCATTTATTATGCTAATTAATCTTATCAGACAGATATAAATGACATAATAAAAGAACTTGCCATAAATATAAAATGAAATACATAGCACATATTACAATTCATCCAATGAACAAACAACCAACAAATATGCAATCCACAAGGCTCCCACTAAAGATAATCATTCAGGTATCTAATACCCATTGATCTAACACGACCATCATGCTTCTTTTGCACAAGAGGCTTTGACAGTGGATCCGCTATATTTTCTTCAGTCGGTACTCTGCATATGCTCACATCTCCTCGATCGACAATCTCTCGAATAAGATGGAAGCGCCGAAGTATTTGCTTGGAGCGCTGATGAGATCTAGGTTCCTCAGATTGTGCAATTGCACCGTTGTTGTCACAGTAGAGAACTACGGGATCAACAATGCTAGGAACTACATCAAGCTCGCTGATGAATTTCCTAATCCACACAGCCACCTTCGCCGCATTCACTGCAGCGATATACTCGGCCTCAGTTGTAGAATCAGCAACTGTCTCTTGCTTGGAACTCTACTAGCTTACAGCTCCTCCATTAAGGCAAAACACAAAACCTGACTGTGACTTTGAGTCATCTCTGTCAGTCTGGAAGCTTGCATCCGTGTAACCCTTTACAACGAGCTCTTCCTCTCCACCAAACACCAAGAATGTATCCTTAGTCCTTCTCAAGTACTTTAGGATATTCTTGACAGCTATCCAGTGACCATCACCAGGATCAGACTGATACCTGCTAGTCATGCTTAAAGCATATGAGACATCGGGTCGAGTACATAACATTGCATACATGATTGATCCAATTGCCGAAACATATGGAATCAACTTCATGCGGTCCTTATCTTCCAAAGATTTTGGACATTGGTCCTTAGAGAGACTCACACCATGTGACTTGGGTAAGAATCCTTTCTTGGACTCAAGCATGTTGAACCGTTTCAACACCTTGTCAATGTATGTACTTTGGGTCAAACCCAGCAACTTCTTCGATCTATCTCTATAGATCTTAATACCAAGTATATAAGTCGCTTCACCCAAGTTTTTCATAGAAAAGCACTTCCCTAGGTTGTTCTTAACAACTTGCATGGTTGGAATGTCATTCCCGATCAACAGTATGTCATCTACATACAATATCAGGAAGACAACAATGCTCCCACTAATCTTCTTGTAAACACAAGGCTCATCTTTGTTCTTGATGAAACCAAACTCTTTGATCTTCTCATCAAAACGCAGATTCCAACTTCGAGAAGCTTGTTTCAATCCATAAATGGATCGACTCAACTTGCATATTTTAGTGGCTTCACTTGGAGATACAAAACCCTCGGGTTGTGTCATATACACTTCCTCAAGGAGGTTTCCATTAAGGAAAGCCATTTTGACATCCATTTGCAGATCTCGTAGTCATAATACGCAGCAATAGCAAGTAGAATTCTGATGGACTTGACCATGGCCACAGGGGAAAAGGTCTCATCATAGTCAACACCATGAATTTGCCTGAAACCTTTGGCCACCAGCCGGCCTTTGAATGTTTGTACATTCCCATCCATGTCGGTCTTCTTCTTGAAGACCCACTTGCACCCTATGGGTCATACCCCTTCAGGTGGTTCCACCAAAGTCCAAACTTGGTTTGTGTACATGGAGTCCATTTCAGATTTCATGGCCTCAAGCCACTTCTCGGAGTTTGGTCCATTCACAGAATCTTGGTAGGTTGCGGGCTCATCATCATGATCCATAAGAAACACATTACCTATTTGAGTCATGAGAAATCCATATCTCTCAGGCTCAAATGTTGGCCTACCAGATCTACGTAGGACTTGTGTTTCTTGAGCAGACTCTCCTGCTACAACTTCTTATAGACCTTGCTCAGGTTCCAATTCCGGTTCGTTCATTGTTTGTGGCTCTTGAACTTCTTCAAGTTCTACCTTTTCAGTCTTTCTGGATAAGAACTCATTCTCCAAAAAAACACCAGTCCTTGCGACAAACACTTTGCCCTCAGACGGTAAGTAGAAGTAGTATCCTTTGGTTTCCCTAGGATACCCCACTAGATAACATTTATCCGATTTGGGTTCCAGCTTGTCAGGCATTTGACGTCGCACGTATGCTTCACAACCCCAAATCTTGATGAACGACATACTAGGACGCTTCCCAGTCCATATCACATATGGTGTCTTTAGAACCGTTTTCATTGGAACTCGATTTAGTGTGAAAGCAGTAGTCTCTAAAGAAAAACCCCAAAAGGAAACGGGCAAATCTGCATGACTCATCATCGATCGCACCATGTCGAACAAGGTACGATTCCTCCTCTCAGAAACACCATTATGTTGAGGTGTTCCGGGCGGAGTGACCTGTGATACAATACCACACTCTTTCAGATGATCACGAAACTCATGACTCAGATATTCACCACCTCGATGAGATCGGAGTGCTTTTATCCTTTTTCCCAGTTGGTTCTCCACCTCATTTTTAAACACATTGAACTTTTCAAAGGTCTCGGATTTGTTCTTCATAAGAAGCATGTATCCGTATCTACTGAAATCATCAGTAAATGTAACGAAGTAGTAGAACCCACCTCTAGCCATAGAACTCATGGGTCCGCATACATCACTATGTATTATACCCAAGAGATCATTAGCCCTCTCATTACAACTAGTGAAAGGAGTTTCATCATCTTGCCCAACAAAAATGACTCGCATCTCTCAAATGATTCATAATTAAATGAGTCCAGTAGTCCATCTTTATGGAGCTTGGATATGCGTTTCTCGTTTATATGGCCTAAACGACAATGCCAAAGGTACGTAGGATTCGAATCATTTGTTTTTAGTCTTTTAGTATTTTCTATGTTATAGATCGGATGGTTTAAGTTCAGAACATATAAACCATTAAACATTTGGGCAACGCCATAACAAACATCATTCTTATAAATTGAACAATAATAGTTCTTAATTACGAAAGAAAAACCAATCATGTCCAAACATGAAATATAAATAATGTTTCTAGTTATGGACGGAATATAATAACAATTATCTAGTTCTATTACAAGCCCTGTGGGCAAAGAAAGACAGTAAACACCAACGACGACGGCAGCAACTCTTGCTCCATTCCCGACAGGCAGGTCTACCTCCCCTTTACCCAGCATTCTTCTCCTTCTCAGTTCCTGCACATTTATACAAATGTGAGAACCACATCCAGTATCCAACACCTAGGATGAAGGAGCAGAAAGGTTTATTTCTATAACAAAAATACCTGAAGTAGAAGTCATACTTCCCTTCTTCTTCTGCAGATCTTCTAGATACTGAGGACAGTTCCTCCTCCAGTGCCCTGCCTTACCACAATGGTGGCACTTCCCTTCCTTAGCCAAACCTTTCCTTTTCAGTGCAGAAGACTTGGGATCAAGAGGAGACTTAGATCCAATCTTCGTCTTCTTAGATACCTTGGCCTTGCCCTTGCTCTTATGCACCATCAATATGGGGTTGGAAGGCTTGACCTTCTTCATGTTATTCTCAGCAGTTCTCAACATGCCAAGGAGCTCGGGCAGTGTCTTTTCTATTTCATTCATGTTATAGTTTAAGACGAACTGCTCATAACTGTCTGGCAACGATTGCAGGATCAGATCCGTGGCCAACTCTTGGCCCATGGGAAAACCCAGTTTTTCAAGGTTCTCTATATACCCAATCATCTTGAGTACGTGAGTCCCTACTGAGTCTCGAGCTCCCATTTTGCACTAGAATAATGCCTTGGATAAGTCAAACCTCTCTTGCTGGGCTTGCCCCTCGAACATTTTCTTGAGGTGCCCGATTTTCTCATAACCACACATGCTCTCGTGTTGCTTCTGAAGCTCAGAGGACATGGTAGCAAGCATAAGGCATTCCACATCCAAGGTATCATCCTGATACTTCTTTTAAGCATCTCTATCTGCTCTCGAAGCATTTCCGGTCGGCTCTGTGGGGGATTCACCTTCCAAGACATAGAGCTTGCGCTCTTGCCTGAGAACAATTCTCAGGTTTCTATACCAGTCAAGGAAATTTGTCCCATTTAGCTTATCCTTCTCAAGGATCGCTCTCAGGGACAAGGCGGAGTGAGATCCACTTGCCATGGATATTCTACAAGGAATTTTGCAAAGTAAAATTTTAGTACTATATTTCAAAATACCTTTTATATATTTTTAATAAGGACTTTTATTAAAGAGCTCCCACTATTTTAATCAAATCAATAACCCTTTATATCGATTCAGAGAGTTTATGCGAGCTACTCTCTTAGTGGACAAGATCCGTATTTCACCAACACCACGAGTCCGCTTTGGCATTCCTCTCATAATGCGGTTATTTAGGTAGACAACATTTGTCAATTGCATCACTATGCAACTCTTGTATGGTTGGTGAATAACTCTTTATTCGCATCCATCATATGGAGCATGCCAACCCTATGCCTCTAGGCACTCAACTTTTGAGGTCACCTAGTTAAGTTAGACCCGATGTCGACAGTGGGATATCACAAGTATCCGCTCGCACCCTTACCAATATAGATTAATGCACCTTGCTTTGGCAAGCCCACACTTCATCGATCGAGGAAGGAAGAGTATCATCCATCGGAAGGCATCCGAATACTTAATATTAGATAAGGGATTTTTATTTCAAGTGATTAACATTTTAATCATGATTAACATTTAATCACAGTGCACAATCAGAAAATAAAATTACAACATTCACATTCCAGATACATCCCAGATATGCACAAAAATAGTCTATCAACACTTTGACAAAACAGGGCTAAATCTGAGCATTTAGAACACTTCTAAATCTCCAGATTTACATGCATTGGACATAAGAGCAACAACTCCACAAGTGCAGTAGACAAGCTCGTCTCTCATGTCAGATTCAATAATCTAAACATTTGGTTTCACAAACCATTTTGAGGGATGGTTACTGCAGAGGAGAAAGAACCTCTAAACATGAAAATCGCACCGCAATCACATGCGTTCCTAGCGGGGTTCAAAGGGGTCGCACCCCTAGCGGGGTCTTAGGGGCAGAGCCCCTAACGGGGTCCAAGGGGCAGCGCCCCTGGCGGTGGTATTCCAAGAAGAAATGTGATATTCCAAGAAGAAATTAGGGCATTAAGAACGCTTCTAAATGTCCCAATTTACACGCACTTGACCGCAACCTAGCTCCGATACCACTGTTGGGTTTTCTATACCCCTCGAAAGGGATGACATATCAAATATGCGCAGCGGAAATAAACAAGAACAACCCAAAAGAAGCTAACGGATCTTGCTATTTTCATTATTCAAGAGAATAAGCAAAGCAAATACAATATACCTTCGCGGGATTGAGTCAATACTCAACCAAGGTGCTCCAAGAGGAATCCAAAATCTGCCTTTGAGTTATTCAAGAATCGAAATGGATCGATCCCTCTACAGAAGTCCACACAAGCAAAGGAGAACCCTAGCTTCTTGTCGTACAAGAACTAGGTCGGAGAAGGAAGCTCTCAACATCTCCACGGACTGCTAGATCCGAACCAGGGGAGGCGGCGACCGATGGCGGCGACCAGCGGCGGCGGAAGGACGATCGGCGGACGGAACGAGAACGATCGGAACACTTTCGTCTTTTGTTCTCTCGCAAAAAGGCTCAATCTGAAAACCGTATTTTCGAAGCCCTAATAACGTTCATTTTATACGCAAGGCATAAAATAGGCTATCCGCAGACCAGAGGGAAAAAACAAAATATCTGTCCAGATTTACATTCGCTGAATTCGACTAATCACTATAACCAAATTCAACTCAGATTCGGCGAAACCATTTCGACGAATTCGTCTATATAAATTTGGCTATATAAATTCGACGAAACCCTTTCGTCGAACTGACCTGATTCGGCTAAACCCTTCAGTCGAATCTGTAATAAATTCGGTTAATCATATTAGCCGAATTTGATTAGACGAATCAACATAATTCGGTTAATCACATTAGCCGAATTTGACACAATCCGGTTAAACCCTTTAGCCAAATTTGTCATGTATAAACTCAATCGTTTAAACCCATTAAATGATTTCCCGTTGAGACATTCTCAACTTAATTCCAAGCAGTCACAGGATTGGTCCTCCACTCATATCCAATATGAGTAAGGCCAACACAATCCTTTCTCCAACTTCTCCAAATGCTTTTATGTGCGGCCCTATAGGCTCATATTGCGTTGGCAGTAAGACTAGCTGTTGATTGCTTTGAGATCACCTCAGAAACTCCAACAGAGACAGCTCCAAACAAAAGAAAATATAAATACTAAATTATTAGCGGATTAGAGAAATATAAAACAACCAAAGCTGGGTTGTCTCTGTTGGGTTTTTCTACAACCATACATCGTATGTAGGCGCAGCGGAAATAAAGAGAAACAACCCAAAAAGATTCAGATCGGGCCATGAACATTGATTCAAGAAGTTAATAAAATTGCTAGGTATGAAATTACCTTTGTGGGATTGGATCAAATCCAACCTAGATGCTCCAAGAAGAAGATTCCTGTCGGCGGAAAAGAGAGTTCTCACGTAGAATAATGTCTACGTCTCTACAGCAGTCCACACGAGCCGGGAGAAGAAGACTGCACTTTGCGCTTCCACGGATTGCTAGATCCGCTTCAGGAAGAACAACACCGGCGACAATCGTCGGAGAGGAGGTCGGCGGAGGCGAATGGGCGACGGAACTCTTCCGTCGGCTAGGGCGAGAGGCGGAACTCTTCCGTCGGCTGGATTCCTTCGTATGTCTTAAGAACCCTAAAAGAAGATCTATTTATACCCAAAGCATAAACAGTCTTCTTAGAAGAATCGCTATCCGCAGAACACACAACAGAATTGGGGTTTCTGTTACAATTCATAGGGATTCCACGGAACAGCATTCGTCGAGTTTTCACGGGATAATTCGACGAATTCCGACGAATCACATCAGACGGCAATATTTGCCGAGTTAATGATCTCTGTAACAATTCGTCGAGTTTCCACGGAACAATCCGACGAATCCGACGAATCATATCAGATGGCAATATTTGCCGAGTTAAGGGTCTCTGTGATAATTCGCCGAGTTTCCACGGAACGATCCGACGAATCCGACGAATCATATCCGACGAATTCCGATGAATCCGACGAATCATATCTGACTAATTCCGACAGCAACATTTGCTTTACCTCCCCGATTCTATATGGTGATTGGTAACCTTTACCAACACAGTCAATCTTCCAACTTCTCCACATGCTCTTATGTGCGACCCTGCAGGCTCATATCGCGTTGGCAGTGAGATTACATGTTTGACCACTTCTAGATCACAATGGTAACTCCAACAGTCTCCCACTTCATCTTGAAAGTATCAAACAAAAACCTCACAAACAATGAGCGGCATCTAGCAATGCATCATTGCTCCCCAAGCAATAAGAGTTCATAACTCATAAGCCTTTATGACCAATGTTCCAGTGTTGTCTTTGTCCCTTTGTCCCTTACATCCGGAAAGAACTAGAGGCATGGACCGTGTCACCCTCATAATAGCTCAATCTAAGTTTCTTGATCTAGAACGGACTTCCAGAGAATGGTGAGCTCAATATCACATATTGACTCAACCAAGCATGGCCATGCATTTTTCAGTCCAATTCCATCAAGGGGCCCATGGATGCAACTCCTGTTATATTGGAGGACAAATCCCATATCTGCTCACACCCAAACACCCAAATGATTCATAACGTACCCAACGACCACCCTTATCATCAACCTTCTTCAAGGAAGACTTTAGATGACATCAAAGCGCGCTCTTCCTCACTCGATGAATGATGTGACTTCAGGTCAAAGGACCACAGCACCATTGTCAAATGAGACCTACTTGTGACACATTTAAGTAACAATCCACAAAGTAGTCTCAGGTTGGGTCTGTCCAGTACAACTTGTTCACTAACAAGTACCCACGTGATGACTTGATATCACAATATCATGACCTGTGAGAACCGGTCATCAGTCAACACACATGCTAGTCTTAATGTATCATCATCACCCTTAGCTTCTACGATGATACCTCGACCAGGGACCTTTTAAGAATGAAGCTTCGAAATCATAGGCTCTCACATTCAAGTCACGTACTTGATGTCCTATGGAAGCGAACATTCTAAGGGTATTTATCACGAATTTTATTCTATCATATAGAAACAGTATATCATAATAAAAGAACTTGCCATTAATTGTAAAAAGAAATAATTGGTACACAATTCATCATATGAATAAATAATAAACAGCCAACAGAATATATATTTTACATGCAACCCACAAGACTCCCACTAGAGTTGATCACTCAGGTATCGTATACCCATTGATCTAGTATGACCATCATGCTTTCTCTGCGCGAGAGGCTTTGTCAGTGGATCTGCAATATTCTCCTCAGTCGGCACTCTACAAATGTTCACATCTCCTCGTTCTACTATCTCACGAATAAGATGGAACCGCCGAAGTATATGCTTGGAGCGCTGATGGGATCTACGTTCCTTAGATTGTGCAATTGCACCATTGTTATCACAGTAGAGAACTACGGGACCAACAATGCTAGGAACTACATCTAGCTCGCCGATGAATTTCCTAATCCATACAGCCTCCTTCGCTGCATTTGCCGCAGCGATATACTCGCCCTCAGTTGTAGAATCAGCAACTGTCTCTTGCTTGGAACTCTTCCAGCTCACATCTCCTCCATTCAGGCAAAACACAAACCCTGACTGAGACTTTGAATCATCCCTATCAGTTTGGAAGCTGGCATCCGTGTAACCACTTACAACGAGCTATTCCTTTCCACAATACACCAAGAATACATCCTTAGTCCTTCTCAAGTACTTCAGGATATTCTTTACGGCTATCCAGTGACATTCACCGGGTTCAGACTGATACCTGCTAGTCATGCTCAAAGCAAAAGAGACATCGGGTCGAGTACATAACATTGCATACATGATTGACCCAATTGCCGAAGCATATGGAATCAACTTCATGCGGTCCTTATCTTCACAAGATTTTGGACACTGGTCCTTAGAGAGATTCACACCATGAGACATGGGCAAAAATCCTTTCTTGGACTCAAGCATGTTGAACCGCTTCAACACCTTCTCAATGTACGTACTCTAGGTCAAACCCAGCAACTTCTTCGATCTATCTCTATAGATCTTAATACCGAGTATGTAAGTCGCTTCACCCAAGTCCTTCAAAGAAAAGCAGTTCCCTAGGTTGTTCTTAACAACTTTCAGGGCAGGTATGTCATTCCCGATCAGCAGTATGTCATCTACAGACAATATCAGGAAGACAACAATGCTCCCACTGATTTCCTTGTAAACACACGGTTCATCTTCATTCTTGACAAAACCAAACTCTTTGATTTTCTCATCAAAATAAAGATTCCAACTTCTAGAGGCCTGTTTCAATCCATAGATGGACCTATTCAGCTTGCATATTTTAGTGGCTTCATTTGGGGATACAAAACCCTCAGGTTGTGTCATGTACACTTCCTCAAGGAGGTTTCCATTTAGGAAAGCCGTTTTGACATCCATCTGCCAGATCTCATAGTCATAATACGCAGCAATAGCAAGCAATATCCTAATGGACTTTATTATGACAACATGGGAAAAGGTCTCATCATAGTCAATACCATGAATTTGCTTGAAACCCTTAGCCACCAGTCGCCCTTTGAATGTCTGTACATTCCCATCCATGTCGGTCTTCTTCTTTAAGACCCACTTGCACCCTATGGGTCGTACCCCTTCAGGTGGTTCCACCAAGTTCCAAACTTGGTTTGTATACATGGAGTCCATTTCGGATTTCATAGCCTCAAGCCATTTGTCGGAGTCCGGTCCATTCATAGCCTCTTGGTAGGTTGCTGGTTCATCATCATGATCCATAAGCAACATATTACCTATTTGAGACACGAGAAATCCATATCTCTCAGGCTCAAATCTTGGTCTACCAGATCTACGTAGGACTTGTGTCTCTTGAGCAGGCTCTCTAGCTACAACATCTTGCAGTCCTGGCTCAGAATCCAATTCTGGTTCATTCACTACTTGTGGTTCTTGAACTTCTTCAAGTTCTACCTTTTGCGTCTTTCTTGACAAGAACTCTTTCTCCAAGAAGACACCCATCCTTGCGACAAACACTTTGCCCTCAGACTGTAGGTAAAAGTAATATCCTTTCGTTTCCTTAGGATATCCCACCAGATAACACTTATCTGATTTGGGTTCCAGCTTGTCAGGCATTTGACGTCGTACGTATGCCTCACAGCCCCAAATTTTAATGAATGAGATACAAGGATGCTTCCCAGTCCATATCTCATATGGTGTCTTTAGAACCGTTTTCGTCGGAGCGCGATTCAGTGTCTATGCAGCAGTCTCCAAAGCAAAACACCCAAAAAAAACAGGCAAGTCTGCCTGACTCATCATCGACCGTACCATGTCTAATAGAGTATGGTTTCTCCTCTCAGACACACCATTATGCTGCGGTGTCCTAGGTGGAGTGAGCTGTGATACAATACCACACTCTTTCAGATGATCACGGAACTCATGACTCAGGTATTCGCCACCTCGATCAGATTGGAGTGCTTTAACCTTTTTACCCAATTGGTTCTCCACTTCATTCTTAAATTCTTTGAACTTTTCAAAAGTTTCGGATTTGCACTTCATAAGATACACGTATCCGTATCTACTGAAATCATCAGTAAATGTAACGAAGTAGAAATACCCACCTCTAGCCATAGAACTCATGGGTCCGCATACATCACTATGTACTATACCCAAAAGATCCTCAGCCCTCTCAGTATAACCAGTGAAAGGGGCTTTAGTCATTTTTCCTAATAAACAAGACTCGCATCGCTCAAATGATTCATAATCAAATGAGTCCAATAGTCCATCTTTATGGAGCTTGGATATGCGCTTCTCGTTTATATGGCCCAAACGACAATGCCAGAGATATGTAGGATTTGAGTCATTTGTTCTTAGTCTTTTATTATTATCTACATTATAGATCGGATGGTCCAGGTTTAAAACATAAAGACCATTAAACAATTGAGCTACAGCATAACAAACATCATTCTTAAATATAGAACAACAATTTTTCTTAATTATAAAAGAAAATCCAATCATGTCTAAGCATGAAATGGATATAATGATTCTATTTATGGCTGGAACAAAATAACAATTATTAAGTTCTATTACAAGCTCACTGGGTAAAGAAAGACGGTAAACCCTACGGCTACAACAGCAACTCTTGCTCCATTGCCGACGCGCAGGTCCACCTCTCCTTTACTCAGCAATCTTCTCCTTTTCAGTTCCTGCACATTTGTACAAATGTGAGAACCACATCCGGTATCCAATACCCAAGATGAAGGAGCAGAAAGGTTTATCTCTATAACGTAAATATCCAAAGCGGAAGTCATACCTCCCATCATTTTCTGCAGACCCTCAATGTACGAAGGACAATTCCTCCTCCAATGACCAGCCTTGCCACAGTGGTGGCATTTGCCTTCCTTCACGGTGCTCTTCTTTTTCAGCGCAGAAGATTTGGGCTCAATATGTGACTTAGGTCCCACCTTCGTCTTCTTGAAGCCCTTGGCCTTACCCTTGCCTTCATGTACCATCAATATGGGACTAGCAGGCTTGGCCTTCTTCATGTTTATCTCGGCAGTTCGCAACATGCCTAGGAGCTCGGGCAGTGTCTTGTCTATTTCATTCATGTTGTAGTTCAAGACGAACTGCTCATAACTATCCGGCAACGATTGTAGGATAATATCTGTGGCCAACTCTTGACCCAGAGGAAAACCCAGTCTCTCCAGGTTCTCTATATACCCAATCATCTTGAGTACGTGAGTACCAACCGAGTCTCGAGCTCCCATTTTGCACTGAAATAATGCCTTCGTGACATTGAACCTCTCTTGACGAGCTTGCCCTTGAAACATTTTCTTTAGGTGCTCGTCAATCTCTGCACCCCATGTTCTCGTGTTGCTTCTGAAGCTCAGAGTTCATGGTGGCAAGCATAAGGCACTCGACGTCTAAGGCGTCATCGGTATACTTCTTATAAGCATCCTTATCAACACGGGACGAGTTCCCGGTTGGCACCTCGGGGGCTTCTTCTTCCAAGACGTAGAGCTTTCGCTCTTGCCTGAGAACAATTCTCAGGTTCCTATACCAGTCCATATAGTTCGTCACACTAAGCTTGTCCTTCTCAAGGATAGCTCTCAGGGACAAGGTGGAATGTGAACCACTTGCCATGGAATTCTACAAGAATTCATGCAGAATTTAATCAGTACCTTAATTTCAAAATACAATTTATTTTAATTTGGACTTCAATTAAATACTCCCACTATTTTATTTAAATTGATAACCCTCACTATAAATTCGGAGAGTCCATGCGAGCTACTCTCTTAGTGGACAAGATCCGTATTTCACCAACACCACGAGTCCGCTTTGGCGTTCCTCTCATAATGTGGTTATTTAGGTAGGCAACGCTTGCCAATTGCATCCTCATGCAACTCTTGTATGGCTGGTGAATAAATCCTTATTCGCATCCATCATATGGTGCATGCCAACCCTATGCCTCTAGGCACTCAACCTTTGAGGTCACCTAGTTAAGTTAGACCCGATGTCGACAGTGGGATATCACAATTATCCGCTCGCACCCTTACCAAGATAGATTAATGCACCTTGCTTTTGCAAGCCCACACTTCATCGATCGAGGCAGGAAGAGTGTCATCCATCGGAAGGCATCTGAACACTTAATATTTGATGAAGGGATTTTAATTTTTAATAATAGGTTAACACTTAACCATGATCAACATTTGATCAAAGTGCACATCCACAGAAAAACAAGCTTTCTAAAATCCACATGCATCCCTTATGTGCACAACATAAGACTATCAACCTTTGATAGATGAAAGGGCTAAATCTGGACATTTAGAACTCTTCCAAATCTTCAGATTTACATGCATTGGACAAAGGCAAAGACAACTCGACTTAAAGCAGTAGACAAGATCGTCTCTCATTGTTGGATTCAAAATCCAAAACAATACAAGGGTTCATTAACCACTTGAGGGACAATTACTGCTAAGGAGACAACAATTTCTAACAATTAGAAATTACCACGAAATCCCAGACGTTCTTGGTGGGGTTCCAAGGGGTCGCGCCCCTGGCGGGGTCTTAGGGGCAGAGCCCCTAACGGGGTCCAAGGGGCAGCGCCCCTGGCGGTGGTATTCCAAGAAGAAATCATGACATTTAGAACGCTTCCAAATACCTAGATTTGCACGTACTGAATAGCCTAACTTCTGAAACAACATTCATGACCGCAACCTCGCTCTGATACCACTGTTGGGTTTTTCTACAAGTATACATCGTATGTAGGCACAGCGGAAATAAAGAGAAACAACCCAAAAAGATTCGGATCGGGCCATGAACATTGATTCAAGAAGTTAATAAAATTGCTAGGTATGAAATTACCTTTGTGGGATTGGATCAAATCCAACCTAGATGCTCCAAGAAGAAGATTCCTGTCGGCGGCAAAGAGAGTTATCACGTAGAAAAATGTCTACGTCTCTACAGCAGTCCACACGAGCCGGGAGAAGAAGACTGCACCTTGCGCTTCCACGGATTGCTAGATCCGCTTCAGGAAGAACAACACCGGCGACAATCGTCGGAGAGGAGGTCGGCGGAGGCGAACGGGCGACGGAACTCTTCCGTCGGCTAGGGCGAGAGGCGGAACTCTTCCGTCGGCTGGATTCCTTCGTATGTCTTAAGAACCCTAAAAGAAGATCTATTTATACCCAAAGCATAAACAGGCTTCTTAGAAGAATTGCTATCCGCAGACCACACAGCAGAATTGGGGTTTCTGTTACAATTCGTCGGGATTCCACGGAACAACATTCGTCGAGTTTTCACGGGACAATTCGACGAATTCTGACGAATCACATCAGACGGCAACATTTGCCGAGTTAATGATCTCTATAACAATTCGACGAGTTTCCACAGAACAATCCGACGAATCATATCAGATGGCAACATTTGCCGAGTTAAGGGTCTCTGTGATAATTCGTCGAGTTTCCACGGAACGATCCGACGAATTCCGACGAATCCGACGAATCATATCTGACAAATTCCGACGAATTCCGACGAATCCGACGAATCATATCCGACGAATTCCGACAACAACATTTGCTTTACCTCCCCGATTCTATATGGTGATTGGTAACCTTTACCAACACAGTCAATCTTCCAACTTCTCCACATGCTCTTATGTGCGACCCTGCTGGCTCATATTGCGTTGGCAGTGAGATTACATGTTTGACCACTTCTAGATCACAATGGTAACTCCAACAGTCTCCCATTAGCGCTTTTGTTTACCGTTCTTAAGCTGGACTTAATACCTGTATTATGCAGTTTTATAGGATTGTCTAATCATAAAAGCAAAAGTTAATAAAGTTTACTAATTATTACACAACCAGCAGAGAAATCAATTATATGTTGATTTAAAGTGATAACTAGAAATGAAAGAAATGGGTCTGAAGACCCAGCAGTAGGGGTAGAAAGAAGGATTTATCCTCCATCCCCAAATCTCTTTCTTTTTCGCCTTCTTCTTCTCTTCTGACATTAGCTCGGGATATAAATATCTTTTGCCTCCCTGCAGCCAATCCTTCAAGGGAAACACCATCACTACACTATATTTTCCCCTGCGAGTATTGGTTTTCATCATTACCCAAAAATGGGTCAACATACTCAAAATTCTGCATGGATGGAAAAGAATAAGCATTAAAAATATCAGGAAGAGGAGATAAAGGTGGATCAGTAGTGGAGAGCATTTCAGATTCAGCTTCCCAAAGAATTGCCACTGCTGAATCCCCATGCACATGTTCATGAAAAGAAGGGTGGTCAGGAAATAAAATAGAAGAAAGATATAAATAATCGGTAATCATGGGAGTGATCCTGTTTTCACTCCCAGCAAAATCCAAGGATAGATCACTATCATCATTGTATGTATCATAGCGAGTGGAACCCGAGAACTCACGGGCCTCGGTGGAGAGTTGGACCTACTCGTCCTATGAGGAAGTGCAAACCTCCTCATCAGAAAGAGTATCCTCATCATCCCACCTTGGAGCAGCCTCAAGCTCAGAATCATCACCCTGCTCAATTACTTCGACAGGATCATAAAAAATGTGTGTAGAAAAATCATGCAAAGAAACTGGAGGAACAAAAAGTTTTCGTTCCTCCACAAAAAGAACCGCTAAGGCCTCTCCGATGGAAAGAATACTTTCCGCATCACACTCAGGTGCATCTAGGAGCTCCCATTCCTCTCCTTGTTGGCCAACAGATGAGTGATCATCATCACTAGGAGTGAAGCCATACACAGGGAGTGAGGAGTCCATGCACGAGATAAGCTCAGGAGTAGAGGGCACGATTGCCTCCATGGGTAAAGAATGAGTGATAGGGACAATGTTGTCATGAGTGAAGGAGCAGCGGTCAGGACTGAAAAGACTAGGACAATCCTTCAATTCATGACCCTCTCCTCGACACAACAAGCAAACAAAGTTCTTACACTGCGTAGCATTTAACTCCTTTATTTGGTCTATATAATAAACCATCTTATCGTAAGTGCTAGGAGAAATATCCCATGACGACATTTTCAATAATTAAAGCAGATAAAATGAAACAGAAATTCTTTGCAAGGAAATTTACACAAACTAATAAAACTCATTGAATTAAACTTGCCTAAAACTTTAAAATATGAGAGAGAAATAATAACAAACAATTAAAAAGCAAAAAAAAATAATAAGGCGGCTATACACACTGGAAGAACTACTATCTCTTGTCTCCCTCGACATCAAACTCACACGTCTGTGTTCCCGGGCAATGGCGCCAAAAACTTGATGCGCAAATCTCACATACCGCTATAGGCGGTAGCTAGACTGCGGCATGAAACGGTAGTATATCGATCGTTCAAGTAATATAAAATGAGGAGCAAATCCCCAAGTATCGAACTCGAAGGAACACAGTAAGGTGGAGTTTACTTTTGAGGAAGGACTTGAGATCGAAGTCCTTTAGGTCGGATGGATGCGAAAGGGGGTGATTTGGATTGTGGAAAATAAAAGAAAACAACTACAACTACTCCTATGCAATGCTTCGCCAGGCGGGATGGAAAACTACATGGGCCGCTATGCACCGATTCGCAAGGGCAGATGGACGAGTAGGCAAGCGGATGGAGTGGTAAGTGCAGAATCGAACTATGAAGGCCTTGAGCGCACTGCTTCGTTAGGCGAATGGATTACATGGGCCGCTATGCCACGCTTTGCTAGGCAGATGGAAGAGTAGGCACATGGATGGAGTGAGTCGCACCGGCAGAGTCGAGGTAGATTACACTGCTGTTAACACCGCTTAGCTTGGCGGATGGAAGAGTAGTCTTACGGAATGGGCGAGTAGGCTAGCTTAATGGAGTGAATGGAGATGACGGATGTGGATGATGGAATGGGGGCGCACCTCATACACACATATGAATAATATAAACTCATAAACATGAGATAAACATTACAAAGCTAGATTCATAGTGCACATCATCAAAAGATAGAGAAATCTAGCTTTTACAACTACCAATACAAAGGAAGAGAAAGCAAGGAATCGACCCAATCTGAAGCCTTATTGAAGATTTACGGTTGGAATCGCTGGGTTGTCAATCCACGTCCAAGCTCGGTCCTCAACTGCCTCAGGGGTAGAGAAGGCTGTCACTACCTTCCAATGGCCCGTCTTCTTCGTGTCACGATTCGGCCGCACATCCAAGCTTCCTTCTCCTTGGATAATGGTGGATGTAGGGCTAGATTCCTCTCCTTGGAGCTCGAGGATGATGGAGGAGGCCTAAGGGGGCGGAGAACCTGCGGAAAGGGCAAAAACGGCGGACTGGGCAGAGGAAAATTCGATCCTCTCTTAGGGCAGAAATCTGCGCTTTGATAGAGAATAATCAGAAATTTGGTCACGCACGGTCGAACGCACGACCGTGCATGAACCGTTCGATATTAATCAAGAGCAAGGGCCAGGAAGATGAAGCAGACGCGCCCGTGCATTTTACTCATGCACGGTCGAAGCCGACTGTGCGTAAAAATGCACGACTAAATTCAGAATACTACTTTGGGCCATAGATGAGAGCTCACGATCGCAGCCGACCATGCGTCAGGAAAATGCATGACCGTGCAATTCATGCAGACATGAAATCTGGGAAAAATGGATGTTCTACCCACCTGCACAGCACCAAACATCAATCACACAGCTGGGAATACCCTTCCAGCCCAATCTAAATATAGAAAAAGTGTTGGGGAGCACCATGTGCTTACCCCCAACAAACATAGCGCGCAATTGCACACCAAAATGGGATCAAAGATTGCACTTTATGAAGAAATGTGTTCAAGTGAAATATAAGCAATAAAGGACTAAAAGTGAAGTGCATATGCATGAAAATAAGCCCAGATGAGTCCAAATATGTGTATATAAATGGGACTCATCACTTCCACACAAAATTCTATGCAAAACATGAGTATTCGATTAGAACACTACTGGAGTCAACATCGTACTCCAAACCACAATTCTTAGCTAACACAATTGACTTCCCGGCTCCATTCCAAAAGGAAATTTGTCACGGTAGCAGTCGCAAGTAAGTGCGTGCATAGTGGGTGCAGTGTGTGCGTACCACATAAAAATTGATAAACTGAAATAAAGTAAAAGCTAAAATAATAACACTACCGGAATGTGTCTGTGCGTGCACGTGCATGGTTCTCACTCTCCCCCAGACTTACATGAAAGCATAATCTAAAATATGATTCTTTCTAAGGAGAAAGGGAGAGTGTACCCCATGCTCAGAAGTGAGCATACCGGAAGAATTGGCGTTAAGAATCTCTTCCGCAACAATCAACCGAGCTCCTGAAAGGTTAGCAAAAAACAAAACACAAGAACATCTGGAATAATAAACTAAGCAAGTGGAACTAGGAAGTTCCATTGGGTTGTCTCCCAAGAGCCCATTTGTTTTATGTCCTTAAGGTGGACCAAATACTTGTATAAAGTAGTTTATAAAGTCTAGGAATAAGCAAAAGTCAATAAATCCTAATTATTATTACACGCTCAAAACAAATCAACTATAAGATGATTTGAAGTAGTAACAACTAATGAAAGAAAAAGGTCCGGGGACCTGGTAGTAGGGGTGGAAATTAAGTAGGATGCTCAGCCTCCAACCCCAAATCTCCTCCTTTTTCTCCCTCTTCTTCTCCTCCAGTATTATGTCTTCAAAGAAAAACCGCTTGCCCCCTTGTAACCAATCCTCAAGGGGAAGCACCGACGATGATGAGGAAACAAGATGTTCCTTCATTGTACCTTCCTCATCCCGCCAGGCTTTCGGCTCCTCCATGCATAAGGTCTGATCAACCGGAGGAGGGGCATCCTGCATCCTCGTACATAAGAAAGGGGGTCAGGAAATAAATTGGAAGAAAAATTAAAAGAATCAAACAAAGGAGGAGTGATCCCGATTTCACTCCTGGCAGGTTCCACAAAAGACTCAATGCCGGTTGCAATAGAATCACTGCAGCCATAATATGAGCAGCTAGGAACTTCGATGATGAGTTGGACCTTCTCCTCCGGTGATGAGGTAGAAACCTCATCACTAAGGAAAATGTCCTCCTCAGTGCAACTCAGCATAGCTTCAGGCTCCATAGGCTTATCCTGCACATCTAAAAACTCGACAATAAGAGCAGAAGTTACATGCATACTGATACAAGAAAATATCTGAGTAGAAATAAGACTCAAGATAGAGTCTGATAGGAGTGAAGAAATATCCTCAGATACATAATCAACCGGAAAGGATGGCACAATGGAGGAAGAAAACTCCACAATGTCATCATAGTGATCAACAATGACACTGATCGATGCATTTGTTGTGCTCCCAAGATGACCCGGGGGCCTAACGTATGTGTAATCAGCGATGGAAGGAGCTGTTGAAATTATTGAAGTGGAGTGGAAGGTGGTCGGTGGTCTATTTATTGGTGATCACAGAGACCGCGCGGTCTCTGTGTTGGTGCCCTGCCGGTCTAGCTCTGGCGGTCTGCTGTGGTTGGTCGGTCTGTTCTTGTAAAGTTGCGGTCTCTTCCCGGTCTGATCTGCTTGGTTGGTCTATCTGCTTTGTAAGGAGACCGGGCGGTCTGTTATTGTGTAACTGTTGTGACCGGGCGGCTTATGCAGGTTGATCTGCCGACTTGTTTGAAGTCAGCTAGATGTTCTTGGTTTGCACTAGGCGATCTAAGGAAGGCGTGATGTGTGTTCGCGCGGCTTGTGCGCGGTTTGCTGCTGATCTGCGGTCTTGGATAGGATGTTGTCCAAGTGGTGTGATCGCGCAGTCTGCTCTGTGAGACCGCTCGCGATCTGATGGGTGGTGATTGTACCTCTCTTGCGGCGGTGACGACATCCGTCCTCTCGCCTATAAATAGGGGTGCAGGGCCCGTCATTCATAACTAGAACTGTAAGAACTAGAGCCTGAGTTGTTTTGTGCGGTCTCAACTTTGAGGTCAAGCGGTCTCAGAAGCGAGTTGACTGTTTGTTGTGTTCGCAGGTTTGCGGTCAGCATGTTGCGGTCTCCTTCCTTGGTAATTTCCCAGTGGCTTGAATAAACAGTTCGGCAGCAGCTTATCTGCGGACTGATTTATGTTGTGGTCTGGCAGTGCTTATGTTCTATGTTCAATTCAATAAGCTCCAGTTCGTGCGGTCTGAGGTGGCGGTCTTGCAGTGCAGGCATCTTGCCTGTTTTCTGTTCGTGCGATCTCAGGACAAGCCGAGCGGTCTCTGGAGTGTAGCGGTCTGTGCGGTCTATGCTTGTCAGGTCGCTAGATTTCCTTTTGGTGTGTTTTGTTCTTCTCTCCTTCGTGATTCTTATGAATCATGTCTCACCATGTATGTCTTGAAATGTTATGAAGTTTTTTGTGATTCAATAAAGTCTATTGTGTTGCTTTATGGCATTGTGGTTGTTTGGATATAACTCAGTTGATGCAACTCCTGCTTACTCCTAAATGATTCAAATAAAAAATTTTAACATGGTATCAGAGGGAGGTTGTTGGAGTGGATAAGCATTGTTCAACTTGAGTTGCCAACGTCTTTGTGAAGAAGAAACCACATAGTTTGCCATGGAAGCTGGATACGCAAGAGGGCTTGGTATTAAACTCCTCACATCGACTAACTACAAGAAGTGGAAGTCATGTATGGAGAGTTACTTGCTTGGCGAGGATCTATGGGAGATAGTTGGAGGAGAATACACACAAAAAGTTCAGCTAGCAGGAGATAATATTGCAGAGGTGAGACTTTGGAGGAGGACTAATGCAAACGCAAAGTTCACACTCAAGAGGGCTATCTCACCAGAGCTTTTCAATCACATCATTGGATGTAAATCTGCTGCTGAGATTTGGACGTCTTTGGACGGGCTGTTCAATAAGAAGAATGTAGCTCAGCTATATTTTCTTGAAAATGAGTTGGCGAAGGCCTCTCAAGGTGATCTTTCCATCTCTACTTTCTTTCTCAAGATGAAGAACCTCACAGCAAAGATTTCTGCATTGGACCCTGATGAGCCCATCTCAGAGGCAAAACTGAAGAGGCATATCATCCGCGGGTTGCGGAAGGAGTATCTTGCCTTTGTGACGTCAGTTCAGGGTTGGGAAAATCAGCCACCCCTGTTGGAGCTGGAAAACTTACTTGCTTCGCAGGAAAATTTGGCAAGACAGATGGCGGGGACTTCTATCTCTGGGGGAGATAGTGATGTGTTGTTCTCTGGGAAGAAGAAGAAGAAATGGGAGAAGAAGAAGCCAGGTCATGATGGACCCTCTACTTCAGGTCAGAAGCATAGGGGTTATGCTCCTAAGTCTGATGGGAAGAAGAAGGGAGAGGGAGCAAGGTGCTTCAGGTGCAATAAGACTGGCCACTTCAAGAAGGATTGCTGGGTTAATCTTCAGCCGGGACATGCAGTGGAGAAGGAGAAGCCAAAGTCTGATGAAGCTGGATGAGGAGGAGCCTTTGTGGCCAATATGATGGAGATGCCCGTTAAGGCCTTGGCTGCCATCAACTTCGAAGAGGATTGGATTGTGGATTCAGGGTGTGGGCATCACCTCACCGGGATGAATCAAAGTTCTCTTCTTTGGCGCCTTACTCAGGTAACGATGCAATCATTACGGCTGATAATTATTTTCATGTAGTAGAACAAGAAGGTGTTGTTTCTCTGAGCTGTGATAAGGGTCCACTCACATTGAGGAGTGTTTATCACATGCCGGGTATGAAGAAGAATCTCTTCTCTGTGACCAATGCAGTCGATGCCGGTTATCACATTCTGTTTGGCCCAACAGAAGTGACATTTCTTAAAACTCAACCAGAGATAAAGGGAGATGTAATTCACGTTGGAAAGAGGGTAAAGGACTTGTTCGTTTTATCAACAAGTACCTATGTTGACAATATGAGGACCAATGATAGCGCTACTATCTGGCATGAAAGGTTGGGGCATGTAGGCATGGACAAATTGAAGGTTAAGGTGGTAAGGGGCCTTGTCAAGGGCTTGCCTAGCTTGTCCTCCTATGGAGATGGTCATGTTTGTGCGGGATGTCAGTTTGGTAAGTCTCATCGACTTCCATTTGATAAATCGCAAACAAGATGCAAAGCACCATTGGAGTGCATTCACGGTGATTTGATGGGACTGACTGCCACCCCAAGCCTTGGAGGCAACAAATATATGTTGATGTTGATCGATGATTATACAGATATGTCTGGGTGTATTTTCTAAAAGAGAAGTCAGAAGCTTTTGCGAAGTTCATGGAGTTCAAGGAGCTGGTGGAAGGTCGGTTAGGCCTGCGGGTGAAAAATTTGAGAACTGACAATGGTGGGGAATTCACCTCTGGTGAGTTTTCAAGTTTTGGCAGGAAGCACGACGTCTGGAGAGAGCTCACTTGTGCCCATACTCCATAGCAAAATGGCGTTGCAGAGCGGAAGATCCGTCATCTGACGGAAACCTGCAAATGCTGGCTTCATGCCAAGAGTATCCCAAAGTCCTTTTGGGCGGAGGGAATGTCTTGTGCGACATACGTCATCAACAGGATACCTCTAAGTCCTATCAACATGAAGACCCCTCACGAACTGATGTTCAAGGAGAAGCCCAGTGTTGCACACCTTCGGGTGTTCGGGTCAACCTGTTATGTGCATATCCCTGATGCTCTTTGGACAAAGCTAGATGCGAAAGCAAGGAAGCAAGTCTTTGTTGGATATGATGAGCGGAAGAAGGGATGGAGATGCATGGATCCTGAGACACGGAGATCAGTGGTATCTCGGGATGTGGTGTTCGATGAGGTGACTTCCTACAAGGGGAGTTCAGGAGTTGAACTACCAGAGAGCGGGGTTGATGAAAAAGGGAAAGCTGCGGGAAATCTTCAAGTGGAGTTGCATGTTTCACCAGGAGCTCCAGCTGTGTCAAGCTCAGAGATGGAAGCTTCAGGTTCTGGAAGTAGGGGGAGCGATGCTCCAAGTTTGCCTGAAAGAGGAGCTAGCACAGAAGAAGCAGCTGAGGAGGTGGTTAGTCAGGTGCAACCTCTTAGGAGGTCGAAGAGGACTATCAAGCCACCAGATCGATACACAGGAGGAAACATGGTGAGCTTTGTCTCATGTTTCTTTGCTGGTCCCTTGGATGAGCGGGAGCCGTCAAGCTTTGAGAAGGCCAAAGGCATGAAGCAGTGGGACATTGCTATGCAGGAGGAGATTGATGCTCTCAAGAAGAATGAGACTTGGTCTCTAGTGCCCAGGCCCAAGGGCATTACCCCTGTGACATGTAAGTGGGTCTATAAGCTCAAGAAGAAAGCTGACGGCACGATCGAGCGTTACAAGGCTCGCCTTGTGGCTCGCGGGTTCTCTTAGCAGTACGGAGAAGATTATGAAGAGACGTTCAGTCCAGTGGCAAAGATGACTTCGGTTTGATTTGTTATTGCTTTGGCGGCATCCAGTGGATGGGAGATTTGGCAGCTCGACGTGAAGAATGCTTTCTTATACAGAGAGATTGACAAGGATATCTTCATGATCCAACCGCCAGGCTTCATCTCAGAGGATTGTCCGGACTACGTCTGCAAACTGAAGAAAGCCCTGTATGGGTTGAAGTAAGTGCCTCGGGCGTGGTATGGGAAGATCGCGGAGTATCTTCTATTTTGCAGGTTCTTTGTTTCAGACTCTGATTCTATCTTGTTCGTCAAGAAGGAGGGGGTGCTTCGGGTTATTGTTCTGCTGTATGTGGATGACATGATTGTCACCGGGAACTCGAAGGAGGCGGTAGCAAGGCTGAGAGCTGAGCTTGCTATCAGATTTGAGATGAAGGATCTGGGTGAGCTTCACCATTTACTTGGAATCGAGGTTCAGAGGCGGGAGAGCAGAGTGTTCATTTCTTAGGCTGGATATGCGGAGTGGATCGTTCAATGATTCGGCATGAAGGAAGGGAAGAACAACTCTATGCCTCTGGAACAACATCATAAACTTCGGAAGGATGAGGGGAGAGTTCTATCTGAACCGTTGGTGTTCCGAGCTCTTGTTGGGAGCTTAATCTACTTGACCATCACGAGGCCAGATATTGCTTATGTAGTTGGCAAGGTGAGTCGGTACATGGCGGAACCATAGAAGCCTCATCTTCTGGCGGCTAAAGGAATTTTGAAGTATGTGAAGTCGACCTTTGATCTGGGTCTCCTATATAGGAGAGGGTCAAGCTTGGAGTTGCATGGGTACATGGATGCTGATTACGAGGGAGACGTGGATGATCGGATATCAATGTCTGGTTATGTCTTTATGACAGGCCCCACAGCTATTTCTTGGTGCAGCAAAAAGCAGGACTCGGTGTCTGTATCTACCCCAGAAGCGGATTACAAGGCTTCGGGCTTGGCAGCTCAGGAAGCCGTCTAGCTCAGGAGGTTGGTGGAGGACGTTCATGAGGAGTTTCGAGGTCCCACTGTGATACACGGGGACAATGAGAGTGCTCTCCAGTTGGTTAATAATCCAGTCTGTCACGCGAGGACCAAGCACATTGAGATTGAGCACCATTTCATTCGTGAGAAGGTGTTGGGAGGATCTCTTATGGTCGAGCATGTTCAGAGTGTGGACAATGTTGTCGACATCTTCACAAAGCCGCTGGCAAAGGGACCATTTACTCAATTGCGGAGTTTACTCGGGCTAGTTTCCACTTCCCACTTCAAGGGGGAGTGTTGAAATTATTGAAGTGGAGTGGAAGGTGTCCGGCGGACTGTTTATTGGTGATCGCAGAGACCGTGCGGTCTCTGTGTTGGTGCTCTGCCAGTCTGGCTCTGGCGGTCTGTTGTGGTTGGCCAGTCTGTTCTTGTAATGTTGCGGTCTCTTCCCAGTCTGATCTGCTTGGTTGGTCTATCTGCTTTGTAAGGAGACCGGGCGGTCTGTTCTTGTGTAACCGCTGTGACCGGGCGGCTTATGCAGGTTGATCTGGCGACTCGTTTGAAGTCGGCCAGATGTTCTTGGTTTGCTCTAGGCGATCTAAGGAAGGCATGATCAGTGTCTGCGTGGCTTGTGCGCGGTTTACTGCTGATCTGCGGTCTTGGACAGGATGTTGTCCAAGTGGTGTGATCGCGCGGTCTGCTCTGTGAGACCGCTCGCGATCTGATGGGTGGTGATTGTACCTCTCTTGCGGTGGTGAAGACATCCGTCCTCTTGCCTATAAATAGGGGTGTAGGGCCCGTCATTCATAACTAGAACTGTAAGAACTAGATCCTGGGTTGTTTTGTGCGGTCTCAACTTTGAGGTCGGGCAGTCTCGGAAGCGAGTTGACTGTTTGTTGTGTTCGCAGGTTTGCGGTCAGCAGGTTGCGGTCTCCTTCCTTGGTAATTTCCTAGTGGCTTGAATAAAAAGTTCAGCAGCGGCTTGTCTTCGGACTGGTTTATGTTGTTCTTATGCTGTTCGCAGCGAGCTCAGCGATCAGGCGACCTTCTGTGGTTAGGCGATCTGAGTTGTGGTCTGGCGACAGCTTCTGTTCTCTATTCAATTCAATAAGCTCCACTTCGTGCGGTC
This sequence comes from Dactylorhiza incarnata, assembly GCA_033032865.1. Lineage (NCBI taxonomy): Eukaryota > Viridiplantae > Streptophyta > Magnoliopsida > Asparagales > Orchidaceae > Dactylorhiza > Dactylorhiza incarnata. Next base: position 2,177,152 of record JAWHQI010000040.1, on the reverse strand, counting down.
TGAGGTGGCAATCTTGCAGTGCAGGAATCTTGCCTGTTTTCTGTTCTTGCGGTCTCAGGACAAGCCGGGCGGTCTCTGGAGTGTAGCGGTCTGTGCGGTCTCTGCTTGCAGGTCGCCAGATTTCCTTTTGGTGCGTTTTGTTCTTCTCTCCTTCGTGATTCTTATGAATCATGTCTCGCCATGTATGTCTCGAAATGTTATGAAGTTTTTTGTGATTCAATAAAGTCTATAGTGTTGCTGTGTGGCATTGTGGTTGTTTGGCTATAACTAAGTTGATGCAACTCCTGCTTACTCCTAAACGATTCAAATCAAAAATTTTAACAGGAGCGGTGGCATAGGAAGGCAGCGGAATGGAGATAAGTGTTGGCTCATCATCCTCTCTCAATTGCAATTTCCATTGCTCACAGTCTTTTAACGCGTGATCAAAACTCTGACAACACAAGCAGCGCTTCCCGGTAGGTTTTGACTGTGGAAATGACAAACCACCCGGTGAAGGCGATGCTCGCGATGGGGACGCATACTTATAATACGTAAGTTCATTGTATGAGGTTCTAAATTCTCCATACGATGAACTACACGGATTATAATTATGGCTTCCTAAATAGCACTCATCGCTAGAGTGATTAGACGCTCTACACCACCTACATTGTTGATAAGCATACATATTGGTGTAAAGAAGGATTAACAACTAATATAAACAGTAATTGATCTCAATATGCACGCAATAAAGTTTAAAACGGCGGAAACCTGATTTTTGAAATACTTAAAAACAGATAAAAAGAGAATTTACAAACAATAAATCAAAACACATGCGATATACAAATGGAAAATAACTTCTATCTCACAGCTCTCCCTCTCTAGAAAAGTCACACATCTGTGTTCCCCGGCAACGGCGCCAAAAACTTAACGCGCTATTTCAGCACCGCTAATTAGCAAGCGCTAAATGCGGTACGATGGCAGTGCACCAGTCATTGTCAAGTAATAAAAGTAGGGAGAAATTCCCCGAATATCGTTCTCAAAGGACCGCAAGTTAGGTAGTATGATTTGCTTATTAGGAAATTAATTATGAGGATTACTAAGTTAACAAAATGAAGTTTGGTTGGTTTTGTAGAGACAAGAGGAAGTAAAACTATATTAACTATGCGGGTCGCAATCACCGCTTCGCTTGGTGGATGAGGTTATTGCAGGCCGCGATGTCGTGCTTCATTTAGCGGATGGACGATGAGCAAATGGAGGAAGTGAGTGCTAATGGTGTTTGAGGGTCGAAGGCACCTCTTCACTCTCACCTCTAGCTTTTGCTAGAGTGAGTTAGCTACAACGTGTGCATGGAAGTGGAGTGGGGGCGGAGCGCATCACAGCAAAGCATCAAGTGAAGAATAAAACAAGAGTAAACTTCCATTCATAGACAAATAGAGGATAATCCAGTTCATTACAACAGTTAAGAGTACATTTCCAAAAAGAGAGAGGGTAGAGGAAACCACGAGATGAGAAGCCTCACCGTAGATCTTGGCCGGAATGGGGGGTTGTCACGCCTCCTCCGAGCTCAGTCCTTGGTTGCTTCCGGGGTTCAGAGGCTGTCACTACCTCCAAACGTCATCCGTCTTCTTCTCAGAGCTGGGTCTCTTCCACTTAGCCCAATGGAGATGCCACACCTTGAAATACTTGTTGTAGATGGCAGGGAATTCTTCTGGGACCCTTGATGGAGCTTAGGATCGATGGATGAAGCTCTCCCAAGGAAGGAGATGGATGGATGGAGCTTGGAGAGGGAAAACGGCGGAAGCTTGCGGAAGAATTCGCACCGAAACTGTGTTGAATGCCCTAAAATCGCGGATCCGGTCTTTAAATACGGAGAAGAGTAAACACTGCGCACGATCAGTGGCGCACGACCAATGGTCGTGCACAAAGAAATGCTTGTGATCGTGCGCGGTCAACCTACAACAGAGGGAAAGATAGGAAATTATCGCACGGTCAGTGGCACACGATCAGTGGTCGTGCGCAAAGAAGTCCTATGATCGTGCGCAGTCAACCTGCAGCAGAGGGGAAGATAGGGAATTAATGCATGACCAATGGTCGTGCGCCTGATCGTGGGCGAAGGAAAACGCACGATCAGTGGTTTTTTAGGCCAAAATTAGCCCCAATCCATTCCGAGCGTTCACATGATCCTTGTACCTGCATGAAAAACATGCTAGACCACTGATCCGCGCACACCACAGGATCCACAGAATGGGCATAAAGTAATATTTAACAAAATCACGCCACAAAGAGGGTAGGAAATGCACTATAGTTGAGAATATGAAATGCTATCTATATAAGCATAGATGAGCAGTAAATGAAGTGCAAAGGACAGATAAACAACCCAGATGAGCCCGGAAATCGCTATATAAACCGGACTCATCAAGAACTGAGATTGGAATGCCTCTCCCAAGGTGCCCTTTGAGGTCTATTTATAGGTTTTTGCTCATGGTCTGTTAATAGCAGAATTCTGCCTTTTGGTTTTACTAAACGCACCCCAATTTGGCCTGCTAACAGCCAAACTCCGCTGTTCAAAAAGACTAACGGTAGACCCCCGGGGGCAGAGAGGTAATTTTGCCTCTTTAGGTCATGGGTAAATGACCTGCGAGAAGACTACTCGCGAGAGCGCCTGCGAGTCGTCTCGCATAATCCCTCTCAGGCGAGCGTTCTGCGAGGACCTCGCTCGCACCTCTTCTGGCGACAATTATCGAGGCCAGGTCTCGCGTGTCTTCCTGCGAGTTCTCCCCGGCCATGTGTAAATCTGCTGAATCGGCTGGACGATTGAGTTCGTCGAGCTAGGAAACCCATTCGTCGAACTAAGAGCGTGACGCGAGTTCGTCGAGCAGAGGAGCCAGTTCGCCGAACTGAGAGCGTGACGCGAGTTCCTCGAACGCAGGATGGATTTCGCCTATGTCCATCTCCTGGCGAATACCGGGGTTATACAGTGCCACTCGCGTCCCTGGCCCACTCGCGCTTGCGCAGCTTTCACCGCGAGTAGTCCTCGAGGCACTGCTGCAGAGTAGTTCTTGAAGCGCTGCACGGGAGGCAGCATACACGAGCGGTCTGTGAGCGCCCCCACCCGTTGCTCGCTCTCGCCTAGGTGGGATCGCACCTGGCCTGTCCCCGCGCTAGACTTCTACTGGTTCGAAGTTTGACTCGGCAAATTCCAACTTGATTCCGCCTTCTCCCTCGAGGCGAACCCGAGGTTGTACATAATCCCCGCTCTTCTCGAGTCTTAAGCTAAACTCGCGAAGAATCATCCAACCGTCGGCATTCGCTGGACTGATGCTGACCTGGCAGGAATCTTTTGGTGGGGCCCAGGCTTCCTGCTATAAATATCGTCGATCGTAGTCGATAGGATCCCCGCTTCTTCCTCCACCAATTCTCGCTGCTGCGTACTGTAGCTATTTGAGGATGCCTATTTCTGAAGAGACTCGGGCTCGCATTGATGCGACACGAGCTTTTGAGCACACGGCCCTCGCTAAGCCTGCTCCTTGGGCCCCAAAGCCATCTTCCCCAAGAATGCTAAAAGAAAAACCGGTCCAGTGCTAGAGCGGGAAAGATGGATCCCTGGCTCTAGATCCGTCCCCTGACCTTCTGCTCGCAAATCTGGTACTCGGGTCGGCAAGCTGACCCACCTCCTTTTCCTGCTCATATACACATTTTTCCTTTTAGGCCTTGCTTCTATCGGGGAACCTATCGGACGAAATCCGAGCCGATGCTCGACCTGCTATCCTTTGGGGGGGGGGTGCGGAGATCCTGGACTTGGGAGTCCCTGTCCTTCGCTCGTCCTCGCCTCAGCATCGTAAGCCTTCTCGCACAATTTTTGATGAACTCATCATGTTGCCCCCATGACCCTGTCTCTCGCAGAGTCTCCTCTTGCAACTCCCAAAGGACGAGCCGTTCCTTCGCTCTCACAACTTCCTCCAAAGTCAAATATCCCGATCCCGGGGTACACTCTTCTGGGCCGGATGAATCCTGAGAATTTGCTTCCAGACGCCGTCTAGGGTGAGGGCCCCAAACTCTGCCTCTCAGGCTTAGGTAAATCGGTGACCCTGCCCCTCGGGACTCCCTTCCAGGGGCGGCCTGGCTCTTCTCATGCTCATTGATGAGTCCTGATCATATACACTTTTATGGACTCATCTAGGCCTTTATTCAGTCATTTCACCGCACGTTAGCCTTGTTATAGTTTATATTTGATATTCCATGCTAGGTGCACTTCTAGGCCCATTTTGGTGTGATTTCATTGCTTTTCTTCATTAGTAGTTTTCATGCGCGGTTAGGTGCCACTTTCAGTGGCTGGATTAGTGGTTGTGCTGGAATTGGAGTCGTGCAGGTGTTCCCGGTGCAATTCTGCACAGGAACACTGCGCACGATCACCGGTTCTATTGCGCACGACCACTGGTCGTGCGTCACTGATCGTGTGCACTTAACCGTTTTTTTCATGAGTTCTGTTTGGTGCAGTGCGCACGACCACCTACGATAGTGCGCACGACCACCGGTCGTGCGCCACTGCTCGTGCGCACTTATCATTAATTTTATGAGTTCTACCTCGACCAGTGCGCACGACCACCGACAATAGTGCGCACGACCACCGGTCGTGTGCCACTGGTCGTGCGAACATTATATTTTATAAATTGCTTTTCTTGCAGGCTCCGTCCAGTCGAACGCACGATCACAGGATTCTAGTGCGCACGACCACTGGTCGTGCGCCAATGACCGTGCGCACTATTTAATTCAATGCCTATATAATGACCTGTTCGCGAATTAGGTCGGGATTACGCCGGGGAACTCCGTTCAGTCCGCCGTTTTCGCCATTTCCAGAGGTTTTTCACCCCCTAGGCCTCCTCCATCATCCAAGGGCTTAAAGGAAGGGATTCTACACTCATTTTGATCGCTAAGGAAGAAGTTCTTCGCATTAGAAGTGGCCGGATGGTAAATCGCTGGAGAAGACGGGTCCATTGGGAGGTGTGACAGCCCTCCTCTACCCCGGACGCAGTTGGGACTGAGCTAGGACGCGGATTGACACCCCGGTTCTTCCTACCGTGAATCTACAACGAGACTCCGGATTCGGTCGTATCTCTTGCCCTTTTTTCTTCTGCTTGTGTGGTTGTATTTGTTGTAATCTCTTTATCTAGATGATGATCGCTATGAACCATGTTTAGTATTGTTTATTTCATGTTTATGGAATCAATTTGTTCATTTGTGTTAATGAGGTGCGCCCCCATTGATTTTCCGCCCCACCACCGTGTCCGGTGCCGCACTACCAATTGCTAGTGGCGTGCTTGTCGAAGAGGTGCTTGCGACCCTCATTCCGCTTGCCTACTCGTTCATCCGCCCTTGCGACGCAGCGCGCTCAAGGCCTGCCTAGTCTCCATCCCGCCAAGCGAAGCATTGCATAGCGGCACTGCATAGGAGTAGTTATAATATTTTATTTTATTATTCGCAAACCAAACCAACCATCCATTGTAACACCGACCAAGGACTTCGATCTCAAGTCCTTCTTCGAAACCTAACTCCACCTTACTGTGTTCCTCAAGAGACCGACACTCGGGGATTTTTCCCCATTATTATTACTTGCGCGACCGGTGCACTTGCCGAATCATCGCATCAAGTTTTTGGCGCCGTTGCCGGGGATCACAGTCGTGTGAGTTTTCTGGAGAGGGAGAATCTGAGAGAGAAGCCCTTCCATTTGTTTATCGCATCTTTTATTTTCTTTCTGTTCTCTTTATTCCATTTTCTTGTTTTATAGTAGGTTGCTTTAGTAAATTTTTGTTAGGTGTAGTATTTCGCACAATAGTGTTCTTCTTTTTGAATCGTTTTATCTTCGCACTATGTGGGCACATCTTAATTTCCGTTGCCGTTGGTGTGGAGCTACCTCCCACTCTAGTGATGAATGCCGTACGGAGAATAGTAGGCATAATTCTTATAGCCCAGCATATGGAGCACCGACTTCGTCTGGTACTTCATATGGTGCGCGTAAGTCTTATGGCTACTCTGCTGAGCCTTTACCGTCTTACTTCTTTTCGGCTTCAGCACCCGCTGTGCCAAAGAAGCCCGCTAGGCAGTGTCGGTTTTGTCAGAGCACTGATCATGTCCTGAAGGACTGTGCCGAGTATCTTCGCCAATTGGACGAGGATGACGAACCGGACATCCGGATCGTCCCAACTCCTAACTCTGGCGGCACACCTTCAACGTCCGGTTATGTGTCTTTGTCACCTTCACATCTTGAAGTGTATGGCATGGACATGGTCACCGGATGTGCGGCTGATCTATGCACCGACATTGCTGAGCCTATTCACCATGTGCCTCCACCACTTCTAGTGGATTCGATTCTTCCCCTTGTTGTGCATACTACTCTCGTCTCCGACGACATTGTTGATGATGTGTCGCAGGATGAGGTGGGTGATCTGAGTGTTGTGCCTATTCCTATGGAGGAGGACAACCTTCTAGGTGAAGAGGAGTTTTCCTCAACACCGGTGGAGGAAGTCCAAATCCTAAGCCTGGTCACCATTGATCCCGCCGAATCTTGTAGCATTGATGACAATGCTAACATTATTTTACTTCCCCAACCTGATGGGAGTGAGACCGGGATCACTCCCCCGATTGACGATGATTTATGTTCTTCGCCTTATTTATTTATTGATCCCCTTCCTTCATCTGAGTCTGTGCATGTTGAATCTTCACAGGTACTTCAGGAGGACTTGGAGCTGTTTGCTCAAGTCAATGATGCGAGCATCCTCTCATGCGAGGAGGTTCATTCTCCCTCCGTAGAGGAAGCTCCACTCATTGCCTTTTCCTCCTGCCACCTTGCTGTTGACGATACCTTGCTAGGCAAGGATGTGTTTTGTGAGATGAGTGAGGACCAGGTCTCCTCCTTTTCTTTCATTCTCTACCCTCTACCTGTGAGGAGCAGGTATCTATATTTAAGTAGAGGGGTGACTGTTCTATCACCGTATCGGTACCCGCAACCGAAACGGATATTGGAGCAGTTACCTGTGCATTTTCTCTTCCATAGGCCCATTAGCTAGAACCTTTATGTTTTCAAATAAGTCGTGCTGGGATGACAGTAACCCCAGTAGTTATCTTTCTTTTTCCTGAACTTTTATTTCGTTTAGTTTAGTTAAGTTATTGTTAAGGCTGTGAATGTCTCGCTGCTTGTGCTGATTCCTGGTTGTGCGTAAACTGCACGGAGGATGGAGTTTTTACTAAAATCTTGGCCGCCTGGAAAATTCTTAGGGCGCACGATCACTGTTCGTGTGCACTACTTATCGCGCACGACCACTGGTCGTGCGATCGGCCCAGATTTCTTATAAAAAGCCCGTCCGCCCGAGCCTTTGCGCACATTCTAGGGTTCTCGTCTTTCGTCGCCCGTGCGCCGTTTCCGCTGGGTTGCCGCCGATCGTGCGCCCCTCTTCCTTCTGGTGAGCCCACTTCCGATTCTCCTCTTTCCCTTGCCCTCCTACCACCATGAGCTCTAGAGATCGCCACAACGTCTACCAACGCTCCGGCCGCCCTTCTGCTTCTCCTGCTCAGATCCTTGCTCGGATGGCTACTTTTTCTAAGGATTCGCACACGCGGCGATTCAACTCTCTCAAGGAGAAGCCATTCCTGTCACAGCGTCTAGTGGATTGGAACGAGCTGAATTCCATCGGCGACAATGGAGAGTTGGGGGAGGCCGTCCGCCAACGCTATTCATTCGATCACTAGAGTGGGGTGTTTGAGTGCAATGACCTCGGCTACCGGGAGCTTACCTTGGAGTTTCTTGCAACATTTGAGTGGGATGTTTTGCCCTCCGATCAACGTCCAGGAAAGTGCTCTTTCCGAATGATGGGCAAGGTCTTCACTCTATCCTTGTCGGAGTTGGCGGTGCACGCTGGCTTCTACACTGAAGCCGAGGCTGCGGCGATTCCTTTTCTGGATTTGAATGACTCCTTCCCTGATGGCGTCACCCCGCGTGCTGCGTGGTGTGCTATCACGGGTCGTGATGAAGAGTATGTTGCCAGGAAAAGCAAATCTACCTGGATTGTCGCGCCTGCTCTTCGATTCCTGCAGCATGTCCTTAGCCACTCCCTTGTCGCCAGTGCCCTCAGTCAGAACGTGGTGGGGTGGCAAGATCTGATCTCCCTTTATAGTATGGAATTTCGGCAGCCCTAGCATCTTGGCTACATGCTAGCTTTCTTCTTCCATCACGAGGCCACCTACGGTCTCACTGGTGCCATTGGTGGTGCCTACTATATTACCCGCATTGCAAAAAGCCTGGGGATTTGGAGTCATCTGCCTCCGATGGTGCAGGTGACTGCGCCCTCCTTCATCACTCGGGCCACCATGGTGAGTTTTCATTTACTGCGGGTCGTGGGGAAGAAGAGTAGTAAACGCTTTGTGGTCGTGATGCCGGGAGATGCGCCTAGGGAGAGGCAAGGCGACGAGGAGCACGGAGAGCCGGCTGAGCCGCCGACTGCTTGCCGAGAGATAGCCCTTCCGCAGCCGCGGAGTCACTCATTTCAGCAGGAGCGGAGAACCAAGGAGGAGGGCAGTTCTTCAAGAGCACCGGAGGTCCCAAGTTTCAATCAGCGCCTCTCGGATTTGGAAGCGAACCAATATTGGCTGACGGATTTTGTTTATCAGCAAGCATTGCGGGGAGGACTAAATATTCCCCCACCTCCTGGTCGGGCCGCATCATCTTCTAGACCTCCGCCGTCCGTTGTTGTTCTAGATAGCGACAGCGACGACGAGTAATCTTTCTCCCTGTGTGCGAGCTATTCTAAGCCTTGTTATCTTTGTTTTTCTTGCTGCTGTTTCGGTCTTTTGTTGAGTCGCTCGAACTTATTCTCTTTTGTTAATTGTAATAATAACATTTTGCTTTTGGATGCCCTTCTGGGCATAGTTTATGAATTTAGCATAATTTGTTCCCTTTATTATGTGTGCGAGCGCTTAATTTTAATTGCAGGAACAGGTTCACTTCCATGGGTGATAACCCAGATTTCTTGATTATTAGTGCTCTCACATATTTAGTTCAGTTTTTACTATTTTTGCTGTTGCTAGTGTGTCACTTTCAGGTGGCCTTTGTTCCTTGTGATGGCGGATGTTGCGGACTGCTCTTGATCGTAAACGCCAATCGTCTGGTATGCTCAATTCTGAGCATTGGGTAACACTTCCTCCCCTCTTTTTGCTTCCAATTTCTGGATGTATTGTTTAGACTATGTCTGGGGGAGCGTATGTTGTCATCCATTGTGCACGAGTTGCACTGCATACTAGGAGTTTGTTCTTTATTTATCCTTATCATTATCATTGTTTTCATGCTCACACACCACTTCACCCACTTGAGTGCGCGCTTATCTTTTTGTTGTTGTTCCGGTTAAACTATTTTGGTTGGAATGTGAAATAGGTTGTTAACTTAGAAATTATTATTTGGAGTGCGATGTTGACTCGTGTAGTGTTCTAGTCACTTCGCATGATATGGTAGAATTTGAGTAGAACTAGATTGTCTCTATGCATCTAATTTATGTTTAGTATTTCTGCGTAAATTTAGATTTGTTATACTCAAGTGGTGAATTTGAATGAAATTGACGATAACCCGGTGTAGTGTGTGTACGAGTGCTAGTCGTGTGTTGCTCGAGTCGGGAGGAAGGTTTACCTTTCTCGTGGGCTAAGAACTTGCCCCAAGCGACTCTTGAAGCATGGTTGAGAGAGACTCGTCGAGTTAAACATGATGTAGGCCATCCTTTGGCTAGTTTGAGCTTTGTTATTCCATGTCCTTTTCGCTCACTTTGCAAGCCAAATTTGTGCCTACCATTCCTTTGTTCAGCTCGTCTTCATCCACCAAAGCCCGAAGCTTATCCTACACCCGCAACCAAATTGCTTTTTAACTGCGCTCATAATTCTCAATTTGTGTGATGTTTGGAATCGTTGTGTTATGAAGGGGAAATAAAGTCTATTTGCTGATTTTGAACCAACCGGAGGATACATAATAGAAGCAAAGTTTGTTAAAAGAAAAAAAAAATATCTAGAAAAAAAAAAGAGAGTATGTTGAAAAGAAATCCTTCCGAGCTAAATAGAAAATCTGCTGGTATTTGTGAAGTAGGCTGTGTGCACACCTAGTTTTCATGATAAGTCTGGGGGTGTGTCACACAAGCGTTGTCATTTATTCTATGTGGTGCAGCGTTCCGTTAGCTCACTTGGGTTGCGTAGCCATCATGTTTAAATTTGAATACCATACCGTAACCTAAGCCCCAACTTAATCCTTTAAGTCCTATTGATTTGACTTGCGAGTTTGCTAGCGCCGTGGAGAGAGTGTGACCGGGCGAGCGTATGGTTCACGACGTTGATGGATTTCAGCGGAGTTATTCCTAAGCCCCGATCTTCTGCAACACCCGCCTCAGTGTCGTGTCACTTTCATACCGGGCATGATTGTTCAAATTCTTCATAATTCACCAACTGAGTATAACTAAATCTTTACTTACGCTTTAATACTTATGTAAATTAGTTAGCATAGTTAGAATCTCATTCTACTAGAATCTCTACTCGCATGCGTATGTTACTTCGCACCGTACTCCTTTGTGTAATTCTCTATGTTAACTCTAGTTTTCACACTCCGCCGGATTCGTTTGCTCGGGACGCGCAAACAGTTAAGTCTGGGGGTGTGATGAGTCCTGATCATATACACTTTTATGGACTCATCTAGGCCATTATTCAGTCATTTCACCGCACGTTAGCCTTGTTATAGTTTATATTTGATATTTCATGCTAGGTGCACTTCTAGGCCCATTTTGGTGTGATTTCATTGCTTTTCTTCATTAGTAGTTTTCATGCGCGGTTAGGTGCCACTTTCAGTGGCTGGATTCGTGGTTGTGCTGGAATTGGAGTCGTGCAGGTGTTCCCGGTGCAATTCTGCACAGGAACACTGCGCACGATCACCGGTTCTATTGTGCACGACCACTGGTCGTGCGCCACTGATCGTGTGCACTTAACCCTTTTTTCATGAGTTCTGTTTGGTGCAGTGCGCACGACCACCTACGATAGTGCGCACGACCACCGGTCGTGCGCCACTGCTCATGCGAACATTATATTTCATAAATTGCTTTTCTTGCAGGCTCCATCCAGTCGGACGCACGATCACAGGATTCTAGTGCGCATGACCACTGGTCGTGCGCCAATGACCGTGCGCACTGTTTAATTCAGCGCCTATATAATGACCTGTTCGCGAATTAGGTCGGGATTATGCCGGGGAACTCCGTTCAGTCCGCCGTTTTCGCCATTTCTAGAGGTTTTTCACCCCCTAGGCCTCCTCCATCATCCAAGGGCTTAAAGGAAGGGATTCTACACTCATTTTGATCGCTAAGGAAGAAGTTCTTCGCATTAGACATGGCCGAATGGTAAATCGCTGGAGAAGACGGGTCCATTGGGAGGTGTGACAGCCCTCCTCTACCCCGGACGCAGTTGGGACCGAGCTAGGACGCGGATTGACACCCCGGTGCTTCCTACCGTGAATCTACAACGAGACTCCGGATTCGGTCGTATCTCTTGCCCTTTTTTCTTCTACTTGTGTGGTTGTATTTGTTGTAATCTCTTTATCTAGATGATGATCGCTATGAACCATGTTTAGTATTGTTTATTTCATGTTTATGGAATCAATTCGTTCATTTGTGTTAATGAGGTGTGCCCCCATTGATTTTCCGCCCCACCACCGTGTCCGGTGCCGCACTAGCAATTGCTAGTGGCGTGCTTGTTGAAGAGGTGCTTGCGACCCTCATTCCGCTTGCCTACTCGTTCATCCGCCCTTGCGACGCAGCGCGCTCAAGGCCTGCCTAGTGTCCATCCCGCCAAGCGAAGCATTGCATAGCGGCACTGCATAGGAGTAGTTATAATATTTTATTTTATTATTCGCAAACCAAACCAACCATCCATTGTAACACCGACCAAGGACTTCGATCTCAAGTCCTTCTTCGAAACCTAACTCCACCTTACTGTGTTCCTCAAGAGACCGACACTCGGGGATTTTTCCCCATTATTATTACTTGCGCGACCGGTGCACTTGCTGAATCATCGCATCACTCATCAGGGTAAGGCGACTTCCGTCCCGCTCGATTAGCCCGAACCAGTCAGCTATCGATCTTTTTCTCCTTTCTGACTGCATCCCCCTCTCGCTGGTCCTCCCGAGAGTTCCAGCGACTTTGACTTGGGGGAAGAGGAGTTGTTGCCTCTCCCTTTGCCGGAATAGATCGACACCTTCCTCGGCGACACGCTGGATCCGGTGATTTTGAAGAGGCAGACCTCAGAGCTCTTTCAAAAACAGTGGCCGATGTTGCAAAACCTGTTCAACCAGGTGAAGAGAGAGAGTGAGGCGGCTGAGGAGCAGATTGCCTTGCTAGGGGATGAATGCGCTCGGCTCCAAGCCGAACTGCTGCAAGATTCTTGCGAGGAGGTCACTTCCCCGGGGGTGCACCTCGCGCGAGCGAGAGACCATGCTCGCTTGATTCAGCAAGATCTCCGTGCCTCCAAAGCGTATCATTACCCCAGGAGACCGCCTAGTTCGGGGGGTGCGAGGAAGGGACCGATGGAAATGGATCCAATAATGACCCCCCCTCCCCCCCCCCCCCCCCGCCTTTTCCCTCTGCACTCGCGTTCTTTTAATAAATAATTTCCCTCTTGTTTCATGGTATCCTGGACAATTAATGTCGTAGTGGCGATCCGAATACTTCTCGCCCGTACTAGCGAGCTCCCCTTATTTGGGTTTGTGCTATATTGTTTTTGCCTTCTCCTTTTATTCGTATTTTATGTTTCCATAGCCGCGTTCATGTATGCCTAGAGGACCGTTCGCGCTTCTAACTCAGTCCTCTGCCTCTTATCGTTCGAGCATGTGATCCGCGAGGGCTCGCCTACCCTACAAGGGCTCGCATCCTTTTACTCGCAGTGTTTCTTCTATCGTCTGTGTCAATTATTTCAGGTTGTCGCGAGCGAGTGTGAGAGAGGGAGGCTCTCGTTTCGAGGTACATCATGACGCGCTTTTGCTATATGCACCCTCCGGCGCTTTGGTAACTCCCCACCTCCTTGGTTCTTCTATAAATAGGGCAGGCATTTATGGCTAACCACCGCTCTGATCGTCTTCTCCCTTCTCGGTCTTTGCTCCTCGCTCTCGCCACCTTCTCTCTCTGTGCTCGCTTCTCTTTTCTTGCAGGAAAGCCATGGGTGGTTATAACGCAGACGCCGAAGGACGGGCTAAGTGTGCGGGGACTTTTCGCGATCATATTTTTCTGAACTGCTCGCTCACGGAGAGCGAGCATCACCTGGTTGTGGCGAATTATATTTCGCCCAGATTCGTAGCCCGGCTGCCTACAGATGAGGACGCGATAAACTTGACCTTCGCGGATGAGCTTTCCATTCCAGTAGCTCATTTCGAGGCGGGCTTGAGGTTACCCTTCTTGCCGGTGATTAGCCAGGTACTCGCTCCTCCCTTTCGCCTTTTCATTGCACACTCGCGTGGAGTTTTCGTTTGATCATTCGTTGTGAACTTTTTAGATACTCAAATATTTTGGCGCGATCCCGGGTCAGCTGACCCCCAATGTCGTGGCCATGATGGTAGCCTTCGCGTGCTACTTGCGAGAGGAGCGGATAGAGTTCAGCCTACCTATCTTCCGCAAGCTGTTCTCCTTTAGGGTGAACAAGGACGGGACTACTTTCTTCGCGAGCAGCCACGCCAAAGTCCAGGAGACGGTCAACAAGAGCCATTATTGGCCCCAAAAGTTCATCATTGTGAAGGTACCCTTCGGCAGCGTGCCCTTCTCGCCCATCCAGCGATCCAAAGCCACCTACTGCCCCCAACGCTCGGCGGCCCCGAGGACGATCTCTTCAAGCGCATGTCAACCAACTTCGAGGTGGTCTACCTCAGTAGAAATGTCAACTCGCTTCTTCCCATGCCTCCTGTAGAAGGTTTGGCTCGCGCTCGCTCTGCTAACTCTTGTATTATTTCTTCCCTTCCTGACGTGTGCTACCTACTACTCGCAGGAGAGCGAGACCTCCCGCTCAACCCCCCTCACGCGAAGGTAGGGCATACCCCTTCTTCTCTTCAGCTCGCCACCTCCGTTGCCGAGCTCTGTCGAGAGCCTATCCCTGCTTCGACCCCGGCCTCTCTTAAGCGGCCGGCTCCTACGAGCTGTGGGTCTAAGTCTCTACCTCCCCCCCCCCCAACAAACCGAAGATGCTCCTTCCGACCAAGGGTAAGGAGGTCCTCAAGTTCCCGTCCGAGGGAGGTCGCCCGACGACCCGGCCCTAGGGGAAGGTGTCCAGCGATCCCTCTACGGTGGTGGCCAACACCTCGAAGGTGCCTGACCCGGCACGCCACCGGAACTATGGCTTGGGGGTCAAGCATCTGGACGAGGCTGGCGCGCCTCTGTTGGTCTGGTATGAGAAGACCAACCGGGCCTCGATATCAACTCTCCTCCCCTACTGGGTGGAGGAGAATATGGTTGGTGGCGACACTTTCGCTCTTTGCTTCGGCCTTTCAGGTGGGAGGATGCGAAAGAGTTCAATAAGATGTCCTCTTGAATACTCGCTCATGAGAGCGCGCGGTCCCAACTCCGCTCTCTCGAGCTCGCTCACATGCTGGGTCGGCGTAACTTCCAGCTGCAGAGAAATTCGGAAGAGCTCATGCGCGAGCTGAGGATCGCTGCGAAAGAGATCACACGCCCGAGGGAGAAGAGCTCCGAGACTCTTCGAGAAGAGTTGAAAGCTGCGACAGAGGAGGTGGCCGACCTCAAGGAAAAATTGAACATCTCGGACGGCCTCGTCGCTAGTCTCCAGGGGGGATGGTGAGTTTCGTTCATTCTTCTACCCTTTCTTATTCTTCCATACTCGCGCCTGAACCTTTTTCTTGCAGGATGCCGAGACTGCCAGCAAGCTCCTTGCTCGCAACAGTGACCTGGCGCAGCAAGTGGAAGGGTTGAAGTCCTTGAACCACGACCTGGTTCGGGCCGCTCTCCCGTCCAGTCTCGGGTCTCTGAGAGCCAAGCAGCTAGAGCATAAGGCAGAGATGTTGGAGGGAGCGCTTCATGCTGTGACCTTTGCATTCCGCACCCTCAAGCGGTCTGGCTTACTTACTGCGGAGGCAGCGGAGCTCACCTTGGAGGACTTGGTCTCGGAGATGTTCCTACCTACCACACCTTCTGAGAGGAGCGAGGGTGAGCCATCCGCGGATGAGTCGTGATTTTTTGGTGTTCTTATTTTCCTTTGACTTTTGTTTTTGGTTGGCGAGAACGCCACGGAAACTTGTAAGACTTTTGGACAAAAATAGAAAGGTTGTATATTTTTCACCTGTTACTCGCTTGCTGTTTCTGCATATATTTTTTCTCTTATTCGTTTCTCTCGCTCCTTTCCTTATTGGCGCGGCGCTCGTGATGTTCGCTCTCGCCTATTTTTGTGTATGGGGTGAGTTATGATCGGAAGACCGCGAGAGCGAGCGAAGTGTTGGATCTGTAGGCGCCCTTAGAGGTGGGGTGAATAAGGGTTTTTAAAGACTTTAAACTTTAATAGGAAACTTTTGATATTTTGATCGAAGTAAGTTAAATCAAAAGTAAAGAGACAATGAAATTAGAAATGAAATCAATTTTATTAAACAAGGAAAGACAAGATTATCATTTATAAAATTGATTACAAAATCTGATTTCAATGACGCTAGAAATCAAAGCGAATGATATGAAAACCCTTTTTGTTTTCTATACCGACTCGTATTGTAACATCCGGCCAGTACGAAGAGTATAACAGCAGGTCCGACCGGGACCCCACGCCATACAAACCACACTAGCTAGGAGTTAAAAGGTGATAACCAGAAAAGTAACAACCAAACGAGAGTACAAAACGTAAGCGGAAGCATTAATTAAACCATTCAAATAGAACTGTCCACTATCATAGGAATGTATCCAGAATAAGAGTTACGGCCTTAAGGCCTTACATTCATCCAATGCACAAAACTCCATAAGCATACATCGGCACGCAGGCCGGCCATACATGAATAACAGGAAAAGGGCTGGCCTTCGAGGGCCAACATTGCAAAGGGCCATCGCCCGTTATTTCCCGCTAGGCTCACCTGCACCTGCATAAGAACATTCCACCAAGCGGTGGCAAACAAAGTAACGGTCAGCACAGCTGACCAAATTATAACGACCCCACCCCTTTTCCGGGGTGGCGGAGCTTCTACCCTGCAAGCAAGCCATACTAGCACAAGTACTAAATATAAAGAAAGTGCAACTACACGAGGTGAGGTTTCAAGCACAATCAATCTTCTAGGTTGAGCATCAAAAGAAGGGAACCTAGGTATGCACATGATGTTGGTTGGGTTCACCCGAAGGTTCCCCACAACCGCCTAAGCAATCGCATGAGGCTAACATAACATCCATTTCACAAAACACTCCACCGTAAGGGCCACAACCTTGGGTGGAAACAAGAGCTCTTGGTCGGTCTAGGTATGACACCTTCCATGACCTCTCCCATGATCACACGGCTTTCCTGAGGAAGGGACCTCTTACCGATCTGCATGGAAACGGGTTCGGTTTAGCTTTGCCCGTGCTCTAATCATCGCGATCTATCGCACGACGCGGGTACGGCTTCGCCTCGGCCCGTAAGGGTTTAGCACCTTCAAGTGCTACACTAAATATACGCTACGCACCTAACCCCTTCACAAGGATCTAGGTTTCACGAATACTCAACAAGGGAGGTGCAATACACTCCGCATCAATTTCGTGGTGAAGGTTTGCCTTCATCCAAAACTCAAAGCATGGGGCTTTTGTTAGGATCTTCACAAGACGCCTACACTGAGTTCCCGCAATACTATAGGTGAGTTCACGGAGTCATTCTCCGGCACGCATTCTAGGCCTAACCTAAATGCAACGTCGCAAATCAAGCATCACCGATTCGGGCTCACGGCCACGAATAGGCTTCACACAAAATGCCTAAATCCGCACGACTACCGGATTTTCTACTTGCAATAATGCCGGGGACGGACACAATCTACCCGGAGTTCCGAAGAACTTGAGGAAATCCTACACTTCACCCATTTGGTGAAAGGGATACCTCATGCAAACAAAGGAAGAGGAATGAAAGGACAAATACAAGTCCAAAGTTCGGGAGGAAGAATCGTTACCCTAGACGCGTTCTTTTTCGCCATAGATCCAAGATTCTACACGGAGAGAAACGACCGCACCGGGCTGCACTCTCCAAATCTGGAAACGGCTCGCGAAACGGAGCTCCGGAGCTCCGTCAATGGCGGGATCTACCTTCTTCTTCCTTTGCTCCTCCTTCTTTCTCTAGGGTTTGGAGAGAGAATGGCTTAGAGAATATGAGGGTTTAACCCCCTCTCATCAGCCCTAAAGGTCTCCCGCAACTAAACCTAGCCGTTGGATCAATTTCCAAAAGATTTGGACGGTCCGATCTTCTTCTCCGCTCAAAATCGCGGAACAGAATAAACAGGGCGCACGATCGCTGGCGCACGATCACTGGTCGTGCGCGAAGAGGAAAATGGTCGTGCGCACTGTCCGAGACAGAACTCGATTCTCTCCTGAATTAACGCACGATCGCTGGCGCACGATCACTGGTCGTGCGCGAAGAGGAAAATGGTCGTGCGCACTGTCCGAGACAGAACTCGATTCTCTCCTGAATTAACGCACGATCGCTGGCGCACGATCACTGGTCGTGCGCGATGAGGCCACTGATCGTGCGCTAAGAGCAGAAAGGGAAGATTTAGCCTGCTTTAAGTGCAGCACTACCACTCCGCCTACTTCGCTGAACCACGATTTTTGGGGTGTTACAACTCCACCCTCCTTAAAAGAATTTCGTCCCGAAATTTATAAAACAGAAATAGCAAGAAATTCAGCTATAATTTACCTGAGAGAAATAGCTCGGGGTACTCCGCAAGCATCGCTTGCTCTCTCTCCCAAGAGAGCTCCTCTCGGCCGCAATTATCCCACCGGACTTTTACCATCCGAATGGACTTGTTCCGCAGCTGCTTTACTTCGGTATCTTCAATGCGTAAGGGCTTGACCTTCGTCGACAACCCACTATCAACCGAAACTTTGCCGACCGCAACGATATGAGTAGGCTCTTGCACTGCCTTCCTCAACACTGAAATGTGAAACACGTCGTGCAGACTGCTCAGCTCTGCAGATAGTGCAAGCCGATAAGCCGCATCACCAACACGCTCCACGATCTCAAACGGTCCTAAGTACCTTGGACTGAGCTTTTTCAAGCGTCGAATCCTTGATACCCCTTTGCACGGTTTGATCTTCAAGTAAACCCGGTCACCGACGGCAAACTCTAGGTTCCTATGCTTGGCATTGAAATACTTTGCTTGCCTATCCTGGGCAACCAATAGCCTTTCACGTATAGTCCGGATCGTCGAAGTTGCTTCTTCAACATCCTTTCGCTTCAATAGCTTAGTATTGCCCGTTTCCGCCCAAGACAACGGCGTACGACACTTCTTACCATAGAGGGCTTCGAAGGGAGCCATCTTTATACTGGCTTGATAACTATTATTGTAGGCGAACTCGATCATGTAGAGATGATCTTCCCACCTCTTTCCAAAATCTAGAGTGCACATTCGGAGCATATCCTCCATAGTCCTGTTGGTTCTCTCGGTCTGTCCATCCATTTGCGGGTGGAAGGCCGTGCTGAACTTCAATTTCGTGCCCAACAGTTCATGGATAGCCTCCAATCTTTCAATGTGAAACGCCCGTCACGATCGCTGACGATACTACGGGGGACACCGTGCAGTCTCACAATACTATCAACATAGAGCTTTGCTAGCTTCTCTACAGAATCATCCTTCCTGTTCGGAATGAAGTGTGATACCTTCGTCAAACGGTCCACAATCACCCAGATGGCGTCGTTTCCATGCTGCGATCTCGACAATCCGTGCATGAAATCCATCGAAATATCATCAAACTTCCATTCCGGAATCGGCATGGACTTCAGAAACCCACCGGGACGTTGACATTCCGCTTTCACCAACGCGCAAGTATGACACTTGGCCACGTAAAGGGCAATGTCTTTCTTCATACCCGGCCACCAGAACAATTTCTTCAAATCCATATACATTTTAGCGCTCCCCAGGTGGATCGAGTACTTGGTATGATGAGCCTCGTACATCAACTCCGCCCGTAGAGTGCCAACGTTTGGGATGCACAACCTTTCCTGTTTCCACATAAGGCCGTCTTCAAAGGAGAAATCAGCGTTTAACCCCTCAACGGTTTCCGCTTTATAGCGTTTCATGCTCTCGTCCAGCTCCATTGCTTGTCGAACTCGGTCGGCAAGGTCGTATTGAACCTCCGTCCAGTTCAAGCATGCTGAAGTAGACGTTCTCCTATCAATGCATACGATCTCCATTTCCTCTAGCTCACGATTAGACGCTCATCGTGCATCAAAATCCAATTTGCTTGAGCGGGAGCCCGACGACTCAGCGCGTCTGCTACTACATTTCCCTTACCGGGAGTATAATTGATGTCGAAGGTGTAGTCCCCAAGGAACTCCATCCACCTCCTTTGACGCATATTCAACTCCCTTTGATCCAGCAAGTACTTGAGGCTCTTGTGGTCGGTAAAGATATCGATCTTCACGCCATATAAATAATGCCTCCAAAGCTTAAGAGCAAATACCACGGCCGCTAGCTCCAAATCATGGACCGGGTAATTCCTCTCATGAACCTTCAGTTGCCGGGAGCCGTAGGCAATTACCTTCACGAACTGCACTAGGACACAACCCAAACCACTTCCTGAGGCATCGCTATAAATTTCGTAGCCTTCCGTTCTTGTGGCGAGCATAGAATGGGCGCCGTGGTCAGACGGCTCTTCAGTTCTTCAAAAGCTCGTGCGCACTCGGGCGACCAAACGAACTTATGATCCTTCCTAGTCAGTTTTGTGAGAGGAAGTGCGATCCTCGAGAAGTTTTCCACAAAGCGCCTATAATAGCCGGCAAGTCCTAAGAAACTTTGGACTTCCGCTACGTTTTTGAACAAAGGCCACGCTCGGATCGCTTCTATCTTCGACGGATCTACTGCAATTCCATCCCCACTAACGACGTGACCAAGGAATGCTACTGACGATAGCCAAAACTCGCACTTGGAGAACTTGGCATAGAGCTGACTCCTCCTCAAGGTGCTCAGAACGGCGTGCAGATGCCCTACATGCTCCTCTTCCGATTGAGAGTATACCAAAATGTCGTCGATAAAGACGATCACAAATTGATCCAAATACTCACGGAACGTCCTGTTCATTAAGTCCATGAATACCGACGGTGCATTGGACAGACCGAACGGCATCACCGTGAACTCATAGTTCCCAAAGCGGGTACTGAACGCTGTTTTTGGAATGTCACATTCCCTTATCCGCAGTTGGTAGTAGCCGGAACTTAGGTCCAGCTTGGAGTAAACCGTCGACCCCACCAGTTGGTCGAATAGATCATCGATTCTTGGAATCGGATATCTGTTCTTCTCGGTCAACTTGTTTAGCTCTCGATAATCAATGCATAGACGCAAGCTCCCGTCCTTCTTTTTCACAAAGAGGACCGGTGCACTCCAAGGCGATGAACTTGGACGTACGTAGCCTTGCTCTAGCAGCTCTTGCAATTGAACCTTCAGCTCTGCCAATTCCTTTGGCACTATCCGGTACGGTGAGCGGGCCACAGGTTTGGCACTTGGCACCAACTCGATACAGAAATCGATCTCCCGCTGAGGCAGAGCCCCAGGGAGTTCGTTAGGAAACACGTCGGCGTACTCCGCTACAACTGGGACATCACATAACCTGGGCATTGGCTCTGAAGTCTCCAACAAGGTGAAGAACAACTTGGCGCCTTTTCTCACCGCCTTAACCACCTGGAGAGCAGACATCAGCGTCTTGCTCGCTCCTCGCATACCGACGAACATGGTTTCTCCTTCGGTGTCCCTTCCCAGAGTGATCTCCTTTGTATTGCAATCTATGCATGCCCGCTGCTCCGAGAGCCAGTCCATGCCGAAGATCACATCAAATTCAGCTAACGGTAATAACGACGCTTCCAAGTCGAAATCCTGACTTCCGATCCGCACCTTCACACGGCTCTTCCTATCCGCACTCATTCGAGATCCATTGGGTAGCACTACTTCCAATCTATCCTCTACGAAGGTAGACGACACTCCGATTCGCACAACGAAGTCCTCGGACAGAAAAGAGTGCGATGCACCCGTATCAAATAGAGCTCTCGCCGGATAGTTGAAAATTAGGATGAAACCTAATTACACACAAATAAAGCATATAGTCGTACCACAGTATGAATTATATATATAGCTGTAAAAGCTAACTTCTAATTCGTACCTGTGACGACATCAGTTTGTCGTATAGCTTCTTGTTGGCCAAGCGAAAAGACTCTCGGCTGAGTCGGAATGTGTTGGGAAGCCGAAGACTCCGCAGCTTTACCCTTTTCCGCAGTACGAGCATAATACACCGCTCGATTACCAGCCTTCGGGGGACCACTTCGACACACCACAGCTTTGTGTCCCACCTTCCCGCAGGTGAAACACGTAATAGGAGTCCGCGCGGTCGTGGCTCCCGAAACATTTGAAGGAGCTGGTTCCGCCTGTTTGAACTTCCTTTTGTTCCTTCTGAAATCTGACTTGGACTGAGAGGCCGGCGCATGAAACTCAGGTATCTTTACAACACCCCTTGCTTGTACCCTCTTCATGTCCAACTCCAAAGATCTGGCAGTTTGCACCATCACTTGGAAGCCGAACGTCATAGGGCCTGCAAGGAGCAGCCTCAACTCGTCCTGAAGCCCTTCATAGAACTTATTTGTCTTTGCCTCCTCATCCTCCACCAAGGACCCCGCATAGCGACTCAGTCTGGTAAACTCATGCAAGTAATCGTCAACGGAGCGATCACCTTGTGTCAACCTCAAGAACTGGTTTTGTAACGCAATGCGCTGGGCAGAGGGGATAAACCTTTGGAGGAACGACTTTGAAAACTCAGCCATTGTGATTTCAGTAATATCTCTACCGCAGAACTTATGCAGCTCCTACTCTTCCCACCACAGCACAGCCTCTCCATCAAGAAGGAAAGTGGCTAAGGTGACCATCATGGCTTCGTCCGTCGCTGTCGCCCTCAGAGTTCTTCTAACTCTTGACAACCAGTCCTCTGCCTCCGTTGGGGACTCAGATCCCGAGAAGGTAGGAGGATTAAAGCTCAGGAAATGCTTTAATTGCTGGTCACGCGCTCGCACCGCAACTACTTGCGCAACTTGAGGTTCCACCCTCGGCGCTACCGCAGGTTCTACTGCAGCTACAGGCACAGGGGCCTCCACCCTTGGTTCCGCCGCAGGTTCCACTGCAGCAACAGCCTCAGGGGCCACATCCGGAGTAGAAGTAGCAGGCTGGACCAGCCTTTGGGGTTGAGCATTGATCATCGCGAAGACCGCTTCTGCGACTAATTTGATCATTTCAGCAGAAGGAGTGGTCGCTGGCACTTCAGCCGACCCACTACTTTCAGCGGTGTTACGGGGTCGAGACTGCCCCCCAGCACTTCTAGTCACCTATAATCATGCAAAGCACAATTTAGTGACCCAAAACATATCAAACATCAATCATGGAACGCTCAGGTTCCGCAAACAAGTATGTTTTCTTTTCATTCCTATGTGGACATTCTTATTAGTTTTTGTCGTTTTAGGTGAATGCACAACCCGTGCGCACCACCCCTTAAAAGGAATTCGTCCCGAATTCGCTAAACTACGGATCGATGCCTTAAGTCCGATACCAAATTGTAACATCCGGCCAGTACGAAGAGTATAACAGCAGGTCCGGCCGGGACCCCACGCCATACAAACCACACTAGCTAGGAGTTAAAAGGTGATAACCAGAAAAGTAACAACCAAACGAGAGTACAAAACGTAAGCGGAAGCATTAATTAAACCATTCAAATAGAACTGTCCACTATCATAGGAATGTATCCAGAATAAGAGTTACGGCCTTAAGGACTTACATTCATCCAATGCACAAAACTCCATAAGCATACATCGGCACGCAGGCCAGCCATACATGAATAACAGGAAAAGGGCTGGCCTTCGAGGGCCAACATTGCAAAGGGTCATCGCCCGCTATTTGCCGCTAGGCTCACCTGCACCTGCATAAGAACATTCCACCAAGCGGTGGCAAACAAAGTAACGGTCAGCACAGCTGACCAAATTATAACGACCCCACCCCTTTTCCGTGGTGGCGGAGCTTCTACCCTGCAAGCAAGCCATACTAGCACAAGTACTAAATATAAAGAAAGTGCAACTACACGAGGTGAGGTTTCAAGCACAATCAATCTTCTAGGTTGAGCATCAAAAGAAGGGAACCTAGGTATGCACATGATGTTGGTTGGGTTCACCCGAAGGTTCCCCACAACCGCCTAAGCAATCGCATGAGGCTAACATAACATCCATTTCACAAAACACTCCACCGTAAGGGCCACAACCTTGGGTGGAAACAAGAGCTTTTGGTCGGTCTAGGCATGACACCTTCCATGACCTCTCCCATGATCACACGACTTTCCTGAGGAAGGGACCTCTTACCGATCTGCATGGAAACAGGTTCGGTTTAGCTTTGCCCGTGCTCTAATCGTCACGATCTATCGCACGACGCGGGTACGGCTTCGCCTCGGCCCGTAAGGGTTTAGCACCTTCAAGTGCTACACTAAATATACGCTACGCACCTAACCCCTTCACAAGGATCTAGGTTTCACGAATACTCAACAAGGGAGGTGCAATACACTCCGCATCAATTTCGTGGTGAAGGTTTGCCTTCATCCAAAACTCAAAGCATGTGGCTTTTGTTAGGATCTTCACAAGACGCCTACACTGAGTTCCCGCAATACTATAGGTGAGTTCACGGAGTCATTCTCCGGCAAGCATTCTAGGCCTAACCTAAATGCAACGTCGCAAATCAAGCATCACCGATTCGGGCTCACGGCCATGAATAGGCTTCACACAAAATGCCTAAATCCGCACGACTACCGGATTTTCTACTTGCAATAATGTCGGGGACGGACACAATC
The DNA here is from genome assembly GCA_033032865.1 of Dactylorhiza incarnata. Lineage (NCBI taxonomy): Eukaryota > Viridiplantae > Streptophyta > Magnoliopsida > Asparagales > Orchidaceae > Dactylorhiza > Dactylorhiza incarnata. The sequence goes on along the minus strand of JAWHQI010000040.1, from coordinate 2,153,099 downwards.
TACCCGGAGTTCCGAAGAACTTGAGGAAATCCTACACTTCACCCATTTGGTGAAAGGGATACCTCATGCAAACAAAGGAAGAGGAATGAAAGGACAAATACAATCCAAAGTTCGGGAGGAAGAATCGTTACCCTAGACGCGTTCTTTTTCACCATAGATCCAAGATTCTACACGGAGAGAAATGACCGCACCGGGCTGCACTCTCCAAATCTGGAAACGGCTCGCGAAACGGAGCTCCGGAGCTCCGTCAATGGCGGGATCTACCTTCTTCTTCCTTGGCTCCTCATTCTTTCTCTAGGGTTTGGAGAGAGAATGGCTTAGAGAATATGAGGGTTTAACCCCCTCTCATCAGCCCTAAAGGTCTCCCGCAACTAAACCTAGCCGTTGGATCAATTTCCAAAAGATTTGGACGGTCTGATCTTCTTCTCCGCTCAAAATCACGGAACAGAATAAACAGGGCGCACGATCGCTGGCGCACGATCACTGGTCGTGCACGAAGAGGAAAATGGTCGTGCGCACTGTCCGAGACAGAACTCGATTCTCTCCTGAATTAACGCACGATCGCTGGCGCACGATCACTGGTCGTGCGCGAAGAGGAAAATGGTCGTGCGCACTGTCCGAGACAGAACTCGATTCTCTCCTGAATTAACGCACGATCGCTGGCGCATGATCACTGGTCGTGCGCGATGAGGCCACTGATCGTGCGCTAAGAGCAGAAAGGGAAGATTTAGCCTGCTTCAAGTGCAGCACTACCACTCCGCCTACTTCGCTGAACCACAATTTTTGGGGTGTTACACGTATCCCCATGAACCGGTTGGCTTTAGCCGATCTCTCCCCAGATACGGCCTCAAGCCGCTCTAGCCAATCTATCACCAGAAAGGCCTCAAGCATCCCCCTAGATCTACTCCCTAGACCCAGTCGCCAACATGAGGCGAATTACTCCCTAAGTCTAACCTAGACTTAGTCGTTGTGTGGCGAATTCATGAACCGATTACAATGATAAAATAAAAGACAAATACAAAATACAAATATAAAACTCCCTAAGAGGTAATCTAAAGGAGACGCCGAATAATCGCTGAAGATCGTTGAAGTCCAAGCATGTGTTCTTCGCATTGAGTTAGCGTGTTGATCCAAGCCTCCTTTGATTCCTCCTTTTGAAATATGAGTGGGAGATGTGTTTCTCTGGAAATATGGCCCTCACAAAGTTTCTGAAGTGCTGGAATAGGGCTCTTGGTAATCAGTTGTTTGAGACGTCGAAATCTTCCAATTTATAAACTTTGAGCTAACGCTGGCGTTAAGTGCTAATGTCTGGCGTTGATCATGTATAGCAATATATTAATGGCTCGGATCTTCAGAAGAGGAAAGAGATTCTGCACTTTAGGAATGTTTTATTTTAGGCAATATCAACACTGGCGTTAAGGCTAACGCGGCGCGTTGGGCAAATCATTCCTATTGTTCCTCCTGCAATCACGACTGCTTTATCCTTGCCAAAATCGTCGACCGGATAGCGCCCAACGTTAAGACTAACGCCTGGCGTTGATATTCTTTCTTTGATCAGACGGCATGCCATCTTCTCCGAACAGCATCTTCGTCTAATGCCATTTTTGTCGAATGGATAGTGCCCTGAGTTAAGATCTAACACCTTGCATTGAGTTTCATCTTTGATCAGCTGGCACCGCAATTCGTCGAACAGATAATTTCGTCAAACACATTTCGTCGAACGGGCTTCATCTTTCGTCGAACGAAATTTCGTCGAACGCAAGATCGTCGAACGCAGTTTCAATTTTGTCGAACCCAGCTTCCGTTCTCAGCGGCTTCATTTCGTCGATCGCCAGTTCGTCGAATGCAGCTTCTAGTTCATCGAACGAAAATTTTGTCAAACACATTTCATCAAACGCCGTGGTATGCATTTCGTCGAACGCCGATTTCGTCTAGCGCTAACGCCCAACGTTAAGCTTAACGCCTTGCGTTAACCAGCTTTCAATCCTTCAGCTTGTGGTTAGTGCCAGACCATTGTTTCAGCAACCTGGTGTCATATCTGTCCAAACCTACATGCTAAAAACACAATGGCAACAAGATCAAATACAAGTAGGATTTGTTATTCTCAAATCAAAGGGATGCGGAAAACCATGTTCCAATAATCTCCCCCTTTTGATAATAACAAATCCAATAGAGATAAATCAGATTCATATATAAAGAATTTGTGTTTTTATAAAGATATATGACACTCAGTAATTATAAGATAATTAGAAGAATTGTAGATCATTTAAAAGTGCACCCCTACACAAATGCTCCCCCTTAGTGTATACTCCCATATACTAGATACATGCTCCCCATTAATCTAGTGAATCCTACTCCGTTAATCAATATGATTTAGCATTTTATTCTCCCCCTTTGTTATTCGCAAAAGAGGGTGGAGTGAAACAAAACTAGAATAAAGAAGACAAACGTTGGGACATAACTAAGAGAGGATTAAGAGTTTTGTGTAAACATAAAGTAAGTCATGATCGAGCTAAGGGAGAGAGTAGCACAATGGAAAAATATATGATAAGCGTGAAAGAACATTAATGAAAATAATCACTTGCCCTTTTTAAATTAATTTTAAGAGTGATTCTACTTGTTAAGATAGATGCAAGTTTGTTTGAACTAGAACAAGTGAAAGACAAATCCTTAGAAATAAGCATGAGAACACATGGTAAAAGAATACATGATTAGATAGAGAAATGCGGAAAACAAAAATAAAACAAATAAGAGTAGTATTTTTGTTATAGTTTGACCATTCCAACAATATGTCTAGACTTTTCACGTTTGAGCATTTTAACATTGAAAATTTTCATAACAAATAGGCAAGCATGAATTAACATATTTAAAAAGATAATACATACAATGTAACTAATTCATATTTCAAGTAAAGTAAACATTGTAGAAACCATGCATTGAAATCTAGTGCTTTTACTCAAGTTTTTTTAGATAATTATGTAATTTTGCATTAGGATCCAATTCTCATGAGTAGAAGAATTATTAAAATCAATGATGTGTGCATAAGGTGTTTTAATAAAAGTATACAAGTGAAATAATCAAAACACATGACATATAGTGAAATAGTAACAACAATAATAAGATTGTAATCATATAATTACTTTAACACATCACATCTAGAATAAAATTTCAAAGCACATAAAATACGTACAACTACCAAGGTGCTTCTCCCACACAATGCTCATTAAGACTTATCAGGGAGCGGAGTATTGCTTGGGGGATCACATAAGCATTTTTTTTATAAAAGTTATATTTTTAGTGATCCGGTGTACAAATAGAAGTGATAAAACGAAATATGTTTGCACAAGACACTTTACAATTCTTTCCAAGGTGCTCAACCTCACAATGCTCATTAAGACTTATCAGGAGGGTGAGTAGTGCTTGGTGGAGTTATCTTTGGCATATTATTTCATTATTTTTTTTGTTTGGGCCAAAGGTCTCCGAATTCACTTGTTGTTGCAAACATTAATATTATTGAAATAACACTTCTATGTGTGCAAGAAATTTATTGTTTGAATGAAGGTGTAGGTAATTTAGACATACAACTTAATATGTTAAAACTATTACACTACACAATCATGCAAGACTAAGATTATGAGCACATGTAGATTACCAAAATAGTGAGTGTATAATTCATTGATTAACATAAAGCATTACTCATACTTAGAGGCATGCTAGGCAATCATACACAATTATCTATAGACTATTTCATTGCATATAATCAGACTAAGGTCAAGGCATGAAGATAAAATAATGTTTAGGAAATTTGAAATTAAAATTAGACATTGAAGCAAATCCTTGTGAGCATGCCAAAATCAATTTTGACCATTGGAAACGAAATAACTCAAATGTATGCTCTTGTGAAGTTTTATAGTCAAACCATAATTTTGTAAAGAGTTAAAGCAAAACAAATAACAAAAAAAACATATTTTTGGTCATTTTGAATTATTTGAATTTTTTTTGTATTTTAAATAAAACAACCAAATTAATAACACAATAATTTCAAATATGAGAAAATAAATAGAGAAAAGTCATCAGAAAAATATTAGAAATATTTTGGAAAAATCAGAAATTCAATTTGGCCAAAGTAGCAAACGCCTGGCGTTAAGTAGTTAACGCCAAAACAGTACTCGATTTTGAGAATTTTTGAGAATTTTTCATTTGACATAGATAGTATATATATAGACCTTCATAGGGTAGAAATTTCAGAGACATTGAAAATGGATAGAAGGCTATTCAAGCATGTTTTTTTTTGTTCAAAAATGGTTTTTACATTTTTATGTGATTTTCTTATATTTGTGTTTTACAAGATCATTAGAGCTCAAAAATGATAAAATATGCAAAACACAAAATAAGCATGTTCGATCATAAACAAGAATGCATGAATAATATAATCATAACGAGTGCGTGCAGAATATATGAAATAGGAATGTCCTAGATTATAATACCCAAACTGTATGCCTACACACTAGCCATGTACTAAGTGACGGATAGGCATGAGGAGTTGCACACATGTCATAGGTTGGGGTGTTAGTCCCATATGCAAACACTAGACAAAACTCACCCTAGCACTCTTTCCCCCCAGTGCCTCGCAATGCCCCACTGGAACCCTTCCCGGTTAAGGACAAGACATGACTTAGAGATTAGGTTATCTAATGTCTACAACCCTATGCCCCCGCTATTGTAAGACACATAATGTGGGTGAACGATCATGGACATCCTAAGCATTTTATTCTATGGAATCAATTTATAAACTATGGCTTTTATGCATGATTAATTTCTTATTATATTTGATATTAGAGCAACATAGTTATTATGAGTTTTAACTTTCAATTGTTCTTCTTTAAGATTGATTCATTATGGCATTATTTGATAACTAGCATGAATGATAATCTTTATTAGTTGATAATGCTTGATATGATGAGTTTGAATGTAGTGTTATCCCATAAGGTTAATTGATATAATGTTGCATGTATTTAACAATAGTGATTCAAATTTTAGACATAGAATAAAGTGATGATTCTAATTTATTTATTCATATAGATATAGAGCTGATTCTATGGTCTAAAAATAAGTGTGATACATGCAAAACATATTAGATTCATATAATAATCATGATCACAGACTATATGTTTGGAAGGAATAAAATCTTTTGTAGTTATATTTGATGTTTGACTTAAAAGATCATATGATTTTGCATGATTATTATATATGATCATTAATATTAATTCATAGTGATTAAGTACTCGTAATTAATTATTCATGATAATGTACATGAGGTATTATTAAAGAAAATTCATATTCAACCTTTTCAAATTATTAAATAGAAACGTTGTAAGGTGAATAGTGAATATAAGAAAATATTTTTATTTTGAAGAGTTGTAAATTTTCTCTTTGTGATGTAGGCTTGGGTGTTCGGGACGCTCTCACTTGCGCGATCGATTGAGTCGCGAGATTGTTTCTAAATAACACCTAATCAGATGAACAAACGCAGCCACCTACGGGTGGGTCCTTCACAACTATCACGCAAAGACAACCACGAGAAGATCCTCCGAAAAAGCAAAACTCCGGAAATAGGAGGATCTTACCCAATAAAGGCAAAAGAGAATCGCCACTCCTCATCGAGTAAAAATAATTCAAGATCGTTCAACAATTACAAATGAGAAGGATCGTGAAAAGATCAATGTCGGAAAATTCATCACAAATCCTATCCACCACAAATAACTATTGAAGAATCGCTCAAGGGGTAGAAAGCGTTACCCTCCCGGAATAGTAGATCTGGGTTGTAGAAAGTCCTACGTTATTCACGGAGGTGGTCGTCGGAGGGGAGTCCTTGAAGATGTGCATCGTCGCCTTCAAATCCCGTCGCTACGAACAAGCCCAAGACCGCCTTGATGCGTGAGAGAATGTAGAGGGAGAAACGGTAGAGAGAGGGAGAAGGGTGGGCAGACTTCCACGCGGAGGGGGCGACCGGTGGCTAGAAGGAGGAGGAGAGGAGGGGGTTGGACTGGCCGAACTTGGAGAGGGGGAGAAGGTAGGGGCAACCAAGGAAGAGGGAGAGGGAAAATCAAGAGGAGAGAATTAGGGCTTTCAATTTCTTATTTCATTCCTTGTTAAACCAAATCCTCCAAAACATATCCTTATATAGGCTTTACAATCACAGTAGTTAATCGCAGTCCAAATTAATACAATAAAACAAACATGATAAGTTCTAATAAAATAAAATAAAGCATGACGATTTTAATTAATAATTATAAGGATAATTATTAATTAAAATATTCTTATTTTAAAAGCATGATAAAATTAATTAATAATTATAATTAAATTATTATAATTATTAATTAATGTTTTTGTGTCGCGGATGGAGGTTGTAGCGGCGATGGCGAAGAACGTCACGGCGTTGGCATAGAATGTCACAGCGAAGGCGAAGAAACGCATGTCTTCGAACTTGCGGCAACGACCGTCCCAATCCACGAACTCTCTATGTCGGGGATCAACAACCTCCATCAAGATCATCAGGCCAGCAGCAGTATCATCAGTATCCCCAACCAAGTGGATGTGGGGGTCTTCATCAGCAACATCCCCTACCAAATGAGGCTCGGTGAAGGGGTCTTCATCATCTGGGGTGGGCAAAAGAGAGGGGCTGAAGGGATGGTCCCCATCAATCCTCCCCCACTCAAAAACACTCATCACTGATGAGTGGGCTCGAAGGAGCCGGCGTGGCAGAGCAGCAACCTGGAGGAGTACATCCGAGGGAGCGGTCCATGAAGGTGGCCCATCCGGCCATGGGGGCAGGAAGTAGCAAAGGGCCCAGCATGGCCCAAACGAGTCCTCAACCTGTGGCAACCTGTCAAGCAAAAAGTTGGCCCCGGGGACCTTGATCATAGCATATGAAAAAGAAGGGGAAAGTGCTACAAAATCAAAAGACATCTTACCTCCGGAGATCACCATGAGAGTGAACAACATGCTACCCCACTCACCTCTCAAACCAATAGAAATTTTTGTGGAGGGGAAACAAGGGGGAGCTAGATGCAGTGGAGCTAGAAAGAGTGAAAAATATTTCGAGTCATTGAAAATGGGGTTTGGGCCCCTCTCAGCAAAAACTCTCAAATGTAAAGCAAAACTTTCTAGAACGACAACTATTCGATAAATAGTGGAGACCATACTGACATTGTCGTCTAAGTTACCAATTAGCAACTGTCCAGGGGAATGATCTACTAAAACCGAGTCTTCCTTATTGCGGGATTCTCCAATGGGTGCGGTGACTACAAAGTGAATGGACCCAGATGGATCGGCTAGCACCAATTCATCATGTTTGGGTGGATTAAGACCTCTTGAAACACTTACTAATTCATTATATGAAATTAAATTCAGGTTCATCCTAGGGCGATCCCAACAATTAAGATCGGCTAGCATGGGAAAGACAACCCAACAAAACCACTCAAACCGCCCCGCGGCGGTAACGGGCTCCATGCCATACTTCCAGATCGGGGCTGAAGTAGGGGAAACCCAAGCAACCTTAAATGGGTGAAGGTTCAGCGGGGGCGCTAACACTAGCCTAGGGTCCACTAGTGCAGAGAATGTGCCCACACAACTACTACGTACAGATAATAGATTGGACCATTTGTCCTCCCCACTAAATGACACGGGAAACTCACTAGCCCTAATCCCGCTATCAAGAGTGTGAGGAGCTAATAAGGGTCGCCCCATCTCCTCGGCTTTCTCACCAACATCATCTGAATCACTTGGCTCTATTTCAGGATTTTCAACAACCTCCGGAATGATCTCGGGATGACCAACAGGAGGCTCCTTAAAGCTAATAGGATCATGTAAAGGTTGATTAATCAGGGCAACCTCAGTCTCAGACACTAAGCCAATCGTGGGAGTATCAACATGGACAATATGGCTTATGGGCAGACTAGGACTAACCGGACCAGTCTCGGGTTTAACGGTTAGGCATAAAGTGTTCATTTCTGAGTGGCTAATACAGTCTATAGGATGATTTTGACTAGTTGTGTCAACATCCCTTTTTATTGCTAAGCATAGGGGTGTCGACTCAGCAGGGCTACAAATGTCCCCAGATGGGACCGATGGCTTCGTAGGCGGAGTGGACCTAAGAGATATAAGCCGACCTTGATGCATGAAGTCTAAGGTGTCATCACGATCATCATATATAATATCATGGCTAGCAAGCCAAGGGCGTCCTAACAACACATGGAAGTCCTTCATAGGAAGGACATCACACCAAACACAGTCAGAATATGCTTTGATGGTGAGGGGCACCAAACATCATTGGGACACAAGAATAACGCTCTCATCAGGACACACAAGGTGGTATGGGCAAGGATGTGGCTCGGTGGTCACCAACATTCTAGACACCGCGTTCTCCGTTATAGCGTTGGTATGACAGACGCTATCAACGACTAACCTGCACCACTTCTCACCGTGCTTAAAGTTTAAACGAAATTGATGTTTCGGGTCGCGGCGGAGCCTAATCACCTTCACAGCGTCATTCCGACCCTTACCTAACTCCTTTAAATTAGCCGGTGGTGCAGTTATTCGTGAGAGTGCTGGGGGATACCCCGGGTGCAGCCTAGTAGTCATTACTAGTGAGAGTTCATGTGCTGACACGGACAAAATTATAATGTCTCCAATTTTCAGGCCAACCTAACGTGGTCGAATCGAAAATTTTTTTGTTTTAATATTATTGGAAATAAGAGCAGGAAGCTACAGAAAAAATTTCAGATTTTTTTGACAAGTTTTAAAATTCTGAGGTTTTTACTAAATGTAAACCAATCCGAAAATTTCAGAATTTGGCCGAGCTAACAAACGCACCATTTAGAGGGCGGATAGCCTACAGATCTGAGAGTAAGGATGGTGTCGAGATAGAACTCAACACAACTAGGATGGTTTCAGAAATTTAAATTTTGAATTTCAAAATTTTGAATTTCAAAATTTTGAATTTCAAAATTTTGAATTTTAATTTTGAATTTCAGAAATTTGAATTTTGAATTTCAAAATTTTGAATTTTGAATTGGAATTTTAAATTTCAAAATTTGAATTTTGAATTTGAATTTTGAATTTTGAATTTGAATTTTGAATTTCAAAATTTTGAATTTTGAATTTGAATTTTGAATTTCAGAAATTTGAAATTTGAATTTTGAATTTTACTTTCCAGAATTTGAAATATTTTTTCTTATATATATTTTTTTGCTGTAGAAAATAGTACGCAGATTTGCAAAATTTTTTTGTTTTTAAATTTCGTTGAAAAATAAAAATATTAAGTCCGCTATTCGCACACCAAAAATTTAGATTAGGCCAAAATTTTAGGAAAGATAATTTTATTCCCGCCTAATAACTAGGGTAAGTAAAATATTTTTTACATTTTCTTACAGAAAATAATAAGTAGAATTACCAGAATAATTTTTTTTGAATTTCGCAGAAAAATGAGAATTTTAGGCCGCTATTCGCAGACTGACGAAATTTTATTTTATTTTTACTTTTTGAGCGCAAAATCGTGTGAAGATTGTGAGTGCCGGCATTCTAAGAAAACCTAGGGAATGCGTCAATTAAGAAATTGACACTAACCTCGCTTTGATACCAAATTGATGTAGGCTTGGGTGTTCGGGACTCTCTCACTTGCGCGATCGATTGGGTCGCGAGATCGTTTCTAAATAACACCTAATTAGATGAACAAACGCAGCCACCTACGGGTGGGTCCTTCACAACTATCACGCAAAGACAACCACGAGAAGATCCTCTGAAAAAGCAAAACTCCGGAAATAGGAGGATCTTCCCCAACAAAGGCAAAAGAGAATCGCCACTCCTCGTCGAGTAAAAATAATTCAAGATCGTTCAACAATTACAAATGAGAAGGATCGCATAAAGATCAATGTCAGAAAATTCGTCACAAATCCTATCCACCACAAATAACTATTGAAGAATCGCTCAAGAGGTAGAAAGCGTTACCCTCCTAGAATAGTAGATCCGGGTTGTAGAAAGTCTTACATTATTCACGGAGGTGGTCGCCAGAGGGGAGTCCTTGAAGATGTGCATCATCGCCTTCAAATCCCGCCGCTACGAACAAGCCCAAGACCGCCTTGATGCGTGAGAGAATGTAGAGGGAGAAATGGTAGAGAGAGGGAGAAGGGTGGGCAGACTTCCACGAGGAGGGGGGCGGCCGGCAGCTAGAAGGAGGAGGAGAGGAGGGGGGTTGGCGTGGCCGAACTTGGAGAGGGGGAGAAGGTAGGTGGCGACCAAGGAAGAGGGAGAGGGAAAATCAAGAGGAGAGAATTAGGGCTTTCAATTTCTTATTTCATTCTTTGTTAAACCAAATCCTCCAAAACATAGCGTTATATAGGCTTTACAATCACAGTGGTTAAACGCAGTCCAAATTAAAACAATAAAACAAACATGACAAGTTCTAATAAAATAAAATAAAGCATGACAATTTTAATTAATAATTATAAGGATAATTATTAATTAAAATATTCTATTTTAAAAGCATGATAAAATTAATTAATAATTATAATTAAATTTTTATAATTATTAATTAATGTTTATGTGTCGCGGACGGAGGTTGTAGCGGCGATGGCGAAGAACGTCGCGGCGTTGGCGTAGAATGTCGCGGCGAAGGCGAAGAAACGACGTGTCTTCGAACTTGCGGCAACGACCATCCCAATCCACGAACTCTCTATGTCGGGGATCAACGACCTCCATCAAGATCATCAGGCCAGCAGCAGTATCATCAGTATCCCCTACCAAGTGGATGTGGGGGTCTTCATCAGCAACATCCCCAACCAAATGAGGCTCGGTGAAGGGGTCTTCATCATTTGGGGTGGGCAAAAGAGAGGGGCTGAAGGGATGGTCCCCATCACTTTGGTTTTTGAATATTAAACAAATACATATATTTTTATTGATTTTTTCAGAATTTTAAAATGACAGAAAATCTGAGACTTGAGCTAGCGCCGGCGTTAGGTACTAGCGTCTGCGTTAGCTCACAGAGAGTGCTTATTTTAACCAAATAGCCTAGATTTTCATCGATTTTACTTCCGATTTTTCTTAATTATGTTTGTGCAATGTAAGGTCTGTCTAATGGAGTGAAGAGACGAGAAGAAATCGCACAAAGTTGCGGAAGTTAAAATTTTAGTACATGGATTTCATATTCATTAACACTCGATATTCATTATGTTGGATCTGTAGGCGCCCTTAGAGGAGGGGGTGAATAAGGGTTTTAAAGATCTTAAGCTTTAATAGAAAACTTTTAATATTTTGTTCGAAGTAAGTTAAATCAAAAATAAAGAGATAATGAAATTAGAAATGAAATCAATTTTATTAGACAAGAAAAGACATGATTATCATTTATAAAATTGATTACAAAATCTGATTTCAATGACGCTAGAAATCAAAGCGAATAATATGAAATACCCTTTTTGTTTTCTATACCGACTTGTATCCCCACGAATCGGTTGGCTTTAGCCGATCTCTCCCCAGATACGGCCTCAAGCCGCTCTAGCCTTCCTATCCCCAGAAAGGCCTCGAGCACCCCCTAGATCTACTCCCTAGACCTAGTCGTCGTGTGGCGAATTCCTCCCTAAGTCCTACCTAGACCTAGTCGCCTTGTGGTGAATTCCCCCTAGTCCCCGCAAGGCCCTAGTCGCCGTGTGGCGAGTTCCTCTACCGAACAAAAGACATAAAGATTACAATTTGAAAAGTAAAACAAGACACAAACTAGAAACTCCCTCAAAAGTAGAACTTGATGTCGATGTAGATGCGATCGTATTGGTCTTCAAGTTCTTTGCGTTCACAAACGTTCACGGAGTTCTTCGGGCTGCTTGAAGAAGGCTCTCACGAGAGCTCTAAATATATGGTTTCAATTCCTCTCGTATCAGCAAGCAACAAAGGAGGAGGCGCGTGTCTTTTTATAGAATCAGCCACTACTGCCTGCGGTAGTACTACAGCCCCGCGGTATCCATATTAGGTAAATGATCAGGCACGGAATGTGGCAGATTAGGCAACTTTTGACTGCCAAACATAGAGCACCGACTAATGCGTCGCGGTAACGCTATCGCACCGCAATAGCGAGATTTCCTTCCTTCAGCCACAATCTTCTTCCAAATCTACTCCTCAATCAACTGCAGATGGGATGTTTCCAAAAAGCTACCGCCGGGCGTTAGACCTAACGCGCCGCGATAGTTCATGCCAAACATATCAACCCGTCAACATTCATTTTTCTCCACTGTTTCCTTCTCATCAAATGTTTCCATTTATGTTAGCGCCAGCGATAGTGCTAATGCTCCGCGGTAGAGCATATTTCTTTTCGTCGGACGCATCTTTGTCGAACCAGCCTTATATTTCGTCGAACGAATTTCGTCGAATGAATTTCATCGACCGGGATTCAGATTTCGTCGATCGCAAATTCATCGAACGCAGTGATAAGCATTTCGTCGAGCGCAGCCTTCATTTCGTCGAACAAAACTAGCGCGAGCGGTAGTTATAACGCACCGCGGTAGAGCACTTCGTCGGGCGCATCTTCGTCGAACGTCGTCTTCATTTTGTCGACCTCCATTTCATCGATCGCTAGCGCCAGCGGTAGTTCTAGCGCGCCGTGGTAATCATGCCTTTTATCGAGCGCCGTGGTTGAGCATGCAGTTCGTCGACCGCAGGTTCATTTTGTCGAGCGCCAGTTCGTCGAATGCAGCTTCCATTTCGTCGAACGCAGGTTTCCTTCTCAGCGGTTTCTTCTCAGCAGTTGTTAGTGCCAGCGGTAGTATTAACGTTGCGCGTTTGTAACAAAAAAACATATTTCCATAGAGATTTGACAGCACTGAATCCTGCCTACTATAAACACAAAACAAGTATGATCAAATACAATAGGATTTGTTATTGTCAAACCAAGAGATGCGGAAAGCATGTTCCAACAAACTCCCCCTTTTGATAATAACAAATCCCCTTAGAAAGAAATAATTCAATTGATAGAAATTTGTGTTTATAATAGAGAACTAGTATGAAAATTAGGCATGTTCAAATGCTCCCCCTAAATGAATTCTCCCCCTAAGTGAATGCTCCCCCTACAACAAAACTTCCTATGAACTTAACTCCCCAAAACATGTAAATTTCTTTCACTTGTTGTTGCTAACATTAATATTATGGAAATAACACTTCTATATCGTGCAAGAAATTTATTTTTGAGAGACGGTGTAGGTAATTTAGACATACAACTTAATATGTTAAAACTATTACACTACACAATCATGCAGGACTAAGATTATGATCACATGTAGATTACCAAAATAGTGAGTGTATAATTCATTGATTAACGTACAACATTACTCATACTTAGAGGCATGCTAGGCAATCATACATAATTATCTATAGACTATTTCATTGCACATAATCAGATTAAGGTCAAGGCATGACAAAAACAATGTTTAGAAGATTTGAAATTAAAATTAGACATTGAAGAGAATCTTAATATGTATGCCTAATCAATTTTGACCATTTGAAAAAAATGACTAAGATGTATGCTCTTGTGAAATATTATATTCAAACTAAAATTTTGTAAAGAGATAAAGCATAACAAATAGCAAACACATATTTTTGATTTGTTTTATAGTTTGTTTTTTTTAAAGAAAATAACAGGAACTGAAAAATAAAAGATGAAAGAGAAAAAATAGGAAATTCAGAAATACCTACTAACGCCAGCGGTACCCATCTATCGCCTGGCGGTAGTGACAGAACTAGAATTTTGGGGAAAACGTGACAATGAAGTTCATCAAAGAAATCAGACATATGCATACACAAAAATGTGGATTTTCCAAGTTTAATCTAATATGTCCAAAACCCCAAATTCTAACCTAAGGTGTCACAATACACTTTCAAAATACTTGTGTTTTTCACATGCATGAGAGTTCAGAAATAGATAATATGAAAAACATAAGATAACATATTTTGAGCACAAATATGCATGAGTGAAATGATCGTAAATAATATTCATGCAATGTATACAACATATGTATGTGTAAGATCAAGATACCCTAACAACATGTGTACACTCTAGCCCCGTACAAAGTGACGGATGGGCATGAGGAGCTGCATGCATGCTGTAGGTTGGGGTGTTAATCCCACATGCATACAAAAGACAACGCTCACCCTAGCACTCTTTCCCCCCAGTGCCTCGCAAGGCCCCACTAGAACCCTTCCCGGTGTAGGACAAGACATGACATAGTGGTTAGGTTTCTAATGCACACAATCATACGCCCTCGCTATAGTGAGACACATAGTGTAGTTGAATGATCATGGGCATACTAAGCACTTAATCTTATTGAACCAATTTTTTAAACTATGGCTTTTATGCGAGATTAATTTCTTATTAGATTTGATTTTAAAGCAACATAGTTATTATGAATTTTAACTTTCAATGGTTTTTCTTTAAAATTGATTTATTTTGGCATCATTAGATCACTAGCATGAAGGATTGTATTGATTAGTTGATAATGCTAGAAGGAAGAGTTTTATCACAATTTGATGGCGTAAGATCTATTTCATTAATGTTGCATGTATACAAACCTAGTCATTCAAATTTTGGACACAGAATTAAGTGATGATACTAGTTAATTTATTCTTTTAGATATAAAGATGATTCTATGATCTTCATATAAATAAGATACATGCAAAACATGATTGATTCATATAATGGTCATGATCACAACCAATTTGATGAAATCATTAGGATCTTTTGTAGATTTTTAATATTTGAATTAAAAAGATCTATTGAATTGGCAAGATGATTATACATGATCATGAATTTTAACACATAGGAATTATATACTCATAATTAATTGTTCATGATGATATAAGTGAGATATTATTAAAGAACATTCATATTCATCCTTTTTGGACTATTTAGAAAGGTTTTGTAAATTTTCTCTTTGATTTTTGAAATCTTAAATAAATCACATATATATACAGTTTTATAAAAGCATAGTGATAATAAAGGTAATACAATAATTTTTCAGAAAATATTATTTGTAGATACATCAGGATTTAGGAAAATTATGCTACCGCCAATGTTAGAACCTAACGCCAGGCGCTAGCAACAGAGTTGAGATTCTTTATTTAAACACATATGATTTTTGCAATTTTTTTTAATTTCGATTTGACATGATTATGATTAAACATACTAGGGGTAATCAAAATGACGCAAATATATTCAACACCTAAGCAAAACTTGCGCATTTTATAAGTTTAGCCTAATACCCCTAAAATACACCTTTTGAATCCATTTTGACAATTATTTCATTTAGTCTTAATAATATCATATGACAAATTTAGTTTTTCAAATTTTATAAGACTTTTTAGGAAATGGATTTAGAAGGATAAAAATAAAAAGGATAAGTAGATCACTTGAGAGATGATATGACTTCTTATTCAACTTTATTCAATTTGATTTATTTATGTATTTTGGTTTAATATATGAGTGTCATATCACAAGTTATATAAAGTGATCATATCATGATGGTTCAACAAAAAGGAAAATAAACAAACAAACAAAAGGTTAGGCATATCATGAAGTAGAATAATGATATTTCATTTATGGTTGATTTCTACTTCATGCAAATGATTGGATACTAATGAATGAGAGATTTAGGTATCCAAAGAGGACCGGGTGTGACGGCTCCTTTGGGTACCCAAATAGAACGTGTTTGCTTTTGGGGAGATAGTGATGAATGGGCCCTTTTTAGTGGAGTTAGTGTTTCATTCTTAACTTTGGGCCTCCATTCAAACAATGGACAAACATTATTTTTAGTTTTCAAATTTCCATAATCGTTTACTTGAATATTTGGTTCAAAATGATTTTTGAATTTTAAATTTGGAGGAAATTTGTTTGCATTTAATTTTAAGTTGGGAGAAACATGATTTTGTAAATAATGGTGATTTTGAATTTGATTTACAAATCCTTTATGTTTCTTACTCCCATTATTAAACTTAGTTAAAATGTTCATATTCATATTCAACTTGTTTTTAGATATAGTTTGATATTGTGAATTTGTATTTACCATTTTCATAAGCAAGTTGATTTTTGATTTTAATTCATCATTCTTAACTTTAAGATTATGTCTAGCTTTATTATAAGCGATTGTGCTATTTTTAAGAATGGAAACAATTGAATCAATATGATCTTGATAGTTATTTCTATATTCATCAAATGTTTCATCCATCTCTTTAATTTCAATTTTATATTCTTTACACTTAGCACAATCATTTTTTAAAGATGAATTTTCTTAATATAATCTTTCATTTTGTTCTTTTACAAAAAGAAGATCATTTTCAAGTTCCTTGCATTTTTCTTTTAGATCATTAAATTCTATACAAGGTTTAATGTTTTCAACTAAGGAACCTTGGGTAGAACTAGATAAATTAGAATTTGATTTTTCATTAATTTTTTCTTTTAAATTTTTATTTTCTAAGCGCAAATATTTATTAGCATTTTTAACTTCTTAATTTTGCACTTTGTTGTTTGAAGCAATTGTAATGTAGAAATAGAAGTACAATAAATAGGAGATTTTGATTTCCTTACAATGCTTTCAGGAGAGGCACGATTTGAACATATCATTTCTTTGACATCTTTTTGGCACTCCTCTTCCGAAGACAGTACTTCTTCTTCTCTTTCACTTGATGTGCACTTTATGGATCCGTCATGAGCGGAGCTTTCTTGAATATTTGTGCAAGCTTGTATATTCTCCGGTTCTTGTGATTGTTCCATACCTGTAGAAGGAGAATCATAAGTTCTTTCAAGAAAATTCCAAATCTCATAAGCGGTAGGTAACGTATAATTAAGTTTGAAAATATTTTGATCTAACGCACAAAATAGACAATTTATAGATTTTGCATTTAAAACTATTTCATATCTATTTAATATGCTAAGTGGTTTTTCAATAGTAATTTTCCAAACTTTTTCATCTAAGGCTTTAAGAAAATTTTTGATTAGTATTTTCCACCCTTTATAATTTTCGACCAAAAATAAAGGTGGTGCTAAAGATTTTTCATTTGATGAAAATTCATCCCATCTAGTGGAAGCGAGATCATGAAGCGCCATTATTCCTGATTGTGAAGCCGATTTGGAATAACCTACCTCCGATACCACTTGTTGGATCTGTAAGCGCCCTTAGAGGGGGGGTGAATAAGGGTTTTAAAGATCTTAAGCTTTAATAGAAAACTTTCAATATTTTGTTCGAAGTAAGTTAAATCAAAAATAAAGAGATAATGAAATTAGAAATGAAATCAATTTTATTAGACAAGAAAAGACATGATTATCATTTATAAAATTGATTACAAAATCTGATTTCAATGACGCTAGAAATCAAAGTGAATAATATGAAAACCCCTTTTTGTTTTCTATACCGACTCGTATCCCCACAAATCGGTTGGCTTTAGCCGATCTCTCCCCAAATACGGCCTCAAGCCTCTCTAGCCTTCCTATCCCCAGAAAGGCCTCGAGTACCCCCTAGATATACTCCTTAGACCTAGTCGTCGTGTGGCGAATTCCTCCCTAAGTCCTACCTAGACCTAGTCGCCGTGTGGCAAATTCCCCCTAGTCCCCGCAAGGCCCTAGTCACCGTGTGGTGAGTTCCTCTACCGAACAAAAGACATAATGATTACAATTTGAAAAGTAAAACAAGACACAAACTAGAAACTCCCTCAAAAGTAGAACTTGATGTCGATGTAGATGCGACCGTATTGGTCTTCAAGTTCTTTGTGTTCACGAACATTGACGGAGTTCTTCGGGCTGCTTGAAGAAGGCTCTCACGAGAGCTCTGAATATATGGTTTCAATTCCTCTTGTATCAGCAAGCAACAAAGGAGGAGTCACACGTCTTTTTATAGAATCAGCTACTACCGCCTGCGGTAGTACTACCACCCCGCAGTATCCATATTAGGTAAATGATCAGGCACGGAATGTGGCAGATTAGGCAACTTTTGACTACCAAACATAGAGCACCGACTAACGCGCCGCGGTAACGCTATCGCACCGCGATAGCGAGATTTCCTTCCTTTAGCCACAATCTTCTTCCAAATCTACTCCTCAATCAACTGCAGACGGGATGTTTCCAAAAAGCTACCGCTGGGCGTTAGACCTAACGCACCGCGATAGTACATGCCAAACATAGCGACCCATCAACATTCCTTTTTCTCCACGATTTCCTTCTCGTCAAATGTTTCCATTTATGTTAGCGCTAGCGATAGTGCTAACGCTCTGTGGTAGAGCACATTTCTTTTCGTCGGGCGCATCTTTGTCGAACCGGCCTTATATTTCGTCGAACAAATTTCATCGACCGGGATTCAGCTTTCGTCGATCGCAAATTCGTCGAACGCAGTGATAAGCATTTCGTCAAGCGCAGCCTTCATTTCGTCGAATGAAACTAGCGCGAGCGGTAGTTGTACCGCACCGCGGTAGAGCACTTCGTCGAGTGCATCTTCGTCGAATGCCGCCTTCATTTCGTCGACCTCCATTTCGTCAATCGCTAGCGCCGGCGGTAGTTCTAGCGCGCCGCGGTAAATCATGCCTTTCGTCGAGCGCTGTGGTTGAGCATGCAATTCGTCGACCGCAGGTTTCATTTCGTCGAGCGCCAGTTCGTCGAACGCAGCTTCCATTTCATCAAACGCAGGTTTCCTTCTCAACGGTTTCTTCTCAGCGGTTGTTAGCGCTAGCGGTTGTATTAACGCTGCGCGGTAGTAACAAAAAAGCATATTTCCATGGAGATTTGACAGCACTGAATCATGCATACTATAAACATAAAACAAGTATGATCAAATACAATAGGATTTGTTATTTTCAAACCAAGAGATGTGGAAAGCATGTTCTAACACATTAGACCTTAATTCTTGAGTTTTGCACAACATATGCATGAGTGAAATGATCATAAATAAGTGAAATAATATTCATGCAATTTTTTTTTAATTCCGATTTGACATGATTATGATTAAACATACTAGGGGTAATCAAAAATGACGTAAATATATTAAATACCTAAGCAAAACTTGCGCATTTTATAAATTTAGCCTAATACCCCTAAAAT
This sequence comes from Dactylorhiza incarnata, assembly GCA_033032865.1. Lineage (NCBI taxonomy): Eukaryota > Viridiplantae > Streptophyta > Magnoliopsida > Asparagales > Orchidaceae > Dactylorhiza > Dactylorhiza incarnata. The sequence continues at coordinate 2,133,982 of JAWHQI010000040.1, read as the reverse complement.
ACCTTTTGAATCCATTTTGACACTTATTTCATTTAGTCTTAATAATATCATATGACAAATTTAGTTTTTCAAATTTTATAAGACTTTTAGGAAATGGATTTAGAAGGATAAAAATAAAAAAGAAAGGGAGATCACTTGAAAAATGATATGACTTTTTATTCAACTTTATTCAATTTGATTTATTTATGAATTTTGGTTTAATATGTGAAAGTCATATCACATGTTATATAAAGTGATCTTATCATGATGGCTCAAAGAAATAAAAACAAAAAGGAAATTAAGCATATCATGAAGTAGAGAATTGATATTTCATTTTTAATTGATTTCTACTTCATGCAAATGATAGGATACTATTGAATAAGAGATTTAGGTATCCAAAGAGGACCGGGTGTGACGGTTCCTTTGGGTACCCAAATGTATCGTGTTTGATTTTGGGGAGATATGGTTGAATGAGCCCATTTGAGTGGAGTTTGTGTTTCATCTTTAACTTTGGGTCTCCATTCAAACCTTGGTTTAATATTATTCTTATATGTGAAATTTCCATTGTGATCATCTTTATATTGATGATTATGATTGTAATGACTATTAGAAGTGTTGTTCATAGGATACTTTTTAAAGCTTTTACATTTAGATGTCGTTCCTGTTTATTTGATTCATTCGCTGGTCTAACTATTACTATATCCCATGCATTGGTATCTAAATTTTTAATAAATTTTTCCATTAATAATTTCCACCCTTTATAATTTCTCCCTTCGAATAAAGTTGGTTTAAGAGATTTTTCTTCTTCATGAAAATTTACCCCACTAGTAGAAGCGAGATCATGAGACGCCATTATTCCCGGTTGTTAAGACGATTTGGAATAACCTGGCTCTGATACCATTTGTTGGGTCTGTAGCGCCCTTAGAGGGGGGTGAATAAGGGTTTTATAAAAACTTTAAACATTAATAGAAAACTTTTGATATTTTGATCGAAATAAGTTAAATCAAAAGTAAAGAGACAATGAAATTAGAAATGAAATCAATTTAATTAAACAAGGAAAGACATGATTATCATTTATAAAATTGATTACAAAATCTGATTTCAATGACGCTAGAAATCGAAGCGAATGATATGAAAACCCTTTTTGTTTTCTATACCGACTCGTATCCCCATGAACCGGTTGGCTTTAGCCGATCTCTCCCCAGATACGGCCTCAAGCCGCTCTAGCCAATCTATCACCAGAAAGGCCTCGAGCACCCCCTAGATCTACTCCCTAGACCAAGTCGCCAACACGAGGTGAATTACTCCCTAAGTCCAACCTAGACCTAGTCGCCGTGTGGCGAATTCACGAACCGATTACAATGATAAAATAAAAGACAAATACAAAATACAAATATAAAACTCTCTATGAGGTAATCTGAAGGAGACGCCGAAGAATCGCTGAAGATCATTGAAGTCCAAGTGTGCGTTCTTCGCGTTGAGTTAACATGTTGATCCAAAGCCTCCTTTGATTCCTCCTTTTGAAATATGAGTGGGAGATGTGTTTCTCTAGAAATATGGCCCTCATAAAGTTTCTGAAGTGCTGGAATAGGGCTCTTGGCAATCAGTTGTTTGAGACGTCGAAATCTTCCAATTTATAGACTTTGAGCTAATGCTGGCGTTAAGTGCTAACGCCTGGCGTTGACCATGTATAACAATATATTAATGGCTCGGATCTTCAGAAGAGGAAAGAGATTCCGCACTTTAGGAATGTTTTATTTTAGGCAATATCAACGCTGGCGTTAAGGCTAACGCGGCGCGGTGGGAAAATCATTCCTAATGTACCTCCTGCAATCACGGCTATTTTCTCCTTGCCAAAATCGTCGACCGGATAGCGCCCAGCGTTAAGACTAACGCCTGGCATTGATATTCTTTCTTTGATCAGATGGCATGCCATCTTTTCTGAACAGCATCTTTGTTGAACGCCATTTTCGTCGAACGGATAGCGCCCGTCGTTAAGATCTAACGCCTGGCATTGAGTTTCATCTTTGATCAGCTGGCACCCAATTTGTCGAACAGATAATTTCGTCGAACACATTTTGACGAACGGGCTTCATCTTTCGTCGAACGAAATTTCGTCGAACACAAGATCGTCGAATGCAGTTTCAATTTCATCGAACCCAGCTTCTGTTCTCAGCGGCTTCATTTCGTTGATCGCCAGTTCGTCGAACGTAGCTTCTAGTTCGTCGAACGAAAATTTCGTCGAACACATTTCGTCGAACGTCGTGGTATGCATTTCGTCGAACGCCGATTTCGTCTAGCGCTAACGCCCAGTGTTAAGCTTAACACCTGGCGTTAACCAGCTTTCAATCCTTCAGCTTGTGGTTAGTGCCAGACCATTGTTTCAGCAACCTGGTGTCATATCTGTCCAAACCTACATGCTAAAAACACAATGGAAACAAGATCAAATACAAGTAGGATTTGTTATTATTAAATCAAAGGGAAGCGGAAAACCATGTTCCAACATGAAGGATTCTGCAGTGGGCGGTTTTCCAAGTGTAAAATTTCGGTTTTGGTCGGCGGGTTCGCTGCTGAAGGTACGCTTTTTGACCAATGAAAGAACTAGTTTATATCTGTCGAATGTTTTTCCCTTTTTATTTATTACTCGCACTCGCACTTGTGTTCATGCTCGTGTGGACGTATTTTGTCGTGCCCACCTTTTGTCTCTGTATTTCTGCATTCACTCAGGCTTGTGCTTGCATATTTCTTTTCGGCGATGGTTATGAGGTCAGCAACCACCGTACTCCACAGCCCCATTTTTACCTTTGGACTTAGATGCATTTTGTCTGTCGCAGGTTTTTATTTTTACGCGAGAGAGCCTCTGGGCTCGCCTCGCTTATGGGAGATTTTGCGAGCTGAGATCGCCTTTCTTGTGAGAGATTTTGTGAGCCAAGACCCTTAGCATGAATAACTTGTCAGCCTCTCCAGAGATCAACCTGACCCACCGTCTATGAGAGCCCGGCAGCGGAATCGATCTGGGGCATTCCAGCACCAAAGGACTTGTTACTTGCCAGCCTCTCCAAAGATCAACCTGACCCACCGTCTATGAGAGCCCGGCAGCGAAATCGATCTGGGGCATTCCAGCACCAAAGGACTTGTTCCTTGCCAGCCTCTCCAGAGATCAACCTAACCCACCGTCTATGAGAGCCCGGCAGCGGAATCGATCTGGGGCATTCCAGCACCACATGACTTGTTACTTGCCAGCCTCTCCAGAGATCAACCTGACCCACCGTCTATGAGAGCCCGGCAGCAGAATTGATCTGGGGCATTCCAGCGCCAAAGGACTTGTTACTTGTCAGCCTCTCCAGAGATCAACCTGACCCACCGTCTATGAGAGCCCGACAGCGGAATCGATCTGGGGCATTCCAGCACCAAAGGACTTGTTACTTGCCAGCCTCTCCAGAGATCAACCTAACCCATCGTCTATGAGAGCCCGGCAGCGGAATTGATCTGGGGCATTCCAGCACCAAAGGACTTGTTACTTGCAGGCCTCTCTAGAGATCAACCTGACCCACCATTTATGAGAGCCTAGCAGCAGAATAGATCTGGGGCATTCCAGCACCAAAGGACTTGTTACTTGGCAGCCTCTCCAGAGATCAACCTGAAGCACCGTCTATGAGAGCCCGACAGCGGAATCGATCCGGGGCATTCCAGCACCAAAGGACTTGTTACTTGCCAGCCTCTCCATAGATCAACCTGACCCACCGTCTATGAGAGCCCGACAGCGGAATCGATCTCGGGCATTCTAGTACCAAAGGACTTGTTCCTTGCCAGCCTCTCTAGAGATCAACCTGACCCACAGTCTATGAGAGCCCGGCAGCGGAATCGATCTGGGGCATTCCAGCACCAAAGGACTTGTTACCTGCCAGCCTCTCCAGAGATCAACCTGACCCACCGTCTATGAGAGCCTGGCAGCAGAGTCGATCTGGGGCATTCCAGCACCAAAGGGCTTGTTACTTGCCAGCCTCTCCAGAGAACAACCTGACCTACCATCTATGAGAGCCCAGCAGCAGAATCGATCTGGGGCATTCCAGCACCAAAGGACTTGTTACTTGTCAGCCTCTCCAGAGATCAACCTGACCCACCGCCTATGAGAGCCCGGCAGCAGAATCGATCTGGGGCATTCCAGCACCAAAGGACTTGTTACTTGCCATCCTCTACATAGATCAACCTGACCCACCGTATATGAGAGCCTGACAGCGGAATCGATCTGGGGCATGCCAGCACCAAAGGACTTGTTACTTGCCAACCTCTCCAGAGATCAACCTGACCCACCTTCTTTGAGAGCCCGACAGCAGAATCAATCTGGGGTATTCTAGCACCAAAGGACTTGTTACTTGCCAGCCTTTTCAGAGATCAACCTGACCCACAGTCTATGAGAGCCCGGCAGCGGAATCGATCTGGGGCATTCCAGCACCAAAGGACTTGTAACCTGCTCAAGAATTACTTCAAAATATATGTATTGTGGAGGAAACATACAAAAGTTAGTTACAAAAATTTACTAAGGATAAAATCTCTTCAAATCATCCCCATTCCTGGCTCGGGTGAGCGATACCCTGTTGGAACAACCCTATTACTGATTTGGGCTCGGATCACTATCTGCTGACTAGGATCAAGTTGACCCCAATGTATAGTCTATGGGTCAAAAGTTTAGGCTGTTAGAACTCCAGAAATTATTCGAGTTCTTTGGGTTCGACGAACTCCATACTGGGTTTGACGAACGACATGCTCTTTGGGTTCGATGAAAGGCATGCTCTCTGCGTTCGAGGAACAGCTTGCTTCTATCTCAGCATCTCAGCGGATCAGTCTCAGCGTCTCAGCAGTCGATGAACAGTCCCAGCGGCTCAGCGGTCGATGAAATTATCCCGTCTCAGCATCTCGATGATATTATCCAGGTTCAGAGGTCGATGAATTCCTCATTTCGACGACCTCAAGCTTCAGATCGACGAAAGTTCTTCTCAGCTCAACTAATTCAACTCTTCTAGCCAGAGTTAGTTGAGGTCGACGAATTCAACATTGTGTTCGACGAAAATCTTGAGATCGATGAAACTTGTTCAGATCGAAGAAAGATTATTCTTATTTCATTCTCTGAACTCAGATCGTCTACTACAACTAATATATTTTTCCAAATAAGTAAGGATAATATATTTACTTTTATTATTTCAAGATTATAGCCGTTGACTGTAGCTGTAAAGGACATATTCATGGAAAAGGAAAAAGATAAACGGCGCATCAGATGTGCATAACAAGATATAGACGTACCCAGGTTATGACTCCTTCTTATGCCCTCTTGTAAGGGGTTATGACTCCCTTCAAAAGTTAACCTATTGGTGGCAGGGCACCTGATCAAAAACATGTGGTTGGGTTAGAGCACCTGATCAAAAGCTCCTTGGTGTGTGGACACCTTATCAAAAACCCCTTGGTGATAGGGCACCTGATCAAAAACCTAGTGGATCCTACCAAGTGTGGTAGAAGAGTAGACGTACCCAGGTTTATTGGGGAACTACTATAAAAATCCTTGTGTCCTTTGTGTTGTGATTTTCTATGTGATGTTCTGTGTGCTCTCTTTGTGTTTGCTTTTATTACTCACTCAATACACATACATATATCACTATTTTAATTCCGCAATAAATTAAAGTAAAAAAAGTTTTAATACTCTATTCACCCCCCCCCCCCCCCCCCCCCTCTAGAGCAATATTAAGATCTAACCTCCACTTTCAATTGGTATCTAAGCATATCAATTGACTTTCAATTGGTATCAGAGCTAGGTTGATTTTATACAGGCTAACACCTGAATCATAAAGATCAATTAGATCTTAATTTATTTTAGAGTTTTATTTTCTTAAAAACTCATGGCACAGAACAAATAATATTCTAGCACAAGACCTTCTATGTGCTATCTCAATAAGTTTGCACTATGGAAAGCAAGGATTAGATTGTACATGAACTCTATTGATGAAGAAATTTTCAATGTGATTTTGATAGGACCTCCTACACCTACAGCAATAACAAGTGCTGAAACCACAACAACAAACAATGATGTTCCACCATATGAATGGACAGAAGCACAGAAGAAGCAGAGAAGTGTAGATGCAAAAGCAATGATCATTCTAGCACAAACAATGTCTGATGACATTTTTCAAAAAGCGGTGGAATGCACTTCAGCAAGAGAGATATGGATCTCACTCAACAATATGGTTGAAGGATCAGCTGATGAAAGAAAGGACAGAAGATCCCACTTTATTTCTCAATATGAGAATTTCAAAAGGGGAGAATCTGAAAGTGTAGCTGATATGTATAATAGGCTCAGCCTCATAATCAATGAGCTGAAGACCTTGGACAAAGTGATCTCTATCACTGAGATCAATGATAAGATCCTTATGTGCTTCCCCAGCACATGGGACTCTAGGATCTGGCCAATCAAGGAAGCCAGAAGCCTTAATGAGATCTCAACTGAGAGCTTGTTAGGCAAACTCAAGTCCTATGAGCAGCTTATCAAATCCAGAGAAGCTGAACAATCCACTTCATCTCCAGCATCCAAGAAGGGGAAAAGTATAGCTTTCCAAGCTACTGAAGAAGAAGATAAGGCTCCAAGAGATGAGGAGTTCACGATCCTTCTAGCCAAAAGGTTCTACAAGATGGCTAAGAAGGACTTCAGAAAGAAAGATTCCAGATCAAGGGAAAAGCCAAGGTATGATAAATCAAATTCTAAAGAAATTTTTTGGTATGGCAGCAGGAAACCTGGACACAAACTGCCAGAGTGTCCAGAGAATTAGAAGAAGGAGAAGAGAAAAGAGAAAGAAGACAAGAGGCACTCCAGCAAGTCTTCCTCCCACAAGCACAAGCATAAGGGAAGAGGATTTGTAGCTGAAACTTGGAGTGAAACTGAGTCAGAATATTCATCCAGTTCTTCTGATGATGAAGAAGAATCAAAGGTGAATGATCAGTGCTTAATGTCCATTTATGACTCAAGCAGTGAGTCAGTAAGTGCATCTTCATCCAGCTCTTCTGATGATGAAGATGATGAAGAAGAAAAGAATTTTTGCATGATGGCTATCAATGTCTCAGCAATCAACTCAGATGAAGAAGAATCAGAATCAGAAGCTGAAAATGATGCTGATCAGGTAATATCTAATTTTGATTTCAATTCAATTGAATTCAAAGATGAATTCAAAGTTCTTTGCTTAGACTTAATAAAATCTGAGAAGGAAATAATCACTCTCAGAAATAAGCTTGCTGAAATGAACAAATTAAGTGAAGATAATGCTATTCTTAAGAAAGAATTGGATGCCTCTAGAGAACATATTATTCTCATTGAGAATAAACTATCTGAGGATAAGAAATTTGAAGAATCCCTAAATGGGAGAAGCATCAAACTGATGGACATTACAAGCACAGTAAATGCCAGATTAAGTGGCAAACTAGCTAGGGTGCATCATCAAGTGAGCCGCCTCTGATTAAGAAGAACATACTATCTACACCTATAAAATTCTTTTTTGCTAAGAGCAAAGAGGATGTAGAAGTAAATAAAAACATTTCAAGCAAGGATGTTAAGAATAAAGGAATTCAGCAGAATTCGTCGAACGGAGCTCGACGAAATCAGACGAATTCGTCGGACGGAGATCGACAAACTCTGAAGACAGATTTCCTGTATAGTCATTATTCGAACGGCGCTCGACGAAAGCATGTCCATTCGTTGAACGGCGATCGACGAACTCAGCCCAGCTCGTCGAACAGAAAATATATAGAAAATCTACAGAATTTTTATTCTCACATACTTTCAATCCTTTCACTGAATGGATAATTCCTCCAAGGAGATATCATCCAAAAGGTTATAAGGATCAGCCAGAAATGTCTTTTATTTCAGATTTTTGTGGAAAGTCAAAAGGACCCAAGGTAGTCTGGGTCAAGAACAACTAGTTTATTTTTTCTGTTTTGTAGGTACACAACTATCCAATCAAGAATGAACAATGGTATTTGGATAGTGGCTGTTCAAAGCACATGACAAGAAATAAGGCCAACCTGAACAACTATAAAGCAAAGCTTGGACCCAAGGTGATATTTGGAGACTCCAACTGTGGACAAACCAAAGGCTATAGACAGATCAAAGTTGGAGCAGTTACCTTCAAGGAGGTAGCTTATGTCAAGGTACTCAAGCATAACCTCATCAGTATAAGCCAGTTATGTGATGAAGGTTATCAGGTAACTTTCAATCATTCCTTATGTCTTATTACCAATAAAAAAACATTAATGTATTATCTGGTATTAGACATGGAAACATTTATTTAGTCAATTTTGACTCTGCCAATTCTGATATTTGCTTATTCAATTCTATAAGTAAAACAAATGAATTATGGCATAAAAGGCTTGGACATATTAACCTTAGAACTATATTTAAGCTTTCTAAGGACAATCTTGTTAGAGGACTGCCTTCTAGTTCATACAAGAGGGAAGGACTCTGCAGGGCTTGTCAATTAGGTAAGCATACTAGAAGTAGTTTTAAATCTTTATCCAAGTGTGATTCACCTGGGATTTTGTATTTACTGCATTTGGACCTTTTTGTACCTACTGCTATACAAAGTCTAGGAGGGAAGCATTACTCTCTAGTGATTGTATAGATGACTTCTCAAGATTCACTTGGGTGTTCTTTCTTAGGAACAAGTCTGACACCTTCAATGTTCTGACAAACTTTCTCAGGTCCATCAAGATTGAGTACACTACTCTAGTTGCATTGATCGGAAGTGATCATGGCACTGAGTTTGAATCTCTTCTGATGAGAGAATTCTATGGAAAAGAAGGGACCAGGCAGTGTTTCTCTGCTCCTAGAACTCCTCAACAAAATGGGGTAGCTGAAAGGAAAAATAGAACACTTATTGAATCAGCAACTACATTGCTTGCTGATGCTCACTTGCCACTCTCTTTTTGGGCAGAGGCAGTGAGCACAGCAAATTATGTGTTGAATAGAAGCCTGATACATAAACTTAAGGGCAAAACTCCCTATGAATTACTCAAGAATAAAAAGCCTAAGGTTAACTATTTTAAGATATTTGGCTGTAAATGCTATGTGCACAACAATGATAAGAAGTATCTCAGGAAGTTTAAAGCAAAAGCTGTTGATGGCATATTCCTTGGATATTCTCTTTCTAGTAAGGCATACAGAGTTTATAAAAAATCTACTCTTAAGATAGAAGAGTCCATGCATGTATCTTTTAATGAGACTAACATGTTACTTGAGGAGAGGAATGCCACCTCTACCAAACATACTATGCAGGTACCAGCTCTATGTGAAGAGCTCAATGGATTAGATCTACAGAAAGAAGAATCACCACTTCCATCAACACAAAATCTTGAAGACAATGAAGAAGAAGATCATCCAGATCTTGCTGACAGCTCAAATCAAGTGACAGCTGAACAAATTCCCCAAGTGGATATCATTGTTGAACCAACTCCAACTGTTGACCACATCACAGTTAGAGATCATCCAATATCACAAGTGATTGGTGATATTTCAGCAGGTGTTCAAACAAGGCATCAACTACACAAAAATCAGATGCACACTTGTTTCCTATCCCAGATTGAACCTCAAACCATAAAAGATGCAGAACAAGATCCAAATTGGATTCTTGCAATGCAAGAGGAGCTCAATCAATTTGAAAGGAACAAGGTATGGGATTTGGTTCCAAGACCAAAAGGCCATCCAGTTATTGGCACAAAGTGGGTCTTCAGGAACAAGCTTGATGATCAAGGCAATATAGTGAAAAACAAAGCAAGATTGGTAGCCCACGGATATTCACATGAAGAAGGCATTGACTATGATCAGAATTTTGCTCCTATTGCAAGACTTGAAGCTATCAGGATTTTCCTTGCCTTTGCTGCATACAAGAAATTCAAGGTATATCAAATGGATGTGAAGAGTGCATTTCTGAATAGAGACATCAAAGAAGAAGTCTATGTGGAACAACCACCAGGTTTTATCTCTCCAACTCACTCCTCTTATGTATTTAAGCTTAATAAAGCTCTCTTGGTCTCAAACAAGCTCCCAGAGCATGGTATGAGACCTTAGCTAATTTTCTTTTAGAGAACAATTTCTGTAGAGGCATAGTTGATAAAACCCTATTTTTCAGGATACATAAAAATCAAACTCTACTAGTTCAAATATATGTAGATGATATTTTTGGCTATACTGATTCAAATTTATGCAAAAGATTTTCTAATCTAATGCAATCTAAATTTGAAATGAGTAGTATGGGTGAATTATCATACTGCCTTGGTCTTCAAGTGAAGAAAACTCCAAATGGCATATTCATATCACAATCCAAGTATGCTAGGGAATTAGTGAAAATGTTTGGTATGTATGATGCTTCCACCATGAAAACACCCATGCCCTCAAATGCTATTGTTGATACTGATGAATCAGGGAAACCTATTGATCAAAAAGTATATAGAGCAAATGTTGTCTCACTACTTTATTTAACAGCAAGTAGGCCTGATATAATGTTTGTTACATGTATTTGTGCTAGGTTCCAAGTTAACCTCAAAGAATCTCACCTAATTTTATTAAAAAGAATTTTGAGATATATAAAGGGTTGTCCTAATCTAGGACTCTGGTATCCAACATCATCAGAATTTGAATTAACTGGATTCTCAGATTCTAATTATGCTGGATGCAGAGTAGACAGGAAAAGCGCATCAGGAACTTGCCAGTTTCTAGGTGATAGGCTTGTGTCTTGGTTTTTTAAGAAACAAACATCTGTGTCTACATCAACAGCTGAAGCTGAATACATAGCTGCAGGCAGTTTCTGCTCACAAATATTGTGGATACAAAATCAGCTCCTAGACTATGGTGTCAATCTAAATAATTCAACTATATTTTGTGACAATACTAGTGCAATATCTATAACACAAAATCCAGTTCTCCATAGTAGGACTAAATACATAGAAATTAGGCACCACTTTATCAGAGATAATGTGGATAAAAATAAAATTTGCCTACAATTCATTTCTACTGATTTGCAAAGAGCTGATATTTTCACCAAGCCATTGGATGAAAAGAAACATATTTTCTTTATAAATCAGCTAGGAATGATAGATGGATATTCAATCTGATAAAAATTAAGTTTTCTACTTATCCCATTCTTTATCTAACTGAGATCGACGAAATCAAGTTTTTCGTCAAACGGAGATCGACGAAGTCATCAAGTTCGTCGAACCGAGATCGACGAAAATCTATTTTTCATTGAACCCAGTTTTGATGATGCTTTTATTTCTGACCTATCATCATAATCAAATCTTTTTATTTTAACTGAATGCCTACAGAAACTGCTTCTCTTTATAGTTCCTTTGCACTTGATCTATTTTATTTTGCAGGAACAATAGCAATATAAAGATTGCATCCTTCCCTACCTCTATCAAATGTCCCTTCTTCAAGGGGCCTAGCTTCAGGCCCTCCTGAAACTAGGTGTTGGATTTTCTATACCCCTCGAAAGGGATGACATATCAAATATGCGCAGCGGAAATAACAAGAACAACCCAAAAGAAGCTAACGGATCTTGCGAGTTTCATGATTCAAGAGAATAAGCAAATCGAAATACAAAGTACCTTTGCGGGATTGAGTCAACACTCAACCAAGGTGCTCCAAAGAGAAATCCAAAGATCTGCCTTTAAGTTCTTCAAGAATCAAAATGGATCAATCCCTCTATAGAAGTCCACACAAGCAAAGGAGAACCCTAGCTTCTTGTCGTACAAGAACTAGGTCGGAGAAGGATGCTCCCAACGTCCCCACGGACTGCTAGATCCGATCCAGGGGAGGCGACGACAGACGACGGCGACTAGCGGCGGCGGAAGGCGATCGACGGACAGGAAGAACGAGATTCCCTCACGCGGAACAGTTCCGATCGGCTTCTCGTCCAAAATCGCGAAAGGATTAAGTCCTCGTAAACCTAGAATCGCAAGCCCTTTTATACTTAAACGCATAAATCAGGCTATCTGCAGACCAGAACATTTCTGTCTAGATTTACATTCGCCGAATTCGACTAATCACTATAACCGAATTCGACTCAGATTCGGCTAAACCATTTCGACGAATTCGTCTATATGCAATAGCCGATTCGACTATATAAATTCGGTTATATCATTTTGTCGAAACCATTTCGTCGAACTGACATATTTCGACTAAACCCTTTAGTCGAATCTGTTACAATTCGGTTAATCACATTAGCCAAATCGATATAGCCGAATTCCATTAGTTGAATCAACATAATTCAGTTAAACCCGTTAGCCGAATTTGACACAGTTCGGTTAAACCCTTTACCCGAAATTGTCTAGCATAAATCCATTAGTGTAAACCCTTTAAACGATTTCCCTTTGAGACATTCTCATGTTAATGCCAAGCAGTCACAGGATTGGTCCTCCACTCATATCCAATATGAGTAAGGCCAACACAATCCTTTCTCCAACTTCTCCAAACGCTTTTATGTGCGACCCTATAGGCTCATATTGCGTTGGTAGTAAGACTAACTGTTGATTGCTTTGAGATCACCTCAGAAACTCCAACAGTCTCCCACTTGATCACAAAGTATCAACAAAAGTCTCACAAATAATTAGCGGCATCTAGCAATACATCATTGCTACCCAAGCAATAAGAGTTCATAACTCAATAAGCCTGTCATGACCAATGTATCAGTGTTGTCATGTCCCTTTGTCCTTTACATCCGGATAGAACTAGAGGCATGGATCGTGTCACCCTCATAATTGTTCAATCCCAATTTCCTGATCTAGAATAGACTGTCTGAAATTTGTGAGCTCAATATCATATATTGACTCAACCAAGCATGGTCATGCATTTCTTAGTCTCATTCCATCAAGGGGCCCATGGATGTAACATAACCACACACAAATACGCAAATGAATCGTAACATACCCAATAACCACCCTTATCATCAACCTTTCTCAAGGAAGACTTTAGATGACATCAAAGTACGCTCTTCCTCACTTGATGAATGCTGTGACCTCAGGTCAAAGAACTACAAACACCATTGTTAGATGAGAACTACTTGTGACACGTTCATATAACTATCCACAAAGTAGTCTCATGGGGGGTCTGTCCAGTACAACTTGTTCTCAACAAGTACCCCTGTGATGACTTGATATCACAATATCATGACCTGTGAGACCCGGTCATCAGTCAATGCACATGCTGGTCTTATGGTATCATCCTCGCCCTGAATTTCTAGGATGATACCCCGACCAGGGACCATTTAAGAGTGAAGCTCCTTATAAACATAGGCTCTCACATTCAAGTCACGTACTTGAATTCCTATGGAAGCAAACACTCAAAGGGCATTTATTATGCTAATTAATCTTATCAGACAGATATAAATGACATAATAAAAGAACTTGCCATAAATATAAAATGAAATACATAGTACATTTTACAATTCATCCAATGAACAAACAACCAACAAATATGCAATCCACAAGGCTCCCACTAAAGATAATCATTTAGGTATCTAATACCCATTGATCTAACAAGACCATCATGCTTCTTTTGCGCAAGAGGCTTTGTCAGTGGATCCGCTATATTTTCTTCAGTCGGTACTCTACATATGCTCACATCTCCTCGATCGACAATCTCTCGAATAAGATGGAAGCGCCGAAGTATGTGCTTGGAGTGCTGATGAGATCTAGGTTCCTTAGCTTGTGCAATTGCACCGTTGTTGTCACAGTAGAGAACTACGGGATCAACAATGTTAGGAACTACATCAAGCTCGCTGATGAATTTCCTAATCCATACAACCTCCTTCACCACATTCGCTGTAGCGATATACTCGGGCTCAGTCGTAGAATCAGCAACTGTCTCTTGCTTGGAACTCTTCCTGCTTACAGCTCCTCCATTAAGGCAAAACACAAAACCTGACTGTGACTTTGAGTCATCTCTGTCAGTCTGGAAGCTTGCATCTGTCTAACCCTTTACAACGAGCTCTTCCTCTCCACCAAACACCAAGAATGCATCCTTAGTCCTTCTCAAGTGCTTTAGGATATTCTTGACTGCTATCCAGTGACCATCACACGGATCAGACTGATACCTGCTAGTCGTGCTTAAAGCATATGAGACATCGAGTCGAGTACATAACATTGCATACATGATTGATCCAATTGCCGAAGCATATGGAATCATCTTCATGCGGTCCTTATCTTCCAAAGATTTAGGACACTGGTCCTTAGAGAGACTCACACCATGTGACATGGGTAAGAATCCATTCTTGGACTCAAGCATGTTGAACCGTTTCAACACCTTGTCAATATATGTACTCGGGGTCAAACCCAACAACTTCTTCGATCCATCTCTATAGATCTTAATACCAAGTATGTAAGTCGTTTCGCCCAAGACTTTCATAGAAAAGCACTTCCCTAGGTTGTTCTTAACAACTTGCAGGGTCGAGATGTCATTTCTGATCAACAGTATGTCATCTACATGCAATATTAGGAAGACAACAATGCTCCCACTAATCTTCTTGTAAACACAAGGCTCATCTTCGTTCTTGATGAAACCAAACTCTTTGATTTTCTCATCAAAACGTAGATTCCAACTTCGAGAAGCCTATTTCAATCCATAAATGGATCGATTTAACTTGCATATTTTAGTGGCTTCATCTGGAGATACAAAACCCTTGGGTTGTGTCATATACACTTCCTCAAGGAGGTTTCCATTAAGGAAAGCCATTTTGACATCCATTTGCCAGATCTCGTAGTCATAATACGCAGCAATAGCAAGTAGAATTCTGATGTACTTGACCATGGCCACAGGGGAAAAGGTCTCATCATAGTCAACACCATGAATTTGCCTGAAACCTTTAGCCACCAGCCGACTTTTGAATGTCTGTACATTCCCATCCATGCCGGTCTTCTTCTTGAAGACCCACTTGCACCCAATGGGTCGTACCCCTTCAGGTGTTTCCTCCAAGGTCCAAACTTGGTTTGTGTACATGGAGTCCATTTCAGATTTCATGGCCTCAAGCCACTTCTCGGAGTCTGGTCCATTCATAGCCTCTTGGTAGGTTGCAGGCTCATCATCATGATCCAAAAGCAATACATTACCTATTTGAGTCATGAGAAATCCATATCTCTCAAGCTCAAATCTTGGCCTACCAGATCTATGTAGGACTTGTGTTTCTTGAGCAGGCTCTCCAGCTACAACTTCTTGTAGTCCTTGCTCAGGTTCCAGTTCCAGTTCGTTCATTGTTTGTGGCTCTTGAACTTCTTCAAGTTCTACCTTTGCAGTCTTTCTGGATAAGAACTCTTTCTCCAAAAATACGCCAGTCCTTGAGACAAACACTTTGCCCTCAGACGGCAAGTAGAAGTAGTATCCTTTGGTTTCCCTAGGATACCCCACGAGATAAAATTTATCCGATTTGGGTTCCAGCTAGTCAGGCATTTGACGTTGCACGTATGCCTCACATCCCCAAATCTTGATGAACGACATACTAGGACGCTTCCCAGTCCATATCTCATATGGTGTCTTTAGAACCGTTTTCGTTGGAACTCGATTTAGTGTGAAAGCAGTAGTCTCTAAAGCAAAACCCCAAAAGGAAACGGGCAAATCTGCATGACTCATCATTAATCGCACCATGTCTAACAAGGTACGATTCCTACTCTCAGAAACACCATTATGTTGAGGTGTTCTGGGCGGAGTGAGCTGTGATACAATACCACACTCTTTCAGATGATCATGAACCTCATGACTCATATATTCACCACCTCGATCAGATCGGAGTGCTTTTATCCTTTTTCCCAGTTGGTTCTCCACTTCATTTTTAAACACTTTGAACTTTTCAAAGGTCTCAGATTTGTTCTTCATAGGAAACACGTATCCGTATCTTCTGAAATCATCAGTAAATGTAACGAAGTAGTAGAACCCACCTCTAGTCATAGAACTCATGGGTCCGCATACATCACTATGTATTATACCCAAGAGATGATTAGCCCTCTCATTACAACTAGTGAAAGGAGCTTTCGTCATCTTGCCCAACAAACATGACTCGCATCTCTCAAATGATTCATAATCAAATGAGTCCAGTAGTCCATCTTTCTGAAGCTTGGATATACGTTTCTTGTTTATATGGCCTAAACGACAATGCCAAAGGTACGTAGGATTCGAATCATTTGTTTTTAGTCTTTTAGTATTTTCTATGTTATAGATTGGATGGTCTAAGTTCAAAACACATAAACCATTAAACATTTAGGCAACGCCATAACAAACATCATTCTTATAAATAGAACAACAATTGTTCTTAATTACGAAAGAAAAACCAATCATGTTCAAACATGAAATAGAAATAATGTTTCTAGTTATGGCCGGAACATAATAACAATTATCTAGTTCTATTACAAGCCCTGTGGGCAAAGAAAGATGATACAATCCTACGGCAACGGCAGCAACTCTTGCTCCATTTCAAACGCGCAGGTCTACCTCTCCTTTACCCAGCATTCTTCTCCTTGTCAGTTCCTGCACATTTATACAAATGTGAGAACCACATCCGGTATCCAATACCCAGGATGAAGGAGCAGAAAGGTTTATTTCTATAATGAAAATACATGAAGTGGAAGTCATACTTCCCTTCTTCTTCTGCAGATCTTCTAGATACTGAGGACAGTTCCTCCTCCAGTGCCCTGCCTTACCACAATGGCGGCACTTCCCTTCCTTAGCCAGACCTTTCCTCTTCAGTGCAGAAGACTTGGGATCAAGAGGAGACTTAGATCCAATCTTCATCTTCTTAGATCCCTTGGGCTTGCCCTTGCTCTTATGCATCATCAATATGGGGCTGTCAGGCTTGACCTTCTTCATCTTATTCTCGGCAGTTCTCAACATGCCAAGGAGCTCGGGC
Organism: Dactylorhiza incarnata; assembly: GCA_033032865.1. Lineage (NCBI taxonomy): Eukaryota > Viridiplantae > Streptophyta > Magnoliopsida > Asparagales > Orchidaceae > Dactylorhiza > Dactylorhiza incarnata. Next base: position 2,117,081 of record JAWHQI010000040.1, on the reverse strand, counting down.
AGTGTCTTTTCTATTTCATTCATGTTATAGTTTAAGACGAACTGCTCATAACTGTCCGACAATGATTGCAGGATCAGATTCGTGGCCAACTCTTGGCCCATGGGAAAACCCAGTTTTTCAAGGATCCTTATATACCCAATCATCTTGAGTACGTGAGTCCCTATTGAGTCTCAAGCTCCCATTTTGCACTAGAATAATGCCTTGCATATGTCAAACCTCTCTTCCCGGGCTTGCCCCTCAAACATTTTCTTGAGGTGCCCGATTATCTCATAACCACACATGCTCTCGTGTTGCTTCTGAAGCTCAGAGGACATGGTAGCAAGCATGAGGCATTCCACATCCATGGTATCATCCTGATACTTCTTGTAAGCATCTCTATCTGCTCTCGAAGCATTTCCGGTCGGCTCTGTGGGGGCTTCACCTTCCAAGACATAGAGCTTGCGCTCTTGCCTGAGAACAATTCTCAGGTTCCTATACCAGTCGAGGAAGTTCGTCCCGTTGAGCTTGTCCTTCTCAAGAATAGCTCTCAGGGACAGGGTGGAGTGAGATCCACTGGCCATGGATATTCTACAATGAATTTTGCAAAGTGAAATTTTAGTACTATATTTCAAAATACATTTTATATATTTTTAATAAGGACTTTAATTAAAGATCTCCCACTATTTTAATCAAATCGACAACCCTTGATATCGATTCGGAGAGTTTATGCGAGCTGCTCTCTTAGTGGACAAGATCCGTATTTCACCAACACATTGAGTCCGCTTTGGCGTTCCTCTCATAATGCGGTTATATAGGTAGACAACATTTGTCAATTGCATCACTATGCAACTCTTGTATGGTTGGTGAATAACTCTTTATTCGCATCCATCATATGGAGCATGCCAACCCTATGCCTCTAGGCACTCAACCTGTGAGGTCACCTAGTTAAGTTAGACCCAATGTCGACAGTGGGATATCACAATTATCCGCTCGCACCCTACTAAGATAGATTAATGCACCTTGCTTTGGCAAGCCCACACTTCATCGATCGAGGCAGGAAGAGTGTCATTCATCGGAAGGCATCCGAATACTTAATATTAGATAAGGGATTTTTATTTCAAGTGATTAACATTTTAATCGTGATTAACATTTAATTACAGTGCACATTTAGAAAATAAAATTACAACATTCACATTCCAGATACATCCCAGATGTGCACAAAAATAGTATATCAACACTTTGACAAAACAGGGCTAAATCTGAGCATTTAGAACACTTCTAAATCTCCAGATTTACATGCATTGGGCATATGAACAACAACTCCACTTGTGAAGTAGACAAGCTCGTCTCTCATGTCAGATTCAATAATCTAAACATTTGGTTTCACAAACGAATTTGAGGGACGGTTACTGTAGAGGAGAAACAACCTCTGAAACATGAAAATCGCAACGCAATCACATGCGTTCCTGGCGGGGTTCCAAGGGGCCGCGCCCCTGGCGGGGTCTTAGGGGCAGAGCCCCTAACGGGGTCCAAGGGGAAGCGCCCCTGGCGGTGGTCTCGCTGACCGATCAGCGAGCGGGGTCAAGGGGCAGAGCCCTTGCGGGGTGCGGGGCAGAGCACTTAGGGCATTTAGAAATTCCACCACCAGAAACCACACAAAATCACATCAAATGTGATATTCCAAGAAGAAATTAGGGCATTTAGAACACTTCTAAATGTCCCAATTTACAAGCACTTGACCACAACCTGGCTCTGATACCACTGTTGGGTTTTCTATACCCCTCGAAAGGGATGACATATCAAATATGCGCAGCGGAAATAACAAGAACAACACAAAAGAAGCTAACGGATCTTGCGGTTTTCATGATTCAAGAGAATAAGCAAATCAAAATACAAAGTACCTTTGAGGGATTGAGTCAACACTCAACCAAGGTGCTCCAAAGAGAATTCCAAAGATCTGCCTTTGAGTTCTTCAAGAATCGAAATGGATCGATCCCTCTATAGAAGTCCACACAAGCAAAGGAGAACCCTATCTTCTTGTCGTACAAGAACTAGGTCGGAGAAGGATGCTCCCAACGTCCCCACGGACTGCTAGATTCGATCCAGGGGAGGCGGCGACCGACAGCGGCGGCGGAAGGCGATCGGCGGACAGGAAGAACGAGATGCCCTCGCGCGGAACAGTTCCGGTCGGCTTCTCGTACAAAATCGCGAAAGGATTAAGTCCTCGTAAACCTAGAATCGCAAGCCCTTTTATACTTAAACGCATAAATCAGGCTATCCGCAGACCAGAACATTTCTGTCCAGATTTACATTCGCTGAATTCGACTAATCACTATAACCGAATTCGACTCAGATTCGGCTAAACCATTTCGACGAATTCGTCTATATGCTATAGCCGATTTGACTATATAAATTCGGTTATATCATTTTGTCGAAACCATTTCGTCGAACTGACATATTTCGGCTAAACCCGTTAGTCGAATCTGTTACAATTCGGTTAATCACATTAGCCGAATCGATATAGCCGAATTCCATTAGTCGAATCAACATAATTCAGTTAAACCCTTTAGCCGAATTTGACACAGTTTGGTTAAACCCTTTACCCGAATTTGTCTAGCATAAATCCATTCGTTTAAACCCTTTAAACGATTTCCCTTTGAGACATTCTCAAGTTAATGCCAAGCAGTCATAGGATTGGTCCTCCACTCATATCCAATATGAGTAAGGCCAACAGAATCCTTTCTCCAACTTCTCCAAACGCTTTTATGTGCGACCCTATAGGCTCATATTGCATTGGCAGTAAGACTAACTGTTGATTGCTTTGAGATCACCTTAGAAACTCCAACACTAGGCAGGGGGAGAAGTTCTATGAAGAAGCTCCATATGATGCAGTGTTTTGCTCAGGGGGAGATGTTCTATGAACTAGGCAAGGGGATAAAGCTGAAGAAACTCCTTTATGATAGGGGGAGTTATTTTATCAAGAGGAAATGCTGTATGAAGAAGCATATTTTTAGTTCTTGAAAAAGCTCACAGCAGTTTGCAGATTTAGAGGAAGATGTTGCAGATTCAGTTATGACAGATTCAAATTCTGATGCTTAGCAAAGCAGATTAAGAAATAATTTTTGTTAGAGCAGATATGATATTCAGATTATAAAGCTGTTCAGGTCAACAAATTCAGAAAGTTGAAATATAGCAGATAAAGCTTTTCAGAAAATCAAATTCAGAAAGCTGAAGGAACAACCCAAACAGGGGGAGATACAGCTTTTGATATAGAAGAAGCAACAGATTCAAAGTAGATTCAGTATCAGTTATTGCTACAAGCTCAGATAATCAGAATTCAGAAAAATCAGAGAAAGATAATATCAGAATTCAGAAAGTCAGAAAGCAGAATTCAGAGAAAATCAAAGATATATATATGCTTTGTTGTTTTGTTATTTGTTTTATTATTCAAAGTTTTGTCAAATAGTGTCCTAATCCAAATAGGGGGAGATTACTGGAACAAACCTATTACTGATTTGGGCTAGGATCACTATCTGCTGACTAGGATCAAGTTGACCCCAATGTATAGTCTATGGGTCAAGAGTTTAGGTTGTTAGAACTCATGAAACTATTCAAGTTCTTTGGGTTCGACGAACTCCATACTGGGTTTGACGAATGGCTTGCTCTCTGGGTTCGATGAACGACATGCTCTCTGCATTCGACGAATGGCTTGCTTCTATCTCAGCGTCTCAGCGGATCAGTCTCAGCATCTCAGCGGTCGACGAACTATCTCAGCAGCTCAGCGGTCGATGAAATTATCCCGTCTCAGTGTCTTGACGATATTATCCAGGTTCAGAGGTCGACAAATTCCTTAGTTCGATGAACTCAACCTTCAGATCGACGAAAGTTCTTCTCAACTCAACTAATTCAACTCTTCCAGCCAGATTCAGTTGAGGTCGACGAACTCAACATTGTATTCGACGAAAATCTTGAGATCGACGAAACTTGTTCAGATCGAAGAAAGATTATTCTTATTTCATTCTCTGAACTCAGATCGTCTACTGCAACGGATCTATTTTTCCAGATAAGTAAGGATAATATATTTCCTTTTATTATTTCAAGATTATAGTCGTTGACTGTAGCTGTAAATGACATATTCATGGAAAAGGAAAAAGATAAACGGCGCATCAGATGTGCAGTACATGATATATCTCTTTCAGAATTTTATATTCCTTAATTCAAGGGATTTAATTTGTCAAATCAGTCAAAGAGTTTCAAAAAGAATAAGGAAAGAAGATATACAGTTTTATGACTTACAGTTTTTCAAGACAGAACACATTACAGAATAGCTATACAGAGGAAAAAAAAAAGAAGGTTACAGGAAGAAAAAGAAGAACAAATGCTAACAGATCTTCATCTTCTTCCTCAAGCAGCATTCATTCACTGAGAACATCAACACCATCTCTCAGATTTCTGCTGCAAGTTCAGATCTTCAAAAGAGCAACAAATAATCTGAGAAACATTTGTCTCTCAGATTTATCAGCTATCAGAAAGAGAAAGGAAGATCTATTTTCAAGTGAAAGCTCCAGCCATCTTTTGTCAACAATTTTATATCAGACAGAGGAGCTTTACACCATCAATCCACTAGAGTCTTCTCTCAGATTGTTGACAGAGAAGAACTTCTAAACCCCTTCTTATCCCCTCTTGTACTGGGTTATAACTCCCTTCAAAAGTTAACATATTGGTGGCAAGGCACCTGATCAAAAACCTGTGGTTAGGTTAGAGCACCTGATCAAAAGCTCCTTGGTGTGTGGACACCTGATCAAGAACCCCTTGGTGATAGGGCACATGATCAAAAACCTAGTGGATCCTACCAAGTGTGGTAGAAAAGTAGACGTACCCAGGTTTATTGGGGAACTACTATATAAATCCTTGTGTCCTCTGAGTTGTGATTTTCTGTGTGTTGTGTTGTGTGCTCTCTTTGTGTTTGCTTTTATTACTCACTCAATACACGCACATATATCACTATTTTAATTCTGCAATAAATTAAAGTAAAAAGTTTTAATACTCTATTCACCCCTCCTCTAGAGTAATATTAAGATCTAACCTCCACTTTCAATTGGTATCTAAGAATATCAATTGACTATCATACTGTTGGTGTTTTTGAGGTGATCTCAGAGAAATCAACAGTTAGTCTTACTGCCAACGCAATATGAGCCTATATGGTCGCACATAAAAGTGCTTGGAGAAATTGGAGGAAGAATTGAGTTGGCTGGATTTTTTCTCGAGAAGTCATTTTTTAAGGTTTGGTATTTCTCGAGAAATCATATTCCTGTATTGGAATTTCTCGAGAAATTAATTCCTTGGGATTTCTCGAGATATTAATTTCCAGGGATTTCTCGGGAAATTAAATCTTGAGATTTCTCGTGAAATCAGGCCAATCCTGCGCAACTTAGTTGAACTGAAGGCGTTCGTCGAACGCAGGCTGCTTCGAGTTCGTCGAACACAGGCCTCTTGAGTTCGTCGAATGCAGGCTGCTTCGAGTTCGTCGAACACGGACTGCTTCGAGTTCGTCGAACGCAGGCTGCTTCGAGTTCATCGAACGCAGGCTACTTCGAGTTCATCAAACGCAGGCCTCTTGAGTTCATTGAATGCAGACTGCTTCGAGTTCGTCGAACGCAGGCTGCTTCGAGTTAGTCGAATGCAAGCCTCTTGAGTTCGTCGAACGTCGGCCTCTTGAGTTCGTCGAATGCAGGCATTATATATTAGTTCACAATCTTAGGGTTTGGCACGCGTGAAAATAGTTTTTGGCCCCGACCCTTTCGCAAATTGAGTGAGTAGCAGTGGAAGCATTCTGCTAGGGATTCTCTGTTCTTCTGATAGTTGTCGCCTCTCCTGTCTCAGATCTAGCAATCTGTGGGGACGCTGAGGGCTTTTCTTCTCCGACTCATCCCTTGTTCGACAATGCATCGAGGTTCTCCAACACTTGTGTGGATCTCTGTAGAGGGGCCGATCCATTTCGGTTCTCGCAACTCAAGATTGGTTCTACCAGACTCAGTGATGACCACCTTGGTTTGAGTATCGACTCAAATCCCCTTCAGGTATATTTTCTGCATTGTGATGTGGATATTGTTTTATTTCTTGAATCAATAAAATCGCAAGTTCCTTTTAACTCTTTGGGTTGTTCTAGTTAATTATTCTGCTGCGCATATATGATATGATGTATTATCATTCTTGAAATGGTATTAGAAAACCCAACAGTGGTATCAGAGCTAGGTTGGCAATCCATTGCGTGCAAATCTAAAAATTTAGAAGCTTTCTAAATGTATAGATTTCTTCCTGGAATATTATTTTGATGTAATATAAGTGGTCAGGGCTCTTGATGAGTCCGAGAATTACACTATTTTTGGGACTCATCTGGGCTATTTTTCACTCTTGTGCACTACACTTTTAGCTACTTTTCGTTCATATTGATCTATATAGGATTTCACGCACGAGTGCACTATTTTGCCTAGTGTTTGCATGTTATTAATAATTTCCTAAGTTTTTATTATTGAATGCCTAATTTCTGGGATCCTTGGGAGTTTACATTGCAGCCTGGAGGCATTTGGGAGAGATCGGGCCTTTTCGTGCACTTCTGACCAAACGCACGGTCGTGCGTTTTCGAACGCACGGTTTGTCGACCGTGCGCGAAGAAGGGCTAAGAATCAGGGGCCTATCTTTACCCGTGCATTTTTGACATTTCTCTTCTTATAAATAGGGGCTCGCCCTAATGTCGCGGCATCCATCTCCGCCCCATAGCCGCCCATCTACGGATATTTGGGAGTTTTTCTCCCCCCCCCCCCCCCCCATTCGCCTCCCTTCATCCATCCATCCTCCGTTCAAGATCCGGGCATCGATGCATGATCCGAACGCTCTGCATCCTCCACTCGGGCGAGTTCTCAACCAAGCAATGCTATTCTGGTGAAAAAACGAAGAGGACGTAGAGATTCGGTGCAAGTTTCAGATGCTTAAGTGAAGAATACGGGACGTTAGCGGAGGATTGACAACCCTTCGAGTATCCCGGACGTTAGACGAAGCCGAGCCCGGATCCGGATTGACAACCCGGAATTCCGGCCGAGAACGATGGCGAGTCTTCATCCTTTGGGGACGAAACCTCTATCTCTCATTTTCATATTATTATTCGTTGTGTAATTTCTGAGATTTTGATGTATTGAATAATTAGTTGTGATAATATAATCGTGTCTCGTTATGTTATTGGTTGATGATCTCGTTGTGACAATCGTTCCGTTTCATTCACGTTCAGAATCCACGCTATAGCAAAAGTGCTATTAGAATTTGCGAAGATGTGCTTTCGACCCTCAACACTTCCGCCCTTGCGATCACCCATCCGCGTGCCTTCTCGTCCATGTGCTTTCTGAAGCACGGCATCGCGGCCGTTGCATCCATCCCGCCTTGCGAAGCGGAGTTTTGACCCGCATTTCATTTATGTGTAGTAATTTAGGAAACCAAAATCAAAGCCCCTATTTTTCCTTTAATTTACTCTTGTAATTATTTTCTCAATCCGAAGAGTCAAACTAACCACGTGCATTCCTTGAGAGACGATATTTGGGGACGTACTCCCAACTTTATTACTTGTGCGACAGGTGCACTTGTCGAACGCGCCTCAAGTTTTTGGCGTCGTTGCCGGGGAATGCATGCGTAGTTTGATTTTGGTGTTTGAGATTATAGTTACAGGAGTTGTTGTTTTTTGTTTATTTCTATTATTTTTGGGTTGTGTGTATGCAGGAGCGATGTCATGTTCTTTACTGCCTATGCCACAACATGATGAGGATACAACCTATTTGGAGGAGAAATTCTTCAAATTTGCTCAAATTATAATTCAATGCCTTGAAACGCAACAAGAGTATATTGATAGATTGACTAGGCAGGTTGAGACTTTGTTGTCTCTTGCCTCGGCCGTGTTGCAAGAACCTCCTCATGATGTGCTAGTTGTACAATCAGAACCTGCAGGGAGTGAAACTGGGATCACTCCCTCAACCAATAATTTTTTATGTTCTTCATCTAGTTTGTTTCTTGACCCTCTTTCATTGGTTATAATTCAACAGGAAGAGTTAGCATTGGTCATCCAGGTGGAATCTGATCATCTCTTACGGGAGGATGTCACTTGTGACATTTCTTCCTCCTGCTTTGCTCCTATGGATGTTGAGTCTACTCTCTCTCCATCTCTTCCTGTTATTTCTAACATCGTTTCATTTATGCCCCCGCAGAATTTGGAATATGCTGACCCATTTTTGGGCAGTCTGATGATGCATTCCTGGCCAGATAAGCATGTTGCAGTGGCAAATGATATTGCTTTGTCCACTCCACGTCACCGTATGTGCTTCCCCTAAAGGACTGGCTGCAGGGGGGAAAGCGATTTTTCTTTGAAGAAATACTCTTGGAAGAGAGAAAGAGAGCAAAACAAGAGGAGACTTGGGGATGGAGGCTAAACCTCTTACTTCATTTCCATCAGTTGTGGGTCTCCGAACCTTTTTCTTCTATCTGCAGTTACTATTTTAAATAAACGTATAGTTGATTTCTCTGTATGGTTGTGTAATAATACTACGTAGACTTGGATGATCTCCTCTCTTTAATATTGCGTGAACAATTCTATAATCTGCTAATACAGGTATTTGGTCCACCTTAAGGACGGTAAACAAAAGGGCTTCTTGGGAGACAACCCATGGGAACCACCCGGTTCCGTTTGCTTATTTAATTCCTATATTGTTTTGTTTGTCTGTTTTTATGCTAACAATGCAGGTGTGAACTCGCTTGGAGGAAGAGGAGGGCGAGCCTTAAAGATGGAATTGACCGCTCTTCTGGCATGCTCTTATGAGCATGGGTACTCCTATCCTAGCTTTATTTTTTCTATGAAATGTTATATTTGATTTCTTTTTCAAATCAAGTCTGGGGGGAGCGGGCCTTTGCTTACGCTACAGGCACATACATGCTAGAATGTTGTGTTAGGAAATTTATATTGATTGTCTCATTGCATAACACACACCACACGTGTTTTATTTTTTACTCGTGCGTAATTATCGTGTAAGTTCTTGATGTATATGTTTAGAAGTTTGATTGTTAGTTTAGGATTGTGTGGCTGAACAAGATGTGACCCATGCGGTGCTACTAGTAGAGCGCTCACGCAGCTTAAAATTCACGTAGAATAGATTTAATTACAAAGTTATAGTTTTATTTACTTCATTTGTGTAATTACTTAATACTCTACTTAAACGGTGAATTTGGTGAATCTAGCGGTAGCCCTAGGTCGAGTGTAGAAGAGCTGTTAGCCTCGTGTTGTTTGAGTTGGAAGGAGAGGAGACCTCGCTCAGTGGTTAAGAACTTGCCCCAAGCTATTTTCAAAATGAGTGCGTTGAATGATCTTGTTGGGAGCATGACGTAGGCCATCATTTTGTCCGTTTGAGCTTTCATTTCCCAACCTAACATCATCCTTTGCTAGCCTCATTGAGCCTTACCTCTCCTATTTGTTAAACTCCACTAAACTTTCACCAAGGCCACATATCCTAACCTAAAGCGCACTAGAGTCAAGATTTGAAATATATACATATTTATGATGATTGTGCAGTGCGGAAAAAAATGAGAATGAGTTAAAATTTTGATTGATCCTAACTTATGTTTCTATGGATCTAGAAAAAAAAAAGTAAAAGAACTCTAAAAAGAATATAACCACAAGTGTGGTAGTCTCGCGCACATCATCGTACTTAAATGAAGTCTATGGGAGTGTGCTTCAAGGTGAAGATGTTGAGGTTGAAATTTGTTTATTTACCGGAGGATGAGTGTGTTTAGCCTACGTTCTTCTACTTCATTACCGTACCTCAACCCAAGCCCTAAGACTAGCCTAAAATACCTACTGATTCTTGATAAGATCGTCTCATGCAGCGGAGAAGGTGTGAAAGGTCAAGCGTATAACCACCGACCTTGATGGATTTCTTGGAGAGCTCTTCCTTGAGATCCAATTTGAGCAACACTCACCTCAGTAGTTCACGCTATTTTCCCTAGGGCGCGACAGTCCGATTCAACAGTGATTCACCTCAGAGTAGTAGTATTTTATATTTTACACTTGTAGAAGTTCTTAAAATATAGTCTTTGTTTTAAAATCTTTTCTACTTTATTTTTAGGCTTGTTAGTTCTTTACTTCCCATCATGTTTTGCCTGCACAGTTGCTTCTTTAACATCAATATGTCAATCATAGGATTGAGTGTTGGGTTTTCTATACCCCACGAAAGGGATGACATATCAAATATGCCCATCGGAAATAAACAAGAACAACCCAAAAGAAGCTAACGGATCTTGCGGTTTTCATGATTCAAGAGAATAAGCAAATCGAAATGCAAAGTACCTTTGCGGGATTGAGTCAACACTCAACCAAGGTGCTCCCAAGAGAAATCCGAATTTCTGTCTTTGAGTTCTTCAAGAATCAAAATGGATCGATCCCTCTACAGAAGTCCACACAAGCAAAGGAGAACCCTAGCTTCTTGTCGCACAAGAACTAGGTCGGAGAAGGACGCTCTCAACGTCCCCACGGACTGCTAGATCCGATCCAGGGGAGGCGGCGACTGACGACGACGACTAGCGGCGGCGGAAGGCGATCGGCGGACGGGAAGAATGAGACCCTCGTGCGGAACTGTTCCGGTCGGCCGTTCACGTCAAAATTGCGAAAAGAAAGAGGCTCACGTAAACCTAGAATTGCAAGCCCTTTTATACTAAAACGCATAAATCAGGCTATCCGCAGACCAGAACATTTCTGTCCAGATTTACATTCGCCGAATTCGACTAATCACTATAACCGAATTTGACTCAGCTTCGGCGAAACCATTTCGACGAATTCGTCTGTATGCTATAGCCGATTCGACTATATAAATTCGGTTATATCATTTCGTCAAAACCATTTCGTCGAACTGATATATTTCGGCTAAACCCTTTAGTCGAATTTGGTTAATCATATTAGCTGAATCGAAATAGCCGAATTCCATTAGTCGAATCAACATTATTCGATTAATCATATTAGCCGAATTTGACACTATTCGGTTAAACCCTTTAGCCGAATTTGTCAAGTATAAACCATATTCGTTTAAACCCTTTAAACGATTTCCCGTTGAGACATTCTCAACTTAATTCCAAGCAGTCATAGGATTGGTCCTCCACTCATATCCAATATGAGTAAGGCCAACTCAATCCTTTCTCCAACTTCTCCAAACGCTTTTATGTGCGACCCTATAGGCTCATATTGCGTTGGCAGCAAGACTAACTGTTGATTGCTTTGAGATCATCTCAGAAACTCCAACAGTCTCCCACTTGATCACAAAGTATCAACAAAAGTCTCACAAACAATGAGCGGCATCTAGCAATACATCATTGCTACCCAAGCAATAAGAGTTCATAACTCATATAAGCCTGTCATGACCAATGTATCAGTGTTGTCATGTCCCTTTGTCCTTTACATCCGGATAGAACTAGAGGCATGGACCGTGTCACCCTCATAATTGTTCAATCCTAGTTTCTTGATCCAGAATAGACTGTCTAAAAATTGGTGAGCTCAATATCACATATTGACTCTACCAAGCATGGTCATGCATTTCTTAGTCTCATTCCATCAAGGGGCCCATGGATGTAACTCATGTCATACAGGAGGACAAATCCCATTTCTGCTCACACACAAACATCCAAATGATTCGTAACATACCCAATAACCACCCTTATCATCAACCTTTCTCAAGAGAAGACATTAGATGGCATCAAAGTACGCTCTTCCTGACCTGATGAATGCTATGACTTCAGGTCAAAGGACCACAAACACCATTGTCACTTGAGACCTACTTGTGACACGTTTATTTAACAATCCACAAAGTAATCTCAAGGTGGGTCTGTCCAGTACAACTTGTTCACTAACAAGTACCCATGTGATGACTTGATATCACAATATCATGACCTATGAGAACCGGTCATCAGTCAACGCACATACTGGTCTCAATGTATCATCATCGCCCTTAGCTTCTAAGATGATACTCTGACCAGGGACCATCTAAGAATGAAGCTTCTTATAAACATAGGCTCTCACATTCAAGTCACATACTTGAATTCCTATGGAAGCAAACACTCTAAGGGCATTTATTATGCTAATTAATCTTATTAGACAAATATAAATGACATAATAAAAGAACTTGCCATAAATATAAAATGAAATACATAGTACATTTTACAATTCATCCAATGAACAAACAACCAACAAATATGCAATCCACAGGTCTCCCACTAAAGATAATCATTTAGGTATCTAATACCCATTGATCTAACATGACCATCATGCTTCTTTTGCGCAAGAGGCTTTGTCAGTGGATCCGCTATATTTTCTTCAGTCGGTACTCTGCATATGCTCACATCTCCTCGATCGACAATCTCCCGAATAAGATGGAAGCGCCGAAGTATGTGCTTGGAGCGCTGATGAGATCTAAGTTCCTTAGCTTGTGCAATTGCACCGTTGCTGTCACAGTAGAGAACTATGGGATCAACAATGCTAGGAACTACATCAAGCTCGCTGATGAATTTCCTAATCCATACAGCCTCCTTCGCCGCATTCGCTGTAGCGATATACTCGGCCTCAGTCGTAGAATCAGCAACTGTCTCTTGCTTGGAACTCTTCCATCTTACAGCTCCTCCATTAAGGCAAAACACAAAACCTGACTGTGACTTTGAGTCATCTTTGTCAGTCTAGAAGCTTGCATCCGTGTAACCCTTTACAACGAGCTCTTCCTCTCCACCAAACACCAAGAATGTATCCTTAGTCCTTCTCAAGTACTTTAGGATATTCTTGACTGCGATCCAGTGACCATCACCGGATCAGACTGATACCTGCTAGTCATGCTTAAAGCATATGAGACATCGGGTCGAGTACATAACATTGCATACATGATTGATCCAATTGCCGAAGCATATGGAATCAACTTCATGCGGTCCTTATCTTCCAAAGATTTTGGACACTGGTCCTTAGAGAGACTCACACCATGTGACATCGGTAAGAATCCTTTCTTGGATTCAAGCATGTTGAACCATTTCAACATCTTGTCAATGTATGTACTCTGGGTCAAACCCAGCAACTTCTTCGATCTATCTCTATAAATCTTAATACCAAGTATGTAAGTCGCTTCGTCCAAGTCTTTCATAGAAAAGCACTTCCCTAGGTTGTTCTTAACAACTTGCAGGGTCAGAATGTCATTCCTGATCAGTAGTATGTCATCTACAGACAATATCAGAAAGACAATAATGCTCCCACTAATCTTCTTGTAAACACAAGGCTCATCTTCATTCTTGATGAAACCAAACTCTTTGATCTTCTCATCAAAATGCAGATTCCAACTTCGAGAAGCTTGTTTCAATCCATAAATGGATCGATTCAACTTGCATATTTTAGTGGCTTCATCTGGAGATACAAAACCCTCGGGTTGTGTCATATACACTTCCTCGAGGAGGTTTCCATTAAGGAAAGCCATTTTGACGTCCATTTTCCAGATCTCATAGTCATAATACGCAGCAATAGCAAGTAGAATTCTGATGGACTTGACCATTGCTACAAGGGAAAAGGTATCATCATAGTCAACACCATGAATTTGCCTGAAACCTTTAGCCACCAGCCGGCCTTTGAATGTTTGTACATTCCCATCCATGTCGGTCTTCTTCTTGAAGACCCACTTGCACCCTATGGGTTGTACCCCTTCAGGTGGTTCCACCAAGGTCCAAACTTTGTTTGTGTACATGGAGTCCATTTCAGATTTCATGGCCTCAAGCCACTTCTCGTAGTCAGATCCATTCATAGCCTCTTGGTAGGTTGCAGGCTCATCATCATGATCCATAAGCAACACTTTACCTATTTGAGTCATGAGAAATCCATATCTCTCAGGCTCAAATCTTGGTCTACCAGATCTACGTAGGACTTTGTGTTTCTTGAGCAGGCTCTCCAGATATAACTTCTTATAGTCCTTGCTCAGGTTCCAGTTCCGGTTCGTTCATTATGTGTGGCTCTTGAACTTCTTCAAGTTCTACCTTTGCAGTCTTTCTGGATAAGAACTCTTTCTCCAAAAAGACACCAGTCCTTGCGACAAACACTTTGCCCTCAGACGGTAAGTAGAAGTAGTATCCTTTGGTTTCCCTAGGATACCCCACTAGATAACATTTATCTAATTTGGGTTCCATCTTGTCAGGCATTTGACGTCGCACGTATGCCTCACAGCCCCAAATTTTGATGAACGACATACTAGGACGTTTCCCAGTCCATATCTCATATGGTGTCTTTAGAACCGTTTTCGTTGGAACACTATTCAGTGTGAAAGCAGCAGTCTCTAAAGCAAAACCCCAAATGGAAATGGGCAAATCTGCATGACTCATCATCGATCGCACCATGTCTAGCAAGGTGCGATTCCTCCTCTCAGAAACACCATTATGTTGAGGTGTTCCGGGCAGAGTGAGCTGTGATACAATACCACACTCTTTCAGATGATCACGAAACTCATGACTCAGATATTCGCCACCTCGATCAGATCGGAGTGCTTTTATCCTTTTTCCCAGTTGGTTCTCTACTTCATTTTTAAGCACTTTGAACTTTTCAAAGGTCTCAGATTTGTTCTTCATAAGAAACACGTATCCGTATCTACTGAAATCATCAGTAAATGTAATGAAGTAGTAGAACCCACCTCTAGCCATAGAACTCATGGGTCCGTATACATCACTATGTATTATACCCAAGAGATCATTAGCCCTCTCATTACAACTAGTGAAAGGAGCTTTCGTCATTTTGCCCATCAAACATGACTCGCATCTCTCAAATGATTCATAATCAAATGAGTCCAGTAGTCCATCTTTATGGAGCTTGGATATGCGTTTCTCGTTTATATGGCCTAAACGACAATGCCAAAAGTACGTAGGATTCGAATCATTTGTTTTTAGTCTTTTAGTATTTTGTATGTTATAGATCGGATGGTCTAAGTTCAAACCATATAATCCATTAAACATTTGGGCAACGCCATAACAAACATCATTCTTATAAATAGAACAACAAATTTTCTTAATTTCGAAAGAAAAACCAATCATGTCCAAACATGAAATAGAAATAATGTTTCTAGTTATGGCGGGAACATAATAACAATTATCTAGTTCTATTACAAGCCCTGTGGGCAAAGAAAGACGATACAATCCTACGACAATGGCAGCAACTCTTGCTCCATTTCTAACGTGCAGGTCTACCTCTCCTTTACCCAGCATTCTTCTCCTTGTCAGTTCCTGCACATTTATACAAATGTGAGAACCACATCCGGTATCCAATACCAGGATGAAGGAGCAGAAAGGTTTATTTCTATAACGAAAATACCTGAAGTGGAAGTCATACTTCCCTTCTTCTTCTGCAGATCTTCTAGATACTGAGGATAGTTCCTCCTCCAGTGCCCTGCCTTACCACAATGGTGGCACTTCCCTTCCTTAGCCAATCCTTTCTTTTTCAGTGCTGAAGACTTGGGATCAAGATGTGACTTAGGTCCTACCTTAGTCTTCTTGGTTCCCTTGACCTTGCCCTTGCCTTTATGCACCATCAGCATGGGGCTAGCAGGCTTGGTTTTCTTCATGTTGATCTCGGCAGTTCTTAACATGCCTAGGAGCTCGGGCAATGACTTGTCAATTTCATTCATATTGTAATTTAAGACAAACTGCTCGTAACTGTCTGGCAACGATTGCAGGATCAGATCAGTGGCCAACTCTTGGCTCAAAGGAAACCCCAGTCTTTCGAGGCTCTCTATATACCCAATCATCTTGAGTACGTGAGTTCCTACTGGGTCTCGAGCTCCCATCTTACACTGAAACAATGCCCTAGATATATCGAACCTCTCTTGGCGAGCTTGCCCTTGAAACATTTTCTTCAGGTGCTCAACCATCTCATAACAACTCAGGTTCTCATGTTGCTTCTGAAGCTCAGAGTTCATAGTCGCGAGCATAAGGCATTCAACATCCAAGGAGTCATCTTCATACTTCTTATAAGTATCTTTATCTGCACGTGGTGCATTAGAGGCTGGCTCTTCAGGGGGGTCTTCTTCCAAGACATATAGCTTGCGCTCTTGCCTAAGAACAATTCTCAGGTTTCTATACTAGTCAAGGAAATTTGTCCCATTTAGCTTATCCTTCTCAAGGATCGCTCTCAGGGACAAAGCGGAGTGAGATCCACTTGCCATGGATATTCTACAAGGAATTTTGCAAAGTAAAATGTTAGTACTATATTTCAAAATACATTTTATATATATTTTAATAAGGACTTTTATTAAAGAGCTCCCACTATTTTTAATAAAATCGACAACCCTTTAATTCGATTCGGAGAGTTTATGCGAGCTATTCTCTTAGTGGACAAGATCCGTATTTCACCAACACCACGAGTCCGCTTTGGCGTTCCTCTCATAATGCGGTTATTTAGGTAGACAACATTTGTCAATTGCATCACTATGCAACTCTTGTATGGTTGGTGAATAACTCTTTATTCGCATCCATCATATGGAGCATGTCAACCCTATGCCTCTAGGCACTCAACCTTTGAGGTCACCTAGTTAAGTTAGACCCGATGTCGATAGTGGGATATCACAATTATCCGCTCGCACCCTTACCAAGATAGATTAATGCACCTTGCTTTGGCAAGCCTACACTTCATCGATCGAGGCAGGAAGAGTGTTATCCATCGGAAGGCATCCGTATACTTAATATTGGATAAGGGATTTTTTTTCAATAGATGAACATTTCATCGTGATTAACATTTAATCACCATGCACATACACAAAAAAAATGCATCCCCTATGTGCACATAAATGGATTATCAACAGTTTGATAAAAGGGGGTTAAA
This sequence comes from Dactylorhiza incarnata, assembly GCA_033032865.1. NCBI lineage: Eukaryota > Viridiplantae > Streptophyta > Magnoliopsida > Asparagales > Orchidaceae > Dactylorhiza > Dactylorhiza incarnata. The sequence continues at coordinate 2,100,199 of JAWHQI010000040.1, read as the reverse complement.
TCTGAATACTTAGAACACTTCTAGATATTCAGATTTACATGCATTGAACACATGCAAAGCAACTCCACTTGTGCAGTAGACAAGCTCGTCTCTCATATCAGATTCAATAATCTAAACATTTGGTTTCACAAACCATTTTGAGGGACAGTTACTGCAGAGGAGAAACATCCTCTGAAACATGAAAATCGCAGCGCAATCACATGCGTTCCTGGCGGGGTTCCAAGGGTCCGCGCCCCTGGCGGGGTCTTAGGGGAGAGCCCCTAACGGGGTCCAAGGGGCAGCGCCCCTGGCGGTGGTCTCGCTGACCGATCAGCGAGCGGGGTCAAGGGGCAGAACCCTTGCGGGGTGAGGGGCAGAGGCGTTAGTGGCTAGCGCCGGGCGGTAGCCCTCACCTCGATATCCGAGCCCAAATTTTCCAGAACCATGGCACTGGTTCCCTAAGATCATTTCCAGAGATTTTTGGCATATTCCAAATTTTTTAATGGCCATGGTGAGATCATGAACTTGTGCTTTAAGTGAAGAGTTTTCTTTCACAAGCTCACACCTATTTTCAAAACCTTTTTTATTATTTTTGATTTGCAAAAGAGAGGCTTCTAATTTCCTTTCTAATTCCCCCTTCTCTTTTGTAAGAGTTTTGGCATGAGAGAGGGCTTTAGAAAGTGACTCTTCAATATCTTTTGCCAATTTTGTGGAGTGATCACATTCTTGGCAAGAAACCTTTCTCTTTTCTAAAATAATTACCTTTTTGGAAAGCTTTTGATTTTCTTTAATAAGAGATTCATTTTCACGATTTAATAAAATACTATCTTTCATATTTTTATCAAAAGCTTTGCAAGTTTCAAGAAATTCATTAAACAATTCATCATAAGTGGGAGGAGTTACCTCAGTGTCACTAGGAACACTGGTGTCGTCGTCGTCGTTTCCATGTCCCATGAGGCACATGTTTGCTTCCTCATCTTCGCTTGATGAAGACCCGCTTGATTCTTCGGAGGAGGAGGAGGAAGAGGAGTCATCCCATGTCTTTGCCTTTAGCACCTTCCTCTTTTCTTTCCCTTTGTGTCGTTTCTCCTTTTTCTCCTCCAAGAATTTTGGGCATTGGCTCCTTATGTGCCCCGTCTTCCTACAATGATAGCATTCCGGTGGAGGTCTCTCTTCTTCATTGTCGCTCTCTTTTTCCTTCTTTGAAGATGACCCTTTCCTTCTTTCACCCTTTTGGAAATATTTTCGAAAGGTGTTTCTCCTTTCCGGATTGCGCATGAATTTTCGGAAGTTCTTCACCAAAAGGCTTTCTTCATCTTCATCCTCATCCTCTTGGCACTCTTTCTTTGATTTTAGTGCCAATGCCTTCTTCTTTGGCTCCTTGTTGTATTCATCAAATTGGATTTGAGTTCTACATCATGGGTTTTGAGATTCCCAATGAGGCTCTCAACTTGGAGCGTTCTTAAGTTGTGCGACTCCGAAATAGCCGTCACCTTCGGGTTGAATTTTGGAGGAAGAGAACGAAGGATCTTACGGACCAAGTCGCCATTTGAGAAGGTCTTTCCAAGAGCTTTTGAGGCATTGACGATCTTGGTGAAGCGCGTCTATATACCATCAACATCTTCGCTTTCATCCATTCGGAATTTTTCATATTTCGACTCCAGTTGGAAAAGCTTAGAATCTTTAACCTGCGATGTACCTTCATGAATAACTTCCAAATGATTCCAAATTTCATATGCAGTAGTACATGCAAAAATTCTATTAAATTCATTTTTATCTAACGCACAAAATAGAGCATTCATGGCTTTTGCGTTATTTTTACATTTGAGTTTATCCCGATCATCCCATTTATCTTTGGGTTTTTCAAACATAACCTCTCCAACTACAAATGTAGGAGGAGTGTATTCTTCTTCTACCATGTTCCAAACCTCAATATCTAGGGTCATTAGAAAACAACGCATCCAATTTTTCCAATAATGATAATCTGACCCAGTAAATAGTGGAGGTCTACTAATTCCCTGACCCTCGGAAAAAGTGAGATCATAAGACGCCATTATTCCTGGTTTTTAAACCATTTGGAATAACCTAGGTCTGATACCACTTGTTGGATCTTGCGGCGCCTTTAGAGGGGGGGAATAAGGGAATAAAATTCTTTGTAAATTTTTTACTAAATTGTTTAGAGAAACTTAGAACAAAAATAACAATTTATCTTAATGAAGGAAAACAATTGTAATTTGCAATTTTATGAATTACGCCAAATAATAGAAATCAAGTAAACACAAAAAGACATGATTATATTATATGGAAAAAAAAGTGTTTACAAAAATTGATTTCAATAGCGCTTGAAATTGGAGGCGAATAAAGTAATACAATTTTTCCTTTTCTATACCGACTTGTATCCCCACAAACCGGTTGGCTTTAGCCTATCCTTCCCCGGATAAGGCCTCAAGCCTCTCTAGCCAATCCTTCCCCAGATATGGCCTCGAGCCCCCTAGATCTAATCACCTAGAACTAGTCGCCAACACAAGGCGAATTTCCCCCTAAGTCCTACCCAGACCTAGTCGCCAACACAAGGCGAATTAACTAAACGATTACAATAGAAATATGGAATGAAAATAAAATTAACAATAATGAAACTCCCTATATGATATCTCTGAAGTTGAGGATGAACGATCGTTGTAGCATAAGCAAGGTTGAAGCGATCGTTCTTCGGATGCAGCGTGGTGGCTTCCTTCTCCAGAAATCCTCTTTGAATTTGAGTGGGAGATGAACTTTCGGCAGAGTAGCAGCTCTGGAAATATGGCATAAGTAATTTCCTTGGAAGCACTAACTCAAAACGAGAGAGAGCCCATCATTTTATACAACTTGGAGATAGCGCCCGCGTTAGTTCCTAGCGCCTGCGGTAGCATTCGTGTGGAGCGGTTGCGGAACCGTCGGCGGCGTGGCGCTGTGCACAAATTTGAGATAGCGCCAGGCGGTAGCACTAGCGCTGGCGGTAGCGAAAACGGTCGGTGGCGTGGCAGAACGAACTTTTGTCGAACGGAATTCGTCGAACAAAATTTTCGTCGAACGGAGGTCGAAGTTCGTCGAACGGAAATTTTTGCCGAACGAAATTTTCGAACGTCGAACGGAACTTTTTGACGAATGAAATTTTCGTCAAACGCAGCTCGAAGTTTGTCGAACGAGCTAACGCCCGGCGTTAGCGATAGCGCTGGCGTTAGTGCTGCTCCTATCAAAAATTTGATTCCATGCTGCCTTCTACTTGTGGAGTATTGCACTTATAATTCCTGCACACTATAAACACACTACAAGCAATATCAAATACAATATGGGATTTGTTATTCTCAAACAAAGGGATGTGACACACATGTCCAACATTTTTTACTCTCAATATTTGGCTTATTCAAGATATTTATATTCAACTTGCTTTTAGATTTTGCTTGATAATGTGAACGTATATTTTGAGAATTTTTCTTTATAATTTTCTTAAGTAAGTTGACTTTAGTTTCCAATTGATTATTCATAATTTTGAGATTATGTCTAGCTTTATTGTAAGCGATTATGATATTCTTAAGAGTGGTAACAATAGAATCAATATGGGTTTTATAATTATTTCTTAATTCTTCAAACGTTTCATCCATCTCTTTAATTTCAATTTTATAACTTTTACACATGGCACAATTACTTTTTAAAGATGAATTTTCTAAACACAATCTTTCATTTTGTTCTTTTTAAGAAAATACACTCCTTTTCAAGTTTCTTGTATTTTTCTTTTAATTCTTATATTCTATACAAGGTGTAATATTTTCACCTAAAGTGACATGGAGAAAACTAGATACATTACAATTTGATTCTATATTAACTTTTGCTTTTAAACTATTATTTTCTGAACGCAATTTGCAATTAACATTTTTTTTAGTTTATTAATTTTACGCTTAGTAATTAGTAGCAATTGTAATGTAGAAATAAAATTACAAACAAATTGGGAATTTTATTTTCTTATGATGCTTTCAGATGAGACAAGATTTGAGCATAATGTTCCTTTGACATCTTCTTTGCACTCCTCTTCCATAGATGAGTTTCCATCTTCCCTTCTCATCGATGTGTTTTCTTCTTCCATTCCTTTTGATGTGCACTCCATGCCTAGAGAAAATGAATCATAAATATTTTCTAGAAAATTCCAAATTTTATAAGCGGTAATAAATGTATAAATAAGTGTGAAAATATTTTGATCAAGCCCGCAAATAAACAATTCATTGCTTTAGCATTAAAATCATTTCGTTTCTATTTAATATGCTTGGGGGCTTTTCAATAGTAATATTCCAAACTTTTTCATCTAAAGATTTAAGAAAAATATTCATTAATATTTTCCACCCTTTATAATTTTCCCCCATAAATAAAGTTGGTGCTAACGATTTTTTAAGTAATATAATTTCATCCCCTCTGGTGGAAGCAAGATCATAAAGCGCCATTATTCCCAGTTGTTAGACCGTATTGCAATAACCTAGATCTGATACCACTTGTTTGATCTGTAGGCGCCCTTAGAGGGGGGTGAATAAGGGTTTAAAACTTTTACGATATAATAGAGTTTAATCAAGTAAGTATATAGTATTTAAAAAAATTATCTCTAATTAAACATTGTAGTAGGCTTCTCATGAGATTAGGTGGTATTTGGCACGACAGTTGTAAACTCTGTTGTTACCGCCTACGGTAGTGTTACCGCTCGGCGTTAGTGACAGAAAATGCTAATTTGGTTAGATTTCAAAAGACCAGAGATTGCATAGCAATATTAGAGAAAAAGATAGTATTATTGCTTTTATAAATAATTACAAAAACTTATCCCAATAATGCTTGGGATTGAGGCGAAAGTATAAAAACCCTTTTTGGTTTTCTATACCGACCCTTCTCCCAAGAACCGGTTGGCTCTAGCCTATCTCTCCTCAGATGAGGCCTCAAGTCGTACCCTAGATCTAACCCTAGACCTAGTCGCCATACCCACAAGGCAAATTCTCCCTAGTCCTCACAAGGCCCTAGTCACCAACCACGTGGTGAATTCCCTATTGACGATAAAAGACTTACAAATAATAAAAACTAAAACATCAAAGAAACTCCCTCAAAGGATGAACTTGAAGATGAAGTCGGCGTGATTGACCTTTCTTCAATTCCTTAGCATTCACGAACGTTGATGGAGTTCTCTTAGCTTGCAAAGAGGAGGCTCTCACGAATACAGGAGTTGTGGCTTCGATATCTCCTCAAACCGGCAAGTCAAAATGGAAGCGAGCTGCTTTTTAAATAGACTCGGACCCTAGCGCCAGTTGTAGTGCTATCGTCGGGCGGTGTCCTCTTTTGGCAACAAGCTGGCATGCAGATTGAGGCATTTTTGGCAACCTTCTGGTTCCAAAATTGGTATCCCCTCCTATCGTGTTGTGGTAATGCTAATGCGCCGCGTTAGTGATATATTAGTCTCAGTCGTCAGATCTCCTTCCTTTTTTGCTCCTCAATCAACGTCGTGATCGCGGGACTTCCATAAGTTACCATCGGGCATTATCCTTAACACTTCGCGGTAAAAGTTGTCATATTCAGTCTCGATGACCTTCCTTTTTCGACGAATGTTTCCTTTTCGACGAAGTATCCAAATCTACACACGCTACCACCAGCGGTAGCGTTAGGACGCCGTGCTAGCACCAGAGCTTTAACCTGTTAGGGAATTCATCATCTTTCTTTTTCATACTCGTAGAGGCCTGAAAGTAGAAGTTCCTGCAAACTATATACACATGGAAAGTATGATCAAATACAATGGAATTTGTTTTCTCAAACCAAGAGATGTGGAAAGCATGTTCCAACATATTCATGCGGGCTGATGGTGAATTGAGTGACTTATTGGGTCAAAAACAACCAATAGAACATTAACCCACCATTTGGGTGCCAACCAAGCCCATTAGACCCTAACGGGTTAAATAATATCTAAGGGGTCTAGAAGTTCGGTATCAGGATATTATAATAGATCTCCTCGACTAATATTGTGATTCATAAAATGATAAATTATTTTTAAGGGTTTCTACATAGTGAGTTGGGTTCTCAAGTAGTCCAACCTAATGTTAGTTTTCGTTCGTGTCGTCCAAGGAGTGCAGAATAACATAAGAATCACAACGATCTGTAATAGTATTCTTACACTAAATCTTAAAAGTACATTCAAGAGTAACAAACTAATATGTTTCTAATTTTTGATCAAACTAGTATTTCCACCAATTGAACATCATATTTGTATGGTTTATCATTTTGTATTTTTATCAATTAAATATAAAATAAGATGAGAAACGAAGTGGGGTAGTTAATGGTGATCCCTTAAGAAATATACTAATATCATCTTAACAATGTACTATCAATGATAGGTGTGTTTCTCTAATCTAAATTATAGTAAGCATAATCTATCTTTTTGTTTAGGTGTGTCAGAGCGTATCAATCATGCATTATTAACATGTTATACCAAATCATCAAGAAAAAATTCCCAACTGCAATTCACATGACAAACTAGGTTGGGGGGAGGTCAAGCAGAGGAATGTCTTTGCGGGTGGTATATGATCAAATTACTCGACTGCTCTATCTAGCCCTAATCTATCTCTCTTAAGTTTAGAAGGGGCGTTCCCACCAAGGATTTGATGTTTCATATGGAAGCTTTGTCTAGAATGTCAACCATGTTGGGTCCTTCTCATGTCCAAGGGTATGCATATCACCTCATGATGTCCACAATGTAGCAATTCGTTAGTAAACCTTGAGCACATATTTGCCTCGTGTATATGGGAAAGGATGTTCTCAGGTTTCACTCATCCCCATATTTATCATGCTCACCCGTGGGAATCCCGCGATCATCTTCTCCATGTGCTCCAGTCTTGTGGGGCCAAATGTGGTTCACTGGATGCTTCTTACAAATGGTTGTGGGGTTCAGGATCTGGGAGATTGGAAAGGCTAGGAACTTACTTATTTTGGATTCTTGATTCATTTGGTATCACAGTGAAGATTTCAAGGTTCAAGTCCGTGATCTTCAAATGGGTAGGGGGTTCATGCACTGATTTGTTGTTATACATGGATGGTGCGGCAAATCAAAATTTGCAAATGGCAAGCGGTGGTGGTTGCATCAAGAACAAGAGGGGGCGGGGTTTGCTCATCCCTACGATAATTTGAGTGCTTTTGGAAGCTGAATGCAGAGCTCTTCGGGACGGGCTTCAACTCTGTATTGATTTCAATATTAGTGAGATTCATATACACGGAGACTCAAAGATTTTGATGGATTGCCTTGCAAATAGAAGTATTACTTAGTCGCGAGTTTGGAGCATCAGTGAGGAGATTCAGAAGGTGATGAAACGGTTTAGGTTCGCATCCTCTCATATTCATAGGGAAGGTAATATGACGGCGGATGTGATGGCCAAGTTCACCTTGTCGTGGAACATTAGCTGTAGTTTCAGTAGGGATTTTCTTTCGGATGCTGTTCGAAGAGTTGTTCTACTGGATTCTCACAGTCTAGTTCATTTTATAGTTGCAGCTCTCGTTCGAAGTACTGTTTGTCTTGACTTTGGTTGATTGTATTTTTAGTTTTTGGTTGCTTAGAGGTTCCCTCGGCGTCATTGTATATGTTCTTTTAATTTCAATAAAATTGGTCATCTAGTGCTCTTATACCTACTATGGTAAGGTTGGCATTAGGCATGTCAGCAGTGTTTTCGAGGAATAATATCATTATGCATGTCGGCGGTATTTTAGAGGTGCTACCATTAAACTTATCATTTTTATTAAAGTTGATTAACAATAATTAATGAGGATGAAGATTTTTTTAACAAAAAATTAGAAGTGATGTACAACTATTTTTCTTATTAATTAATTGATATTGTATTTCTCGGTCGGGTACTGTCACGATTGGCCATACGCGAGGAGCCCCATGTCTGTGTCACGACGACTTTAGTATATATATACACACACACGAGCAGCACCGCATAGGCTTTGCCCGTGCTCGCTGACTCGAAGCAGGCTGCGCCCACATTCGAGTGGGTTGTGCCTGCATATGACAGTACCCGACCGGCGATGACGGACTTACCCCGCAACTTATACATATGAGTACTCAAAATGACCGTACAAAAATATACATCAATATTTTATAATTATTTTTTTCAAAAACATTTATATTTTAACAAAAAATCATTTTAAAGTAAGTCATAATACTTTGAAATCAGTTTTTGGAGGCATAATGATTACCTACCATAGAAAGTGTAGGAGGTCTACTAAAAAGTTCTTGAACTTTATGAATTTCCATCATTATTTTTATTATTAGGATATTTTGTAATTACACAAATAGTCATTATATTTTATGAATTTTTATTTTTTTTCATAATATATGTTAAGTAATTTGATTAAAAGAATGAGGGTATATTTGGCACTTTTGAATGTTGCACCAAATGCTACTTCATGTATATGTTAAAGATATATATACGAGTGACAGGCATGGGGCTCCACCCTTACTACCAAGCACGACAGTACCCGGCCGGCGACGATAGGCTTCGCCCGCCCCCAGCCAAGAGCGATAGTACCCGACCCGCTATGGCGGGCTTCGCCTGCCCTCGGCGGGCTATGCCCAAGACGCTCCGAGTTGCGCCTGCATCAAGACGGTTACGCCCACAAATATACATATGAGTACTCAAAATGACCGTACAAAAATTTTAATTATTATTTATAATTGTTTTTTTTCAAAAACATTTATATTTTAACAAAAAATCATTTTAAAGTAGATCTATGAGGTCTAATGATTACCTACCATAATAGGTGTAGGAGGTCTACTAAAAAGCTTTTGAATTTTATGAATTTTCATCATTATTTTTATTATAAGGATATATTGTAATTACACAAATAGCTGTCATATTTTATGAATTTCTATTTTTTTTCATAATATATGTTAAGCCATTAAAGAATGAGTCTATATTTGACAATTTTGAATGTTGCACCAAAGACAACTTCTTGTATATAGTAGGTTGATTGTATTTTTAGTTTTTGGTTGATTAGAGGTTCCCTCGGCATCATTGTATCTGTTCTTTTAATTTCAATAAAATTGGTCATCTAGTGCTCTTATACCTACTATGGTAAGGTTGGCATTAGGCATGTCAGCAGTGTTTTCGAGGAATAATATCATTATGCATGTCGGCGGTATTTTAGAGGTGCTACCATTAAACTTATTATTTTTATTAAAGTCGATTAACAATAATTAATGAGGATGAAGATTTTTTTAACAAAAAATTAGAAGTGATGTACAACTATTTTTCTTATTAATTAATTGATATTGTATGTCTCGGTCGGGTACTGTCACGGTTGGCCATAGGGGAGGAGCCCCATGTCTGTGTCACGACTACTTTAATATATATATATATTGTTGGAACAACTCTATTACTGATTTGGGCTAGGATCACTATCTACTGACTAGGATCAAGTTGACCCCAATGTATAGTCAATGGGTCAAGAGTTTAGGCTGTTAGAACTCAAGAAATCATTCAGGTTCTGCGTTCGACGAACTCCATACTGCGTTCGACGAACGGCTTGCTCTCTGCGTTCGATGAATGGCTTGCTCTCTACGTCCGATGATCAACTTACATTCTGCGTTCGACGAACGGCTTGCTCTCCAGCTCGACGCTCTCAATTCTCAAGCCAGTCTCAGCGGTCGACGATTTTATCAAGTCTCAGCGGTCGATGAAATTATCCAGGCTCAGCGGTCGACGAATTCTTCAGTTCGACGAACTCCAGTCTGCGTTCGACGAATCTTTATCAGATGCTCAGATCGATGAAAGATCTTCTCAACTCAACTATTCAACTCTTCCAGAGCAAAGTTAAATTGAGGTCGACGAACTCAACATTGTGTTCGACGAAAATCATGAGATCGGCGAAAATGTTGATATCGACGAAAATGCTTGATATCGATGAAATTTGTTATTTCAGTTCAGAATGTCAGAAGGATTATTTTATTTCATTCTCTGAACTCAGATCGTCTACAGCAACGGGTCTATTCTTCTAGATAAGTAAGGATAATATATTTCCTTTTATTATTTCGAGATTATAGTCGTTGACATTTCTCAGAAAAGGACTGTTCATGAAAAAGGAAAAAGGTAAACGGCGTATCAGATCTACAGTACAGGATATATCTCTTCAAAATATTTTATTCCTTAAAATAAGGGATTTGAAATTCAAATCTGTCAGAGAGATTTCAAAAGTGAATAAGGAAAGAAGATATACAATAGTATTATTACCTACAGTTTTTAGTCGACAGAATACATTACAGAGAAGAAAACTATTCTTCAGAAAGCAGCAGGAAGAAAAAGAAGAACAAAAAGCTAACAGATCTTCATCTTCTTCCTCAAGAAGCACCCTTATTCACTGAGAACAACTTCAACACAAATCATTCTCTCAGTCTCTGCTGCAAGATCAGATCTTCAAAAGAGCAACAAAAATCTGAAGAACTTATTCTTCTAGAATAATCAGCTACAGGAAGATCATTTCTTTCAAGAGAAAGCTCCAACCATATACTGTCAACAATTTTATATCAGATAGAGGAGCTTTACATCATCAAATCCACTAGAGTCTTCTCTCAGCATATTGACAGAGAAGAACTTCATAACCCTTCTTTACCCCCTCTTGTACAGGGTTATAACTCCCTTCAAAAGTTAACCCATTGGTGGCAGGGCACCTAATCAAGAACCTGTAGTTGGGTTAGAGCACCTGATCAAAAGCTCACTTGGTGTGTGGACACCTGAACAAAAACCCCTTGGTGATAGGGCACCTGATCAAAAAACTAGTGGATCCTACCAAGTGTGGTAGAAGAGTAGATGTACCCAAGTTTATTGGGGAACTACTATAAAAATCCTTGTGTCTCTGTGCTTGTGATTTTCTGTGTTGTTGTGCTGTGCTGATTTGTTTTATTTAGTTTTTATAAATCACTCTATACACACATATATATCACCATTTTAATTCCGCTATAAAATTAAGGGAAAAGTTTTTAATACTCTATTCACGCCCCCCCCCCCCCCCCCCTCTAGAAAAAATCTAAGATCTAAACTCTCCTTCAATTGGTATCAAAGCGTGGTTGATTATATCAATCACTTTCAACTGATATCAATTGCACTTTCAATTGGTATCAGAGGTTAGTTGATTTTATATACAGGCTAACACCTGAATCATAAAGATCAATTAGATCTTAATTTATTTTAGAGTTTTATTTTTTTTTTAAACTCATGGCACAGAACAAAGAATATTCTAGCACAAGACCTCCTATGTGCAATCTCAGTAAGTTTGCACTATGGAAGGCAAGGATTAGGTTGTACATGAATTCTATTGATGAGGAAATTTTTAATGTTATTTTGACAGGGCCTCCAACACCTACAGCAGCAACAAGTGCTGAAACCACAACTAACAACAATGCTATTCCACCTCCTGAGTGGACTGAAGCCCAGAAAAAGCAAAGAAGTGCAAATGCCAAAGCTATGAACATTCTGGCACAAACAATGTCTGATGACATTTTTCAGAAAGTGGTGGAATGCACCTCAGCAAGAGAAATCTAGATCTCTCTCAACAATATGGTTGAAGGATCAGCTGATGAAAGAAAGGACAGAAGATCCCACCTTATTTCTCAATATGAGAATTTCAAAAAGGGAGAATCTGAGACAGTGGCTGATATGTATAATAGGCTTAGCCTCATAATCAATGAGCTGAAGACCTTGGACAAAGTGATCTCCATCACTGATATCAATGATAAGATCCCAATGTGCTTCCCCAGCACATGGGACTCTAGGATCTGGCTAATCAAGGAAGCCAGAAGCCTTAATGAGATCTCAACTGAGAGCTTGTTAGGCAAACTCAAATCCTATGAGCAGCTTATCAAATCTAGAGAAGCTGAACAATCTACTTTAACTTCAGCATCCAAGAAGGAGAAGAATATAGCTTTCCAAGCTATTGAAGAAGAAGAAAAGGCTCCAGGAGCTAGATATGGAGTTCATGAGCCTTTTAGCCAAAAAGTTATACAAGATGGCTAGGAAGGACTTCAGAAAGAAGGACTCCAGATCAAGGGAAAAGCCAAGGTATGACAAGTCAAAATCTAAAGAAATTATTTGTTATGGCTGCAGGAAACCTGGACACATTCTGCCAGAATGTCCAGAGAATCAGAAGAAGGAGAAGATAAAATAAAAGGAAGACAAAAGATACTCCAGCAAGTCTTCCTCCCACAAGCACAAGCATAAGGGAAGAGGACTTGTAGCTGAAACCTGGAGTGAAACTGAGTCAAAATCTTCAACCAGTTCTTCTGATGATGAAGAAAGATAATTTTAATTTCAATTCAATTGAATTCAAAGATGAATACAAAGTTCTTTGCTTAGACTTATTAAAATCTGAGAAGGAAATAATCACTCTCAGAAATAAGCTTGTTGAAATGAACAAATTAAGTGAAGATAATGCTATTCTTAAGAAAGAATTGGCTGCCTCTAGAGAACATATTATTCTCATTGAGAATAAACTATCTGAGGCTAAGAAATTTGAAGAATCCCTAAATGGGAGAAGCATCAAACTGATGGACATTACAAGCAAAGTAAATGCCAGATTTAGTGGCAAACTAGGCTTGGGTGCATCATCAAGTGAGCCACCTCTGATTAAGAAAAACATATTGTCTACACCTATAAAATTTATTTCTGCTAAGAGCAAAGAGGTTGTAGATGCAAATAAAAACATTTCAAGTAGGCTGTTAAGAATACAGGAATTCAGCAGAATTCGTCGAATGGAGCTCGACGAAATGAATTCACTTCGTCGAACGGAGCTCGACGAACTCTGAAGGCAGATTTCCTGCATAGTCATTATTCGAATGGCGCTCGACGAAAGCATGTCCATTCCTCGAACGGCGATCGACGAACTCAGCCCAGTTCGTCAAACAGAAAACATACAGAAAATCAAAACAATTCTTATTCTTCACATACTTTCAATCCATTCACTGAATGGATAATACCTCCAAGGAGATATCATCCACAAGGTTATAAGGACCAACCTGAAATGTCTTTTATTTCAGATTTTTGTGGTAAATCAAAAAGACCCAAGGTAGTCTGGGTCAAAAACAACTAGTTTATTTTTCTGTTTTATAGGTACACAACTATCCAAATAAGAATGAACAATGGTATTTGGATAGTGGCTGTTCAAAACACATGACAGGAAATAAGGCCAACCTGAACAACTACAAGGCAAATCTTGGACCCAAGGTGATCTTTGGAGACTCCAACTATGGACAAACCAAAGCCTATGGACAGATCAAAGTTGGAGCAGTGACCTTCAAAGAAGTAGCCTATGTCAAGGGTCTGAAGCACAACCTCATCAGCATAAGCCAGTTATGTGATGAAGGTTATCAGGTAACTTTCAATCATTCCTTATGTATTATTACCAATAATAAAAATATTACTGTATTATCTGGTATTAGACATGGAAATATTTATTTAGTCAACTTTGACTCTGTCAATTCTGATATTTTCTTATTCAATTCTATAAGTAAAACAAATGAATTATGGCATAAAAGGCTTGGACATATTAACCTTAGAACTATATCTAAGCTTTCTAAGGACAATCTTGTTAGAGGACTGCCTTCTGGTTCATACAAGAAGGAAGGACTCTGCAGGGCTTGTCAATTAGGTAAGCAAACTAAAAGTAGTTTTAAATATTTATCCAAGGGTGATTCACCTAGGATTTTATATTTGTTGTATTTGGACCTTTTTGGACCTACTGCAATACAAAGCCTAGGAGGGAAGCATTACTCTCTAGTTATTGTAGATGACTTCTCAAGATTCACTTGGGTGTTCTTTCTTAGGAACAAGTCTGACACCTTCAGTGTTCTAACAGACTTTCTCAGGTCCATCAAGATTGAGTACTCTACTGTAGTTGCATTGATCAGAAGTGATCATGGCACTGAGTTTGAGTCTCTTCTGATGAGACAATTCTGTGGAAAAGAAGGGATCAGGCAGTGTTTCTCTGCTCCTAGAACCCATCAACAAAATGGGGTAGCAGAAAGGAAAAATAGAACCCTAATTGAATCAGCAACTACATTGCTTGTTGATGCAAACTTGCCACTCTCTTTTTGGGCAGAGGCAGTGAGCACAGCAAATTATGTGTTGAATAGAAGCCTGATACATAAGCTTAAGGGCAAAAATCCTTATGAATTACTTAAGAATAAAAGGCCTAAGGTTAACTATTTTAAGATATTTTGCTGTAAGTGCTATGTGCATAACAATGATAACAAGTCTCTCAGGAAGTTTGAAGCAAAAGCTGCTGAAGGCATTTTCCTTGGATATTCTCTTTCTAGTAAGGCATATAGAGTTTACAACAAATCTACTCTTAAGATAGAAGAGTTCATGCATGTATCTTTTGATGAGACTAACATGTTACTTGAGGAGAGGAACGCCACCTCTACCAAACATACTATGCAGGTACCAGCTCTATGTGAAGAGCTCAATGGATTAGATCTACAGAAAGAAGAATCACAACTTCCATCAACACAAAATCTTGAAGACAGTGAAGAAGAAGATCATCCAGATTTTGCTGACAGCTCAAATCAAGTGACAGCTGAACAAATTCCCCAAGTGGATATCATTGTTGAACCAACTCCAACTGTTGACCACATCACAGTTAGAGATCATCCAATATCATAAGTGATTGGTGATATTTCAGCAGGTGTTCAAACAAGGCATCAACTACATCAAAATTAGATGCACACTTGTTTGCTATCCCAGATTGAACCTCAAACCATAAAAGATGCAGAACAAGATCCAAATTGGATTCTTGCAATGCAAGAGGAGCTCAATCAATTTGAAAGGAACAAGGTATGGGATTTGGTTCCAAGACCAAAAGGCCATCCAGTTATTGGCACCAAGTGGGTCTTCAGGAACAAGCTTGATGATCAAGGCAACATAGTGAGAAACAAAGCAAGATTGGTAGCCCAAGGATATTCACAGGAAGAAGGCATTGACTATGATCAGACCTTTGCTCCTGTTGCAAGACTTAAAGCTATCAGGATTTTCATTACCTTTGCTGCATACAAGAAATTCAAGGTATATCAAATGGATGTGAAGAGTGCATTTCTGAATGGAGACATCAAAGAAGAAGTCTGTGTGGAACAACCACCAGGTTTTATCTCTCCAACTCACTCCTCCTATGAATTTAAGCTTAATAAAGCTCTATATGGTCTCAAGCAATCTCCCAGAGCATGGTATGAGACCTTAGATAGTTTTCTTTTGGAGAACAATTTCTGTAGAGGCATAGTAGATAAAACCTTATTTTTCAGGATACATAAAAATCAAACTTTACTAGTTCAAATATATGTAGATGATATTATTTTTGGCTCTACTGATTCAAATTTATGCAAAAGATTTTCTAATCTAATGCAATCTAAATTTGAAATGAGTAGTATGGGTGAACTATCGTACTTCCTTGGTCTTCAAGTGAAGCAAACTCCAAATGGCATATTCATATCACAATCCAAGTATGCTAAGGAATTAGTGAAAAGGTTTGGCATGTCTGATGCCTCCACCATGAAAACACCCATGCCCTCAAATGTTGTTGTTGATACTGATGAATTAGGGAAACCTGTTGATCAGAAAGTATTTAGAGAAATTGTTGGCTCACTACTTTATTTAATAGCAAGTAGGCCTGATATAATATTTGCTACTTGTATTTGTGTTAGGTTCCAAGTTAACCCCAAAGAATCTCACCTAATTTTGTTAAAGAGAATTTTGAGATATATAAAGGGTTGTCCTAATCTAGGACTCTGGTATCCAACACATCAAAATTTGAATTACCTGGATTCTCAGATTTTGATTATGCTGGATGTAGAGTAGACAGGAAAAGCACATCAGGAACTTGCCAGTTTCTTGGTGATAGGCTTGTGTCTTAGTTTTGTAAGAAACAAACATATGTTTCTACATCAACAGCTGAAGCTGAATACATAGCTGCAGGCAGTTGCTGCTCACAGATATTGTGGATACAAAATCAGCTCCTAGACTATGGTGTCAACTTAATTAATTCAATTATATTTTGTGACAATACTAGTGCAATATCTATAGCACAAAATCCAGTTCTCCATAGTAGGACTAAACACATAGAAATTAGGCACCACTTTATCAGAGATAATGTGGATAAAAATAAAATTTGCCTACAATTCATTTCTACTGATTTGCAAAGAGCTGATATTTTCACCAAACAATTAGATGAAAAGAAACATATTGTCTTTATAAATCAGCTAAGAATGATAGATGGAGATTCAATCTGATAAAAATTAAGTTTTCTACTTATCCCATTCTTCATCTAACTGAGATCGACGAAATCAAGTTTTTCGTCGAACGAAGATCGACGAAGTCATCAAGTTCGTCGAACCGAGATCGATGAAAACTTATTTTTCGTCGAACCCAGTTTTGATGAAGCTTTTATTTCTGATCTTTCATCATAATCAAATCTTTTTATTTTAACTGAATGCCTACAGAAATTGCTTCTCTTTCCAGTTCCTTTGCACTTGATCTCTATTTTATTTTGCAGGAACAGTAGCAATATACAGATGGCTGTTGGAGCATGCGTTCCGCGCTCGTCCGATTTGAGAATAACAAATCCCGAATGAATTTGATCCTATTTTTGATTAATGGTGTGCATATAACAGTTGCAAGGATAACATGTTTGCAATAGGAGCAAAATACCGATTTTCCAGAAATTGGAGCTATCGGATTTCCGATAGCTAGCTAACGGATTTAAGACAGCGCACAAATTCTTCCCAGTGGTTGAGAGCTAACGGATTTCTGACGGCGCGTGATTCCTTCCCAGCGGTTTGGAGCTAACGGATTTCCGATAGTGATATCGGATATCCGACATCCCACAATCTTCCTGCAGCAATACGACGTGCAGCAGTTACGCAAGCTAACGGATTTCCGATAGTGATATCGGATATCCGACAGCCCACAATCTTCCCGCAACAATACGACGTGCAGCAGTTACGCAAGCTAACAGATTTCCGATAGTGATATCGGATATCTGATAGCCCACGTCTCAACCACGACCTCAAATCCACGCAGAAACGTCGAATTAGTGGGACACGTGGCAGCCTCTGGAGATATTGGATTCTGGCGATACCTAGCTAACGGACGGCGACAGCTCTTTTTTATTAAAAGGGTTCAGAACTTCGTGGATTTCATTCCTTCAAACTTTCAAGCCTTCTTCCTGAGTGTTATCGTCCAGAGAGCTCCAGGAAATGAAAATCCCCATCCTTGAAGAAGAAAAGAGAGAGCGAAGCCGAAGATTGTACACGCGTTCCAAGGAGACTTTCTCAAGCGTTCTTCGCTGCTTTGGTCCAAAAATTCTAAAGGGGGTTTTTAATTTGTATTTCATTTATATTTACATTCATCTTGTAATCGTTGTAGAAATTGTCGTCTTGCGTGCGGTGTCTAAGTCCGTGTGAGGCTTAGGGGAAATCATCACCTTGTGTGTGGTGTTAGATCCTTGTGTTGTCTAGGGTAAATCATCGTCTTGTGTGCGGTGTTAAGTCCTTGTGTGGCTTGGGAGAAAATCGCCGCCGTGTGTGCTGCGTCTAGATCAAGATTTGATTTAGGGGGAGGCTAGTGTCTATATCTGGGAGATATAGACTATAGCCAACCGGTCCTTAGGAGAAGCATCGGTGAAAAGAGACAAGAGATTTTATTAATTGTAAGCCTTTGATTCCAAGCTTTATTGGAATTATTTCTACTCATTATCTTTGATGAAATAAAATCTTGTTTTTAAATTCAATTATTTGTCTCTATATACATATATTGTTTCGTTTGTTACAAAAATTATCAAAGTTTTAAATTGCCCTTATTCACCCCCCCCCCCCTCTAAAGGCGCCACAAGATCCAACAAGTGGTATCAGAGCTAGGTTAATTCCTTATAAGGTTTAACCACCTGGAATTATGGCGCACCATGACCATGCATTTTCCGAGGCGCAAGGAATAACTAGACCACCATTATTTACGGGTTCCGATTATAATTATTGGAAAACTAGGATGAGGTGTTTTTTAATATCATTAGATATTGAAGTATGGAATATGGTTGAAACAAATTATACTCATCCTACTTTTACAATTGGTGATGTTGTCATGGAAAAACCCAAAGATAAATGGGATGACCAGGACAAATTAAAATGCAAAAATAATGCAAAAGCAATGAACGCTTTATTTTGTGCTCTTGATAAAACTGAATTTAATAGAACCTGCGCATGTCAAACTGCATATGAAAGTTGGAATTTATTGGAAATTACTCATGAAGGTACCTCGTAGGTGAAGGACTCAAAGCTTTTCCAATTGGAGTCAGAATTCGAAAAGTTCAGGATGGAGGTAGATGAGGATGTGGATACCATGTACACAAGATTCACTAAGATAGTGAATGACTCAAAAGTTTTAGGAAAAAAATTCTCAAATGGTGATTTGGTAAGAAAACTTCTTAGATCTCTCCCCCCTAAATTCAATCCCAAAGTGACGGCTATTTCTGAATCTCATGATCTTAAAGCTCTTAATATTGAAAGCCTGATTGGGAACTTGAAAACTCATGAAGTTGAATTGAAAATTCAACAACAAGAGTATATGGAGCCAAAGAAGAAGGGATTGGCTCTAAGATCTAAGAAGGAGGAAAGTAGTGATTCTGAGGAGGAAGAAGAAGATGAGGAAAGTTTATTTGTTAGAAAGTTTAGAAAATTTATGAAAAATCCAGAAAGGAGGAATTCATTTAAGAAGTATTTTAAGAAGGAGACGTTTAGAAAGAAAAAAGGAAAGGAAGACGATGAGGAGGAAGAGAGACCGCCACCGGAGTGCTATCACTGCAAGAAGTTAGGACACATCCGAAGCCAGTGTCCAAAATACTTAAAAGAACTTAAAGAAAAGAAGCACAAAGGGACCAAGAAGGTGCTGAAGGCGGAAACTTGGGATGATACTACTTCTGAGGATGCAAGCAGTTCAAGCTCAAGTAAAGAAGAGGATTCCAACATGTGCTTCATGGGAAAGAGCGTCATATCTGATGACGAATGCAGTGTCCAAAGTGACACTGAGGTAACTCCTCCAACCTACGATGAATTATTTTTTGAATTTTTAAAAACTTTCAAATTTTTTGAAAAGAGTTTACAAGATAATGATCTTCTTAAATCAGAAAATGAAATTTTGCTTAAAGAAAACAAAAAATTGTTTAATGAAATTAAGACTATTGGAAAAAGAGAAATTTCTTGCCAAGAGTGTGCTCACTTTTTGGGAAGAATTAAAGAACTTGAAGAATCTCTTTCCAAATCTCATTCTACAATAAAAATTCTTACCAAAAAGAATGAGATTTTAGAGAGAGATCTGAAATCTTCAATGTCCAAAGTCCATGAGGGAAAGAAATCTTTTGAACATAGATGTGTAAATCTAGTATCTGAAAATACAGAAATGAGAAACCAGATTCATGACTTAACGTTAGCCATGAAAAAATTTGGAATGGGACGAAGATCACTGGATATGATCTTAGGATACCAATGCCATGGATCTAGAAGGTTTGGACTCGGATACACGTCAGGAAGCTATCACCCGGCGACAGCCACTGTCGCCGGCGACAGCAAAAAGTCCAGAAATTCTGTTTTTAAAAATTCTGAAGTTAGTAAATTGTCTAATACTGCATCCTCATCCAGCAAAAGTCCAGAAAAGTTATACTCTTCTCAATACATTACATGTGCCAAATGCAATAGAATTGGTCACAATGCAATAGATTTGGTCACACTACAGACTCTTGCTGGAGGAAAGGTAAAAGTAAAATTAAACAAATCTGGGTGCCTAAGGCTTCTACCTATACTATGGGTGGAACCACTTGGGTAACCAGATCTTTACTCACCTCTTCTTTCTAGGTGTGTTGGCAGGCTAAGGACAAAGAAGACGTGTGGTACTTGGACTCGGGTTGTTCAAACCATATGACGGGAAATAAAAAGAAGTTCCTTAGCCTGGAGATGAAGAAAGGAGGAGTTGTTACATTCGGAGATGATGGAAAAGGAAAAAATCATCGGCATCGGAGTTGTGGGTAACAAAAATTTTTCAATTTCAAATGTTTTATTTGTAGAAGGATTAAAGCATAATTTGATTTCTATTAGTCAATTATGTGATAAGGGGTTAGATGTTTTATTTGAATCTTCTACAAATTTGTGCAAAATTATTAATTCTAAAACAAAAGAAATTGTTTTTACCGCTCCTAGATGTCATAATGTATATATGATTAGACTTTTTTATTTTTCAAGTTCTACTTTAAAATGTTTTTTATCAAAAAATGATGAATTAGAATTATGGCATAAGCGACTTGGACATACTAGTGCCAAGTTAATTACAAAACTTTCAAAAGATAAATTAATTAAAGGTTTACCATTTTTAAATGGAAATTTATCTTCTTCATTATGTGTGCCTTGCCAAAAAGGAAAATTTTCAAAATCATCCTTCAAAAGTAAAAATATTATTTCTACCACTAGGCCACTTCAATTAATACATATGGATTTATTTGGGCCAATTGGAATTTCTAGCTTAGGAGGTAGAAAATACACATTTGTATTGATTGATGATTATTCTCGATTTTGTTGGACTTTATTTCTAAACTCCAAATCCGATGCATTTTCAGAATTTTCAAAATTATGTTTACGTATTCAAAATGAATTTGAGTTAAAAATTAAACGCATACGATCGGATCATGGAGGAGAATTTGAGAATGAAAACTTTATTTCTTTTTGTACGGAGTTAGGAATTAAACATGAATTTTTTGCTCCACGCACACCACAGCAAAATGGTGTAGTGGATAGGAAAAATAGAACTCTTCAAGAGTTAGCCCGTACGATGCTATCTGAATTTAAATTACCAAAATCTTTTTGGGCTGAAGCGGTTAGTACGGCATGTTATGTAATCAATAGAGTAATGCTTCGCCCTATTTTAAAATTAACTCCTTATGAATTAATTTTTAATAAAAAACCAAATGTTTCTTATTTCAAAGTTTTTGGTTGTAAATGTTTTATTTTGAATTCTAAAGATTCCTTAGGAAAATTTGATGAAAAATGTGATGAAGGTATTTTTATTGGCTATTCTTCAACTAGTAAAGCTTATAGGATTTTTAATAAAAGAACAAAAATAGTTGAAGAATCTATTCATGTTAGGTTTGATGAGTTTGCTTCATGTGTAGAAAAGAAAATTACAAGAAAAGAGGATGAACCCCTTCCTTCGGTGGAGAATGATGATGAAGAACTTGGAGAAAATGAAGAAGAAGAAGAAGAAGAAAGAGAAGAAGAAGAAGAAAGAGAAGAATATGTGCCTCCAAGTGAATTGAGATTTTCAAAGGATCATCCAAAGGAGTTTATCATTGGAGATCCGCAAAAAGGGGTTAGTACTCGTTCATCGTTACATGTTTTATTTTCAAACCTTTGCTTTGTCTCTGAAATAGAACCAAAAGATGTTTCCACCGCTTTAAATGATGAATTTTGGTTTTTAGCTATGAATGATGAACTTAATCAATTTGAACGTAATAAGGTTTAGAATCTTGTAGAACGACCCAAAAATCATCCTGTAGTTGGAGTCAAGTGGATTTTTAAAAATAAATTGGATAATGAATCTAGAATTGTTAGAAATAAAGCCAGATTAGTTGCAAAAGGTTATGCACAAATTGAAGGGATAGATTTTGATGAAACTTTTGCACCCATAGCAAGATTAGAAGTGGTTAGGATATTTCTTGCATTTGCTTGTTTTAAAAGATTTAAATTATATCAAATGGATGTCAAAACCGCATTTTTAAACGGGTATATAAAAGAAGAGGTTTATGTAGAACAACCCCCTGGCTTTATAAATGAGAAATATCCAAATTATGTTTATAAATTAGATAAAGCGCTTTATGGATTAAAATAAGCGCCTCGTGCTTGGTATGATCGTTTAACTCAATATTTATTAAAGCACGATTATAAAATAGGAAGTGTGGATTCTACACTCTTCATTAAGCAAATTGATCATGATTTAGTTATTTTGCAAATTTATGTTGATGATATTATTTTTGGAGCCACTAATGAAGAGTTGTGTAATGAAGTAGTTCAAATTATGAAAAATGAATTTGAAATGAGCATGGTAGGAGAACTTTCATATTTTCTAGGTTTTCAAATTACACAAAAACATGATGGTATTTTTATATGTCAATCCAAATATATTCATGATATGTTAAAAAGATTTGGATTTGAAAATCTTAAGCATGCAAACACTCCTATGAGTACTTCACTAAAATTAGGAAAAGATGAAAGTG
Source organism: Dactylorhiza incarnata (assembly GCA_033032865.1). Lineage (NCBI taxonomy): Eukaryota > Viridiplantae > Streptophyta > Magnoliopsida > Asparagales > Orchidaceae > Dactylorhiza > Dactylorhiza incarnata. Next base: position 2,077,885 of record JAWHQI010000040.1, on the reverse strand, counting down.
GAGTTTCAATTGACCAAACCCTTTATAGAAGCATGATAGGATCTTTATTATATTTAACCGCATCTAGACCTAACATTATGTATGCCGTTTGTTTATGTGCTAGATTTCAGGCTAATCCTAAAGAGTCACATTTAAAAGCGGTGAAACGCATCTTTCGATATCCTATAGGATCATCTAAATTAGGATTATGGTATCCTCATAATGATTCCTTTATTTTACATGGCTTTTCGGATTCAGATTATGCGGGATGTTCTTTAGATAGAAAAATAACTAGTGGCACTTATCATTTTATCGGCCCTTCACTTATATCATGGTCGAGTAGGAAACATAATTCTGTTGCCCTCTCTACTACCGAGGCTGAATATATTACACTAGGTAGTTGTTGTGCCCAAGCTCTTTGGATGTCACAAACATTAGAATACTTTGGCATGCAACAAGGTAGTGTAGAATTAAAGTGTGACAATAAAAGTGCTATAGACTTAACTAATAATGCCGTATTACACTCTAGATCTAAGCATATAGATGTCCGACATCATTTTATAAGAGATCATATTAAGAAGGGTAATGTAAAAATCAATTTCATAGGAACAGATTCACAACTAGCAGATATATTCACTAAACCGTTACCGGATTCCCGCTTTCCTATTCTTAGGCTAGAATTAGGAATCCTAGACATTTCACAATGATTATATCACTATTTATAACCTATAAAATTTAACAAAAAAAACCATCACAATAGCTATTTATTTTTAAAAAAAAAGAAGAAAAACTCAATCTTAACATAGACATTCACCATCATATAACATGTCCAAATATCAAAAATTATTACGGAATTTTAATAAAAAAAGTACTTAAAATGTCTCATAACAGAAATTCTCAAAATTAGAGAGAGATCTGGGTTGGGCAGATGTCGGATGGCGATAGCTCCCAGAAGTCTTTTTCACTCTGAATCCTCTTCATTTCTACTGCCTGCTCCACTACTTTCAGGAATATCATAATCTGATCTCCTTATCATTGTCTTCTTCCGTCGAGGCTGACTGACCGATTGGCAACAAGGCTCCTCGGTCGGCACTTCCCATTCCGCAGCTTCAGAAGGCGTAGGCTTTAATTTAAGTCCCTTCACAAGGAACTTCATAAACTTCTGCATTCGCGTCCGATCTTTCTTCACCTCTACCTTGTGTTCTTCAAAAGACCTTCTATGCTCTTGAAAATCATCTATATGTCTATCCAACTTTGTTTGGAACAAGTCGAGTGCCTCCCGCATAGACCCTCCACGCTGCAATAGGAGGCTCTCTCATTTCCGCAGTAGGCGGCCTCCTTGGATTTTTCTTACCTATAGCCACCGTTTGATATATCTCCGGGAAACAATCTCCAAGATAAAAATTTTGATCGACCCATGCGTATTTCTTGAATAGGATATGCTGGATAATCGCACCCAAAGGGAGGTTATGTGCCTTTTTCCACTCCGGATTTTTGAGGCGATATGTATAATGAATCATAGATAAAAGAAGATCGGCCACATCAAATAACTCCTTCTCCACTATAAAATAAGTCACAAGACTAAGTTGAGCCGTAATACTATGAGTATCACCGGACTTCAACATAATCGTGTGCCTTAGTATATCTTGAATAAGACGAGCATCATTTGTCAATGTCGTCATAGTGGTTATAAGGTTTTTGGTGGAATTTCCATGCAAAGACATATTCATTAGGGTCCAATCTCTCTCAAGTCTATAATTTTCCACTATGTCCAACACATTCTCACTCTCCATTATTCCAAATTCACTTCTTAAATCAAATGGAGTGATCTCCACATATTGGCCTTGAATTTTGGATCTAACTCCTCCATTCAAATCGGTATATGACGGATCCTCGAGATGATTATAAAATTTGCGGACTAAAAAGGAGGATAAAATGTCTTGGATAATGACCGAGAGTATACCTGCCTCAGCAAGCATAAAATAGACTCGTTCATGCCTGGGGAGATCAAATTCCATGACTTTTCCAATTCCGATTTGTGCTTTTTCTATGCCCGGGAAACTTTGATAAGAAGAATGAGCATCTCCTGACTCACCCCTTCTCGATCTCCAACTGGAAGACATATCTGCATGAAACATAAAAAAATTTTAAAAAAAAAACAAACAACAACAAAAAGACCTGTCGGATATCCGATAGTGCTGTCGGATATCCGATAGCTACAAGTCTATGCTTCGGAAAAAAAATTTTTACAAATAATCTTCCTATCACAAATCCACACTGTTTTCACACAGAAAATATTCTTCAACATTTATATAATTTTTGAAAAATCAAAATTTTGGTGAAAATCACTATTCATCATCTTCTTCCTATAACACTTCAAAAATTTTTGGTCATCATCTTTTTCCTATAAAGCTGATACCTATAACCTTCTAGATCTCCACACAAACAACAAGAAAGAAAGGAAAATCATGTTTCAACACAAAACTACACCAAAACTTTCTAATTTTACTTCAAAATCACATGATCTAAATCTCTTATAAACACCAAGATCTAAAATGTCTAGATCTCCTAAACATTCTACAAATTATCTTCACAAAACTCCATGAAAACCAAGAGGATTATCAAAATCACAAAACTATTGGAGAAATTTTAAACAAAACTTGCAAAATCCACATATCTCACCTTAGATCTAAGGTTTTTCCATCACCTGGAGCTCTAGATCTCAAAATTTCCCTAAAACTGAAGTGAGGTGTCGGTCAAATGACGAAACGCGTCCTTTTATCTTTTCCGAGCTGTCGGATGGTGACATCTGGCTATCGGAAATCCGACAGCTCCCAAAAAAAAACCTATTTTTCCCTAGCTTCTTCATTACCTGTTTCTATAAATGTTCATAAGGGAATTTTTTTTAAATCTGGCATAAATGCTTCTTCATGTGTTATTTTCACTAACAATAGCTTAACACATGATTATGATGTTCAATCTTAAGTTATCATTGTAATGACACTTTCATATAGTCATTCAGAATTGTTTTCGCATGCCTCTAAATATAAGAAATCTTTTATCTATGACAATGAGCAATCACAAACACTTACTTTGCTAATACATGTAAATAAAATTTATTTTATACATACATCATGATTGATTGAACATAACAAAATACATTTCATAAATGCTACCTTCAACTTTGCTACTTTGCACTTAGTCAAATTATACCATTTTGCATGCAAGTGAATTCGGAGATCCTTTACATATATAAATATTCAAAAACAAAAAAAAAGGCAAATTCAAATGCAAAACATATATTTTGCCAAAAATATTTAAAAAAAATTGAAAGGATCCTCCACCAAGCACTACTTAGCCTCCTGATAAGTCTTAATGAGCATTGTGAGGTTAAGCACCTTGGAAAGAATTATAAAGTGTCTTGTTATGCAAAAACAAAATGGCCCTTTTATATACTTGCAAAGTTTCTATAAGTTCATAAGTTTGGCTTTATGTATATTTATGTTATGTTTAACAATTCCATGATTATGTATATTTTAAATATATTCATATGTATTCTTTCTCAAAGTATCACTACTACACTTCATTGTTATTTATAAAATTTCTTCTTATAAGAATTGGACCGAAACGATTCAATATTCTATATTCTCATGTGTCTTTCTCTGATAATTGAAATTGAATCTCATCATGGTTAAGTATATTTGCTTCTTTACATTATAACACATTGTTAGAATGCTTAGCCTAATCTGTACGGTTTCCTATCTCATATCATATCACTTACAAGGCTTCCGCTGGTGCACTCCACTTTTCACTATACTCTTTCTTATTTTTCTTCCGTATCTCCATAATACTCCTTTTCTCGTCTATATTCATTGCTTTTGATAATATCAAAGGGGGAGAAGATAATAAGAAATCATAAGTAATCACTTAAATCACTTAAAATACTTAATTAATTAAGTGAGCATTCATGTAGGGGGAGTTTATATGTAGGGGGCGTTTATATATGTCGGGGGAGAATATTTTGGGGAAACCATATCATATTAAGGGGGAGATCATAAAGATCAAAAGTTCACACTTGTACACACATGATATACTTTTCAAAGTCTTTATAGGATTTATTCGATTTCTTTTTATAAGGATTTGTTATTATCAAAAGGGGGAGATTGTTGGAGCATGCGTTCCGCACTCGTCCGGTTTGAGAATAACAAATCTCGAATGTATTTGATCCTATTTTTGATTAATGGTGTGCAGATAACAGGTGCAAGGATAACATGTTTGCAATTGGAGCAAAATACCAATTTTCTAGAAATTGGAGCTATCGGATTTCCGATAGCTAGCTAACGGATTTCCGACAGCGCACGATTTCTTCCCAGCGGTTGAGAGCTAAGGGATTTCTGACGGCGCGCGATTCCTTCCCAGCGGTTTGGAGCTAACGGATTTCCGATAGTGATATCGGATATCCGACAGCCCATAATCTTCCCGCAGCAATATGACGTGCAGCAGTTACGCAAGCTAACGGATTTCCGATAGTGATATCGGATATCCGACATCCCACGATCTTCCCGCAACAATACGATGTGCAGCAGTTACGCAAGCTAACGGATTTCCGATAGTGATATCGGATATCCGACAGCCCACGTCTCAACCACGACCTCAACTCCACGCAGAAACATCGAATTAGTGGGACACGTGGCAGCCTCTGGAGATATCGGATTCTGGCGATACCTAGCTAATGGACGGCGACAGCTCTTTTTTATTAAAAGGGTTCAGAACTTTGTGGATTTCATTCCTTCAGACTTTCAAGCCTTCTTCCTAAGTGTTATCGTCCAGAGAGCTCTAGAGAACGAAAATCCCCATCCTTGAAGAAGAAAAGAGAGAGCGAAGCCGAAGATTGTACACGCGTTCCAAGGAGACTTTCTCAAGCGTTCTTCGCTGCTTTGGTCCAAAAATTCTAAAGGGGGTTTTTAATTTGTATTTCATTTATATTTACATTCATCTTGTAATCGTTGTAGAAATCGTCGTCTTGCGTGCGGCGTCTAAGTCCGTGTGAGGCTTAGGGGAAATCATCACCTTGTGTGTGGTGTTAGATCCTTGTGTTGTCTAGGGTAAATCATCGTCTTGTGTGCGGTGTCAAATCCTTGTGTTGCATGGGAGAAAATCGCCGCCGTGTGTGCTGCGTCTAGATCAAGATTTGATTTAGGGGGAGGCTAGTGTCTATATCTGGGAGATATAGGCTATAGCCAACCGGTCCTTAGGAGAAGCACCGGTGAAAAGAGACAAGAGATTTTATTAATTGTAAGCCTTTGATTCCAAGCTTTATTGGAATTATTTCTACTCATTATCTTTGATGAAATAAAATCTTGTTTTTAAATTCAATTATTTGTCTCTATATACATATATTGTTTCGTTTGTTACAAAAATTATCAAAGTTTTAAATTGCCCTTATTCACCCCCCCCCCCCTAAGGGCGCCACAAGATCCAACAAGTGGTATCAGAGCTAGGTTAATTCCTTATAAGGTTTAACCACCTGGAATTATGGCGCACCATGACCATGCATTTTCCGAGGCGCAAGGAATAACTAGACCACCATTATTTACGGGTTCCGATTATAATTATTGGAAAACTAGGATGAGGTGTTTTTTAATATCATTAGATATTGAAGTATGGAATATGGTTGAAACAAATTATACTCATCCTACTTTTACAATTGGTGATGTTGTCATGGAAAAACCCAAAGATAAATGGGATGACCAGGACAAATTAAAATGCAAAAATAATGCAAAAGCAATGAACGCATTATTTTGTGCTCTTGATAAAACTGAATTTAATAGAACCTGCGCATGTCAAACTGCATATAAAATTTGGAATTTATTGGAAATTACTCATGAAGGTACCTCGCAGGTGAAGGACTCAAAGCTTTTCCAATTGGAGTCAGAATTCGAAAAGTTCAGGATGGAGGTAGATGAGGATGTGGATACCATGTACACAAGATTCACTAAGATAGTGAATGACTCAAAAGTTTTAGGAAAAAATTTCTCAAATGGTGATTTGGTAAGAAAACTTCTTAGACCTCTCCCCCCTAAATTCAATCCCAAAGTGACGGCTATTTCTGAATCTCATGATCTTAAAGCTCTTAATATTGAAAGCCTGATTGGGAACTTGAAAACTCATGAAGTTGAATTGAAAATTCAACAACAAGAGTATATGGAGCCAAAGAAGAAGGGATTGGCTCTAAGATCTAAGAAGGAGGAAAGTAGTGATTCTGAGGAGGAAGAAGAAGATGAGGAAAGTTTATTTGTTAGAAAGTTTAGAAAATTTATGAAAAATCCAGAGAGGAGGAATTCATTTAAGAAGTATTTTAAGAAGGAGACGTTTAGAAAGAAAAAAGGAAAGAAAGATGATGAGGAGGAAGAGAGACCGCCACCGGAGTGCTATCACTGCAAGAAGTTAGGACACATCCGAAGCCAGTGTCCAAAATACTTAAAAGAACTTAAAGAAAAGAAGCACAAAGGGACGAAGAAGGTGCTGAAGGCGGAAACTTGGGATGATACTACTTCTGAGGATGCAAGCAGTTCAAGCTCAAGTAAAGAAGAGGAGGCCAACATGTGCTTCATGGGAAAGAGCGTCATATCTGATGACGAATGCAGTGTCCAAAGTGACACTGAGGTAACTCCTCCAACCTACGATGAATTATTTTCTGAATTTTTAAGAACTTGCAAATTTTTTGAAAAGAGTTTACAAGATAATGATCTTCTTAAATCTGAAAATGAAATTTTGCTTAAAGAAAACAAAAAATTGTTTAATGAAATTAAGACTATTGGAAAAAGAGAAATTTCTTGCCAAGAGTGTGCTCACTTTTTGGGAAGAATTAAAGAACTTGAAGAATCTCTTTCCAAATCTCATTCTACAATAAAAATTCTTACCAAAAAGAATGAGATTTTAGAGAGAGATCTGAAATCTTCAATGTCCAAAGTCCATGAGGGAAAGAAATCTTTTGAACGTAGATGTGTAAATCTAGTATCCGAAAATACAGAAATGAGAAACCAGATTCATGACTTAACGCTAGCCATGAAAAATTTTGGAATGGGACGAAGATCACTGGATATGATCTTAGGATACCAATGCCATGGATCTGGAAGGTTTGGACTCGAATACACGTCAGGAAGCTATCACCCGGCGACAGCCACTATCGCTGGCGACAGCAAAAAGTCCAGAAATTCTGTTTTTAAAATTCTGAAGTTAGTAAATTGTCTAATACTGCATCCTCATCCAGCAAAAGTCTAGAAAAGTTATACTCTTCTCAATACATTACATGTGCCAAATGCAATAGATTTGGTCAGAATGCAATAGATTTGGTCACACTACGGACTCTTGCTGGAGGAAAGGTAAAAGTAAAATTAAACAAATCTGGGTGCCTAAGGCTTCTACCTATACTATGGGTGGAACCACTTGGGTAACCAGATCTTTACTCACCTCTTCTTTCTAGGTGTGTTGGCAGGCTAAGGACAAAGAAGATGTGTGGTACTTGGACTCGGGTTGTTCAAAGCACATGACGGGAAATAAAGAGAAGTTCCTTAGCCTGGAGATGAAGAAAGGAGGAGTTGTTACATTCAGAGATGATGGAAAAGGAAAAATCATCGGCATCGGAGTTGTGGGTAACAAAAATTTTTCAATTTCAAATGTTTTATTTGTAGAAGGATTAAAGCATAATTTGATTTCTATTAGTCAATTATGTGATAAGGGGTTAGATGTTTTATTTGAATCTTCTACAAATTTGTGCAAAATTATTAATTCTAAAACAAAAGAAATTGTTTTTACCGCTCCTAGATGTCATAATGTATATATGATTAAACTTCTTTATTTTTCAAATTCTACTTTAAAATTTTTTTTATCAAAAAATGATGAATTAGAATTATGGCATAAGCGACTTGGACATACTAGTGCCAAGTTAATTACAAAACTTTCAAAAGATAAATTAATTAAAGGTTTACCATTGTTAAATGGAAATTTATCTTCTTCATTATGTGTGCCTTGCCAAAAAGGAAAATTTTCAAAATCATCCTTCAAAAGTAAAAATATTATTTCTACCACTAGGCCACTTCAATTAATACATATGGATTTATTTGGGCCAATTGGAATTTCTAGCTTAGGAGGTAGAAAATACACATTTGTATTGATTGATGATTATTCTCATTTTTGTTGGACTTTATTTCTAAACTCCAAATTTGATGCATTTTCAGAATTTTCAAAATTACGTTTGCGTATTCAAAATGAATTTGAGTTAAAAATTAAACGCATACGATCGAATCATGGAGGAGAATTTGAAAATGAAAAGTTTATTTCTTTTTGTACGGAGTTAGGAATTAAACATGAATTTTCCGCTCCACGCACACCACAGCAAAATGGTGTAGTGGAGAGGAAAAATAGAACTCTTCAAGAGTTAGCCCGTACGATGCTATCTGAATTTAAATTAGCAAAATCTTTTTGGGCTGAAGCGGTTAGTACGGCATGTTATGTAATCAATAGAGTAATTCTTCGCCCTATTTTAAAATTAACTCCTTATGAATTAATTTTTAATAAAAAACCAAATGTTTCTTATTTCAAAGTTTTTGGTTGTAAATGTTTTATTTTGAATTCTAAAGATTCCTTAGGAAAATTTGATGAAAAATGTGATGAAGGTATTTTTATTGGCTATTCTTCAACTAGTAAAGCTTATAGGATTTTTAATAAAAGAACAAAAATAGTTGAAGAATCTATTCATGTTAGGTTTGATGAGTTTGCTTCATGTGTAGAAAAGAAAATTACAGGAAAAGAGGATGAACCCCTTCCTTCGGTGGAGAATGATGATGAAGAACTTGGAGAAAATGAAGAAGAAAAAGAAGAAGAAGAAGAAGAAGAAGAAGAAGAAGAAGAAGAAGAAGAAGAAGAAGAAGAAGAAGAAGAAGAAGAAGAAGAAGAAGAAGAAGAAGAAGAAAGAGAAGAAGAAGAAAGAGAAGAATATGTGCCTCCAAGTGAATTGAGATTTTCAAAGGATCATCCAAAGGAGTTTATCATTGGAGATCCGCAAAAAGGGGTTAGTACTCGTTCATCATTACATGTTTTATTTTCAAACCTTTGCTTTGTCTCTGAAATAGAACCAAAAGATGTTTCCACCGCTTTAAATGATGAATTTTGGTTTTTAGCTATGAATGAAGAACTTAATCAATTTGAACGTAATAAGGTTTGGAATCTTGTAGAACGACCCAAAAATCATCCTGTAGTTGGAGTCAAGTGGATTTTTAAAAATAAATTGGATAATGAATCTAGAATTGTTAGAAATAAAGCCAGATTAGTTGCAAAAGGTTATGCACAAATTGAAGGGATAGATTTTGATGAAACTTTTGCACCCATAGCAAGATTAGAAGCGGTTAGGATATTTCTTGCATTTGCTTGTTTTAAAAGATTTAAAATATATCAAATGGATGTCAAAACCGCATTTTTAAACGGGTATGCAAAAGAAGAGGTTTATGTAGAACAACCCCCTGGCTTTATAAATGAGAAATATCCAAATTATGTTTATAAATTAGATAAAGCGCTTTATGGATTAAAACAAGCGCCTCGTGCTTGGTATGATCGTTTAACTCAATATTTATTAAAGCACGATTATAAAATAGGAAGTGCGGATTCTACACTCTTCATTAAGCAAATTGATCATGATTTAGTTATTTTGCAAATTTATGTTGATGATATTATTTTTGGAGCCACTAATGAAGAGTTGTGTAATGAAGTAGTTCAAATTATGAAAAATGAATTTGAAATGAGCATGGTAGGAGAACTTTCATATTTTCTAGGTTTTCAAATTACACAAAAACATGATGGTATTTTTATATGTCAATCCAAATATATTCATGATATGTTAAAAAGATTTGGATTTGAAAATCTTAAGCATGCAAACACTCCTATGAGTACTTCACTAAAATTAGGAAAAGATGAAAGTGGAGTTTCAATTGACCAAACCCTTTATAGAAGCATGATAGGATCTTTATTATATTTAACCGCATCTAGACCTGACATTATGTTTGCCGTTTGTTTATGTGCTAGATTTTAGGCTAATCCTAAAGAGTCACATTTAAAAGCGGTGAAACGCATCTTTCGATATCTTATAGGATCATCGAAATTAGGATTATGGTATCCTCATAATGATTCCTTTATTTTACATGGCTTTTCGGATTCAGATTATGCGGGATGTTCTTTAGATAGAAAAATATCTAGTGGCACTTGTCATTTTATCGGCCCTTCACTTATATCATGGTCGAGTAGGAAACAAAATTATGTTGCCCTCTCTACTACCGAGGCCGAATATATTGCACTAGGTAGTTGTTGTGCCCAAGCTCTTTCGATGTCACAAACATTAGAAGACTTTGGCATGCAACAAGGTAGTGTAGAATTAAAGTGCGACAATAAAAGTGCTATAGACTTAACTAATAATCCCGTATTACACTCTAGATCTAAGCATATAGATGTCCAACATCATTTTATAAGAGATCATATTAAGAAGGGTAATGTAAAAATCAATTTCATAGGAACGGATTCACAACTAGCAGATATATTCACTAAACCGTTACTGGATTCCCGCTTTTCTATGCTTAGGCTAGAATTAGGAATCCTAGACATTTCACAATGATTATATCACTATTTATAACCTATAAAATTTAACAAAAAAAAACCATCACAATAGCTATTTATTTTAAAAAAAAAAAAACTCAATCTTAACATAGACATTCACCATCATATAACATGTCCAAATATCAAAAATTATTACGGAATTTTAATAAAAAAGTACTTAAAATGTCTCATAACAGAAATTCTCAAAATTAGAGAGAGATCTGGGCTGGGCAGATGTCGGATGGCGACAGTGGGATGTCGGATGGTGATATCTCCCAGAAGACTTTTTCACTCTGAATCCTCTTCATTTCTACTGCCTGCTCCACTACTTTCAGGAATATCATAATCTGATCTCCTTATCATTGTCTTCTTCCGTCGAGGCTGACTGACCGATTGGCGACGAGGCTCCTCGGTCGGCACTTCCCATTCCGCAGCTTCAGAAGGCTTAGGCTTTAATTTAAGTCCCTTCACAAGGAACTTCATAAACTTCTGCATTCGCGTCCGATCTTTCTTCACCTCTACCTTGTGTTCTTCAAAAGACCTTCTATGCTCTTGAAAATCATCTATATGTCTATCCAACTTTGTTTGGAACAAGTCGAGTGCCTCCCGCATAGACCCTCCACGCTGCAATAGGAGGCTCTCTCATTTCCGTAGTAGGCGGCCTCCTTGGATTTTTCTTACCTATAGCCGTCGTTTGATATATCTCCGGGAAACAATCTCCAAGATAAAAATTTTGATCGATCCATGCGTATTTCTTGAATAGGATATGCTGGATAATCGCACCCAAAGGGAGGGTGTGTGCCTATTTCCACTCCGGATTTTTGAGGCGATATGTATAATGAATCATAGATAAAAGAAGACCGGCCACATCAAATAACTCCTTCTCCACTATAAAATAAGTCACAAGACTAAGTTGAGCCGTAATACTATGAGTATCACCGGACTTCAACATAATCGTGTGCCTTAGTATATCTTGAACAAGACGAGCATCGTCTGTCAATGTCGTCATAGTGGTTATAAGGTTTTTGGTGGAATTTCCATGCAAAGACATATTCATTAGGGTCCAATCTCTCTCAAGTCTATAATTTTCCACTATGTCCAACACATTCTCACTCTCCATTATTCCAAATTCACTTCTTAAATCAAATGGAGTGATCTCCATATATTGGCCTTGAATTTTGGATCTAACTCCTCCATTCAAATCGGTATATGACGGATCCTCGAGATGATTATAAAATTCGCGGACTAAAAAGGAGGATAAAATGTCTTGGATAATGACCGAGAGTATACCTGCCTCAGCAAGCATAAAATAGACTCGTTCATGCCTGGGGAGATCAAATTCCACGACTTTTCCAATTCCGATTTGTGCTTTTTCTATGCCCGGGAAACTTTGATAAGAAGAATGAGCGTCTCCTGACTCACCCCTTCTCGATCTCCAACTGGAAGACATATCTGCATGAAACATAAAAAAAAAAAATTTTAAAAAAAACAAACAACAACAAAAAGACCTGTCGGATATCCGATAGTGCTGTCGGATATCCGATAGTGCTGTCGGATATCCGATAGCTACAAGTCTATGCTTCCAAAAAATTTTTTACAAAAAATCTTCCTATCACAAATCCACACAGTTTTCACACAGAAAATATTCTTCAACATTTATATAATTTTTGAAAAATCAAAATTTTGGTGAAAATCACTATTCATCATCTTCTTCCTATAACACTTCAAAAATTTTTGGTCATCTTCTTTTTCCTATAAAGCTGATACCTATAACCTTCTAGATCTCCACACAAACAACAAGAAAGAAAGGAAAATCATGTTTCAACACAAAACTACACCAAAAATTTCTAATTTTACTTCAAAATCACATGATCTAAATCTCTTATAAACACCAAGATCTAAAATGTCTAGATCTCCTAAACATTCTACAAATTATCTTCACAAAACTCCATGAAAACTAAGAGGATTATCAAAATCACAAAACTATTGGAGAAATTTTAAACAAAACTTGCAAAATCCACATATCTCACCTTAGATCTAAAGTTTTTCCGTCACCTGGAGCTCTAGATCTCGAAATTTCCCTAAAACTGAAGTGAGGTGTCGGTCAAATGACGAAACACATCCTTTTATCTTTTCCGAGCTGTCGGATAGCGACATCTGGCTATCGAAAATCCGACAGCTCCCAAAAAAAAACCTATTTTTCCCTAGCTTCTTCATTACCTGTTTCTATAAATGTTCATAAGGGAATTTTTTTAATCTGGCATAAATGCTTCTTCATGTGTTATTTTCACTAACAATAGCTTAACACATGATTATGATGTTCAATCTTAAGTTATCATTGTAATGACACTTTCATATAGTCATTCAGAATTGTTTTCGCATGCCTCTAAGTATAAGAAATCTTTTATCTATGACAATGAGCAATCACAAACACTTACTTTGCTAATACATGTAAATAAAATTTATTTTATACATACATCATGATTGATCGAACATAACAAAATACATTTCATAAATGCTACCTTCAACTTTGCTACTTTGCACTTAGTCAAATTATACCATTTTGCATGCAAGTGAATTCGGAGATCCTTTACATATATAAATATTCAAAAACAAAAAAAAGGCAAATTCAAATGCAAAACATATATTTTGCCAAAAATATTTAAAAAAAATTGAAATGATCCTCCACCAAGCACTACTTAGCCTCCTGATAAGTCTTAATGAGCATTGTGAGGTTAAGCACCTTGGAAAGAATTGTAAAGTGTCTTGTTATGCAAAAACAAAATGGTCCTTTTATATACTTGCAAAGTTTCTATAAGTTCATAAGTTTGGCTTTATGTATATTTATGTTATGTTTAACAATTCCATGATTATGTATATTTTAAATATATTCATATGTATTCTTTCTCAAAGTATCACTACTACACTTCATTGTTATTTATAAAATTTCTTCTTATGAGAATTGGATCGAAACGATTCAATATTCTATATTCTCATGTGTCTTTCTCTGATAATTGAAATTGAATCTCATCATGGTTAAGTATATTAGCTTCTCTACATTATAACACATTGTTAGAATGCTTAGCCTAATCTGTACGGTTTCCAATCTCATATCATATCACTTACAAGGCTTCCGCTGGTGCACTCCACTTTTCACTATACTCTTTCTTATTTTTCTTCCGTATCTCCATAATACTCCTTCTCTCGTCTATATTCATTGCTTTTGATAATATCAAAGGGGGAGAAGATAATAAGAAATCATAAGTAATCACTTAAATCACTTAAAATACTTAATTAATTAAGTGATCATTCATGTAGGGGGAGTTATATGTAGGGGGCGTTTATATATGTCGGGGGAGAATATTTTGGAGAAACCATATCATATTCAGGGGGAGATCATGAAGATCAAAAGTTCACACTTGTACACACATGATATACTTTTCAAAATCTCTATAGGATTTATTCGATTTCTTTTTATAAGGATTTGTTACTATCAAAAGGGGGAGATTGTTGGAGCATGCGTTCCGCACTCGTCCGGTTTGAGAATAACAAATCCCGAATGTATTTGATCCTATTTTTGATTAATGGTGTGCAGATAACAGGTGCAGGGATAACATGTTTGCAATTGGAGCAAAATACCGATTTTCCAGAAATTGGAGCTATCGGATTTTCGATAGCTAGCTAACGGATTTCCTACAGCGCACGATTTCTTCCCAGCGGTTGAGAGCTAAGGGATTTCTGATGGCGCACGATTCCTTCCCAGTGGTTTGGAGCTAACGGATTTCCGATAGTGATATCGGATATCCGACAGCCCATAATCTTCCCGTAGCAATACGACTTGCAGCAGTTACGCAAGCTAACGGATTTCTGATAGTGATATCGGATATCCGACAGCCCACGATCTTCCCGCAACAATACGACGTGCAGCAGTTACGCAAGCTAACGGATTTCCGATAGTGATATCGGATATCCGACAGCCCACGTCTCAACCACGACCTCAACTCCACGCAGAAACGTCGAATTAGTGGGACACGTTGCAGCCTCTGGAGATATCGGATTCTGGCGATACCTAGCTAACGGACGGCGACAGCTCTTTTTTATTAAAAGGGTTCAGAACTTCGTGGATTTCATTCCTTCATACTTTCAAGCCTTCTTCTTGAGTGTTATCGTCCAGAGAGCTCTAGAGAACGAAAATCCCCATCCTTGAAGAAGAAAAGAGAGAGCGAAGCCGAAGATTGTACACGCGTTCCAAGGAGACTTGCTCAAGGGTTCTTCGCTGCTTTGGTCCAGAAATTCTAAAGGGGGTTTTTAATTTGTATTTCATTTATATTTACATTCATCTTGTAATCGTTGTAGAAATCGTCGTCTTGCGTGCGGCGTCTAAGTCCGTGTGAGGTTTAGGGGAAATCATCATCTTGTGTGTGGTGTTAGATCCTTGTGTGGTCTAGTGTAAATCATCGTCTTGTGTGCGGTGTCAAGTCCTTGTGTGGCTTGGGAGAAAATCGTCGTCGTGTGTGCTGCGTCTAGATCAAGATTTGATTTAGGGGGAGGCTAGTGTCTATATCTTGGAGATATAGGCTATAGCCAACCGGTCCTTAGGAGAAGGACCAGTAAAAAGAGACAAGAGATTTTATTAATTGTAAGCCTTTGATTCCAAGCTTTATTGGAATTATTTCTACTCATTATCTTTGATGAAATAAAATCTTGTTTTTAAATTCAATTATTTGTCTCTATATACATATATTGTTTCGTTTGTTACAAAAATTATCAAAGTTTTAAATTGCCCTTATTCACCCCCCCCCCCCCCTCTAAGGGCGCCACAAGATCCAACAATGGCATCCTTCCCTACCTCCTCAAAGTCCCTTCTTCTAGGGGCCTAGCTCTAGGTCTTCCTGAAACTAGGCAGGGGGAGATGTATTGAAGAAGCTCTCTTTTTGTCAAGGGGAGATACTTTCCTCTTTGACAGGGGGAGTTGTTTTCTGAAGATGCTCAAGCTTCAAGAGGAAATGCTGATGAAGAAGCATGTTTTCAGTTCTATGAAGAAGCTCCATTTGATGCAGTCTTTGCTCAGGGGGAGATGTTCTATGAGCTAGGCTAGGGGAAAGCTGAAGAAGCTCCAGTATTAGGGGGAGATGCTCTCAGGCTAACATATTTTATGAAAGAGGGAAATGATTTATGAACAAGCTTCATATGTTGCAATTTCAGATGAAGTGTTTGCAGCAAATTCAAAATACAGCTTTTGATATAGAAGAAGAAACAAATTCAGATTCAGTTTATGACAGATTTAGGAGAAGATGTTATGATAAGATTCAAATTCTGATTGGTAGCAAAGCACATTGAGAAATATTTGTTTTTGTGTGTTAAGAGCAGATTCAGTTCAGATCAACAATTCAGAAAGCTAAAATATAGCAAATACAGTTCAGACAATATCAGATTTCAGAATTCAGAAAGCAGATTCAGAAAAGACAAAAGGTTTTTATTATTTCTGTTTTCATTGAAATGTTTCAAAACTCAGAGTATTATTTATTTTATATCTGATGAAATATTTAAAATATATTAGATATATATATATGCTCTGTTGTTCTGTTGTTGTTTTGTTTGTTTTAATGTTTGTCAAATAGTGTCCTAACCCAAATAGGGGGAGATTATTGGAACAACCCTATTACTGATTTGGGTTAGGATCACTATCTGTTGACTAGGATCAAGTTGACCCCAATGTATAGTCAATGGTCAAGAGTTTAGGCTGTTAGAACTCAAGAAATCATTCAGGTTCTGCGTTCGACGAACTCCATACTGTGTTCGACGAACGGCTTGCTCTTTGCGTTCGACGAACGGCTTGCTCTCTTCGTTCGACGATCGGCTTACATTCTGCGTTCGATGAACGGCTTGCTCTCCAGCTCGACGCTCTCAATTCTCAAGCCAGTCTCAGCGGTCGACAATTTTATCAAGTCTCAGCGGTCGACGAAATTATCCAGGCTCAGCGGTCGACGAATTCTTCAGTTCGACGAACTCCAGTCTGCATTCGACGAATCTTTATCAGATGCTCAGATCGACAAAAGATCTTCTCAGATCAACTATTCAACTCTTCCAGAGCAAAGTTAAATTGAGGTCGACGAACTCAACATTGTGTTCGACGAAAATCTTGAGATCGACGAAAATGTTGAGATCGACGAAAATGCTTGAGATCGACGAAATTTGTTATTTCAGTTCAGAATGTCAGAAGGATTATTTTATTTCATTCTCTGAACTCAGATCGTCTACAGCAATGGATCTATTCTTCTAGATAAGTAAGGATAATATATTTCCTTTTTTTATTTCAAGATTATAGTCGTTGACATTTCTCGGAAAAGGACTGTTCATGAAAAAGGAAAAAGGTAAACGGCGTATCAGATCTACAGTACAGGATATATCTCTTCAGAATATTTTATTCCTTAAAATAAGGGATTTGAAATTCAAATCTGTCAGAGAGATTTCAAAAGTGAATAAGGAAAGAAGATATACAGTAGTATTATTACTTACAGTTTTTAGTCGACAGAATACATTACAGAGAAGAAAACTATTCTTCAGAAAGCAGCAGGAAGAAAAAGAAGAACAAAAAGCTAACAGATCTTCATCTTCTTCCTCAAGCAGCACCCTCATTCACTGAGAACAACTTCAACACAAATCATTCTCTCAGTCTCTGCTGCAAGATCAGATCTTCAAAAGAGCAACAAAAATCTGAAGAACTTATTCTTCCAGATTAATGAGCTACAGGAAGATCATTTGTTTCAAGAGAATGCTCCAGCCATATACTATCAACAATTTTATATCAGATAGAGGAGCTTTACATCATCAAATCCACTAGAGTCTTCTCTTAGCATATTGACAGAGAAGAACTTCATAACCCTTCTTTACCCCCTCTTGTACAGGGTTATAACTCCCTTCAAAAGTTAACCCATTGGTGGAAGGGCACCTGATCAAAAACCTGTAGTTGGGTTAGAGCACCTGATCAAAATCTCACTTGGTGTGTGGACACCTGAACAAAATCCCTTGGTGATAGGGCACCTGATCAAAAACCTAGTGGATCCTACCAAGTGTGGTAGAAGAGTAGACGTACCCAGGTTTATTGGGGAACTACTATAAAAATCCTTGTGTCTATGTGCTTGTGATTTTCTGTGTTGTTGTGCTATGTTGATTTGTTTTTATTTAGTTTTTATAAATCACTCTATACATATATATCCTCTATAAAATTAAGGGAAGAGATTTTAATACTCTATTCACCCCCCCCCCCCCCCCCCTCTAGAGTAAATCTAAGATCTAAACTCTCCTTCAATTGGTATCAAAGCGTGGTTGATTATATCAATCACTTTCAACTGATATCAATTGCACTTTCATATATATATATATACGAGTAGCTCCGCACGGGCTTTGTAACGCCCCAGGTTTTCTTATATTATTTTAAGCGGACATATGGGAATGATAATGGCTTAAATATTAAATTTATCGTTGAAAGACTTTATTTAAGGGTAGCTAATCACCTAGAGGGGGGGTGAATAGGTTATTTTAAAATCTATTTGCAATTCTTGATTAAATCCTGAATGAATGTGAATAAATATCAGAGCTTTCAAGAAACAAACACAAACACAAACACACAGAATTTTATAGTCATTCCCCTATCTTGGGTAATCCACTTTCCCCCTTCTCCCCTCTAGCAGTGTGCTAGATAGGGTTTATATCTCCTCCAGATCTCAAACCACCAAAAAGGTCATACAACTCAGATTTCAACAGATCTTACAGTCTCAGATCTCAACAGATCTTACAGTCTCAGATCTCAACAGATCCTACACTCTCAGATCTCAACAGATCCTACAATCTCAGATCTCAACTGATCCTACCTCGGCCTTTATCACAATAGGCTTACACTCAGATTCACCTCTGAATCTTACAACTCAGATCACACCTGATCCTACACCTCAGATCCTTGAAAGGTCCTACACTCAGATCTGACAACTCAGATCCAACAGAAATTGAAAGAAGTAGAAGTAACACTTAGACTCAGATTCTTCAATGTATTGAGTCTTCTTGATCTATTTGAAAGATCAGACAGAAATCTTCAGCAGAACAGCAATAGCGAAATGATCTTCTTGAATTGCACAGGCTGTGATGACTATTCATCTTTAGGAAGACAGATTCTTCCTCCTTAACCTTCTCTCTTCAGAAAATAAACTCAGCACCAGATTGCTAAAGAAATTTCTTGTAGTACGATTCTGAAAGATGAGATGGCTTCTTCAGATTCTTCCTCAGATTTTCTCTCGAACGACGGAGAAGATAATGGCCTTCAATAGGAATGTTCAACTTCTAAATCATAGGTCTTGCCTTCTATTTATAACCCGCCATCCGTGACATCTGAGACGTTCCTCCACGTCAGCATGACGCAAGATCTTCAACGGTATTTAGTGGCTTCAGAATAGAAGAGGAGTTTAGACATGGTCATCATCTCGACATGGCTCAGCTTGTTATAGATGTACTGTTACTCATTTCTCAACTCAGCGCTTTTCAGGAAAAAAAACGTTGAGCACTGTGTATCTCTGTCGACGCTTTTTCTATAAGGTGTCGAGCGATGTGTAGATGCTCGACACTTTCTACTTAGACTGAATCTCTCAACACATCCTTCTTAGGCGTTGAGCAATCTTTAGTTGTTCAACACTTTTTATCTGTAGGAGTCAAGCAATGTATCGTAGCTCGACGCTTCTTAACTTTGCCTTCACATCTAGACTCTTTTTGCTGACGTTGAGCTAACTGACATTAGTCGACACTTCTTATTCCACAGCGTCGAGCGATATTCTTTGGCTTGACGCTTCTTGACTTGGTCTCAGATCTTCAGCAGCGACCTTGTCCTTTTGAGATAGCAGACATGGGTCGACGCTTCTTGGTCACAGGCATCGAGCAATGTGTAGTGTCTCAACGCTTGTGAACTTAGATGAATTTCTTGAGCACCTAGCTTGACCTGATCTCCTGCACAGTGATTCTAGAAAGTATATCAAATACATTCTGAGGTATATCTTTGACTTAGGAATGGACTTCTCCAAATCTAGGACATTGTGGGCAATGATCCCAACAATCTCCCCCTATTTGAAGAAGTCATAACCTTAGTCAATGATATACCCCTTTTTACAAAGATAACCAATACTTTCAACATAGGCAATCATAATATGATGAGTATAATACTTTATAAAAGCAGATTACCATAACATTCTAACAAAAGAAATTATCTCAGACATGATTTATGATATGAGCACAAAATCACAAATTACATGATCTACATCACAAGCAGTTCAGAATAAATCATGTAAATATAAGGAAAGAATCACATCACAGGCATATATATATGATGATAATAAAAGATAGTTTGCTCTGGGAGCTCATCAAGATTATCCAAAATTATTTCAAATACATTCTCTGAGAACTTTGAAGAAAGATTCAAATCCTAAAGCTGTTCAGGTTCCTTGATATCTATTTCTCTTGTGGCTCTCTTGGATAGGACTTCAGCAACTTCTTTCCTTCTCTTGAAATAGCCAAACGGCTTTGGGAAATATTTGATTGGCTCCTTATCACTTGCCTGAACTTTCCCAGCCAACTTGTCAGCTTTGAACATTATCTTCAGCTACTCCTGATCCCTGTGCTTCAACCACTCAGCTTCAGAGTACCATTTTCCCCTTTCTCCTGGATTACCTTTCACAGCTTCCCATGCTGCCAGAATCATTTCCCTTGATGAGGGAGACCAATGTTCATAATCATCTCTTAATTCAACTTCTTCTCTGAATTTCCTTTTGCTAGATTCTACTTGCTCATAAGAGATGTTCTTTTTCTTGTGCTTGTCTTCAGGACTGTACATCTTTGCAATTTGCTTTTGAATTTGTGTAGGAGATGCAGGCTTAGATTCAGATACTTGATCATCATAGTAGATGGGAGGATGGCCTAAAGTTTCTCTTATGGGATTAGAGGTCCAAATAGCATGCTCAGAGCTGGCTTTAATCATTGACCTCTCCCCCTTTGTGACTTCTTCAACTATATGATCTCTTAGAACATTTTTCTGAAATCTAATCTGACCCTCCAGGTGATTTACTCCTCCTTCAATAGTTTTCTTAACTTTAAGAAGATGATCATCAATGGTATTTGTATTCATTTTTACTTGATCTTTTAGAGTGGAGGAGCTCACATCAACCTTGGCTAGCATATCAGCATCATGTTTTTGCAATCTTGCTTCTATTTTGGCAGTGCCTGTTAGAATTTGAACAACTTGTACTTTGTATAACACCTGCATATTGTTGCTCAAGATTCCTTGATTCTTTTGAACATCATCTGCAGTCTTTGCAATATCTGTTTGTGTTGTTTTAATACCCTTTGAAGTCTCTTTGATTGAATCTAGTTGTTCACATGAATAATCCACAGAAGCACCAGCTCTTTTGAAAAATTTTACCATTTCCTCTCTCAGTGCATTCATCTGATGATTAACTTCAAATCTTACCAATTTCATTTGAAAATTTACATCATTTTTCAATTTTGTATTATTTTCTTCAATATACTGCTCCAGTAATCTTCTTTGATTATTGAGCAACTCTTCCAGCTGAGGTAGTATTGGATTTAGATCCACATTGATTTCTCTTGCTATTCCAGCGCTTCTACTACTTTCCTCTCTGATGAAAGAGTCATCTCTCTCGCTCATATGTGAGCTAGAGGATTCTATCTTGATCACCTTCTCAGCCTCTTTCCTTGTTGTTTCAGTCTCTCCTTCCACATCCATAGCATCAACAACAGGATTCTCTTGAGCAGGGACCTCAGGCTGATACTTCCCCTCAAATGTTGCATTGTACTGGTCAGTATCCCCTTGAGCAGGGATCTCTTGCTGATGCTCCCCCTCAAATGGTGCATTGTTAAAATCAGTATTGTCTGGAGCAGGGATCTCATCCTGAGCCTCCCCCTCAACTGCTGCCTTGTTAAATTCAGTATTATCATGAGCAGGGATCACATCTGGAGCCTCCCCCTCATTTTGAAACTTCCCCTCATCTCTAGCAGGGGATCCAGGTTGACCTCCTCTCTCTTCTTCTTCTTTCTCTTTCCCATCTTTTTCTTTGTTGTTCTTGTCAACCCCTTCCAGTATTGGATCAGTACCTATTGGTGTGTCAGGAATACTGTCCCTAGATTTGTTCCCTTCTTCTTCTTCTTCTTCAGATGTTGTGAGATTAGGGTCGTGGATTGGAGAGGAATTCGATTTCCTTTTGGATGATGATGAGCTTGAAGACCTGGAAGAGACCTTCTTCTTCTTTTTCTTCTGACCTTTCTTCTGTTTGGGAGAAGATTCTGCTGGTGGATGACTTGACAAGATCCTTTCCCATCTTTCTAGCATTATGATGTCCATTTTCTTCATGTGATTTATTTTTTACCCAAGTTTGTTGTTTAAGGAATCTGGAATTACCTTTACTAGGTACAAAGACAGTGTCCTACCCATGTTGGGTGCTTGGATACATTCGATCACTCTATCAAACACCACCCTTCCCCAATCAGTTCTCAATGTATGAATAATTCTAGTCAATAGAACAAACATTTTCCTGGAGATTTTATCATGGGACCCTGTCTTGCATAATAGTCCCTTTCCTATTACATCTGTCAGCAGCTTTCCTCTTGAGTTCATCCCTTTCCTCAGTATACTTCCAGAAATTTCGTGTGATGTTTCAATTCCACACCATACTTGGGCTAATTTTATTTGCTCAGTCTCACCTCTTCTTCTTCATTACTTTTGAGTCTTGGTAGTACTAGTGCCTTAGCGAGTCTTGTAGGAGAAATTTTAATCTTCTTACCATTTATAGTAGTTTTAAGCTTCGAGTTGGTGGTGTTCATTACAGCATTGGAGAAAAGTTCTAAAACCTCTCGTTTCCAGATTAGAGACAATTCAGATAGAACGAATTCTAGCCCTGATTTGTAAATTAGCTCGATGGTTATCTTGATTTCCTCTGGTGCAGTTTAGAATCCATTGCGAACGAGCTCGCCTCCTTCGTAAAGGTAATCACTGCTCTTGGGAGGCATTGTAGTTGTTGATTTTTGATTGAAAGTGTTGATGGAGAGATACTCTAGGGCAGATAATTTCGAACTGGGAATTTTAGGGCATGGGTACTGACAAAGTGTCTTCCCTATTTATAGAATTTCTAGTTCAAAAAGATGAATAGCAGCGCGCCAGACTTGCTTAACAAAATTGATCAAATGGTTCAGATTTACCCTGTCGAGATGCCCTAGCTCTTTTCGCACAAGCGCTGTGTAACACCCTGCCAGTACGAAGAGTATAACAGCAGGTCCGGCAGGGACCCCACGCCATACAAACCACACTAGCTAGGAGTTAAAAGGTGATAACCAGAAAAGTAACAACTAAACGAGAGTACAAAACGTATGCGGAAGCATTAAATAAACCATTCAAAAAGAACTGTCCACTATCATAGGAATGTATCCAGAATAAGAGTTACGGCCTTAAGGTCTTACATTCATCCAATGCACAAAACTCCATAAGCATACATCGGCACGCAGGCCGGCCATACATGAAAAAGCTAAAAAGGGAGACTGGCCTTCAAGGGCCAACTCAGCAAAAGGGGCCACCGCCCGCTATTTCCCGCTAGGCTCACCTGCACCTGCATAAGACATTCCACCAAGCGGTGGCAAACAAAGTAACGGTCAGCACAGCTGACCAAATTATAACGACCCCACCCCTTTCCCGGGGTGGCGGAGATTCTACCCTGCAAGCAAGCCATAATAGCACAAGTACTAATATAAAGAAAGTGCAACTACATAAGGTGAGGTTTCAAGCACAATCAATCTTCTAGGTTGAGCATCAAATGAAAGGAACCTAGGTATGCATATGATGTTGGTCGGGTTCACCCGAAGGTTCCCACAACCGCCTAAACAACCGCATGAGGCTAACAACATCAATTCATCACAAACGTGGGTACACACAACCGCACGCTCCATGCTCACAAGGCATGCACCAAAGGTACTTCTTCCCGAGCACCAAAACCATCATGAGTCCGGAAACTCTAGATAGAAAAGAGCTTTTGGTCGGTCTAGGCAAGACGCCCTTCCCAACCTCTCCCAAGGTCGTTCGGGTTTACAAGAGATAAATCCCCCTACCGCCGCGCCTGGAAACGGGTTCAGTTCAGCCAATTCCCGTGCTCTTGTCATCGATTGAACACACGATGCGGGTATGACATCACCTCGGCCCATAAGGGTTTAGCACTCGCTAGTGCTACACAAAACATAAGTTACAACACCCAAGCCTTAAAAGTTTACTTTGTAACGACTCAAGACCCGACTCCGCCTTTCGGCCGGAGGGCATGAGGGATCGTTAGGGCTTTATACGTAACCAAAAAAAAGAGGTACAAGACCACTCCTCAACAATTCTAGTGGTGAAGGTTTGCATTCAACCACTCGCAAAGCATGGGGCTTCCGTTAGGATCTTCACAAGATGCCTACGCTTAAATCCCGCAATACTATCGCATATATCACAGAGTCATTCTCCGGCACGCATTCTAGGCTTAACCTAAATGCAACGTCGCAAATCAAGCATCACCGATTCGGGCTCACGGCCACGAATAGGCTTCACACACAATGCCTAAATCCGCACGACTACCGGATTTTCTACATGCAATATGTCGGGGACGGACACAATCGACCCGGAGTTCCGAAGAACTTGAGGAAATCCTACACTTCACCCATTTGGTGAAAGGGATTCCTCATGCAAGCATAGAGAAATGAAGGAGAGGACAAAATACAAGTCCAAACAACGGGAGAAGAAATCGTTACCCTAGGAGCGTTCTTTTTCGCCATAGATCCGACATTCTACACGGAGAGAAACGACCGCACCGGGCTGCACTCTCCAAATCTGGAAACGGCTCGCGAAACGGAGCTCCGGAGCTCCGTCAATGGCGGAATCTCCCTTCTTCTTCCTTGGCTCCTCCTTCTTTCTCTAGGGTTTGGAGAGAGAATGGCTTAGAGAATATGAGGTTTAACCCCCTCTCATCAGCCCTAATGGTCTCCCGCAACTAAACCTAGCCGTTGGATCAATTTCCGAAAGATTTGGACGGTCCGATCTTCTTCTCCGCTCAAAATCGCGGAACAGAATAAACAGGGCGCACGATCGCTGGCGCACGATCACTGGTCGTGCGCGAAGAGGGGAATGGTCGTGCGCACTGTCCGAGACAGAACTCGAGTTTCTTCTGAATTAACGCACGATCGTTGCCGCACTATCACTGGTCGTGCGCGAAGAGGACAATGGTCGTGCGCATAAGCCGAGATAGAACTCTGATTCTTTGCGGGTTACGCACGATCATTGGCGCACGCTCACTGGTCGTGCGCTAAGAGGACAATGGTCGTGCGCATTGACCTGATTTGAAATCTTGAGCCTATCCCGAGCGCAACACCACCATTCCGCCTACCTCGCTGAACCACGATCTTTGGGGTGTTACAACTCCACCCCCCTTAAAAGAATTTCGTCCCGAAATTTCGAAAACAGTAATAGCAGGAAATTACAGTTTTTAAAGAAAATTTACCTGAGGGAAATAGCTCGGGGTACTCTGCAAGCATCGCTTGCTCTCTCTCCCAAGTTAGCTCTTCTCGGCCGCAATTATCCCACCGGACCTTTACCATCCGAATGGACTTGTTCCGCAACTGCTTTACCTCGGTATCCTCGATGCGTAAGGGTTTGACTTTCGTCGACAACCCACTATCCACCGACACTTTGCCGAC
The DNA here is from genome assembly GCA_033032865.1 of Dactylorhiza incarnata. NCBI lineage: Eukaryota > Viridiplantae > Streptophyta > Magnoliopsida > Asparagales > Orchidaceae > Dactylorhiza > Dactylorhiza incarnata. Next base: position 2,052,496 of record JAWHQI010000040.1, on the reverse strand, counting down.
CGCAACGATATGAGTAGGCTCTTGCACTGCCTTCCTCAGAACTGAAATGTGAAACACGTCGTGCAGACCGCTCAGCTCTGCAGATAGTGCAAGCCGATAAGCCGCATCACCAACACGTTCCACAATCTCAAACGGTCTTAAGTACCTTGGACTGAGCTTTTTCAAGCGTCGGATCCTTGATACCCCTTTGAACGGTTTGATCTTCAAGTAAACCCGGTCACCGACGGCGAACTCTAGGTTCCTATGCTTGGCGTTGTAATACTTTGCTTGCCTATCCTGGGCAATCAATAGCCTTTCTTGAATAGTTCGGATCGTCGAAGTTGCTTCCTCAACATCATTTCGCTTTAATAGCTTAGTATCGCCCGTTTCTGCCCAAGACAACGGCGTACGACACTTCTTACCATAGAGGGCCTCGAAAGGAGCCATCTTTATACTGGCTTGGTAGCTATTATTGTAGGCGAATTCGATCATATAGAGATGATCTTCCCACTTCTTTCCAAAATCTAGAGCGCACATTCGGAGCATATCCTCCATAGTCCTGTTGGTCCTCTCGGTCTGTCCATCCGTTTGCGGGTGGAAGGTCGTGCTAAATTTCAATCTAGTGCCCAACAGTTCATGGACAAGCCTCCAATCTTTCGATGTGAAAAGCCCATCACGATCGCTGACGATGCTACGAGGGACACCGTGCAGCCGCACAATACTATCGACACAGAGCTTCGCTAGCTTTTCTACAGAATCATCCTTCCGGTTCGGAATAAAATGCGATACTTTTGTCAGTCTGTCCACGATCACCCAGATGGCGTCGTTTCCATGCTGCGATCTCGGCAATCCGTGCACGAAATCCATCGAAATATCGTCAAACTTCCATTCCGGAATCGGCAAGGACTTCAAAAAATCCACCGGGACGTTGACATTTCACCTTCACCAACGCGCAAGTGTTACACTTGGCCACGTAGAGGGCAATGTCTTTCTTCATACCCGGCCACCAGAAGAGTTTCTTCATGACCACGTACATTTTCGTGCTCCCCGGGTGGATAGAGTACTTGGTATGATGAGCCTCTTACATCAACTCCGCCCGTAGAGTACCAACGTTTGGGATGCACAATCTGCCATTCTTCCACATAAGGCCATCTTCGAAAGAGAAATCAGCGTTTAACCCGTCAACGGTTTCCGCTTTGTAGCGTTTCATGCTCTCATCCAGCTCCAATGCCTGTCGAACTCGGTCGGCAAGGTGGAATTGAACCTCCGTCCAGTTCAAGCATGCTGAAGTAGATGCTCTTCGATCAACGCAAATGATCTCCATTTCTTCCAGCTCACGGATTAGAAGCTCATCGTGCATCAAAATCCAATTTGCTTGAGCGGGAGCCCGACGACTCAACACGTCCGCAACTACATTTCCCTTTCCAGGAGTATATTTGATGTCGAAGGTGTAGTCCCCAAGGAACTCCAACCACCTCCTCTGTCGCATATTCAACTCCCTTTGATCTAGCAAGTACTTGAGGCTCTTGTGGTCGGTAAAGATGTCGATCTTCACGCCATACAAATAATGCCTCCAAAGCTTAAGAGCAAATACCACGGCCGCTAGCTCCAAATCATGGACCGGGTAATTCCTCTAATGAACCTTCAACTGTCGGGAGCCGTAGGCAATTACCTTACCGAACTGCACTAGGACACAACCCAAACCACTCCCTGAGGCGTCGCTATAAATTTCATAGCCTTCTGTACCACATGGCGAGCATAGAATGGGCGCCGTGGTCAGACGGCTCTTCAGCTCTTCAAAAGCTCGTGCGCACTCGGGCGACCAAACGAACTTATAAACTTTCCTAGTCAGTTTAGTGAGAGGAAGTGCAATCCTCGAGAAGTTTTCCACAAAGCGCCTATAATAGCCGGCAAGTCCTAAGAAACTTCGGACTTCCGCTACGTTTTTCAACAAAGGCCAGGCTCGGATCGCTTCTATCTTCGACGGATCAACCGCAATTCCATCTCCACTAACGACGTGACCAAGGAATGCTACTGACGGTAGCCAAAACTCGCACTTGGAGAACTTGGCATATAGCTGACTCTTCCTCAAAGTGCTCAGAATTGCGTGCAGATGCCCTACATGCTCCTCTTCCGATTGAGAGTATACCAAAATGTCGTCGATGAAGACGATCACAAATTGATCCAAATACTCACGGAATGCCATATTCATTAAGTCCATGAATACCGACGGTGCATTAGACAGACCGAACGGCATCACCGTGAACTCATAGTGCCCAAAGCGGGTACTGAACGCTGTCTTTGGAACATCACAATCCCTAATACTAAGCTGATAGTAGCCGGACCTTAAATCAAGCATAGAGTATACCGTCGACCCAACCTATTGGTCAAGTAAGTCGTCGATTCTCGGAATCGGATAACGGTTCCTCTCGGTCAGCTTGGTCCGCTACTACTAGGACAACACAAAACTGGTCTTAGGCCCCGAATCCTTCAACAAGGTGAAGAACATCTTCGCGCCTTTTAACAGCTTCTCCTATTCGCGCTCACTCGAGATCTATTAGGCAGCATTACCTCCAATCTATCCATGACTAAGGTAAATGACAATTCGATTCATAACACGAAGTCCTTAGATAAATAGGAGAGCGATGCTCCCACACCAACAGAGCTCTCGTCGAATAGTCGATAATTAGGACAAGGCCTAATTGCACACAAATACAAGACATAAAATTTTGTTGTCAACAGATACAGTGGACATATTTCTATCTTTAACCGCACACGGGGTATAAATCATATTTGTAGATGATCATCCATACATGTGGCAACATCGCATTGCTGAATGACCTCGTGCTGGCCATAAGAGTAGACTCTCGGCTGGGTTAGAGAATATTGGGGAATCGAAGACTCCACCGCTTTGCCTTTCTCCATAGGAGCTGAACCCATCGCACGAGCATAGTCCACTTCTCCGCTTTTTGCTTTTGGGGGACCACTTCGACACACCGCGGCTTTGTGTCCCACCTTTCCACAAGTGAAACAAATTAAGGAACACCGTGCAGTCTTAACTTCCACAGAGTTGAACTTTCTCTTGTTTCTTCTGAACTCGGACTTGGACTGAGAGACCGGCGCATGAAACTCTGACTTCTTTACATTGAAGTCTTTCGCGCGCTGCATACTCTTCATATCCGTTTCCAGAGATTTAGCTGTTTTCACTAAGACGTTGAAGCCGAGTAACTTTGGACCCACAAGCATTAGTCTTAGGTCATCTCGCAGACCATTGTAGAACTTGTTGACCTTGGTTTCCTCATCTTCCCACATAGACCTCTCATAACGATTCCGACTGATGAACTCAATCAGGTACTCATCCACTGAGTGTTCTCCCTGCTCTAGGCGTGAACACTGATCTTGTAGTTCAGGAATCTCAGTTAGGGGTAGAAACTTTAGAAGGAAAGACTCATGGAAGTTTTCCCAAGAGATTTCGGAAAGTTGTCTCCCACCAAACTTGTGCAACAACTCTCCTTCCCACCAAAGTCTTGCTTCTCTTATAAGTAGGAAGGTGGTTAAGGTTACCAACATATCTTTGCTTATAAGCATTGACATTAAAGTCCTCTTTATTTCTGACAACCACTCAGCAGCTCTCCCAGGGGATTCCGTCCCCTCGAAGGATGGAGGGTTGAGGCTCAGAAAGTACTTTAATTGCTGGTCACGCGCTCGCCCCACTACTACCTGCGCAACTCGACGTTCCACCCTCAGTTCTACCGCAGGTTCCACTACAGCAATAGTTATAGGGGCCACATCCAGAGTCGGAGTAGTAGGCTGTGCAAGCTGCCCAGACTGAGTGTTGATCATCGCGAAGACCGCTTCAGCGACTAACTTGATCATCTCAGCCGAAGGAGTGGTCGCTGTCACCTCAGACGACCCACTACTTTCAGCAGTGTTACGGGGTTGAGACGGCCCTGCAGCACTCCTAGTCACCTATAATCATGTAAGAGACAATTTAGTGACTGAAAGCATAGCAAAACAACAATCATGGAACGCTCAGGTTCCGCAAACAAGTATGTTTTTCCATTCCTAAGTGGACATTCTTATTAGTTTTTGTCATTTTAGGTGAATGCACATCCCGTGCACACCACCCCTTAAAAGGAATTCGTCCCGAATTCGCTAAACTACGGATCGACGCCTTAAGTCCGATACCAAATTGTAACACCCTGCCAGTACGAAGAGTATAACAGCAGGTCCGGCCGGGACCCCAGGCCATACAAACCACACTAGCTAGGAGTTAAAAGGTGATAACCAGAAAAGTAACAACTAAACGAGAGTACAAAACGTAAGCGGAAGCATTAAATAAACCATTCAAAAAGAACTGTCCACTATCATAGGAATGTATCCAGAATAAGAGTTACGGCCTTAAGGCCTTACATTCATCCAATGCACAAAACTCCATAAGCATACATCGGCACGCAGGCCGGCCATACATGAAAAAGCTAAAAAGTGAGGCTGGCCTTCAAGGGCCAACTCAGCAAAAGGGGCCACCGCCCGCTATTTCCCGCTAGGCTCACCTGCACCTGCATAAGACATTCCACCAAGCGGTGGCAAACAAAGTAACGGTCAGCACAGCTGACCAAATTATAACGACCCCACCCCTTTCCCGGGGTGGCGGAGATTCTACCCTGCAAGCAAGCCATACTAGCACAAGTACTAATATAAAGAAAGCGCAACTACATAAGGTGAGGTTTCAAGCACAATCAATCTTCTAGGTTGAGCATCAAATGAAAGGAACCTAGGTATGCACATGATGTTGGTTGGGTTCACCCGAAGGTTCCCACAACCGCCTAAACAACCGCATGAGGCTAACAACATCAATTCATCACAAACGTGGGTACACACAACCGCACGCTCCATGCTCACAAGGCATGCACCAAAGGTACTTCTTCCCGAGCACCAAAACCATCATGAGTCTAGAAACTCTAGATAGAAAAGAGCTTTTGGTCGGTCTAGGCAAGACGCCCTTCCCAACCTCTCCCAAGGTCGTTTGGGTTTACAAGAGATAAATCCCCCTACCGCCGCGCCTGGAAACGGGTTCAGTTCAGCCAATTCCCGTGCTCTTGTCATCGATTGAACACACGATGCGGGTATGACATCACCTCGGCCCGTAAGGGTTTAGCACTCGCTAGTGCTACACAAAACATAAGTTACAACACCCAAGCCTTAAAAGTTTACTTTGTAACGACTCAAGACCCGACTCCGCCTTTCGGCCGGAGGGCATGAGGGATCGTTAGGGCTTTATACGTAACCAAAAAAGGAGGTACAAGACCACTCCTCAACAATTCTAGTGGTGAAGGTTTGCATTCAACCACTCGCAAAGCATGGGGCTTCCGTTAGGATCTTCACAAGATGCTTACGCTTAAATCCCGCAATACTATCGCATATATCACAGAGTCATTCTCCGGCACGCATTCTAGGCTTAACCTAAATGCAACATCGCAAATCAAGCATCACTGATTCGGGCTCACGGTCACGAATAGGCTTCACACACAATGCCTAAATCCGCACGACTACCGGATTTTCTACAAGCAATATGTCGGGGACGGACACAATCGACCCGGAGTTCCGAAGAACTTGAGGAAATCCTACACTTCACCCATTTGGTGAAAGGGATTCCTCATGCAAGCATAGAGAAATGAAGGAGAGGACAAAAGACAAGTCCAAACAACGGGATAAGAAATCGTTACCCTAGGAGCGTTCTTTTTCGCCATAGATCCGAGATTCTACACGGAGAGAAACGACCGCACCGGGCTGCACTCTCCAAATCTGGAAACGGCTCGCGAAACGGAGCTCCGGAGTTCCGTCAATGGTGGAATCTCCCTTCTTCTTCCTTGGCTCCTCCTTCTTTCTCTAGGGTTTGGAGAGAGAATGGCTTAGAGAATATGAGGTTTAACCCCCTCTCATCAGCCCTAATGGTCTCCCGCAACTAAACCTAGCCGTTGGATCAATTTCCGAAAGATTTGGACGGTCCGATCTTCTTCTCCGCTCAAAATCGCGGAACAGAATAAACAGGGTGCACGATCGCTGGCGCACGATCACTGGTCGTGCGCGAAGAGGGGAATGGTCGTGCGCACTGTCCGAGACAGAACTCGAGTTTCTTCTGAATTAACGCACGATCGTTGGCGCACGATCACTGGTCGTGCGCGAAGAGGACAATGGTCGTGCGCATAAGCCGAGACAGAACTCCGATTCTTTGCGGGTTACGCACGATCATTGGCGCACGCTCACTGGTCGTGCGCTAAGAGGACAATGGTCGTGCGCATTGACCTGATCTGAAATCTTGAGCCTATCCCGAGCGCAACACCACCATTCCGCCTACCTCGCTGAACCACGATCTTTGGGGTGTTACAACTCCACCCCCCTTAAAAGAATTTCGTCCCGAAATTTCGAAAACAGTAATAGCAGGAAATTACAGTTTTTAAAGAAAATTTACCTGAGGGAAATAGCTCGGGGTACTCTGCAAGCATCGCTTGCTCTCTCTCCCAAGTTAGCTCTTCTCGGCCGCAATTATCCCACCGGACCTTTACCATCCGAATGGACTTGTTCCGCAACTGCTTTACCTCGGTATCCTCGATGCGTAAGGGTTTGACTTTCGTCGACAACCCACTATCCACCGACACTTTGCCGACCGCAACGATATGAGTAGGCTCTTGCACTGCCTTCCTCAGAACTGAAATGTGAAACACGTCGTGCAGACCGCTCAGCTCTGCAGATAGTGCAAGCCGATAAGCCGCATCACCAACACGTTCCACAATCTCAAACGGTCCTAAGTACCTTGGACTGAGCTTTTTCAAGCGTCGGATCCTTGATACCCCTTTGAACGGTTTGATCTTCAAGTAAACCCGGTCACCAACGGCGAACTCTAGGTTCCTATGCTTGGCGTTGTAATACTTGCTTGCCTATCCTGGGCAATCAATAGCCTTTCTTGAATAGTTCGGATCGTCGAAGTTGCTTCCTCAACATCCTTTCGCTTTAATAGCTTAGTATCGCCCGTTTCTGCCCAAGACAACGGCGTACGACACTTCTTACCATAGAGGGCCTCGAAAGGAGCCATCTTTATACTGGCTTGGTAGCTATTATTGTAGGCGAATTCGATCATATAGAGATGATCTTCCCACTTCTTTCCAAAATCTAGAGCGCACATTCGGAGCATATCCTCCATAGTCCTGTTGGTCCTCTCGGTCTGTCCATCCGTTTGCGGGTGGAAGGTCGTGCTAAATTTCAATCTAGTGCCCAACAGTTCATGGACAAGCCTCCAATCTTTCGATGTGAAACGCCCGTCACGATCGCTGACGATGCTACGAGGGACACCGTGCAGCCGCACAATACTATCGACACAGAGCTTCGCTAGCTTTTCTACAGAATCATCCTTCCGGTTCGGAATAAAATGCGATACTTTTGTCAGTCTGTCCACGATCACCCAGATGGCATCGTTTCCATGCTGCGATCTCGGCAATCCGTGCACGAAATCCATCGAAATTTCATCAAACTTCCATTCCGGAATCGGCAAGGACTTCAAAAAATCCACCGGGACGTTGACATTTCACCTTCACCAACGCGCAAGTGTTACACTTGGCCACGTAGAGGGCAATGTCTTTCTTCATACCCGGCCACCAGAAGAGTTTCTTCATGACCACGTACATTTTCGTGCTCCCCGGGTGGATAGAGTACTTGGTATGATGAGCCTCGTACATCAACTCCGCCCGTAGAGTACCAACGTTTGGGACGCACAATCTGCCATTCTTCCACATAAGGCCATCTTCGAAAGAGAAATCAGCGTTTAACCCGTCAACGGTTTCCTCTTTGTAGCGTTTCATGCTCTCATCCAGCTCCAATGCCTGTCGAACTCGGTCGGCAAGGTGGAATTGAACCTCCGTCCAGTTCAAGCATGCTGAAGTAGATGCTCTTCGATCAACGCAAATGATCTCCATTTCTTCCAGCTCATGGATTAGAAGCTCATCGTGCATCAAAATCCAATTTGCTTGAGCGGGAGCCCGACGACTCAACACGTCCGCAACTACATTTCCCTTTCCAGGAGTATATTTGATGTCGAAGGTGTAGTCCCCAAGGAACTCCAACCACCTCCTCTGTCGCATATTCAACTCCCTTTGATCTAGCAAGTACTTGAGGCTCTTGTGGTCGGTAAAGATGTCGATCTTCACGCCATACAAATAATGCCTCCAAAGCTTAAGAGCAAATACCACGGCCGCTAGCTCCAAATCATGGACCGGGTAATTCCTCTCATGAACCTTCAACTGCCGGGAGCCATAGGCAATTACCTTACCGAACTGCACTAGGACACAACCCAAACCACTCCCTGAGGCGTCGCTATAAATTTTGTTGCCTTCCGTACCACATGGCGAGCATAGAATGGGCGCCGTGGTCAGACGGCTCTTCAGCTCTTCAAAAGCTCGTGCGCACTCGGGCGACCAAACGAACTTATAAACTTTCCTAGTCAGTTTAGTGAGAGGAAGTGCAATCCTCGAGAAGTTTTCCACAAAGCGCCTATAATAGCCGGCAAGTCCTAAGAAACTTCGGACTTCCGCTACGTTTTTCAACAAAGGCCAGGCTCGGATCGCTTCTATCTTCGACGGATAACCGCAATTCCATCTCCACTAACGACGTGACCAAGGAATGCTACTGACGGTAGCCAAAACTCGCACTTGGAGAACTTGGCATATAGCTGACTCTTCCTCAAGGTGCTCAGAATTGCGTGCAGATGCCCTACATGCTCCTCTTCCGATTGAGAGTATACCAAAATGTCGTCGATGAAGACGATCACAAATTGATCCAAATACTCACGGAATGCCATATTCATTAAGTCCATGAATACCGACGGTGCATTAGACAGACCGAACGGCATCACCGTGAACTCATAGTGCCCAAAGCGGGTACTGAACGCTGTCTTTGGAACATCACAATCCCTAATACTAAGCTGATAGTAGCCGGACCTTAAATCAAGCATAGAGTATACCGTCGACCCAACCTGTTGGTCAAGTAAGTCGTCGATTCTCGGAATCGGATAACGGTTCCTCTCGGTCAGCTTGGTCCGCTACTACTAGGACAACACAAAATTGGTCTTAGGCCCCGAATCCTTCAACAAGGTGAAGAACATCTTCGCGCCTTTTAACAGCTTCTCCTATTCGCGCTCACTCGAGATCTATTAGGCAGCATTACCTCCAATCTATCCTTGACTAAGGTAAATGACAATTCGATTCATAACACGAAGTCCTTAGACAAATAGGAGAGCGATGCTCCCACACCAACAGAGCTCTCGTCGAATAGTCGATAATTAGGACAAGGCCTAATTGCACACAAATACAAGACATAAAATTTTGTTGTCAACAGATACAGTGGACATATTTCTATCTTTAACCGCACACGGGGTATAAATCATATTTGGAGATGATCATCCATACCTGTATGGCCGGCCTGCGTGCCGATGTATGCTTATGGAGTTTTGTGCATTGGATGAATGTAAGGCCTTAAGGCCGTAACTCTTATTCTGGATACATTCCTATGATAGTGGACAGTTCTTTTTGAATGGTTTATTTAATGCTTCCGCTTACGTTTTGTACTCTCGTTTAGTTGTTACTTTTTTGGTTATCACCTTTTAACTCCTAGCTAGTGTGGTTTGTATGGCGTGGGGTCCCGGCCGGACCTGCTGTTATACTCTTCGTACTGGCAGGGTGTTACAATTTGGTATCGGACTTAAGGCGTCGATCCGTAGTTTAGCAAATTCGGGACGAATTCCTTTTAAGGGGTGGTGTGCACGGGATGTGCATTCACCTAAAACGACAAAAACTAATAAGAATGTCCACTTAGGAATGGAAAAACATACTTGTTTGCGGAACCTGAGCGTTCCATGAGTGTTGTTTTGCTATGCTTTCAGTCACTAAATTGTCTCTTACACGATTATAGGTGACTAGGAGTGGTGCGGGGCCGTCTCAACCCCGTAACACTGCTGAAAGTAGTGGGTCGTCTGAGGTGACAGCGACCACTCCTTCGGCTGAGATGATCAAGTTAGTCGCTGAAGCGGTCTTCGCGATGATCAACACTCAGTCTGGGCAGCTTGCACAGCCTACTACTCCGACTCTGGATATGGCCCCTGTAACTGTTGCTGTAGTGGAACCTGCGGTAGAACTGAGGGTGGAACGTCGAGTTGCGCAGGTAGTAGTGGGGCGAGCGCGTGACCAGCAATTAAAGTACTTTCTGAGCCTCAACCCTCCATCCTTCGAGGGGACGGAATCCCCTGGGAGAGCTGCTGAGTGGTTGTCAGAAATAAAGAGGACTTTAATGTCAATGCTTATAAGTAAAGATATGTTGGTAACCTTAACCACCTTCCTACTTATAAGAGAAGCAAGACTTTGGTGGGAAGGAGAGTTGTTGCACAAGTTTGGTGGGAGAAAACTTTCCGAAATCTCTTGGGAAAACTTCCATGAGTCTTTCCTTCTAAAGTTTCTACCCCTAACTGAGATTCCTGAACTACAAGATCAGTGTTCACGCCTAGAACAGGGAGAACACTCAGTGGATGAGTACCTGATTGAGTTCATCAGTCGGAATCGTTATGAGAGGTCTATGTGGGAAGATGAGGAAACCAAGGTCAACAAGTTCTACAATGGTCTGCGAGATGACCTAAGACTAATGCTTGTGGGTCCAAAGTTACTCGGCTTCAACGTCTTAGTGAAGGCCAGCCTCCCTTTTTAGCTTTTTCATGTATGGCCGGCCTGCGTGCCGATGTATGCTTATGGAGTTTTGTGCATTGGATGAATGTAAGGCCTTAAGGCCGTAACTCTTATTCTGGATACATTCCTATGATAGTGGACAGTTCTTTTTGAATGGTTTATTTAATGCTTCCGCTTACGTTTTGTACTCTCGTTTAGTTGTTACTTTTCTGGTTATCACCTTTTAACTCCTTGCTAGTGTGGTTTGTATGGCGTGGGGTCCCGGCCGGACCTGCTGTTATACTCTTCGTACTGGCAGGGTGTTACACGCTGAGATTGCTTGACGTAAGTTATCCTCGCTCGACGCCATTTATCTTCGCTCGATGCCAGGTATCTTCACTCGATGCCAGGTATCCTTTCTCGACGTCAGGTGTCTTCGCTCGACGCCAGGTATCCTTGCTCGACGCCAGGCATAACTCCACTCACCTTTTAGGACTTAATTATTAATTTCATTTATTTATTTTATTTTCTGTATTTATTTGAGAATTGTCATTTATTCTATCTTTATTTTAGTTTCAAGACAACTTCATTCCATTTTAAGCATTCCTAATTCAATTTTGAAGTTATTGAATTTGGTTTCATCGAGGGGTTTAGTGAATATATCAGCCACTTGTTTGTCTGTGGGGATATATTCAATTGTGATGTCTCCATTTTCTACATGTTCTCTTATGAAATGATATCTAATTTCTATGTGCTTTGTTCTGCTATGTGATACAGGATTATTAGCTATAGCAATAGCACTAGTTGAATCACAATATAAAGGAGATTTACTTAGCTAGATTTTATAGTCTTGGAGTTGGTGTTGAATCCATAGTAGATTAGCACAGCAGTTTCCAGCTGAGATGTACTCAGATTCTGCTGTAGAGATAGCTACACTGGTTTGCTTCCTGCTACTCCAAGATATTAGTCTTTTGCCATGGAATTGACAGGTGTCTGATGTGCTTTTTCTGTCCTCCTTGCATCCTGCAAAGTCAGCATCTGAAAAACCAGTCAGTTCAAAGTCATTGCTTCTAGGATACTAAAGGCCAAGATTAAGAGTACCCTTCAGATATATCAGTATCCTTTTGACAGCAGTGTAGTGAGATTCTTTAGGGTTCACTTGGTACCTAGCACACACACATGTTGAGAACACAATGTCTGGCCTGCTAGCAGTTAGGTAGAGCAATGAGCCAATGATGCCTCTGTACAAGGTTTCATCAATAGGTTTCCCTTTGTCATGCTTGTCTAGTGACATATTGGCTGCCATTGGGGTTTTCATGACAGTGGAGTTTTCCATTCCAAACTTCTTGATGATCTCTTTGGTGTACTTAGTCTGAGAAATGAAGATTCCTTCCTCAGACTGTTTCACTTGAAGTCCAAAGAAGTATTTGAGCTCACCCATGCTGCTCATTTCAAATTTCCCTTGCATAAGGCTTGCAAACCTTTTGCAAAGGTTATTATCAGTTGAGCCAAAAAATATGTCATCTACATATATTTGTACTAGAAGAATATGACCTTTAACTACCCTAAGAAACAATGTATTGTCTATCTTTCCCCTTGAGAATTTGTTCTCAATGAGAAATCTAGATAATGTCTCATACTAGGCCCTAGGTGCCTGTTTTAGACCATAGAAAGCTTTTAATACAAGATAGACATAGTTTGGATGAGTAGAGTCAATAAAACCTGGGGGTTTTTCTACATATACTTCCTCCAGTATTGTTCCATTAAGGAATGCTGACTTCACATCTGAAAGTATCTAGTTGCGACCTAAATCACCTAGAGGGGGGTGAATAGGTGGATTCTATGTCTTTTCGCGGAATAAAAAACTTAGAAATAAAAGCACACAGAATCCAAAAGAGCACAGCACAACACAGAGAATTATAGTGGTTCCCCGATCTTGGGTAGTCCACTTTCCACCTCACCTATCTAGCATGACCGGCTAGACTAGGCTACTTCACTGAACTCGGATCAAACAAATCCTACTACTCGGAGTATACAACTCCTACAAGCTCGGAGAACAAACTCTCCTACAAACTCGGAAGGAAAACTTCCTACAAACTCGGAGACAACGCTCCTACAACTCGGAGTATAACTCCTACAACTCGGAAGCAAGCTTCCTACAAGAATATTGTAAAGAAATCTTACAAAGTCTTTGATTGAGAAACAATCTACTTAGGAACTCTTGGAGGAGTCCTTTTCTTCAGATCTAAAACAAAAGATCTTCTTCTTCCTTGAAAATAGAAATCTGAAATCTGGATCTAAAAGAGGAAGAATAGATCTTACTTTGAAAAACCTTGAACTTAGCACTTAGGAGAAAACTAGATCTGAAAGGAACTTGACAGATCTAAAATCAGAGATCTAGTATTCTCCTTTCTTCAAGAGGGATCGTGAAAAGCTTTGTCGGCAAGGAGCAGTTGATTTGCGATAAAGGTCGGCCGATGGACGAAGAGAGCAACGTCTTTCCTCTTGGATTCACGATTCATCGTTAAACGGAATTAACCCTTAGCTATATATAGCCTATCCATTCCAACGGCTATAAACGAGAGCAACGAGAAGGGCGACAAATAAGGAGGGATTGCCACGTGTACAGTACATGTCGGCTAACCCTAAATTTCAAAAACGAAACGAGGAAATGAAATCCGTCTGCCCGTCATTCGTCGGGATTCGTCGGGAGAACACGAGAGCATCCGACGAATTGACTTAGCTGCAGAGTTTTCTTGAGAACCTAGACAAAATTGATCTCTGTCAGCATTCGTCGGGATTCGTCGGAATGACCCGAGTCATCTCGACGAATGGACTTGGCTTCAGAAAATTCTTCACAACTCAGCCAAAAAGACCTCTGTCAGCATTCGTCGGGATTCGTCGGAATGACCCGAGTCATCTCGACGAATGGACTTGGCTTCAGAAATTTCTTCACAACTCAGCCAAAAAGACCTCTGTCAGCATTCGTCGGGATTCGTCGGAATGACCCGAGTCATCTCGACGAATGGACTTGGCAGAAATTTCCTTTTCTTCTGAAAGCCTACTTCACTCCTCAACCTTGAAAACCTTCAGTTATGAGTATATGAAGTGTACTCCAAAAGAGAGATTACACATGGACCAACACTTTGTTCTATACAATGAGGGATTACATTGTCTAGAACTGTGTTTGGTGATCCATTGCAACCTGACTTTGGTGTGCACTTAGCAATTTAGAACCTGCAAACACATAACTAGAGAACAACATCAAATACAACTCAATTCAACTTAGTTCAAAGGAACACTTCTTCAAATCAAGGTAATTGTGGCTACAATACCCAACAATCTCCCCCTATTTGAAGAAGTCAGAACCTATGTACTGAGTTGAATTGCACTTAAATAAATATATATCAAATAGATAAGGAGAGTTAAAAACTTAACTTTTTCAACTTTCTCTCCCTTTCAACTTTCTCTTTCAACTTTGCCAAATCTAACTTTGCCAATTCCTCCCAACTTCAAATTCTCTTGCAAATACAACTTCTCTCCCCCTTTCTGACTACTTCAGATAGGGAAGAAAAAGCATGAGAGCTCAAAGCTCCCCCTCAATCTTTTCTCCCCCTTAGACTTATCTCCCCCTTAGAAATTCAGTGCCTGGACTGATTTCCTAAGCTTTTCAACAACCTTACTATATTTCTTCTATGTTCTGGTCATGTACCATGAACATCCACTTGTCCAAGTGCCTGATTAGAGTTTTGGTTGGCCTTTGGACATACCTGCAATCACAGATTAATTTCCCTTAGGAACCCAAAAGGATTTGGGTCCTAGGTTTCTGGTTAGATTAACACCACTCGGAGTGTTAACATTGCAAGGGGTCATTCTTACATTGTTAACCCGTGGAGTCTTGACATTTCTGGGGTTAAACCAACAATCTATGGCGAAGTAACCAATCTTGCCACAACACCAACAATCAAATCGATTGTATCTTCTCTTGTTTTCCTGTTTTAACTTTTGAACGGGGAGTTTAGCAGGAGCAATATTCTTAGAAGTAGAAGTCTCGTGGTTGCAACACACACATGACTCCTTCTTCTCTTCATGAGATTTAGCAACAATTGATTTAATCTTTGGTGCTTTCTTAATAACTGATCCATGTACAAATGAACCATAATCCTTGGGGATTACTTTTTCATAAGGTCCCTTGAAAGCAGTTGTTTCGAAGCATCGGGGACGGGTTTGATTTTGGTCAACCTTGCCCTTACCTTTAACAACTCTTTTCTTAGCAGCCTTACTACTTTCGGCCTTATGACCAAGACCACTAACCTTCGCAGGAGCAGAAAATCTTTCAATGATTGGAAGGATAGTTTTTGGTTTGGAGAAGCTTTCAACTATCTTCCTTTCCACCACTAACTTTTCTTCTAAATCATTGATAAACTTCTCCTTAAGATTTAATAATTCAGCGGAGCTTTTAATTTCATCTTTCAAGGGTTGGATTTCATCTTTGAGAGGAGTCAATTGTTTAATTTCCTCCCTCAAAGCTGATTCCACCATCTTGAGAGATGCAATCTCATGTGCTTGAGATTTGACTACCTTGCGGCATTTGTCAAATCCCTCCAACATAGCTTTATACTGAACCATTAGATCTAAGTCTTCCTCTGAAGAATAGCCTTCATTTTCAACGGAATCAGTTTCAGATGCAGAAAGAGGAGTGTGCGAGTTTACCTTCCCTTTGTATGAGGAGACACTTCCTTCCTCATCTGAATGTGCCATAAGCCCAAAATAGGCTTCTTCATCTGAGCTTGACTTCCCTGAGTCACTGTCACTAAGAGTCTTGGACTCCTTTGTCAAGAAGCTCTTTTCTTCTTTTCTCTTATTCTTGAAGGATTTCTTCTTGTATGGACATTCCGTGCTTAAATGTCCTGGCTTATTACAACAAAAACAAATAATATCAGTCGAAATATATTTATTTGGTTTAGATTTATACCTGTCGTTGTTGTGTTCCTTCTTGTGATGTTCATCATCACCCCTTGATCTTCTATGATCTGATGAGGATTGACTTTTCCTCTGGCTTCTTTTTCTGAGCAATCTCTTGAATTGCTTGGAGAGAGAAGAGAACTCTCCATCAGACATATCAGAGCTTGAGGGGCAAGCATCTGATTCATCATCTTCATCTGAGGATTTTCTTCTGACAGAAGACGAGGCCTTATGTCTTCTTGATTCTTTGGCCTTCAGTGCCACGGTCTTCTCTCTTCCAGAGGTGGAGCATCCCTCTTCTTCAGCTTTTCTAATACTCAGCTTGAGCTCATGTGATAAGAGCTTGCCAAACAGAATTTGTGGCTCCATCGTAGCCAACTTTCCGAATTCCCGGATAGCAATAGCATTGGTATCCCATTCTTTCGTTAGGGATCTCAAGAACTTGTCATTTAGTTCTCCAACGGTGAATTCCCGATCATAGTTCTTAAGACCATTGACGATCTTAAAGAACTTCTCATAAGTATCAGAAATGGAGTCTCTTGGATCTTGCTTGAATGCTTCATATTCTTGATTCAGCAATGATCTTCGATCATCCCTTACTTCTTCGGTTCCTTCCATAAGAACAACTATGGAGTCCCACATTTCCTTGGCAGACTTGCAGTGTATAAGATTTTGTAGCATTGAATCGTCCACTGCACCAGCAATAATGTTCTTTGCCTTCTTGTCCAAGATGACGAGGGCAATCTCATCTTTGTCTAGCTCCAACATTTTCTTGGGAATCATAATAGCTGAATTTATAGACGATGGCTTCATAGGAACATGGGGACCTTCCTCTACTATCTGAAAAATTCTTGGGTCGGTGGCTTCCATGTAGAACTTCATTCTTTCCTTCCACATAGGGAAGTTCTCCTTAGAACAGACGAGCATCTTGAGAGAATCCTTGGATTTTTCCATTTCAGACAAACTTGCTCTTGCAACTAGATTTAAAGATCTTGTTCAAGGTGTTAACCTTATAGCGAACAACCTCCCTCTGATACCAATTGAAAGTATCTAGTTGCGACCTAAATCACCTAGAGGGGGGTGAATAGGTGGATTCTATGTCTTTTCGCGGAATAAAAAACTTAGAAATAAAAGCACACAGAATCCAAAAGAGCACAGCACAACACAGAGAATTATAGTGGTTCCCCGATCTTGGGTAGTCCACTTTCCACCTCACCTATCTAGCATGACCGGCTAGACTAGGCTACTTCACTGAACTCGGATCAAACAAATCCTACTACTCGGAGTATACAACTCCTACAAGCTCGGAGAACAAACTCTCCTACAAACTCGGAAGGAAAACTTCCTACAAACTCGGAGACAACGCTCCTACAACTCGGAGTATAACTCCTACAACTCGGAAGCAAGCTTCCTACAAGAATATTGTAAAGAAATCTTACAAAATCTTTGATTGAGAAACAATCTACTTAGGAACTCTTGGAGGAGTCCTTTTCTTCAGATCTAAAACAAAAGATCTTCTTCTTCCTTGAAAATAGAAATCTGAAATCTGGATCTAAAAGAGGAAGAATAGATCTTACTTTGAAAAACCTTGAACTTAGCACTTAGGAGAAAACTAGATCTGAAAGGAACTTGACAGATCTAAAATCAGAGATCTAGTATTCTCCTTTCTTCAAGAGGGATCGTGAAAAGCTTTGTCGGCAAGGAGCAGTTGATTTGCGATAAAGGTCGGCCGATGGACGAAGAGAGCAACGTCTTTCCTCTTGGATTCACGATTCATCGTTAAACGGAATTAACCCTTAGCTATATATAGCCTATCCATTCCAACGGCTATAAACGAGAGCAACGAGAAGGGCGACAAACAAGGAGGGATTGCCACGTGTACAGTACATGTCGGCTAACCCTAAATTTCAAAAACGAAACGAGGAAATGAAATCCGTCTGCCCGTCATTCGTCGGGATTCGTCGGGAGAACACGAGAGCATCCGACGAATTGACTTAGCTGCAAAGTTTTCTTGAGAACCTAGACAAAATTGATCTCTGTCAGCATTCGTCGGGATTCGTCGGAATGACCCGAGTCATCTCGACGAATGGACTTGGCTTCAGAAAATTCTTCACAACTCAGCCAAAAAGACCTCTGTCAGCATTCGTCGGGATTCGTCGGAATGACCCGAGTCATCTCGACGAATGGACTTGGCTTCAGAAATTTCTTCACAACTCAGCCAAAAAGACCTCTGTCAGCATTCGTCGGGATTCGTCGGAATGACCCGAGTCATCTCGACGAATGGACTTGGCAGAAATTTCCTTTTCTTCTGAAAGCCTACTTCACTCCTCAACCTTGAAAACCTTCAGTTATGAGTATATGAAGTGTACTCCAAAAGAGAGATTACACATGGACCAACACTTTGTTCTATACAATGAGGGATTACATTGTCTAGAACTGTGTTTGGTGATCCATTGCAACCTGACTTTGGTGTGCACTTAGCAATTTAGAACCTGCAAACACATAACTAGAGAACAACATCAAATACAACTCAATTCAACTTAGTTCAAAGGAACACTTCTTCAAATCAAGGTAATTGTGGCTACAATACCCAACAACATCCACTTGATAAATTATGAATCCAATATGTGCTGCAAATGCCAGGAATAGCCTGATTGCCTCCAATCTTGCCACATGAGCAAACACTTGATCAAAATCTATGCCTTCCTCCTGTCTATATCCTTGGGCAACCAACCTTGCTTTGTTCTTGATAATCACACCATTTTCATCCAGCTTATTCCTGAATACCCATTTGGTCCCTATGACTTTGTGTTTCTTTGGTCTTGGAACCAATATCCAGACCTTGCATCTTTGAAATTGATTTAGCTCTTCTTGCATAGCCAATATCCATGAAGAGTCCTTATTGGCTTCATCAAACTTCTTAGGTTCTATTTTGGATAGGAAGCTGTGATGCAATGCCTCGTGTATTGAGTTCCCTCTTCTGGTTTGCACACCTTCATTTGGATTTCCTATAATCTGTTCTTTGGGGTGATCCTTCAGGTGCTTGGTTGCATTCCTCCACCTCTCATTCTCCCTTTGTAATTCTGGTGCATCTGTTTGAGTTGGCTGTTCTAGAGGTTATGGATGTTGTGGGTCTTCAACAGCAATTGGTTCTTCATGTTTGTCTTCTTCTTGATACGCATCCTCTCTAGTCACAATCATAGTCTCATTAGTTTCTTCATTGTCTTCAATGTGTTGTTCATTCATATTCATCTCCTTCAATTTCTATGTTGAACCTGCATTACTAGAGAAACTTCCCAGATCCTTATAAATAAGGCTGGTTTCATCAAATACAACATGTATAGATTCTTCTATCTTATTTGAGCTTTTGTTGAAGATTCTATAGGCTCTACTTTGAGAGTTATTGTGAAATTTTTTGAAAGACCTTTATGGAGTGAAGCAGGAGCTAGTCAACTTAGAGATACTAGCCAAAATAACCAGAACCAATCTTGAGGCAAACAGGTAATCCTTATTGATAGCAAACTACAAATTACAAGGCAAGGCATGCTTGGCGAGACATGATTTCGCCAGCACAAAATACTAAAGGAAAGATACAATGTTGAAGATAACTTGAGAACGCTCAGACCGCGCGACCTCCCTGCGATCTCTGATAGCTGCCAAACCGCAGCTACTTGACGATCACAGAACACCACCAACCCGCTGATCAAGCTGCCCACTTCTTCAGACCTCCTGATTCTCCCGAACTCCAGCACCATAACTCCAAGCCGCAGACCGCCCGAACACTTTCAGAGGAAGAGGTGATCGCTGCTGCCCGCACTATCCGCAGAAGCTGCACAAGAAGAGTTCAATCAGCAGACCGCCTGGTCACATAAGCTCAGACCGCAGGAAAGAAGAAAGTTTAGCTTATGCTTGGTGTGTCATTTGCTGCAACAGTGGCCTCCTATTTATAGGCGCGGGACCTGATCCAGTCACCACCCTATGAGATTGGATCACCACCCCCCAGACCGCGCGACCTGAACGGTCAACCCACGCGATCAGCAACATTGCTTCTGCTTCATTATGGTGAACCCGCCAGCTTCAATGTCACCATGAGAGACCGCCACTCTCACAGCAGACCGCGACTCCACAAGGAGTTCGCCAGACCGCCCGAAGCTATTCACCACCTGTGTTCGCTAGAGACTGCAAACACAGTGAGTCCGCCAACAACCCGCGAACTCACGCGCGACCTAAAGACGACAAAACACCACGCGGTCAGATACAGACCGCGCGACCTAAAGACGAACAGCCAGCCACACGATTAGAGACAAACCACGTGGCCTTCACCTTCAGCCGCCTTGGACCAGATACCAGCGGTCAAACCAGGAGACCGCAGCTAGGCTAATATAAGCCAGACCGCAGGGACAGACCGCCAAGTCGTGCGGTCACGCCAGCCCGCCCGATCTTCTCCCAGACCGCCCAGGTCCAAAACCCCCTTAACTTCCACTTCAACTATTTCAACACTCCCCCTTGAAGTGGGAAGTTGAAACTAGCCCCAGTAGGCTCCTTAGCCGTGTGAACGGCCCCTTTGCCAGCGCCTTTGTGAAGATATCTGCGACATTGTCTGCACTCCGCACATGCTCGACTGAAAGAGACCCCTCCAGCACCTCCCGTATGAAGTGATGCTCGATCTCAATATGCTTGGTCCTCGCGTGACAAGCTGGATTGGTTACCAGTTTGAGAGCACTCTCGTTGTCACCGCGTAGCAGAGTCGGCTCCTGAACCTCCTTGTGGACGTCTCCCACCAACCTCCTAAGCCAGATGGCTTCCTGAGCTGCCAAGGCCGAAGCCTTGTATTCTGCTTCCGTTGTGGAGACCGCCACGGAATCCTGCTTCTTGCTGCACCATGATATAGCTGTATTGCCCGCCATGAAGACGAATCCAGAAGTCGACTTCCGATCATCCGAATCACCCCCGTAGTCAGCATCCATGTACCCGTGCACCTCGAAGTCCGCATCCCTCCTGTATAGGAGACCCATGTCCGAGGTCACCTTGACATACTTCAGAATGTTCTTGGCTGCTAGCAGATGAGGTACCCGTGGCTCCGCCATATATCGACTCACTCTGCCAACTGCATATGCAATATCCGGCCTCGTGATCGTCAGATAGATCAAGCTCCCAACCAGAGCTCGGAACACCAACGGATCTTGCATAATCCTTCCCTCATCCTTCCGAAGCTTCATAGCCTTTTCCAGAGGTGTGGAAGTGCACTTCCCTTCCTTCATGCCAAACCGCTCCACGATCCGCTCCGCATACCCGGCTTGGGTCACCAGCACTCCACCTTCCTTCCTCTGCACCGCGAGTCCAAGGAAATGGTGAAGCTCACCTAAGTCCTGCATCTCGAACCTGATAGACAGCTCGGCCCGAAGCTGCGCTACCTCCTTCTTCGAGTTCCCCATCATGATCATATCGTCGACATATAACAGCACGATGACTTGAAGCTCCCCGCTCTTCTTGACGAACAAGCTTGAATCTGAGTCTGAAGCACCAAATCCACAGAATAAGAGATATTCTGCGATCTTCCCGTACCACGCCCTTGGCGCTTGCTTCAACCCGTACAGGGCCTTCTTCAGCTTGCAGACATGCTCTGGAAAATCTTCAGACACAAAGCCTGGTAGCTGGACCATGAAGATGTCCTTGTCAATCTCGTCGTACGAGAAGGCGTTCTTGACGTCGAGCTGCCAAATCTCCCATCCACTGAACGCCGCCAGAGCAATGA
Source organism: Dactylorhiza incarnata (assembly GCA_033032865.1). Lineage (NCBI taxonomy): Eukaryota > Viridiplantae > Streptophyta > Magnoliopsida > Asparagales > Orchidaceae > Dactylorhiza > Dactylorhiza incarnata. Next base: position 2,031,094 of record JAWHQI010000040.1, on the reverse strand, counting down.
TGAACCGAACTGAAGTCATTTTTGCCACCGGACTGAATGTCTCATCGAAGTCTTCACCGTATTGCTGCGAGAACCCCCGAGCCACAAGGCGAGCCTTGTACTGCTCGATGATGCCGTCAGCTTTCTTCTTGAGCTTGTAGACCCACTTGCATGTCACAGGAGTGATGCCCTCAGGCTTTGGCACAAGAGACCAGGTCTCATTCTTCTCGAGAGCTGCCATCTCTTCTTGCATAGCGATGTCCCACTCCTTCACGCCTCTGGCCTTCTCAAAGCTCGACGGCTCCCTCTCATCCAAGGGACCAACGAAGAAACATGAGACAAAGCTCACTGCGTTTCCTCCTGTATAGCGATCAGGGGCGACGATCGCTCGCTTCGACCTCCTCAGCTCCTTCCCCTGAACCGCATTATCTCCAGCTGCTTCTTCCCTAGCTCCCCTTCCAGACGTGCTAGGAGCATCGCTCCCCCTACTCCCTGAACCAGAAGCCCCCATCTCGGAACTAGAATGAGATGGGCCACCTGGTGACACAGGTAGCACCACCTGAAGATCCTCTGCAGCTTTCTCTGGCACTTCCAACCTGCTCTCTGGTAGCTCCACATCAGAAGACCCCTTGTAAGATGTCACCTCATCGAACATAACATCGCGAGATAGCACAAACCTCCGCGTCTCCGGGTCCATGCACTTCCATCCTTTCTTCCGCTCATCGTATCCCACGAAGACTAGCTTCCTTGCTTTCGCATTTAGCTTCGTCCGAAGAGCATCTGGAACATGCACGTAGTAGGTGGAACCAAACACCCTAAGGTGTGCCACACTTGGCTTCTCCTTGAACATCATCTCATGTGGAGTCAGCATGTTGATGGGGCTCAGAGGCATCCTGTTGATGACGTAGGCAGCACAAGACATTCCCTCCGCCCAAAAGGACTTTGGGATATTCTTGGCATGCAGCCAACACTTGCAGGTCTCTGTCAGATGAAGGATCTTCCACTCTGCAACTCCGTTTTGCTGTGGAGTATGTGCACAAGTGAGATCCCTCCGAATGCCTGCCTTCCTGCAAAAAGTAGAGAACTCACTGGAGGTGAACTCCCCTCCGTTGTCAGTCCTCAGCTTCTTCACCCGCAGTCTTAGCCGACCCTCCACGAGCTCCTTGAACTCCACGAACTTGGCAAACGCCTCCGCCTTCTCCTTCAAGAAATATACCCAGACATATCTGGTGTAATCATCGATCAACACCAGCATATATCTGCTGCCTCTAAGGCTTGGGGTAGCAGTTGGTCCCATCAAGTCACCGTGGATGCACTCCAACGGCACACTGCTCCTCATCTGCGACTTGTCAAACGGTAGTCGATGAGACTTGCCGAACTGACATCCCGCGCAAACAAGACCTCCTCCGTAGGAAGATAGACTTGGCAGGCCCTTGACCAGACCTCTAATCGCCATTGCTTTCAGCTTGTCCATCCCTACATGCCCCAACCTCTCATGCCATATCACGGCACCATCATTCGTTTCCATCTTGTCAACGTAGGAACTTGTCGATAAAACGAACAAGTCCTTTGCTCGTCTCCCGATATGGACGACCTCGGCCTTCACGACCTCAACATTGCGTAGAAACTTCACTTCTATTGGGACGAACAGAACGTGATACCCAGCGTCTACAGCGTTGGTCACGGAGAAGAGGTTTTTCCTCATTCCGGGCACATGATAGACACTCTTCAACGTAAGTGGCCCTCTATCACTGCCCAAGGAAACAACCCCCACCTTCTCTACTGAATGCACAGTATTATCAGCAGTAATGATTGCATAGTTACCTGTATAGGGCTGTGCAGAAGAGAGCTTTGACTCATCTCCGGTGAGGTGATGACCACACCCCGAGTCCACGATCCAGTCTTCTTGATAGTTGATAGAAGCCGAGGCTCCAACTGAAGCCGAGAAGGCTCCTCCCCAACCTACATCAATCTGCCTGGTCTCCACTTCCTCCTTTCCAGCAATATGCGCAGACTGAGTAACCATCCGGCAATCTTTCTTGATGTGGCCATACTTGCCACACTTGAAGCACTTCGGACCTTCTCCCTTCTTCTTCCCGCCAGCCTTGGGAGCATACCCCCTTTCCTGCTGCCCAGAAGTTGAAGGCCCATAGCCTCCTCCAGCGGCCTTCTTCTTCTTATCCCACTTCTTCTTCTTCCCCGAGAAGAGCACTTCGCCATCTCCCCCAGCCACCGACATCCCTGCTATCTGCCTTGCCAAACTTTCTTGCGATGCAAGCAAGTTCTCCAGCTCCAACAAAGACGGCTGATTTGCCCATCCCTGCACCGACGTCACAAAGGCAACATATTCCTTCCGCAAGCCGCGGATGATGTGCCTCTTCAGCTTCGCCTCAAAGATAGGCTCATCAGGATCAAATGGTGAGATTTCAGCGCACAAGTTCTTCATCTTCAGAAAGAAGGTGGAGATAGAAAGTTCACCCTGAGCCGACCTTGCCAGCTCATTCTCCAAAAACTGTAGCCTCGCTACATTCTTCTTGTTAAACAGCCCATCCAGGGCTCTCCAGATCTCCGCAGCTGATCCGCATCCCAGAATGTGATCAAATAGATCTGGTGAGATTGCCCTCTTCAGAGTGAACTCTGCCTTCGCATTCGTCCTCCTCCAAGTTCTCACCTCAGCCCCATTATCCCCTTCCGGGACAACTTCCTGCGTATGATCTCCTCCAACTACCTCCCAGAGGTCCTCGCCTAGAAGATAGCTTTGCATACACGACTTCCACTTCATGAAGTTAGTCGACGTAAGCATCTCAATCCCAAGATCCCTTGCTTCCATTGCTCTACCACTGGTTCCTTCTTCACAAAGGCGATGGCTACTCTAAGTAACTCACTGCTCAACCACTCCAACCTCGCTTTGATACCATGTTAAATTTTTTGAAAGACCTTTATGGAGTGAAGCAGGAGCTAGTCAACTTAGAGATACTAGCTAAAATAACCAGAAACAATCTTGAGGCAAACAGGTAATCTTTATTGATAGCAAACTTCAAATTACAAGGCAAGGCATGCTTGGCGAGACATGATTTCGCCAGCACAAAATACTAAAGGAAAGATACAATGTTGAAGATAAATTGAGACCGCTCAGACCGCGCGACCTCCCTGCGATCTCTGATAGCTGCCAGACCGCAGCTACTTGACGATCACAGAACACCACCAACCCGCTGATTAAGCTGCCCACTTCTTCAGACCTCCTGATTCTCCTAAACTCCAGCACCACAACTCCAAGCCGCAGACCGCCCGAACACTTTCAGAGGAAGAGGTGATTGCTGCTGCCCGCACTATCGGCAGAAGCTGCACAAGAAGAGTTCAATCAGCAGACCGCCCGGTCACATAAGCTCAGACCGCAGGAAAGAAGAAAGTTTAGCTTACGCTTGGTGTGTCATTTGCTGCAACAGTGGCCTCCTATTTATAGGCACGGGACCTGATCCAGTCACCACCCTATAAGATAGGATCACCACCCCCCAGACCGCGCGACCTGAACGGTCAACCCACGCGATCAGCAACATTGCTTCTGCTTCATTATGGTGAACCCGCCAGCTTCAATGTCACCATGAGAGACCGCCACTCTCACAGCAGATCGCGACTCCACAAGGAGTTCGCCAGACCGCCCGAAGCTATTCACCACCTGTGTTCGCTAGAGATGGCAAACACCCAACAACCCGCGAACTCCTGTCCGCATGCCGATCTCCTTTTGAGACCGCGAACAGCAACCAGCTCGCATACCAGTCTCCTCCTGAGACCTCGAACTGAGACCGCACGACTAAGATCCTTAGTCCGCGAATACCACCAGAAAGTCTGGCCAACCACCAGACCGCGTTCTGGAGAAACCTGGATCACCCTGTGCGGTCACACCAGACCGCCGCAGACTTGAAGTAGACAAAACACCACGCGGTTAGATACAGACCGCGCGACCTGAAGACGAACAGCCCGCCACGCGATTAGAGACAAACCACATGGCCTTCACCTTCAGCCGCCTTGGACCAGATACCAGCGGTCAAACCAGGAGACCGCAGCTAGGCTAATACAAGCCAGACCGCAGGGACAGACCGCCAAGTCGTGCGGTCACGCCAGACCGCCCGATCTTCTCCCAGACCGCCCAGGTCCAAAACCCCCTTAACTTCCACTTCAACTATTTCAACAGTTATAGCCAACAAAGATTCCCTCATGGGCTTTTTCAGCAAACTTAGTGAGATGGTGTTTTCCATTATTTAATACAAAGCACTTACTTTCAAATATTTTGAAGTAGGCTAAAGTGGGTTTTCTACCTTTCATTAACTCATAAGGGGTCTTATTCAGTCTTTTTTTGATAAGTGCCCTATTCTGCACATGGCATGCTGTGTTTACAGCTTCAGCCCAGAAAGACTCAGGAAGAGAGGAATCACTCAGCATACTCCTACTTGCTTCAATGAGAGTTCTATTTCTTCTCTCAGCAACCCCATTTTGTTGGGGAGTTCTAGGGGATGAGAACTCTTGTGAGATGCCATGATTTTCACAAAATTTGGTCATTGCACCTGACTGAAATTCAGTCTCATGGTCACTTCTAATTTTGACTAATGTATTTCCTATGTCATTTTTGATTTGCCTTACAAAGCTAGTGAATACTTCTAGAGTATCTGACTTGTGTCTTAGGAAGAATATCCATGTGAATCTAGAATAATCATCAACAATTACAAGGTTGTAAATCTTTCCTCCTAGGCTATGAATTGGCATTGGTCCAAATATGTCCATGTGAAGTAGGTATAGACATCTAATGGAATCCTTCTCACCAATTAGTTTGAAGGATGACTTGGTTTGCTTACCCATTTGACAAGCATGGCAGGGACCCTCCTGCACACACTTCCACTTAGGCCCAGCTCTCACTAGTTCTTCTGAAATGAGCTTATTTATAGTCTTATAATTTATATGAGCTAGCCTTTTGTGCCATTGGACACTACTAGAGACTTTATTTTCAGCTACTAAGCATATGGGATTTACTTGTTCAGAACATATAAAATTTAAGCAGTATATGTTACCACTCCTAGTGCCTGAGAGAATTATCTCATTCTCCTTCTTAATCAGGCACTCATCCTTGTGGAATGAAATGTCATACCCAAGATCACATAATTGACTTATGCTGATGAGATTGTGTTGCAATCCATCAACATGAGCAACTTTGGTGATGGTGACAATTCCATTTGTGATTTTACCATAACCTTTAGTTTTACCTTTGTCAGACCATCCAAAGATAACCTTTGCTCCATTCTTCACAGAAGTGTAGTCATTCAGTAGACTTCTTGTTCCTGTCATGTGCATAGAGCGCCCACTGTCCAAATACCAGATAGGAATTTGATTGGTCTTTGGACAAGCCTGCAATAAGAAAATTACTTTTTCTTAGGAACCCACACAGAGTTGGGTCCTAGAACCTTGTTAGTATTAACTGGTATCTTTACTTGTTGTTTGAACCTTTGTGCTGTGTATGTTGCCACTGGTCTAAGTACTGGTTCCCAGAATTAATTCTTGGAACAGTTGGGTTGAACCAGCAGTCAAGAGCAAAATGGTCAACCTTTCCACAGCACCAACATTCATATTTGTTATACCTCCTTTGAGGTCTTTTCACTTCTTTGGGTTGACTGACATTTTGTTTAATTTCCTTATTCAATGGATTTTTGTAAAGTGTTTCAATGAAATTTGTTGATTTAGTTTTCTTGACAGCAGTAGTTTTCACTACTGGTCTCAGTTCCTCTCCTTTGAATTTGGTGTTTGCTCCAAATACAAAGGAGTCATGATGAGTTAGTCCTTTTTCTTTGTATAGAGATTTAGCATCACTAATGCTTGGTTGAATTGAGTGAGCTTTGCTAGTGGAACACTCACCCTTCCAATGCTTATGCACATCTTCTAGATCATGCTCATTTGTGATAAGCATGGCTTTGTTGAATTTTATAGGTTGCATGAGTGCCTTGTCATTATTTTTAGATTTATTTTCTGCCTTCCCATTGTATCCTATGCCACATCTGTATTGTGCAGAGAATGTGTCTATTATGGGAAGGATAGTTTGTGGTTTAGAGAATTTTGCCACAAGCTTCCTTTCAGCTAGGAGTTTAGCTTCAAGTTCTTTTATTAATTTCTCCTTAGTGGATATTGTCTGAATGTGAATGATAGACATAACTTTCAATTTGCTAAGCTACTTGCTTACCTGATTTAGCTTCTCAGCTGTCTCAGAGCATTGGGAGTTAGTCTCTTTTAGTTCAGCTATTTTATTATGTAATTTTTTGTTAATCTTTTTTACTCTTTATGAGAGCTTTAAGAATTGACTCATATTTCTCAAACATTTCATCTAGTGAAATAGTTTTATGTCAGATTCAGAATCAGATTTTATCAAGTACCTTTACATTGGAGATTGTCTCCTGATCCTCTTCATCACTGAGGGCCATGAGTCCTATTTTTTTCTTCATCCTCCTCACTATCAGACTTTGATAGTGGGGCTCTTATCATAGATCTCTGGTTCAGAATGTCTTCACTTTTATGGACAGTCATCAGTGCTATGAGTGCCTCTTCACTGTCTGAATCAGATGATTGAGACTCACTGTCACTGAGAGTGACTTTGCCTTTCTTGGTTATTAGTCTCCTCTCATGTTTCTTGTCATACTTGTGCCTCCTTTCATCAGACTTCTTGTTGTTCTTTCTTTTTGATGGACAATCAGCAATCATGTGCCCAGATTTCCTGCATCCAAAGCACACAATTTCTTCTGAATTAGATTTATTATGTTTAGAGTTATACCTGTCCTTCTTGGAATCTGGTCTGGATCCTTCTGAGTAGTTGGAGTGCTTCTTGGATCTGGATGGCTGAGAAGACCTAGTTTTCCAGTGTTGTTTTCTTCTGAGCATCCTCTTCAGCTGTTTGGTGAAGAGTGCCAGTTTATCATCTGATATTTCAGAGTCAGAGTTGCTTGTCACTGATCCTTCAGATTCAGATGGTATCCTGGGAGGTGGTGACATCCTCTCCTTGCTTCTTTTGGAACTTTCTGCCTTCAGAGCAATGGGATTTTCCATGTTGTGTCCTTCTTCAGCTTTTCTGGTATTCAGGTGAAGTTCATGGGACAGAAGTTTTCCATATAGATTCTGTGGCTAAATGTTTCCCAGATTTCCCATTTCCCTGATAGCACAGATCTTGATATCCCATTCTTTGTTCAGGGATCTTAAGAATTTATCATTCAGCTCATAATCTGTAAATGTTCTTCCATAGGTTTTCAGACCATTTACAATTTTGAAGAATTTCTCATAACAGATTGCTATTGAATCTTTCTTGTCTTGTCTGAAAGCCTCATATTGCTGATTCAGAAGAGACTTCATGTCATCTCTGACTTCTTCAGTCCCTTCCATATAGACAATGAGAGAATCCCACATTTCCTTGGCAGTTTTGCAGTGTACTAAATTCTGGAAGGTTGAATCCTCAATTGCACTCACAATGATGTTCTGAGCTCTCTTATCCATGGTGGCCAGAATCACTTCATCTTTATTAATTTCAGAATATGTTTTGGGAGTCTTGATACTTCCATCTGTGAATGAGATCTTCATTGGAACAAAAGGTCCTTCTAGTACTGTGATGTATATCCTAGGGTCAGAGGCTTCCATGAATAATCTGACCCTTTCCTTCCAAATCCCAAAGTTTTCTTTTCTACAGATTGGTAACTTCATTGATGTGAATTCCTTGTTCCCTTCACTGTTAGCCATCACGACTTAACAAATCTACCCTTAGGAGGTCTTGTTCAGGCTGTTAAACCTTTTCTTGAACAACCTACCTCTGATACCACTTGAAAGACTTTATTTAAGGGTAGCTAATTACCTAGAGGGGGGTCAATAGGTTATTTTAAAATCTATTTGCAATTCTTGATTAAATCCTGAATGAATGTGAATAAAGATCAGAGCTTTCAAGAAACAAACACAAACACACAGAATTTTATAGTGGTTCCCCTATCTTGGGTAATCCACTTTCCCCCTTCTCCCCTCTAGCAGTGTGCTAGATAGGGTTTATATCTCCTCCAGATCTCAGACCACCAAAAAGGTCTTACAGCTCAGATCTCAACAGATCTTACAGTCTCATATCTCAACAGTTCCTACACTCTCAGATCTCAGCAGATCCTACAATATCAGATCTCAACAGATCCTACCTCAGCCTTTATAACAATAGGCTTACACTCAGATTCACCCCTGAATCTTACAACTCAGATCACATCTGATCCTACACCTAAGATCCTTGAAAGATCCTACACTCAGATCTGACAACTCAGATCCTACAGAAATTGAAAGAAGTAGAAGTAACACTTTGACTCAGATTCTTCAATGTATTGAGTCTTCTTGATCTATCTGAAAGATCAGACAGAAATCTTCAGCAGAACAGCAACAGCGAAATGATCTTCTTGAATTGCACAGGCTGTGATGACTATTCTTATTTAGGAAGGCAGATTCTTCCTCCTTAACCTTCTCTCTTCAGAAAATAAACTCAGCACCAGATTGCTAAAGAAATTTCTTGTAGTACGATTCTGAAAGATGAGATGGCTTCTTCAGATTTTTCCTCGGATTTTCTCTCAAACGACGAAGAAGATAATGGCCTTCAATAGGAATGTTCAACTTCTAAATCATTGGTCTTGCCTTCTATTTATAACCCACCATCCGTGACATCTGAGATGTTCCTCCACGTCAGCATGATGCGAGATCTTCAACGGTCTTTAGTGGCTTCAGAATAGAAGAGGAGTTTAGACATGGTCATCATCTCGACCTGGCTCAGCTTGCTGTAGATGTACTGTTACTCATTTCTCAACTCAGCGCTTTTCAGGAAAAAAAAACGTTGAGCATTGTGTATCTCTGTCGACGCTTTTTCTATAAGGTGTCGAGCGATGTGTAGATGCTCGACACTTTCTACTTAGACTGAATCTCTCAACACCTCCTTCTTAGGCGTCGAGCAATCTTTAGTCGTTCAACACTTTTTATCTGTAGGAATCAAGCAATGTATCGGAGCTCGACGCTTCTTAACTTTGCCTTCACATCTAGACTCTTTTTGCTGACGTTGAGCTAACTGACATTAGTCGACACTTCTTATTCCACTGCGTCGAGCGATATTCCTTGGCTCGACGCTTCTTGACTTGGTCTCAGATCTTCAGCAGCGACCTTGTCCTTTTGAGATAGCAGACATTGTTCTACGCTTCTGGGTCACATGCGTCGAGCAATGTGTAGTGTCTCGACGCTTGTGAACTTAGATGAATTTCTTGAGCACCTAGCTTGACCTGATCTCCTGCATAGTGATTCTAGAAAGTATATCAAATACATTCTGAGGTATATCTTTGACTTAGGAATGGACTTCTCCAAATCTAGGACATTGTGGGCAATGGTCCCAACAATCGTTTCGTAGTGTTAATGCGAGGGGTCGTTACCGTTACGGAAACGTCGTCGTCGTCCAGCGAGTTAATTCTAGGTTGAGGTTTTTATGCATTCATATGTAGGTATATGTACATATATATATATATACATGGAGATTATAGGTAAATTTATGCAATCATGTAGTCATATAGGGAGGTTTATATGTGGGGTGATATATACAATTATATGTATATATATAAAAGTTATGTATATAAAGGTTATATATATAAGTTATAAATAAAAGATATATATAAAAAGCTTATATGCTTATGCTGAAGAGATATGAAAAGCCCGAATTCTCTCCTCCCTGTCCCGTGAAGCCTCGGGGAGTCGAAGGGTTAGGGTTTGCGTCGGATTGGTCTCGAGCGGCGCCGGAGCTGTCGGAGGAGGAGGGATCGTGGTCGACGGGGCTTGTCTTCGTCGACGGTGCTAAGGATCCGTGCAGCTCCTTCCACGCTCGTCGCGATCCGGCGGGTCGCCGTTGTTTGAGGCAAGAAAACTCTTCCCCCCCCCCCCCCCCACCCCCCCCCCCCCCCCTTCTCCTTCGTCCCCTTCCTTTTGGTTTACAGTGGATGTTTGGGTTTATGCTCCAAGGTTTGCATTCATTAGAAATCTCATCATCTTGGTTTATGGTGGCTGTTGGGTTTATGCTCCAGGAAATTTCATTCATTAGAAATCTCATTCTTTTGGGCTGGTGGCTGTTGGTTATTCTTCCAGGATTCTCATTATTGGGATTTCCTCTGTTTGTCTTGGGAAATTTGGACTGGTGGCTGCTGATTTATCCTCCAGGTTGCATCTTTAGAAATGTTTCTTGTGTTCCTTTACGGGAAATGGGGGCTAGTGGGTTGTTGTAAGCACATAACAGTTCCAGGTTAGCTTCAAGTGGGCTGTTGTATGCACATAAAAAGATTGCAGAAAGCTATATATATATGAGCTTTTCTTTGGTTCTAGAATGTTGTATATATAAGCCACTTTAGGAAGAAGCTATTCTCGAGATTTTGTTCAATTGTGTTATATAAGTTGTGGGTCGACTTCAGGTTGCAAGCCTCGATAATTCAAGTTGTGAAATTGATTCATAACTCAAGCTTTTTTTTCTCCTTATGAGGTATTATGTTGCTTTGGTTATATAGTTTTGGTTATAAGAGGATATGGGAGCCTTCTTCAGTAATTGTACCTAAATGAGGGTTAAGCCATAAGGTCATTCATATTTTGTGTTTGAGTTGCCTAGCTGTTGGGGTCATCTATTTTCAATTTGTATTAAACCACATTGCCGCCACAAGCGAGATCTGGATGGTTTTGTTGGCTATATTCTGATGGTCTAGCCTGTTAAATTCCCTGGGATTTTGTTTCCTAATTCCCGGCGGGTATGGGGAATTAGAGGCTAAATTCCCTGGGAATTTCTTTTGCTAGTTCTCGAGGATACAACGAAACCATTAATTGCTATTGTGGAAAGCTATGAAGCACGGATACTTAAAATGCTTCGCGTATCGGCTCGAACGCGTATCGGATACGGGAAAAGTCCAGAAACGAGCGGAAACGCGTTTCCGAAACGTAGGAAATGCAATATTTAAATTAAATAAAAATTACTAATTGGGAAACGTGTATCCCCCTTGCGGGATACGCATTTGCCGCAATTTTATTCATGGCATCAGGCGCGCAGTCACGCCTCATATTAAATGGTGGCTAACTCTTAGAAATATTTTCTTCTCCTACAAAATCATTTTATTAATTTAATGCCAAAGAAGATCTTGTTTATGTGAAGAGTTTGATGATCATCATTACATATTATGATATTAGTTTTCAATGTGTGCTTATAGGCCCAATCTTGACTCTTGAGTAATCTGTATTGATAATAAATAAATCAAACTAAAATGTGTGTACTTGTAGACACTATAAATAATGTTTGTGCTTTTGGATTGGAATAGATTGCATGAGCTATTCTTCATATTTTCTTTTCCTGTGATATCCAATACCTTCTCCTAGCCTAATCTTTCCCATTGTACCTAAACAATATGATTGTGCATCAATTATTCTTTATTGAATGTAGTGACTGGGATGGTACCTTAGTTTGTTAATTGTATTTTTTATATTAATTAATACTTATATTAAAATAATTAAAAAAAAATTAAAACGTTTTCCGTATCCGTATTTTTTTAAAATTCACATTTCCCGTATCCGTTTCGTATCGTATCCCGTATCCCGTTTCCGTCCCCGTGCTACATAGGTGGAAAGTTATGTAGATGCATTTTGAGTTTCGAGCTTTTCACCCGTTCCAATTATGGACAATTTCATTCTTACAGAAAAGTGATCAAAAGCTATCTTATGGCTTCCTACTTAAATACAATGTTAAGGTTTATTCCCTATATCGAATATAAGACCCTCCTCGAGTTTCAAACCAAGCTTGTTACTGATGAGTTTATGTTGGAAACTGGTTTTAGGCTGGAGAGTGGGTGGACGTATGGGCCCTCACCACGGTGGTTTTAGACTAGAGAGTGGGTGGACGTATGTAGCCCTCACCACAGTGGTTTTAGACTGGAGAGTGGGTGGACGTATGGGCCCTCACCACAGTGGTTTTAGACTGGAGAGTGGGTGGACGTATGGGCCCTCACCATAGTGGTTTTAGACTGGAGAGTGGGTGGACGTATGGGCTCTCACCACAGTGGTTTCAGACTAGAGAGTGGGTGGACGTATGGGCCCTCACCACAGTGGTTTTAGACTGAAGAGTGGGTGGACGTATGGGCTCTCACCATAATGGTTTTAGACCAGAGAGTGGGTGGACGTATGGGCCCTCACCACGGTGGTTTGGAACTGGAGAGTGGGTGGATATCGAGGCCCCCACCACGGTTCTTTTAGCTTGTCATGCAACAGCTTGGTATGGCTTTCCTTTTTCTTTAGCTGCCCTGGTTTGGGGATGCTCCTGTGGCTTGTGCTCTTGTTCAAGGAAAAAATTGCTAAACCCGGGCCTTACTCTTGACCGATCTTTATACTAATCATCTTATAGCTTTCTTTCTTCTTTTGCTGTTTTCTTGCACCCTTTGGGCTGAGGCATTCTTTTCTTATGGATGCCTCAGGTTCAGGTCAGTGGCAGCCGCTGGTGTTAGAGCGGAGTCGCCCAATTCACCCACCGAGGCCTCTCCTCCCCTGTGGGTAAGGATGCAGTTTTATTTTGTTAGCTGCAGCCCCTTTTTGGATTGTATTCTTTCTTTCCTGCGGGTTCGTGTCAATTGTTGGCGCCCGTATGGCTTTTGCTCAGATTACTTGCTTATGCTGCTACTTGTATTTCTTTTCCTATTTTGGTTTTAGTATACATGTACTTTCTGGGAAATGTATTATTTTTGGTATACGTGAAACTCTTTTAGCAAGTTAATTTCTTTAGCATGTCTTGCTTTATTTACTATTATGTATCACCTATTTGCAAAGCGTAAAACAAAAAGGTATTCCCTTATGATATACTAAATCTAGACCTACGTACGCCCTGGAGACATTTCTGGTCTTCAGCGCTCTTAGGATAAAAAGGAACCTATTTTCTTCTGTTGTGTACGCGTATGTTCTTTTTTCTATTGGTGGCTATGTAGACCACAGGGTCGAGGGGCACGACCTCCTAACCAAAGAAAGAAACGTTAAAAGATAATTCTTTTTTATACCTATCTTTTCTCGTAAAGATGTTCGTTTGAGTTCTTGCATGAACGTCTGTAGTTGTCCCCTGTAGGAGGTGACATCACGACGCGTATTTTTCCCTTTACTCTGATATCGTAGCTTAATTCGGGGGAAAATACGGGTTGTGACAGGCTTTGTCCGTGCTCGCTGACTCTGAGCGGGCTGCGCCCGCATTCGAGCGGATTGTGGCAGCATACGACAGTACCCGACCGGCGACGATGGGCTTTCCCCGCAACTTATACATATGAGTACTCAAAATGACCATAAAAAAGTATACATCAATATTTTATAATTATTTTTTGTAAAAACATTTATGTTTTAACAAAAAATCATTTTAAAGTAAGTCATTATATTTCAAAATTTGTTTTTGGAGGCATAATGATTACCCATCATAGTAGGTGTAGAAGGTTTACTAAAAAGTTTTTGGACTTTTTGAATTTCCATCATTATTTTTATTATTAGGATATTGTGTAATTACACAAATAGTCATTATATTGTATGAATTTTTATTTTTTTCATAATATATGTTAAGTAATTTGAGTAAAAGAATGAGGGTATATTTCGCACTTTTGAATGTCGCACCAAATGCAACTTCTTGTATATAGTAGTTAAAGATATATATACGAGTGACAGACATTGGGGCTCCACCCCGACTGCCAAGCGCGATAGTATCCGGCCGGCGACGGCAGGCTTCGCCCGCCCCCGGCCAAGCGCGATAGTACTCGGCCCGCTATGGCGGGCTACGCCCAAGACGCTCCGGGCTCCGCCCGCATCAAGCCGGTTGCGCCCACAATATATACATATGAGTACTCAAAATGACCGCACGAAAATTTTAATTAATATTTATAAAAAAAAATTCAAAAATATTTATATTTTAACAAAAAATCATTTTAAAGTAGATCTATGAGGTCTAATGATTACCTACAATAATAGTGTATGAGGTCTACTAAAAAGCTTTTGAATTTTATGAGTTCATCATTATTTTTATTATAGGAATATAGTATAATTACATAAATAGTAATCATATTTTATGAATTTCTATTTTTTTCATAATATATGTCAAGTCATTAGAGTAAAAGAATGAGTCTATATTTGACAATTTTGAATGTTGCACCAAAGACAACTTGTATATAGTAGGTTAATTGTATTTTTAGTTTTTGGTTGCTTAGAGGTTCCATCGGCGCCATTGTATCTGATCTTTTAATTTCAATAAAATTGGTCATCTAGTGCTCTTATACCTACTATGGTAAGGTTGGCATTAGGCTAGTCAGCGGTGTTTTCGAGGAATAATGTTATTATGCACGTCGGCGGTATTTTAGAGGAGCTACCATTAAACTTATCATTTTTATTAAAGTTGATTAACATTAATTAATGAGGATGAAGATTTTTCTAACAAAAATTTAAAAGTGATCTATAACTATTTTTCTTATTAATTAATTGATATTGTCTGTCTCGATCGGGTACTGTCACGGTTGGCCATAGGGGCGGAGCCCCATGTTTGTGTCACGACTACTTTAATATATATATATATATATATATATATATATATATATATATATATATATATATATATATATGCAGCTCCGCACGGGCTTTGCCCGTGCTCACTGACTCTGAGCGGGCTGCGCCCGCATTCGAGCGGGTTGTGCCTGCATACGACATTACCCGACCGGCGACGACGGGCTTTCCCCGCAACTTATACATATGAGTACTCAAAATGATCGTAAAAAAAATAAATCAATATTTTATAATTATTTTTTTCAAAAACATTTAGGCTCCGTTCGTTTCGCGGGTTTTACACGGAGGGTTTTGGTTTTGGTCAAAAACCAAAATTTTGTAGGTTTTGGTTTTGGTCAAAAACCAAAAAAAATTGTTCGTTTGCACCCATGGTTTTGCATGAAGGTCTTGAAAAATAAATTTTGAAAAATAAATTTGCGGATAATCATTACTAGGGTTCAAAACATAATCATTACTATGGCCAAAATGATGATGATGAACTCTGGCCACAATGATGATGAACAGTGTCAAAACTATCCCAAAACCCATCTAAATAGGTAAGTTTTGGGCATAGAAGGATTTTTCAAAAAGCAAAACCCATGGGTTTTGGGCCAAAACCAATCCCCTCTTTTAAAATAAGCAAACGAACACTAGAATTGGTTTTGGTCAAACACCTTTCTCCAAAACCCATAGGTTTTTTGTGAATGCCAATTCCATCCTAAAAAATGTCAAACGAACAAAAAAATTAGTTTTGATATACCCAAAACCAAAACCTTCCTCTCAAAACTCGTGAAACGAACGGAGCTCCAACCCTACTGTCAAGCGCGACAGCACCCGGACGGCGACGACAGGCTTCGCCCGCCCCCGGCCAAGCGCGATAGTACCCAACCCGCTATGGCGGGCTTCGCCCGCCCCCGGCAGGCTACGCCCAAGACACTCGGGGATGCGCCTGCATCAAGCCGGTTGCGCCCACAACATATACATATGAGTACTCAAAATGACCGCACAAAAATTTTAATTAATATTTATAATTGTTTTTTTTTCAAAAAGATTTATATTTTAACAAAAAATTATTTTAAAGTAGGTTTATAAGGTCTAATGATTACCTACAATAATAGGTGTAGGAGGTCTATTAAAAAGTTTATGGATTTTATAAATTTTCATCATTTTTTTTATAATAAGGATATAGTATAATTACACAAATAGCCATCATATTTTATGAATTTCTATTTTTTTCGTAATATATGTTAAGTCGTTAGAGTAAAAGAATGAGTGTATATTTGACAATTTTGAATGTTGCAGCAAAGACAACTTCTTGTATATAGTAGTTAAAGATATAAGGATATAGTATATACGAGTGATTGTGCCGCGCCATGTCCCGCGCGGCAGTAACCTGCCTGCCCCCGACCAGCATCGCCCTCACCCGACGAGCATCGCCCACCCCCGACGTCCTTCGCTCGTTCCCGGCAGCTTTCGCCCACCCCCGGCACGCACCTAGTTATATTTAATTTGTTTTTATGTTTTTTCATTTCTTTATAGAATTTTCATTTTTTTTTAATTTATTTATTTTATATTAATATATAAATATATATATATATACACGCACGAGTGCCCGACAAGGGACTCCGCCCCTACGACCAAGCGTGACAGTACCCGGCCGGCGACGGCGGGTTTTGCCCACCCCCGACGTGATACTGTCGGGCGGCCTTCGGCCACATCCAGGCGGGCTTCGCCCGCCTCAACACAGGCTTCGCCCGACTCAGCACAGGCTTCGCCCGTGCTCGATGCGTCTGCGGGCTGCGCCCGCAACATATACATATGAGTACTCGAAATGACTGTAAAAAATATATCAATATTACAATATTTTTTTTGTATAAAAAAAATACATATATACTTAAAAGATTTTTTTTCTCTTTCTCTCTCTCACACTCTCTCTCTCTCGGAAAGTTTATTTTTATTTTTTATATTAAAAATATTTTGTATAAAACATGTGAAAAATCCAACGGTGAAAAATGAAAGCATGATAAGAGTACGGAGAAAATTATATTCACTTATATAATAAAGAGATATATATATAAATTTCTGTATATTTATATTTTTTTCATTATATATATTAAATTTTATATATAATTTATATTTATATATATATATATAATTTTATAGTTTTTTTTTTAAAACCGCCGCCGCCGCCGGAGCCACTGCCGGCCTGATCGGAGCCCAGCAAACCTGCCAGGGTTAGTACGGCGGCGCTCCGTCAGGGCCACCACCGGCGGTGGCCCTAACCGTGAGGCCCAGATCTAGGCCTCATATTCAAGGCCACCGCCGGCGGTGGCCCTGACGGAGCGCCGTCGGACTAACCCCGACAGGTTCGCCGAGGTCCGGCGACCTCGCCGGTGGGCTCTGATCAGGCTGACGGCGGCCCGGGTGGCGGCGCGAACGAAAATGGGAGGGGAATGCCTGCTATCGGGACTGGATCGGGATTCTAGTCTTAGGAAATCCAGCTTTTGGCCATTTGCACCCCAAATCAACCAGTCCATATCGTTATGATCCAACGACTGAGATTCATGATCTCGCAGATTGGAAAGGCTATGAACAGAAACTTTGCATGTGTGATGGGTGGACGGACTGTTCTAGGAATACCATTTTCAACTTAGGAATACCATTGTGTGGGCATGACCCTAGTAAGTGTGGTTGATCCCAACCACCATAGAGTAGATTTGGTGCTTCAAAGGCCAAGGAAGCCGTTTGATCACACTTTGATGTTGATGGACAGTCACAGACTTTTGAATATTAGCTTAGCTGTGTTACTTTGATTCTGTTTAGAAATTATTAAGACAATAACAAAAAAAACAATTTGGCTTTAGTTGCTCTCTGATACGATGCGCTCCGATTTTTGCTCGATGAGCTGATATGGTAACCCCAACAATAAATCTCTCACGGGGGACTCCGAGTGGTGTGGTACTGTCATAGCAGAGCGCAAATGTACCTCGTGTCACATTGCCGAATATATACGTTCACTGTTTAGCAAAACAATGAATTAAAAACTCAATAATAAAGGGGGGTTTAAAAGTTACTGAATTTATATTGATAAACATTTACTGTTTAGCAAAACCTTGAATAAAAAACTTATTAACAAATACAGGTTTAAAAGTTGAGAGAATTAACCTTCATTTTTAAAAAAAATTTAGCTATCCGTTCGTCACTCCAAACAACAGATTTCATTTAATTGATTTAGTTCGGGCTACCGGCTGCAAAGGCCTACCTTTCCATTGTTTGTAAAAACTTATAATTGAAAAAAAAAACATGCATATCTGTAATTACTTGTTAGAAATGAGGCTAAAATTGGAAATAGAAGAATTGACGGTTTACACGAATCCATCTGCCGCGAACAAACAACAATCTTATATAGTAGTATAGAATATAGATATAGATGAGATGGACCAAGTAAAATATCGTCATGGACTTCAACGTTTCACCTGAAACGGTGGCAGAGGCGGTGTTCTAAAGTTTTACTTTGTTGGATCTGTTTAAACTTCAATCGAGATTCAATGGCTAGATCCGTTAAAAATAATACTGCTCAAGAATATCAGATAGAATAGCTTGGCCAATACTGTTTTTAACGAATCTAGTAACAAAAACATAATTCGAAACTCCTCTCCAAATACCACTTATGAACATCACGTTACAATTTCAAAATTGGGAAAACAAAAGTATAATTAAAACTGTAACTAAAGGTCGAAGACCGCTAACCTACCAGAGCAAAATAACAGGCCCAAAACTAATCAGTTGGTGTTACTACAGTCTAATTTCGTTCAATGATCTCAAAAATTTCTGAAGGTAACAATGGTTAAAATGATTCACACGAGTGCCAATTACTGACAAGTTCTCTAGGATATAGTTTTCTACTGCAGACTATGCCTTAGATTCCAGTTAGCAGAGTTGTCAAAGTGGTAAATGCTGTGGTGGGAAACATTGGTAGCATTTAGATAGCTTCTTCGTAAACTTCATTTAACAAAAATCGTATTTAAGGCCAAAATATAGCCACAATCATCAAAGTGTGGTCATGCGGTAGTTGGCACGAACACTACAAAATTGGAGTTTTGGAGCAACTCTTCCATGAAAGTTACAAACATGGGTGTGTTCCCACTGCTCTGTTTCCACAGTTCCACACCATCCCGCTCAAACAGAGCCTTAATTTATTATCCATTAATATATAATACTGAAGCCGTGTCTACTCTGTAACATAGTTCTTCCCATTATGCCAATTAATTATATTCTTTTACCCTCTTCACATGTACATGAGAGAGAGAATCACATACATAGCTAGTAGCAGACAGTACCAGAAGTCCAAAGTATTCCTTATCATAGTAACAAACAAGCAAAAAATTAACTCTAACCAGAAAGGCAAAAACTTGGCTATCCTGACAAATACACAGCAAAATAAACATAAGATGGTCATTAACCTTCGAGCATTGCCTTAGCTGCATTAATAAGTGATTTTCGTAATTCACCGGATGCTCGACCAAGCACAGTGTACCCCTCCTTGTCCTCGACATCGACGTCCGCTCCATGCCTTATGAGGAGAAAGGAAACCTAACAGATGGCGCAGCAGTTATTATTGATAAGGGAAGATATACAAACTTTATTTTTTTCTACATGTTATGCTCACAAAATCAACTAAGTGAACACCCCTTGTCAGTTGTTGGAATCACCGAAGCGCGCATATTGTGTATATATTTGATAAGCCCCCCTTCACCTATATAAGGGGGAGAAGCGAGTGTATGGGCATCCTTGAGAATCACTTATGTATTGGGCTCTCTCTCTCCCTAGATCTCTATCTCTCTCCTCTCTCTTTAGGACCCTCTATCTCTCACATATGTATCATTATTATGAATGAAATTCAATGTTCTTTGCTTTAAGTTCGCACTTTCTGTCGGATTGCATTGAGTGTTGAGGTTCTCTCGCACGCGCATTGCTTTGAGTGGGCCGCTCATAGAAGATTTCTGTTTGTAACAATTGGTCTAACCTGTTGTTTTTCGGCTGCAGTCTCCATCATCGAATTCCTCCCAACCCTTCCTTCAGCTGCCAGTAAGAAATCAGTCATTCCACCACAATCACCCTCCTCTGCCATGACATCCGCCGCGACATGAGCGCTTTGATCGATATGACACTGCTCTCGTCAACATCCTCGCGCTAGTGAACAGAATCCATGCCAAATGTTGGGAAAATCCTCTTGATTAGATATAACAGTTTATGTTATATGATATAGGTATATCTTATGTTCGTATAGAAAAGCAAATAAGTTATTTTTACTTGAGTGATAACAGACATAAACACAGATGTATACTTGAAGAATGCGTCGAGTGCAGAGAACTTACATCGAATAAGTTCTCAGCGTACATCGACTTCTCCTCAGCCAAAGCAAGTGGTATTTATTCAAAATACTGAAGCAAGACTGTTGATATACGTCTAGATGAAGTCGTAGTTTAAACAGTATATGTCGACTTATAGCATTATGTCATAATAACTTTCTTAAAGTGTTTGCAAACTATGATTAACAAAATCAGATTGAGCAGTTACAGCCTTAAGAAAGGAAGACAGATTATTTGAAGAAAGAATATACCCGGAATATTGGACATTTTATTTGCAGGAAGATGAATATTCGAAATTATTCATTCTTGCCCTATTCTAAATAAATTTTAAATTGTGATGGAAGGATCTCAACATAAGTATACATAAACAGAAGGATGAGCAGATTAGACAACAACTTCCTCTCTTTCTCAACTAATTCATTCGTCTCATCTTATCTAGGGATCATTTTTTTTTCTCTTCTCTCTAACTCATCTCTGAGACATTCAAAAAGAAAGAGAATTGTTGAGTCTTCCCTCCCTCCGGTTGAAGATCAACGGCAGATCAATTCAAGTATGTATCCACATCGTGCAGAATTCAAGATCTATTCCGAAGTTGTTGAAGAATTGGATCTCATTATGAAAAAGTTCACTACATCACTAACAAATTTTTGAAAGATTTTTAAGAATATTTCTTCAAAAGATTCAGACTTATGGTTCAAAAAGTCTTTCTATCAAAAGACTCGGTAGTTCTAAGAATCTCCTTATCAAAAGAATGAGTGAATGGTTTTTCGAGTTTCCTAATCAAAAGACTCTAGCCATCTATAGAAGAACAATGGATAGTGGATTCCTACTTGTGTAGAAGAGAGGATGTATTCAATTTTAAAGGAAACCCATATAAACATCAGTCTTCTGGATTGCATTTCTTCTCTTTATTTTCTTGTTATTCTGTGATTTTATTATTATCTGTGATAATTCGTGATTTGTGCCTGAAGTTGTGATTACTTATGGTAAAATTTTATAATACCCTATTCACCCCCCCCCCCCCCCCCCCCCCCCCCCCCCCTCCCCCTCTCCAGAGTAATTAGATCAAAATTCTCTGAATCCATTTCGCACTTTCAATTGGTATCAGAGAGAGGTTAATCATTAAAAAATTAACACATTGTTTAAACACAATTCTTGATTCAGAGAATTATCTTTTAAATTACTCTGTAATCATGAGTTCAACACAAGATATAGATTACGCCACAATTGGATTCTCCAACGTGCAACTTGGACAAGTTTTCATTATAGAAGTCTAGAATTAAACTATATATGAATTCTATTAATGAAGATATTTTTGATTCCATTGTTTCAGGTAATTATATTCCAACCAAGGTAGATTCCAGTGGAAAGGAAATCATAAAGCCTAAAGGTAAATGGAGTGAAGGAGTTAAGAAGGCTACATAATGTGATGCTAAAATAATGAATACATTGGTATCAACAATGACTGATGAAATCTACCGAAGAGTGGTATACTGTCAATCTGCTAAAAAATAGGGACTCTCTGATAAGGATTGTTGAAGGGAGTGTTGATAAAAGAAAAGATAAGAGATCATTGCTTATCACACAATATGAAAACTTCAAGAAAAATCAAGATGAAAGTGTATCTAAAATGTACCAAAGATTTAGTTTAATTGTAAGTGAACTGAGAAGATTGGATAAATATGAAATTTTTATGTCGACTGACATGTCGGCCATGTCGGAAGATATCCACAACATCGCCTCCTACCCACAGGGAATTCTGGGTAAACCTCATTCTCTTCTGTATTTACCTCAAATTCATACTGTTGGAACATGGAAAACCGGTTCACAATATGCTCGGACCAAGGTGCAGACCAAGGTTACTAATCCTGCGGTCGGACGTCATAGATCTGATGGCTAGATCTAGAGAAAACTGCTTATAAACATGACCTGAGTGTTGCAGCGAGGAGGTCCCGCCACGTACCCAAAAGTCTAAAAGAACTTCCACTCCAAAGCCAAGAGCTGAGCATAACACTAGGAAGGCACAAACTCGACGAGTAGAGAACTTAAGGGGGGAGGAGGGGTTCAAGGTATCATTCTTGGTGCCCCCGGGGTCTTATTTATAATCAAATCCAAAAGTGGGTACTGGTCTGTGGACCAGTCTCCCTGCCGAATACCTGACTCAGCCAAAGGGTGAAAATAGGTCACCATGATTGGTGATAGGGCCGAGTGTGTGAGGAGATCTCGCATGGGCGACTTAACAGGAACTTCGCCTTTTGTGAGTAAACGCAGGAACTCGCCTATGGGTGAGGTAATATCGAACTCGCCCGTGGGCGACTAAACACTGGACAAAGTCAATAGGCGAGTAGAAATTGAACTCGCCTATGTGCGAGTAAAAAAGGATCTCGCCCCCTAAAGTTGATCAATCAACCCGTTGCATTACCAATTTTGCTAACAGGGTTGGGGTAACCCTCGGCGAATACAGGTTGAACACAATCCCCGCTCTTTGCGAGCAATCACAGGGAGCTCAGAAAGAAATCTTCAACCCTTTATTCGGTGAGCTAGAAAAAGAAAATTGGTCTCATCTGACCGCGAGTTGCGAGCTGTCTGGTGTCTACAAATAGGGGAGGGGGTCTTGCCCATTGTCTAGCGAGATGACCATCAGCCAGGAAGATGTCGCCGCGAAGGCTGCTCGCCTGATGAACATTATGAGGAAGCGACCGTCGAGACTTAGCTGACATCAAGATGGCGACGAAAAAAAGAAAAAAAAAGGAGGACTTCTCGGTTATAAGAAGAAAAGGTTCTTGCAAAGGGTAGGCCCTCAGATGGGGGTGCCATACATTCCCCATGATGTGTGAGATGCCCTGGAGCTCGCTGATCTTGAACCCCTCGGCGAACATCCTTCTGATCACCTCCCTGATCTCTCCGCCATGGAGACAAAAAAAGGGGTGGACCTTCTGAGTGATCCCCCTGCTCAGACTCAAGAGGAACTCGCCTCACAAGGTTTGGCTCATTCTCTTCGATCTCGTTTATACTTGCTCCCTCTTCGCGACTTACTCTCTTTGATGTAGTTCTGAGCCAAGGCGAAATGGGTGCTCCTCCTGTCGGCGTGGCTCGCATCGAGACGATCATCGGACATGTTTCCGGCGAGTCGCGGGTTCGCGATCCTTCCCGGCAAACCGGCTCTGCGATTGTGGCGTTGGCTGTTATAGGTGGCGAGGGGTCTCGTCGCCCGAAGCACTCTTCCACTGCTACTTGGGGCCCCTCCATCTCGACCTCATCCAGATCAAAAGAGGGATTTCCTCGCTTGTCAGCCACAATCACCAGCATGCCTGCACCCCCAGTGAGTGCTCCTTCGTCGACGCCCTCTATACCCACCACCGATCAGCTTCCTGTTGCGGCATCCAGAATCGCTCCGCCTGCTCCCACTTTATTTGCTAGGACCAGCGAGCGACCATCGACAATCACTAATTTCGCGGGCGGACCCTCCAGGAGATCGCCTTCTCAGGGGAAGGCCCACGTGATCCATCCTACTAGCGTGGGATTGAGGCGGCCTGAGAGCTCGCATGGTCAGTCTCCGCCACGAGACCGGTGTTGGCATTCCGATCGGTCGTGGGATCGCCGCGGTTCTCCTCGGAGAGGCTCTCCTAGCCCAGATTATCCTTACCGTGAGCCGAGGGCCACTGCTTCTCGCCCAGGTTCGTTTTTTTATGAACCTTTGGTTTTTCTTCTGTTTGTTCATTTTTTACGAAAAAAGGTTTTTCAGGTTGCACTGCTTCTCCTGGCGCTGCTTTGACTCAGTTGGCACTCCATTGAGCGAGTTCCAACCTCGCTTGGCGTCGTCCTACCTTGCCCTCAAGACCAAGGTCGATCACCTTATAGCGTGCGAGCCTAATCGTCGGCTCGTATCACTAGAGTGTTGAATGACAAGGACTGAAGGGTTCGAGCGGCGGCTGGAGGACGCCGAGTCAAAATATTATACGATAAAAGATCTGGAAAGGCGTGCGTCCCACATGGAATACAAACAGAACTTGCTTCAGGACGATATCTACGGGCTTTGCGCGAGTATGGGCGCGATCTACACTCACTCACGGATGGAGGAGCATATTCGTTGGAGCGAGGAGCACATAGCGAGGGTGAACGACGAGATTCATCTGGCTCGCGAGGAGGGGTGGCATGGTCGGCATATACAAACCTCGCAGCACCGAGACAATCAGCTTGCTTTGTGATGTGTTTTTTATTTTTTAAGCTTCTGTATATGTTTTTCTTTATAACATTCAAGACGTTATAGATATAATTTATCGAGTCGCTTCGTCGGCGAGTTGAATTTTATGTGTTGTTTCCATTTTCTGTTTCTGATCGGCCGTTTTGCGAGCATCCGTATGACATTTATTCGCTCGTTTAAGTCGCGTATTTATTTGCTTTATGAGAGCATAGGTAGTGTAGGCTCGCATCGTATGTTGATGGGAAGGGATTCCTTTTGCACGATTTAGACATTAGCTCGCGAGTTTGTCGTTGAGCGAGAAGGTCGCGCGTGTCGTGTTCTTCCACTTGCCCGCCTCGCGACGAGTGGGGACCCCCCCCCCCCCTTTTGTGTCTATAAATAGAAGGGGTGGGGACTGAATAAAATGCGCCTTTTTCGGTCAGCCTAGCTTGTGCGAGCAAATCAGTTCTCTTATTCGTGTTTCGCTATGTCGTCCCCCGAAGAAGAGAGTGCTGGTCAACTGAGTTGCTCAAAGAGATTTACTTCGAAAAAGTTCAAGAAGCCAATCACCTCAGAGACCGAGTTGGCGAACTTCGTTAGCCGCTTTCTACCCCCAGATTACTAGGCAAGGCTGCCCCTTCCTGGCGAGTATATCAACACTTTCTTCGCCGACCAACTCGTGTTTCCCCTTCAACACTTCGAAGTGGGAATGCGATTGCCCCTGTGGCCGGGGATATGCAAGATTATTCGCTACTACGAGTTGATCGCAACGCAGGTTAATACAAATTGTATCGCAATCATCGTCGGCTACCTATGCTACATTCGCGAGGAAGGCATAGCTTTTGACCTGACCATCTTCCGCATGGTCTTGAACATGGGGGCAACTAAAGAAGGCGTCGTCCACTTCGGCAGTCACACATGCTCGATCGTCGGCACCTCCAACAAGGTACACCAGTGGAACGAGAAGTTCGTCTTCGTGCAAGGCGACTTCGGCAACATTTCTCCTCAGCCTCAACAGTCGGCGCCGGAAGTATTCGTCCCTCCCATTCTGAGCGGACAGCGACTGGAGCTCCAACAGGCCCTTTGAAAGAGAAAGTTCGACATCGTCCGCTTCCGCCAGCGGGTCGATCATCTCACCTATATCAAGCCCGACAAAGGTAACGAAAATAGAAGTCGCTTTTGGTTATTTGCTTTAAGATGGAGTTTGCTGATTTTGTTCGTTCATTCTCTCAGGAGTTCGCGTCCTCCCAGCGACCCCCCTGCCTTTAGTCGGTTAGGCAACTCCCCTAGCTTCTGGCGAGGTCCCTTCCGGGCAGGGTGGTGAAGTTTCTTCTAGCAACTGTGGCGAGGAGACCTCCATCCGCGGCGACGAGATCTCAGCGCTCGTTAATCCGGCCGAGCTTCTGCAGGAGTCGCTCCAGCATCCTGAGGCGGAGCCTTCAAGGAAAAAGCAGAAGAAGAAGAAGAAGAAGATTGCTCACAAGCGGCAGCCTGATGAGCAGAGTGGGGATTCTAACGAATTTCCCTACGCGCAGCCCAACTTTGGTCACGGCGTCGGGAGCATCGACATCTCGGGCGAGCCCATGTTCTCTTGGGATGAAGAGAGGAACGTCGACCGCCTCAGCTCGCAACTTCCATCCTGGTCTGAGGATGGCGAGCCGAACGACGACACTTACAACGTCACGTTCTTCAGTTCCCCACTGACTTTCAAGCTCCTGGGCATCCCGCCCACTATCACCACTTCCACTTCTTCCAATTCTTCCGCCACCTCCCAAACGCGCCATCTCTTCCAGGTCCCTGCCTACTTTTTCGGCCTCCTATGTCCAGCTGATAGTGTTAATGGCATTCAGGTAGCACTCCCATGCAACCTTAATATCGCTCCTGATCCTGATCTGCACCCCTCCCTGATTGTACTTCAAACATTGGTGGAACGAGGATGGTACAGACTGGAAGGTGCTGATAAGAGGCCTTCCGAAAATTGCGTTGTAGCTGCTCGAAGCATCTACAATAACAACACGACACCTCTTCGAGGTGCCCCCCATGGTCACCAATAACTCCGCTCCTTCAACCTCTTTTCTCTCTCCTAAGAAGCCAACCAGCAGGCCGTCTGAGCTTATTACCCTCTTCGCCTCCACTGCCATCGCATCGAACGCCTTTTTGAAGATGACGTTAACTGAGCTCCCATTATCCACCAGGATCCAAGAAACCGTGAAGTTTTCGATCACTGAATGGATGACGACGACGTCATGGAAGGGGCTCTCATTCCCCAAAATATCCTCCACTGAAAAAGTGATCCCTCCCGGGGGGTACTTGGGACGTCGATGCAATGCTCTGGCGATAGATCGCATGGAGGCTTCCTTTTTTTGAAGCTCTCATGCCTGCTCCTCCGTGGAAGATGCCACCCTGTCTTCGCACCTCCTTTGACCTAGTGGTTGGCCCATCTCTCCTTCATCTGGCTCCTGATGTTGTTACTCTTCGCCCCTCCTTCTCGGGGCCGTTCTTTCTAGAGCTCTCCTCCTAGCCTCCAATAACTCTGGACAGGCCGCAATGTGCCCCTCTACTACTTGATGCAGCTCGCAGTAGGGAGCATTCCCGCGCCGGTCCCTTTGGTGCTGATTTCTTCTATGATGTTGAGGCCCTTGTCAGGCTACCGTCATCGCCTCCCTAGGAGGGGACCGGTACTGCCTCCCGACTCCCTGATGCCTCTCCGGAGGATTGAAGCGATCCCGCCTCTCGAGAGAGAACCGTCTCCTGGGTCCCATTTGATGGGGTCTCCCTGCTGGCCTCCACGACGGAATATTCATCAGGGCTTGAAATCTCCTAACGGGCCCTCGATTCTCTGGAGCCACGAACGGCCTCCTCACATCCTGCCTCCTTGGCTCATCTTGACTCCTCGGCTCTGGCCTCCTCGGCTCTGGCCTCCTCGGCTTTATTTTCTTTCCTTCCGGTGAGGTTTTGACATCCTTTCCCTTGGTCAGTATTGTAAGCTGCGCCAGGAAGCTATTGTTAGTTGTTTCTCCTTGAATGAACTTGCTCGCCCGGTCAATCAAGTCTGAAGGAGACCGGGGGATCCCTGCTCACTTCCAGCTTTAAAAGGCCTACTTGTAGGCCAAAAGTAAGCGTCAGCTGCAAGGTGAAGTTATCCACCTCCTGGATATTCAAGACTTCTTCTTGAAATTGATCAATATAACTTCTGAGAGTCTCGTTGACCTCTTGCTTATGATGGAAGAGGGTTGTTGGCCCTTTCTTCCTCTACTTTGAAGTTGTGAAGCACAGCACTGGTCCTTGACGCAAATCCTCGAAACAGTAAATGGAGCCTGACGGCAACTAATGGAACCAATCCCTCAGTTTCCCCTTGAAGGTGATAGCAAAAAACCTGCATTTGAACACGTCCGTCATGTTCTTGATGGAAACCACGTCTTCGGAGCAATGCAAGTGCTGGACAGGATCATCCTTCCCCGTATAGTAACTCAGGGCGGGCTTCCTGAACCCATCCGGGACTGGGGCCAAAAGAATCTCCTCGCAAAAGGGGCTCCCTCCTCTAGACTGGCGAGTTGGCATGTGGCGACATGCCCCTGGCTCGCCGAAGCGAGCGCTATGGGAGCTCGCCGGATTCTCGACTTCGTGGAAACGAATCCCCCACAGACTCGTCGGCGGAACATGCGACTGCACTGGTCGCTAAAGCTCTTCGCGGGAGACTTCCTTCCCAGGTCGCCTAGACGGCTCGCCATCTTCGGAAGAAGTAATGTGGCGTGGCGAGGCGAGGTCGGAGTGACCTCAACATGAAGAGCGAGCAAAGCTCGCAATGTGTCTTCCATCCTTCGGCTGAAATCCGCGAAATCAGCCATTGTCACAAACTCGCCTTCTGCTCGCGAGTAGCTGGCGTCGATCTCCTGCTCGCAATTTTGACCAATGTCGACTTTCTACAAGATTTTTCTCCTCTGGCTACGATCTACGCTCACCACACCAAAGTGTTGGAACCAGGAAAACCGGTTCACAATATGTTCTCTGCAATTGGTGTCACTCATGTCTTATCCCTGATACATTCATTCCAAATTTTATCCAGTCTCGTGTGTCCACACCTCTTGTTACGGACGCGCACGTCGACGAGACGTCGTGGAGAGTCTACACGCAGAGGAAGACGACGACGGGTCCGTCTGGAGGAGGAGAGACTGAAGACGCGCCGTCAGAATGATTATTGTTAATTGCTTTATGTTATTTCATATTTTGTTGTGTGCACTTTTCTATTAGCATCGTACTTTCGTTATCTGCACCCCGCGCCTATAAGGGTGGTATTCTACTCCTTTTTGAGGATCTTTTGGATGGATGTGTTTTAGGGTTGCTCCCTAGTTTCTCTCTCAATTCCCTTTCCCTCCTCTTTCGCTCCTCTCCTCCGCCGGTCCTCCTCGCCGGATTCCTCCCCAGGTATTGTAATAAATTCACATAAGCATTCTCATCTCGGCAAATCCCATTTTTTGCTCATGTACACAATTCACTGCCCAACACTCAGAACCATAGAGCATCGCTGGTCTAATTGCAGTACGGTAAAACATGCCTTTAAGTTTTAATGCTACTTTACGATCAAATAAGATCCCTGACGGGCCTCTCCACTCCAACCAACCTGCTTGGATTCTATGTAACACATCTTTATCAACACCTCCATCTTTTTGAACTATCGATTCAAGATATTTAAAGCACTCACTGCGGGAAATATCTTGATCACCCAACTTAATAACAAAGTCATCTGTCCTTCTTGCACTGCTAAATTTAACTAAATTTAGAATGAACTAAATTAGAAGCAAACATCAAGAATATATCTGTTTCACAATTGACTAGTGAAAATTGGTAGAGTAAAATCTTACCTCTTTGTTGCAGCATATCACTGCATGCATAAGAGGTGTTTGACCTACTCTATCAACAGCATCAACATCTGCCACCCGACCATTACCAACCAGTCGGCCAGGTGTCTACGGCTGTGGTTGGCCTGGACGGCTCGGCCCTCCACTGGGCTTGGGGACTCGGCCAATCCAACCTGTGCCTCTCCTGGTCCAAGCTCAAACAGGAGATGATTTGGCGGTACGACGCCCGCTACGCTGGCTCTTCCTCTATCGAGCGACTATGCGGCGTCCGCCAGACAACCAACCTGGACAACTGCATTGACGAGTTCGTAGCCTTGGTCACACATGTCCCCGGCTTGCCACCCGACCATTACCTGGGCTTCTTCATGCAGGGGCTATTGCCCCATATCCGCTCCCGACTCCGCACGCACCATCCCCGCAAGGTCTCAGACGCCCTTGACATGGCGCGGCTGGTGGAGGCCGACTCGCCCCCAGGGCACCTGCTTCTGCAGCCAGTCACCACCCGCCTCGTCTGCCCTGGCGGCCACCCCCTTCGACAACACCGCATCGGCAACCCCCTGGGGGAGACAGATGATGAGTAGTTTATATACTCATCTTTTAGTATAATTTTAATATGAAGTTATATAATTTATATGAATTATTTCATGAAAATTATTCCTTTTTCGATTTCATGAACTAACTTAAGCTGATTTTATGTTTTCAGGTTTTCTGGGCATTTTGAGCAAAAATTGCAAGTACACGCCCAAGGTCACGGGCGTGACCAAGGGCGTGACAGCCAAAGATGTGTTCCAGACCCGATTCCGCCACCCCGGGCTCATTCCATGAAGATTCGCCAAGTACACGCCCGAGGTCACGGGCGTGACCAAGGGCGTGACCCGGTGTCACGGCCGCGACCCGCCTCCTGCAGCCAGAACAAGTCTGCCACGTCATTTAAAGTTACACGCCCCCGGTCACGAGCGTGACCAGGGCGTGACATCCAGTACACGGGCGTGACTCATCCCGCGCCACTTCCCGCCGGACGCAGTTTTAAAGAGTGCACGCCCTAGGTCACTGATGCAGGACGCCGGGGCCCTGACCGCATCCCGTGGCATCACACCAGCTAGCGGACCACGGCCAAGCATGCCTGCCAGAAGGACTACAGTCCAAGCACCCCAACCCGTCTCCGCGCATGTTCTCAGCGCGGCGGGTTGTTGAGGCTGGGGCTCGA
Organism: Dactylorhiza incarnata; assembly: GCA_033032865.1. Lineage (NCBI taxonomy): Eukaryota > Viridiplantae > Streptophyta > Magnoliopsida > Asparagales > Orchidaceae > Dactylorhiza > Dactylorhiza incarnata. The sequence goes on along the minus strand of JAWHQI010000040.1, from coordinate 2,000,896 downwards.
ACCCCAAACTTTTTTGATGCAGGACGCCAGGGCCTCGACCGCACCCCGTTGCATCATACCAGCTAGCGGACCACGGTCAAGCACGCCTGCCAGAAGGACTGCAGTCAAGGCACCCCAACCCATCTCCGCGCCTGTTCTCAGCGCGGCGGCTCGAACCCCAGACCTCCTTGATAAGAACCACTCCTAACAGGCTTTATCACCAACTGACCTGGGACGGGGCCCCAACGTGATGTCACGGGGTGCGGTCGGGGCCCCGGCGTCCTGCATTGCACTTTTTTGATGCAGGACGTCGGGGCCCCGATATTGGAGTATTCTCTCCTACACCCGACCGCACCCCGTGGCATCACACCAGCTAGCGGACCACGGCCAAGCACGCCTGCCAGAAGCACTGCAGTCCAGGCACCCCAACGGACCACGCCTGCCAGAAGGACCTGCAGGTCAGTTGGTGATAAGGCCTGTTAGGAGTGGTTCTTATCAAGGAGGTCTGGGGATCGAGCCCCAGCCTCAACAACCCGTCGCGCCGAGAACAGGGACGGAGATGGGTTGGGGTGCCTGCACTGCAGTCCTTCTGGCAGGCGTGCTTGGTCGTGGTCCGCTAGCTGGTGTGATGCCACGGGGTGCGGTCGGGGCCCCGACGTCCTGCATCAGTCACGGGCGTGACCTAGGGCGTGACGCGCACGTAACGCCCGCATTGAAGCCAGAAGGCGCCCCCGCCGCACCAACATCGATCACGCCCTTGGTCACGGGCGTGACCAAGGGCGTGTAACCCCAATTTGAAGCTTATTTTAAAGCCAGCTCCACCAGAACTTTAAGGACGAATTTTGGAGGCTCAATCGTTCATTTCTTGCTTTGTTTTCATGTTTTAGTATTTCTTGTAGTTTTCTTTCTTTCTTGCAATTGTACTTTCAATTCAATAGTTTATAGTTTTCATTTCAATAGCTTGTAATCCTTTTCTCTTGCAATCAATAAAATAATCTTTTCTCTTTCTTATCCTATTCTCAATTTCATTATGTACTCTTTTATTTTCATCGATTCCTCCATCTCCATGAGTAGCTAAATCTCTATTAGTACTCGATCGAGATGACCCAAGGAATAATACTCGTCATGAATTAATTTAGATCTTCTTATTCTCTTCCTTGAAATGCTTAAGATTTATCCTTAATTTTATTGAAGTGAGATTATATTTTCGATATATAATTCTCATTCATATTTTCGTAATTAGTAGTCGAGAGACTCATAATTCGAATTGATCACTTAAGGATAAAGAGAGTTGATTGCAACCCTTGAGAAATGATGACATAAATCTCCCGGATTGGAGTCAAATCCAATAGAGGGGTTCACCACGTTAAAGCGAGTTTTAGGGGTTTCAATTATAGAACACGAGTTCGGTTGATCAACCTAAACTTAGATGAACGTATCCTCGAGAGAGGTGCGTTTAGAATTCAGAAACCTCCACGGTCGAAGTAAATTTCTCAAGAGAATTAGAGATCTTATTTCTTCTATTATTATTCCGCGGTGATTCGAAGATCGAGTGCTAGTATTTTAACTCATCGTTTAATCATTATTTTAATTTCCCCTTTGCAAAATCAATCAAGTTTTAATTGATAAAATAATAGAAATTTTTCCGAAGTAAGAATATTCAACTCGCACGGATTTTTATACGACATTGGTTTTCACAAACTTATACTACTCTCGATACGGTACACTTGTCGTTGTCGTTTGTGGATATAGTTTGCACCCATCAAGTTTTTGGCGCCGTTGCCGGGGATCTGAGTTGATATTTCGAAAAAAGAAATATCTATTAATTTTATCGTTCTCTTTCTTCTCACCCTTTTTTAAAAAAAAAAATTTAAAAAAATCTTAAAAGGCGCAATTTAAATTCTCGGAAAGGGAGATTTGGGCTTGTCATCCAATCACATCGTCTAGTACTGTGCGAACCATTCGCAGGGTAGATCTCGGGAAGTCCGGGACTAACTTAACCCGCTTTTGAAAAAAATTTATATCTATATATTTAAATATTATAATAATATTATAATATTTTTAATTTTTCTTTCTTCACTTCTTTATTCTTTTCGCCTCTTTTCTCTTTTATTTTCTTTTAGTTTATGACCCGAGGAAACTCTTCAATTAATCTTGAATTGTGTTTTGATCCGGAAAACGAGCGCACCTTGCGGCAACGTCTCCGATTTTGTGATCTACCAATAATTCTGACCATAACGAGGCTCCGCTACGGACCATGTCCTATTATGCGAGGCCAAATTGGGAGGGAACACAATCTAGCATTATCCGCCCGACGGTGGCGAATAATAATTTTGAAATTAAAACGAGCATCATTCAGATGGTACATCAAACAGTCGTATTCGATCGCTTACCGGATGAAGATCCAAATTTACATTTATTAATTTTTTTGGAAATTTGCAATACGTTTAAAATTAATGGTGTCACCGATGACGCCGTCCGTTTGCGTTTATTTCCTTTTTCTTTGCGGACTAAGGCCAAGCAGTAGTTGGGTTCTCTTCCTAAAGGTGTCATCACTACATGGGCCGAGATGACGGAGAAATTTTTAACGAAATATTTTCCACCAACAAAGTCCGCTAAATTACGTACGGACATTCTCTCATTTACGCAAATAGACTCGGAGTCTCTCTACGACACATGGGAGCGCTTCAAGGAACTTTTGCGGAAATGTCCTCATCATGCCCTCCCAGTGTGGCAACAAGTTCGAACATTCTACAATCGTTTGAATCTCCAATCAAAGCAAATGATTCATGCGGAAGCAGGGGGAACTCTTAATAAAAAAACCCCGAGGCCGCTCAAGGGCTTTTTGAGGAGATGGTCATGAACGCATAACAGTGGAATGTGCCACGGACACGCCCTAACAAGCCGGCCAGACTCTATGAAGTCGAGGCAACCACTAATTTAGCATTATAGGTAGAAAGATTAACTAAGCAAGTGGCTGACATGTCTGCTTCCTCCGCCACCAATTGGGTTATTAATAATAATAATAATTTCATTCAAGAGCACGTAAATTATATGGGGAACTCTTATCGTCTTCCTTATAACCCGAATAATAATATTCCGTTTAATAATTCTTATAATCCGGGTTTAAGGAATCATCCAAATTTTTCACCAAATTTTTCATGGAGCAACCCCAATAATGCTCAAAGACCGCCACAAATGAATCCTCCCAGATTCGCTCCCCCACCCCTGAAGCCCTCTGCAATAGAAGAGGTTTTCACTAAATATGTTGCCTCCAATGAGACTAATATCTGGAACCTTACCGGATCTATTAAAAATTTAGAAAACCAGATTGGACAGCCCAAGATGTTCTCCGAACGCCAGCAAGGAGCTCTATCGGGCAATACTGAGCCCAATTCACGGGAGAGCGCCAACGCAATAAGCCAATAACCCTCCGTAGCGGAAAGGAGGTAAAATCTTCAAAATTGGCTGAGCCAGAGGTAAGCGTTTCAACTTCACCTCCGCATTTAAATTCTTCAGATTTAGCTCCGCGCAATATTTAAACTACGTTTATTCCTTATCCTTCTAAATTACAAAATGAGAGCAACGAGGAGCAGTATAAAAAATTCATAAATATCCTAAAACAAATTCAAATCAACGTTCCATTCTGCGAGGCACTCTCTCAAATGCCTAAATACGCGAAATATCTCAAGGATTTGTTGTCAAATAAAAAAAGACTTGAAGATATTTCGCGTGTTTCTCTTAATGCAGAATGTTCGGCAATTGTTTTAAATAAATTGCCGGAAAAATTAAATGATGCGGGACAGTACTCCATCCCGTGTTTGTTCAGTAATTTATTAATTAAACACGACTTGGCCGATCTAGGAGCTAGCATAAATCTTATGTCGTTCGCCTTATTTAAGAAGCTTGGTTTTGGCACCTCAAGCCCAACTAATATAAGCATCCAACTAGCAGATCGGTCTGTTAAGTACCCAATCGGGGTCATTGAGAATGTGCTAGTGAAGTTTAACAAGTTTATCTTTCCGGTAGACTTTGTCATCCTCGATATCGAAGAGGACGCCGAAGTACCCCTCATACTCGGCTGACCCTTCCTAGCCACCGCTCAGGAAATTATCGATGTAAGTAACGGGAAACTTCTCCTACGAGTTGGGAATAAAGAAGTTACTTTTAATGTAAATCAATCAATGAGAAATGTGCTTCCCAACAATGATTCTTATTTTACTTTAGAATCAAATTTTGAAGAAGAATTATCGCCTTTTGCTAAAATAACTTCTCCACTTTTTGAAGCCCCGGAATTAGAAACTTTGCTTTGTTTAAAAGAAATGCCTCGACAGCTTAATGTTGAACAAATAAATCTCGATAATTTAAAATTAAAACATCTTATGATGAGCCGCCGAGTCTAGAATTAAAACAACTTCCGGATCATCTAAAATATATTTTTCTAGAAAAAGACTCAAAATTGCCCGTAATCATATCGTCCGCACTTAAAGATTCTGAAATTTCTGAATTAATTAAAATTTTAAATAATCACCGTCATGCAATTGCATGACAAATTTCGGATATCAAGGGGATTAAAACCTCATTATGCACGCATAAAATAAATCTAGAAAATAATTCTCGCGGCACTATTCAGCCTCAACGCCGCCTCAATCCCAATATGAAGGACGTCGTTAAGGCCGAAATTATAAAATTATTTGGCGCGGGGATTATTTACCCAATTCCTGATAGCACTTGGGTTAGTCCGGTGCAAGTCGTGCCTAAAAAGGGCGGAATAACGGTAGTCACTAACAAAAATAATGAGTTGATTCCAACCCGGACTGTTACGGGTTGGCGGGTATGCATCGATTATATAAAATTAAATGATGTTACCCGCAAGGATCACTTTCCGTTGCCCTTCATTGACCAAATCTTAGAACGTTTCTCCGGTCACTCACACTACTGTTTTCTCGATGGTCTTTCGGGATATTATCAAATCCCAATTGCGCCCGAAGACCAAGAGAAAACCACTTTCACTTGTCCTTTCGGCACCTTCGCATATCGAAGAATGTCGTTTGGACTTTGCAACACGCCGGCTACATTTCAAAGATGTATGCTGGCAATTTTTAATGAATTAGTAGAAGCGTCATGGAAGTATTCGTGGATGATTTTTCAGTCTTTAGCGATACCTTTACTAATTGTCTAAACAATCTTGATCGTGTTCTTCAACGCTGCGAAGACACGAATTTGGCACTCAACTGGGAGAAGTGTCACTTTATGGTCCAAGAGGATTTAGTCCTCGGATATAAAATCTCGAGTAGAGGGATCGAGGTCGATAGGGCTAAGATCGAGGTCATAGAAAAACTTCCCCCTCCAACCAATAATAAATCTATTATAAGTTTTCTAGGACATGCGGGTTTCTATAGGCGGATTATTAAAGACTTTTCAAAAATTACAAAACCGCTAACGCAATTATTAGAAAAAGAATTCGCGTTTAATTTTGATGAAGAGTGTTTAAAAGCGTTTAATAAAATTAAAAACGAATTTATCAATTCTCCAATTTTAATCGCGCCAAATTGATCTCTTCCGTTCGAAATTATGTGCGATGCAAGCGATTTTGTTGTATGTGCAGTTTTAGGCCAACGGATGAATAAATATTTTCACCCGATTTATTACGCAAGCAAAACGCTAACATCCACACAAGCAAATTATACAACAACGAAAAAAGAATTTTTGGCTATAATTTTGCGTTTGATAAATTTCGATCATATATAACGCTTTCGAAGGTTATTGTCTTTACAGATCACTCCGCTCTCCGGTATTTATTAAATAAAGGAGAGGCAAATCCCCAACTGCTAAGGTGGATCCTCCTGCAAGAATTTAACTTGGAGATCCAGGACAAAAGGGGAGCGGAGAATGTAGTGGTCGACCACCTCTCACGGTTGGAGAATCCGGCTACAGGAGCACTAGTGGAGGCCGAAATTGATGATAAATTCCCTGAAGAGCGCCTCCTCGCCATCGAAAAGGTAACGACTTCTTTCACCCCTTGGTACGCGGATTTTGCCAACTACATAGTGGCCCGGGTCCTACCGAAAATTTTTTCAAGTCAACAAAAGAAGAAATTTTTTCGGACTTGAAAAATTATTTTTGGGAAGACCCCTTTTTATTCCGTGTCTGCACAGACCAAGTCGTAAGAAGGTATATTTCGGGCGAGTAAGGCGTCAAAATTTTGCGGCACTGCCACGAAGGACCAACCGTGGTCACTATCAAGCAAACCGGACCGCAAGAAAGGTGCTAGAGGAGAGCTTCTACTGGCCGACCTTATTCAAAGATGCTCACACTTTTGTAAGTAATTGTGATCGGTGTCAACGGTCAGGTAACATTTCTAATCGGGACGAAATGCCCCAAAATATATTTTTAGAGTGCGAAACTTTCGATTTATGGGGGATTGATTTCATAGGTCCTTTACCTTCGTCATTTAAAAATAAATATATTATTGTTGCGGTCGATTACGTGTCAATGTGGGCAGAAGCATAAGCCCTTCCCACCAATGACGCGAGAGTCATCGTAAAATTTCTAAAAAAATTATTTTCACGATTTGGCACACCCCGAGCAATAATTAGTGATAGTACACATTTCTGTAACAACCAACTTTCTAAAATTTTAGCAAAGTATGGAGTTACACACAAGCTTTCTACCGCCTATCACGTACAAGCAAATGACCAAGTGGAGGTAGTTGTTACGGGCCGCACGCCCGCTTATCTAGTATGATTATCTTTAGTATGTTTATGTTATAATTATGAAAGTAGGCCTCGAGCACCGGGCTTAGATATTAGGAGTTATCATTATCTTTTGTCAATGTGTTGTCTTTATGAAGGGTCTCGAGCTCCATGTCTAGTATTAGGTGGCATCATGATTGCCTTGTCTTTTTATATGTGTTGTAGCCTATATAAAGGCATTGAAAGTGTTGTATGAGGCAAGCAAGAAGAAATCTATTTTCCCGTCTTTGAGTGTGAGGTCTTGGAAGCTCTCTCCCCTCCAACGAGCAAGCCCCGCTTAGGCAACCGCGGTCATGGCTCCATAGTATCTCCGCCATCATTCTCTCCACTCCGGCCACCTCCGACGTAGGATCATAACAACTTGGTATCAGAGCTTCTCCTTCCTCGGCACGACGCTTCCGCGGCTCATCATACACCTGCGGCCTCATCCTTCCCGCCGCTGTTCCGCCTACGAACAGCGGGCTGCTTGCTGTGTTTTCCCCATCGTCCACAAGCCCGACGCACCAAGCGGGCATCGATACCTCATCCAGCCTCACCGCGGCTGCCTCCAAGCTTTCATCGACGCCCGAGACAGCCCTGTCCTCGCCGCGTTCAGCCGACCTCCCTCACAGCAGTAACGTCGCTATTCTCGCCGCTGTTCCAGTCACACCAGTCCTCCAAGCTTTCATCGACGCCCGCAGCAGCCCTGTCCTCGCCGCCTGCCGCAACCCTCCTCGCCGCGTGCAATCACCCTGTCCTCGCCGCGTGCAGCAGCCCTCGCCGCGTGCAACAGCCTCGCCGACCTAATTATTATATTATTCCTCACACTCAACAGGCCCACCATTATTATTCGCGTGCAACAGCCCTCGTCGACCTCATTATTCTCGTGAACCCCGCCTTTATTATTATTTATATCCTTCCCTCCTACGTTTTTCCACACAAACCGCCGGCCAACCTCTTCATTTCCTAGTTTTAAATTTCGTGGACCCCACCATCACCCTCATTCTTCTCCATTACTATTATTCCTTCTCATTTCAATACCTACGCTGCTTCATTAATTAACTCTAGCCGCACACCCAACTAGCCCTAGTATATTCCACTATTCACCGGCGCATTCTTAATTGTAAATATTGGGCTCAAGCGCGGCACCCATGGCCACTCCCAACCATCCGACTCGGCGCAATCCCAACGCCCTGTCACCCGCTCTTCTTCCCGCTCCTCTTCTCGCACTATGGGTGACTCCTCTGACCAACTAAGTCAGATTATGACCATGCTGCAGGCCGTCATGGCACAACAGGCCGCGCAAAATGCACTCACGGAACGCCAGCAGGAGGCCATTACTACGCTCTCCAAGCGCATGGATGATCTTGCTACCGCCCCCGTACACGATCGTACAAGCAGCAGCCAGGCACCGCCACTTCCCCGCCAAGCCCCGCCACTGACCGCCCACAAGCCACCGCTGCCATTTCCCGCGCACCCAGTCGCTGCGATGGAACCACGCTACTCCCGTTTAGAATTTCCCACCTATGACGGGAAAGGTGATCCCTTGTGCTGGCTCACGAAATGTGAGCAATTCTTCGGCCACCAACAAACTCCGGCAGCAGACCGAATCCATCTAGCATCTTTCCATCTGCTCGACTCCGTTGTTTTGTGGGCCTCTCGACTTCTCACCGATCGACCGAATTTGTTATGGGACGACTTCAAAAGGCTATGCAACTTGCGTTTTGGACCTCCTATCCGCAGCAACCCCCTCGGAGAACTCGCATCTCTACGGCAAGCGGGGTCAGTAGACGAGTACCTGGAACAACTTCAGCTTCTCTTGGCGCATGTTCCCCTTTCCCCGGATATGCAAGTCAACCTTTTTACTGCGGGACTTCGCGAGCGCCTGCGACTGGATGTTGAGTTTGAGGCCCCGCCAGACTTAGTGACTGCTATGAGTCAGGCCCGGCTCTGCGATCGTCGCCTCCAGCTAGCACCGACGGCCTACCCTCCTGCCACCAACATCGTTCAACAAGGTCGTATCGAGGGCCCTCCAGCCCCTCTGGTCCGCCGATTAGCCCGGGCGGAGATGCTGCAACGACGTGCCCAGGGATTATGTTTTAATTGCGATGAGTAGTACACTCGCGGCCACAGGTGCAACCGGCTCTTCTATCTACACGTCGAAGACTCTGACGACGAGGGCATCGGATGAAGCTTGAGGACAAGCTCTTTTTGAAGGAAGGGTGAGATGTTACGGGCCGCACGACCGCTTATCTAGTATGATTATCTTTAGTATGTTTATGTTATAATTATGAAAGTAGGCCTCGAGCACCGGGCTTAGATATTAGGAGTTATCATTATCTTTTGTCAATGTGTTGTCTTTATGAAGGGTCTCGAGCTCCGTGTCTAGTATTAGGTGCCATCATGATTGTCTTGTCTTTTTATATGTGTTGTAGCCTATATAAAGGCATTGAAAGTGTTGTATGAGGCAAGCAAGAAGAAATCTATTTTCCCGTCTTTGAGTGTGAGGTCTTGGAAGCTCTCTCCTCCAACGAGCAAGCCCCGCTTAGGCAGCCGCGGTCATGGCTCCATAGTATCTCCGCCATCATTCTCTCCACTCCGGCCACCTCCGACGTAGGACCATAACAGTAGTGAGTCGTGAATTAAAAAGAATATTAGAAAAAACTGTGTCCGTTAATAGGGATGATTGGTCGCTAAAATTAGACGACGCACTATGGGCTTATCGGACAGCGTATAAAACCGCCATCGGATGTACACCGTACCGATTAGTGTATGGAAAAGCTTTTCATTTACTGGTAGAATTAGAACATCGTGCTTTTTGGGCGCTAAATTTTTTAAATTTGGATTTAAACTTAGCCTCCGAACATAGAAAATTTCAACTAAATGAATTAGACGAATGACGTGCAAACGCCTATGAAAACAATAAATTTTATAAGGAGCGCACTAAGTTTTATCATGATAAAAAAATTAAAAATCCAAAAACTTTTTCACCGGGAGATTTAGTCCTTTATAATTCTAGACTTAAACTTTTTCCGGGCAAATTAAAATCCCGATGGTCCGGTCCCTTCAAAGTAAAAGAAGTTTGGTCATATGAGACCGTGCTAATAGAGCACCCGGAAAAAGGCTCTTTCAAGGTCAACGAACATCATTTAAAATTATATCACCCCGGCGATGCAACGTCCAAAGACATAAAAACAATTCACTTCCAAAATATTTAAGAAAATCGCCACTTAATCAAGCTACGAGACGGTAAACAAAGCGCTTTTGGGAGGCACCCCAACGTTATTTTTTTTCTTGCTTTTGTTTTGTTTGTTTAACTTATTTTGCAGGTTTTTGTTCCGGCAACCCAATCTACCAACCAGGGAAGTCCTCTTCTCCCCTCCTCTCATCACTATTTTGACTTTTTAATTTCACTTACCATATTTTTCTTATTATCTTGATGATACTTCATACTTAGTTTTAAACATTGGGGACAATGTTTAACTTTAAGTATTGGGGTGTAGTGTAGTTTTCTAGACTCTTCAATTTATAAAAAGAAATAAATTTTTTTTCAAAAATTATTATAAAAATCTAATTTCTTAAAAAGGGAGGTTTGGGCTTGTCATCACATCGCATCTCCTAGTACCTTGCGAACCCTTCATCGGGTAGACCTCGGGAAGTTTAAGAATAAAATATATATATATCCTCATTACTTCGTGTTTTTGTTATCCCTCTAGAAATCTAGTTTGAGAAGTAAATATAAGCATTTTTACTTTTTTTTAAGCTAGCTAAACGTTTTGTTTTATCAGAATTTGTTAGATTTAAATTTAAATTAATTTAGTTTTAAGAAACACCTTATGTTTTTAATTCAATTAGAGATCTTATTTAGCACAACTTCTGTTTTTGATTTTAAATGGCTCCACTTTGTAGTAAATTAGCTAAACAATCTTGGATTTTTATTATATTCTCTTCAAACTTTTAAGATCTTAGGAAACTTCATTCCACTAAAAAGTTACTATCAAAATAGTTAATTGAAAAACTAGAAATATTTCTTTATCCCCCACCCTTTGTTGGCAAATAAAATAAAAGATCATATGTCATGGGAATAAGAGGATAAAATTCATTATCCCCTAAATATATGCACCCGAAATTATTTAAAAGACTATATGTCATTAAGTAAGAGGATAAAATTCATTACTTCTAAACATATACATTTTGGGTTTTTGATAAAAGATAAATTTTAAAAGATTATATGACATGGAAAATAAGAGAATAAAATTCATTATTTTCCTAAACATATACAAATTCTTATTCAAATAAAGGGAGAGGATAAAATTCATCACCTCTACTTTAGTATCTCTTCATTTTGCCAGTTTGACTTAAAACTCATCCTTAGCCAATTTCATTGGTTCTAGTTCTAAATTAGATTATTAAGAGAGCAGTATTTTGGTAGGTGTCTTTTCCTTAAGCTTCTTTTTTTTAGAGTTTCCATAATTTCAATCTAATTTTGTATGATTATTTCTACAATTTCGTTTGCTAAATAGTTATTTTGAGAAGTCTTCTAGCTAAGCATATCTCTCTTCTAGAATTAACACCATAATTTGAGACTTAATTCTTGAATTTCTAGAATTTGTCTTTAACTTACTCTTGATTTAATGAAATTTTAGTCAGTTAGAAATAGTGTCAATATCTTGTTGTTTATCTCTCATTCTTTTGCTCTGGAATAGCAAAAGCTCAAGTATGAGGGTGTTTGATGAGTAGTTTATATACTCATCTTTTAGTATAATTTTAATATATTTTTAATATTAAATTATATAATTTATATGAATTATTTCATGAAAATTATTCTTTTTTTATTTCATGAACTAACTTAAGCTAATTTTATGTTTTTAGGTTTTCTTGGCATTTTGAGCAAAAATTGCAAGTACACGTCCAAGGTCACGTGTGTGACCAAGGGCGTGCCAACCAAAGATGTGTTTCAGACCCAATTCCGCCACCCCGGGCTTATTCCGTGAAGATTCGTCAAGTACACGCCCCAGGTCACGAGCGTGACCAAGGGCGTGACCCGGTGTCACGACCGCGACCCGCCTCCTGCAGCAGAACAAGCCTGCCAAGTCATTTAAAGTTACAAGCCCCCGGTCACGGGCGTGACCAGGGGCGTGACATCCAGTACATGGGCATGACTCATCCCACACCACTTCCTGCCGAAAGATTCCCGTCGGACGCAGTTTTAAAGAGTACACGCCCTAGGTCACCGGCGTGACCTAGGGCGTGACGCGCACGTAACGCACGCATTGAAGCCAGAGGCGCCCCTCCGCACCAGCATCGATCACGCCCCTTACACGCCCTTGGTCACGGGCGTGACCAAGGGCGTGTAACCCCAATTTGAAGCCAATTTAAAGCCAGCTCCACCATAACTTTAAGGACGAATTTTGGAGGCTCAACCCTTCATTTCTTGCTTTATTTTCATGTTTTAATATTTCTTGTAGTTCTCTTTCATTCTTGCAATTGTACTTTCAATTCAATAGTTTATAGTTTTCATTTTAATAGCTTGTAATCCTTTTCTTTTGCAATCGATAAAATAATCTTTTCTCCTTCTTATCCTATTCTCAATTTCATTATGTACTCTTTTATTTTCATTGATTCCTCCATCTTCATGAGTAGTTAAATCTCTATTAGTACTCGATCGAGATGACCCAATGAATAATACTCGTCATGAATTAATTTAGATTTTCTTATTCTCTTACTTGAAATGCTTAAGATTTATCCTTAATTTTATTGAAGTGAGATTATATTTTCGATATATAATTCTCATTCATATTTTCGTAATTTAGTAGTCGAGAGACTCATAATTCGAATTGATCACTTAAGGATAAAGAGAGTTGATTGCAACCCTTGAGAAAGGATGACATAAATCTCCCGAATTAGAGTCAAATCCAATAGAGGGGTTCACCACGTTAAAGCGAGTTTTAGGGGTTTCGATTATAGAACGAGAGTTCGGTTGATCAACCTAAACTCAACTGAACGTATCCTCGAGAGAGGTGCGTTTAGAATTCGGGAACCTCCACGGTCGAAGTAAATTTCTCAAGAGAATTAGAGTTCTTATTTCTTCTATTATTATTTCGCGGTGATTCGAAGATCGAGTGCTAGTATTTTAACTCATCGTTTAATTATTATTTTAATTTTCCCTTTGCAAAATCAATCCAAGTTTTAATTGATAAAATAATAGAGATTTTTCCAAAATAAGAATATTCAACTCGCCCGGATTTTTATACGAACTTGGTTTTCACAAACCTATACTACTCTCGATACAGTACACTTGCCGTTGTCGTTTGCGAATATAGTTTGCACCCATCAACAGACCTGGCCGGCAGGTGGTTCCCCAACGTATCTCCAATAGTACCTACAACGAATGTCGTAGCAAGTGCATATGCTTCTGGTGCCACCAGCCGTACTCTCCTACGCATGTGTGCTCCATCAAGGAGTTCCACGCCATCATCGACAACTTCGACCCGAAGGTCACCTTGGAGGACTTCGAGACCCTCGAGCTATCCGAAGGTGACGGAACGGTGGACACCGCCTCGCCAACTTTTCACCACTTGGAGCTGACCTGTTTCTCGGTGGGCGGCATTTCGGGACCTCAAACCATGAAGCTGGCAGGCACGTTGCATGATCGTTCCATTGTGGTCATGGTGAACAGTGGTGCGAGCCACAACTTCCTCTCGACCCAATTGGCGCACCAGCTTCACCTTTCCTTGGTTCCCACTCCTGACTTTGCAGTCTGTCTGGGCGATGGGCGTCGTCGACCGACCCACGGGTGTTGCACCACTCTCTCCCTAACGGTGGGGTCCTACCCGGTGGCCATAGACTTCTACGCCTTCTGCCTCGGCGGTATTGACGCCATTCTGGGAGTGGCTTGGATCCGCATGCTGGGCGAAGTGCGGTTCAACTGGGAGAGTATGACTATGCAGTTCCTCCAGAAGGGCCAGACGTGCCGCCTGGTGGTCGACTTTGCTCTGCTTCGCTCCCCGGTCTCCGCCCATGCAATTCAACGGACTGCCGACGTCGACTTTTCCACATGGCTTTGGCCGCTCACTGCTCTGGCACTGCCACCTCCTTCACACCCGGCCGAGATTCAGGCATTACTTACCGAGTTCGACGACATCTTTGAGGACCGATCGGCCTCCCTCCGGCTCGCCCGACGGATCACGCCATTCCTCTCCAGCACGGTGGTGCGGCGGTGTCGGTACGCCCTTACCGCTACGGCCATGTGCAGAAGGATAAGATCGAGCGCCTAGTGCGTGAGATGTTGATGGGGGGCTCATCCGCCCCAGTGCGAGCCCCTTCTCCAGCCCGGTCCTCCTGGTCCGGAAGAAGGACGGTAGCTGGTGGTTTTGCGTGGACTACGGGGAGCTCAACAAGGCCACCATTTCGGACAGGTACCCGATCCCAGTTATTCAGGAGCTTCTGGATGAGCTCCACGGCGCCAGATTCTTTACCAATCTGGACCTCCGAGCAAGCTATCACCAGATCCGGTACGGCCCGAGGACATCGCCAAGACCGTCTTCCGGACGAACGATGGCCACTATGAGTTCTTGGTCATGCCCTTCAGCCTGACCAACGAACCAGCCACCTTCCAGGCGACGATGAACGACATTTTCCGAGCGGTACTTCGTCGACACGTCCTAGTTTTTTTTCTGAAGAAATTTTGGTATACAATTCTTCCAGGCAGGATCACCTTCAGCACGTCGCCTCACTCTGACTACCATCCGGCGCCATCCCCTCAAGCTCCACCCGAAGAAATGTTCCTTTGGGGAGTCAAACGTGAGCTACCTTGGCCACACCATCTCATTCAGGGGGTCGCCATGGATGAGGAGAAGATTGTGGCGGTCCTCCATTGGCCGACTCCTATATCCATGCGAGACATCCGGAGATTCCTCGGCTTGACGGGATATTATCGCAGCTTCATCCAAGGGTACGGAGCTCTAGCTCGACCACTCACACAGCTCCTGAAGAAGTCGGAGGAGGGTCCTTTTCAGTTGACGGCCGCGGCCGCTGCCGCCTTTGTCGCCCTAGTCCGCGGGCCGGTGCTGGCCATGCCTGACTTCTCTCTGCCGTTCTTAATGGAGTGTGTCGCATCGGGCTCCGGAGTGGGAGTCGTCCTTATGCAAGTCGGACAGACGATAGCCTATTTCAGTCGTGCTTTCTCCAGCACCGTCCGCAGCCGCTCCGCAAATGAGAACAAGCTCATGGGCCTCGTTCTCGCCATTCAGCATTGGCGCCCATATCTGCTGGGCCGCACCTTCGTGGTCCGCACCGACCACCACAGCCTCCGCTACCTCCTCCAACAGAAGATCGCAACGCCCGCCCAGCAGTTGGGGGTGGCCAAACTCCTGGGCTATGATTTCACCATCGAGTTCCACCCGGGAAGGGCGAACCAAGCAGCCGATGCCCTCTCTCGTCAGAGCCAGTCGCCAGAACTCACGGCTATTTAACGGACGGTGTGGGAAGACGCAGCGAACATCCAACACGAGGTTGAGGCCGACCCCGTTTTATCCGGGATTCGAACGACACTCATTGCGGACGCCACCGCCCATCCACCATACTCGCTTGTAGGGTGTCGCCTGTTCTTCAAGGGCCGCCTTGCTCTAGCGCCATCGTCACCGAGCATTCTCCGCCTCCTCGCTGAGTTTCACGCATGGCCCTTCGGAGGGCACGCCAGGGCCTTCCGTACCTACCGTCGTTTAGCGGCCTCTCTCTGCTGGCCCCACATGTTCCGACAGGTCAACGCATTCGTGGACGCCTTTCTGGTCTGTCAGAAGGCCAAGTACGAGGCAGCGTTTCCTTCAGCCTCTTCCCATTCCGGATTGCGTTTGGGAGGACGTGGCGATGGACATAATTACTCGGTTACCGCGTTCCCATGGATTCGACTGCATCTTGGTCATGGTGACAGACTGTCCAAATACGGTCATTTTATTCCCCTTCGTCACCCCTCACCGCTGTCACAGTCGCGGACAGCTTCATCAACGGTGGTGTGCGCCTTCATGGGTTTCCTCGGTCGATCGTGAGCGATCGTGAGCGATCGTGACCCGCTTTTCTTGAGCACCTTCTGGACCACACTTTTCCGGCTACAGGGCACTCGCCTCCGCATGAGCACTGTTTATCACCCGCAGACGGATTGCCAGTCTGAGGTCCTCCACCGCTGTTTGGAGATGTACCTTCATTGTTTTGTGGGGGCCAGCCCCGCGGATGGGTCACGTGGCTCTGTTAGGCCGAGTACTCCTACAACACCGTCTACCACCACGCAGCAGGTACCACCCCGTTCGAGGCTGTCTATGGTCGGCCGCCGCGCACCATTCTCCGCCATCTGTCGGGTGCCAGGTCGAGAGTTTGGCCACCGCCCTACAGGACCGTAACACCATCCTGGACCACCTGAAGCATCACCTCTTACGGGCCCAACAGATGTCTTCCATTGCAAACAGGAAGCGGCGCGACCTCTCCTTTCAGGTGGGGGGGAAGGTGTTCATCAAATTGCACCCCTACCGCCAGCTTTCCGTGGCCCGCAGGCCCTTTCCGAAGCTAGCTACCCATGTTTTCGCCCATTTGAAATACTGACACGTATCGGTGCAGTCACCTACCGCCCCCGCCGAGAGCCGCATACACCTGGTCTTCCACGTTTCTCAGCTACGACGTGTGGTGGGCAACCACACCCCCACGGATCACATTCCGGCCGACGTCGATCTTGCCGGCGAGGCACCATATTACCCAACCAAGATACTCAACCGCCGTTGCCTTCTGCCGGGAGACCCCACCTCGGAGGAAATTTTGGTCGCCTGGGCTAACCAACCAGACTCAGATGCTACATGGCTCCCTCAGGATGACTTCCGCCGCCAGTTCGCTGACTACTGCCTTGAGGACAAGGCACATTTTCCAGAAGGTAGTATTGTTACGGACGCGCACGTCGACGAGACGCCGTGGCAGGTCTACACACGGAGGAAGACAACGACGGGTCCGTCTGGAGGAGGAGAGACTGAAAACGCGCCGTCAGGATGATTATTGTTAATTGCTTTATGTTATTTCATATTATGTTGTCTGAGTTTTTCTATTAGCATTGTACTTTCGCTATCCACACTCGCGCCTATAAGGGGTGGTGTTGTACTCCTTTTTGGGGATCTTTTGGATGAATATATTTTAGGGTTGCTCCTCAGTTTCTCTCTCAATCCCCTTTCCCTCCTCTTTCTCTCCTCTCCTCCGCTGGCCCTCCTCGCAAGATTCCTCCCCGGGTATCGTAATACATCCACCTAAACATTCTCATCTCCGCAACTCCCATTTTTTGCTCATGGACACAATTCACTGCCCAACACTCAGAACCATAAAGCATCACTGGTCTAATTGCAGTACGGTAAAACATGTCTTTAAGTTTAATGGTATTTTACGATCAAATAAGATCCCTGACGCGTCTCTCCACTTCAACCAGCCTGCTTGGATTCTATGTAACACATCTTTATCAACACCTCCAATCTTTTTGAACTATCGATCCATGATATTTAAAGCACTCACTATGGGAAATATCTTGATCACCCAACTTAATAACCAAGTCATCCGACCTTCTTGCATTGCTAAATTTAACTAAATTAAAGAATGAACTAAATTAGAAGCAGACATCAAGAATATACCTGTTTCACAACCGACTAGTGAAAATTGTTGAGTAAAATCTTACCTCTTTGTTGCAGCATATCACTGCAAGCATAAGAGGTGTTTGGCCTACTCTATCAACAGGATCAACATCTGCTCCTTCCTCAATCAGCAACTCGCACAGCTCCAAGTGGCCTGTACTCGCAGCACGATGTAGAGGAGTGCAACCAAACTACATATATCGTAACTCCGATATTCAATGATATATTATGAATAAAAAAAATTACAAATTTTCGCAAATGCGAGGAGCACCTTATCCTTTTTATTAATTTCTGCACCTCGAGATATCAGAATTTCAGCTATCTTGATCAAACCCTTACTGGCAGCATAATGAAGGGCAGCGCGCCCGCCTTCATTGGTCAAATCGACATCAGCTCCTGTTTTTATTTAGTATGTGACTACTGTAATTGATGTAAGGGCAAATCATGTAGTAAACTGTTATGGGAGGAAAAATTGCAGTAGATGATGAACTGAATGGAGATGTCCAATGAATATATAACGCGGAGTTGTTTAGATCAAGAAAATAAACATGGTATTCACCAGACTACACAGTCAGGTAAAAAAACAGTATGATGCAAGACATGATGGCATGCCCGATACATGATTTAATCATTACTATGCTTAAGAACCTGTTTTGCTCAGCTTTTTTGGAGCTGCAAGCCAAAGCCATCCATTTCGTAGAAGTTGTTCCAAACATTTGAAATTTGGTATGTTGTGGGAATATAGATTTTTCTAAAATAGCGGTCCACCCCTCTTTTCTCACCAAGGAGTAGTACACACGTTAAGCAGTGGGAAAAACTCCAATGTAGTACCAGTTGTCAGCGACTCCTTTCCAAACATAAAACTATAGGAATAAAGATTTACGATAAATTCTTTATGTAGTTATTAATTACAGTAATTTAATAATATCACATGTTCACGTTATTAATAATTATTAAATGTTAATATTACATTATGCTAATAATCATTTACGTTAATAATATTATGGGTAAACTAAGTACCTTTAGCACCCCTAGAATTCATTTAAAAGACTTATGGATACTCTGTAATTTTCAAATGAACATTTGGAACCTTTAATTTTTCAACTTTTACTGAAATGAGAATATTTTTTATTTCAAAATTAAAAAAAAATCAATTTCAAATTATTTTAGTAAAAAATGTTGTTTACCACTCGTTACATCGCTCCAAGTTACTAAACTTAATAAAACAATAAAGGGTAACCCGGTGCACAAAGCATCCCCGCGCAGTGAGGGTCCAGGAAAGGGTCCCACCACAAGGGTGAAATGTAGGCAAAAACCCTGCATTTTTGCAGGAGGCTGCATCCAGGACTCGAACATTTGACCTCAAGGTCACACAGATTAAAACAATACATTAAAAAATTTATAATTTATGTTATTTTAATCAGACATTCATTTTTAATTTTAAAAATAACTTAAAATTTATTTGTTTTGAGGTGATTTACTGATTTAGGGTTGAACCGATTTTAAGAAAAAAAAGAACTAAGTTAAGTTTTTAAAATTTACATGGTTTAAGGAGGGGGTAAAAATGAAAATTAATATTTCATAGATATAAATTATCCTCATTCAAGGGGTGTCACGCTTACTTTATGATAATATTATTAATGTTATCAATCATTAATTTTAATAATTCTTAACGTTTGTTGAATTTGTGACCCGCGATCAGGCTTCACTAAGAATGTTTGGAAATGGATGGCCCGATCCAAATCCAATGAATCTGATACGAACGTTGAAGAAAGAGAGCGAGAGAGATCTAGAGAAGGAGAGATTGAGGTTAGGGTTGAGAGCGAAGAAGAGAATACCTAAATATTGATCTTGATACCAATCCAAGAGAGTCCCGGGGTTATAAATACCCCGGGACTAGAGGGGGCCGTCCGACTCCCTCAGTAGGTGTTGAACCGTGTGGTTCAGCCCCGCAGGCCTCCTTTTAGTGATTGGGGGCTGAACCGGATGGTTTAGCCGTTGCTCCTTGTGGCCACCTTTGGTCGTCGAGCATATTGATGTCCCGTGAACAGCAACGCGTTCGGGAGCATAACATTCCCCTCACCATCAAGCATCAACTTGTCCTCAAGGTGGGAGTCTGGAAACAATTCGCGGAACTCTAGCTGATCAACCCAGGTATTGTGTGCAGCTGTCAAGTTCTTCCATTTAACCAGGATCTCAGGGTGGTATTCAGTGTCACGCTTCTTCCACTTGGTCAGCAATATTTCCTCCGGCAAGGGCCGCAGTTCCCCCTTTGTCGTAGCTTCAGGTAATATAGGGCTCGCCTGAACTGCGCCGCCAATCTTCTTTTTGAGTAGGGATACATTAAAGGTCGGGTGTATACGGGAGCCTTCCAGAAACGCAGGTATAGGCCACCGGTTTTACCCGCTGAGTAATGCGGAACGGCCCGTAGTACCGTGGTGCCAATTTCTGATTCGCCCTGCGGGAGACGGAGAGCTGCTGGTAAGGTTGGAATTTGAGGAGGACCTCGTCTCCAACCGCAAATTCCCACTCTGTTCGATGTCTGTCTGCCTGTGCTTTCATCATATCCTGAGCATCTCTGAGGTTGTCACGCAGGAGGGCCAACGTGCGATCCCGGTCGCGCAATGTGCGGTCGACCGTTGGAAGAGATGTGTTGCCTGGATCATAAGAACCCAAGGATGGCGGAGGGCGGTCATAGACGACCTCAAACGGGGTAAGCTTGCTGGTTGTATGATAAGAGGTGTTGTAGCAGTACTCCGCCCAATGTAACCAGCGGGTCCAAGTATGTGGCTCGTCCATCACGAAGCATCGTAGGTATGTCTCCACACCCCGATTGAGAACCTACGTCTGGTCGTTCGTCTGGGGATGGTTGGCCGAGATCAGGCGCAACTGCGTACCTTGTAGCCGAAAAAGCTCCCGCCAGAAGTTGCTCACGAACACCAGATCGCGGTCCGAAATGATAGATCGGGGCACGCCATGAAGCCGAACGATCTCTCGAACAAAAAGATCGGCTACGGATTCCCTGGTGTAGGGGTGGACCATAGCGAGGAAGTGCCCGTACTTCGAGAGTTTGTCGACCACGACCAAAATGACTGACTTGCCCTGAGATTTGGGTAGACCGTCTATGAAGTCCATAGAGATCGTGTCCCAGATATGGTGCGGAATTTACAGCGGAGTAAGCAAGCCCGTTGGGCAAGTCGTTTCATATTTCTGTCGTTTGCATACCTCACACTGTTGCACAAACTGCTAAACGTCACAACGTAAGCCTTTCCAAAAGACATTCGCCCACGGCCGTTGGAGAGCCCGGAGCATGCCGGCGTGGCCCCCCGTCGGAGAAGAATGGAACTCATGCATCATAACTGTCCTCCAGGCTGAGGTAAGTGGAATGACTACTCGGCCCTGGTAATAAAGGTGCCCTCCCTGTAACTGGTACCCTGGTGTGGTCGTTTGCCCCTGTCGTGGTGCATCCATGATGATCCAGAGCTCGGGATCCTGTTACATCTTCGTACTGGGTCAACACGGGTCGCATCAGCTCCGGTACCTCTGATGGAATATGAGTGGAAGATGCTAGTACCATGATCATTGCCATTAAGCTTCCCTGTTCGCTAAGACATCCCAAACTCCTGAGAGAGATCTCCTTCAACGGAGATGATTTGAGATCGTGAAGGCAGTAATCCTTCCTAAGCTATGTGAACTCCATGGTCATCTGGTCCCAGTCGAAGGTGACTACTGGACTCCTAGTACCATATCAGATCCCCGGATGGGCAGAAGGTAAACGTCGGTGCGGCAAGTGTACCCCTGTATCCGCAGTTCTACTCCCCTCATCACTCCTTCACACCTCAGTTTGCTCAAATCTGTTACCATGACCTAAAAAGCGGCGCCACGATCTACTGTGTGTCCCATCTTCATTGTCACGGTTGGGTTGATGAAGTTATGGGTGCTCCCACTATCGATCAGAATTGTAACTCGCTCCTGGTTACTTTCCCCGCTATGCGCATAGTGAGGGGGGTCGTACACCCCTCCATTGCATGTAAGGACGCCCTGAATTCTGTCAGAACCAAATCCTCCTCTAGTTCCACCTCGGTAGTTTCTTCTTCCTCTTCCTCTTCCTCTTCCTCCTCTCTCAGCATGAAAACCAGGAACTTCTGGCACTTGTGCCCCGGACCATACTTCTCATCACAATTGAAGCACAGCCCTTTTACCTTCCTCGCCTAAAGCTCAGGCCATGTCAGCCTCATCACCGTCGGTCGTCCAGGTGCCAGATGGTCTCTCCTCGCGGGTGTCGGGGCTACCGTAGCTCACACGGTAGTGCGGTTCCTCTGCCTGTTGAATCATTCCTCTTGGATCTGTGCCAAGTTGATGGCGTGACTCAGGCTTCGGGGCATGTATGCATGGACTTCATCACGCAGATGATCCTTCAGCCCGGAGATGAAGCAGCTCAGTAGTGTCTTCTCTTCTCATCATACCCGGTTTGCCAGCCTCTCAAACTCCGTACGGTACTCCGTTACCGTCCCCTTCTGCCGTAATTTTTGAAGAAGAGCCTCAAAGTCTTCATACTCCAACAGACCAAAGCGGGCGGTGAATCCCTCAGTAAACTCGGTGCAGGGTGCGTAGCCTCGGCCCCTCAAGAACCACTGTGTCCACTGGTATGCATCGTCCTCGAGATGGAAGGGAGCGAGTTGTAACGACTGCTCATCGGGAATCTCCTGATAAGTGTACAATAGTTCGGCCTTCTGTACCCATTCCAAGGCATCTCCGCCCTTGAACTTTGGAAAATTCAGGCGTGTGCGCTTATGTGGCATGTACGCCCTCGGGTTCACCTGTCCGTACCCACCCTGCTCCTGTCCACCTCCTACTAGTCTACGATGCTCTGTGGGATGGTTCGGTAGTCCCGGGGGTCCGTGAAAATCCATCCATCCTTGATGTGCTGTCTGTTGAAGTCGTTCGACCCCTTGTCCGCCACCGAAATGAGGCCCTCCTCCCTGGATTCCGATCTGTGGTGGTCGATTGCCCCATTGGTCGTTGCCTCCATGGCCTGCATTGGGTCCGAAAGCTCGAGGAAGCGGAAGAAGACCCACAACTCCTCCGATTGGAGCGCCTGAAACTCCTGTCGGTCAGAAAGTCCTCGCCGAACCCTCGTCGGTGCGCCATACTCCCCTGCGGCCTGTGTCGGCCTCACTCCAGGAGGCGGAGGTCGTACCCGAGCCAGACGTGTCGTCTGGGAGCCCCCTGCTGGCGCGGGAAGCATTCCCCCCCCCCCCCCATGGTGTCAATCGGCCTGCGTCGGCCTCTCTTTAGGCTGCTGAAGCCATAACCGAGCTGGACGAGCCATTCGGAAACCCCCACTGCGCCGATCGGTTTCCCGCCGATGCTGAGCAAAGATCGGCCCGCGGATCATCTGATGCACTGTGCGGAGAGGTCCGTCCGGTGTTCCCGTCGGGTTCATCGTTCGTCATCACCTTCCCCTTCAAATTCTGTGTTAGGAGGACTTTGATCTCCTCCATGCGGGCGTCGAGCTGTTCTTCCTATTGCTTCGTGGACGTCTTCATGTTTTCCTCGATCGCCGCCACCGTATCCCGTCAATCCGGTATAACCCTCTTCTAGGACTGCTAGTCATGCAGCGTCTTCTTGCGTGCGAGTGGTCACCATAGTCACAGGATGATTACTCTGATACCAAATGATACGAACGTAGAAGAAAGAGAGCGAGATTGAGAGAGATCTAGAGAAGAAGGAGAGATTAAGGTTAGGGTTGAGAGGGAAGAAGAGAATACCTGAATATTGATCTTGATACCAATCCAAGAGTCCCGGGGTTATAAATAGGAAGTGATTGGGGGCTGAACCGGATGGTTCAGCCCCGTTGCTCCTTGTGGCCTCCTTTGGTCGTCGAGCATATTGATGTCCCGTCAACCGCAACGCGTTCGGGGGCATAACAGAATTGACCTGCGAAAGAGAGATGATGGCGACGATGTCCCGTTGTTTGCTCGTGATGCTCGGGACCGTTTGATTGACGGCGATGCGGTCCCGCCTCTTGTTCGTGATGACGTTGTTGATGACGTTGAAGATTTCCGCCACATAGAGTTTGACGATTGTGATGGGCGTTGCCACCAGCTTGAGGATTGGGACGTTGCCGCGACAACCACCGTCGATGCCGTGCCAAAAATCTCCACTTCATGTTATGCATGAAAATATATGATTATAAATTATTAGCCCACTCTTGGGACAACATTTATAATTATATATTTTTAATTAAGTATTTTATTTTCAGCAATTTTAATTTTGGACTATTTTAATTTCAGTTTTTATTGATGGACTACATTTAGCCATCTAGATCTTGGTTTGATGAAAGGTGGAGATTGAGTGGTGTATTCCTATTTATATATTTGAAAGAGGAAAAAGAAGGCAGATTTTGATAAAAAAAAAGAAACCTAACTTCTCCTTTGCTGCAGCCGAACTCCCTCCCCCCTCTTTTTCCCGATCGGAACTTCATCTTCCCCGGCGTGCATGCCGCTGCTCTTCCCGTTTCTCCTCCCTCTTTTCTTTCTCCGGTGTGAATCGGTTCTTCCCCTCCCGTTTCTTCCATCTAGGCGTGAGACTTGCCCCCCCCCCCCCCTCTTCTCCCACTCGCGTCGGTGACTCCGGCAAGGGTGAACCACCTCCTCCGTCCGGCTAGGCATCCAGCCGGCCCCTCACTCTCCAACCCGGCGCATTCAAGGCCGCCCCTTCAAGGCTGCCCCTCATTTCTCGTCCGGCTCCTCTCCGGCAACTTCGGGGAAGGAAGACTTCAATCCACCATCTGACACGACTCCGACGACTCCCGTGGAAGTGTGACCCTACCACTACTCTTCTCGTGCGTTCGTCTCGCTGGTTTTGGGTAACCCCTCCCCCTTCTCTCTTGTGTGTTTCATCTACGTTAATGTGAGATTGTGGTGGAATTGTGGACTGAAATATTCATCCTAAATAATGAATCGTTGTGCATTATAAATCTGAAATTTAAGGTATTGATATTTGTCCGAATTTCTTCGATAATATTGCATCGGGTAGGTCTCTTGATGCTTTGCAAAATTGGATTGTTCAATCCCTGATTTTGCCTTTGCTTCTCGAGATTTGGTATACCTTCGTGTCGATTTTATTTTGGGCTGATTTCGATTTGTTTGAATCGCTAATTTTTAGTTTGAGCAGCTCCGTTTGGACTTGTGAATGTATGCGGTTAATATCTAAGGGAAAGCTTAATAGCCTGGATCGTGTAGGTCCTTTTCGCGTGAGCGGATATTGGCATATAGCCCTTGTCCAATCTCAAAAGGTTTCGCGACCCTTCGCTTGTGTTGGATTTATATTTTGCAATTAATCGGGTTGTGTTAGGTGCGTTAGCGTAGATTGAGCTGAGATCTGTTGGCCTGCATCAATTTGGTATCAGAGCTAGGTTGCGTTGATTTCCTAATTGACACCATCCTAAATTTGGTTTAGCGGGCCTCCTACTTCTACACCTCACTACGAGCATGGCTCAAGACATGTATGTTTCCCGATTAGACTATTTGTATGCTAAAGTTGTGGCTAACCATACCCCAACTTCGCCTACATGCCATAGGAAAACCAACCGTCCACGCACTCTTCCTCACACGAGAAAACAGGCACCCACTTATGACGGTTATGGGAATCCACATGTTTTTAAGGATTGGCTTAAGGAAATGGAATATTATGTTGATTGTCACGGTTAGGACGACCACCAAAAGGTTGTCGTCGCCCAAGAGAGTTTAATAGGTCAAGCCCGGGTGTTTTGGCTAAACGAAGAGCGTCGTGTGGGTGATTATCAATATGCTTGGCCGCAAATGCGTAGCCTTCTCACTTCTCAATATGACCCCGCCTACCTCCGTACTACTGGCACAAAGTCCGCGAGCGCGTACAACTCCAAGCCCGTGTGTGAGTATAGCGCCACAACCGTGAGCGAGTATAATTATGGCACTAGACCCGTATCTGCCTATAGGAGTGACCATATGCCTCAGATTAGATCCTTTCCCCCCACAGGTAGGACTATCCAAAGTGTGTCTACTTCCACCTGTTGGGAAAATAAGCAGTTTAGGCCCTATGTTTCAGACTCGATAGATGTTACTGCTAGGGATGTCATGAGCCCGAGGGGTGAGAGTATTCCGGTCAGTGAGGGTCGTCCCACGAATTTTACACATGATGCTGGGGAAATGTCTGACCCCCATACTGTCAAGTGCCCTGCTCAGTCAACGACCTCAGTCTTATTAAAGTCTCCTCCCAAACGTTCTGATCTAGTTGTTGACTTTTCTGATGATTCTGAGTTAGTGCCTTTGATTGAGCCGACCGCTGAGGGCGATGTCTTTATTGAGAAAGAGCTTAGCGTTGTTGAGACGTTGGTTGTACCACGTGTCTTGGGAGTGGATCTTCCCTCAGTAGTGCCACTCCTTAGGATTACCCAACCTGTCGTCGACCTTACTCCAGGTCTGTCACCTATGATAGTTGAGGAATCGTCTGATGACCCTGTGTTTGCTGATGTTCCTACTATGTTGAGAGATTTACCTTGCGAGGAAAGGTTAACTTTGGGTGACTTTGACGTTGAGAACCCGGAAGATATTTCGTTGATGTTATCACCTTTGCCTGAAGCTCATTGTGAATTGGAAATTTTGTCAGGTTCGATTTTGTCGGTCCTCCATCCTGACTATCTAAGCGAGATTTAATTATTTATTGCTTAATTTGATTTCGCCGTCGGATCTTGCATCTTACATATAGTAGTTTAGGGTTGTTGAGTTGTTTCCCCGGCACTTCACTTAGAATTGTATGTTAGTCGCGACCCACGTAGCTTACCATACATCAGTTGGTATCAGAGCCCAAGGTTTGGGCCACATTTATATACGTAGTGGTAGGTTATATAGAGTCTTTAGGTTCATCTATGGTTAGTTATCATCGACATTCATCTCCTCTATTTGTGGACCCCGAGTCTACCAATACCCGATCCCATAGAGCTCCTTTAGAGAAATCTTCATGTTATTATGATGATTATTATCGTTTGCCGCACACAACTTTCAGAGATCATGTCGACCCCTCGACGCGATTCCACTGTGCTAGAGATGATTACTATGATGATTATCGTCGTCCCCATCCCCATGCACGAGCAGATCGTGTCGACCCTCCGACACGACTCGATTATTTTAGGGATGACTATTACGAGGATCATCATTTTGAGAGAGATCTTGAGAGTAGGTTTCGTGTTGTTTCCCCACCTTTTGACGGTTCATCGAGTCCCGAGTCTTTCAGTTTTTAGCTTGTGGATATGGAATATTATCTTGATTATTTAGAATTATTCGGTGAGCGTCGCATAAAATTTGTGAAACTTAGGCTTCTAGACCAGGCGAGAGCATATTGGTCTAGCATTGAAAGGACTCGTGAGCGAGATCGTCTTCACTGCATCATTAGTTTGGTGGAGATGAAGCGTAGATTGTGTCAGAGATATTTACCTGCATCGGATCGGAGCTGCTTGCTCGATCAGTTATTTACCTTTCGGCGGGGATCTCAATCTGTCTCTGAATACAGGGATCGTTTTGATGAGCTAGTAGTGAGGAGTGACATCCGAGAGGAGACGGCTATGATCACTTCCCGGTTTCGGTCTGGACTGCGATCTGACATACGCACTAAATTCAGCTCGGAGTCCCTTTAGAAGACATATCAGCTCGTCATTCATAATGAACAGTCCTTGAGATCCGCTAGAGTTAGCCGAGTGGATTCACACCTTGACCGCCCCAATATGAGCCCCTCTCGTACTGAGGTCACCACATTGCCTACCCTTGTCCTATCGAACACGATACAAGTTTTACCTGAGTCTGATTTCTCTCACCCCAGTGAGGCACTTAGTCCGATGAGTGGTCCATCATTTGTTCATGACTTATTTCCTGTGATCTTGACTGAGAGTGAGTCTGAGCGACTTAGCGATCCAATAATGATGTGTTCTTATCCTACCTCTATCATTGACTTCGTTATGGCTCCTACCATAGACCCACTTATTGACACCATACCTATGGACTCATTCGTGAGATTATGTCTTTTTCACTCTCCCTTTGTCATTGTCCCGAGCCACATCGCGACTAAGAACCAAGAGTCTGGTGTTGATCTCATAGTGGCTGCCTCACCTTTTTATGGAGCCACCACGTCCTGGTGAGGATGAGATTCAGGTGAGCCTGTCGTTCATGAGTATTAAGTTATTGGCGTCTCTTTCTTTATCGTCTCTGGTCTTGCCCCGGAGAATGAATCTTGAGTGGAGCATCAAGTATTTAGGGCTTTCCTTAAGTACACTAGAACATACTCCTGATATATCGAGAGCACACCTTATGACCCATCACACTCTTGAAGAGTTTTGGGACACACTGCGTGCTGATTCACCAAATGGGTTCTTTCTTTTTAGGTACACTCACCACACTCTTAAGTCACATCCTATCGTCGGTGTCTCTGGTATCCACTCAGGTGATCGTCGCATCCGCGATGAATTTTCATGCATACCACCTGGTGAGCCCCTTGATGTGCCACATTCCCAGAGAGCCAATTTGCATTTTTTGAACTCGTATTTGAGTGTTGATGTCACATACAGTCATTTGGACATTTGTCACACACTCGATATATTTTTCTACACTCTATCGAAAGAGCCTACTGATAGGTCACCTCATTTTATAGATTTTCATGTCATTGTCAGACTGCCCCCTAGAGAGCCTGTCGTGTTTCATTTGCATCATTGGCATGAGTTTGTTGAGTCGTTTCTTCATTGTTTGCATGCGTCTGTTGAGTCGTTTCTTCATCGTTTGCATGTGTTTCATTAGTCGGTCCGGAGGAGAATCAATACTGGTAATAAATCTTATAAATCGCATGCATATGTTCATTGGCAAGAGCAGGTATTTCATGAAAGTGGGCAGGTGATGGTGAGAATCCGCGATGTGAGGCTCCTTGGGACGCTTGCTAAAAGTTTGAGCATTAGGCGAATGGATCCCTACACAATCATGAGAAGGATCAGAGCAAATATATATGATCTTGATATCCCTATGAGCATGAGTACACATCTCATATTTAATGTTGAGGCCCTGAAGCTATATTACATGCCTCACAAGTATGTGGACCCATTCATGGAGAACCTCATGAGCCTACACCTCCACATCCTTTTGATCCTACACCCTGACATCCTTCTGAGCTCACACCTCAACATCCTCAGTCCTTCACCCATTCCACTTCTGAGCCCCACCTGCATTTGGGCCAGTCGTCTAAGACTTCACCGTCTACACCAGCGATTGCACCGGGACTTCCGGCACATTAGTAGATTATTGAGAGCATTATTGATATCGTAGCTCACGCATGCATAGCCACGCCAGACACAGGAGTACCATTGGCGAGGATGCTCTGTCATCGACGATACTTGGACGACCCCTGATGGACCTCATCGATCCTTACCTGGCATATACCGAGAGGATTCCAGTCTCTATTCATCAGGAGATGAATTCTTTCAAGCCGAGGAGAATGATGTGGATCGGAGACGCGGACCCGCGACAGAGGTCGATTTTTGGGCCCGTTCGGGGCCAATTGGCCACCTGCCATATACGGCATCTCCGGATCAACGATCCGACTCCACAGATGCTTACGGTATTGGGGGTCACTATTTCAGTGGTACTCTTTGAGCAGCCACTTTGTGCATTTATTGTCAAAGGTTAGGTCTATCTCCTTTGAGAGAAGCCACTTTGTGCATAGTGCCAAAGGTTAGGTCTGTTTCCAATCTTCCCCCGCCCATACCCCCTATGATTGGGGACTATATGGGTTCTGTTGTTGTTGTTGTTGTATATTGTTGCACTGCAGTTTTATTTAATGTAATCAAGCCCTCCGCATCCCTGGTCAATCATGGTCGTTGATGTCGGAGTGCCCTAATTGTTTTATTATAAATAAGAGTCTTGGGGGCTGTTTTGTGGCATTGCAGAATTTGGAGATTAGAAATCCCGGATTCCAGCAATCCCTCTACGGTGCCGACTCCGTGAAACCCTAGGTGACAACTCCTAGGCATTATCCCGCTCCGCAAAGGTATTACCTAACCCTAGCCTTCATTATATGCCATCTTTAGCCCTAGCCGCCCATTTGTTTCCCCCCACAACAGCCGCCACCCTGCTTCCCTTCCAGTCCGCCCAGATTCAGCCCCCAACTGCCACCACCGCCCCCCCCCCCTAGTACCCTGTTGTCGCATCTTCTGTCCAGCACTTCGTCGGCCACCTTTTCCACTCCATGCAGCCAGCCGGCTTCCCTCAAACCCCAGTAGCCCGCCGCCCTCCATTTTCCCCCTCCCTTAAACTCCCGACCGCCCCTATTCCACTGCCTACCCTCCCGTGAACTCCCCACAAAGCCGCCATCCCAGATCTGCCCCTACAGCCCAGATCCATCTCTAAACAGCCAGATCCAGCTGTTGTCCCATCATTT
This sequence comes from Dactylorhiza incarnata, assembly GCA_033032865.1. Lineage (NCBI taxonomy): Eukaryota > Viridiplantae > Streptophyta > Magnoliopsida > Asparagales > Orchidaceae > Dactylorhiza > Dactylorhiza incarnata. Next base: position 1,971,072 of record JAWHQI010000040.1, on the reverse strand, counting down.
CAGCCACCGGTTCATCTCCGGATCATCCCTATTGTGCCACACATCTTCGAAATTGCTCTCCTATAGCAACCCTCGTGCTTTGTGAGTTGTTATTTGTTGTGTGGATCTTGTTTTTCAATATTAAAATATGGTGATGTGATTTCATATTTATTTGGATAAATAGCATCGTAGAATTTTGTTCTAGATATCTTGTGATTTGTAGGAACCATTTGCCGCACGCTATCGCTTTGGCCCTCCACGCGGAGGAAAACCAAAGCTTGTTCTCCTAATGAAATAATTTTGCATTGCTTCAATTATTTAAGCGTGATTTACTATTTATTGCTTAATTTGATTTCGACGTCGGATCTTGCATCTTACATACAGTAGTTTAGGGTTGTCGAGTTGTTTCCCCAGCACTTCACTTAGGATTGCATGTTAGTCGCGCACCCACGTAGCCTACCCTACATCACTATTTATGTTCACTATACCACTTTTCAATATTTTAGCTTCACGATAGATGCATAAATAAGAGAGGATGGAATTTTTTCTGTGGGAGACAACTCAAGTTCTTGTATTTTGTCATATATGCATGCAAGAAAGAACTTGAATTGAGCAATGTCCCAACCACCATCAGTAAGGATACAACAACAACAACAACAACAACAGAACTCATATAGTCCCCAATCATTGGGGGTATGGGCGGGGGGAGATTGGAAACAGACCTAACCTATGGCACTATGCACAAAGTGGTATGCACGAAGTGGCTGCTCACAGAGTATCACTGAAATAGTGGCCCCCTATACCGCCATCAGTAAGGATGATTGAAAAAAAATTGATGGAAAATTTCCACGAGTGCACTGGATTAGTGTATGATCACGCTTAGTTGATGAATAAGACAAATTTAAAAGTGAATGGAAGCTATGGAGAGCTAAAATGAGGGGAGATATGTTTGAGTTAAAATCTAATTAAAAACTATTAATGCATCAGATGAATGGTGCACAGAGAGACTACATATTATAACATATCTTTTAAGTAAATATTATGACAATAATTCCACATTTATATTACTCATTTTTCTTTTTTCCTGAAGTGATTCCAACTGTGAGGAACTTTTGTTATGCAAGAATATCCCCTGAGTTGGAAGAAAAACATGAAAACAATCAAGTTATAGCATAAGGAGAAATGCATGGATCCTTTCCACAGAAAATATGTCACCTATATTTGCCGAAGAGGAGACCATTTCTGAGGTCGATCATCATATGGTAGAAAATATATCTACCTCAGTAAGTATGACTGATGATGTTGGATGCAGTGCACTGTTATGGGTCCCCACCATCCGTCGCCGGTTACGCATATTTCATTTACGTGTTTTTATGTATGTTATTTCAAGTGTTTGAATCGAGTCGTAGTTACGACTAATTAGAGTCGTCAGGTTCTAGTATTCCTGCATCTACTTCTATTTTTTGGTATTTACATCCGCGCCACTTGTAAGTCTTTAAATTGACTCCTTGGGTCATTGTATGCATTATGAATGAAATTAACTAAGTTCTCTTCATCTCTCTTGTTCCATCTTCTTCCTCAATTTCTAGGGCTAGGGTTGAGCACAGTTCCCCTTCTTCCTCTCCCCCCTCGCATTCTCCGCGGTCGAGCTCGGCTCCCTATTGTATCTCTTCCTCCTCCGCCGCCGCCGCCGCCTCCGACAAAGCCCCGAAGTAGGCTCGTAAGTTCATGGTATCAGAGTGATGTGCCGCCGTTGCGGCCTCTTCCTTCCCTCTGTGCTCCTCTGCGTCCCTCGCCGCACGCTCCGGCGGCCCAAGCGTAGTTTCTGTGGACCGCTCGACTGCAGCACGAACACGATCGACGCAAGTGCAACTGAGCCTGATCATTCGTCCCTGCTCCCAAATCGCCGGTCGTTGATCGACTGCAGCATCAGCGTAGCAAACCTAATCAACGCAGCCGAGACCGATCGTTCGTCCATGCACCCAGATCGTTCGTCGTTGATCGACGACAACATGCCGAGACCGATCGTTCGTCCTAAAGTTGAGCTCAGCAGCCCAGCAGTCCCCCTTTTCCCTCCTCGAGCCCAGCAAACCTCCATACATTGTAAATGCCAGCAGCCCGTGAGGCAAAATTAATTAATTAATTTTTCATAAAATTTAATTAATTAATTCCTTTGGCGTGATGACGAACCCTGGCGAGCCACTCACCATCTGTTTGATGCTCCAGAAGTTATTGGAGATGTCGACGTCCTATACGTCGCGCTTGCACGACTCACCGCCAGTATTGAACTCCACTTTGGGGGTCCGATCCCACCACAGCCATCCTCGATGCCACTTGCACTCGAAGAAGCCCTGCTGCTCTCTGCAGTTATGGTCGCTCCACCATAGCCTCTAGTTGTTCCCTCCCCACTGTTCACACTACCAACCTTGTCGCCGCCGAACCCTGAGGTGGTGTCGCCTCATTTTGAGCCACCAGCCGTTCTCGCAGTCTCCACTCCGCAACCTCCGCTCCAGTCGCTTGTTCTGGTGATCCCTCTCGATCCATTCCTTCCGACGACCACCCACACGCCGGCGTCGGTGGTACTCATCGCCGCGGTTCACTTTCAGCACAGTCCTCCGTCTCCCTAAACTGTATGCATCCCCGGGCACACTCTCCCAAACTCTGAAGATTTTGTCTAACGGTCTTCCTTCCGCAAGCACCCCCGCCATTCCAGAGCCCTGCAATCCATCTAAACACCTCTGCGCATGATGATGACCCACCACTCGATGCGGACGTTGCCACAGGAACGCGATATCGGGAGCTGTTTTGGCGCGATATTTAGGAGCCAAACGGTCAAATTATCCGAGCCTCGTTCGAGCTTGAGGACAAACTCGATTTGAGGGACGGGTGGGATGTTATAGGTCCCCACCATCCGTAGGTGGTTACGCATATTTCATTTACGTGTCTTTATGTATGTTATTTCAAATGTTCGAGTCGAGTCGTAGTAACGAATAATTAGAATCGTCAAGTTTTAGTATTCGCGCATTTACTTTTATTTTTGAGTATTTACATTCACGCCACATGTAAGTCTTTTAAACTGACCCCTTGAGTCATTGTATGCATTATGAATGAAATTAACAAAGTTCTCTTCCTCTATTTAGTTCTCCCTTCTTCCTCAATTTCTAGGGTTGGGATTGAGCACGGCTCCCCTTCCTCCTCTCCCCCACCGCATTCTCCGCGGTCGAGCTCGGCTCCCTCTTGTATCCCCGCCTCAACCGCTAACTGCGATGAAGCCCCGAAGTAGGCTCGTAACATGCACAAACAAACCTAAGGGAGAGTGCACCCACCGCACATTGGAAAAAGAGAACAAGGGTAAAAAAAGAAAGCAGATGCAAAACAAACGATGGCCTATGTTGAAGAATTAATAGAATCAATGCAGAGTCGGTCAGAACTTTTCGGTGCTTACTATTTCTACTAGTCTGTACATAATGAATGAAGGTTTCAAAGAGCTTGCAAGGCGTCAAGAAATTTATGATTATTCCAAGTTGTATGACATTGCAACCTTAATTTGATGAATATGATCAATACAGTGGCTGTCTAAATATTCCTCCTGATACAAGGGTTTCATGGCTAAAACATGATTAGCACACATGATACTTTTTTATTATGTCTTGCAAAGCTTTTCTTAAGTATTTTTATTTTAGTGACTGTGAACAATATGCATATGCAATTTCAATACAAAGTTATCATTCTCATTATATGCATCCAATAAATTATTATTTACTTCTTTCGATGTTATTATAGTGTCATAATGGCAAAAGATAATTAGTACTATACACCACCAATGAGGCGCAAATGTTAATTCACTCAATTAAATGGCAGTGTCATTATATTCAATATTACAATATAGTAGCTATGACAGTATGTATGGTATATGAGTATTGTACACTATTGTGGAATGACGCTCTGCTTGACATCCACCCAAACTAGTGATAAGTGAGTTAGTGAATTACTGTTTGGGCCTACAGTCAGGTTCCGCAATAAGTTCGGAATGTTAAAATGAATATTTCTTAATCTACTCTAATTATCTGAACAATCAAACGGGTTGAAAGGCTCACAAGAACTACAAGAGAAGTACTAGCAATTACCTTGTATACTCATGTGCAAAACTGATAAACAATCGAGAATTTTCAACACTCAACCAAAACTACCAAGAAATATTTTACGAAGGGTCTTCGCACTCTTATTCATCTACGATGGAGATTGTAGCAGACTGAAACAATTCAAAGTTATTTTGTCACAAATATTAAATGAAGAATGATGTCATATTTTGGGATTGTATTGAGGCGATCAAAGAAAAACATTTTGATGCACGCTTTCCTATAAAGTTAAAATTTCATACATTGCACATAATGGATCACCAACTCAAAATATAGTGTTCATGTGCAACTTCAACATATGCTCAATGCTCGCATGTCATCCCTAGATTGGACGGTTTAAATCAAGATAATCCCATATTTTATCACACAATAAGGGATCAAAAATGTAATTTTTCATATCCTCCTCCAGGATATTATTCTTCCATTTATGGAATTCAATACTCCAATTATTCCTTTAATTTTTTTTTTTTAATTTGTGTAGATAAATATTCTTTGTTTGAGGTTGGATACCCACTACAAAATGAAATTTTGAAATAGTATCCAAAAACTATATATCACTTGCAGGAATTTGCACATGATTATCGCCCTATCCAAGGACTACAAGAGATTATGGATAAAGCGCACTCTTTACTTCATAGCATGATTGAACAACCTTTAATGTATGGAAGGAGAAATCGTACTCGAGACATCAGAATATGTTTTCCTGAAATAATACATGATTGTGGTGGCTACAATGACACTACATAATTAAATTCAGAGACTTTAGTGCATGAGTTTGGTGCGGTGGGGAGAGGTAGCGGTGGGGAGGAGAGATAATACTTGTGAGAAAATGATAGAGGTGAGGTGGGTCTAGCAATCGGTGATCGTGAAAGGCGCAAGGAAATGACACCAGCGAAGGGGGGGAGGGTGGCGTCGGGAAAATTGGGTGCAAGTAAGGGAATGTGGGAATAGGTAATCGAGGCATATGTAGGATTATGCAGAATAAAACAAATGATGGCTGGGCAGCTGAATGGGACGGAACAACAGATGTGTAGCAGTAGGGAAAGGAGAGTGGTGTAGAGGAAATAAAAGGCGGGGCCCACCGTGGGAAGGCAATAAGGGTGGGATGAAATTTTAGTGTAAGAAAAAATCAAGCTGAAAATAATACGGATCCTAAAGTAGATCACATTATGGTTGGACAAGTGCAAATGAAATGTCTACATCAAGTAATTTCATAGCTTACCAATTACAAAATGCTCACATGTATCCATCTTATAGTCTTTCATGCTTTCAAATTGCAGCTAAAGCATTATATTGTGTTTGAGGGTTGCACCACATATTGATGCAAGAGCATAATAGAGAAAGATTAAAATTTTGTATATTATTTTTAAGCCACTGACAGAAATGACAGAGGTCATTGAACGATACTCAGCTTCTGCAGATGAGCGGGCAACCACTGATTGTTTCTTGCTTCGCCAGGTGAGAGGTGTCCACCAAAGTATGTGCAATATCCACTTGTGGAACGGAGATCATCCAGAGAGCCAGCATAGTCAACATCAGAATAGGCAATAAGAGATAAGGAAGAGGAGGGCTTATATACAATACAAGCCCTTGTCCAGGAGCTGTCTACAGATATCGGAGAATGCGTTCAACAGCCTGAAGGTGAGAGATCCGTGAAGCATGCATAAACCGACTGACAACCCCAATGGCAAATGATATATCAGGTCTTGTAACTGTAAGATAGATCAGTTTTCCCACAAGACGACGATAGTACTCCAGGTTTTGAAGGGGCAGATCAGAGTGGGAGGTAAGTGCACAGAGCTTGTCGTTGGCATTCATAGGTGTGTCAGCGGGCTTGCATCCAGAGTAGCCAGTATCATGAAGAAGATCAATATAGTACTTTCGTTGAGATAGGACAAGGCCATCAGGATGAGGGTACCTCGATACCGAGAAAATATCAGAGATTTCCCAAATCTTTGGTCTGGAATGCGGAAGCCAAGTGCTTCTTGATCATGTGTATACCTTTGAGATCAACGTCCGTAATCAAAATATCATCAACATATACCAAAAGTATTATTGTGCCTGTCGGGAGATGATGAGTGAATAGAGAGAGGTCGGCCAAACTCCGAGTAAACCCAACATCTCCAACAACCGGACTGAACTTGTCAAACCAAGCGGGAGGAGACTGATTGAGACCATATAAAGATTTCTTGAAGTGACATACAAGAGACTCCCCCGTGGACTCAAACTCGGGAGGTTGTTGCGTGTAGACAGTCTTAAGGAGGTCGTCATTCAAAAAGGCATTTTTGACGTCCAACTGATGCAACAGCCAATGACGAAGAACAGCTAGGGAGATCAAGATCCGGACAGTATTCAACTTTGCGACGGGCGAGAAGGTCTCGTCGTAGTCAAGGTCATGTTGCTGAGTAAAACCACGGGCCACAAGATGAGCTTTTAGACGTTCAACTGTCCCATATGGATCATGCTTGATAATGAAGACCCGCGTATAGCCCACACACGTCTGGCCAGGAGGAAGAGGGACAAGATCCCAAGTTTGATTGGCCCAGAGAGCAGCCATTTCCTCTTCCATAGTTGCTCGCCACCCTGGATGCTAAAGCACCTCTAGCAGAGAAGTAGGGGTAGAAAGTGATGACAGAGAAGTCGCAAATTGGTGAAGCACCGGATACAGTCGATGTAATGAGACATAATTAGAGAAGGGGTGGGCGGAAGATGTCGGAACCAGATCAGCAGTCCACAGAGCGTCATCAGTAGAGGGCAACTGTTGCAGAGCATCTGAACAAGGAGAACGACGAGTGTACACACAAAGAGGTTTAGGTTTAAAGGGTATGGTTGTTGGTGTGGGAAGGGGGGGAGGAGAAGTGGAGGTGACAGGAACGTCAGGGCGTGGTAGTGTAGGAGGTGCTGGAGAAGTCGTAGGCAAGGAGTGAAAAGGCTGGTTCTCAAGGAAGGTCACATTTGCTGACATAACTAACTGGAGATCAGCGGGAGGATAGCAAACATAGCCTTTTTGAGTTCTAGAATATACAACGAACATATATTTAGTAGCTCGGGGAGAAGCTTGTCTGTAGAGGGGTCAAAGCAGGGAACATAACAGGCGCAACCAAAGACGTGAGGCGTTAAGGGAAAGGGCGGTGTATATGGGAAGAGAATCCCGAAGGGAGTCGCAAAGTTGAGAATAAACGAGGGCATGCGATTGATGAGATGGCAGGCGATAGAGACCGCAAAATGCCAATAAAGCTTGGGAACGTGCATCTGAAACATATGTGAGCGAGCAACCTCAAGGAAATAACGGTTATTGCGTTCGTCTACGCCATTCTGTTGGGGTGTATAAGCACAGGATGTTTGATGGATGATACCGGACTCAGTACAAATATTTTGAAACGCATGACTCGTATACTCGTGTGCATTATCGGTCCGAAGAGTTTTAATAGAGCTGGAGAACTGTGTACGTGTCTCAACAATAAAGGCATGAAACACACGGGTTAGTTTAGAGCGATCACGAAGTAAATACAACCAGGTCATGCGAGAATAATCATCAACAAATGTAAGAAAATAGCGATAACCGGAAACACTAGATATTTTATAAGGTCCCCAAATATCAGAATGAGCTAAAGCAAAAGGAGCACATCTCTAAATACAATGAGAGGGAAAAGAAGAACGATGTTATTTGTCGGAGATGCAAGACACGCAGGTGAAGCAGGTGAGGGATAGATAGGGAAGAGCTTTCTTGAGAATCGGTAGAGGAGCATGCCCGAAATGCCGATGTCAATCAACAGAAGTGACGGAGAGAGCAGTTGGGAAAACATCCAGAGTGTAGAGCCCGTTAGACAGACGCCCTCTGCCAATGATATTATGTGTCGGTCGATCCTACAAAACAAAGGAAGAGGGATAAAAGGTTACAGAATAGTTAAGGTTTTGAGTAAGACGACTAACAGAAAGAAGATTAAACTGAGAGCCGAAACATGAAGAACTGAGTGATGAGAGAGAGATGAAGTCAGGGGCACATTGCCAGAACCGCAAATCGGGGTGGTTTCTCCATTTTCCACATTGATGAACTTAAGACACGTAGAGTCCAAGTACTGAGGAAGCTTCTGCGGAGTAATATGATTTGTGGCCCCGGAATCCACAATCTGTGTTGGACTGAGAAAAATAAGAGATACCTTCATTGGAGATAGATGCAATAGATCCAAAAGACCGACTGATTAACCCCTGAAGATGTTGGAGCTAGGTGCGCAAGGCATCAATGTCGGTGCGGGTGGTGGAAGCAGGATCAACCACAAAGGATGCATGTTATTGTGGAGGCACACCATGTTTACGATAGCAAGTGGCCTCAAGATGACCATCCTGGCCACAGTAAGTACATTTGGGACGAGGACAACTGTTGCGACCCCTGCCCTGAAAGCCAGTGCGACCCCCACGAGCCGGCGGAGGGGTGGGATGAACTGCAAAAGATTTTTGTAAAAGAGTCGGAGAGACAGTTCCTGGAACATCGGGCGGCGGTGTCACCTTTAAAAGCATGGAGCAAACATCAGAGAGGGAGGGAATGGTGGAGGAAGAAAGGATATTGGCACGGACGATGTGGAGATGTGGAGGGACACGGGCCATCATCATGGCGATGCCAACAACCTCTTTCTAAGCAAGGTTGGGTGGCGAGATCCAATGTGGAAGACTGATGTTGAATTCAGGCCTCGACGAGAGTTTTGGATCAAGCACAAAAGAGGTCAGGTCGCCATCCACCCCTGGTTCAAGAGATTGGAGGTCCGTGAAGATGTCGAACAGATGCTGCAGAATGTCCTTGCCAGAATCGAGGGAGCGGAGTTCATCCCACATTGTTTGGCCGTCTCATGATACATGGTCATACGATAGGGTTCCCTGTCCATAGAATTTAGAATCCATGATTGGACACGCCCATCATCGCAAAGCCATTCCTCGGCGGGCGCAGTAGGTGGGTCCTTAGAGGTGATGAAGGAGGCTTTTTTCTGGAGAGCACGACGCACTGAGTGGACCCACTCGACAAAACTCTTCGTGTCACTAAGTGAGATAGTAGTAATCCGAAGCACCCCCTCCATTCATACGAGTATCTGCAGGTTTGCACCCAGAGTATCCTGCTTCATGAAGTAAGTCGATGCAGTACTTTCGTTGGGACATAACCAACCCATCGGGTCGTCGGGCGACTTCAATCCCAAGGAAGTATCTAAGATTTCCAAGATCCTTGGTCTGGAATGCCGAGTTCAGATGTTCTTTGAGCTGTTGTATCCCAGAGAGGTCATCGCCAGTAATCAGGATATCATCAACGTAGACAAGAAGGATTACAGTGTCAGTTGCTTCATGCTTGGTGAATAGAGAGAAGTCGGCGGAGCTCCGAGTGAACCCAAGTGCTAAGAGAACCTTGCAGAACTTATCAAACCAAGCTCGTGGTGACTGTTTGAGACCATAAAGAGCCTTTAGAAGACGGCAAACGTGAAGTGTACGAGACTTCCCCGTGGTCTCAAACCCGGGAGGTTGGCACATAAACACAGTTTCCTTCAGATCGTCGTTAAGGAATGCATTCTTAATATCGAGCTAAAGAAGGGGCCAATGTCGGTTCACAGCAACGGAGATAAGAACACGATGTAACATCCCATTTCGCGCTAAACCCCTCGGAGACATTTTGACTACCCGGTTTTGGGCTTTCCAGTGCGTGTTCGGATTTGGATTAATTGGGGGAAAGGAATGACAATATTGTTGTAGGAAATCGTAAGACCTACATGTTTATTATTAACTAAACTACTAACGCTACTAAAAATAAGTACTTGATAGCAGCAAAATATTCCGAGGAAAAACATTAGTAGGCAACTTGGATAGAAACTTATGACAGGAAAATATAATAAAATTATAGGACTAAATAAAGTAGGTAGAAAATGAGCCCTGGTTCGGCCAAGTATATTCCGTTCGATGAAAGTCGAAGTATAGGCAGCGCTCGACAAATTAAAATTACGCAGCGCTCGACAAAATTGTCGCCGTTCGTCGATCGCAGAAATTTAGCTGCGATCGACGAAATATTTCGTTCGACGAAATTCGAAGTATAGGAAGCGCTCGACAAATTAAAATTAGGCAGCGCTCGACGAAATATTCCGTTCGACGAAAGTCGAAGTATAGGCAGCGCTCGACAAATTAAAATTAGGCAGCGCTCGACAAATTAAAATTAGGCAGCGCTCGACGAAATTAATTTAGCCAGCGGTCGACGAATCTGAAATAGGCAGAGTTCGACGAAATTTTTATGCTGCTTTCCGAATGCTTATCTTTTAGGCTTGAAGTGGATGTCAAATCTTGGGGTTCCAACTCATGGCATTGGAAGTTGGGTTATCATTAATGCTTGTCAAATCTAATCTCACTACTCTCTCTTCTCTCTTAACAAAAGAGCTGCAGGTCTGATTACCCGATAGGTCTTCTTCTTCTTATCTTCATCTTCTTCTTCCTCTCCTCCTTCTTCCTCTCACTTCAGGGAAATTAGTTGGGGGAAACTTTGAAGGAGCAAAGCTAGGAGGGAGATTTGGAGCTTGGCCGACCACCACCATGCTTCCATCAAGATGAGTTCCAACCATGGCCGTAAAATCAGGTGACTTCCTCCCCTCTCCCTTGGTGCTAGCCTCCTAGATCACAATAGGAGAGATGAAGGCTCAAGAGAGCTTCTCGTGTGAGCTTTAATGGAGTTTCCTTAGGAAGACCAAGCCGGAACCTCAAATTTAGGGCATCGTTCGCCGCGAGGTTTTAGGAATCATTTCTTCTCTTCAAGAAGAAGAGATGGGATCTGATTTGGGGCAAACCTATGGTCGTTGAGGGAGAGTGAGGGGAATGACATTTAGGGATTTAACCTAACCCTTGTTTGGGAAAGATGATGAACAGCCCTCTGTTTATTAGGGTTGTTAATTAAATATTTGTGTGATAAATGTGATGATAGCCCCCGTGCTAAAAGAGTCTTCAATTTATAATTTTGCACTTGGTTATTAAGGAAATTTGAGCGCAGCTGGGGTCAAGCCAATTTTTAGGCTTGATCCCACTGGATTTAGACCTCGGGCTCAACAAGGAAGTTGTAGCCCTCGGAAAGAGCTTTCCAATGATAGGTTACCCGTTTTCTGAAGTGCCCTGTAGCTCCCTAAAGGTCCAGTCGAGTGGGCTGTCCAGAAAGCTGGATTGGGTTTAGTGCATGCTGTTTTTGCTGTCCAGATTTCTGCAGTTGACTTCATTGCAGATTTTTGGTAGGACCCGTTTAGATCTGGGTTTAGGACTCAACAGGAATGTTGTAGCCCTTGATGTTAGCTTTCCAAATTGGGGTGGATCAAAATGTTTTGGTTTGAAATAAGCCTTGATTAATGTTCTGTTATGAATTAGTTTGAAGAATGAATCATGGTGATGTGTAATTGAATAAGATTTTGGAGGGTATGCTTATATTTATTAACATTTATATCACTTGATAATCTATTGGATGATGTAGATTGGTGATAACCTCTCCATAAGGTTGATAGCTTTATTCGTGTTGAAACACGTTGTGATTTGTACTTAAGACGATTGAATATTGGTGATATGTTGGGGATTACATATTTAGTAAAATATGAATATGACACCGTACACAAGTAGTCCCACAGATTTTCGTAGAGTAATTTCCATGATATACACTCGCCACCGCAAAAGAGTTATGATAACTCGGTATGGTTAGCATTGATGGCTTGGTGTGGGTTATAAGATATTGTTATATCTTGTGGTGAAATGTGAAGGACCCGGTGGTTGCGGGCCTTGGATGCTAATTAGCATCAGATGAGCTGGTATGATGTGAAAGGTAAGAAGGCTCCGTTCGCGAATCCTTGGGTGCTCAATAGCACGGATTATGCATGGGAATTACATGAATGTGCATGGTTTACACATGGTGGTGTAGTGACACTGGTTAGAGGATACTTGTGGTTGGGGGATTACTTGTGGCGGGTCTACGGGCTTGCTAGTCGTGACACCGACAGAAGCCGGCAGTTAGACTCTAGACCGGTTGGGTTGGACTCTTGGTGCTCACTTACCCAAGTCCCCTTCTGTGTCCTTGATGGCTCCGCTGTGTGTTCTTAGCGTCGAGCAGTACGCAGGGGCTCCGCTGTGTGTTCTTAGCGTTGAGGCGTACATAGGCCTAGGTCTGGTAGTGTTCATACCCACCTAGTTGTGGAGGAGCCCGGTCCACAGTCTCCGTCTGGCCACGACGCGAGCTGCCTGAGTGGTTAGCTACCCTCGAAAAGTGGGAACTACAGGTCTATGTCGACATAGCAAAATGCATGGGTGAGTTCATCATATCATAATCATTGTATTGCATTCATCCTGCATAATCATAGCATTGCACCGCATCAGGTCCATCATATAAATTAGTATGGGCTCTTTTATATGATGGGTCCCAAATTGGAAACCTTAACTTATAAGTTTGTATGGGCATTCATATAAGTTAAGGTACGATATGAACTGTTTACTTCTTTCTTGTTACTACTACTTGCTTACATTCTGTCATTGCCTTATTACTTGTTAGCTGTGCTTATTATACCTGTTACCAGCACTTGCATTTATAACCATTGCTACTTATATACGTATGCACAGCTTAGTCAGTGTCATTGCAAGTACTTTGGTACTTAAACAACCGACATATATGAACAACCATTCCTGTCACCTGCTTGTATATATTATTGTTTATATTGCAGCTTTTCTTCCCTTCATTTCGCCCGGTGCCTTGGAGTCGCCGGGGGAGCGGATGTGAAGCCACTTAGTCTTTATGACTAATGGTTGCTACGTCCCTCTTTTAGGAGTGTACCTTAGAGCAGCAGTGCACGGTGCTGGAGGAGGATAGTCAGGTCAGGGTGACAGGGCCGGAGACCATGATACCTTGGCTACCGTCAGTGACAGAGGCGAGTGAGTGTTTTGAGATGTAGCCCCTGGGGCATTTAGATTGATACTCTGATGATTTGCAGGAGCTTGTATAACTTTCTGTCTTTCTTTGTACTTACTGTTTGAACATTATTACTTATTGTGAACCTGTGGCTTTTAATGCTTTCTTTTATTGATGAGTTGGCGCTGTTCAGTTGGTTTGGCCGGCAGGATAGGCGTCTTGTGGGGGAGGCTAGCTCGTGTGCTGGGGCTTCCGGAAGGCGGCTGTCTTGGGCATAAGACTCTCCTCGGCCGTGTCGTGTGTTCCGGGAGGGGGGTCTTACAAATGGTATCAGCTTGCAACGATCCTGAGATAAAGAAGTCCATTAACCCACTAGGCCACACCTGCTAGCTAAATCAGTTTGAGGACAAACTGATGCAGCGGAAGCGTTGGTGTGCCCATGTGTGATTCACATTAAGTATGTCCTCTTTTTCCTATAGAAAGTGCCAACATAAGCCAAACTCGTACCCTTACATACAAATGCGGGCTCACTCCGAGACAGTAATTGGTATTCTCATTCCAACCATTAGAGTTGGTTTGGCATAAGATTGATGTCAATCTAACTAGGATACCATTTTTGGTCGACTTAGCAGGATATGTCGTGACATACCCTAACCTTATACTGATCTTGGGGATGATTGGACCAAGCAATAAGTGATATTGATTGACTAAGGGAAGAGTTTAACGTGAATGTAGATGCTAGAGACTCACACCCTGAGATTTCTATCCCAGATATGGAGTAATATTATCACCTTACCCAAAATATTAGGGCAATCTCAATGAGATTGGTGCCTGAAATCTATCTTCAGCTTAGTAAGAGGCCGCCAAGCATGTCTTTTATACTATATGTGGATACCTCTCATTTCTATTTATGTAGAAGGTTTCATATGGAGAAGTTACGATAAGAATTCGGATCCATAGAAGGCTCATTTTGGGACGAATGTGTTATATTGGTGGCGGAAGAAACTCAGTCGAAGAGATATGGGGGCTTATCTCTTCGTTTATTGGGCTAGTTATGTACCGTCTTGGATCCCTTGAGGAGTTAGAATTTTTGTAATTTTTGACATTGGAAGTTTTGATCCTTGAGAGTTAATTCACCTTAAGCAAAGCAGACTGCTAAGGCCATGTTTGGGTTGATAGGAATTTTATTAGCGGAATAAGAGAGGAAAAGCATTTTTGAGGATGATCATTTTCTTTATATTGTTCTAAGATTATGTGGATAAGTAACGAGGAGAGTAGTAAATCTACACTTTGGGGATATGCAGCTATGTTGTAATAACGTTATAGCTAGGAAGTTAATGAAATTTTGTGCATGCATTGCGGGTATGATGATACACTACCCCTGAGTTTGGAAATTCTTGGTGAACATTCCCTTAGTGTTGTAATTACTTGACATTGGGAAATTAATAAGAGTTAGGCGATGGAGTCAACAAGATTAATACGACTTGATTGATGTTCTAAAATTCTAAAAGGTTTTATAAAATAAACATGCATGCCATGGATGATCGTTGGCAGGAATGGTAGGGCGCTTGTAATGGATTTGATTTAGTTTATTACATTGTGAAGTATGCCCTACTTTTGGTAGTCTGCATAACTCGTGTCGAAGGGAAATAACCCCGAGCCATGCACCTTGGTTCATGTTAAGTTCAAACATATATAAATGTACCGGGTGATTGGATGTTATTGGTACAAGCTCTCATTACAACGAGATGCAGCTTGGTCGTCGCCGAAAAATTTAAATTTCTACATCACGGCTGATATATAAGTGCGTCGATACGGGGATCTATAGGGTAAGAACTCTAGTCAAGGAGGATATGCCCCTAAGGTTTGTGCTCATACGTGAGATGAATGTACCATACGGGCGGTGGAAGAAATTTAGTCCAAAAACGTACGGGGGCTTGTCCCTTCGTTTATTGGCCTATTTACGTACCGACTTCGTTTTCCCATAGATCATGTTTGTTCAAATAGTACGTGAACGATGATGATTGGATTCGTGATAACCTCTCAATACGGGTGAGAGCATCAAGGGTGTTGATACACGCCGTGAATTGAACACGTGAATTGAATATTGAGGATAAGTTGAATTTACTTATTTAAGAAGATATGAATATGCCTCTATACGTACAGGTAGGTGTACGTGTAATTGTATTGCCTCGACAAGGCAGTCCTCTAAAGGCCCTGTGCCGAAACCCAACCATTGGATAAGATTTATATTCACGGTTTAGGAGCCCTTAAATGAAATGAATTAAATCACGAGATAAAAGTAGCACAAATTTTTGAATCCGGAGCAAATCTAAGTAGAACCGGGAGTAGACAAAAGTAACAATTGACTCGAGGTCATCTGTTATTAGAAGGGAATGATGTGATTATAACCCATGCGAGATGTGGAGTCATGGATTCACCTTACTTTGAGCCTCGATAGCGATTCATAATGTCACCAGAACTAATTGATAAGCATTATCGGATGATCGCTTGCGGAAATTGGAAACTATTTGGAAACATAAAAGCTTCCTGAGCTTAAACTCTTGAGCTAGTAACATCATTTTTGGTAGTTGATGGATTGAAAGGGGCATAATGTCATGGCAAGTATGGTGGGGTGATTGCAGGACTTGACTGTTATACGGATTTCAAGTAAAGCGGTAAACATCCTTGATGTTTGACCATTGTAATTATCTCGCCATAACTTAATACTGGACTGGGTTGGTGGCTTTTGCATGAATGCCCTTGCACATGAATTATTATTAGGTAATCATAACGATTGTTGAAACTTAATATCAAGTGGATGTCGTGCTAAGTGTAAAAGATGCGTGTTGTATGAATGATTGCCTCGGACGAGATGACATTGATGGAAGCGATTGATAATAATAGGGATAATGATGGTTGTGCTAGAAGACGAGATTAAGGCTTGCTTCTACTTTTTTTAATACATAAGAGAGACGTTCTTGCGGGTGCAATAACTGTTTGGGTATTTGAGGTTTGACCCAAGGATATGACATCGTGAATTTTATGGTTGATCACCCGTTTGACTTTGAGGCTATCAGCTATCCATTTATTGTTGGAGTTTTCCTTGGACTATATATTAATGGCTAAGTTTTGATGTTTTGGCGGGCTAAACCTCCTGGAAATTATGCTTAATAATTCTTGATGGGTCGGGGGAAATTGGATCTTAATTTCCCCGGAAATTTTGTTTTCTAATTCTTGGCAGTTTGGAGAATTAGATTCTGCACTTTCTAGGAGGTTATTTATAGTATTCTCCTTGTATAGTGTCTGTTCGGGTTTATACTCCAGGAAATTTTTGGGGAAATATGTTGGTGGCTGTCAGGTTTTAGTGTTAGAGATTTTATTTTATTGGGAATTCAGGGTTAGTGCTGCTTGGTTTCTCCTTCCAGGTTTGATAAATTATTTTGTTGGCTGATTACTAGCTGCCAAGGTTTATGACGAGGGGAGTTTGGAAAATTTATTTTGTTCTTGGATTATTGATTGGCTGCTATGGATTAAGAAGGGAGATTGATAAATTTATTTTGACCCATGCTAGCAGTTTTCTGGTTATGTGGGGAGTTGGTGAATTCCCTTGGTCATGCTAGTAATGATCTGATTATGTGTTGAAGTTTAGTGAATCTCCCATGGTTCCATGCTAAAATGAATCTCCTGATTTATGAATTTCTGGAGTATGTGCTAAAGTGTACACCAATGGCTTTTGTGATCTAAACTTAAACCCCCCCTAACCTCAACTTTAATTTCGGGGACGAAATTGTTTCTCCGTTTATTGGATTTGTAACATCCCATTTCGCGCTAAACCCCTCGGAGACATTTTGACTACCCGGTTTTGGGCTTTCCAGTGCGTGTTCGGATTTGGATTAATTGGGGGAAATAAATGACAATATTGCTGTAGGAAATCATAAGACCTACATGTTTATTATTAACTAAACTACTAACGCTACTAAAAAGTAAGTACTTGATAGCAGCAAAATATTCCGAGGAAAAACATTAGTAGGCAACTTGGATAGAAACTTATGACAGGAAAATATAATAAAATTATAGGACTAAATAAAGCAGGTAGAAAATGAGCCCTGGTTCAGCCAAGTATATTCCGTTCGACGAAAGTCGAAGTATAGGCAGCGCTCGACAAATTAAAATTAGGCAGCGCTCGACAAAATTGCCGTCGTTCGTCGATCGCAGAAATTTAGCTGCGATCGACGAAATATTCCGTTCGACGAAAGTCGAAGTATAGGCAGCGCTCGACAAATTAAAATTAGGCAGCGCTCGACAAATTAAAATTAGGCAGCGCTCGACAAATTAAAATTAGGCAGCGCTCGACAAATTAAAATTAGGCAGCGCTCGACGAAATATTCCGTTCGACGAAAGTCGAAGTATAGGCAGCGCACGACAAATTAAAATTAGGCAGCGCACGACAAATTAAAATTAGGCAGCGCTCGACAAATTAAAATTAGGCAGCGCTCGACGAAATTAATTTAGCCAGCGGTCGACGAATCTGAAATAGGTAGAGTTCGACGAAATTTTTATGCTGCTTTCCGAATGCTTATCTTTTAGGCTTAAAGTGGATGCTAAATCTTGGGGTTCCAACTCATGGCATTGGAAGTTGGGTTATCATTAATTCTTGTCAAATCTAATCTCACTACTCTCTCTTCTCTCTTAACAAAAGAGCTGCTGGTCTGATTACCCGATAGGTCTTCTTCTTCTTATCTTCATCTTCTTCTTCCTCTCCTCCTTCTTCCTCTCACTACAGGGAAATTAGTTGGGGGAAACTTTGAAGGAGCAAAGCTAGGAGGGAGATTTGGAGCTTGGCCGACCACCACCATGCTTCCATCAAGATGAGCTCCAACCATGGCCGTAAAATCAGGTGACTTCCTCCCCTCTCCCTTGGTGCTAGCCTCCTAGATCACAATAGGAGAGATGAAGGCTCAAGAGAGCTTCTCGTGTGAGCTTTAATGGAGTTTCCTTAGGAAGACCAAGCCGGAACCTCAAATTTAGGGCATCGTTCGCCGCGAGGTTTTAGGAATCATTTCTTCTCTTCAAGAAGAAGAGATGGGATCTGATTTGGGGCAAACCCAAGGTCGTTGAGGGAGAGTGAGGGGAATGACATTTAGGGATTTAACCTAACCCTTGTTTGGGAAAGATGATGAACAGCCCTCTGTTTATTAGGGTTGTTAATTAAATATTTGTGTGATAAATGTGATGATAGCCCCCGTGCTAAAAGAGTCTTCAATTTATAATTTTGCACTTGGTTATTAAGGAAATCTGTGCGCAGCTGGGGTCAAGCCAATTTTTAGGCTTGATCCCACTGGATTTAGACCTCGGGCTCAACATGGAAGTTGTAGCCCTCGGAAAGAGCTTTCCAACGATAGGTTACCCGTTTTCTGAAGTGACCTGTAGCTCCCTAAAGGTCCAGTCGAGTGGGCTGTCCAGAAAGCTGGATTGGGTTTAGTGCATGCTGTTTTTGCTGTCCAGATTTCTGCAGTTGACTTCATTGCAGATTTTTGGTAGGACCCGCTTAGATCTGGGTTTAGGACTCAACAGGAATGTTGTAGCCCTTGATGTTAGCTTTCCAAATTGGGGTGGATCATAATGTTTGGACATCTGTAGCTCCCAGAAATCCTGTTTTAGTAAACATTGTTGGTTTGTACGAATTTTGATGTTTTACTGGTTTTCTCGTAAAATACTCATCGGATGTTTACGAAATTTTGGTAGAGATGAAACTGATGATATTGTGATCACTCCTGTTTAGTTTCGGAATTTTTGGATATATATTTATGGTAATATGGCTAGTCCCTTCTTATAAATTTATGGTGTCGTAAATAGCTTTGGTAAATATAAATGAGGCTAAAAAATTGGTTAAAATATTCAAGGTGATAACTATATGATATTATAGAAATTTCTTAGGTTTTGGTTTGAAATAAGCCTTGATTAATGTTCTGTTATGAATTAGTTTGAAGAATGATTCATGGTGATGTGTAATTGAATAAGATTTTGGAGGGTATGCTTATATTTATTAACATTTATATCACTTGATAATCTATTGGATGATGTAGATTGGTGATAACCTCTCCATAAGGTTGATAGCTTTATTCGTGTCGAAACACGTTGTGATTTGTACTTAAGACGATTGAATATTGGTGATATGTTGGGAATTACATATTTAGTAAAATATGAATATGACACCATACACAAGTAGTCCCACAGATTTTCGTAGAGTAATTTCCATGATATACACTCGCCACCGCAAAAGAGTTATGATAACTCGGTATGGTTAGCATTGATGGTTTGGTGTGGGTTATAAGATATTGTTATATCTTGTGGTGAAATGTGAAGGACCCGGTGGTTGCGGGCCTTGGATGCTAATTAGCATCGGATGAGCTGGTATGATGTGAAAGGTAAGAAGGCTCCGTTCGCGAATCCTTGGGTGCTCGATAGCACGGATTATGCATGGGAATTACATGAATGTGCATGGTTTACACATGGTGGTGTAGTGACACTGGTTGGAGGATACTTGTGGTTGGGGGATTACTTGTGGCGGGTCTACGGGCTTGCTAGTCATGACACCGACAGAAGCCGACAGTTAGACTCTAGACCGGTTGGGTTGGACTCTTGGTGCTCACCTACCCAAGTCCCCTTCTGTGTCCTTGATGGCTCCGCTGTGTGTTCTTAGCGTCGAGCAGTACGCAGGGGCTCCGCTGTGTGTTCTTAGCGTTGAGGCGTACATAGGCCTAGGTCTGGTAGTGTTCATACCCACCTAGTTGTGAAGGAGCCCGGTCCACAGTCTCCGTCTGGCCACGACGCGAGGTGCCTGAGTGTTAGCTACCCTCGAAAAGTGGGAACTACAGGTCTGTGTCGACATAGCAAAATGCATGGGTGAGTTCATCATATCATAATCATTGTATTGCATTCATCCTGCATAATCATAGCATTGCACCGCATCAGGTCCATCATATAAATTAGTATGGGCTCTTTTATATGATGGGTCCCAAATTGGAAACCTTAACTTATAAGTTTGTATGGGCATTCATATAAGTTAAGGTACGATATGAACTGTTTACTTCTTTCTTGTTACTACTACTTGCTTACATTCTGTCATTGCCTTATTACTTGTTAGCTGTGCTTATTATACCTGTTACCAGCACTTGCATTTATAACCATTGCTACTTATATACTTATGCACAGCTTAGTCAGTGCCATTACAAGTACTTGGGTACTTAAACAACCGACATATATGAACAACCATTCCTGTCACCTGCTTGTATATATTATTGTTTATATTGCAGCTTTTCTTCCCTTTCTTCCGCCCGGTGCCTTGGAGTTGCCGGGGGAGCGGATGTGAAGTCACTTAGTCTTTATGACTAACGGTTGCTACGTCCCTCTTTTAGGAGTGTACCTTAGAGCAGCAGTGCACGGTGCTGGAGGAGGATAGTCAGGTCAGGGTGACAGGGCCGGAGACCATGATACCTTGGCTACCGTCAGTGACAGAGGCGAGTGAGTGTTTTGAGATGTAGCCCCTGGGGCATTTAGTTTGATACTCTGATGATTTGCAGGAGCTTGTATAGCTTTCTGTCTTTCTTTGTACTTACTGTTTGGACTACTTATTGTGAATCTGTGGCTTTTAATGCTTTCTTTTATTGATGGGTTGGCGTTGTTCAGTTGGTTTGGCCGGCAGGATAGGCGTCTTGTGGGGGAGGCTAGCTCGTGTGCTGGCGCTTCCGCAAGGCGGCTGTCCTGGGCATAAGACTCTCCTCGGTCGTGTCGTGTGTTCCGGGAGGGGGGTCTTACACACGAACAGTGTTGAGTTTTGCCACTGGAGAAAAGGTTTCCTCATAATCTAAGCCTTGTTGTTGAGTGAAGCCCCGGGCCACGAGACGGGCTTTTAAACGATCAACAGTCCCATCCGCATTCTGTTTGACCGCAAAGACCCATTTGCAACTAACACAATGTTGACTTGGAGGAAGGGGAACCAGTTCCTAGGTGTGATTAGCCCAGAGGGCATTCATCTCCTCTTCCATAGCTGTCCGCCACCCCGGATGCTGAAGCGCCTCCTGCACAGAGTTAGGAATAGAGATGGAGGAAAGAGAAGTAGCAAACTGGTGGAGGGGAGGAGAGAGCCGGTGTAGAGACACATAGTTGGCCATTGGATGAGCCGTAGAGGGAGATGCGGGATCAGCCGCGGGCGGTGTGTCACCTGTAGCAGACGGCTCCGGTAGGGAAATATCCTTGGATTTACGGCGAGAATAGACGTAGCGAATGGGCGGACGGATCACAAGCGGGGAGGGAGGTGACGGTGGAGAGGAAGGCGTGACTGGAACGATAGGACGAGTAATAGTAGAAGGGATGGATTGGGGAGAGGAGGATAGGTGGAACGGTTGATCTTCACAAAAAGTGACATCGGCCGAGACAGTCACTTTTCCTGTTGTAGGAGAATAGCACACATAACCCTTCTGAGTTCGAGAGTAGCCAACAAACATCTGTCTGGTAGCACGAGCAGCAAGTTTGTCTGCTGGCGGACCGAGGTTGTGAACATAACAAACACACCCAAAAACTCGGGGTGTGAGGGGGAAATGAGGAGTGGATGGAAGAAGAAGGCTTAGTGGAGTGGCAAAGCTGAGAACGGATGAGGGCATGTGATTGATGAGGTGACAAGCAGTTGCAATAGAAAAGTGCCAAAAGTCTGTTGGGACCTGCATTTGGAACATGAGGGACCGAACGGTATCGAGAAGATGGCGATTTTTCCGTTCGTCCACGCCATTTTGTTGAGGTGTGTAGGCACAGGAGGTTGGGTGGATAACACCAAACTCAGAGCACAGAGCGGAGAAGGACCGACTTGTGTACTCGCGGGCATTATCGGTGCAGAGTATTTTAAGAGGCGTCGATAACTGCGTACGTGTTTCATATATAAAAGCACGAAACACTGAAGTTATCTCAGTGCGATCATGAAGAAAATAAAGCCAAGTAACACGCGAGTATTCATCAATAAAAGTGATAAAGTAGCGATGTCCAAATACATTGGGGATCCTATATGGACCTCATACATCAGAATGAACTAAAGATAACGGAGTATCACTCCGGGTACAAGAAGGAGAGAAAGAAACACGATGTTGTTTGTCGTAGATACACGATTCACAAGTGAACTCTTGGAGTAAAACACCAGAAAGAGCTTTCTTGAGAACCGAAAGGGGAGCATGCCCAAGACGACGATGCCAGTCAGAAGTGGAGATGGAAGAAAGACTGATAGGTGGGAGATCCAAGAGATACAGCCCATTCGTCAGCCGACCGCTACCAATGGTACTCCGTGTACGGCGATCCTGCAAAACAAAAGATGAAGGAGAGAAAGTTATACAACAGTCAAGATCCCGTGTTAACTGGCTGACAGAAAGCAAGTTAAACGAGGAGCCCGGAACATGGAGAACTGAGGAGAGTAGCAAGGTAGGAGTGAGGCGGAGATCAGCAGCACCAGAGACCGGGGTAGTGTCGCCATTAGCAACAATAATAGATGGCGGGTGAGAGGTTGTCGAATGCCGAGGCGGTTTCTGAGATGTTATATGATGTGTTGCTCCAGAGTCAACGATCCAGTGAAAGCTGTAAGAAAGACAGGATATACCTTGAGTAGAGAAAGAGGCAACCGAGCCAGATGGCCTATCCATTTTTCATCTTCTTCAGAGCGTCATCTATCTCTGATGATTAAATTTTACGGTAAAAAATTATGTTTCTATACTCCTCTGATTTACTTAACTCTTTCATGTTCAGTTCATTGTCTTTTCTTTCACTGTATAGTTGATAAAAGTATCTTTTCCATCTCTCCTTAATAGCCACATCATCCGTCAAAACCGTATTTGTTTCATCTTTTATGCATTTAACTTGTCTTAAATCTCTTGTCTTCCTCTCTCTAGCTCGAGCAATTTTATATATATCACGCACTCCATCTTTAGTATCTAGTCGTTTGTAAAATTCTTCATAAGCTTGACTTCTTGCATTACTTACAGCATTTTTAGCTTCTTTCTTGGCGACTTTATGATTTGTCAAGTTTTCATCATTCCTACAAGCAAATAATGTAGGAGTATATGGAGCTTAAATTTAGCAGTGCAAGAAGGACGAATGACTTCATTATTAAGTTGGGTGATCAAGTTATTTCCCGCAGTGAGTGCTTTAAATATCTTGGATCGATAGTTCAAAAAGATGGAGGTATTGATAAAGATGTGATACATAGAATCCAAGCAGGTTGGTTGAAGTTGAGAGGCGCATCAGGGATCTTATGTGATCGTAAAGTACCATTAAAACTTAAAGGCAAGTTTTACCGTACTGCAATTAGACCAGCGATGCTTTATGGTTCTGAGTGTTGGGAGTGAATTATGTGCATGAGCAAAAAATGGGAGTTGTGGAGATGAGAATGCTTAGGTGGATGTGTGGAAAAACGAGACCGGATAAAATTAGGAATGAGTGTATCAGGGATAAAATAGGAGTGGCACCAATTGCAGAGAAGAAGCGAGAAGCTCGACTAAGATGGTTTGCACACTTACAAAGGAGACCATTATAGGCACCTGTTAGACGTTATGAGAGTTTAGTCACTAGGCATGTTAAACGGGGGAGGGGTAGACCAATAAAGACTTGGAATGACTATAAGGAAAGACATGATGTACTTAGGCATTAATGAGATTATGACTAAAGATAGGCCACAATGTTGTTGTTATTGTAATTACTCTGGTGGATGTATCGCTGTAACATTATTCCGCCCTTGAAATTTGACCTTGTCCCCAAGGCAAGGTTAGAATATTTGTCTGGGTCTTTAAGAATGTCGGCGGCAGATACATGTTGGGTGGGGGTTCCTTGATAAAAAGAATAGGAATAAATTTCGACCAGCAGGGGGCTCAAGGAAGGGGAAAAAAATGGAGGGCACATCTGATGGCAGGGAGTGGGGGCAGTAAAAGAGAAGTGGAGAAAACAAAAAGAAAAAGGAAAGGGAAGCCATATGGCTTGCATGCGAGCCTACACGTAAGTATGTGGTGTACAGGGTGAGGGCATGGGTGCGGGTCTGCGGTTTGGTGGTCTAGAAGAAGAAGAGAAATCAAAATTAAAAGAGGGTGGCAGTGGCAGAATAAAGCTAAAGAGGGCAGCCCATGTGGGGTCCAAGAGGATAAAAAATGGAAAGAAATGATGGTACAATATTGGGTAAATTGGAAAGCAAAAGATTACAGAAAGGAGGGGCTCGGTTTCCTTGTTGTACACGGCAAGGGTGCCAGGGACAGGGTATGGAGGGGCCTCGAGAAAGGCAAGAGCTGGTGGAGTAAAAAAGAGGTCGTGGGGAACAAGGAGAGAGAAGCCGAGCGAAACAGACGTTGATAGTAGTGGGTTCGTTGTGCGACACGGGTTGGCGGCTGCTCGACGATGGAGATGGCGGCGTGGGGAGGGGAAACTAGGAAGGGGGTGTCGTCCTTGAAAGATTCGCATGTATTCCCCGACTGTCCTGGATGCGGCGAAGGAGGATCATGATGTCATGAAACTGGGTTGTGGTCTGATCAAAGTGGTCGATGAGGGAGGCGCTGGTACCCGGCGGCTGAAAGGGAGGCAAACAAAGGACGGTAGGTAGAGTCATTCTTACAATGGAGAAATTTCTAGGGTTTGGGAGAGGAACAGAGAGATGTTGCATAATAACGACATTGCATTACACGTAGAATGCCAGCGAGATACAATCGGAAGATAAGCTCCCGCCAACTCTTGGTGGATGGGTCATCCAAAGAGCTTCTCTCTAATGAGAGCCCACAATACTTCTAGACAAAAAGATGCCCAAACACAAATACCCCTCCCCATTATATAGATGAGTTATACTTAGGTGCGCAACTCTCACCTAGAAATAGGTGAGGGGAAAATACAGCCGTATGATCTTTGATCCGACGGTAGGGAAAATACTGACATTATTTATTATTCATAAATACTGCATTATTTAGAGCTATCAATGGCTGAGATGCACTCCTCTCACCGTGATCTAGGTGCGAGATACTCACCTAAAAATTTTTCTATATAGATAAGGGAGGGCACACACCATAACAAATATTTTAATTAATACAATTAATTTAATGAATATTAATTAATAATAATTAATCAATATTAATTAGTACTAATTAATTACAAAATACTATATAAAATCATCACGGCAACATTCATATGTACTCGCATGACTCTTGCAAGGTGGTGAACTCGGGCGGATGTATCGTCGTAACATTGATACATGTCAGACAATAGAGAACTTGATTGATGCTTACCATACTCCTATTATTGCATAATACAATTTTACTATTTTACATGTTATTACTTCTATTGTGAAGTACTGATCTGCAGGCGTTGGAGTTCCCCAAGATTCGCTAGGATGTCCGAGAGGAGGGGAGTTCAGCCTAAAGCTAACCCGCATTTTATTTCTCATATGATTTATTTTGCAAGACCTAATGCGCAAGAGTCAAGACTGAGCAGAGCCAATAAGCCAGAGAATGAAGTGCCCTTATGATTTTATGTAATCAGCCATGCCCTGAGACATTGTTGCAATGGCCATTGGGCCTTTTGGATGATTATTATTTTGGTTCTATCATAATAGATAACAGACATTCCTTTTAGTATTTATTAACTTCCGTTGTAGTTAATTTTGTGGTAGTTTTAGTTCGTAGTCGTTTCTTATCCTATCTTTTATTTCCTAACTTGTTGAGGTGGTATGTCTGGGATCCCGGTCGTACTCATATTATACTACAATTACATGTGAAGTGTCACAATTTGGTATCAGAACCAAGTTTAGGGATTATGTAATTTGCTCATATTAGGAAAACGTGTGTTCCATGTTTGCATATTTGCGTTCAACGCTAATGTTAGCTTTTCTACAAGATACCTTGGTTTAGGTCACCGGTGGTGACGCTAGGCCTTCACAACCCCAGAAGGATCTATGGATAGCAGCGCCACTACTCCCGATCTTTCCAACCTATAGCCACCGAAACTTTCGAGAATGATCTCGAAAGCAACACTGGTTATACCCCTAGTGGCACTCCCGTGCCTAGTGTCGGTTTCGTCCCAGCCGAAGGTCCAATTGTTAGTGAGAGGCAGCTAGCTAAAGTACTTCCTGGACTTTCACCCTCGGTCGTTTATGGGTGTGGGTACCCCCAACAAATGTGGAGGATTGGCTCATGCGAGTCAAGAAACTTCTGGCGGCAACTGAGACATCGGATGATAAAAAGGCGAGCTCAGCGACCTTCACGTTCGAAGGAGACATCAAACTCTATTGGCAGGCAGATTTCGAGAGGCATTTTGCAGGGGGGCCTCATGACACATATTACCATAAGCGAGTTCTCAAAGTCCTTTCTGAAGAGGTATATTCTTATTGATACGTGTTTGTCCTTACAGGGATAGTTCGTGAGATTGCTCCGGAGAGATAAATCAGTCGATGTGTATGAGCACAAGTTTACCCAATCGAGTAGGTATGCAGGGAATATTATTGTGCGTGAGTTTACTCGACTGAGTGTAAGCACCCTCCCCCAAAAAAAAAAATGAAACCTGGGTCAGGAGGGGTTTATGCCCAGGATGATCTCCGTACGGTAGCAGGATAAACACACAACACGCCTTTTTATTGCACAATGCACTTCCTTAGAGGCACATTAGTTGATTTCGGAGAGTGCAAATCAGTCTTCAAAAACCATTGCAGACACATAGACAAACAAGTTTTAGCAATATTAGACAAAAGACAGATTGAGATACTTGGTTCACTGGATAGGATGCCCATTCGCAGCCGACACTTGAGTAACGTCCGAGGAGCCGCACAGATTCTTACCCGGTCTATATTGAGAGGATACTCATCTTCATCCAATAGGAGATGAATTCTTTCAAGTCAGGGAGAATGATGGGAACCAATAACACATTTGAACACGAGTTTCTGAGCCCATTTCAGGTCGATCTCCATCAGCCATATTTGGCATAGGCCGATGGATGATCTGAGTATGCACTTTGCAGTCGCGTCCGGAGGGACGTTTCAATATTCCATATATATTTTCATAATTTTTTAAGCGTTTTATTTAGTGAGATCGGATAACCATCGTAAGCAGTTGATCATAGTCGTTCAAGATGGTTGTGATAGGCTTGTTTTATTATAAATAGATTAGAGGAGCTGGTTTTGGAGGCGAGGGCAGATTTCTGAGTCTTCTTCCCAAGATCTTATGGTCATCCGCAGTGCCGACTCCACATCCATAGGTGTCGATGTTGGGTTTTTCTAGAGCCATACATCGTATGTATGCGCAGCGGAAATAAACAGAAACAACCCAAAAAGACTTGGATCGGCCATGAATATTGAATCAAGAAGTTAATAAAAATACTAGGCCAAAATTACCTTAGTGGGATTGGATCAAAACCAACCTAGATGCTCCACGAGTTGAATCCTGTCGTCGGCTGTGTGAGTCCTCACGTAGAATAATGCCTACGTCTTTACAGAAGTCCACACGAGCCGGGAGAACGCCAAATCACGTCGCACGCAACTCGGAAGGAAGAACAACTGCACCTTGCACTTCCACGAACTGCTAGGTTCGCTCCAGGAAGAACAATCACGACGACGATCGCCGGAGAGGAGGTCGGCGGAGGCGAACTGGACGGAACACCTTCCGTTTAGGGTTCGGGCGAGAGCGGAACGCTTCCGTCGGCTAAACCTTTCGTCAGTTATGAGAACCCTAAAAGAAGATCTATTTATACCCAAAGCATAAACAGGCTTCTAGAAGAATCGCTATCTGCAGGCCACACAGCAGAATTGGGGGTTCTGTTACAATTCGTCGGGATTCCACGGAACAGCATTCGTCGAGTTTTCACGGGACAATCCGACGAATTCCGACGAATTCCGACGAATCATGTCAGACGGCAACATTTGCCGAGTGAAGGGTCTCTGTGACAATTCGTCGAGATTCCACGGAATGATCCGACGAATTCCGACGAATCCAATCAGACGGCAACATTTGCCGAGTGAAGGGTCTCTGTGACAATTCGTCGAGATTCCACGGAATGATCCGACGAATTCCGACGAATCCAATCAGACGGCAACATTTGCCGAGTGAAAGGTCTCTGTGACAATTCGTCGAGATTCCACGGAACAATCCGACGAATCCGACGAATTCTATCCGTGTAAACCCGACGAATTCAGACAGCAACATTTGCTGGACATTCCCCATTCTAGATGGTGATTGGTAACCTTTACCAACACAGTCAATCTTCCAACTTCTCCACATGCTCTTATGTGCGACCCTGCAGGCTCATATCGCGTTGGCAGTGACATTACATGTTTGACCACTTCTAGATCACAATGGTAACTCCAACAGTCTCCCACTTGATCTTGAAAGTATCAAACAAAAACCTCGCAAACAATGAGCGGCATCTAGCAATGCATCATTGCTCCCCAAGCAATAAGAGTTCATAACTCATAAGCCTTTATGACCAATGTTCCAGCGTTGTCTTTGTCCCTTTGTCCCTTACATCCGAAAAGAACTAGAGGCATGGACCGTGTCACCCTCATAATAGCTCAATCCAAGTTTCTTGATCTAGAACGGACTTCCAGAGAATGGTGAGCTCAATATCACATATTGACTCAACCAAGCATGGCCATGCATTTCCCAGTCCAATTCCATCAAGGGGCCCATGGATGCAACTCCTGTTATATAGGAGGACAAATCTCATATCTGCTCACACCCAAACACCCAAATGATTCGTAACGTACCCAACGACCACCCTTATCATCAACCTTCTTCAAGGAAGACTTTAGATGACATCAAAGCACGCTCTTCCTCACTCGATGAAAAAGCTGTGACTTCAGGTCAAAGGACCACAACACCATTGTCAAATGAGACCTACTTGTGACACTTTTAAGTAACAATCCACAAAGTAGTCTCAGGTTGGGTCTGTCCAGTACAACTTGTTCACTAACAAGTACCCACGTGATGACTTGATATCACAATATCATGACCTGTGAGAACCGGTCATCAGTCAACACACATGCTAGTCTTAATGTATCATCATCACCCTTAGCTTCTACGATGATACCTCGACCAGGGACCTTTTAAGAATGAAGCTTCGAAATCATAGGCTCTCACATTCAAGTCACGTACTTGATGTCCTATGGAAGCGAACATTCTAAGGGTATTTATCACGAATTTTATTCTATCATATAGAAACAGTATATCGTAATAAAAGAACTTGCCATTAATTGTAAAAATAAATAATTGGTACACAATTCATCATATGAATAAATAATAAACAGCCAACAGAATATTTATTTTACATGCAACCCACAAGACTCTCACTAGAGTTGATCACTCAGGTATCGTATACCCATTGATCTAGTATGACCATCATGCTTTCTCTGTGCGAGAGGCTTTGTCAGTGGATCTGCAATATTCTCCTCAGTCGGCACTCTGCAAATGTTCACATCTCCTCGTTCGACAATCTCACGAATAAGATGGAACCGCCGAAGTATGTGCTTGGAGCGCTGATGTGATCTAGGTTCCTTAGATTGTGCAATTGCACCATTGTTATCACATTAGAGAACTACGGGACCAACAATGCTAGGAACTACATCTAGCTCGCCGATGAATTTCCTAATCCATACAGCCTCCTTCGCTGCATTTGCCGCAGCGATATACTCGGCCTCAGTTGTAGAATCAGCAACTGTCTCTTGCTTGGAACTCTTCCAGCTCACAGCTCCTCCATTCAGGCAAAACACAAACCCTGACTGAGACTTCGAATCATCCCTATCAGTTTGGAAGCTGGCATCCGTGTAACCACTTACAACGAGCTCTTCCTCTCCACCATACACCAAGAATACATCCTTAGTCCTTCTCAAGTACTTCAGGATATTCTTTACGGCTATCCAGTGACATTCACCAGGATCAGACTGATACCTGCTAGTCATGCTCAAAGCAAAAGAGACATCGGGTTGAGTACATAACATTGCATACATGATTGACCCAATTGCCGAAGCATATGGAATCAACTTCATGCGGTCCTTATCTTCACAAGATTTTGGACACTGGTCCTTAGAGAGATTTACACCATGAGACATGGGCAAAAATCCTTTCTTGGACTCAAGCATGTTGAACCGCTTCAACACCTTCTCAATGTACGTACTCTGGGTCAAACCCAGCAACTTCTTCGATCTATCTCTATAGATCTTAATACCGAGTATGTAAGTCGCTTCACCCAAGTCCTTCATAGAAAAGCAGTTCCCTAGGTTGTTCTTAACAACTTTCAGGGTAGGTATGTCATTCCCGATCAACAGTATGTCATCTACATACAATATCAGGAAGACAACAATGCTCTCACTGATTCGCTTGTAAACACACGGTTCATCTTCATTCTTGACAAAACCAAACTTTTTAATTTTCTCATCAAAACGAAGATTCCAACTTCTAGAGGCCTGTTTCAATCCATAGATGGACCTATTCAGCTTGCATATTTTAGTGGCTTCATTTGGGGATACAAAACCCTCGGGTTGTGTCATGTACACTTCCTCAAGGAGGTTTCCATTTAGGAAAGCCGTTTTGACATCCATCTGTCAGATCTCGTAGTCATAATACGCAGCAATAGCAAGCAATATCCTAATGGACTTTACCATGGCAACAGGGGAAAAAGTCTCATCATAGTCAACACCATGAATTTGCTTGAAACCCTTAGCCACCAGTCGCCCTTTGAATGTCTGTACATTCCCATCCATGTCGGTCTTCTTCTTGAAGACCCACTTGCACCCTATGGGTCGTACCCCTTCAGGTGGTTCCACCAAGTTCCAAACTTGGTTTGTATACATGGAGTCCATTTCGGATTTCATAGCCTCAAGCCATTTGTCGGAGTCCGGTCCATTCATAGCCTCTTGGTAGGTCGCTGGTTCATCATCATGATCCATAAGCAACACATTACCTATTTGAGACACGAGAAATCCATATCTCTCAGGCTCAAATCTTGGTCTACCAGATCTACGTAGGACTTGTGTCTCTTGAGCAGGTTCTCTAGCTACAACATCTTGTAGTCCTGGCTCAGAATCCAATTCTGGTTCATTCATTACTTGTGGTTCTTGAACTTCTTCAAGTTCTACCTTTTGCGTCTTTCTTGACAAGAACTCTTTCTCCAAGAAGACACCCGTCCTTGCGACAAACACTTTGCCCTCAGACGGTAGGTAAAAGTAATATCATTTCGTTTCCTTAGGATATCCCACCAGATAACACTTATCTGATTTGGGTTCCAGCTTGTCAGGCATTTGACGTCGTACGTATGCCTCACAGCCCCAAATTTTAATGAATGACATACTAGGACGCTTCCCAGTCCATATCTCATATGGTGTCTTTAGAACCGTTTTCGTCGGAGCGCGATTCAGTGTCATTGCAGCAGTCTCTAAAGCAAAACCCCAAAAGGAAACAGGCAAGTCTGCATGACTCATCATCGACCGTACCATGTCTAACAGAGTACGATTTCTCCTCTCAGACACACCATTATGCTGCGGTGTCCTAGGTGGAGTGAGTTGTGATACAATACCACACTCTTTCAGATGATCACGGAACTCATGACTCAGGTATTCGCCACCTCGATTAGATCGGAGTGCTTTAACCTTTTTACCCAATTGGTTCTCCACTTCATTCTTAAACTCTTTGAACTTTTCAAAAGTTTCGGATTTGCACTTCATAAAATACAAGTATCTGTATCTACTGAAATCATCAGTAAATGTAACGAAGTAGAAATACCCACCTCTAGCCATAGAACTCATGGGCCCGCATACATCACTATGTACAACACCCAAGAGATCCTCAGCCCTCTCAGTATAACCAGTGAAAGAGGCTTTAGTCATCTTGCCTAATAAATAAGACTCACATCGCTCAAATGATTCATAATCAAATGAGTCCAATAGTCCATCTTTATGGAGCTTGGATATGCGCTTCTCGTTTATATGGCCCAAACGACAATGCCAGAGATATGTAGGATTTGAGTCATTTGTTCTTAGTCTTTTATTATTATCTACATTATAGATCGGATGGTCCAGGTTCAAAACATAAAGACCATTAAACAATTGAGCTACAGCATAACAAACATCATTCTTAAATATAGAACAACAATTGTTCTTAATTATAAAAGAAAATCCAATCATGTCAAGGCATGAAATGGATATAATGTTTCTAGTTATGGCCGGAACAAAATAACAATTATTAAGTTCTATTACAAGCCCACTGGGTAAAGAAAGACGGTAAACCCCTACGGCTACAGCAGCAACTCTTGCTCCATTGCCGACGCGCAGGTCCATCTCTCCTTTACTCAGCAATCTCCTCCTTCCTAGTTCCTGCACATTTGTACAAATGTGAGAACCACATCCGGTATCCAATACCCAAGATGAAGGAGCAGAAAGGTTTATCTCTATGACGTAAATATTCGAAGCGGAAGTCATACCTCCCTTCATTTTCTGCAGACCCTCAATGTACGAAGGACAATTCCTCCTCCAATGACCAGCCTTGCCACAGTGGTGGCATTTCCCTTCCTTCACGGTGCTCTTCTTTTTCAGCGCAGAAGATTTGGGCTCAAGATGTGACTTAGGTCCCACCTTCGTCTTCTTGAAGCCTTTGGCCTTACCCTTGCCTTTATGTACCATCAATATGGGACTAGCAGGCTTGGCCTTCTTCATGTTAATCTCGGCAGTTCGCAACATGCCTAGGAGCTCGGGCAGTGTCTTGTCTATTTCATTCATGTTGTAGTTCAAGACGAACTGCTCATAACTATCCGGCAACGATTGCAGGATAAGATCTGTGGCCAACTCTTGACCCAGAGGAAAACCAGTCTCTCCAGGTTCTCTATATACCCAATCATCTTGAGTACGTGAGTACCAACCGAGTCTCGAGCTCCCATTTTGCACTGAAATAATGCCTTCGTGACATCGAACCTCTCTTGACGAGCTTGCCCTTGAAATATTTTCTTTAGGTGCTCGTCAATCTCCTTGCACCCCATGTTCTCGTGTTGCTTCTGAAGCTCAGAGTTCATGGTGGCAAGCATAAGGCACTCGACGTCTAAGGCGTCATCGGTATACTTCTTATAAGCATCCTTATCAACACGGGACGAGTTCCCGGTCGGCACCTCGGGGGCTTCTTCTTCCAAGACGTAGAGCTTTCGCTCTTGCCTGAGAACAATTCTCAGGTTTCTATACCAGTCCATGTAATTCGTCCCACTTAGCTTGTCCTTCTCAAGGATAGCTCTCAGGGACAAGGTGGAATGTGAACCACTTGCCATGGAATTCTACAAGAATTCATGCAGAATTTAATCAGTACCTTAATTTCAAAATACAATTTATTTTAATTTGGACTTCAATTAAATACTCTCACTATTTTATTCAAATTGATAACCCTCACTATCAATTCGGAGAGTCCATGCGAGCTACTCTCTTAGTGGACAAGATCCGTATTTCACCAACACCACGAGTCCGCTTTGGCGTTCCTCTCATAATGCGGTTATTTAGGTAGGCAACGCTTGCCAATTGCATCCTCATGCAATTCTTGTATGGCTGGTGAATAACTCCTTATTCGCATCCATCATATGGTGCATGTCAACCCTATGCCTCTAGGCACTCAACCTTTGAGGTCACCTAGTTAAGTTAGACCCGATGTCGACAGTGGGATATCACAATTATCCGCTCGCACCCTTACCAAGATAGATTAATGCACCTTGCTTTGGCAAGCCCACACTTCATCGATCGAGGCAGGAAGAGTGTCATCCATCGGAAGGCATCCGAACACTTAATATTTGATGAAGGGATTTTAATTTTTAATAATAGGTTAACACTTAACCATGATCAACATTTGATCAATGTGCACATCAACAGAAAAACAAGCTTTCTAAAATCCACATGCATCCCTTATGTGCACAACATAAGACAATCAACCTTTGATAGACGAAAGGGCTAAATCTGGACATTTAGAACTCTTCCAAATCTTCAGATTTACATGCATTGGACAAAGGCAAAGACAACTCGACTTAAAGCAATAGACAAGCTCGTCTCTCATTGTTGGATTCAAAATCCAAAACGATACAAGGGTTCATTAACCACTTGAGGGACGGTTACTGCTAAGGAGACAACAATTTCTAACAATTAGAAATAACCACGAAATCCCAAACGTTCCTAGCGGGGTACCAAGACCCCCTTTGAAAAATCATCAACATTTGATGTTCCAGGAAGAAATCTTGACATTTAGAACGCTTCTAAATACCTAGATTTGCACGTACTGGAATAACCAAACTTCTGAAACAACATCCATGACCAAAACCTAGCTCTGATACCACTGTTGGGTTTTTCTAGAGCCATACATCGTATGTATGCGCAGCGGAAATAAACAGAAACAACCCAAAAAGACTTGGATCGGCCATGAATATTGAATCAAGAAGTTAATAAAAATACTAGGCAAAATTTACCTTAGTGGGATTGGATCAAATCCAACCTAGATGCTCCACGAGTTGAATCCTGTCGTCGGTTGTGCGAGTCCTCACGTAGAATAATGCCTACGTCTCTATAGAAGTCCACACGAGCCAGGAGAACGCCAAATCACGTCACACGCAACTCGGAAGGAAGAACAACTGCACCTTGCACTTCCACGAACTGCTAGGTTCGCTCCAGGAAGAACAATCACGACGACGATCGCCGGAGAGGAGGTCGGCGGAGGCGAACTGGACGGAACACCTTCCGTCTAGGGTTCGGGCGAGAGCGAAACGCTTCCGTCGGCTAAACCTTTCGTCAATTATGAGAACCCTAAAAGAAGATTATTTATACCCAAAGCATAAACAGGCTTCTAGAAGAATCGCTATCCGCAGACCACACAGCAGAATTGAGGGTTCTGTTACAATTCGCCGGGATTCCACGGAACAGCATTCGTCGAGTTTTCACGGGACAATCCGACGAATTCCGACGAATCATGTCAGACGGCAACATTTGTCGAGTGAAGGGTCTCTGTGACAATTCGTCGAGATTCCACGGAATGATCCGACGAATTCCGACGAATCCAATCAGACGGCAACATTTGCCGAGTGAAGGGTCTCTGTGACAATTCGTCGAGATTCCACGGAATGATCCGACGAATTCCGACGAATCCAATCAGACGGCAACATTTGCCGAGTGAAGGGTCTCTGTGACAATTCGTCGAGATTCCACGGAACAATCCGACGAATCCGACGAATCTGACGAATTCTATCCGTGTAAACCCAACGAATTCAGACAGCAACATTTGCTGGACTTTCCCCATTCTAGATGGTGATTGGTAACCTTTACCAACACAGTCAATCTTCCAACTTCTCCACATGCTCTTATGTGCGACCCTGCAGGCTCATATCGCGTTGGCAGTGACATTACATGTTTGACCACTTCTAGATCACAATGGTAACTCCAACAGTCGACACCTAGGTAATATCATTCCTTTGTATTTTCTTGGTATTTCCACTGTTGTTGCACCCCTCTACTTTCCTTTTCATCCAGCAGCCACCTCTATAACTGTTGTATAGTCCCTCTACGCAGTCCCCCCCCCCCCCATCCAGATGCCACCTTCCAAGGCCTCCCCAAGTTTAGATGCACATTCACCAAGCCCCCTAACCCCAACTGAACCCTCACCCCTGCCCAGCACCTAAATTACACCTTCTGCAACCCCAAAACTCTTCATCCTCCCCTGTCCAGGCCATCTACAGGCCTGGATGAACCTTTTCCTGCACCCAGACCCCTGTCTGAACTCCCCAGGTCCAGATTTAGCTTTGGCTGACCCACCCAATAGCCCCATAAACCTATTCCATCCAACCCTACAATCCTTTCCTGTCCCCATTTAAATCTGTTCACAAACAGCCAATAACATCCCCAAAGAGCCTTTACCTGCTCCGATAGTTACTATTTGGGGAATGGATCACTTAGGGTCCTTTCTAATGGCAAGTGGACAACGTTATTACATCCTGGTGATGATCGATTACTTCAGTAAGTGGATCGAAATAAAAGTTCTTGCCAAGACTACCACCCAAATCGTCAAAAACTTCATTTGGAGTGAAATCGTTTGCCGACAGGGGATATCTCTTGATATCATAATCAATAAGGGTCCGTTCGTTTGGACGGAATTGGAGGAATGAAAATGAAATTGGACCAATTCCAATTCTGCAGGAATTGAAATTGAACTCAATTCTAATTCTGCTGTTCGGCTGAATGCAGGAATTATGGCAGTGGAATTGGAATTAACATTTTCGTTGTTCGGTTGCATGTTAGAATTAATTGATAGGAATTGAAATTCAATTTATAAAAAAACTGACAAAATTGCAGAGAAATACTAAACTATCAAAATGTCCACCAAGATAAACTAAGTTCGCATCACCTGGGATGGAATCGGGAAAGAAGAGGTGTCGAGGTCTGAATTCAAGGGGGAGAGAAATGGCCTAAGGTTAAAACCCGTGGAATTGAAATACAATTCAATTTCGAGCGGCTATCCGTCTAAACGAACGTCGGAAATGGAATTGAGAGTCAATTCCATTTCCAGAATTCCAATTCCGTCCAAACGAACGGACCATAACAGTCCTCAGTTTGTCAATGAAGAACTTGAAAACTTTTACGAGCAAGTGGGGATCGAGCTTCGTTATGCTTTCGCTCATCATCCTCAGAAAAAGGGTCAGGAGGCAGCAACAAACTAATTTTGAATCTGTTGAAAAAGTAATAATGTGTGGGGGAATTGGGCTAAGCAGCTTCGTTATATTCTTTGGACCCTCTACAATGCTTCAACTGCAGTCTGCAGCTACGAGGGAGACCCCATTCAAACTATAACATAATTATGATGCCCTCATCCCAGTAGAATTTGAGGTGATGAGTCTGAGGGTCGTCATAGCTAGAGAAGAATGGAGACTAGGGAATGAAAACAGCAACAATGCAGTTTAGACCGATCGAAGAATTGACAAACCTCGTTGTTATACGACAAGAAGAAGTAAAGTGAAGGTCAGCAAAATATTTCGACAAGAATGTCCAAGTGAAACAATTTATTGTCGGAAATTTAGTCATGAAGAAAGGTACGCGCAGCATGAAGAATGGCCTCGATGGGAAAGTTAAATCCTAGTTGGGCAGGACCGTTCATCATCAAAGATATCTTGAAAAATGGAAATTATCGCTTACAAACTCATGATGGCAATGATATAGCAAATACTTGGAATGGCGATGACTTTATGCGTTATTACGCATAATCAATGTAGAAATCATCAACATGTATGTCATTTCACAAGGAAACACTTACCTTCTCATTTCTATGCATGTTATTCACAGCTCTCTTTTAGAACTCGCGAGTACTTTCTTATCATCTGGCAAATACACTCCATAAGCATGTGATGTTGCGTGAGTTCTACACACTAGAGTTGCTCCTCAACTCGTATTATACCTTTTGTGATTTCTTGATTTACGTTTTTTTAACTCTCTTCAGTGCCTACTTGAATCTTCTTGACTTGAGATTGCTGGGTTGCAATTCCCACCACAATTACATCTCGCAAAAATTGTTCGCGAATATATAAGTGGTTGGCCTGATCCAATCATGTGATGAACTTTAGGTTTTGCAATTTGACTCTCGCCAATATCTGTCGCGTCTCACTACTTGATCGATTGTTGGAAAATCCACTATTATTACTCTCACTAGAATTGTTTGCGATTTGTATACGGGGTATGTTGATCTAATAGGGGTGATCGATTAATGTTGTTGTGCATCAACAGAGTACTTGTCGATATCTAGAAACTCATTTCTGAGGACAATCTTTGCATCTATACTTTCGTGACATGTATCGTGATTGTTCCTAGTGGATGCTTTATACCCAATGTGGTGCTCTTGTAACTCTATCAAGAACTAGATAGTTCTAAAACTAATTTAAGAATACGTTTAAATTTTATCAATGACCGTGGTTATAAGCTCTCACGATTACTTTATTATAAGTTAAGTCATACAATGAAAAATTAATCAAACCTTTGTTATTTATCTCTCTCTTTTGCAGTAATCATGAGCGAGAACTACCCTTGTTCACAAGCACCATAAGGGAAAAGAGTCAACGCACACTCAAGAACACCCGGTGAACACACATCTGCGACTTCATTAGCGACAACGTTGTCTAAGCAATTATTACAAAACTAGCAAAATAAACACAAGTATCATGCAGAAAAGTAAGTGTGAATGTATGAGGTTAAAAAAGATATAAAATTCATCTTTTTCAGTATAATCAAAATTTTGACATTTATCACAGGTTCATGCAATTACAGAACACTCGCATGACCACCAAAAAGTTAAAAAAAAATTCTATGTTTCTTTCTCTTCTTTATCCTATGCTTGCTACTGTTATTAGTGTCAATGCTGGAGGACGAGATTTCAAACACAGATTTAGATCTGGATGCCTCTAAAGAACTAGTAAAGTCCTCGCTACTACTAGATTTGAAATCTTTATCACTCAAGATTGGTTCATCAATAGGAGCCGCAATCTCTAGATGTAGATCATGATATCAGATGCACATGAATTTTTGTTTTATCATTCCAGACTCCATCTTTTGAATCTTTTCTTCAGTTGATTCTCGGTTGATTCGTGGCATCTCCTCCACATATTGCAGGTTCTAAAAGACAAAAGGATCTACCTCAGTTAATTCATTTACTTGGTCTACCAACTTCTACAAAATAGAAATCGTGAACAGTTAAAAATGAAAATCGGGTGAACTACAACAACTTGCTAATAGAAAAACCGCTCACCCTCGTCTGTGTGATCCCTCTTCACCTCATCCAACTTATGAAGTATGTGATCAAATTGTCAGCTGAGATAGTGATCAAATTGCCAGATGAAGTACTTCACATACTAGAAGTCACACCAACACTGGAGAGCTCGCTGAGTTTTAGGTTGTAGAGATCTCGCGGGTCCTCACGGTTGTATAAGAGATGCTCTATCCCGAAAACATGCGGTTGAGGCAGAGAAGTACCCTTCCAGGTTAGTAAGCGCTAACTCAAAGACACCCACCCGGTCTCTTCGTCCCACACTACCATAGGATCCCCCACGGTATCAATGAGGTCCTCGTCGGCACCCTTAAAAGAATGAGAACCCTGGTCGAAAGGATCTTCCTCCCGAGAGCGAGTTATGGACTTCTTCTGCAAGCATGAGCTCTCGCCGGCTTCCTCCACTAGCCCGCGCTTGGCGATTGTCTTTTTCTTTCCTCTGCCTCTTCCTCTCCCTGACAGCAACAGTAGCGAGATCCCCCGAAGGACCAAGGTAACCTTCTGTGCGGTATGGCTTATTTTGTGGAACTACGAGCACCATTGTATGAAGAAAAATAGTCAAAAAATCATGTATAAGTATTTGTGATTACTCTATTGACAAATCAGAGAAGATGTTACCTTCAACAAGGTCAAAATCGATGACTTCACCAATCCGCGAAAGGTAGAATGTGGTATCCAATGGATTAACAGCGATGCATTCCGCGATCTCTAGTTCAATACCAGTCAGGTGGTCCCTTTGAAATCAGCTTCGAACCTCGACGCAGGTTGATAAACTAAGACACTGGTGTCAACTTTGAAGAAGGCGAAGTGATCTATCCAAAAATGAACTTTATTGGGGAGTCCTAGTACTCGCATTCGTCTACCCCCAATTACAGGGTAACATCCTCAGGTTCCATTGTACTTTCTCGAGCCTAAGAAAAGTTATGTAGGCTGCTAAGATTGAGAAGGAGACATAGTTAACTTGGGTAGGAACTACACCGTAGTGGTCAAAAATGTCTGCGAACTCTGGTCATGTGGGTAACCCAAACACATAATCAAAGTTGTCTAAGGGGATGCCCACGGGCAGATGGTTAATGGCTCTGTTACTAAGGGGGCCTCACTGTAAGACGCTCAGGAATTGGGTAAAGTCTTTTGAAATTAACAACTCGGTACTAGAGCACGCAGGTGACTTAAAAACATGGTTTATAAAGCGTTTGGCAATCATAGTCCTCTTAGACTCCATTGAACTCTTGTTCTTTCGCAGCGGCTTCTGCTTGCACACATATCGTTCTCGCAGGTACTCGGTTAGAGAGCTTAGAACATACAGAAGAAAAAAAATGAACGGGATAATGGCCTATTTATGAAAAAACGGAAGGAAAATTTAAACGCCATAATAAATAGAGCTCGTGAACACTCTAGTAAGTATTTGCGCATAATATTTAAGTTTTTGACAATCAGATCAACACATAGGAAATTAAAAGTATTCGCAGAGACTCGCGTTTCACAACATTCAGAAAACACTTCAATAAAGATACATGAGGGGCTTATTCTCTCTGCTCACGATCCCTACCCAAATGCACAGTTATATCAATTAAATGGGTTGAATAACTGACGTATGGGTCATGTGGGCAGTAGCTTCTGCGATCAATGCATGGATTCTCACGGCATCCCCTCAAAACCTGCCGCTCTGGAGCCCGCAATAGCTATTGAAGGTCTTTAAGTAGTTGGATGAGGTTGTGATTGCTTTTCAGATAGTGTGTCAAACTTTGCGGCGAGGTCGTTAATCTTATTCATATGGCGCTTATCATTTCACACTAGACTCCACATTCACCTCCAAAGTCATGTACTATCCTATCGCAGCTTCTATATAACTTCATCTCTCGCAGCTTCCTGAAGTGGAATGGAAGTGCTCGTATCAACCTTAAAAGTACCTGCAACCTTCGAAGTACACGCGACAACAAAAGTTTGATGAGAACTTCTTTCATTGAAAATAACTTGAAGATTCTTCACATAGAGGCATACTAGCCAAACTCGCTGGTATCACAACTTTTCCAGCATTCGGATTCGCAGATAAGACCTCTGGAGGTTTATTGGTACTCACGATCATTTGGGATGAAGGCTTAGCATCCGCGATAGGTTTTATTGGTTTTCTAATCCACTCAGAGTACACTGCCTTGAGCTTTTTCTTTTCATAGGCCTCTCTCACTGAGCATCTTCTTTTGAGCTCTTCTGCAGTGCAGTGAACTGTCCATGGGACGGCTCACCGGGAGGGAGGATATATTGGTGTTCACTCCCAGGGCAATCTTTCTGCAGTTGAGATGCAGCAGACCCTTTTTTGGCACCCACCTGGGAAAGCTAGACATTTTTTCTCTTATCATTCAGTTCTTAAGCCTTCATGGCATCTCAGGCAGCTTTTTGTCAGCTAGCTCTTACTGAAGCCTCAAACCCTCGGCTCTCACAACTTCTAACTGAGTCGCCCGCTATTTCTCCCTTTTAACGGCAGTAACCTCCCTTCTTTCTTTTTTGCCTTAGCAGCGGCAATTTCTTCATCTTTCTTCTTCTTATAGCCTCGGCAGCAGCAGCCTCGACCTTTTCTTTTGCCTCAACAGCTGAGATAACTGCTCTCTGCTTCCCGGCAGTTGAGATAACTCTTATTGTCTGATCTCTCACCAGGGAGTTGTTGCGACAACTTTTCAGCATCAGATCCTTTACAAGCAAGTTTCTCGGCACTCTTCCTTAGCTCCTTCGCTAACTCAGCTAATCCCGGAGCTTCAGCGCGACCTCAACGGCACTTGTGTCCTTATGTCTGGACTGCCTCACAGGGCTTTCGCCACTGCTGATAATGTCAGGGAAATCGCCTTGTGAAGGAACAAAGTCAAGATAAGTCTAGAAAAAAGTAGTAACAGAAAGGCATGAAGAACTCGCTGTCTCTCAAGTATCCACAGTGATCGCGGGAGTTTTCACCTGAGAATGTTCGACATCTGGACCAAATGAATCCCCACATTTGCATAAACGTCGGGGGAGATCACAGCAGTACTCATCAGCATTACCATTTTTTCTTCGCCACTTTCAACTCCTGTGAGGCCTTCTTAGAAGCAATAAGCTGAACCTGCGAGATCGCCCAAAGTTCAGCAAGAATTTGTTTCTTCTTGGAGCTCGTCATTTATCATATGAGTACGCGCACAACAATTGGAGAATATTGAGTCGTTATGAAAGTGATTTCTTCAGCTAGCCCTCTGGTCCTTTATATAAGCTCAAGATCATTAATAACGGTCGCAGAACTCCCGAGCAATTGATTTTTCCAAAGTATTTGCTGACTTCGAAACATTGTGCTTCACCAATGCTCTGGATGCTGAATGAAGGAAGCATGGTTATGTGCACATAAATCAAAATGGATTCTTGGGTCTGCCCTCTCTGATGTCTTTGGCTTTGATTTGAGGGCATGATTCCACAGCAAACGCGACGGTATAGGGGGCCACTATTTCAGTGGTACTCTGTGAGCAGCCACTTTGTGCATTTATTGTCAAAGGTTAGGTCTTTCTCCTCTGAGAGAAGCCACTTTGTGCATAGTGCCAAAGGTTAGGTCTGTTTCCAATCTTCCCCCGCCCATACCCCCAATGATTGGGGACTATATGGGTTCTGTTGTTGTTGTTGTTGTTGTTGTTGTATTTGCTGACTTCGAAAATGCACAGATTATGTCCACCTAAAAATCAGCGACCTCCATTTAGTCAGAAGAAAACAGTCTAAACAAGAGCATGGGTGAGTGCTCGTGCGCACTTGACTGGTTCTCGCAGGAGCTCACC
Organism: Dactylorhiza incarnata; assembly: GCA_033032865.1. Taxonomy (NCBI): domain Eukaryota; kingdom Viridiplantae; phylum Streptophyta; class Magnoliopsida; order Asparagales; family Orchidaceae; genus Dactylorhiza; species Dactylorhiza incarnata. The sequence continues at coordinate 1,928,477 of JAWHQI010000040.1, read as the reverse complement.
AAAGTGTTTCTCCTAACAAGCTGGGATTAACCAGGATTCTAGATTACTATGAGTGCTCGCACCCACCCACCCACCAACCCTCCGTGGTGATTGCCATAACTTACAGGGATTTCGCAGTACACACGAGCACAACATCCCTTAACATCGACGTCTCGTTGACGACTTGTAGCATTCCACCTGTAAGTGTCGTATAATATGGGTTCAGCCGGGCGCCCACAACATACAAACTTCACAAGCTAAACATTACAAAATATTATACATAATGAAAACTCCTACTAACACAGAGTCTAACCAACTAGCGGAAGCAAATATGAAATCATAAACTCCAAAAAAGAATGTCCACATCTAAGTCAAAATAAAAACACAGCATTCGGCTTTATAACCATTATATATCCTCATACAAAAGTTCAGACATCATCAAGTAATACATCCCAATATGGATTCATCAAGTAATGCATCCCAATATGGATTTTGGGGCACGCAAGCTCAATACATGAAACAAAATAGGAAAACAGTAAATAAGCTAGGCAGCAATTTATTTTTCTTTCAAGCTCAGCTTAGGGCATGGCCCACTATGCCATGTCGCACGCTACGCTATCTACAACCAAATACATATAAGAAATAACGAGAGTCGGCTATGAGCTGACCACAAACCGTGTAACGACCCCTTTCCCCGGCCGTCATAGCGGACTCCGGGGTCAGTCATCGCACACCTGCAAGTATGCAACACGTAGAGCATGCAATATGTATAACAACATAATAAAGAACAAGAGTTATGACACACCTTACGCATCAAACACTTTCTAAGTTGAGCAGCAAATAAGGAGAGCCTACAAAAATGCTTTGTAACAAATGGTTGGGTTACCTCAAGGTTACATCACATCAGCGCATGAGTCTAGCATAGCAATCACAAATCAGCACATGAATCGGGGGCACTCACGGCCACCCAATTCTAAGCCTCAAAGTATCAAACGAACACCCTACATCGTAAGTAAGACGCACCCAACCATAGGGTTCTCTTCACTTATTAGTTATTATGTAGAGTCATAGCGGATGGAATGCCCCGACGGGCGCACTTCACGTTGAATCTCGTCTTAGCGGGAGGTGTAGGAGCGTCTCTACGCTGAAAGCTCGTCATAGTGGGAGGTGTAGGAACATCTCCACGCCGAATTATCATGACGGGAGGTGTAGGGTCGTCTCGTCGCTAAATCACTGTATCACGCAATAGAGCTCGGCTGGCTTCCAACTCATACAATTAACATTCATTTCTTCACGGATGACAGTCGCTAATTACACCCTAGTTACCACCGCGCCATGGAGTTCCATAACAATAATCTAGTGCCGCAAACTTATGGCTACCCTAAGGATGGGTAAACATTCCAAATGCCCACATCCCCGCATATATAACGAAGATTTTTGCAGAGTATTCTCCAGCCACGCAAACTAGGATTCGCCTAAATGCAATCGTCGCCACATCATCACCAATCCGGGCCTATGATCACAAATAGGCTCCACACCATGCATAATCCGAACTCGAACATCGGATCTCTAATGCAAAGCATGTCGAGGTCGTAATCCCATGCCCCGGAGTTCTAATGGACCAAAGGATGTCACTCCACTAATTAGTGTGACGCAGCACTCCTAATGCAAGAAATTAAAACACAAGAGACAAGCAAAGGGTCCTAAGACCGGAGCAAGAGATCCTTACCCTTGAAGTTCTCTTTGAAGCCGTGGAACTTCGCAAAAAATAGAGAAGGAACGAAGGAGGATGCTCTTCGATTCCACGGCCTCGATCGTCGATGGGGGCTCTGAATCTCCTCCAACGGCAGAATCCCTCCTCAAAGCCATAGGTTCTCCCCTTCCTCCTCTCTTCTTCTCTCCCACGCCAAGACTCGCCGCAAATGAGCTCTTCAGCCTTCTCATCGCGATATTAAGTTAGGGGAAAAATATCTGGGCCGTTGAATTGAAATCCACGACACGAATTAAAAGGAAATAATGATATTTTACGCCAATCGCACAGTCGTGTGTCACTATTTGCTAACCGCATCCACTTCCTCCTTTTCCAACACCCGCTTCGTTCTCTTGTTGCCGACCGTGGCACGCCCCATAATTTTCCCCCATCCTTCGATTCCCACCAGTTGCCCTCCCATTCGCTCTCCTTCCGACATATCCGTGACCATTGTTTTAAATGTCCTCCGACATGTATGACATGTCTCCCGACATGTCATTTTTTAGGGCAAAACGATATGTTTTCTAAAAAAAAATAGATTATGTCCTTTTGTAAAATATAGGCCGACATGTCCGATTTTTTCCGATATATCGGCCGAAACGACCTTTAACTATATCGGCCGCTATCTTATTTTATGTTATATTAGCAGACTAGCAACATTTGTTTAAATCGCCTATGAATATTACATTATGTATGTTTATTGTTATCAAAATTAAATTATTATATACTATTAAATATATTTTACAATGTATCATTTTGTATTTGTTAATAATATTTATCTTAGATACTATTCGATTTTATTTTGTAATATAAATGGCTCATTTTTTATCTATTTGTTATATTATTTTTCTATTTTTATAACATATAATTATAGTTAGTATACATAAAAATAAAAAATTTATTTATAAAACATGAAAATCCGATATTTTAAAATACCCCCGACATGTCTCAGACTTCCGACATCCAACATTTAAAAACTCAATCTGATATGTCGCCGACATCCGATATTTAGAACATTGTCCGTGACAGAGGCTCCACCTGGTGCCTTGCCAGCCTTTCACACGTCGCCGCATGCTTTTTCTGCTCTCCGCCATTTCTTGGAGACCCCCACCCGCCTGTCAGCTCTCTTTCTCCCGACTCCTCGCACCCAACACCTCTCGGGCCCACTGTTATCCTACCCTCACATCTGGTTACTCTCCGACATCGACCAAACTTTCCATCGGGTTTCCTTCCCACTCATCACTACCCACTCCTCATCGACCTAATCTCCGGCCCCACGGTCATTGTTCAGGATCTGGATGGGGCTTTGTCGTCCGTCTTAATAGCATCAGTCCTCTGACCGAGGCCCTGGCCCAACTGGCGTGCACCCGCTCGACCTTGAGGATGAGATATTTTGTCAGCACGACATTGCTTCTCCGCTCGGGAAGTCTCATGCCAGCTCTGCAGCAACCATCCCGTCACGACGCCTCTCAGCTTCTGATGTTTCACCAGAACTGCCCACCAGAGGAGCCGCCCAAGTCTCCACGTCGCGCTCATGGGATCCTTACCACCTCGACCTTGAGGACAAGGTCAATTTTCAAGTTGGGGGTATTCATACGTATTTGCATTGGGGAACACGTCTCACGCATACGCTCGGACGTTCGGCTTTGCCTTGCGAGAGTCACTCAAAGGCTTGTTTCTTTATTGTATTATTTAAGTGCTTTGTCTTGTAGTAAGGAAATCCATCTATATAAGGAGCCCTATGGGTGGAGCCTTGTTTATCTTTTGAGTCTAAGGGTTTGAGCTCTTATGGAGAGTTGAATGTCAAGGAGGACCCAGCCTACGGATGCTTGGCGAGAGCTTGCCTCTCGATTGTATCTTTACGTTTGTTTAACGCAATGCAAGTTTATTATTCGTGCTTTTAACGGCAAATAAGGAGAGCCCTAGGTTCTCCCCTTCCTCCTCTCTTCTTCTCTCCCACGCTAAAACTCATCGCAAATGTGTTCTTCGGCCTTCTCATCGCGATATTAGGTTAGGGGGGAAAGATCAAGGCCGCTGGATTGAAATCCACGGCTCGGATTAAAAGGGAATAATTATATTTTACGCCGATCACACGGTCGTGCGCTCGATGCACACGTTCGTGCGTCACTATTTGCTAATTACAGCTCAAAGCACGCACAGAACGCGTGCACGCTCGTGTGTATGCTGCACGACCATTTTTAGGGCTTCCGGAATTTGTCCATTTACACTTTTCTTCACGCACGATGTCTCACACGATCGTGCGCTATGGCCACAATCATTTTCAGGACTTTGGTATTTTGTCTTTCTCAATTCTACAGAAATGCATGGTCGTGTGTTTTTGGAGTGAACAGTCGTCTAGTTTTGGAGCGCACGGTCGTGCATTTTTGGAGCGCACGATCGTGCGTTTTTGGAGTGCATGGTCATCTCGAAAGTCCCTCCACAAGCGTATCAAGCATGTGCACATCATCAACAAGGTTTTATGGTAAATTTGGGGCATCGCACGGTTACCTTTTCTTTTGTCTTGTTGTAGCTTCTTTGGTCTTGTTGTAGCTTCTTTGGTCTTGTTGTAGCTTCTTTGGTCATGTTGTAGCTTCTTTGGTCTTGTTGTAGCTTTTTTTGTTACCTGCCCATTTTCTTTGTTGTCGGGCAACATTTTTTGTGTAGTATGTCCACAGAGAAGGACCCCGAGTAGTATAAATATGGGTGAAAATACAGTAATGGGACACACAAGTTAGGACTAAAAACCGTTGAGAACGCATCTCCTCTGAATTGTGTTCGTGAGCTCCTGTCTCATACTCTCACAGGAACCTTAGGTGAATGTAATCTGGTGTAACTCGAGTTTCAATCCATAAAAGCAAGGGACTAAAGGTTCACATTGTGCGAAAATTGGCCTTGCTGGTCCTGACTTTTCTCTTCTAACTAAACTACTGGTAAGTGGAAGTGTTATTCCATCAAATGGTCCCTCGTACCCATTCAGGTATCTGAGCAGGGTCTGGGCACTTTTGGCTACAATAGAGTTCAATGATTACAGCAGCAAGCGCACGGGGCCGATAGGAATCCTTGCAATGTTCCGCGTGAATAAAAAGACAAAAAGGCAAATATGGCAGAGTATATGTAGAAGCAAGTACTGTTGAGTTCTATTAAGTATTTCCTTGATCTAGGTCTTTAGATGCAAATATGATCGTTGAGAGAAACTTGGCAAGGAGCTCGTAAGCAGTCAGTTGTCATCGTCCCTGTAAAAGTGTTGTTGGTCGTAGAAATAATCGTCACTCGGTGTGAGCTAGGTTGAGATCATGGACTATTCCCATTAAATGATGGTATTATTGATGAATAACCCTTCTCTCTTGCCAACGTGATGAATCTAAAGTTTACGCAGTGAGAAGGATCTTTCTTAAGGGAATTGGGCAAAGAGAAAACCGAGGCAAAATGCGGTAGCGGTTTCAATAGATTGGATGGAAGACTAAGCCAAACAAGTCGAGTGGATCAGCATGGAAGCTAGCAAAACAATTTGAATGTAGCTAACAAAAATCACTTATTCTATTAAAGAGACTCCATATAACGCTAGTTTAATTAGTCTGACCAGCTTCAAAATGTCAATCCCATATCAGTGTACCACGTGTATGTCTATGGTGAATCGTGGTTAGAACGATAGTTAAATTATTTAGGTATGTACAAGAAAAGTTATACCAATTGGATGACCTCATAGAATTAGTGTTTAATGATTAGGTAGGAGAAACATAGACCAAAGATAACATAGATAAAACTTGTTCAAGCTTAATTTAGGTTTACCAATTTAGGCAGTAATCAACAAGAACTAATGGAGCCAAATAGTTTGGATTTCTATTGATGATGACGATGATGATGTACTGATAATTTTATATATATACAAGCACTCAGCATGGGATTCTCCCGTGTCGTGGAGCGACAGTACATTCATTGTTCATCGCCTCCATAAAAATTTGTCTCGACGAATATAAACTTAACATGAATTGAGGGGATGGCGACATTTGTTTATAAAATAAAAAATACACAAATTAAATCCACCTATAAAAATTATAAAAATTGTAACAAAGAATGGATAACATTGAAAAAAATGAATGTTTCACCAAAGTATGTTTTTCCCACTTCTTTGGCATGATATCACGAGTTCAAATAGCAGTGAACCCTGTCAAACACAATCAGAAAAATCAAGCCTTCCTTATTTAACTTTTTCACCGCTGCTTACCATTCTCGAGCAAGATACTGACAATTTCTGCATTGCCACAGCTCGCAGCAGAGTGAAGTGGTGCCCATCCATCCTCATCCACGCTATTAACAACGGTACAGTCAGAAATGGTGGTAGAAAGTAGCCTGACAACCTGCGGCACACAAGAAAAAAAATGCCGCTAGTATAGCAAGAGAAGCAAAACTCGAATATCTAAACCCCCGTCTAGTGGCTGATCTCAATAAATCACATGTTTAACTCTTCGATAGAAATTAGAAAGGAAAAAAATATGATTGGAGTCTGACGTCAGTTCGACCGGCTGAGGCGGCGACGTGGAGAAGAGAGCGGCCGTCTTCATTCCTCAGAGAAAGGGCTAGTCGGAGTTCCACCTCGCCTAGGGAGTTCAAGAAAGTGGCATCCCCGCTCTCCACTGCTTTGAAGAGTTCTTCTTTCTTCGGCGCATCAATCTCCATGGCTTCAACCATCGGCCCTCAACTCTTCCTCAGTCCTCCCTCAAACCAATGTAGAAAAATATTTTTGTTTTTAAACTAGAAGTGGAGGCCCTCTCCGTTCGTGAATTTGCGAACGGCTCTCTCCGTTCGTGAATTTGCGAACGGCTCCGCCGCTTTCGTATGTCAATGGGCTCCGCCGCTTTCGTATGTCAATGGGCTCCGCCACGTTCGTATGTCAATGGCTGAGCCCTCCGTTTGCGGACTTTCGAACCCGTCCGTTACGGGCTACGCGTACGACTATAACCTATTGAGTGATAATCTCGCCGTAGACTCGGTGAACACCATTGCACATATATAATCTATGGCTCTGTTTGGCGCCACGATTTAGGCTTTGTTTGGTTCAGTTTTTTTTGGTCCGGTTCGTTTTGTCAAAATGCGTGTAGTAGCCGGCTCCATTTGTTTTTTCGCCCAATGTTCGAACCGCCTGTGTTTTTGCCGGCTTGAAATAACTGCGGGACGAAACTCTGGCGGAGCGCACCGGTTTAACGCATTTTGGAGGAGAAAGAGGCGCTTCGCTATGGCAACTCTTCTTCCGGTAACTGCTTCTTCTCCGACAGCAATTCTTCTCCGATCGCATCCGGTGCTTCTTCTCCATGGGGAAGGGCTTGTCTGCATCGGCGCACACCTGTTCTTCCCCGACGGCACAAGGGTTGTCTTCTCCGGCGCAGTGCTTAGCTTCTCCGGCAAAGGTACAGTTTTGTGTCACCGCTGTTTTGCCAAACGGTTTTCTGTTTTGAATAGCTCTGCAAAAGCAGACTGTCCAAACAGATCTTCATTTGCAGCAATCAGTTTCCAACAGTTCCATTTACAAACCTGTATTTGCAACAACTCCTTTTACAACCGATGCCGCTCTACCAAATGAAGCCTTAGGAGTGGGGATCATTCATTTTTAAAAAGTTGTGCCAAATAAGTGGGTAGGGCATCACGGTCAACCACCGTGAAAACGAGCTGCAGGAAGCTGTTTTCACCCGTGACAAGAATGGCAGCTGCAGCGCGGCTTTATCTTTTAATTTTTTTATAAAATTCAAAAAATGCTTTATTAATAATTTAATATAGCTTGTATATTTATAAATTATAATAATATCAAAATAAGATCAATTTATAATACAATTTTAATAAATATAGTTTATTTATATAGTATCAGTGATTATTTCATCACTCTGCAAAACAGCTGATTATTTCACCACTGTGTTCCCCCATTGATTTTTCAATCGCTGCAACCGAGCCAAATAGAGCCTATATGGCTCTGTTGGCAGATGGAAAAGCTCTATTCCATCCGCCATAGCTATTTTTTAGTTGTTTGGGACAGCTCTTTATACACAGCTGATGAAAAATCAATTTTAATGGAGCTGTTTTTTGGAGAGCTGCCCACCCCGGCATTAGCTCTCGTAAAAGTGTGGTTCCCGTCATTTTTTTTTTCGATTTTGCATATCGTCTTCCCCCTCGCGACGTTTTCCCCAACTGATGCGCAAAACTATATCCGCAAATGACAACGACAAGTGTACCGATTCGAAAGTAGTATAGGTTTATAAAAACCAATGTCGTATTAGACTCGGGGTGGTTGAATACGTTTACTTCGGAAAATCTCTATTACGTTCAGCTTAGACTCGGGGTCGTGTAACTTTAAATGACGTGGCAGGCTTGTTCTGGCTGCAGGAGGCGGGTCGCGGTTGTGACAATAGATCACGCCCTTGGTCACGCCCGTGACCTAGGGCGTGTACTTGGCGAATCTTCACGGAATGAGCTCGGGGTGGCGGCAGCAGGTCTGGAACACATCTTAGGCTGTCACACCCTTGCTCACGCCCGTGACCTTGGGCGTGTACTTGCAAATTTTGTTCAAAATGCCCAGAAAACCAGAAAACATAAAACCAGCTTAAGTTAGTTCATGAAATCGAAAAAGGAATAATTTTCATGAATTAATTCATATAAATTATATAATTCATATTAAAACTATACTAAAAGATGAGTATATAAGTTACTCATCAAACACCCTCATACTTGAGCTTTTGCTATTCCAGAGCAAAAGAATGAGAGATAATATACAAGACATTGACACTATTTCTAACTAACTAAAATTTTATTAAATCAAGAGTAAGTCAAAGATAAATTCTAGAAATTTAAGAATTAAGTCTCAAATTATGGTGTTAATTCAAAAAGAGAGATATGCTTTAGCTAAAATACTTCTCAAGATAACTATTTAGCAAACAAAATTGTAGAAATTATCATACAAAGTTAGATTGAAATTATAGAAACTCTAACAAAAAGAACATTAAGGAGAAGACACCTACCAAAATATTGCTCTCTAAATAATTTTATTTAGAACTAGCCAATGTAATTGGCTAAGGATGGGTTTTAAATCAACTAGCAAAATGAAGAGATACTAAAATAGAGGTGGTGAATTTTATCCTCTCACCTTATTTGAATAGGAATTTGTATATGTTTTGAAAAATAATGAATTTTATCTTCAATCAAAAACCCATAATGTATATGTTTAGAAGTAATGAATTTTATCCTCTTACTTCATGACATATAGTCTTTTAAATGATTTCGGGTGCATATGTTTAGGGAATAATAAATTTTATCCTCTTATTCCCATGACATATAATCTTTTTATATATATTATTTTTTATTTGTCAACAAAGGGTGGGGGATAAAGAAATATTTCTAGTTTTTTAATTAAACTATTTTGAGAGCAACTTTTTAGTGGAATGAAGTTTCCTAAGATCTTGAAAGTTATAAGAGAGTATAATAAAAATTCAAGGTTATTTTGTCAATTTACTACAAAGTAGAGCCATTTAAATTAAAAAGAGAAGTAGTGTTAAATAAGATCTCTAATTGAATTAATAACATAAAGTGTTTCTTAAAACTAAATTACTTCGAATTTAAGTCTAACGAATTCCGATAAAACAAAACGTTAGCTAGATTCAAAAAAGTAAAAATGCTTATATTTACTTCTCAAACTAGATTTCTAGAGGATAATAAAAACACAAAGTAAGGGGGATATATATATATTATTCTTGGACTTCCCGAGGTCTACCCGGTGAAGGGTTCGCAAGGTACTAGGAGGTTCGATGGGATGACAAGCCCAAACATCCCTTTCCAAGAAATTAAATTTTTATGATTTTTATATTTTTTTTCTTTTAATAAATTGAAAAGAAAGTCTAGAAAACTACACTGCACCCACATACTTAAAGTTAAACATTGTCCTTAATATTTAAAACTAAGTATGAAGGATCATCAAGATTTAAAAAAAATTCAGTAAATGAAAGGAGGGGAGAAGAGAGCTTCCCTGGTTGTAAATTGGGTTGCCGGAACAAAAACCTGAAAAAGAAGTTAAAACAACAAAGCAAAAAAAAACAAGAAAGATAACGTTGGGGTGCCTCTCAAAATCGCTTTGTTTACCGTCTCGTAGCTTGACTAAGTGACGATTTTCTTAAATATTTTGGAAGTGAATCGTTTCTATGTCTTTGGACGCTGCGTCGCCAGGGTGATATAATTTTAAACGATGTTCGTTGACCTTGAAAGCTTTTTCCGGGTGCTCTATTTACAGGGTCCCATATGGCCAAACTTCTTTTACTATGAAGGGACTGAACCATCGGGATTTTAATTTGCCCGGAAAAAGTTTAAGTCTAGAATTATAAAGAAGGGCTAAGTCTCTCGGTGAAAAAGTTTTTGAATTTTTAATTCTTTTATCATGATAAAACATAGTGCGCTCTTTATAAAATTTATTATTTTCATAAGCGTTTGCACGTCATTCGTCTATTCATTTAGTTGAAATTTCCTATGTTCGGAGGCTAAGTTTAAATCCACTTGCTCATTTGTTTGTGGGTGATAAGCGGTAGAGAATTTGTGTGTAACTCCATACTTTGTTAATATTTTAGACAGTTGATTGTTACAGAAATGTGTGCCCATATCACTAATTAGTGCTCGGGGTGTGCCAAATCATGATTTTTTTTTATTTTACGATGACTCTCGCGTCGTTGGTGGGAAGGGCTTGTGCTTCCGCCCACCTTGACACGTAATCGACCGCAACAATAATATATTTATTTTTAAACGACGAAGGTAAAGGACCTACGAAATCAATCCCACACAAATCGAATATTTCGTACTCTAAAAATATATTTTAGGGCATTTCATTCCAGTTAAAAATGTTACATGTCATTGGCACCGATCACAATTACTCACAAAAGTGTGAGCATCTTTGAATAAGGTGGGTCAGTAGAAGCCCACCTCTAGCACCTTTTCTTGCAGTCTGGTTTGCTTGATAGTGACCACCGGTTGGTCCTTCATGGCACTGCCACAAAATTTGAATGTCTTCCTCGCCCGAAATACACCTTCTTACCACTTGGCCGCGCAGACACAGAATAAAAAGGGGTCCTCCCAAAAGTAAAATTTTCAAGTCCGAAAAGAATTTCTTCTTTTGTTGACTTGAAAATTGTTTCGTTAGGACCCGAGCCACTAAATAGTTGGCAAGATCCGCGCACCGAGAGGTGGAAGAAGTCGTTACCTTTTCGATGGCGAGGTGGCGCTCTTCAGGGAATTTATCGTCAATTTCGGCCTCCACTAGTGCTCCGGCAACCGGATTCTCCAACCGTGAGAGGTGGTCGACCGCTACATTCTCCGCTCCCCTTTTGTCCTGGATCTCCAAGTCAAATTCTTGCTGGAGGAGGATCCACCATAGTAGTCGGGGCTTTGCATCTCCTTTATTTAATAAATACCGGAGAGCGGAATGATCTGTAAAGACAATAACTTTCGAAAGCATTATATATGATCGAAATTTATCAAACGCAAAAATTATAGACAAAAATTCATTTTCCGTTGTTGAATATTTTGCTTGCGCGGATGTTAGCGTTTTGCTTGCGTTATAAATCAGGTGAAAATATTTATTCACCCGTTGGCCTAAAACTGCACCTACAGCAAAATCGCTCGCATCGCACATAATTTCGAACGGAAGAGACCAATTTGGCGTGATTAAAATTGGAGAATTGATAAGTGCGTTTTTTATTTTATTAAACGCTTTTAAACACTCTTCATCAAAATTAAACGCGGATTCTTTTTCTATTAATTGCGTTAACAGTTTTGTAATTTTTGAAAAATTGCGAATGAACCGCCTATAGAAACCCGTGTGTCCTAGAAAACTTCTAATAGATTTAACATTGGTTGGGGAAGGAAGTTTTTCTATGACTTCGATCTTGGCCATATCGACCTCGATCCCTTTACTTGAGACTTTATGTCCGAGGACTAATCTCTCTTGGACCGACCATAAAGTGACACTTCTCCCAGTTGAGTGACAAATTTGTGTCTTCGCAGCGTTGAAGAACACGGTCAAGATTGTTTAGACAATTAATAAAGGAATCGCCAAAGACTGAAAAATCATCCATGAATACTTCCATGGCGTCTTCTACTAATTCATTAAAAATTGTCAGCATACATCTTTGAAATGTAGCCGGCGCGTTGCAAAGACAAAATGACATTCTTCGATATGCGAAGGTGCCAAAAGGACAGGTGAAAGTGGTTTTCTCTTGGTCTTCGGGCGCAATTGGGATTTGAAAATATCCCGAAAGACCATCGAGGAAACAGTAGTGTGAATGACAGGATAAACGTTATAGGATTTGGTCAATGAAGGGCAACGGAAAGTGATCCTTGCGGGTAGCATCATTTAATTTTCTATAATCAATGCATACCTACCAACCCGTAACAGTACAGGTTGGAATCAACTCATTATTTTCGTTAGTGACTACCGTTATTCTGCCCTTTTTAGACACGACTTGCATCAGACTAACCCAAGTGCAATCAGAAATTTGGTAAATAATCCTCGCGTCTAACAATTTTATAATTTCGGTCTTAACGACGTCCTTCATATTGGGATTGAGGTGTCGTTGAGGCTGAATAGTACCGCGAGAATTATTTTCTAGATTTATTTTATGCGTGCAAAATGAGGGATTAATCCCCTTGATATCCGAAATTTGCCATGCAATTGCATGACGGTGATTATTTAAAATTTTAATTAATTCGGAAATTTTCGAATCGTTAAGTGCGGACGATATGATTACGGTCAATTTTGAGTCTTTTTCTAGAAAAACATATTTTAGAAGATCCGGAAGTTTTTTTAATTCTAGACTCGGCGGCTCATCATAAGATGTTTTAATTTTAAAATTATCGAGATTTATTTGTTCAACATTGAGCTGCCGAGGCATTTCCTTTAGACAAAGCAAAGTTTCTAATTTCGGGTTTTCAAAAAGTGGAGAAATTATTTCAGCAAAAGACGATAATTCGTCTTCAAAATTTGATTATAAAGTAAAATAAGAATCACCGTTGGGAAGTGCATTTCTTATTGATTGATTTATAATAAAAGTAACTTCTTCATCCCCAACTCGTAGGAGAAGTTTCCCGTTACTTACATCGATAATTCCCGAGCGGTGGCTAGGAAGGGGTCGGCCGAGTATGAGGGGTACTTCAGCGTCCTCTTCGATATCGAGGATGACAAAGTCTACGCGAAGGATAAACTTATCAACCTTCACTAGCACATCCTCTATGACTCCGATTGGGTACTTAACAGACCAATCCACTAGTTGGATGCTTATATTAGTTGGGCTTTGGGTACTTAACAGACCAATCCACTAGTTGGATGCTTATATTAGTTGGGCTTGGGGTGCCCAAACCAAGCTTCTAAAATAAGGAGAACGACATATGATTTATGCTAGCTCCTAGATCGGCCAAGACGTGTTTAATTAAAAACTAACCGAACAAACACGTGATGGAGAACCGTCCCGGATCATTTAATTTTTCCAGCAATTTATTTAAAACAATCGCCGAACATTCTGCGTTAAGAGAAACGCGTGGAATATCTTCAAGTTTCTTTTTATTTGACAACAAGTTCTTGAGATATTTCACGTATTTAAGCAATTGAGAGAGTGCCTCGCAGAATGGAACGTTGATTTGAATTTGTTTTAAAATATTTATGAATTTTTTATACTGCTCCTCGTTGCGCTCATTTTGTAATTTAGAAGGATAAGGAATAGAAGGAGTTTGAATATTGCGCGGAACTAAATCAGAAGAACTTAAATGTGGAGGTGGAGTTGAAACGTTTACCTCTGGCTTAGCCAATTTTGAAGATGTTACCTCCTTTCTGCTACGGAGGGTTATTGCGTTGGCGCTCTCCCGTGGATTGGGCTCAGTATTGCCTGGTAGAGCTCCTTGCTGGCGTTCGGAGAACATCTTGGCAAGCTGTCCAAATTGGTTTTCCAAAATTTTAATAGATCCGGTAAGATTCCAGATATTGGACTCGTTGGAGGCAACATATTTAGTGAAAACCTCTTCCATTGCAGAGGGCTTCGGGGGTGGGCGAGCGAATCCGGGAGGATTCATTTGTGGTGGTCTTTGAGCATTATTAGGGTTGCTCCATAAAAAATTTAGATGATTCCTTAAACCCGGATTATAAGAATTATTAAACGGAATGTTATTATTCAGGTTATAAGGAGGATGATAAGAGTTCCTCATATAATCTGCGTGCTCTTGAATGAAATTATTAATATTATCATTATTATTATTAATAGCCCAATTGGTGGCGGAGGAAGCAGACATCTCCGCCACTTGCTTAGTTAATCTCTCTACTTGTAACGCTAAATTAGTGGTTGCCTCGACTTCATAGAATTTGGCCGGCTTGTTAGGGCACGTCCGTGGCACATTCCACTGATATACATTCCATCTTCTCAAAAGGCTCTTGAGCGGCCTCGAGGGTTTTATTATTAAGAGTTCCCCCTGCTGCCACATCAATCATTTGCCTTGTTTGGAGATTCAAAACATTGTAGAAAGTTTGAACTTGTTGCCACAAAGGAAGGGCATGATGAGGACATCTCCGCAACAATTCTTTGAAGCGCTCCCACGTGTCGTAGAGAGACTCCGAGTCTATTTGCGTGAAGGAGAGAATGTCCGTACGTAATTTAGCGGACTTTGCCGGAGGAAAATATTTCGTTAAGAATTTCTCCGTCATCTCGGCCCATGCAGTGATGGAACCTCTAGGAAGAGATCCCAACTACTGCCTGGCCTTAATCCGCAAAGAGAAAGGAACTAAAAGCAAATGAATGACGTCATCAGTGACACCATTTATCTTAAATGTATCAAAATTTTCCAAAAAAATTAATAAGTGTAAATTTGGATCTTCATCCGGTAAGCCATCGAATACGACTGTTTGTTGTACCATCTGAATAATGCTCGTTTTAATTTCAAAATTATTATCCGCCACCGCCGGGCGAATAATGCTAGATTATGTTCCCTCCCAGTTTGGTCTCGCATAATAGAACATGGTCCGTGTGGGGCCTCGTTATGGTCGAGATCTTCCATTATACCCTCGCTAGTTTCTCCGATTGACTCTTCACGAATTATTTGTGGATCACTAAATCGGAGACGTCGCCGCAAGGTGCGCTCGATTTCCGGATCAAAACACAATTCAAGATTAATTGAAGAGTTTCCTCGGGTCATAAACTAAAAGAAAAGAAAAGAGAAAAAGAGGAGAAAAGAATAAAAAAGTGAAGAAAGAAAAATTAAAATTATTATAATATTTTAATTATATATATATATATATATTTCAAAAGCGGTTAAGTTAGTCCTAGACTTCCCGAGGTCTACCCTGTGAAGGGTTTGCACAGTAGTATGAGATGCGATGGGATGACAAGCCCAAATCTCTCTTTCTGAGAATTTAAATTGCGCATTTTAAGTATTTTTTTTTAAATTTAAGAAAAAGGGGTGAGAAGAAAGAGAACGATAAAATTAATAGATATTTTTTTTTCAAATTATCAACTCATAGTCCCCGACAACGGCGCCAAAAACTTAATGCGCAAAACTATATATGCAAATGACAACGACAAGTGTACCGCGTCAAAAGCAGTATAGGTTTATAAAAACCAAGGTCGTATTAGACTCGGGGCGGTTGAATACTTTTACTTCAGAAAATCTCTATTATTTTATAAATTTAAATTTGGATTTGTTTTGCAAAAGGGGAACTTAAAATAATGACTAAACGATGAGTTAAAATACTAGCACTCGATCTTCGAATCACCGCGAAATAATAATAGAAGAAATAAGAACTCTAATTCTCATAAGAAATTTACTTTGACCTAGGAGGTTCCCGAATTCTAAACGCACCTCTCTCTAGGATACGTTCAGCTGAGTTTAGGTTGATCAACTGAACTCTCGTTCTATAATCGAAACCCCTAAAACTCTCTTTACCGTGGTGAACCCCTCTATTGGATTTGACTCCAATTCGGGATATTTTTGTCATTCTTTCTCATGGGTTGCAATCAACTCTCTTTATCCTTAAGTGATCGATTCGAATTATGAGTCTCTCGACTACTAAATTACGAAAATATGAATGAGAATTATATATCAAAAATATAATCTCACTTCAATAAAACTAAGGATAAATCATAAGCATTTTAATGGGAGAAGAAGAAGATAAAAATTAGTTTATGACGAATATTATTCCTTGGATTATCTCGATCGAGTACTAATAGAAATTTAGCTACTCATTGAGATTAGAGAATCAATAGAAATAAAAGAGTGCATTATGAAAGAAGAAGAGAATAAGAGAATAAGAAGAACTATTTTATTGATTTGCAAAAGAGAATTACAAACTAAGGAATTGAAAGTACAATTGCAAGAAGAAGGAAAAGTACACGAGAGCTTGAAATAAGAAAACAATACAAGAAAATAAGACTTTAGCTCCCAAAAATTCGTCTCATCAGTTGTAGAAGAGCTGGCTTTAAATAGGCTGAAAATTAAGGTTACACGTCCTCGGTCACACCCGTGACCAAGGGAGTGTAAGGGGCGTGATCGATGCTGGTACATAGAGGGCTCCTTATGGCTTCAATGCGGGCGTTACATTCGTGTCACGCCCTAGGTCACGCCCGTGACCTAGGGCGTGTACTTTTTAAAACTGCATCCGACGGGAATCTTTTGGTAGAAAGTGGCGCGGGATGAGTCACGCCCATGTACTAGATGTCACGCCCCTGGTCACGCCCGTGACCGGGGGCGTGTAACTTTAAATGACGTGGCACGCTTGTTCTGATTGCAGGAGGCGGGTCACGACCGTGACACTAGGTCACGCCCGTGACCTGGGGCGTGTACTTGGCGAATCTTCATGGAATGAGCCCGGGGTGGCGGCAGCGGGTTTGGAACACATCTTAGGTTGTCACGCCCTTGGTCACGCCCGTGACCTTGGGCGTGTTCTTGCAATTTTTGCTCAAAATGCCCAGAAAACCCGAAAACATAAAATCAGCTTAAGTTAGTTCATGAAATCGAAAAAGGAATAATTTTCATGAAATAATTCATATAAATTATATAATTTCATATTAAAAATATAATAAAACTATACTAAATGATGAGTATATAAACTACTCATAACCAACCATCGTTTGAGCTCCACTATGTTGAGCGCCTTATCCCTAAACGGTGACTTCGCATCCCGTCCCCCGCCGTCGACCCCGTCGTCCCCTGCCGGAATCCCTCATGATGCCAGCAAGTATCTAGGAAAGCCGTCGGAAACGAGTGTGTCTCCTCTCCGGCCTCTTCTCCACCTGAATCTCATACTTCTCCGGCGAGATCCCCTCTTCGACGAGCAACCTCCAAGCGTTTCTCCTCCCTCCGACCAGCCACTACCGAGCCTTCCACGTCCAGATCCAGACGATTCTGAGTCCTCTTCCAGATCAGATCGATTTGAAGCCCTAGCTTTCTGAGCCCAGTTTTTCTACCAAACACTCTGCAGCTCTATTTGTAAAGCTTTTCTGAGAGCTCTTTCTAAGAGCTCTATTCCATCAACAACTTCTCCATCTGCTAGAGCTGTCCCAAACATAGCTTATAATATAAGAGATTAATGGGTTAAAGTTATAAGTGGCATTCAAATGTGAGAAAAAAATGTTTCGTCATCTGGATAGATAACCTCTAGTTAACATCTACTGAAATTACTAAAGGACGTTGATATTCCTATATTTCTTTTGGCTATTTGTAGTCTCTAGCTATTCGTAGGCCCCTAAATTATAATTGTACTTCAAGGCGATATCGGTATACCAAAAAAACTAAAAAAAATAAGGGATTAAATTAATTAGTTTATCCACTATTGATGGGTTCCCCTAAAGGAATTTTGAGTCCAGACGGTCTAGACTTTGACCAAATCATCCACAGCGGTCCAAACCGACCGATAGAGCCCCGCTCGGTCGGAGGGTTCCGAAGCCACCAAGCAAAGTGCATGTGGAATCACGTACGTGCGCCCGAGCGAAAGCTTACCGGGCGCGCGCATGCACCCTCACCCACACGCCCGGGCGCCGTCCGCACGCACGCACTCGAGCGGGAGCATAGCGCCCGGGCCCTGCGCCCGGGCCCGGGTGTCACACGCCCTATGCGACGGTGCATTGTCGCCCTCTAATACACTACCCCCGCTTCCTCCGGCCGGCGAACCGCCCGCCGCCGCCACTGTTGGTGCTTCCATGGTGATATGGAAGTGGTCAAATATCTAGTCTCACTGCCAACGCGATATGAGCCTATAGGGTCGCACACAAAAGTGCTTGGAGAAAATGGATAAAGAATTGAGTTGGTCTTGCTCATATTGGATGTGAGTAGAGGATCATTCTTTTGACTGTTTGGAATTAAGTTGAGAATGTCTCAACGGGAAATCGTGTAAAGTGTTTAAACGATTGGACTTATACTAGACAAATTCGGCTAAAGTATTTAACCGAACTGGTTCAAAATTCGGCTAATAGGTTTGGACGAATTCGGCTAAAGTGTTTAGACGATTTCGGCTAAGTCAAAAATTCGACTAAATGGTTTAAACGAATTTTATTTATATATATAGTCGAATTGGTATAGTCGAATTCGTCTATAGGGTATAGGCGAATTCATTTAAAGGGTTTAGTCGAACAATTTTATTTCATTCGTCGAACGCAGATTGTTGCCAGTTCGTCGAACGCAAGTTGTTGCGGAGTCGTCGAAAGCAGGTTTTTGCGGGTTCGTCGAACGCAGATTGTTGCCGGTTCGTCGAACTCAAGTTGTTGCGGGTTCGTCGAACGCAGGTTTCTGCTGGTTCGTCGAATGCAAGTTTCTGCTGGTTCGTCGAACGCAAGTTGTTGCGGGTTCGTCGAACGTAGTTTTCTGCGGGTTCGTCGAACGCAGGTTTCTGCCGGTTCGTCAAATGCAAGTTGTTGCGGGTTCGTCGAACGCAGGTTTCTACAGGTTTCTGCTGGTTCGTCAAACACAAGTTGTTGCGGGTTCGTCAAACGCAGATTGTTGCGGGTTCGTCGAACGCAAATTGTTGCGGGTTCGTCGAACGCAGCCTTATATAAATTAGTTTGCGATTTAGGTTTCCACAATCCTGACGGCTAACCTTTTTATGGTTTACGGAAGACGGAAACTTGAACCAACCCCCTTTTGAGATTCGAGAGAGCAGCGCCGGAATCATTCCGCTAGAGCTTTTCTCATCTTCCGACAGTCGCCGCCTCTTCCTGTAATCGAACCTAGCAGTTCGTGGAGGACGCTGAGATTTCTTCTTCTCCGACCTAGTTCTTGTGCGACAAGAAGCTAGGGTTCTCCTTCGCTTGTGTGGACTTCTGTAGAGGTGTGGACACAATTCTGCACTTACTCCTCCGACGAGCAGTCCATTGTTGACGTAGCAGATAGGAAGATCAGAGTAAGGACTTGGAATAGGATTCCGAATCCTAGAAGATTTTTCTTGGAGCTTTTGATTGAGTGCTGACTCAATTCTGTGAAGGTAATTTTGTTGCCTCTATTTCTTGATTCATGGTTTTGGCAAGATCCATATGTCTCTTTGAGTTGTTCTTGATATATTCTGATGCGCACATATGATGTGTATACCCTTAAGGAAAATCCAACAGTGGTATCAGAGCGAGATTTTTGCTAATTCTATGTTTCAGAAATTGTTCCCTTCGCAGTAATCGTCCGTCTCTATGATAGTTTGTGAAACTAAAGACTAGAGAGATGAGCTTGTCTACTGTAATAAGGGTGTTTGCTTTTGCTAGCATCCGGTACATGTAAATCCGAAGGTTTAAAAATGTTCTAAATATTCAGATTTAATCCATATCATCAAGTGTTGATGGTTTTGTGCATCTGGAATGTATCCGGGTTTTGCTTGGTCTATTAGTATATTGTGTGCACATTGATTAAATGTTAATCACGATGAAATGTTCATCAATCGAAAGATAAAATACCTTATCTAATATTAAGTATTCGGATGCCTTCCGGTGGATTACACTCTTCCTGCCTCGATCGATGAAGTGTGGGCTTGTCAAAGCAAGGTGCATTAATCTATCTTAGTAAGGGTGCGAGCGGATAATTGTGATATCCCACTGTGGACATCGGGTCCAACATAACTAAGTGACCTCAAAGGTTGAGTGCTTAGAGGCATAAGATTGGCATGTATCATATGATGGATGCGAATAAAGAGTTATTCACTAACCATACAAGAGTTGTATAGTGATGCAATTGGCAAGTGTTGCCTACCTAAATAACCACATCGTGAGAGAAACGCCAAAGAGGACTCATTGTGTTGGTGAAATACGGATCTTGTCCACTAAGAGAGTAGCTCGTATAAACTCTCTAAATCGATATTAAGGGTTATCGATTTGATTAAAATAGTGGGAGCTCTTTTAATAGAAGTCCTTATTAAAGTAAAATGTATTTTGAAATATAGTACTAGGAATCTTTTGCAAATTTTTGTAGAATTTCCATGGCAAATACATCTCACTCCACGTTGTCCTTGAGAGCCATCCTTGAGAAGGATAAGCTCAATGGGACGAACTTCCTCGACTGGTACAGGAACCTGAGAATTGTTCTCAGGCAAGAGCGCAAGCTCTATGTCTTGGAAGGTGAAGCCCCCACAGAGCCGGCCGGAAATGCTCTGAGAGCAGATAAAGATGCTTACAAGAAGTATCAGGATGATACCTTGGATGTGGAATGCCTCATGCTTGCTACCATGTCCTCTGAGCTTTAGAAGCAACACGAGAGCATGTGTGGTTATGAGATACTTGGGCACCTCAAGAAAATGTTCGAGGGGCAAGCCCGACAAGAGAGGTTTGACATATCCAAGGCATTGTTTTAGTGCAAAATGGGAGCTCGAGACTCAGTAGGGACTCACGTACTCAAGATGATTGGGTATATAGAGAACCTTGAAAAACTGGGTTTTCCCTTGGGCCAAGAGTTGGCCACGGATTTGATCCTGCAATCGTTGTCGGACAGTTATGAGCAGTTCGTCTTAAACTATAACAAGAATGAAATAGAAAAGACACTGCCCGAGCTCCTTGGCATATTGAGAACTACCGATAACAATATGAAGAAGGCCAAGCCTGCCAGCCCCATACTGATGGTGCATAAGAGTAAGGTCAAGGCCAAGGGATCTAAGAAGACGAAGATTGGATCTAAGTCTCCTCTTGATCCCAAGTCTTCTGCACTGAAAAGGAAAGGTCTGGCGAAAGATGGAAAGTGTCACCACTGCGGTAAGGCAGGGCATTGGAGGCGGAACTGTCCGCTCTATATTAAGGATCTGCAAAAGAAGAAAGGAAGTATGACTTCCACTTCAGGTATTTACTTTATAGAGATAAACCTTTCTGCTCCTTCATCTTGGGTATTGGATACCGGATGTGGTTCTCACATTTGTACAAATGTGCATGAACTGAGAAGGAGAAGAATGCCGGGTAAAGGGGAGGTGGACCTGCGCGTCGGGAATGGAGCAAGAGTTGTTGTCGTCGTCGTTGGTGTCTACTGTCTTTCTTTGCCCACTGGGCTTGTAATAGAACTAGATAATTGTTATTATGTTCCAGCCATAACTAGAAACATTATATCCATTTCATGTCTTGACATGAAGGGTTTTTCGTTTATAATTAAGAACAATTGTTGTTCGATTTTTATGAATGATGTTTGTTATGGTGTAGCCCAATTGCTTAATGGTTTATATGTTTTGAACTTAGACCATCCGATCTATAATGTAGAAAATAATAAAAGACTAAGAATAAATGACTCGAATCCTACATACCTTTGGCATTGTCGTTTGGGCCATATAAACGAGAAACGCATATCCAAGCTCCATAGAGATGGACTACTGGACTCATTTGATTATGAATCATTTGAGAGATGCGAGTCTTACTTATTAGGCAAAATGACTAAAGCCCCTTTCACTGGTCATACTGAGAGGGCAGATGATCTCTTGGGTGTCATACATAGTGATGTGTGCGGAACCATGAGTTCTATGGCTAGAGGTGGGTTCCACTACTTCGTTACATTTACTGATGATTTCAGTAGATACAGATATGTGTTTCTTATGAATAACAAATCTGAGACCTTTGAAAAGTTCAAAGAGTTTAAGAATGAAGTAGAGAACCAACTGGGTAAAAGAATAAAAGCACTCCGATCTGATCGAGGTGGCGAATATTTGAGTCAGGAGTTCCGTGATCATCTGAAAGAGTGTGGTATTGTATCATAACTCACCCCACCCAGAACACCGCAACATAATGGTTTCTTTGAGAGGAGGAATCATACTCTGTTAGACATGGTGCGGTCGATGATGAGTCATGCAGATTTGCTCGTTTCCTTTTGGGATTTTGCTCTAGAGACTGCTGCTTTTACACTAAATCGAGTTCTGACGAAAACGGTTCAAAAGACACCATATGAGATATTGACTGGGAAGCGTCCTAGTATGTCTTTCATTAAGATTTGGGGCTGTGAGGCATACGTACGACGTCAAATGTCTGACAAGCTGGAACCCAAATCAGATAAGTGTTATCTTATGGGATATCCTAGGGAAACCAAAGGGTATTACTTCTACCTGCCATCCAAGGGCAAAGTGTTTGTCGCAAGGACTGACGTCTTTTTGGAGAAAGAGTTCTTATCCAGAAAGACTGAAAAGGTGGAACTTGAAGAGGTTCAAGAACCACAAACAATGAATGAACGTGAATTGGAACCTGAGCAAGGACTACACAATGTTGTAGCTGGAGAACCTGCTCAAGAAACACAAGTCCTACGTAGATCTGATAGACCAAGATTTGAGCCTGGGAGATATGGATTTCTCGTGTCTCAAATAGGTAGTGTTTTGCTTATGGATCATGATGATGAGCCTGCAACCTATCAAGAGGCTATGTGTGGACCTGACTCCGAAAAGTGGCTTGAGGCCATGAAATCTGAAATGGACTCCATGTATACAAACCAAGTTTGGACCTTGGTGGAACCACCTGAAGGGTACGACCCATAGGGTGCAAGTGGGTCTTCAAGAAGAAGACCGACATGGATGGGAATGTACAAACATTCAAGGGCCGACTGGTGGCTAAAGGTTTCAGACAAATTCATGGTGTTGACTATGATGAAACCTTTTCCCCTGTAGCTATGGTCAAGTCCATCAGAATTCTACTTGCTATTGCTGCGTATTATGACTACGAGATCTGGCAAATGGATGTCAAAACGGATTTCCTTAATGGAAACCTCCTTGAGGAAGTGTATATGACACAACCCGAGGGTTTTGTATCTCCAAGTGAATCCACTAAAATATGCAAGTTGAATCGATCCATTTATGGATTGAAATAAGCTTCTCGAAGTTGGAATCTGTGTTTTGATGAGACGATCAAAGAGTTTGGCTTCGTCAAGAATGAAGATGAGCCTTGTGTTTACAAGAAGATTAGTGGGAGCATTGTTGTCTTCCTGATATTGTATGTAGATGACATACTGCTGATCGGGAATGACATTCCAACCCTGCAAGCTGTTAAGAACAGTCTAGGGGACTGCTTTTCTATGAAGGACTTGGGTGAAGCGACTTACATACTTGGTATTAAGATCTATAGAGATAGATCGAAGGAGTTGCTGGGTTTGACCCATAGTACATACATTGACAAGGTGTTAAAATGGTTCAACATGCTTGAGTCCAAGAAATTATTCTTACCCATGTCACATGGTGTGAGTCTCTCTAAGGACCAGTGTCCGAAATCTTTGGAAGATAAGGACCGCATGAAATTGGTTCCATATACCTCGGCAATTGGATCAATCATATATGCAATGTTGTGTACTCGACCCGATGTCTCATATGCTTTGAGCATGACGGGCAGGTATCAGTTTGATCCTGGTGAGAGTCACTGGATTGCTGTCAAGAATATCCTAAAGTACTTGAGAAGGACTAAGGATACGTTCTTGGTGTATGGTGGAGAGGAAGAGCTCGTTGTAAGTGGTTACACAGATGCTAGCTTCCAAACTGATAGGGACGATTCAAAGTCCCAGTCAGGTTTTGTATTTTGCCTTAATGGAGGAGCTGTAAGCTGGAAGAGTTCCAAGCAGGAGACAGTTGCTGATTCTACGACAGAAGCCGAGTATATTGCTGCCGCAAATGCGGCAAAGGAGGCTGTGTGGATTAGGAAATTCATCGGCGAGCTAGATGTAGTTCCTAACATTGTTGATCCCGTAGTTCTCTACTGTGACAACAATGGTGCTATTGCACAAGCTAGGGAACCTAGATCTCATCAGCGCTCCAAGCACATACTTCGGCGGTTCCATCTTATTCGAGAGATTGTCGATCGAAGAGATGTGAGCATTTGCAGAGTACCAACTGAAGAGAACATAGCGGATCCACTGACGAAGCCTCTTGCACAAAGGAAGCATGATGGTCATGTTAGATCAATGGGTATTAGATACCTAAATGATCGCCTTTAGTGGGAGCCTTGTGGATTGTATGTTTGTTGGTTGTTTATTCATTTAATGAATTGTGATATGTTCTGTACGTTTCATTTTACATTTATGACAAGTTCTTTTATTATGTCAACTGTTTCTATATGATAGACTAATTAACATAATGAATGCCCTTAGAATGTTTGCTTCCATAGGAATTCAAGTACGTGACTTGAATGTGAGGACCTATGTTTATATGAAGCTTCATTCTTAAATGGTCCCTGGTCGAGGTATCATCCTAGAAATTAGGGCGAGGATGAGACCATAAGACTAGCATGTGCGTTGACTGATGACCGGTTCTCACAGGTCATGATATTGTGATATCAAGTCATCACATGGGTACTTGTTAAGAACAAGTTGTACTGGACAGACCCCCCGAGAGACTACTTTGTGGATTGTTAAATGAATGTGTCATAAGTAGGTCTCAAGTGACAATGGTGTTTGTGGTCCTTTGACCTGAAGTCACAGCATTCGTCGGGTGAGGAAGAGCGTACTTTGATGCCATCTAAAGTCTTCTCTTGAGAAAGGTTGACGATAAGGGTGATTATTGGGTATGTTACGAATCATTTGGATGTTTGTGTGTGAGCAGAAATGGGATTTGTCCTCCTGTATGACAGGAGTTACATCCATGGGCCCCTTGATGGAATGAGACTGAGAAATGCATGACCATGCTTGGTTGAGTCAATATATGATATTGAGCTCACCATTCTCAGACAGTCTTTTCTAGATCAAGAAACTGGGATTGAACCATTATGAGGGTGACACGGTCCATGCCTCTAGTTCTATCCGGATGTAAAGGACAAAGGGACATGACAACACTGATACATTGGTCATGACAGGCTTGTTGAGTTATGAACTCTTGTTGCTTGGGTAGCAATGCTGCATTGCTAGATGCCACTCAATGTTTGTGAGACTTTTATTTGATACGTTCAAGATCAAGTGGGAGACTATTGGTGCTTCCATGGTGATCTGGAAGTGGTCAAATATCTAGTCTCACTACCTACGCGATATGAGCCTATAGGGTCGCACATAAAAGTGCTTGGAGAAAATGGATAAAGAATTGAGTTGGTCTTGCTCATATTGGATGTGAGTAGAGGATCATTCTTTTGACTGTTTGGAATTAAGTTGAGAATGTCTCAACGGGAAATCGTTTAAAGTGTTTAAACAATTGGACTTATACTAGACAAATTCGGTTAAAGTGTTTAACCGAACTGGGTCAAAATTCGGCTAATAGGTTTGGACGAATTCGGCTAAAGTGTTTAGACGATTTCGGCTAAGTCAAAAATTCAACTAAATGGTTTAAACGAATTTTATTTATATATATAGCCGAATTGGTATA
The DNA here is from genome assembly GCA_033032865.1 of Dactylorhiza incarnata. Classification (NCBI taxonomy): domain Eukaryota; kingdom Viridiplantae; phylum Streptophyta; class Magnoliopsida; order Asparagales; family Orchidaceae; genus Dactylorhiza; species Dactylorhiza incarnata. Next base: position 1,902,990 of record JAWHQI010000040.1, on the reverse strand, counting down.
GTCGAATTCGTCTATAGGGTATAGGTGAATTCGCTTAAAGGGTTTAGTCGAACTATTTTATTTCATTCGTCGAACGCAGATTGTTGCCAGTTTGTCGAACGCAAGTTGTTTGCTGATTCGTCGAACACAGGTTTCTGCGGGTTCGTCAAACGCAAATTATTGCCGGTTCGTCGAACGCAAGTTGTTTTGGGTTCGTCGAACGCAGGTTTCTGCTGGTTCGTCAAACGCAAGTTTCTGCTGGTTCGTCGAACGCAAGTTGTTGTGGGTTCGTCGAACGTAGTTTTCTGCGGGTTCGTCGAACGCAGGTTTCTGCCGGTTCGTCGAACGCAAGTTGTTGCGGGTTCGTCGAACGCAGGTTTCTGCAGGTTTCTGTTGGTTCGTCGAACGCAAGTTGTTGCGGGTTCGTCGAACGCAGATTGTTGCGGGTTCGTCGAACGCAAATTGTTGCGGGTTCGTCGAATGCAGCCTTATATAAATCATTTTGCAATTTAGGTTTCCACAATCCTGACGGCTAACCTTTTTACGGTTTACGGAAGACGGAAACTTGAACCGACCCCCTTTTGCGATTCGAGAGAGCAGCGCCGGAATCGTTCCGCTAGAGCTTTTCTCATCTTCCGACTGTCGCCGCCTCTTCCTGTAATCGAACCTAGCAGTTCGTGGAGGACGCTGAGATTTCTTCTTCTCTGACCTAGTTCTTGTGCGACAAGAAGCTAGGGTTCTCCTTCGCTTGTGTGGACTTCTGTAGAGGTGTGGACACAATTCTGCACTTACTCCTCCGACGAGCAGTCCATTGTTGACGGAGCGGATAGGAAGATCAGAGCAAGGACTTGGAATAGGATTCCGAATCCTAGAAGATTTTTCTTGGAGCTTTTGATTGAGTGCTGACTCAATTCCGTGAAGGTAATTTTGTTGCCTCTATTTCTTGATTCATGGTTTTGGCAAGATCCATACGTCTCTTTGGGTTGTTCTTGATATATTCCGCTGCGCACATATGATGTGTATACCCTTAAGGAAAACCCAACAGCCACCTCACCGAAAAATCTGGCCAGGCTGCCCGTCCAGGCCGTCCCCCTTGCTCGGGCCGCCCTGGGGGCAAGCTCGTCATTTTCCAAAAATTGGTAATTCATGTGACCAAAACTGTGCAACCTCATTTGTCAACTCAACTTCCATTCGGGCGCAATTACCAGTGCCCCCTGAAATGTTATAAAAAGACCCACATGCCTTCATTTGAAGACATGAAACAAAAAGAGAAAGGAGAGACCTCTAAGGTTTTCGGACAAGGACTTAACACTCTTCTCGCACCTTTGCTCTGATTTTGCTCCTCTCTCTCCCAAATCCGCTTCCTTCAAGACTCTAGAAGATGCTCTCACAAGCACAAAGGAAGGCTACAGAGAACGTTCTCGTGAACGCTTTTGAAGACTTATATTTTTCCCCCTTTCTCATATGACTTGTAAACTGAGAGGTGGTTACTCGATCTGTATGCGCTCTTAGAGGGGGGGGGGGGGGGTGAATAAGGGTTTTAAAACTTTGTATACTTAATTGAGTTTATTCAAATACGTTGTCAATATTTATAAAAATATCTCAGTTTAAACACTGCCGTATGCTTGTTATGAAAGTGGGTTGTATTTGGCACGACAGATGTGAACTCTGTTACTACCACCAGTTGTAGAGTTACCGCTCGGCATTAGTGACAGAGAATGTCTTTTCGTTTATATTTCAATGATCAGAGATTGCAAGAAAATATTAGAGAAAAATATATAGTATTATTGCTTTAGAAATCATTACAAATTCTTATTTCAATGACGCTTGAGATTGATGCGAATGCGTAAAATCCTTTTGGTTTTCTATACCGACCCTTCTCCCAAGGACTGGTTAACTCTAACCTATCTCTCCCCAGATGAGGCCTCGAGCCTCCCCATAGATCTGACCCTAGACCTAGTCGGCACACTCACACAGCGAATTCTCCCTAGTCCTCGCAAGGCCCTAGTCGCCAACCATGCGACGAATTCTATGTTGACAAAAAGAGTTACAATAACAAAAACTAAAACATAGAAGAAGCTCCCTCAAAGGTTAAAACTTGAAGATGAAGTATGCGTGATTGATCATTCTTCAAGTACTTTAGCATTCATGAGCGTTGACGGAGTTCTCTTGGCTGCAAAGAGGAGGTTCTCATGAAATACGGGAGTTGTGGCTTGGATGCATCGTCAAAATCAGCAAATCAAAATAGAGGCGGACCACTCATTAAATAGACTCGGATCCTAACGCGAGTGGTAGTGCTACCGTCGGGGGGTAACCTCTTTAGTCAACAAGCTGGCATGCGGATCGAGTAATCTTTGACAACATTCTGGCTTCAAATTAGGCATCCCCTCCTACCGCGCCACGGTAAGGTTAGCGTGCCACGTTAGTGTTATCTTTTTCCTAGCCGTCACATCTCCTTCATTTTTTGCTCCTTAATCAACATCATGATTGCGGGACTTCCATAAGTTACCGCCGAGCATTAGTCTTAATACGTCGTGATAATAGTTGTTATATTCAGTCCCGACGACTTTCCTTTTTCGACGAATGTTTCCTTCTTGACGATGTTTCTAAATATGCAGAAACTACCGCCATTGGTAGCGTTAGCGCGCCGCGGTAACTAACAGAGCGTCATTTCTATAGAGGATCGCCGTTTTCTTTTTTGTACTCATAGGGGTTTCAGAGCTGAAGTTCCTGCATACTATAAACACATGGCAAGTATGATCAAATACAATGAGATTTGTTATTCTCAAACCAAGAGATGTGGAAAGCATGTTCCAACAAACTCGCCCTTTTGATAATAACAAATTCTCTTAGAAAGAAATCATTCAAATATATAAGACTTGTGTTTATAGTAAAGGATAGTCGTGATAGTATGGATATGCCCCCTATATAAATGCTACCCCTATATAAATGCTACCCCTATATGAGTGCTCACCCTACATCAAAGCATTCTATGTATTTTACTCCCCTTAAGTGTGAATTTCTTTCAAAGTTATTCTCTCCCTTTTGGTATTATCAAAAGAGGGCAGAGAGAAGGGAAAGAGCATGACAAGGATTTATGACTTAGTGATACTGCATGGTGAGTGAGTAAAGGATGGAGTTCAAATTACTTAGTTATTCTCCCCCTTTTGTAGGAAGTGTGGAGTAAGAATGAAGTATCATTAGATAAGTAATCAATACCACTTGTTGGGTAAGAAAATATTCATGATCGAGCGTACAAGTATTAAGGATAGTGGAAAGCATGATTCAAGATAAATAAACATCTTTATAGGAGTTTGAAGCATAGTAAATGAGGAAGAGTTTTGTTTTAGTAGAAAATAGATGCTTTAGCAATTGAAGGCCAAGATCACAATATCATTTGTTATCAAAAATATAATAGCACTTGTTTAGAAAGTAAATAAGCAAGAGTGAGTATATAAAGCATAACGGAAGATAAGTTCAAATATAATAAGCATTCTTAAAATAAACATCATTTTTGAAATTTGCAAGTATTGAAAATGAATAAGAGTGTTAGTTTTTGAAAGAAAATGTTTTAAATTTGAAATCCAAGGTATGTTTGTGGTACACAAAAATAATTCAAGCATGATTTTAATTTATCAAGAAAATATAAGAAACTACAATGTTCTGAATTCGCAATTCAAGTATACTTATACATTGTAGAGATCATGCAAAGCTATCTAGTGCAACTACTAAAATTGTAGAAAAGACATGTAAATATGCATTAAAGTCCAATACTAATGACTAGAAGGTTTATAAGAGATAATGATGTGTACAAGTAGTGTTTTTGATAAGAGTATACAAATAATTTAATCAAAACACATGACATGTCTAATGGAATAAACACAACATTATTGAAATGCGTTTTTAGAATTACTTTCACTCACAAAGTTATATTTGATTTCAATGCTCATAGAAATAATATAACTCCCAAGGTGCTCTACACACACAATGCTCATTAAGACTTATCAACGTGCAAAGTAGTGCTTGGGGGATCACATATATTTTATCTTTTATTTGTTTGTGATCCGGTGTACAAAAAGAAGTAGTGTATAAAAGAGTTTGCACAAGACACTTTACAATTCTCTCCAAGGTTCTCAACCCCACAATGCTCATTAAGACTTATTAGGAGGGTGAGTAGTGCTTGGTGAAGTTATCTTTGTTATGTATTCATTTGAATTTTGGTTTGGGATAAAGTTCTCCGAATTCACTTGTTTTTGCAAACATAGAGTTTTTGATTTAAAAACACACTTCTTCAAATATGAGTGCATGAAAAGAAAAAGATTTTTATGAGGTGTTGGTAAACTAAGCACACATCTAATAATGTTACGTTGTTACTCTACACAATCATGCAAGAGTAAGATTAAAATCATATGTAGATTATCAAAGAGGTGAGTGAATAAATCATTATCAAATGTAAAACATTACTCATACTTAAATGCATGTTAAGCACTTCTACACATGATTTCTATAATCAAGTTCATTGCACATTACAAGATAATGTTCAAGGCATGACACAAAAAAAATAATGTTTTAAGATATTTGAAATAGATAATTTACATTGTATTTTGATCTTGAAAAGATAACCCAAATCACCCTTGAAATATTTCAATGAATAGTAATCACTTTTTATAATTTTTGTTTATATAAAAAACAAAATAATAAGCACACATAAGAAGACAATAAGAAAGGCATATTTTGTTCTTTGAAATTGTTTTGAAATTTTGTCTTTGATTTTTTATATGTATATTAAAAAACTTGTTTTTGATTAGTTTTACATATTTTATTTGTTGTTAGTATTTAAAGAGTAACATGAATTGAACAGAAATACATAACTTTTAAAAATATTTAGTAAACACAGGATTTTAGACTACTGCCAGCGTTAATAACCTACCGTCGTGCGATAGTAACAAAAGTTGTATTTTTCAGAAAAAATGTGTGATTTTGAAATTTGTCGCCTGATTATGATTCTTTAATGTAAGGGTTATGTAGTAGAGAAAAGAAATTAGATAGGCATACAGACAAGATGCGGGTTTTGCCAGTTTGGTACAGACATCTGTACCCTTGTTTCTTATTCCGATTGGGTATATGTACGTGACACATGTTATATAGCAAATAGTCTGAAACGAGCATAAACACTATGACCATAAAGTTTAATATCAACGATGTGACGCTACCTACAAAATTTATACTACCGCCGGTGGTAGCACTTACCACGCCGCGGTAATTATCGTAAATATAAGAGATCCCGGTTCATTCCGATTTCATTTTCCCTAGGGTTTCTTGGCTTTTGAGATCCTCTTCCGCCGGGCGATAGCAAGAGGTATGATCCCTTTTTCATTTTCCTCCTTATTTGGTGATTTTGAGTTGAGATTTAGGTTAGATTGTAAGAGTTTTGGTGTGATTTCATGGATGAGTGTAATAATGGGTTTGTTTGATGAGTTTTTGAGCAAAACTTCTTAAATCTTGGTGTCAATGTTGGGTTTTCTTAGATAATGTGTTAGGATATGTTAGATCCTTCGATTTTATGCAAATTTTACCATATTTTGAAGTTTAGTTGAGATGAATGGAGGAGGAAGACGAATAAGGTTTTCCGTCCGTTACCGCCAGCGGTAGTTTCTACCGCGTCGCGACAGTCCCTGATTTAAGTTTTTGATGTTTTTCTCCACCATTGTTTGTTGTGTTTTCAGATTATGGCTTCTCCCAGTTCACGTGCTCGTCACACATATGTGAATAATGATAGGAATGTTCACGAAGTATATCCGGGTGTGGAGGATGCGACTATTGGTGTGGGGATGTTTATTGGGATAGACATGACCCAACATTCTCTCATATATTCTTTAATGTCTGATTCAGGGGGTTTATCAGTGAGTATAGATGATTGTTTCTCGTCTGTACTGGTCAGAGAATTTTATAATAGATTGGAGGATCCAGATTGGTATGGACTCCATGGCGGTGTGCAAACATATATCCAAGGACACAAGGTGGTGATTACACACGAGGATTTACAAGAGGAATTTGGTCTGGTGGAATGTGATTTGAGATTGGATATAGTGGACAGATTTTGTAAACTATGAAATTGGACTCCAATAAATATTGTTTTGCATGGTTAGGACGATGCTACAGACTTGATCACCATGGTCACTACTCTAACGCCCGATGCATTTTTTCTCCAAGAGATTCTCCGTCATACGATTATGTACAAGGCTGGTGAGACACGAATGATCACGACCCAGCTTAGTCTGGTTACATACCATATATTGGAGAGAATACCGTTTGATGTGTCCGATCTTCTCTTATCAATGATGAGGTATACTTTTAAGTTGAAGGATCCGAGGCGACAGAGGCTCAATACCCTTCCATTGGGAGGGATTATTCAATGAATTCTATTTAACAAGTATCTGACAATCACTAGAGAATATTACCCTCTTGATTGTCGGCCTGCAGTGTTTTCTACTCTCTCCATTCATCATCCAGTACATGTTAGGCCTCCTTCACCACAATGTCCGATCTGAAGAGGGGCTTTAGTTTGCGAGACGCAACGTGATATTCATGAGATGGTATAGGAGCAAGGAGTTGAGATGAGGAAGAAGATGACCAGATTGTCGAAGATGATGCGGTTCATCATGAAGGGTCTCAAGCTTACTCCTTCATCGGCCAAGGAGGCAGATTGGGACAATCCCGAGGAGGAGCCGCCCCGACGATCAGTTCATTGAACTTGATGAGAAAGAGATAGAGGTGAAAGTAGCAACAGGGGTAATGATGATTGACTTTTTATTTTGCATGTAATAAAATAGGTTCTGGACAGGATTTCAATTTTTTGTTTCTATCGTCGAGTGGTAAATACTACTGCTGGCGTTAGAAGAAGAAAACATTTTTGAATGTTGATCTCTATTTTAGACTATTTGTTTTATGATTTTAGTGCACTTCTATGCTTATATATATGTGAGGTAGGTTCTTAGAAATATGAACAAGAAATTGTTCATTCTAAAGTTTAGCCAAAGTGCTTTAATAGTTATTTAAATCCATTTTTTGAGTAACTAATCTTGCACATATCATATATTAACCATTTTGAATGGTCAATTAGAAACTTGTGGAGTTTAGCTTTTAGTACAAAAAGATTAGTTATAAGCATAAGTTATTAAAGTGGATTAAAGTGCAAGAGTGTAGTCTTTAGAATAAATCAATATATGAAATCTTGGCATACTAGAGATAAGGATAAGACAAAAGAATGCAAAAGTAAATATTCCTATTTTTATTTTTAGTAATGTGATGTAGATTTTGAATAATTTATTTTAGTTTATTTCTACTTCACACGTTTTTATGTATTAGTGAATACAAGTTTTAGGTGTCCAAAATGACCATGAGTAATGGTTCCTTTGGGTACCCAAATATATCGTGATGGCTTATAGGGAGACGAGTATGATGGACCCATTCAAGTGGGGTTATTATATTCTAATATTTCAAATTTCCATAATGATTTTTAAAAGAATTACTTATAGGAAATTTGTGAATATTTATTTGCATTTATCATTGAGATGAGTTATGACTTCTTCAAATAGGGGGAGATTGGTGGGAACATTGCCAAGCAATGTTCCTGATTTGAAGAAGTGCTCAGGTCAATGATAAAAGCACTATGTATTTGATTGTATTCTCTATTTATGATTGCAGAGTATAGACTGTATGTACAGTACTTCTCTAATCTCTCAAAGTCCAAAATCGTTGAGAAGGATTGGACTTATCGTTGAATAAGTATGTATATATCATTGAGATTATTCATAGAGGTCAGTAGAAGGATTATGTCATTAATCGTCATGACATAAAGGATAACATGACAATATCGTTGTATGAATAAAGTACACACAGAGATATTATAGTGAGATCAAGAAGCATAAACCAAGTCACGGTATCACCGTGTCAACAAGTATCACACGACGATATCATTGAGAAGTATGACGTGATGAAGTTCTTCAGAAATCTTAAGTAAAGAGTATCTGACTAAGAAGACATATCGTCTTAAAGAAGCAATTTCGTCGAGAAGGCTAAGTCAGAATTCATGGAGAAAGGTTGCAGCTGAAGTGTTCAGTGTCATCTGGATGATTTTGATGATATCGACGATAAGTCAGTGAAAGTGCATAGTGTGCCTCTGAAATCCTCTGGAGGGGGGGCGGGGGGGGGGGGGGGGGGGGGGGGGGATGAATAGAGATTTAAAATATTTCTGTCCTAACTGTGTAAACAATAAAACAAACTAAGGAGTTATGCTCAAACAAAATTACAGGCAGAATAATATAGTGCAAGAAATAAAATGCTGAAGAAAAGAATTGAGACAGCACAGAAAAGCACAACACAAATACAAGAGATTTTATAGAGGTTCCCCTAAATGTTGGTAGTCCTCTCTTCTACCACCTGGTAGGAATGCACCACATGTGCCTGAGTCTTTTGATAAGGAGACTCTTGAACCAAATATCTTTTGATAAGGAGATCTTGAACCACAAATCTTTTGATAAGGAGATCTTGAACCACTGAATCCTTTGAAAGAGGGATTCTAAAAACTCTTTTATAGGTAAAGAGAGAGTGAAGGAGGAAGAGAAAGAAAGAAGGACAATTCTGTTCTCAGAATTCCGTGAAGCCTTGTGCTTCAAATTTCGCTTTTCTGGATCTGTGAATAATGAATCCTTGCTTTTGATTGAGATGAGTTGCAAGGATTATGAAACTTGAGATCCTATCTATTTTTCTTCTATTGATATCTAGCTGCTGTATAGTAGTGATGAGAAGTAGCCTTTGTTCTTCTGATCTGAGAGAGAGAGAGAGAGCAAATCTTCTGTTTTTGTCTTTTAGGGTTCCAGCAGGAAGAAGAAGGAAACCCTAGATGACCGCCGTGAGAAAATGTAATGAATTCTATTTGTTTCTCTCTGCACTTCTTATTTATTGTCCCTTTATTTGGTTTGAATTCCTTTCCTCTTCTGGAATGTCCTGAAAAGGAAAATCATTGGACAATAGCTCTTCCTTTCCTCTTTTAATTCTCGACCCATCCACCAAGTGTAATGCCCCATTCCAAGAAACCTTTTCTGTCTTCTTGAATGCTCCTTTCCATTTGAGGCAATAATTAAGCCGTTAGAGAACGGTCTTGAGCACTGTGGGCCATGAGAGAGAGAGAGAGAGAGAGATCCAAAATGATAGCTGAAAAAGTTTCCTTTTCAGACTGTATTCGACGTAGCATCGAGTTCTCTTTCTCTCTTATCGACGCACCTTTGAGTTTATGTGAGAGCAACTTCGAATTCATTCTTGCTCTGATTGAACTCTGCTTGTCGACGTTGCGTCGAAACCTTATCGACGTAACCGTCGAGTTGAATACTTGACTCAGAACCTCATTATCTGCGTCGAAATGTAGTTGACGTTGCGTCGTGTAACACCCCAGTTTTGATGATCTGAGAATTAACGCCGCGCATTAGGTCTTCGTAGCTGAAAACTGCCGTAATGGCAGATTTTTCTTAAACGCACGATCGTGCGTTTCCTTAACGCACGATCGATCCGCCCGTACGTGCTCTTCGGCTGGAAGATTTGGAGTTTTGAATTTACTCGTGCATTTTTACGCACGGTCGTGCGTTCGACCATGTGTTCGTAAACTGACGAAAATAGATCCGTAATCAGCGAATTTCTGGGCGCCCGTTTGGTTTGATTTCGATCGGACGGCTGTGAGGGGCTCGTGGGAGAACCCTAAGTAGGGCTGAGAAGCTCTCCCTCCTCACTTTCTCTTAAGTTGGGTCTTGAGGGTTTGAGAGAGAGGAAGGGTTGGAGGAGGAAGAGAACTAGATCCCGCCATTGTTGGAGCTTCGGAGCTCCGTTCGCCGATCCGAGACCGGCAGCGCGTAGGGAACGTCGAGACGCTTCTTCTTATCCGTTTCTTTTCAAGTTTCCATGGCTAGGAGGAGATCTCAAAAGGTAATGACATTTCTCCTCCCGGTCTTTAGGATGCGTGCTTGGCATCCCTTTATTTTTTGCATTTTGGCACCGGATCCATCGAGTGAGAGGGATCCGGGTCGCCTTGGTTCAAGAGGAACCATCAGGTTGATTATGTCCGTCCCCGACATGATTTGCTCTAGAAATCCGCTCCGTTAGTGGATTAGGCATTGTGGGTGAAGCCGGTTTCGCGACCGTTGCTCCGATTCAGTGATGTTGATTGACGTGCATTTTAGGGGTTTTGTTAGAAATCCGAATACGGCGAATTCATCGTCGTGATGCCCTTGTAGCATCGTGTGGTAACGAATGTTGGGTTTTGGGCAGGGAAATAATGTGCGGATTATGGGGCTTGTGATGCCTAGTGTTGTGCGAAGGTGCGTTTGGTCTTTGTGGTCGGCTGGCTATCCCGTGAAGACTGATATTCACGTGTGGAGAGTGTCCCGACAAGATTAGTCCCTTCAGGGTTAACTGACGAGAACAACTGTGCTAACGGACGAGCCCAGAACGGTCGCCAGGCGAGGCAGTCGGTGGACGTTGTCCCGACGGTAAGACCAGGGCCTTGGGACGTTTGCTCGGAGTCTAAGCCAGGGTACTTAGCATCGGTTGTGTGGTTTGAGGCAAGAATGTGTGAGCTGTTTGACAAGCCCGATGGCATGGAGAGCCAGGCGAGGTGGGTCTCGGCGTGAGTTCTTGGCCTTGGGCTACGATGCCTTTTGGGGAAGTGTTGAGTACCCTGTGATTGTGCTGATGATGTATGATGTTGTGTTAGACTCATACGCTTTAGGGCGCCTTGGGTGAAACCCAGGTTTGCATTCATATCACATTTGTAGGCCCCTTTATTACTTGCTCAACATAGAAATGTGGATGTTGTTTGTGACACTCATGCCTGTTGTTTTATGTTGCTTCTTTCCGTATTTTCATGTGCATACGAAGTGCTGACTTGCAGGGTGATGTAGTTCCCCGGGGTACGCTGGGACGGCTGGGAGGAGGGGTGTTGTTACACCGTTTATGGTCAGCCATAGCTGACCCTCGTTTACCGCTCTTTGTGATTTGGATGCAGGCCAGGGATCGCAGGCTGGAACGAGCTCGCAGGCCAAAAAGGTCTAAAGCCTCAAGAAATGTTTACCTTGTTTTTCCTGTTTTCCCGTACTCATCATTTGATGTTCCGGCTTGCATGCTGAGGTAGCCTAGGGAAGCTAGTTCCCCCCTCTTTTGGGATTTTATATTTGTGATGAATGTTTGATGACTTGAACTTTGGTTTTGTAAGGCCTTAAGGCCAGTTTCGCTCCTATGTTAATTGTGGACAATCTCTATGGTTTTTATTTTTGTTTCCGCTATGTTGTCTGAGTTTTGAGCTGGGTAGTTTATATCATCTTTTAATGCTGAAATTATGGCGGTTATATGCTGTGGGGTCCCGGCCGGACCCATGTTATATGGTCATTACAGGGGAGGTGTTACAATTTGGTATCAAAGATAGGTTTAGTATTCTTGCGAGGTCTAGTGTAGACGGATCGCGTGAAGAGGTTGTCCACATAGGAATATTGTGCGGGATCATGAGTATCCCTGTGTTCGAGTCTTGCGAGTGGAAATTGATGAGTTTATTTCCTTGCTTATGCTAGGATGTTGGCGACGATGCGGGGACATCGAGAAGGCAAGAGGAGCCTTCGGGAAGCAGTGCTACTGCTCCGGGCCTCATGAGTATGGGCATGCCCCCGGCTGATTTCTGTCGCATGCTAGCGGAAGCAATGGTAGCGGCTCAAGATGCAGCGATGCCACGGGCTCCGACGCCCGTTGTGCAAGTTACGACTCCTGTTACTCCGGCGGCTACACCAGCCACACCGGAGGTTGAAGTGAGGCAGGCAGAGCCATTAGCGGAGAGAGCTTTTGTGATGGGCGATCGATTTATGAAGTACTTCTTGAGTTTCCATCCTCCGACATTCAAGGGAGTTGGCACTCCAACGGATGCCGAAGATTGGCTTTCGAGGATCCAGGAACTTTTGAAGGCAGCAGAGACCCCAGCGGAGAGGCAGTCCCAATTCGCGAGTTTTATGTTAGAGGGCGATGCGAAGCTGTGGTGGGTGAACCATATCGGTCGCTATTTTCTTGGGCGTGTTCCGTCCATGGAGGAGTTTGGGAACGCCTTCCTCAAGCGTTATATTCCGTCTTCGACAAGGTTAGCATTGCAGCGACAGTTCTTACATTTGGTGCAGCGTGAGAAGACAGTGGACGAATACCTGCAAGAGTTCACTCGGTTTGGTCGTTATGCGGGAACGACTATGGTAGACGATGAAGAGAGGGACAATCTCTTTTATCAAGGCCTGAGGGAGAATTTGAGGCATCCATTGATAGCCTTGAAGAGCGTAGGATTTAACGAGTTGGTCGAAGCCGCTCGCACTTTGGAAAGCGACATGGAGCGAACCCAGCGGCGAAAGGATTTGGCGGCAAAGCAGGGAGAAGGAAAGCCTTCTCAGTCTCAGTCTCAGTGGAGGTCCGAGGGCAACCGATGGAAGAAGAAGCCCCGTCCCAGCAATAGCAGGCCTGGGGAGAGAAGTGGCGCACCTTCGGGAGACTTCCGCTCCAGAGGTCCGCTTACGTGTTTCAAATGTGGCAAGGTGGGCCACATAAGTCGGTTTTGTACTGAGGGCGGAGCTGAGCCAGAGCCGAGGCAGGAACAATTGGTGCGTTCCGGCCCTAGTGCCGTGGAGAAAGGAAAGGCGGCGGAGTCTAGTGCTTCGCGGTTCCCTCCGGTGCAGCCTAGAGCGTATAATCTTGGGCAGTAAGAAGCGATTCGTCAAACCGACGTGGTGATAGGTACGAAAAGTTTAAGTTTTTGTTCGTTACTGTAATGTAGTTTGCGGCCTTTTATGTTTGTTGTGCACGTGGTTAGGTTTCGTGCTAGTTTCGGGCTACCCCTCTCGAGTGTTGTTCGACACGGGAGCATCACACTCTTTTCTCGCGGAAAGCTTTATCCAGAGGATTGGCGCTGAGTCCATCGAGACGGAGGTGGAGCTGAGCGTGCGCATGCCGAATGGGTCTTTCATGACCACCGTGAGGAAAGGACACATTGTGTTGCAAATCTGCGATTGTGATTTCGAGTTGGTAGCATCGATTCTGCCACTAGCCGAATTTGACGTTATCTTGGGGATGGACTGGCTTGCAGAGAAGCGAGCTAGTATCGACTGCCAGTTGAAGGTGGTAACCCTGAGAGGAAAAGGTAGAGCAGAGGTCAAGTTCGAAGGCCTAAGCGGAGTGGCTTGCTCCCTGATTTCCGCTATACAAATGAGGCGTGCGGTAAACCAAGGAGGCGAGGCGTTTATAGCTTTGTTGGAGACTCACTCCACAAGGTTGGCTATTGGAGATGTTCCTGTGGTGGAAGGGTTTGAGGATGTATTCCCCGAGGAGCTTCCGGGAGCACCTCCTCAGCGCGAAATTGATTTCTCGATAGAGTTGGTACTGGGTGCGAGGCCGGTGTCGCGTCCTCCATTTAGGATGGCACCGAAGGAACTGGCCGAGCTTAAGGTTCAGTTGCAAGAGTTGTTAGAGCAAGGGTACATTAGGCCCAGCTCGCCGTGGAGCGCATCGGTATTGTTCGTAAAGAAGAAGGACGAAAGTATGCGATTGTGCATTGACTACCACGAGCTAAATAAGTTGACCGTCAAGAATAAATATCCGATTCCCCGAATTGATGATTTGTTCGACCAGTTAGTGGGGTCGGTGGTGTACTCCAAGTTGGACTTGAAATCGGGGTACTACCAGTTGAAGATTCGAGAAGAGGACATTGCCAAGACAGCGTTTGGGACTCGGTATGGCCACTATGAGTTTTCGGTGATGCCGTTCGGATTGACGAGCGCGCAATCTGTGTTCATGGATTTGATGAACAGGGTTTTTCGACCATTTTTAGATTCGTTCATGGTGGTGTTCATAGATGATATTCTGGTTTATTCAAAATCGGAAGCGGAGCATGAGTCTCACTTGAGGGTAGTATTGCAGACTCTAAGGGAGAACCAGCTTTATGCTAAGTTCTCGAAGTGCGAGTTTTGGATCGAGAAGGTGGCCTTTTTGGGTCACGTAATCAGTGGAGATGGGGTGGCGGTAGATCTGGCAAAGATTGAAGCCATTAGAGATTGGCCTGTATTGAGAACCGTGGCGGAAGTCCGAAGCTTCCTTGGACTAGCCGGTTACTACAGAAGGTTCGTGGAGAACTTTTCGCGGATGGCTTTGCCCCCTCACTACTCTTACTCGCAAGGACCAAAAGTTTGTGTGGACGTCGGAGTGCGCTCGTGCGTTTGAGAATTTGAAGGAAAGGTTGATGTCTGTTCCGATCCTTAGTCTTCCTAGTGGGATGGAAGGATTTCAGATTTTCAGTGACGCGTCAGGTTGCGGTTTGGGTTGCGTGCTGGTGCAGCACGACAAGGTAATAGCTTATGGGTCAAGGCAGTTAAAGACTCATGAGAGAAATTACCCCGTCCATGATCTGGAGTTGGCGACGATAATCTTTGCGTTAAAATTATGGCGGCACTACGTTTATGGTGCAAAAGTGGAGATCTTCACGGATCACAAAAGCCTGAGGTATCTCCTAGACCAAAAGGATCTGAATATGCGGCAGCGTAGGTGGGTCGAGTTCCTTAGGGACTACGACGTGGAGATTCAGTATACGCCAGGTAAAGCCAACGTGGTGGCGGATGCCTTGAGTAGGAAGTACTCCGGGCAAGGTAATTGGATTGAGGCGCATGATGAGCGTTTGGTGCGAGACTTGGAGTCTCTTGACATTGCTTGTGTTGCTAGAGGTGAGTCTAGCGTGGCTCGGTTGTACTGGATTGAAGTGCAGTGTGATCTAACGGATCGAATCCGATAGGCGACTAGTGCAGACGAAGAATGCCAACGGTTGGTGTTGGAAGCTCAGCAAAGCGAAGACAGTGCTTGGGAGATGGTCGGTGGGATTTTGAAGAGAGACGGAAGGGTGTGTGTTCCGCGTTTTGGCAAGCTCTGTGAGGAGTTGATGTTTGAGGCTCACTTTACGAAGTACTCCATTCATCCAGGTAGTACAAAGATGTACTCGGATATGAAGAAATCCTTTTGGTGGCTTGGGATGAAGCGGGACGTAGCTGAGTATGTAAGTCGATGTCAGACTTGTGGTTTAGTGAAGGTTGAGTGTCAAAGGCCCGATGGGTTCTTGAAGCCTCTTCCTATCCCCGAGTGGAAATTCGACGATATCTCCATGGACTTTGTACATGGCTTGCCTCGATCGCAGCAGGGTAACGATGCAATTTGGGTGATAGTGGATCGCCTGACCAAGGTGGCTCACTTCATTCCGAATCAGAAGGGTGATGGCGTAGAGAAGCTCGTGGAGCTTTATGTTCGAAATGTTATGCGGTTGCACGGGATTCCTAAGAGCATTGTTAGTGATCGCGATGGGCGGTTCACGTCGAAGGACTGGAGGTTAATGCAGAAAAGTTTAGGCACCAAACTCAAGTTTAGTACCGCGTTCCATCCGCAGACCGATGGTCAGACGGAGCGAAAGAACCGTACATTGGAGGATATGTTGAGGATGTGTGCTCTTGGCTTTGGTAGGAGTTGGGAAGACCACTTTTTCATGGTGGAGTTCGCTTATAATAATAGCTTCCAGGCAAGTATCAAGATGGCGCCATACGAAGCATTGTATGGAAAGAGGTGTCGAACGCCGATGTCTTGGGCAGAGGCGGGAGACACTAAGCTTTTGGGAAAGCAAGTGGTGGCAGATGCTTGCAAGATCGTGCGAACGATTCTGGAGCGCTTGAAGGTTGCTCAAGATCGGCAAGCGAAGTATTTTAACGCGCGCCACAGAAATGTGGAGTTTGTAGTGGGCGACATGGTCTACTTGAAGATCAAGCCGTTCAAGGGTGTTTCGCGTGTGCGGTGACTCAAGAAGTTGAGTCCGAGATATTTGGGCCCGTTCGAGGTTACGGAGCGTATAGGCGAAGCAGCCTATCATTTGGCATTGTCCACTGAGCTGAGTGGATTACATGATGTTTTCCATGTCTCTGTGCTGAGGAAAGCTTTGGTAGAGCCAAGCGTCGTAGTTGAAGCGGCGGCGGTGCCGGTGATAGAGGATTTGAGGATGAGAGTTCGTCCGGTTTGCGTGGAGGACTCAGAAGTCTGGCAGTTGCGTAACAAGGATGTCAGGCTTGTAAAGGTGCGATGGGACAATTGCGGGCGAGACGAATTCTCTTGGGAGCGTGAGCAAGGGATGCGGGAGGACTTCCCGGAACTTTTTGCATCAGGTATGCATCGCAATTTTCTGTTTCAGTTTTGAAATTTCGAGGACGAAATTCTTTTAAGGGGGGTGGAGTTGTAACACCACAGTTTTGATGATTTGAGAATTAACGCAGCGCATTAGGTCTTCGTCGCTGAAAACTGCCGTAATGGCAGATTTTTCTTAAACGCACGATCGTTCGTTTCCTTGACGCACGATCGAACCGGCCGTGCGTGCTCTTCGGCTGGAAGATTTGGAGTTCTGAATTTACTTGTGCATTTTTACGCACGGTCGTGAGTTCGACCGTGCATTCGCAAACTGACGGAAATAGATCCGTAATCAGCGAATTTCTGGGCGACCGTTTGGTTTGATTTTGATCGGATGGCTGTGAGGGGCTCGTGGGTGAACCCTAAGTAGGGCTGAGAAGCTCTCTCTCCTCATTTTCTCTTAAGTTGGGTCTTGAGGGTTTGAGAGAGAGGAAGGGTTGGAGGAGGAAGAGAACTAGATCCCGCCATTGTTGGAGCTTCGGATCTCCGTTCGCCGATCCGAGACCGGCAGCGCGTAGGGAACGTCGAGACGCTTCTTCTTCTCTGTTTCTTTTCAAGTTTCCATGGCTAGGAGGAGATCTCAAAAGGTAACGACATTTCTCCTCCCGGTCTTTAGGATGCGTGCTTGGCATCCCTTTATTTTTTGCATTTTGGCACCAGATCCGTCGAGTGAGAGGGATCCGGGTCGCCTTGGTTCAAAAGGAACCATCGGGTTGATTGTGTCCATCCCCGACATGATTTGCATTAGAAATCCGCTCTGTTAGTGGATTAGGCATTGTGGGTGAAGCCGGTTTCGCGACCATTGGTCCGATTCGGTGATGTTGATTGACACACATTTTTGGGGTTTTGTTAGAAATCCGAATACGGCGAATTCGTCGTCGTGATGCCCTTGTAGCTTCGTGTGGTAACGAATGTTGGGTTTTGGGAGGGGAAATAATGTGCGGATTATGGGGCTTGTGATGCCTAGTATTGTGCGAAGGTGCGATTGGTCTTTGTGGGCGGCTGGCTATCCCGTGAAGACTGATATTCACGTGTGGAGAGTGTCCCATCAAGATTAGTCCCTTCGGGGTTAACTGACGAGAACGGCTGTGCTAACGGACGAGCCCGGAACGGTCGCCAGGCGAGGCAGTCGGTGGACGTTGTCACATGCCTGTTGTGTTAGACTCATACGCTTTAGGGCGCCTTGGGTGAAACCCGGGTTTGCATTCATATCACATTTATAGGCCCCTTTATTACTTGCTCAACATAGAAATATGGATGTTGTTTGTGACACTCATGCCTGTTGTTTTATGTTGTTTCTTTCCGTATTTTCATGTGCATACGAAGTGTTGACTTGCAGGGTGATGTAGTTCCCTGGGGTCTGCTGGGACGGCTGGGAGGAGGGGTGTTGTTACACCGTTTGTGGTCAGCCATAGTTGACCCTCGTTTACCGCTCTTTGTGATTTGGATGCAGGCCAGGGATCACAGGCTGGAACGAGCTCGCAGGCCAAAAAGGTCTAAAGCCTCAAGAAGTGTTTACCTTGTTTTTCCTGTTTTCCCGTACTCATCTTTTGATGTTCCGACTTGCATGCCGAGGTAGCCTAGGGAAGCTAGTTCCCCCCTCTTTTGGGATTTTATATTTGTGATGAATGTTTGATGACTTGGACTTTGGTTTTGTAAGGCCTTAAGGCCAGTTTCGCTCCTATGTTAATTGTGGACAATCTCTGTGGTTTTTAGTTTTGTTTCCGCTGTGTTGTCTGAGTTTTGAGCTGGGTAGTTTATATCATCTTTTAATGCTGAAACTGTAGCGGTTATATGCTGTGGGGTCCCGGCCGGACCCATGTTATATGGTCATTACAGGGGAGGTGTTACACGTCGACTTTAGATGGATTCAACAAATACTTCCTTCTGCGTTGAGTTGAAGTAGAAGCTACGTCGACTTCTCATAATACTTCGACATGACCATGGCCTCTACATTGATATCCTTTTGACGTAGCGTAGACTTGAATTACTTCGACAGAAGGTTGAGTTGCTTGGACTTCTAGTCTAAGTAGCACAAGATAACTTATCCCAAATACTGCTTGTCTTGAACTTGTCTTGTCACCCTAAGTTGAGAGAGATATCCTAAGACATCTAATGACCACATTACCCTCACTATACAATGGGTAATTCAACCTAAGAGATAAAATCATTTTTTAGATAATTTGTTAAGTTAAATCAAAGGAGTTTTTCGCAACAATCTCCCCTATTTATCTTAACCAATTTTATAGATTGATTAAAGTTATTTTACACATTCCTTTTACATAAACAAAAATACAGACAAGACAATATAGACATAGAATAAATAACTGGATTGAACTAGTAAGCAGAAATGCATCTGATTAATTATCACAAGAGTTTATCAGAGATTACCCAAGAATACATATACTTCCTTCCTTTTACATTAGTCCCCTCTTGCTCAGCCCTTGTAGGGGGCGAGAGGGGTGGGAGGCTAGCCCCCTCTCGCCCACCCCTTGTAGGGGGCGAGAGGGGTGGGCGGCTAGCCCCCTCTCGCCCAACCCTTGTAGGGGGGCGAGACGGGTGGGCGGACAACCCCCTCTCGCCCATCCCTTATAGGGGGGCGAAAGGGGTGGGCGGCCAGCCCCCTCTCGCCCAGCCTCAGTAAGGGGGCGAGCAAGGGAGGCGGCCTGCCCCCTGCTCGCCCGGACTCATAGGGGGGTCTGCGTTTAGCGCCTCAGAATGGCAGGATTTGGCTGTTGGCAGGCCAAACTTGGGGGCATTTTTGTAATCTCGTAGGCCAGAATATGGCTATTTGCAAACCAAGTTCAGAAAGCTATAAATAGGACAAATGGGTCACCTTTGGAGAGGACCTCTCTTTTGGACTCTCTCTCCCCAAGTTTCTTTGGTGGGTGAAGAGAGCCTCCAAAGGTGCCCCAAGCTCAGCATTGGCTTGGGAGGGGAAGTGCTCTAAGATCTTTCGGGTGTGTGGTGGGACCTCCTCGCTGAGACCTTGGTCTTGTTCCTAGTTTCCAAAGTCTTCGTCCTAGTGCTCTCCCTTGAGAAGTGATGAGTCCCTATTATATACATATTTTCGGACTCATTTAGGCAAGTTTTTTTTCTGCTTTTGTGCTTCAGTTTCGTTCATATTTCCTTTAGTTATGCTTTTGTTAGAAGTATATAGTTGTTCCTGTTTTTGTGTGCAATTGCACACTTTGTTGTTGGGGGTAAGCACTTCGTGGTATTTTCTGTATCCCTGTGCTGCTGGACGTGGATTCCCAGCTTGTGTGTCATGTATGCAGGTGACCTGATCGCCCCGTTTCCCCCAATGTAATTTCTGTGCATATCGCACGGTCGTGCGTTTCCCTTGACGCACGGTCTGTGCGGTCGTGCGTTTGTGTCTGGGCCGGAAAATGGAGCGTCGGAGTTTACTCGTGCGTTTTGACGCACGGGCGGATTCGCCCGTGCGTGAACAAAACGCACGGTCGACCTGTATCTTGCTGATTTCAGAGCATCGGAGTTTACCCGTGCGTCTTAGCGCACGGGCGGCGTTGGTCGTGCGTGAACAAATCGCACGGGCGGAAGGTCTTCTTCCCCTGCACGCCTGCTGAGCTTAAGTATCGCACGGTCGACGCACGGTCGTGCGTTCGACCGTGCACGACCAATTTTCTTACAATTTTCTATAAAGGCTGCAGTTTCGACCTAAACCCGGAGATATCCGTACGCGCCGTACAACAGCGCGATTTCGCCTTTTCCACCAGGGTTTCGTCCCTTTGGCCTCCTCCTTCATCCTAGGGATTCAAGAGAGATCTATATGCCATCACCTTCAAGCAAGAGGAAGCTTGCAACCTCCTCCGGATCGTGAGACGAAGAAGACGGGTCCATTGGAGAGTAGTGACAGCTCTCTCTACCCCGGACGCAGTTGCTGACCGAGCTTGGACGCGGGTTGAGAACCCAGCGATTTCAACCCTGAATCTTCAACAAGACTTCGGATTCGATCGATTTCTTGCCTTGTACTTCTCTTATTGTTGTGTATATGTGTAGATCTCACTATTATGATGAAGTAGAGTGCATAAACTTGTTTATATTTCTTGATTTCATGTCTATGTGATTTCATTTTATGTTTATGTTGCTTCAGGTGCGCCCCATTCCATCATCCATCCCGCCGTCGCGTTCGTTGCCGCACTAGCAATTGCTAGTGGTGTGCGTGTCGAAGAGGTGCTTATGACCCTCATTCCATTTTCCTACTCGTTCATCCGCCCTTACGAAGTAGCGTGCTCAATGCCTACGTAGATTCCATTCCGCCGAGTGAAGCTTTGCATAGCGGCATTGCATAGGAGTAGTGATAGATTTTTCACTTTATTTTCCACAAGCCAAATCCCCCGTTTCCGCATCCATCCGATTAAAGGACTTCAATCTCAAGTCCTTCCTCGATAGATAGCTCCACCTTACTGTGTTCCTTTGAGATCGATACTTGGGGATTCATTCCCATTTTATATTACTTGAACGATCGGTACACTGCCGTTTCGTGCCGCAGTCTTACTACCGCCTATAGCGGTGTGCTAAGATTTGCGCATCAAGAAGTAAGTGTGAGGTCACCCCCTCTTTTGGGGACCCCGAACTCCACAGAGACCAAGTCTTGGTTTCAACATTATGGTGCGGTGAGCGTGGAGAATGACCAACACAGAAAATCTCAAGCTAAGCTCTATGGCTGGAGGTGGAGGAGATGGATCCGACCCGGGCCACTCGGAGTCGCCGGTGGCTGTGGTGACGATGGAAATGTTTGAAGATTTCAAGCGGGAGGTCTTGCAGACCTTGCAGCTAGCTTTGGCCCGAGAGGCGAAGGCGAGAGAGGAGGCGGTCCGGAGGTCCTGACCCAGCGGATGGGCGAGAACATTCCTGACCAGCAACATAGGAAGAAGGTGCCGGCGGGGGCGAGTGGGGAGGCATCCGGGCCCCACTCGCACAACCTCCAAGGGGGGGGGGGGTGTGGGGAGGCGGCCCGCTCCCATTCGCCCAGCCCCAAAGGGGCGAGTGGGGAGGCATCTAGCCCCCACTCGCCCAGCCCCTAAGGGGGCGAGTGGGGAGGCATCTGACCCCCATTCTCCCCGCTCCAAAGGGGGTCGAGAAGATGCGGGTGGACGATTCAGGGGAGAAATCCCATTTTGTGAGTTGATCCTCTCGGCCCCGGTTCCAAAGGGGTTCACGGG
Organism: Dactylorhiza incarnata; assembly: GCA_033032865.1. NCBI lineage: Eukaryota > Viridiplantae > Streptophyta > Magnoliopsida > Asparagales > Orchidaceae > Dactylorhiza > Dactylorhiza incarnata. The sequence continues at coordinate 1,881,550 of JAWHQI010000040.1, read as the reverse complement.
GCCGGAGATGTCCTACTACTCTGACAAGGATGACCCGGTCCTGCACCTGCAGTGGTTCTAGGACATGGTCTCTATCAGACTTATGTCAGATGCCTTCCAGTGCCAACTCTTTGCCACCACTCTGAAGGAGAAGGCAAGGGATTGGTTCCACCAGCTCCCCGTGGGGTCTATCTATGCCTCCAAGGATCTGCGCCGAGGTTTTCTATTGCGCTTCTCGACCTCAAAGAGGAGAAAGAAGGATGTCGAGGCACTCTTCAAGATTAGGCAAGAGCCCAGGGAGTCGCTGGTTCGTTACGTGGACAGGTTCCAGGAAGAGGTCCTGCAAGTCCAGGATGTGCCAGGGTTCACCCTCCAGCTCGCCTTCATAGTGGGGCTGTAGGAGGGGTTCTTCAAGATGAGCTTAAAGCGAAAGACCCCCAATCCTTCGAGGAATTGATGGAAAGGGCGGCAGAAGAAATTGAGGGTGAGGAGGCCAACCCAGAGTTCGCAAAGAGGTTGGCCAAGCTGAGTGAGCCGGAGGCAAGGCAGCACAAAGGGGGTTTGGAGGATCCAGAAAGGAAGTTTGACAAAGGAGAGGGTAACTTCTAAGGGGAGAGGTTCAACCCCCCAGCCAGGGACCGAAGGCACCCTCTCCACCACCTCAACAAACCATGATAATTGGCTGGGGAAGAAGGATGAGAGCCAAGAAAGCAGAAAGAAGAGGGAGGAGAGGAGGGGATAGGGTGGCGTTACCCTACTGTGACTTCCTCGAGGAGGAAGGTCACGTGGCGTCCACCTGCACTGAGTTTTTGGAAATGAGGGGGACATAGGGTCCGATGCAGCAACAACAACAACCTGAGGGGACCGAGGAGGACCATGCCTGGGAGTAGGAGACCAAGTTCTGGTTTCCATACTTAGTTTTTTCTACTCTTAAGTCCATGTATTGCGATGTTTCGTTTCCATACTTAGTTTTTTCTTGCATGTAATGTGATGACTAATATAATGAAAGTTCTTAAAGTACTTAGCCCCGATGCTAGACCGCTGACCAGGCTCCCACCAAGCTGGCAGGGCCGATGATCGCTCGGTGGTCGAAAGTTCTCAAGGTACTTAGCCCCGATGCTGGCCCGCTGACCAGGCTCCCACCAAGCTGGCAGGGCTGAGGATCGCTCGGTGGCCGGAGGTTCTCAAGGTACTTAGCCCCAATGCTGGCCCGCTGACCAGGCTCCCACCAAGCTGGCAGGGCCGAGGATCGCTCGGTGGCCGGAAGTTCTCAAGGTACTTAGCTCCGATGCTGGCCCGCTGAACAGGCTCCCACCAAGCTGGCAGGGCCGAGGATCGCTCAGTGTCCGGAAGTTCTCAAGGTACTTAGCCCCGATGTTGGCCCGCTGACCAGGCTCCCACCAAGATAGCAGGGCTGAGGATCGCTCGGTGGCTGGAATTTCTCAAGGTACTTAGCCCCAATGCTGGCCCACTGACCAGGCTCCCACCAAGCAGGCAGGGCCGAGGATCGCTCGGTGGCTGGAAGTTCTCAAGGTACTTAGCCACGATGCTGGCCCGCTGACCAGGCTCCCACCAAGCTGGCAGGGCCGAGGATCGCTCGGTGGTCGGAAGTCCTCAAGGTACTTAGCCCCGATGCTGGCCCGTTTACCAGGCTCCCACCAAGATGGAAGGGCCGATGATCGCTCGGTGGCCGGAAGTTCTCAAGGTACTTAGCCCGGATGCTGGCCCGCTGACCAGCCTCCCACCAAGCTGGCAGGGCCGATGATCACTTGGTGGCCGAAAGTTATCAAGGTACTTAGCCCTGATACTGACCCGCTGACCAGGATCCCACCAAGCTAGCAGGGCCGAGGATCGCTCGGTGTCCGGAAGTTCTCAAAGTACTTAGCCCCGATGCTGGCCCACTAACCAGGATCACACCAAGCTAGCAGGGCCGAGGATTCCTCGGTGGTCGGAAGTTCTCAAGGTACTTAGCCCCGATGCTGGCCAGTTTACTAGGCTCCCACCAAGCTGGCAGGGCCGAGGATGGCTCGATGGCCGGAAGTTCTCAAGGTACTTAGCCCCGATGCTGGCCCGCTGACCAGGCTCCCACAAAGCTGGCAGGGCCAAGGATCGCTCGGTGGCCGGAAGTTCTCAATGTTCTTAGCTCCGATGCTGGCCCGCTGACCAAGCTCCCACCAAGCTGGCAGGGCCGAGGATTGCTCAGTGGCAGGAAGTTCTCAAGGTACTTAGCCCCGATGCTGACCCGCTGACCAGGCTCCCACCAAGCTGGCAGGGCCGAGGATCACTCAGTGGACGGAAGTTCTCAAAGTACTTAGCCCCGATGCTGGCCCGCTGACCAGGCTCCCACTAAGCTAGCAGGGCCGAGGATCGCTCGGTGTCCGGAAGTTCTCAAGGTACTTAGCCCCGAAGTTGGCCCGCTGACCATGCTCCCACCAAGCTGGCAGGGCCGAGGATCGTTCAGTGGCCAGAAGTTCTCAAGGTACTTAGCCCCATGATGGTCCCGCTAGCCAGCAAGGCTGGATGACCTCTCGGGGAGGCTAAGTGGTTTTTCCCTCGAGATGGCTCCGCTAGCCGGGCTCTCACTAGCGGGCAGTGCAGGATGGCCTCTCGGGGAGGCTAAGTAATTTTCCCCCCGAGATGGTTCCGCTAGCTAGGCTCTCACTAGTCGGCAGGGCAGGATGGCCTCTCGGGGGAGTGTAAGTAGTTTTTCCGCCGAGATGGCTCCGCTAGCCAGGCTCTCACTAGCCGGCGGGGAAGGATGGCCTCTCGGGGAGGCTAAGTAGTTTTTCCCCCGAGATGGCTCCGCTATCCGGGCTCTCGCTAGCCGGCAGGGCAGGATGGCCTCTCGGGGAGGCTAAGTAATTTTTTCCCCTAAGATGGATCCGCTAGACCGACTCTTATTAGCCGGCAGGGTAGGATGGCCTCTCGGGGAGGCTAAGTACTTTTTCCCCCGAGATGGATCTGCTAGCTGGGCTCTCACTAGCCGGCATGGCAGAATGACCTCTCAGGGAGGCTTAAGTAAATTTTTCCCTGGACGAAGTGGAGTCTTCTCAGCCTCACTCAGCGCCACTCGCCCAATATGCAGGGTTGGACTTTTCTTTCCGAGCGTGTAACTCGCTCGAAAAGAGCGGAGATTGTGTACAACCCTGTATTCACCGAGTGGGTCCCCGGGGCCCAGGGTGTCTTTAGGCACGATATTTTTTAGCACTGCCCTAGGCTAGGAGGAGGGGCAGGAGATTTTCTGGGCGGACCCAATAAGGAGGGCGAGCGGGCGAGGCGGGCGGCCTCCCGCTCGTCCGTCCCCAGTAGGGGGGTGAAAGGGGTGGGCAGCGAGCCCCCTCTCACCCAGACCTTGTAGGGGGGCGCGAGGGGTAGGCAGCGAGCCCCCTCTCGCCCAACCCTTGTAGGGGGGTGAGAGGGGTGGGCGGCCAACCCCCTCTTGCTGAGCCCTTGTAGGGGGTGAGAGAGGTGGGCAGCCATCCCCCTCTCGCCCAGCCCTTATAGGGGTGCAAGAGGGGTTGTCGGCAAGCCCCCTCTCGCCCAACCCTTGTAAGGGGGAGAGAGGGGTGGGCAGCCAGCCCCCTCTCGCCTAGCCCTTATAGGGGGCGAGAGGGGTGGGCGGCCAGCCCCCTCTCGCCCAGCCCTTGTAGGGGGGAGAGAGGGGTGGGCGGCCACCCATCTCTCGTCCAGCCTCAGTAAGGGGGCGAGCAAGGGAGGCGGCCTGCCCCCGTGCTTGCCCTGCCCCATAGTGGGGTGTACGTTTAGCGCCTCGAAATGATGGGATTTGGCTATTGGCAGGCCAAATTTGGGGGCATTTTAGTAATCTCGTAGGCCAGAATATGGCTATTGTCAGACCAAGATCAGAAAGCTATAAATAGGACCAAGGGGGACCCTTTGGAGAGGACATCTCTTTTGGCTTCTCTCTCCCCAAGTTTCTTTGGTGGGTGAAGAGAGCCTCCAAAGGTGCCCCAAGCTCATCATTGGCTTGAGAGGGGAAGCGCTCTAAGATGTTCCGGGTGTGTGGTGGGACCTCCTCCCTGAGCCCTTCGTCTTGTTCCTAGTTTCCTAAGTCTTCAGCCTAGTGCTCTCCCTTGAGAGAAGTAAGTGTGAGGTCACCCCCTCTTTTGGGGACTCCGAACTCCACAAAGACCAAGTCTTGGTTTCAACAACAGGTGTTGGAAGAATTGGTTTGAGAATTGGAGCAAGTGGAGATGGAAGCTGAGTTAGAGGTGGAGATGGAAGTTGTGCTGAAGGTGGAAACTGAGCTGAAGGTGACAACTGATCTGGAGCCTGATCAACCACCTTGCTGGAGAAGGTGCTGTTGAGGAATCTTCAGAAGACTCCCTGAATGCAAGTGCATCAGGGATAGATGGCTCAATGTCTTCATGGAATTCCTGTAGAGTGTTGAGGTAGACCTGATCATTTGAAAATAGAGAAGACTCCCCCTGAATCGAGGACTCCCCCTGTGTTGAGAGAAGAATCCTTGGAGGGGTTGACTCCCCCTGAGTTGCAGAATCTTGAAGCTATAGCTTGGAAGAAACAACTGGCTCCCCTTCAGAAATAAAGGAAAGAGGAATTGCTGTTGTGTACACTAAGTCTTCAGGAAGCTGCCTGCTGATACATTTCTTCCCTTGCTTTATATAATTGAAAAAGGATATAAAGACATCTACAGGCACATCAGATAGTCACAATTCTGCATCAATGTCCTTGATTCCTGATGAAAGATCTTGTAACCTTCTGTGTTGGCCGCATAGTTTGCGATAACATTCCTTGGAGAAGTCAAGATATAGAGTGCTAAACTTTGATAACACTATTTTGAGAGCAAGATTGACTACTTCAATAACATCTTGTTGAAGCGACGAAGATGCCATTGAGATCTTGAGGGTACCTGTACAGAAACAAGAGAGAGGGACGAAAAGAGGAAAATGGAAGAGAGCAATAAAGAGAGACTTCGAAAAGCATAATATGATCAAACGCATAAGTTGCTTTGAGTAGATGGATCATCGCAACTTAGGGTTTTATTTATTGCAACATCGAAAAGAGCGGAATTCAGCGCGCCAAAACATGTCAATGTGCGCGATCTGTCAAATCGACGGAGCGTCGAGTTGACGTCGACGAGGCTTCGAAATATAATCATTAATGATGATGTCGACGTAAGGGTCGATAGTATTCAACGTTACGTCGAGTGCTATTCGAATGAACCATCCCAGAGAGCTCTCAAAACAAACGTCGAGTAGAAGTCGACTGAACGTCGATTTGAATTCGACGCAGTTCTGACTAAACAGTTATGTTTTTCTCATAACTCCTTGTTGTCTTTCCCAACAATAATTTTCTATTGAAAAATAGGTATTTATACATAATAAGTGAGACCTACAAGCTTCATCAAGCATACCTAGTGCATTGATGAAGAACTTGTGCTTACTTTCATCAAGAGGCTTAGTGAAGATTTCAACCCTTTGAGTGTCAGTAGATATGTATTGAAGGTTGATCTTACCCTTCTCTACATTGTCTCTGAGAAAGTGGTGCCGTATATCTATGTGTTTAGTTCTGCTGTGAAGAACATGATTGGAAGCAATTGAAATAGCACTAGAGTTGTCACAATAAATTGTGGAATTGTCAAGGGAAAAGTTGTAATCCAACAACTGATTTTGCATCCAAAAAATTTGTGAACAGCAGCTTCCTTCAGCTATATACTCAACTTCAACTATAGAAGTGGAGACTGTGGTTTGCTTCTTGCTAAACCATGAGACCAGTCTAGCACCCAGAAACTGACATGATCCTGAAGTGCTTTTTCTATCCATCCTGCATCCAGCATAGTCTGCATCTGAATAACCAACTAATTCAAATCCATATTCAGCTAGATACCATTAGCCAAGCTCAGGAGTACCCTTCAGATATCTGAGAATTCTTTTGACAGAACTCATATTGGATTCCTTTGGATCAACCTAAAATCTTGCATAGATACAGGTAACAAATATTATATCAGGTCTGCTAGCTGTTAGGTAGAGAAGAGATCCAATGGTTGCTCTGTAAGTCTTCTGATCGAAGGACTTACCTTTTTCATCTCTATCCATAACAGCATTGGTAGCCATGTGGGATTATATTACAGAGGCATTTTCCATCCCAAATTTCTTGATGAGTTCTCTGGTATATTTGGATTGGGGTATGAAAATGCCATCTACATTTTGTCTTACTTAAAGACCAAGAAAATAGGATAATTCCCCCATGCTACTCATTTCAAATCTTGACTGCATTAGGTAGGCAAACCTTTTGCAGAGAAATTGATCTATAGATCCAAATATGATGTCATCTACATATATTTGTACAAGTAATAGCTGATTTTTAAGTGCTCTTGTGAAAAGGGTTTTATCCACTTTCCCTCTTTCAACGGAGTGTTCCAGAAGAAAAGTGAATAAGCTCTCACACCAAGCTCTTGGAGTGTAAGACCCTTTTTTCTTTTGAAAACTGGGTCTTATGCCCAGAACCGCCGCTTTGCGGTGACACCAACACACGGGAAGGTCGCCACTACAAAGCGCCGATCCTGCCGGCCATATCGATCACAGAATAAGAAAAGTATAAACAAACAATAGAAGTTCAAGTCCACAAATCACATGCTATATATATAAATGTCCACATGGTATAACTGAAATAAAAGCAGAAATAACAAGGTTACAATAATAAAGGGCTTATGCCCTATACATCATGTCCTCACTACAAGGTCACTGGCGGAAGCAAACTAATAATCCCTCACTGATCCTGAAACTTATGCTTCTGTACTAGACTGGACCGCCTCCGTTTGCACCGGCCTCAGGTGCTGCAGCATCTCCTCGTTCCCCTAAAATGATAAGGTCCACCAACCGTTAGTCAAAAGACTAAGCCAATCCCCCACCGCTCCCCCAGTGACTCCTAGGCACCATGCGGGAAGGATGAAGCGGAGGACATCAAGGGGTATAAACAATAGCAGGTGACAGGGGCATAATCTGCATGGAATGTTTCTACAACTACACATATGTATATAGATAATTGAAGTAGTAAGTAAAACAGGGTAAAGAACAAGTAATATGCAGTAAGTAAAGACATGTATATAATAGAAAAGTAACCATTGATTTATAGGAATGCCAATACAAACCTATAGACCAAGGGGTCGTTTAGCAAGGCCTATCGTATAAGAAGTCCCATAACCGACTTATACGATAGGGGTAGGGGTTGAAATGCAATGTTTATGCCATGACATGCAGAGTTATGCAGTTTATGCTATATTCATACAAGCGCAACTCACACACTTCGACTCTATGCGCATGATGAGTCCTGATCATATACACATATTTGGACTCATCTAGGCCGGTTTTCTAGTCGTTTCACTGCACTTTAGCCCGGTTTCAGCTCATATTTGTCTTTCTATGCTAGGTGCACTTCTTGGCCTAATTTGGTGTGTTTTATGCTTATTCCCTTTTGATAGCCTTATCATTTTGTTGAGTGCCACTTTCAGTGGCCTGATTAGCATTTATGTAGAAACAGGAGTCGTGCAGGTGTTCCTGGTAAAATTCTGTACAGGAACACTGCGCACGATCACTGGTTCAATTGCGCACGACCACTGGTCGTGCGCCGCTGATCGTGTGCACTTAACCCTTTTTTCTGAGTTCTGTCTCGGACAGTGCGCACGACCACCTACGATAGTGCGCACGACCACCGGTCGTGCGCCACTGTTCGTGCACACTTAACATCAATTTCATGAGTTCTGTTTCGACCAGTGCGCACGACCACCTACGATAGTGCGCACGACCACCGGTCATGCGCCACTGGTCGTGCGAACATGGTATTTTATAAATTTCTTACTTTGCAAGCTCCACCCAGGTAGGCGCACGATCACAGAACTCCAGCGCGCACGACCACTAGTCGTGCGCCAATGACCATGCGCAGTATTTATTCCAGCGCCTATATAAGGTCCTGATCCGCAGATTAGGGATACGGGGGGGTTCCAGGAGCGCGATTTGCCGTCCGTACGCCGCCGTTTTCCACTTCCAGCCACCTCCACCTCATCTTCTCCGCAAGGGGAAGTCATTTCCAGCCATTCTAAGCAATCCTCCATCGTCCGAGAGCACTCTCCGCCCTCCGCAAGCACTCAAGCAAGCTTTCTCCAGTTCGGTCCGGTGAAAAGAATAGTCATCCTGAGGTAGAAGACGACGGAAGCACATGGAGAGGTCGTGACAGTCTCTCAACGCCTGAAGCACGGTCCACCCGAGTCCGGAGGTAGCTTGACAAACTACCATTCCGGCCGTGAACGGTCGCTAGTCTTCGTCCATTGGTTGATTTCTTCCTCCCCTTGTTGTACTCCTTTGAATCATTTAAACTTGAATATCATGATGTTTAGTTTAAATGCAATGGTTGTTTCTTATCCGTTCTTTAGTATTTGCTTGTGATACGTCTCACCTTCACTCACTCACTCACGCACTCATCGTGTTCGATTCGCGTTAGCAAGAGCTAACGGCGATTTGCTAAGAGGTGTTTGCGACCCTCACTCCCCGCACTAGTGATCACTTCATTCGCATGTGCACCGTCCATCCGCCTCACGAAGCTCGACATCGCGGCCATTGCATCCATCTCACCTTGTGAAGCGGTGATTTCGACCCGCATTTCTTTTATTGTTGTTAACGGTAGGAAACCAAATCAAAACCCCATTTTCTGTGATTGTTCCCGCTTGTGTAACAATTGTCACACAACACAATTCGTTCACCCAACCTGCATTCCTCAAGAGACCGACACTCGGGGATCCTATTCCCAACATTTATTACTTGCGCGACCGGTGCACTTGCCGAACATCGCATCAAGTTTTTGGCGCCGTTGCCGGGGAATGTTCAGGCGTGTAACGTCTTGAGTTGTGAACTTTTGTTACAAGAGCAGTTGTTTTTTGATTTTCCTTATTTTGTTTTCTTTAGGTTGTGATTGTGCATGCAGAGACACGCTGCGGGGGAACTTGTACCCTTTGATCCCGAGATCGAACGGACCGCTCGCGCACGAAGGCGCGCAGCCGTACAAGCGGTAATGGGTGACAACATGAACCCAGATGATGCTGAACCAAGAGTACCCAACGTGGAGCAGCACCATCCTGGAGATGAGCAAGAGGTAGTTAGACCTCGGCCCCGAACGATGAGAGATTATACCACTCCGACAGCTGGGAGTGTGTATCCTGGGTTTGGTACCAACATTATGAACAACCAGTTTGAGATCAAACCTGCGATCTTGAACATCATCCGGAACAATGCTCAGTTTTCCGGGATGGCCAGTGAAGATACACACCTGCACCTGGCAGAGTTTTCTGATATCTGCGGAACCTTCCGCTACGCTGGGATTCCTGACGATACAGTCAAGCTGCGACTGTTCCCATTCTCACTTCGCGACAAGGCCAAGGTGTGGCTCCATTCCATTCCTCCTGGGACCGCTGCGACTTGGGATGTTCTCGCCTCCAAGTTCCTGGCCAAATTCCACCCCGTTGATAAAATTGTGAGCCTGCGGCGGGAGATTGCTACCTTTCGCCAAGCTGACCAAGAGACCCTTGCCGAGGCGTGGGAGCGCCTTAATGATCTTCTCCGCCGCTGCCCGAACCACGAGCTCCAAACTTGGAACGTGGTAGAGACATTCTACTTCGTGATTGAGCCCAACTACCGGGCGATGATCGATGCTGCTGCGGGTGGTACTCTAATGAACCATACTCCAGAGGAGGCTCTTCGAATTCTGCGAGACATCGCCTCCCACAGCACATTTTGGACTGCCGGGAGGAATGCACCAAGAAGCGCCCGTGGTCTCTTCGTGGTCGATTCACTCCCGCCTACATCCGCACCGGCTGCTGTCATTACGTGTGAAGGATGTGGAGGCAGCGGACACCATGCGTATGAATGTTCGGGCAATGATTTATCAGGTGACATCTCGCACTTTTCTTTAAATGAATCTGTTAATTTTGTTGGTAATCAACCTAAGGGGTGCCGTTTAATAACACGTATCATCCGGGAGTGAGAAGTCACCCAAACTTCTCATGGAACCCCAACGCATCTGGCCAACGATGGGCACCGGGGCAGCATCAAAACGATGCCTACGCCTCCGGGAGCCAAACAAGGCCACCTCACCCGGAATATAACCAAGGCCCCCCAGCTCCCAAAAAGAGTAACTTGGAGGAGATGATGGAAAAATTTATGCAAGCGGCTAACTCAAACATGGTCAACCAAACCGCCTCCATGCGGAACTTGGAAACACAGCTGGGCCAATTGGCCCAAGCGCTCACCGAGCGGTCGCATGGAACTCTCCTTAGTAACACCGAAAAAAAATCCAATAGACCAAGGGAAGAGTCTTGGCGATGCGGAAGTGGGTCAGCCGCGTGAGTTAGTAATCTCCTGTTCCATTAATAAAATTGAAACTAAGGCTTTGTGTGATTCCGGCTCCTCCCGCAACGTCATTGCTTTGCAAGACGTTGATAAATTGCAACTTGAAATTAACACGGAGGACCGGAAATCTCTTGTGCTTGCAAATGGCGCCATCATACAATCGGAAGGGGAAGTTAAAAATGTAGAGGTTATAGTTGAGGGGACAATGGTGGTTGCTGATTTTCAAGTGTTAGGACCCCGGGAGAATCACTCCATCCCTATCTTGGGTGTACCGTTCTTGAAAGAGAGCGGTGCCACCCTTGATTTTTCTGTGGGTTGTGTCCTCCTACCCAATAAGGTGCCTTTGCCCACTTGCCCCAAGACTATAACTGAAACATCCATTTGCCCCCCTCCGTTTATTTTTGATGAATCACTGAGTTGCGCAGGGGATAAGAAATATGATGGATCATCTGAAGGAGAAAAGGAAGAGTACCAGTCAAGCGGAGAGGAAAAAGTAGATTCTCGAAGAAACTATGCTTCCAAGAGGGAGGAGGACAGCAGTCCTGAACATTTTGAGCTGAACTTGATTCGGGATGACATCCCATTATTCTCTTGTATTGAATCATGTAATAAACTAGTCAAGCGTTCCATCTCTTGGGCTGATCCGGTCGTCACTGCGGCGACGGAAGTGACGTCACCCACTACTAAGTTGAGAGAATCTGAAAACATTCAACGTTGGCAATCTCCGACTGTCGCTAAACTTAAACAAGAGAAGCGTCTGCGCGATGCGCGCTCTGCTGCTCTCCGTGGCAAGAGGGCGGAGGTTAGGGGAACACTGGGTGACACCAGTGTTGGCCCTAAAGCCTTCACCTCCCGCCCTCAAGCTTTGGGAGACGGGCACCATAAAAGCGCCTACAGCTGATTTTCTATTTATCTCTTATTTTGTGAAACTCTTTGTTTCATGCACTTTTTATTTTATTTCTGCACTCTATAAACAATTTTAATACAGGTATTTGGTCCAGCTTAAGGACATAAAATAAAAGCGCTGCTGGGAGACAACCCAGATTTGCTGATTTCTGTTTTTCTAACATGTTTCAATTCAGTTTTTATACATTTTTGCTTTTGCTTTGCGGAGCTCACCCACCTTGCAGGTATTCATTGCACATCTTATAAGATGGTGGTTGTGATTCTTCGTATGGTGGTGGGGCGGCCTCGGTCAGTCACGCGCCTTCTGGTATGCTCACTAGCTGAGCATGGGGTAACCTCTCTCCCTTTCTCTTTCTGATTTTCATTTTAATATCATGTGATGTACTTCTTAGGTTAAGTCCGGGGGAGAGCTAGTATGTGTTACCCAATGCACGTGCACACTACATATGCATACTAGACGCTTTTATTGATTTATTTCGTTTAGATCATTGCATCACACACCACTTGCAACCACTTGAGCGCGTGCTTAGCTGTGTGTGTGTCGCGAGTTAAACTCATTTCTTGAGCAAGATTCGGGCAAATCATCGTGCTGACTTAGGATTGTGAAACAGAGTAAAATGTTGACTCCTGCAGTGTCCTAGTCGAGTGCTCTCGTTTCATGTAGAAATTTGAGTAGATTTAATTTTTCTGTATGCTTATAGTTTTATATTTTTCTATTTGCGTCAATACTGTTTATTCTACTCAAAAATGGTGAATTCGGTGTGAATCAAACAGTAGCTTAGGGATGTGTGTAGCCGGGCATTAGGTTTGCATTGCTCGAGTCGGGAGGACGGATAGTCTTTTTCGTTGGCTAAGAACTTGCCCCAAGCTATTCTCGAAGCATGGGTATAGGTTAGTTCAGTGCACGAACGTGATGTAGGCCTTCATTTTGGCCCGATTGAGCTTTGTACCAATCCTAATGTCTTATCCTCGTTAGCCCCGTTGTGCCTACCCCTTCTTTTGATTCAGCTCCACCATTATTTCACCAAAACCTCATAGTCGATCATAGTCGCGCACCCAAGTCGAGCTTTAGTATTTTATATATTCATTCAAGGTGTTGATGTGGTGAATATTTTTGTGAAAATGTGGATGTGCTTCAATGTTTAATCTGCTGATTTTGTTGTGAAAAGAAAAAAAAATAGAAAAGAGAAAAAGAAAATTGAAAAAAATGGATAAAGAAAGAAAAAGTTTAATTGAAAATAATTGTTGATTTGTATTTGGGAGTGGGCAGTGCACACACCCATTGTTAAAAAGTTAAGTCTGGGGGTGTGGTGTACTCGCATATATTTGGGTTAGCGGATAGATTATCTTTTTTGTTTATGCTAGCTCATTTGGGTTTGGTGCGTAGCCTCCATGTTTATCCTTGTTTACCTCACTGAAACCCAAGCCCCATTATCACCTAAAGTCCTACTGATTCGTGAGTGAGCCAAACCAGTGCCGTGGAGAGAGTGCGAACAGGCAAGCCTATGGTCACCGACATTGGTGGATTCCTTTGGAGGTTGTCCTGAGCCCCGATCTTTGGCAATGCTCACCTTTGCGATTAGTTTATTTTCTCCCTACGCGTGACCGGATGATTCGCCGTGATTCTATTTTTGAGTAGTAATAAATTTTTGATATGCATTTGAGAAAAGTACAAACTGTTATGCATACTTAGAAATTTCCTCTGTTATTTTTTTTATGCGTGCGAGCACGCGACTTCGCATGGTACTCGGTGTCGCAATTTCACTGTTAGCTAGTTGTTTTTCCCCGCCTGCTTAGATTTTGTTTGCTCGGGACGTGCAAACAGGTAAGTCTGGGGGTGTGATGAGTCCTGATCATATACACATATTTGGACTCATCTAGGCCGGTTTTCTAGTCGTTTCACTGCACTTTAGCCCTGTTTCAGCTCATATTTGTCTTTCTATGCTAGGTGCACTTCTTGGCCTAATTTGGTGTGTTTTATGCTTATTCCCTTTTGATAGCCTTATCATTTTGTTGAGTGCCACTTTCAGTGGCCTGATTAGCATTTCTGTAGAAACAGGAGTCGTGCAGGTGTTCCTGGTAAAATTCTGTACAGGAACACTGCGCACGATCACTGGTTCAATTGCGCATGACCACTGGTCGTGCACCGCTGATTGTGTGCACATAACCCTTTTTTCTGAGTTCTGTCTCGGACAGTGCGCACGACCACCTACGATAGTGCGCACGACCACCGGTCGTGCGACACTGTTCGTGCGCACTTAACATCAATTTCATGAGTTCTGTTTCGACCAGTGCGCACGACCACCTACGATAGTGCGCACGACCACCGGTCGTGCGCCACTAGTCGTGCGAACATGGTATTTTATAAATTTCTTACTTTGCAGGCTCCACCCAGGTAGGCGCACGATCATAGAACTCCAGCGCGCACGACCACTGGTCGTGCGCCAATGACCGTGCGCAGTATTTATTCCAGCGCCTATATAAGGTCCTGATCCGCAGATTAGGGATACGGGGGGGGGGGGGGGGGGGGGGGGGTTCCGGGAGCGCGATTTGCCGTCCGTACGCCGCCGTTTTCCACTTCCAGCCACCTCCACCTCAACTTCTCCGCAAGGGGAAGTCATCTCCAGCCATTCTAAGCAATCCTCCATCGTCCGGGAGCATTCTCCGCCCTCCGCAAGCACTCAAGCAAGCTTTCTCCAGTTTGGTCCGGTGAAAAGAATAGTCATCCTGAGGTAGAAGACGACGGAAGCACGTGGAGAGGTCGTGACAGTCTCTCAACGCTGGAAGCACAGTCCGCCCGAGTCTGGAGGTAGCTTGACAAACTACCATTCCGGCTGTGAACGGCCGCTAGTCTTCGTCCATTGGTTGATTTCTTCCTCCCCTTGTTGTACTCCTTTGAATCATTTAAACTTGAATATCATGATGTTTAGTTTAAATGCAATGGTTGTTTCTTATCCATTCTTCAGTATTTGCTTGTGATACGTCTCACCTTCACTCACTCACTCACGCACTCATCGTGTTCGATTCGTGTTATCAAGAGCTAACGACGATTTGCTAAGAGGTGTTTGCGACCCTCACTCCCCGCACTAGTGATCACTTCTTTCGCATGCGCACCGTCCATCCGCCTCACGAAGCTCGGCATCGCGGCCGTTGCATCCATCTCACCTTGTGAAGCGGTGATTTCGACCCGCATTTCTTTTATTGTTGTTAACGGTAGGAAACCAAATCAAAACCCCATTTTCTGTGATTGTTCCCGCTTGTGTAACAATTGTTACACAACGCAATTCGTTCACCCAACCTGCATTCCTCAAGATACCGACACTCGGGGATCCTATTCCCAACATTTATTACTTGCGCGACCGGTGCACTTGCCGAACATCGCATCAGCGCACAGACCTTTAGTTCCCCCTTTTTGGAGCTAGCAAGACTCCCAGGATACTCACGTAGTGGCAAACAGAAGCGGTGGGTTAGGCCTCGCCCACCTCTAGGTTGGTATTCACACTACCTAACCTAGACCTATCGTACGCCTCAATGCAAAATCGCGGAGCATCTGCATACTCTTACTGGCTGGACCACCAGACTTTTGTGGCTAAGTGCAAATTCCACACTTGCCTAGTCAACGTATCGACGTTGGTGTGAACGACCGTCCAATACCGAAGACCCACCACCTTCATGCACATGCAAACATGTTCTACTATATCCCGAGCCATAAATTCCCCGGGCTAACCTGTCCGTCACAACAACCTTCCGATCCACCTGCTCGCCGGACCAACCCGTCCGCACCAACAACATTACTGAGTCATAAGCTCACTAGACTAACTAGTCTGCTGTTACATTCACCGAGCCTACCGCTCATATGACTGATGAGTCCTGATCATATACACTTTTATGGACTCATCTGGGCCATTTATTTAGTCAATTCACCGCACTATAGCCTTGTTATAGCTTATATTTGATAATCCATGCTAGGTGCACATCTAGGCCCACTTTGGTGTGATTTTCGTGCTTATTGTCATTAGAGTATTCATGTGCTGTTAAGTGCCACTTTCAGTGGCTAGATCTGTGGTTGTGCGGGAATAGGAGTCGTGCAAGTGTTCCCGGTGCAATTCTGCACAGGAACACTGCACACGATCGCCGGTTCTATTGCGCACGACCACTGGTCGTGCGCCACTGATCGTGTGCACTTAACCCTTTTTCACGAGTTCTGTTTGGTGCAGTGCGCACGACCACCAACGCCAGTGCGCACGACCACCGGTCGTGCGCCACTGCTCGTGCGCACTTATCATTAAAATTCTGAGTTCTGTTTGCTGTATTGCGCACGACCATCAACGCTAGTGCGCACGACCACCGGTCGTGCGCCACTGGTCGTGCGAACATTTTATTTTACAATTTCTGTCTTTGCAGGCTCCGTCCAGGCAGAGCGCACGATCACAGGATTCTAGTGCGCACGACCACTGGTCGTGAGCCACTGACCGTGCGCACTGTTTATTCCAGCGCCTATAAATCGACCTGCTCGCGATTTAGGTCAGATCTTCCGCATTCTTCCGCCGTTTTCCGCCCGGTTTCGCCCAGATTCGCCCCTCCACCGTCGCCCACCATATGGAGGTGCTCCGGGCTTGCTCTTCACGCCAATCTTGAGCCGGAGTTTCCTCTCGGCCTCCTCCTTCATCCAAGTGCTCCAAGGAAGGTTTAGCCGCCATCGCCATCAAGCAAGACGAAGTTTGCAACCTCTACCGGATCGTGACACGAAGAAGACGGGTCCATTGGAGAGTCGTGACAGCTCTCTCTACCCCGGACGTAGTTGCGGACCGAGCTTGGACGCGGATTGACAACCCGGCGATTCTAACCGCGAATCTCCAACGAGACTTCGGATTCGGTCGATTTCTTGCCTTGTTCTCTTCTTATTGATGTGTATGTAGCTAGAACCAACATTTTGATGAAGTATATTTTCACTTGTTAACATTAGTATGAAATCATGTCTATGTGATTGAGTAATCTTGTTATATTTTCATTTGAGGTGTGCCCCGTGGTGTGAATTGTTCGTTGTGTTGTGCCACCCTAACAATTGTTAGTGGTGTGCTTTGCGAAGAGGTGCTTACGACCCTCATTCCGTTAGCCTACTCGCCCATCCGCCTACCGAAGCGTGGCATCGCGGCCCGTATTCCATCCCGCCTAACGAAGCAGCGCACTCAAGGCCTGCACAGTTCGACTCCGCTTGCCTACTCGTCCATCCGCCCTTGCGACGCAGCGCGCTCAAGGCCTGCCTAGTCTCCATCCCGTCAAGCGAAGCATTGCATAGCGGCATTGCATAGGAGTAGTTGATAGCTTTTATTTTATTTTCCAAAAGCCCAATCACCCCGTTTCCGCATTCCATCCGACGTTAAGGACTTCAATCTCAAGTCCTACCTCGAACGTTAACTCCACCTTACTGTGTTCCTTGAGAGATTCGATACTTGGGGATTTACTTCCTCATATTATTACTTGACAACGACCGGTTCACTGCCGTTCGGATCGCAGTCTCGCTACCGCCTATAGCGGTGTGCAGGATTTGCGCATCAATGACCAAATCGACCAACCTCCCGTAACTACGGGGTGTGGGTGTTGAAGTATCTAGTTGCCCACCTAAATCACCTAGAGGGGGGTGAATAGGTGATCTCTACGTCTTTTGCGGAATTAAAAAGAGTTAAACGTAAAGCACAGCACACAAAATTAATCACAGCCACAGATAACACCAGGAATTTATAGTGGTTCCCCGTACTTGGGTACTCCACTGCCGGCCTCGCCAATCTAGCACCACAGCTAGACTTGACTACTCACTAAATCTCGGATCAAGAACGATCCTACAGTCTCGGAGTCAAACTCCTACAAACTCAGAGAGAACCTCTCTTACAACTCGGAGAAAACTTCTCCTACAACTCGGAGAACAACCTCTCCTACAACTCGGAGATAACAACTCCTACAATAGATTGAAAAGGGGTTTGAACAATACTAAACCAGATCTGAATAACAGAAGCGTTTTCTTCCTTCTTCTTGAATGGCTTTTGAGAACGATGAGGAAGAACAACGATCCTTCGAATCTGTCTTTGGCAATCCGAAACGATCCAATAGAGATTGCAGAACCTGAGCATGGATCAATTGAATCCTTCTTGATAGAAATCGACAACTCCAAAGAGTAGAACGATCTCCAAACATAGACGACGGCGAGCGGCGCTTTTCTCATTCTTTAAGATCAGGAGAGAGATTCGGAAAGGAATAATAATGAATAAAATCTTAAGATAGAGGGCCTTTTATAGGAGAAGGTCTAAATAGAATATTTAAGCCTTAAGCCAGAAAAAGGAATCTCGTCAAACAGACGGAAAACAGAAGTCGGCAAAAACAGATTGAAGGAACGAGAAACAGATTTCTCGAGAGAAAGAAGACTTCTCGAGAAAAACAAAGGATTTTCCGAGAGCACTACAGACTTCTCGAGAAATAAAGATAGCTTCTCGAGAAATTTGAATTTCCTTCGAAGACTTAAGCTAAAAAGAACTTCTCGAGAATTCCAAAGGATTTTCTGAGAGCTTTTCAGATTTCTCGAGAAATACACTTGGAAGAAATTCTGTAAACTTTTCTTTGAGAACAGCTACACCTCCAAGACCTTAGCTTCCTTTGTCTTGATTAGACATACATTCCAATAGAGAGATCACATATGAGTCAACACCATATCTCATACAATGAGGAATTACATTGTAAAAGACTGTGCTCATTGACCCACTGTGACCTGACATTGGTTTACATTTAGCAATGGGAACCTGCAAGACAAAACTAGAGAAACAAATCAAATACATAAGCAATTCAATCTTGGTTCATAGTTGACTTTCTACAAATCAAGGTTATTGTGGATACAATACCCAACAATCTCCCCCTATTTGTAGAAGTCAGAACCCTACTTACCAAGATGAATTGCAACAAAATAATACACAACATGATATACAAGGAATTAAATAGAGACAGATAAAGAAAGAGCATCAAAAATTAAATCTATAAAAGAAAGATAATTATCACATCAAAATCAAAACTATATATAGATTTTCAGATTGTCTCATGACTTAAAGTTCACACAAGCAAATGACAAAAAGAATTTGATGGTCTTCATTCTCTGGCATTGTCTCTTCTTTTCTGATCCTGTCTTTTGAAGTATGCATAAGGTTTAGTATGGTACTTTGGAGGAGCTGGAGGAGCTGTAGGATCATTGTACTTATTTGTCCTGTAATGTAATCTCCTTTTGATCTTGCTGTTTTGATAAAGTTTCCATTCAGAAGAGCTGTAATAGTCTTGAACTTGCATTCCACCTTCTTCAACTAATCTGAGTGAATCAAGAATAATAGCCTTTGAAATAGGACTCCATAATTCTGGATAATTCACAGGATCAGTAGCAGCAGCTTTGCAAGAGCCTGCTGAACTAGATTCAGGAACTGATCTCTTAGCAGAAGGTCCTTCACCAAATTTTCTGTTTCTAGAACCTTGCTTGGAAGAAGCAACTTCTACATCAGAAGACACATCTTGTCTTGGAGAAAACTGAGGAGCCTCATACTGTGCAGAAGGATATTGAGGAGGGAGATCATACTGAGAAGGGGAAACAGCAGGGTCAATGCCCATTTCTGGAAAGATCTCACTATGGAGCCAAGCAGTAGACCTTTGTGTGAATTCTTTGACATCAGCTACCTGCTTCTGGACTCCCTGAGACAGTAGATCAAATTTCTCACTCATGTGATTATGAAATGCAAATAAATTCTCATCAATTGAACCTATCAACTTGTCCTCCCCCTTTCTGACTTCTACAGGAAGAGTTTGGAGAACAGATTCTTTGAACAACCCTACCTCATCAACAATTTTAAAACAGTGTTCATCAGCCTTAATATACATAGATTCTTGAGTCTTTCTGACTTCAATTATCTGCTCTAACACTTTACCAACACCCTCAATGGTGTGGTCAATAGCTTTTCCTCCTTGAATGACAATCCTCTTGAGTTCTTCTGAACTATCTTGGAAGGCTTTCAGCTTTTTATCCATAGCTTTCTCTATATCTGTTATCCTGGCATGCACTTCCTTGAAAGATAAATCTATCTTGGCACTCTGCCTTTGGAGTAACATTTCAATCTGACCTAGCAAAGCATGATCAGGAAAGAGAGGAGGAGGAATGGGAGCTGGCAGGACTGGTTCAGGGATTTCTTCTAGAACAACTGTACTTTTCTCTGGAAGAAAAGACAGATTCACAGTCTCATCTACTAGAACTTCAGGCTGTCCCTGTGCTTCTGTATTCATTTCCAAATAGGACTCTTGCTCCCCCTCAGTATTTGCTGGGGGAGAAGGAGTATTGTGAACATAAACATCATCATCATGATGGAATACAAAATCTGCACCTGAACCTGCATGGTGATCACTGGAGTTCTGCTCATCATCAACTACCGTGTTCTGAATGTCAAGAAGAACATCTGCTATGTTAGCATCAACAGTTTCTTGTGCAACATCATGAGGAGGAGGAGGAGAAGAAGCCACATTATTTAAGATAGGGGAGAATACCACATCAGGAGGAGGAATCTCTGATCCTGGAGGAACCTGATCTGATGGAATATTTTCTGATGTAAGAGGAGGAACTAAATCTGCTGCTGGAGGGACATTCTGCTGACCTGGAGATGGAAGAAGACTTGGAGATGGAGGAGCTTGAAGCTGTGCTGAAGAGTCTGGAGGAGGAGATGAATGCACATCCTGTTGACCAGAAGGCTCCCCCTGGGAATGACCACCTCCTGAAGGCTTGGTTATCCTGATGTTCCACCTTTTGAGAGTGAACACATCCAACCTCTTCAAGTGATGAATGATAGCCCCTTTGGACATATCAAAGACTTGAGAATCAACCTGATTCAGATAGAGAGTTATAATCCTTGCAAAATTAGGACTAGAAATGCTCTCTTTGATCTTATTGAACATTATGTCTGCCCAGCTGCACTTCTTCCCACAGATTACTGCTGTAACTAAACTGAACACATCCACTGAGACATATCCCAGGCTTCCAGTATTTCCCAGCAGCACCTTGGAGATGATGTCCACCAAAAGTTTCCCGACATCATTCATTTGCTGTCTACGAATTGTCTTGGCTGAAGTCAAACCTACATAGCTCACTGCTTTTACCCAATCATTATCATCCAGAGAATCTTCTTCCTCTACTAAAGGCAACTTCAGATGTTTGGAAATAGACTTAGGAGTGATCTTGATTTTGGAATTCCCAATAGTAGATTTCATCTTCAATCCAGTTTTATGAACCTTAACATTAATGAAGAAATCCTCCACCTCTTTAAACAGAACTTTGCATGGCTGCTCTAGAACAAAAGATAAGCCGGCTGCTTCAAGAAGATAAAACAGGTTCTTGAAATCATCTGAGATGGAAACTAGGCCTTCTCGCACTAATTCACTGCCCACGCCAACCTTTGGCTTTGAATGAGGCGCCATTGGAGAGAAAGAAAATCAAGAATCAACTGACCAAAAATTTCGATTTCGCGTGAGAGGAAGACGAACCGTCGGCGGCTTTACGAGAAGAAGACGAAGGAACTCGCGTGAACTTTAATTTGTTTCGATTGTCTATTTATAGTTTAGTTTGATGTGACAATTATTCGAGATTTACTTATAGATAAAGAAAATAAAAACGCGCATACCTGACCTTTCGTATCCCGGAAAATAAAGACTAGAATTCTGAAAATTGAACGCAATTTCTCGAGAGATATACTGACTCGCGAGAACTATTCTAATTTCTCGAGAAGTATCTTGATTTCTCGAGAGATTCCAGAATTCTGATTTTCTGACTTTGAAAAAGCATTTCTCGAGGGATAACCCATTTCTCGAGAAGTACAGGTACATTTTGCGAGAAGTCTTTCATTTCTCGAAAAGTCTATGTCATTTCTCGAGAAATCCTGTTAAGACTTAGAAAAAAATTCTACCTCTTTCTTTCTGAAGGACAGATTACTGCTTTCCATAGATATATAACTTTTAGAAATTCCATTTTTCTTCTCGCTTTAAGCATTACTCCAAGTTGAGCATTCCAAGTTCTGTCTTGAAGAAAGAGAACTTGGTCTCATCCAGCGGCTTCGTGAATATATCTGCAACTTGCTTATCCGTAGGGACATAGCTTAAGTTGATGTCCCCATTATCCACATGTTCCCAGATGAAGTGATACCTTAGTTCAATATGCTTTGTCCGACTGTGGGAGACTGGATTGTTTGCTATAGCAATTGCACTGGAAGAATCACAAAACATTGGAATATTCTTGACCTTCATATTGTAGTCTTGAAGTTGATTCCTTATCCATAGAAGTTGTGCGCAACAGCTGCCTGCAGAAATATATTCTGACTCGGCGGTTGAAATTGCAACACAATTCTGCTTCTTGCTACTCCAGGATATAAGTCGTCTTCCGAGAAATTGGCATGTTCCGGAAGTGCTTTTCCTGTCGTCTCTGCTACCTGCAAAATCTGCATCTGAATAGCCTATTAGTTCGCTATCATTACTTCTTGGGTACCATAAGCCAAGATTTGGTGTGCCCTTAAGATATCTTAAAATTCGCTTTGCAGCTGTATAGTGAGATTCCTTAGAGTTCACCTGATATCTAGCACATACACATGTGGAAAACATTATGTCGGGTCTACTAGCAGTAAGGTAGAGCAAAGAGCCAATTATGCTTCTGTATTTAGTTTCATCAAAAGGTTTCCCTTTCTCGTCCTTGTTCAGAGACATAGCTGAGCTCATTGGAGTCCTCATGGAGGTTGCACTCTCCATTCCGAATTTCTTAATTAACTCCTTGGTGAACTTCATCTGAGAGATGAAAATTCCATCTTCAGATTGTTTCACTTGAAGTCCTAAGAAATACTTCAGCTCACCCATACTGCTCATTTCAAACTTCCCCTGCATAAGTTTTGAAAACTTCTTGCAAAGGTTGTCATCGGTTGAGCCAAAAATAATGTCATCAACATAGATTTGCACTAGCAAAATCTTGCCTTTTACTTCCCTAAGAAATAATGTCTTATCTATCTTTCCTCTTGTGAACTTGTTCTCAAGAAGGAAGTTAGACAGCGTCTCATACCAAGCTCGAGGAGCTTGTTTTAAACCATATAAAGCTTTCTTAAGTAAATAAACATAATTAGGAAAGTCTGGATTGATAAAACCTGGAGGTTGTTCCACGTATACTTCTTCTTTGATATTTCCGTTGAGGAATGCTGACTTGACGTCCATTTGGTATACGGTGAAACCCTTAAATGCAGCAAAGGCTAGAAATAGCCTAATCGCTTCGAGTCTTGCTACCGGTGCATATGTCTGATCGAAGTCGATTCCTTCTTCTTGTCTGTAGCCTTTAGCTACAAGTCTTGCTTTATTCTTGATGATTGTTCCATCTTCGTCCAACTTGTTTCTGTACACCCACTTTGTTCTAATTATGTTCTTATCCTTAGGCTTTGGAACAAGTGTCCAGACCTTGCAACGCTTGAATTGGTTTAATTCTTCTTCCATTGCAATAATCCAGTGTGGGTCTTCATTTGCTTCTTGAAATTTCTTTGGTTCTACCTGTGAAAGAAAGCTCAAGTGCAAATTTTCGTTAGTAGTACCTCTTCAAGTTCTAATACCTTCATGAGGAACTCCTATGATTTGATTAATAGGGTGATCCCTCATGTGTCTGAATTCAAGATTCCTCGCATCGTTTGGAACAACAGGAACTACTTCTTCTTCAACTGGAACAAATTCTTCCACTGGAGTTGGTTCTTCATCAAGGTGATCTTCCTCTTCAGCTAAGGTTAGAGGAGAGATTTTGACGAAGGTTTGAGCGTCGTCTTTAACTGGCTTGTGCAAGTGTGTATCTTGCAGCTTTGAACCTGCAACTTCAATAGAAGAACTAGAAGAGCTGCTTTGAAGCATGCTCGTCTCATCAAATACAACATTAATAGACTCTTCTACAACCAGAGTTTTCTTACTAAAAATACGATAAGCTTTACTATGGTTGCTATAGCCTACGAAAATACCTTCAAAGCTCTTTTCGCTAAACTTAGTTTTGTAATGCTTTCCATTGTTAAGTACAAAGCACTTACTGCCAAAAATTCTGAAATAAGAAATGGTTGGTTTCTTGCCCTTTAAAAGTTCATAAGGAGTCTTTTCATGGTTCTTATTTATGAGTGCTCTGTTTTGCACGTGGCAAGCAGTGTTGACAACTTCAGCCCAGAAATATTCTGGTAAAGATGAATCACTCAACATAGTTCTGCAAGCCTCAATGAGTGTTCTGTTCTTTCTCTCGGCTACTCCATTTTGTTGTGGAGTCCGGGGAGAGGAAAACTCATGAAAGATACCAAGGCTTTCACAAAAGTCTGTCATTGCTCCAGATTCAAATTCTGTTCCGTGATCACTTCTGATTTGGACCACTGAACAGTTAAATTCATTCTGGGTTTGCTTAACAAAGCTTGTGAAAGTGTCGAAAGTATCTGACTTGTGTTTTAGAAAGAATACCCATGCAAAACGCGAGTAATCATCCACAACAACCAATGTAAAAGACTTACCTCCTAAGCTTCTAATTTGCAACGGACCAAACAAGTCCATATGAAGCAGATATAGACACCTGTTAGAATCTTTGCCAATGATGCTCTTGAAGGTAGCTCTTGTTTGCTTGCCTTTTATGCATGCATGACAAGGTCTATCTGTAACTCACTTAACATTTGGCGCATTGCGCACTAAGTTTTGCGAAAATAGTTTATTAATAGTTTTAAAATTTATATGTGCTAGTCTCTTGTGCCATTGATCGACAAGAGATGCACTATCTTTGGCTAAAAGACACACTGGTGTAGAAGAAGATAAACAAAGAAAGTTTAAGCAAAAGATATTCTTAAAGCGAGTCCCTGATAAAATCGTTTCAGAATTCTCTGCCGACTTTATCAGACACTTATCTTTACGAAAATCGACTATATATCCTTTATCACAGAGTTGGCTTATACTTATCAGATTATGTTCTAATCCTTCCACATAAGCCACATCGGAAAAAGATACATTTCCATTAGAAATCATACCATAGCCTTTAGTTATTCCTCTGTCTGAACCGCCAAAAATAACTTTTGGACCGTTTGCAACTGGAATGAAGTTTTGCAAAAGGCTTCTTGTCCCGGTCATATGCCGAGAGCATCCACTGTCCAAGTACCAGATAGGATTTTTATTGGCCTTTGGACATACCTGCAAAAACAAATCATTTCGCCTTAGGAGCCCAAACAGATTTGGGTCCTTGGTCCCGTGTCAGTTGAGCACCACGATGAATGTTAACATTGCGAGTGGTCTGCCTTGCAACGTTCACTTGTGGTCTCCTAGTATACATTGTATTAAACCAACAATCAACGGCAAAGTGACCAATTTTGCCGCAGCACCAACAGTCAAATCTGTTGTACCTTCTCTTTACACTCTCCTGCTTAACTTTTTGAACGTTAGCTCTTGCAGGAGCAGCCCTTTTAGATGAGGATGCCTCATGGGGGCAACACACACAAGGTGGTATTGTCTTTTTCGGCTTTGGTGCAACAGCATTCACTTTTGGTGCTTTCTTAGCACTCGGACCATGAACAAATGGACCGTACCCTTTCCGATTAATCTCTTGATAGGGTGCTTGAAAAGCACTATCACCAAAGTTTCGGGGAGGAGCCCATTCCTTATGATCATTCACAGATGAAAAAGGAATTGGTCGTGTGAAATGACCATAGGAACTCTCCAAATCATAAGCATTCGTAGGGAATATGACTCTATTGAATGCTACAGGCTCTTGATGAGCTTTCCCTTTTTCTTTGGTAGTAGCTTTCTTAGCAACCAGACCATTCTTCTTAGCAATTGTATTTTTTGAAGAATTGCTAGTACTAGCTTCATGTCCTATACCGCTTCCTTTTGCGTTAGTGGTAAAAGTACCAATAATTGGCAGAACAGTTTTAGGTTGAGAGAATGTTTCAACCAACTTCTTCTCAGCCGCAAGCTGTTCCTCCAAGACATTTATCGAATGATCTCTTAGGGCAAGAGTCTCTTCCGAGCTTTTGATCTTGTCTTTCAAGGCTTGGACTTCCTCTTTGAGAGAAGAAAGTTCTTCAACTTCTTTTCTCAAGTTAGATTCCACCTCCTTGAGAGCCATGATCTCCTTACTCTGAGTTTTGACAACCTTTCGGCACTTGTCAAAGCTTTGGAGCATTTTGGTATATTGAGACATGAGCTCAGATTCATCGTCTGAGAGGTTATCCTTTTGTTCAGCTGAAGCATAATCAGAATCAGATAGGATAGTGTGATCATTTACCTTTCCGGTGTACGGGGGTGCTTCTTCATCATCAGACATAGCCATCAGACCGAAGTAAGCTTCTTCTTCATCACTTGACTCATCGGAGTCACTGTCGCTCAGAGTTTTGGCTTTCTTAGCGACGAAGCTTCTATCTGATTTCTTCTTTCCATGAGTGGATTTCTTGTCTTCTTTTCTTCCACCTTCTTTCTTTTTGTAGGGAAACTCAGCAATTATGTGCCCTGGCTTATTACAACAGTAGCAAATAATGTCAGAAGAAATGTGTTTGTTCTGTTTGGATTTATACCTGTCATTATTGCTTGAGCCCTTCCTGTGATATTCGCCATCACGACGAGAATATTTATGATCCGAGGAAGACGGCTTGTTGTTCATGTGCCTCCGCTTGTTCAGCAGTTTCTTAAACTGACGGGAGATTAAAGAGAACTCCCCATCAGACAGTTCGGAACAGGAGGAGCTGACTTCCGATTCTTCTTCAATATCAGATTCCTTTTCTCTGATCGGTATCACAGCTTTGCTCTTCTTTGAATTCTCTGCCTTCAAAGCTAAGGTTCTTTCTTTGCTTGAAGCTCGATTTACATCCTCTTCAGACTTTCGGATGTTCATTTGTAATTCATGAGACAACAGCTTCCCGAACAGATTTTGAGGTTCTAGACTTGGCAATTTTCCAAACTCTCTTATGGCAACAATTTTGCTATCCCAGTCTTTCGTTAGGGAACGCAAGAATTTGTCATTTAGTTCACCATTTGTGAACTCCCTGTCGTAGTTCCTGAGACCATTGACTATTTTGAAGAATCGCTCGTACGTATCAGCAATGCACTCCTTCTTATTCTGCTTAAACGCCTCGTACTCTTGATTAAGTAGAGACCTTCTATCTTCTCTTACCTCGTCAGTACCTTCCATTAGAACGATTAAGGATGTCCACATTTCTTTGGCTGATTTGCAGCGGATTAAGTTTTGCAACATCGAATCGTCCACTGCACTTGCAATTATGTTTTTAGCCTTCTTGTCAAGAACAACAAGAGCTATCTCATCCTTAGTCAAATCCATCATTTTCTTAGGTATCTGAACAGTAGGATTTGTTGACGAAGCGGTCATTGGCACATGAGGACCTTCTTCCACGACTTGGAAGATTCTGGGATCTGCAGCTTCCATATAAAAACGGACTCTTTCCTTCCACATAGGAAAGTTGGCCTTAGTGCAGATGGGCAATTTCAGAGAGGATTCCTTGACTCTATCCATGGCTTGCTAGCAACTAGAAGGATGGATCCTGTTCAAGGTGTTAACCTAGCAACAAACAGCGTCCCTCTGATACCAATTGAAGTATCTAGTTGCCTACCTAAATCACCTAGAGGGGGGTGAATAGGTGATCTCTACGTCTTTTGCGGAATTAAAAAGAGTTAAACGTAAAGCACAGCACACAAAATTAATCACAGCCACAGATAACACCAGGAATTTATAGTGGTTCCCCGTACTTGGGTACTCCACTGCCGGCCTCGCCAATCTAGCACCACAGCTAGACTTGACTACTCACTAAATCTCGGATCAAGAACGATCCTACAGTCTCGGAGTCAAACTCCTACAAACTCAGAGAGAACCTCTCTTACACTCGGAGAAAACTTCTCCTACAACTCGGAGAACAACCTCTCCTACAACTCGGAGATAACAAATCCTACAATAGATTGAAAAGGGGTTTGAACAATACTAAACCAGATCTGAATAACAGAAGCGTTTTCTTCCTTCTTCTTGAATGGCTTTTGAGAACGATGAGGAAGAACAACGATCCTTCGAATCTGTCTTTGGCAATCCGAAACGATCCAATAGAGATTGCAGAACCTGAGCATGGATCAATTGAATCCTTCTTGATAGAAATCGACAACTCCAAAGAGTAGAACGATCTCCAAACGTAGACGACGGCGAGCGGCGCTTTTCTCGTTCTTTAAGATCAGGAGAGAGAGATTCGGAAAGGAATAATAATGAATAAAATCTTAAGATAGAGGGCCTTTTATAGGAGAAGGTCTAAATAGAATATTTAAGCCTTAAGCCAGAAAAAGGAATCTCGTCAAACAGACGGAAAACAGAAGTCGGCAAAAGCAGATTGAAGGAACGAGAAACAGATTTCTCGAGAGAAAGAAGACTTCTCGAAAAAAACAAAGGATTTTCCGAGAGCACTACAGACTTCTCGAGAAATAAAGATAGCTTCTTGAGAAATTTGAATTTCCTTCGAAGACTTAAGCTGAAAAGAACTTCTCGAGAATTCCAAAGGATTTTCCGAGAGCTTTTCAGATTTCTCGAGAAATACACTTGGAAGAAATTCTTTAAACTTTTCTTTGAGAACAGCTACACCTCCAAGACCTTAGCTTCCTTTGTCTTGATTAGAAATGCATTCCAATAGAGAGATCACATATGAGTCAACACCATATCTCATACAATGAGGAATTACATTGTAAAAGACTGTGCTCATTGACCCACTGTGACCTGACATTGGTTTACATTTAGCAATGGGAACCTGCAAGACAAAACTAGAGAAACAAATCAAATACATAAGCAATTCAATCTTGGTTCATAGTTGACTTTCTACAAATCAAGGTTATTGTGGATACAATACCCAACAAGTGTGCGTATTATTAAGTTAATCTTGTACATCAACTTATCCCTCCAATTTATGGTTTATCTTGGACTTCCCGAGGATTACCCTGTAAGGGGCTCGCTACGGTACTAGGAACCACAATGGGATGAAACCCCAAAGCTCCCTTTCTCAAGACACTTAATGTTATTGGTATCTACCCATAAGAATACCCTTCTTATCATTTCTCTTGAACTACCCTAAGTATTTTATGACTCCCCACGGGAAAGATGATCTTTCGTCAATCCCGAGCACAACTTTACCCTTAACTCACCAAGCACACCCTCATCACCTAAACTCATTTTGGTGATCTTTAATCTCTTCAACCTGACCATGTACACCAACTACATGTCACTTCCACTTGGTAGGCCCCTAAATACCCAAGTTTCACATTTTTACTATACGCAGACCAAACTAACTATATGAAGCTAATAAGTAGAAGTACTCCAAATATTCATCCATTTGACTCAAGATATTTACTGGATGTCTATCATGATGTTTCAAAACTAAATCCATAGAATCATATTTTTCCTTAATTATTTGCGTTTATTATCATTTCTCCAATATTTGCCAAGTATGAATATGAGCATGAAGTGTAAGGTATTCTTATGATATTGCTCCCATAAAATTAAGATAAATCTATCATGCCAAAATAACAGTAAGTAATGAATATCATCATTTTACAGTAAGGAAATGTCCTCTATTTTAAATATTGAACTTCTATCCAAACTTGAAGGTTTATGAAGGAACTACCCAATGTACTTGTGCCAAAATTATAGAAAAATTGCCAGACCTCTATTATGTCCAGAAAAGCTTAATTAAAGAGTTTCACAATTTATGGGAATCATTTCCTCACTGAAATAATTAATCCAAATAATTCCTAATTTGCACATATTGTGAAGTAGCCTACTGATAAAAAATTCTATAAAAATTCACAGAGCTTCCTAGAGCTCTTAAATGTCCTATCACCAAGTTGCACATTTTTCCAGAGAGTTTTGGATCCTTAATTATATTTCTTAAGATTAAGGTAAAATAAGTGCCTTGTAAATGAAGTACTAGTTAAATCATCTAATAAATTTCACAAAACATACCAGAGGTCTATCATATGATTATAAATGCACCACCAAGATTTCATCTTCCTCCAAAATCATTTGTGCATGTAAATATCTCTTAAAAGAAATTTCCCTAAAGGTTTTATGGCCTAATTTAGGGGGAATAAATTCTCCTAAAATTCTCTCAAAATTTCCTAGGACATAGATACATCCCATTAACATATCTCTTAGGTTCCATGGCCATTCTAGGGCTTTTGACCACCTGTCCTTCACAAAACTCCATATGCACCCCAAGGGGTAAGACTAGGGTTCTAAGGCATATCCACCTCCACACCACCCCATCTTACTCATGAAGGTGTTTTAGGTGATCCTAAATCAGTGGCCAAGGTTTCAACTCATGGTGAGGAGATTTGGCCACAATATCCCAAGATAAACACCATACCTTGTTTTGACCTAGTTTGACCGAAATTGGGTAAGCAATTTTCCTAACCAAATCAGTCCCAACTGGGCTAAAAGTTTTACCAGGGTCATGTAATAACCCTAAGAAGTACCCCCCAAAATTTGGAGGGCAATGGAGGTCATTTGACCCAATAATTAATTAATGTATGATTTATGAAATTATTACAAAAACCGTAGAAAAAGTTTCTCGTAAAATTCCCATCTTTTTATATGATTAGGGGGTTGATATAAGTAGCCTAGGATTCAATTTTGAAGTCAATCCCATGACCCAATCAAAAGTTATACAAGGAATGGTGGATGCCCTACCATAGGGACCAGTCCCACAAAATGGGTCTATAGGGAGCTACAGAGCTCCTTTTGGGCTGAAATCAATTTTAAAATTAATTTGACTTCAAGGGCTACAAAAGTCTGTCTCATAAACATTTTCAGATTTGGCATCTAAGACCTTCATTTTTCTATTTCAAAAACATATAAATTCTAGGTAAATAACTCACATATAAATAATATTAGCATTTATTAACATCAAATCTTATTTAGACAGATTTTTGGACGTCCATGATTCCGTCTTCCTCATTGAGCCAACAACCATGATTTCCATTTCCTGAAGCTTTTCCAAACCATCTTGCCGGCGATCCGACCACCTTCCTGGCCGGCCACCGCCACCACCACCTTCGTTGAGGCGGTGGCCATCGTTTGGCGGTGGTTTGCCAGTCGGAGGTGGCCGGAATAGTGTTTTAGGGGAGGGGAAAAAAGCTCTAAAACAAGCCTTTTGGGAAGCTCGATCGAAGGCCATTTTGGCTCGAATCAAGGCCCAATCGAATTCAGATCTACGCACTAGGGGAGGAGAAGGGGATCGGACCTGAATTGAGGCTGAAAGCCTTGTGGATCTTGGGTTCACCATGGGAGCTCGGGGAGCTTTTGGAGCCATGCCAATCCGAGCCTAGAGTGCACAATCCTTTCTGGAAAGTTGGGGGTTTCACTCCTCTCACTCTTTTGAAGATGTTAAAGGCTTTGATTGGGAGAGGGGGAGGTTACAACCTTGAATGCCATTAATGACCATCAAGGTGATTTCGGGTTTGGCTTGGGGGAGATGAATATGGGCTCAATCCAGTCGGGAGAAGGCTAGAAAATTCTCCTCTCCCCAAGAGGAGATAAATGGTGCCATTATTGGAGGAGATGGGAGGTTTCCTGTTCCTCTCCATTAACTCCCCCTTCCTTCTCTCACTTTCAAATTAGGGCTTTCTCTCTCCTGGCTGAATTTCCTGAAATTGAATGTCCAATTCAGTAGCACCCAACCCCATTATGTGGTGGACCACCTCAATTGGGTCTAGCCCAAGTGAATTGGGCTTGATTTGGTCAAAATAGGTCATTTTGACCTAAATATAGCATAATTTTGACTTTGGTCAATTTGACCATTTGGGTTGACCCAAATGGGTGGCTAGTCACCCATTGACCTCCGTAAAGGGTTAGTAAGGTCTAGGTAGGGTCAATTTGACAAGGTGAGGGTCAATTGACCCTTAATATGCCACTTTGACCAAAATAGGGCTAGGGTTGACTTTGGTCAAAATGGCCAAATTGGTGGACCCATGATGGGGAGTTTTGGTCCAATGGGTCCCTAGTGACCCTATAAGGGTAGGGGCAGGGTCAATTTGGCATGGCGAAGGCCAATTGGCCCTAATTAGGTTATTTTGACCAATTTGGGTTTAGGGTTGACTTTGATCAATTTGGCCTATTTGTTTGACCCCAATGGGTCCTTAGTGCTCTAAGGGGGCCTAAAGGGTTAGGTATGCTATGGTGGGGTCAAAGGGTCAAGGTGAGGCCCTTAAGTCCAACCCTATGCTTGTTAACTGAAAATTACTATTTGCAGACCACTGTGGTTTCCTTCTTCTTGGCTAAGGCCAAGTGGTCTCTTCAAGATTCCTAGGGTTTTGTCATTAGCTAGTCATGACAAAACCACTCTAGGGGTCTAGTTGTTTGGGGGATGTTACAAATCCCAATAAACAAATAAATAATTTCGTCCTTGAAATTCAGGCTAGGCTCGCGGGGTTTTCACCGAGAGTGACTGAACGTAACATCCCCTAAGAATTGAAGATATTTCTGACTCGAAGAGCACCGACCATCTCTGCCACACCAGTTCTAGTGGCTCTCAGGTGAATCAATCGATCGGAGGCTACTGGGCCATCTATAGTAGAAATTTGCTGCTCCGGCCGTAGTAGAGCTCTCCTAAAGGAGGAGACATGGAAGACGTGCAATCCCGTTAATTCTGGTGGCAACTCTGGTCTATAAGCCAACGGGATGATCCATTCTAGGATCCTAGCCCCATCTATCTCAGATTGAGCTTCTTCCACCTGCGAACCCGTAAGATTCCCTGCATCGGACGTATTTTCTGGAACACCCGGTCTCCAACCTAGAACTCTACTTCACGATGCCACACATCGTAATACCTGACCTGGCTGCTCTGGTCCCCAACATCCAAACTCAAATCAGTTACACCTGGGTACCTATGTCCTCTACAATTCATAGCCGAGTGTATTTAAATCCTCATCCTGGGTCCAAGATGGTAGAATTCTGCGCCTCCATCCCTCTGAGGGTGGAAAGTTATGCTGACGTCAACCAAGAGCCCAGATAATCCTGGACTGATCTTCACTTTTTGGCCGTAAACCGTTCATCCCGATCCGACACGATCATCCTGGTCACACCACGATAATGGACAAACATCTCAACAAATCCCACCGAACACCAATGGGAGCGTCCTTCCACCCCGGGGTGACCCTAGCTACCTTGGTAAGTTTATCCTCGATGTTCCAAACGAACTTGTACCCGGAGTGGGGATGTGGTAACCTATGTATGAAATCCACAATTTTATCCTCGAACTTCCACTCTAACCTGGGCAGTGACTGTGGTAGTTCTCCAAAGACTTTTGCACTTGGCCTTCACCGTGCATCATAAAACTTATGACGTCTTTCTTCATTTCGAGGACATACGTGTTCCAGAATACACCATTTTGTTGGAACAACCTTATTACTGATTTGGGCTAGGATCACTATATGTTGATTAGGATCTGTATTGACCCCATTGTATAGTCTTAGGGTCATGTTTTAGGCTGATTAGATTAGTCAAAAACTTAGGAAAATTCAAGCTCAACAAATGGCGAGTGGCGTTCGACGAATGACCAGCTTCGTTCGACAAATTGTTTCCAGCAGACTGAAGAAATATAGCCAGTTCCAACACTCGACAAATGGCTAGCAGCGCTCGACAAATTCTAGCCAGCGCTCGACAAATTCTAGCCAGCGCTCGACAAATTCATGTCTGAAGGTCAGAATAATATTCTCAGTTGGATATCAGTTCTCTGAAGTCAAATCGACAGAATAACGGATATATTTATTTCTCCTTGGACGTTTTCAGTCAGCCATGTAAGGATATCTTTCTTATTTATTATATCCTTATATTCTTTCTATTCCAAGAATAAGAATAGCCGTTGACATTTATTGCCAAGGCATCTTTCTTGACAAAAGGAATTGAAAGGACCTGCCAAAATTGTTTTGGGTGGCTACCTAGTTCCAAGAAGGATTTAAGTCAGAAAAAGACATTCCTCAAAAAGCAGAAGATTTGAATTTGAATATAGACAAGTTATCAGAGAAGAAAGAGATCAGATAGATAGAGTCGATTTTCTTATAGAGAACAGAGAAAAACTTCACCATCTCTCAGTCTCTCTGTTATCACAGAACAAGGAGAACAGAAGAAGTTTTAGAGGAAGAAGAAGAAGAAAATATACTATTCTTTCCAGCATTCTTCCTCATCAAGGCAGCATCATCATCATTCTGAGAACAAGATTCAATTTCTCAGATCTGCTGCAAGATAAAGTATTTCAAAGAGCAACAACAATCTGAAGATTAATTTCTTCCAGATAATCTGCTACAAAGATTTCTGGTTGAGAAAGCTCTGTCCAAAAAACTCTCATCAACTATCATCAGACAGGGGGAGCTTTCTGCTTCAACACCATTTGTCTTCTCTCAGATCATTGACAGAGAAGAACATTCTAAACCTTTTATCTCATCTTGTACAGGGTTAATTCTCCCTCAAAAAGTTTACCCAGTGGTGGCAAGACACCTTATCAAAAAATCCTTTTGTGGTTTTTAAGCACCTTATCAAAAGCTTATTGGTGTGTGGACACCTTATCAAAAATCCCTTGGTGCCTGGGCACCTGATCAACCCTCCTAGTGGATTCCTACTAAGGGTGGTAGAAGAGTAGACGTACCCAGATTTATTGGGGAACTACTATAACTCCTTGTGTCTTCTATGCTTGCTTATTTCTGTGTGCTTGTGCTGTGTGCTTTTTACTGTTCCTGTTTTTATCTTTAATTCTCACTGATTACACATATACTTAAACAGTATTTTAAATTCCGCTATAAAACTAAACAAAAAGTTTTAATACTCTATTCACCCCCTCTAGAGTAATTTAAGATCTGACCTCCACTTTCAATTGGTATCAGAGGGGTGTTGATTCTTTACAGGCTAACACCTGAATCACAAAGATCAACCAGATCTTAATTTTTTCTAAGAGTTTCTTTCTCTCTACTTTTATCTTATTTAAAACTCATGGCACAAAACAAGGAATATTCCCGCACAAGACCTCCTATGTGCAATCTCAATAAGTTTGCACTATGGAAAGCAAGGATTAGGCTCTATATGAACTCCATTGATGAAGAGATTTTTAATGTTATTCTAACAGGGCCTCCAGCACCTACAACATCAACTAGCACTGGAGCAACAACAGATAATACTGCTGTTCCACCTCCTGAGTGGACTGAAGCTCAGAAGAAGCAGAGAAATGCAGATGCAAAGGCCATGAACATTCTGGCCCTAACTATGTCAAATGACATATTCTAGAAGGTTGTTGAGTGCACCTCAGCAAAAGAAATCTGGGAATCTCTCAACAACATGGTGGCAGGCTCAGCATATGAAAAAAAGATAGAAGATCTCATTTGATTTCTCAATATGAGAACTTCAAGAAGGGAGAATCAGAGAATGTTGCTGATATGTACAATAGGCTCAGCCTCATAATAAATGAGCTGAAGTCTCTGGACAAAGTGATCTCACTCACAGAGATTAATGACAAAATTCTTATGTGCTTCCCCAGCACATGGGACTCCAGAATCTGGACAATCAAGGAAGCCAGAAGTCTAAATGAGATCACCACTGAAGCTTTGTTGGGCAAGCTCAAGTCTTATGAGCAGCTTATCAAAGCTAGAGAAGCTGAAGAATCTACTTCATCTCCAGCACCCAAGAAGGAAAGAAGCATAGCCTTCAAGGCTGCAGAAGAAGAGGGAAAAACTCCTGACAATGAGGAGTTTATGAGTTTAATAGCCAAAAGATTCTACAAAATGGCTAGAAAAGATTTCAGGAGGAAGTCATCCAGAAGCCATGACAAGCCAAGGTATGATAAAAATCACTCTAATGAAATTATATGTTTTGGTTGCAGAAAACCAGGACACATTGCTCCTGAATGTCCAGAAATTCAACACAAGAAGGACAAGAAGGAAAGAGAAAAGAAAAGGAAGAAAAGAAGGGCTCCAGCAAATCTTCCTCCCACTCTCACAAAAAGATGGGAAGAGGATTTGTAACAACATCCTGGAGTGAAACAGAATCAGAATCAGAATCTTCATCTTGTTCCTCTGATGAAGAAGAAACAAAAGAAAACAGCCAATGCCTAATGGTTATTTATGACTCAGACAGTGAGTCACAATCAGCATCATCATCCAGCTCCAGTGATGATGAAGAAGAAAAAAAAATTCTGCATGATGGCAATCAATGCCTCAACCAACAATTCTGATGAAGAGAAATCAGAATCAGAAACAGAAGATGATATTGATCAGGTATTATCTAGCTTTGATTTTACTTCTATTGAATTCAAAGATGATTTCAAAATTCTTTGCCA
The DNA here is from genome assembly GCA_033032865.1 of Dactylorhiza incarnata. Lineage (NCBI taxonomy): Eukaryota > Viridiplantae > Streptophyta > Magnoliopsida > Asparagales > Orchidaceae > Dactylorhiza > Dactylorhiza incarnata. The sequence goes on along the minus strand of JAWHQI010000040.1, from coordinate 1,845,900 downwards.
AGACTTAATACAATCTGAGAAAGAAGTAATCTCTCTCAGAAATAAGTTAGTTGAAATGAATAATATAAGTGAAGAGAATGCAAGTCTTAAGAAAGAGTTGGCTGCCTCCAAAGAACACATTATTCTCATTGAGAATAAGTTGTCAAAAAGTTTGAAGAATCCCTCAATGAGAGAAGTATCAAACTGATGGACATCACAAGCACTGTCAATGCTAGACTTAACAATAGCAAACTAGGCTTGGGTGCTTCATCAAGTGAGCCATCTCTGATTAAGAGAAACATCCTCTCCACACCCATAAAATTCATTTCTGCTAAAAGCAAAGAGGCTGCAAAAAGAAATAAAGATATTTCAAGCAAGTCTGTTAAGGATAAGAGAATTCAGAAGAATTCGTCGAACGAAGCTCGACAAAAAGATTCAAATCTGTCAAACGGGGTTCGACGAAAACTGAGAACACATTTTCAGTATAGTTATAATATGAACGGCGGTCGACGAATTTATTCAAATTCTTCGAACAAGCACTATACAGAAAACTCTAAGAATTCTAATCCTAAATATACCAAAAATCCTTTTACTGAGTGGACTATACCTCCAAGGAGATATCATCCACAAGGCTATAAGGATCAGCCTGAAATGTCATTTATCTCTGAATTTTGTGGTAACATAAAAGGACCCAAGGTAGTCTGGGTCAAAAACAACTAGTTTATGTTTTTGTGGTTGCAAGTACACAGCTATCCAAGAACAAATCAAAAATGGTATTTGGATAGTGGCTTCTCAAAGCACATGACAGGAAACAAGACCAACCTGAACAACTACAAGGCAAAGCTTGGACCCAAGGTGATCTTTGGAGACTCCAACTGTGGACAAACCAAAGGCTATGGCCAAATTAAAGTTGGAGCAATGACATTCAAGGAAGTAACCTATGTCAAAGGTCTGAAGCACAACCTCATCAGCATAAGTCAATTATGTGATGAAGGTTATCAGGTAACATTCAATAAATCTGAATGTATTATTAAGTCTTCTGATAATATTATTGTTTTATCAGGTTTTAGGCAAGACAACATATATTTGGTAAATTTCAATTCATCAAAATCAGAAATTTGTTTATTTAATGAGCTAAGCAAATCTAGTGAAATATGTCATAAAAGATTAGGACATGTAAACCTTAGGACCATTGCCAAACTATCTAAGGACAATCTTGTTAGAGGTCTACCATCAGGATTATATAAGAGAGAAGGTCTTTGTAGGGCATGTCAGTTAGGCAAGCAAACCAAAAACAGCTTTAAATCATTATCTAAAGTGATCCACCTAGAATCCTGTATTTGCTACATATGGACCTTTTTGGACCTATAGCAATAAAGAGTTTAGGGGGGAAGTCTTACACTCTAGTTATTGTAGATGACTTCTCTAGATTCACCTGGGTGTTCTTTCTGAGAGAAAAGTCAGATAACTTTAAAGTTCTTACAGACTTTCTTAAGAGCATACAGATTGAGTACTCTACTGTAGTTGCATTGATCAGAAGTGATCATGGCACTGAGTTTGAGTCTCTTCTCATGCAAGAATTCTGTGAGATGGAAGGTATCAGACATTGCTTCTCAGCTCCTAGAACTCCTCAACAAAATGGGGTAGTTGAAAGGAAAAATAGAACTCTAATTGAATCAGCAAGAACATTGCTTGCATATGCTAACTTGCCCCTATCTTTTTGGGCAGAGGATGTCAGCACAACAAATTATGTTCTGAATAGAAGTTTGATACACAAACTTAAGGGTAAAACTCCCTATGAATTGCTTAAAGGGAAGAAACCTAAAGTTGATTATTTTAGAACTTTTGGATGTAGATGTTTTGTTCATAACAATGATAAAAAGTACCTTAGAAAATTTGAACCAAAATCTGAAGAAGGAATCTTCTTAGGATATTCAATAGTTAGCAAAGCATATAGGGTATTTAACAAATCCTCTCTTAAAATAGAAGAGTCTATGCATGTTTCCTTTGATGAAACTAACATGTTTTACAAGGAGAAGAATTCTTCTACCAAGAACACTTTGCAGGTACCAGCTCTATGTGAAGAGCTTAAAGAGTTAAATTTACAGACAGGTGATTCACTGCATCCATCACCTCAAACTCTTGAAGACAGTGAAGAAGAAGATTATCCAGATCTTGTTGATAACCTAAATCAAGTAACAGCAGAACATCCTCCACAGGATGTAACAGCTGAACAAATTCCCAATGTGGATACTGCTGCTGAACCAACTCCAACTGTTGACCACATCACAGTTAGAGATCATCCAATTTCACAAGTGATTGGTGATATCACAACAGGTGTTCAAACAAGGCATCAACTACACCAAAATCAGATGCATACTTCTTTCCTATGACAAGTTGAACCTCAAACCATAAGAGATGCAGAACAAGATCCAAATTGGATTCTTGCAATGTAAGAGGAACTCAACCAGTTTGAAAGAAACAAGGTTTGGGATTTGGTTCCAAGACCAAAAGGCTATCCAGTTATTGGCACCAAGTGGGTCTTCAGGAACAAGCTTGATGATCAAGGCAATATTGTGAGAAACAAAGCAAGATTGGTAGCTCAAGGATATTCACAGGAAGAAGGCATAGATTATGATCAGACATTTGCCCCTGTTGCAAGGCTTAAATCTATAAGGATTTTCTTGGCCTTTGCTGCATTCAAAAAGTTCAAGGTGTATCAAATGGATGTGAAGAGTGCTTTTCTCAATGGAGACATCAAAGAAGAAGTCTATGTGGAACAACCACCAGGTTTCATCTCTCCAACTCATTCCTCCTATGTATTTAACCTTAATAAAGCTCTTTATGGTCTCAAACAAGCTCCCAGAGCATGGTATGAGACTTTAGCTAATTTTCTCTTGGAAAACAATTTCTGTAGAGGCATAGTAGATAAAACCTTATTTTACAAAGTACATAAAAATCAAACTCTACTAGTTCAAATATATGTAGATGACATTATCTTTGGATCTACTGATTCAAATTTGTGCAAAAGATTTTCCAATCTAATGCAATCAAGATTTGAAATGAGTAGTATGGGTGAATTATCATACTTCCTTGGTCTTCAAGTGAAGCAAACCCCATCAGGAATCTTCATTTCCCAATCTAAGTATGCTAAGGAATTAGTGAAAAGATTTGGAATGTCTGATTCCTCTACTATGAAAACACCCATGGCCTCTAATGCTGTTATTAATACTGATGAATCAGGGAAACCTGTTGATCAGAAATTGTATAGGGCAATTGTTCGCTCTCTACTCTATTTAACAGCTAGTAGGCCAGATATAATGTTTGCTACATGTATTTGTGCTAGGTTTCAAGTTAACCCTAAAGAATCTCATCTTACTTTTCTAAAAAGAATTTTAAGATATATAAAGGGTTGCCCTAATCTAGGACTTTGGTATCCAACAACATCTGAATTTGAATTAACTGGATTCTCAGATTCAGATTATGCTGGATGCAGGGTAGATAGAAAAAGCACATCAGGAACTTGTCAATTTCTTGGTGATAGGCCTGTGTCTTGGTTTTGTAAGAAACAAACATCTGTGTCTACATCAACAGCTGAAGCTGAATACATAGCTGCTGGCAGTTGCTGCTCACAGATATTGTGGATACAAAATCAGCTCCTAGACTATGGTGTCAACTTAAATAGTTCAGTTATATTTTGTGAAAACACTAGTGCAATATCTATAACACAAAATCCAGTTCTCCATAGTAGGACTAAACACATAGAAATTAGGCACCACTTCCTTAGGGATAATGTGGATAAAAACAAAATTTGCCTACAATTCATTTCTACTGATTTGCAAAGAGCTGATATTTTCACCAAGCCCTTGGATGAAAAGAAGCACATCTTCTTTATATATCAACTAGGAATGATAGATGGAGACTCAATCTGATAAAAATTAAATATTTCTATTTATCCCATAAATTCGTCGAACGAAGAACGACGAATTTGAACCATTTGTCGAACGACAATCGACAAAACCTGTTAACCTCAGAATCGATAAGGAAAGTTTCATTTGTCGAACGATGGTCGACGAAAAAGGTGTTTTCGTACGGGGTCTGACAAAGAAATAAAGTCTTTTCTACTTCTAATTTTATTAGGTTTTGACGAACATCGGCTTACAAATGCGCCCTCATTCTTCGACCCTTCTATATAAGCTTTATTTTATCTTATTCTAAGCTTTGCGCCTACAGAAATCATCTTTCCCTCTAGTTCCCCTCTGCACTTGATCTTCATTTTCTTTGCAGGAACAATGGCGATTCCTCAGGCCTCTCTGCACTCAATGAAGTTTGACGCAGGCTTCGATATTGACATGGACTCTTTTGCACAGTTTGACCAAATCTTCAAAGATATTCGTCAAGTGTTGGAAGAACAACATCTAATGAAGTTTCTAAGCACCAGGCAAAAGATAGCCGTGGCAGAGATTAAGGAATGGATTTACACTGCAAAACCAGTAGATGAAAGCTTATCTGGAACAATCTCAGGTCATCAAGTCTCTCTCTCTCCCACCATTCTTTTTGAAATTTTTAGTTTTGAGAATGGTGATGATGACTTAGACATAAGCTCAAATGAATTTGATGAAGCTTTAGTCAAAATGGGTCATTTGACTGGAAACCCTAACCACCTTCTGAAAAAGAACTTGTCTCAGGACTACAAGTTCTTAGCAGACATTGTTGGAAAAGTCTTGCTAGGCAAGACTTCTGGGCATAACTACATCAATAAGCACCAATTTCTGTTGATGGTGGCCTTGATGGAGAAGAAGAAAATCAACTGGGGATCAATTCTTTTTGAACTGATTAAAAAGAAAAATTCTAAAGATAGTGTAAGTTTTGGAAGAGTTATAGGGATTTTCCTGCAGGAAAGGCATCCACACCTTCTGATGTCACCAAAGGTGACAATAAATGCCAGCAAGAGGCTGACCTCAGCACTCTTTGCTAAGTGGGATAGGGTAATTCCCAAGAAGAATACAAGAGCTGATGCCTCCAGGAAAAGGAAAACTTCTGAGGACACAAGGACTGACCAAGTCACTCCCTCTACCCTTCCAGAAGTTCCTCCCTCAGTTCCTTCTCCTTCTCATATCCCATCTCCACCTGCTCAACAGTCTCCTGCACATTCTCATTATTCACCTCCTTCCACTGACATATCACCTATCAATGATATTCCACCTCTATCTCCAGAACCACTACCTACCACACCTCCATCTCCAATACATAATGAATATCAATCACCCACTCTTCCTCCTAGTCCAATCAATCCAGATATTCCCACACATACTACCAACATTAGCAATATCTCTTCAATTCCTCCAATCTCATCTCCATCCACTTCACAACCATCCTCTACTCATCCACCAGATTATCTATCTCTCAACATTACCTCTATTGCTGATCAGATTTTTGATCATATCCTTCCTAGAATAAGCCAACTCCTGGATGCAAAATTAGCTCCAGTTCTTCAGGCAATTTCTGCTCTATCTGCTAAGATAGCTTCTCTTCCTTCCTCTCTTGATGTCCCTTCTTCTAGGGGCCTAGATTCAGGCTGTCCTGAAGCTAGGCAGGGGGAGATGTCCAATGAAGAAGCTCCAGAAACAGAAGCTACTCCAGAAGATACATAAGTTACAGTTTTTGAAATAGACAATTCTGATATAGTACAAAATAAAGAAGATTCAATTTCAGTTTGTGATACATATACATATATAGAAGAAATAAATAGTATATGCATTCATCCATCTTGTGACCTATATAGTTTATTATCAAAATTTGATGTCAAATATACTTCAAGGGTATCACCAAAGGTGTACATAGAGGATTTATCAAAGGCTCTGATATGCCTTCCTCAGAAGACTCATTCTGATATCATAAAAAGTTACATCTCCTCTATTCCTTCAATCACTGATCAAGACATTCAGATGAATGATCTTTCTGCAGAATATGAAGATGATCTTGCAGAATTCCTTGATGATACAGAAGATCACTCTACTCCACCAGATAAAACAGTCTCAAAAATTGTTTCCTCACCTCCAATTCTTGTATGGAATGAAGAACCAATGCCAAGCTTTGATGAAATCTGGAAAGAGGCAGATGCAGAGTTTGATAAAGCTGAAGAAGAAAGATTAAAAGCTCGTGAAGCAATCAAAAGAATTGATGATTTATATAATAAGCCAATTTCTACTTCTGACTCTGAAGATGATGATGGTGATAACAGTGATTCAGATGATACTTTATCAAGGAAAAGAAAGAAAAGAACAACTAAGTCAAAGGCTGTTCCCAAGCCTCCAAACCCAAAGAATGACATTCCTCTTTATATTTTGTATAATGTTCCTCTTGATGAGAAAACTCCTCACTGGATGAAGCTCTCTAGAAATGAGAATAACAGGAGGAAGAAATTCAAGAAGACTGGCTACATCCCTGACAAACCTGTCAAGCACAATCATCCTCCTCCACCTCCTCCTCCAGCAGCTGGTGCAGTAGGATCAACAGGTGTATCATCCTCTTCTAAGAAGCAAAGATCTCAACCATCAGGGAGACCTGGTAGTTCTAGTGGTTCTCAAACCTCTGGATCAGCCAGTACTCCTCCTTCTAAGAAATCAGCACTTGCCTTACAAGAAAGTCAATCCATTATTTCACCTCAAATATCTTTAGAATACAAACTTCATATTTCTGATGGATCTCTTCACAGAGATAAAACACCTCAAAAGGTCACTAAGGATAAAGATAATTCAGAAGATATTTATTATTCTCCAGATCCTGAAGAAGAAAGATTATTTCAAATGGCAAGATTCAAAGAGTCAACTGCTCTTGCACAGATTAACAAAGCAAAATCAGAAGGTAAAGACTTTTCAAACATTTCTACCATGTGAGAATACAGAAGGAAAGAACTTGAAAAGTACAAGCCAAATAAAGCATTCAATGCTGGGGAATATATTGATATGCACCCAGAAGCATTTGTTCCTCATGTCAGAGAACAGAAAATCATTGGAGCTCAAGATCTATTTCTCAGCAAAAAGCAATCAGAAGATCCTAACAGGAAGATCATATTCAAGCCATCTTCTCAGGACAAAAAGTCTTAAATCTTTGCTTGTTTATGACTGTAAAGTTTCTAAACTCATAGCATCTTACTTTTATTTATCTGATGATCTATTTAATTCTGTCAGATATATCTCATTCTATCTTGCTCTGTTGATTATACTCTCTATTATATTTGTTAAATTACTTGTCAAATAGTATCCTAACCCAAATAGGGGGAGATTGTTGGAACAACCCTATTACTGATTTGGGCTAGGATCACTATATGTTGATTAGGATCTGTATTGATCCCATTGTATAGTCTTAGGGTCAAGTTTTAGGCTGATTAGATTAGTTAAAACTTAGGAAAATTCAAGCTCAACAAATGGCGAGTGGCATTCGACGAATGACCAGCTTCGTTCGACAAATTGTTTCCAGCAGACTGAAGAAATATAGCCAGTTCCAACACTCGACAAATGGCTAGCAGCGCTCGACAAATTCTAGCCAGTGCTCGACAAATTCTAGCCAGTGCTCGACAAATTCTAGCCAGCGCTCGACAAATTCTAGCCAGCGCTCGACAAATTCATGTCTGAAGGTCAGAATAATATTCTCAGTTGGATATCAGTTCTCTGAACTCAAATCGACAGAATAACAGATATATTTATTTCTCCTTGGACGTATTCAGTCAGCCATGTAAGGATATCTTTCTTATTTATTATATCCTTATATTCTTTCTATTCCAAGAATAAGAATAGCCGTTGACATTTAATGCCAAGGCATCTTTCTCGACAAAAGGAATTGAAAGGACCTGCCAAAATCGTTTTGGGTGGCTACCTAGTTCCAAGAAGGATTTAAGTCAGAAAAAGACATTCCTCAAAAAGCAGAAGATTTGAATTTGAATATAGACAAGTTATCAGATAAGAAAGAGATCAGATAGATAGAGTCGATTTTCTTATAGAGAACAGAGAAAAACTTCACCATCTCTCAGTCTCTCTGTTATCACAGAACAAGGAGAACAGAAGAAGTTTTAGAGGAAGAAGAAGAAGAAAATATACTATTCTTTCCAGCATTCTTCCTCATCAAGGCAGCATCATTATCATTCTGAGAACAAGATTCAATTTCTCAAATCTGCTGCATGATAAAGTCTTTCAAAGAGCAACAACAATCTGAAGAATAATTTCTTCCAGATAATCTGCTACAAAGATTTCTGGTTGAGAAAGCTCTGTCCAAAAAACTGTCATCAACTCTCATCAGACAGGGGGAGCTTTCTGCTTCAACACCATTTGTCTTCTCTCAGATCATTGACAGAGAAGAACATTCTAAACCTTTTATCTCATCTTGTACAAGGTTAATTCTCCCTCCAAAAGTTTACCCAGTGGTGGCAAGACACCTTATCAAAAAATCCTTTTGTGGTTTTTAAGCACCTTATCAAAAGCTTATTGGTGTGTGGACACCTTATCAAAAACCCCTTGGTGCTTGGGCACCTGATCAACCCTCCTAGTGGATTCCTACTAAGGGTGGTAGAAGAGTAGACGTACCCAGATTTATTGAGGAACTACTATAGCTCCTTGTGTCTTCTATGCTTGCTTATTTCTATGTGCTTATGCTGTGTGCTTTTTACTGTTCCTGTTTTTATCTTTAATTCTCACTGATTACACATATACTTAAATAGTATTTTAAATTCCGCTATAAAACTAAACAAAAAGTTTTAATTCTCTATTCACCCCCCCCCCCCTCTAGAGTAATTTAAGATCTGACCTCCACTTTCACATTTTCCCGGTGACTAAAGCTCTTGTTTGTATGGGGAGGGAACGCCTCTATAAAGTTTTCTCTACATGTTCAGATTCTTTTCCTTCAAGGACGTCCGAGTGATCAATCACTCCACTCCACGACTTATCTAGTTCTTACCACTGGTGGAATTGATCAGATCATCAGGCATCCCAATCATCCTCAAATTTTATGGTGGTGCACTTGTGTACCTTATGATTATATGTTAACCAAACTTTATTAGTATCAATGTTTGTAAGACGACTCCCAATCATTTTCTATATGGAGTTTGATTCATAAGGTATACAGGTAAAATCTTTTGAAACCCTAAGATTTTCACAAGTCAATTTCATCATGGAAATATCATCACGTTTATTTCACAAATTCCTATCATTTCCACATATGCTAGTCTTGATCACTTTCGGATGGTCCAAAGTAAGATAAACTTAGATCGTTCTTATCATAGTAAACTCAAACACTATATTTTAATTTCAATAAGTCATTGTCCAAGATCTCGGGTTATTCATCGTCATAGCTCCCAAGGTATAAGGGTTATTATTGTAGTTAAAATTTTCTACCATGACAGGACGTGATTTTTAACAATTCATGAGTTAATTACTTTTGAATGCCCCAAACTACCAGAACTTTCAAATATAACTACAACTTGTATGACCTAGTTTCCGTCCTAACTTCTAGAATGGGACATCGACACCCCTAAGTGATTAATCCTGGTGACTTTAAATTTCCAATGATTCGACTAAGGTCAAGTCGTTGCTCGACCTACGATCTCCTTTCATTGTCCTAGTAATACCACATATCATCATTCCGAACATACTGTTACACAATCTCATCTTCGCCCGAGTAACATCGAATATGATCAATTTCAAAATCATTATGTTTATGATGCAACATCTTCTAAATTAGATCCAAAGGAAACCCAAGTCAGTCATTAATTTGCCCAATAAACAAAAGGTAAGCCCCAATAAACAAAAGATAAGCCCTAATAAATAAAAGATAAGCCACTATCTATTTTGGGCTGAGTATCTTTAATATCACCAAGTTATATTCATCCCAAGTTAGCAAATAATTCTTAAGGCACACAACCTTAGACTTGGGGTTCTATCTTGAAGCTCATTGGTATACTCCACACCTTAGACTCTTCCAGGTAACTTCTACGACAACCTTATCAAGGTCAACATATGAACCAATCTCAAACGGGACTCTTCCGAACTTGAATTCTTATCCGACCCTTGGTGTTTGTCGTGGTGGTTGTCTCAATAAAAACATGTCACCGGTAAGAGGGTTAGATCTACGAGTCCCCTACCATTCTGCTTATGTGTCAATCTCTCTTTCTCTAGCATGTTTGGGGTATCCACGTACCTTCACCAAAATTGTACTTGCGGTTTATTTCAGACTAGGGCATGGTATAAATTGTCATGGCAAGTCAAGTGTCCTAGTGGGGTTGAGTCTAACTCATTGACTAAAGGGCTATCTAAAGAGATCTTTGCAGCCGGAGGTATTTCCTGCTGGGGGCAGGGTTTGCCGCAGGCTACAAAAGAAAACTTGGTAAAAGGTTCAGTTAAAAGTGGACTTTTTCATGTGATTTCCCCAAATGGGCACACCATTGCTTCCGCTGCTTAGTTTGTCCTCAAACTAAACTCTCCTGGGGTGGCCCAGGGTTTGTGGACTTCTTTTTTTCGGATCGAGGTTTGCTATGATACCACTTTGTAAGACCCCCTTTTTTTCTTTTGAAAACCCGGGTCTTATGACCAGAACCGCCGCTTTGCGGTGACACCAACACACGGGAAGGTCGCCGCTACAAAGCGCCGATCCTGCCGGCCATATCCATCACAGAATAAGAAAAGTATAAACAAAAAATAGAAGTTCAAGTCCACAAATCACATGCTATATATATAAATGTCCACATGGTATAACTGAAATAAAAGACAAAAATAACAAGGTTACAATAATAAAGGGCTCATGCCCTGTACATCATGTCCTCACTACAAGGTCACTCGCGAAAGAAAACTAATAATCACTCACTGATCCTGAAACTTATGCTCCTGTACTAGACTGGCCCGCCTCCGTCTGCACCGACCTCTGGTGCTGCAGCATCTCCTCGGTCCCCTAAAATGATAAGGTCCACCGACTGTTAGTCAAAAGACTAAGCCAATCCCCCACCCCTCCCCCGGTGACTCCTAGGCACCGTGCGGGAAGGATGGAGTGGAGGACATCAAGGGGTATAAATAATAGCAGGTGACAGGGGCATAATCTACAGGGAATGTTTCTACAACTACACATATGTATATAGATATTTGAAGCAGTAAGTAAAACAGGGTAAAGAACAAGTAAGGTGCAGTAAGTAAAGACATGTATATAATAGAAAAGTAACCATTGATTTATAGGAATTCCCATACAAACCTATAGACCAAGGGGTCGTTTAGGAAGGCCTATCATATAAGAAGTCCCATAACCGACTTATACGATAGGGGTAGGGGTTGAAATGCAATGTTTATGCCATGACATGTAGAGTTATGCAGTTTATGCTATGTTCATACAAGTGCAACTCACACACTTCGACTCTATGCGCACAGACCTTTAGTTCCCCCTTTTTGGAGCTAGCAAGACTCCCAGGATACTCCCGTAGTGGCAAACAGAAGCGGTGGGTTGGGCCTCGCCCACCTCTAGGTTGGTATTCACACTACCCAACCTAGACCTATCGTACGCCTCAACGCAAAACTGCGGAGCATCCGCGTACTCTTACTGGCTGGACCACCAGACATTTGTGGCTAAGTGCAAATTCCACACTTGCCGAGTCAATATATCGACGTCGGTGTGAATGACCGTCCAATACCGAAGACCCACCACCATCATGCACATGCAAACATGTTCTACTATATCCCGAGCCATAAATTCCCCGGGCTAACCTGCCCGTCACTACAACCTTCTGAGCCACCAGCTCGCCAGACCAACCCGTCCACACCAACAACATTACTGAGTCATAAGCTCACTAGACTAACTAGTCTGCTGTTACAACCACTGAGCCTATCGCTCGTAAGACCAAACCGACCAACCTCCCGTAACTACGGGGTGTGGGTGTGCGTATTATTAAGTTAATCTTGTACATCAACTTATCCCTACAATTTATGGTTTATCTTGGACTTCCCGAGGATTACCCTGTAAGGGGCTCGCTACGGTACTAGGAACCACAATGGGATGAAACCCCAAAGCTCCCTTTCTCAAGACACTTAATGTTATTGGTATCTACCCATAAGAATACCCTTCTTATCATTTCTCTTGAACTACCCTAAGTATTTTATGACTCCCCACGGGAAAGACGATATTTCGTCAATCCCGAGCACAACTTTACCCTTAACTCACCAAGCATACCCTCATCACCTAAACTCCTTTTGGTGACCTTCAATCTCTTCAACCTGACCATGTACACCAACTACATGTCACTTCCACTTGGTAGGCCCCTAAATACCCAAGTTTCACATTTTTACTATACGCAGACCAAACTAACTATATGAAGCTAATAAGTAGAAGTACTCCAAATATTCATCCATCTGACTCAAGATATTTACTGGAGGTCTATCATGATATTTCAAAACTAAATCCAGAGAATCATATTTTTCCTTAATTATTTGCATTTATTATCATTTCTCCAATATTTGCCAAGTGTGAATATGAGCATGAAGTGTTATGTATTCTTATGATATGACTCCCATAAAATTAAGATCAATCTAGCATGCCAAAATAACAGTAAGTAATGAATATCACCATTTTACAGTAAGGAAATGTCCTCTATTTTTAATATTTAACTTCTATCCAAACTTGAAGGTTTATGAAGGAACTACCAAATATACTTGTGCCAAAGTTATAGAAAAATTACCAGACCTCTATTATGTCCAGAAAAGCTTAATTACAGAGTTTCACAATTTATGGGAATCATTTCCTCACTGAAATAATTAATCCAAATAATTCCTAATTTGCACATGTTGTGAAGTAGCCTACTGATAATAATCTCAAAAATTTTATAAAAATTCACAGAGCTTCCTAGAGCTCTTAAATGTCCTATCACCAAGTTGTACATTTTTCCAGAGAGTTTTGGATCCTTAATTATATTTCTTAAGATTAAGGTAAAATAAGTGCCTTGTAAATGAAGTACCGGCGAAATCATTTAATAAATTTCACAAAAAATATCTGAGGTCTATCATATGATTATAAAGTCACCACCAAGATTTCATCTTCCTCCAAGATCATTTGTGCATGTAAATATCTCTTAAAAGAAATTTCCCTAAAGGTGTTATGGCCTAATTTAGGGGGAATAAATTCTCCTAAAATTCTCTCAAAATTTCCTAAGGCATAAATACATCTCATTAACATATCTCCTAGGTTCCATGACCATTCTAGGGCTTTTGACCACACGTCCTTCACAAAGCTCCATATGCACCCCAAGGGGTAAGACTAGGGTTCTAAAGCATATCCACCTCCACACCACCCCATCTTACTCATGAAGGTGTTTTAGGTGATCCTAAATCAGTGGACAAGGTTTCAACTCATGGTGAGGAGATTTGACCACAATATCCCAAGATAAACACCATACCTTGTTTTGACCTAGTTTGACCGAAATTGGGTTAGCAATTTTCCTAACCAAATCAGTCCCAACTGGGCTGAAATTTTTCCAGGGTCATGTGATAACCCTAAGAAGTACCCACCAAAATTTGGAGGGCATTGGAGGTCATTTGACCCAATAATTAATTAATGTATGATTTATGAAATTATTACAAAAACCCTAGAAAAAGGTTCTCCTAAAATTCCCATCTTTTGATATGATTAGGGGGTTGATATAAGTAGCCTAGGTTTCAATTTTCAAGTCAATCCCATGACCCAATCAAAAGTTATACAAGGAATGGTGGATGCTCTACCATAGGGACTAGTCCCACCAAAATGCACCTACAGGGAGCTACAAAGCTCCTTTTTGGCTGAAATTAATTTAAAAATGAATTAGACTTCATGGGCTACAAAAGTCTGTGTCATACACATTTTCAGATTTGGCATCTAAGACCTTCATTTTTCTGTTTCAAAAACATATAACTTCTAGGTAAATAACTCACATATAAATAATATTAGCATTTATTAACATCAAAACTTATTTAGACAGATTTTTGGACGTCCATGATTCCGTCTTCCTCATTGAGCCAACAACCATGATTTCCATTTCCTGAAGCTTTTCCAAACCATCTTGGCGGCGATCCGACCACCTTCCCGGCCGGCCACCGCCACCACCACCTCCGTTGAGGTGGTGGCCATCGTTTGGCGGTGGTTTGCCGGCCGGAGGTGGCCGGAATAGTGTTTTAGGGGAGGGGAAAAAAGTTCTAAAACGAGCCTTTTGGGAAGCTCGATCCAAGGCCATTTTGGCTCGAATGAAGGCCCAATCGAATTCAGATCTACGCACTAGGGGAGGAGAAGGGGATCGGACCTGAATTGAGGCTGAAAGCCTTGTGGATATTGGGTTCACCATGGGAGCTCGGGGAGCTTTTGGAGCCATGCCAATCCGAGCCTATAGTGCACAATCCTTTCGGGAAAGTTGGGGGTTTCACTCCTCTCACTCTTTTGAAGATGTTAAAGGCCTTGATTGGGAGAGGGGGAGCTTACAACCTTGAATGCCATTAATGGCCATCAAGGTGATTTCAGGTTTGGCTTGGGGGAGATGAATAGGGGCTCAATCCAGTCGGGAGAAGGCTGGAAACTTCTCCTCCCCCCAAGAGGAGATGAATGGGCTTTGTCTCTCCTGGTCGAATTTCCTGAAATTAAATGTCCAATTCAGTAGCACCCAACCCCATTATGTGGTGGACCACCTCAATTGGGTCTAGCCCAAGTGAATTGGGCTTGATTAGGTCAAAATAGGTCATTTTGACCTAAATATAGCATAATTTTGACTTTGGTCAATTTGACCATTTGGGTTGAACCCAATGTGTAGCTAGTCACCCATTGGCCTTAATTAAGGGTTAGTAAGGTCTAGGTAGGGTCAATTTGACAAGGTGAGGGTCAATTGACCCTTAATAGGCCACTTTGACCAAAATAGGGCTAGGGTTGACATTGGTCAAAATGGCCAAATTGGTGGACCCATGATGGGGCTTTTTGGTCCAATGGGTCCCTAGTGACCCTATGAGGGTAGGGGCAGGGTCAATTTGGCATGGAGGAGGCCAATTGGCCCTAATTAGGTTACTTTGACCAATTTGGGTTTAGGGCTGACTTTGTTCAATTTGGCCTATTTGGTTGACCCCAATGGGTCCTTAGTGCTGTAAGGGTACCCCTAAAGGGTTAGGTATGCTATGGTGGGGCCAAAGGGTCAAGGTGAGGCCCTTAAGTCCAACCCTATGCTTGTTAACTAGAAATTGCTATTTGCAGACCACTGTGGTTCCCTTCTTCCTGGCTAAGGCCAAGTGGTCTCTTCAAGTTTCCTAGGGTTTTGTCATGACCTAGTCATGACAAAACCACTCTAAGGGTCTAGTTATTTGGGGGATGTTACATGGAGCTTGCTTGAGGCCATATAGTGCTTTATCTATCTTATACACATAAGAGGGAAAAGTTGGATTGACAAAACCTGGTGGCTGCTCCACATACACTTCTTCTTGAAGAGTTCCATTGAGGAAAGCACTATTCTAATGGCCTCCAGCTTTGCTAATGGAGCAAATGTTTGGTTAAAGTCAATTCCCTCCTCTTGTCTGTACCATTGAGCCACTAGTCTGGCCTTATTCCTGATTATGGCTCCTGCTGAGTCCATTTTATTTTTGAATACCCACTTGGTTCCAATGACTGGGTAATTCCTTGGTCTTTCAACCAATGTCCAGACCTTGTTCCTTTCAAACTGTGTCAGTTCCTCTTACATAGCAGATATCCAGTGAGGGTCACTGTCTGCTCCTTCAAACTTCTTGGTTTCATATTGTGACAGGAAACATTGCAGCATTATCTCACTTGTGAGTTGTTTCCTTGTCTTGACTCCTGCTGTCCAGTCTCCTATTACTTGAGTTGGAGGATGATCTTTTTGATTCATCCTGGATCTTGTTGAGTGATATATGAGATTCTCTTCTTCCCGAGCTGTCACTTGCTCAGTGACAGTGGGAGCTTCATCCTCATTTACTGGAATGATGTCTGTGGCTGGTAACCCAGGTGCT
Organism: Dactylorhiza incarnata; assembly: GCA_033032865.1. Taxonomy (NCBI): domain Eukaryota; kingdom Viridiplantae; phylum Streptophyta; class Magnoliopsida; order Asparagales; family Orchidaceae; genus Dactylorhiza; species Dactylorhiza incarnata. The sequence goes on along the minus strand of JAWHQI010000040.1, from coordinate 1,829,926 downwards.
ACAGTTTCCTCTTCATTTGCTGCACAATCTTCACCTGAGTCAGTGTCAATCTCATGTTGTCCTTTTTACTAACATACAAATGGATGGTCCACCCGAGTCTTCAGGAAGCTGCCTGCTGATACATTTCTCCCCCTGCTTTATATAATTGAAAAGGATATAAAGACATCTGCAGGCACATCAGATAGTCATAATTCCGCATCAATGGCCTTGATTTCTGATGAAAGATTTTGCAACCTTCTGTGTTGGCCGCATAGTTTGCGATAACATTCCTTGGAGAAGTCAAGATATAGAGTGCTAAACTTTTATAACACTATTTCTAGAGAAAGATTGACTGCTTCTATAACATCTTGTTGAAGCGACGAAGATGCCATTGAGATCTTGAGGGTACCTGCACTGAAATAAGAGAGAGGGACGAAGAGAGGAAAATGAAAGAGATCAATAAGGAGAGAATTCGAAAAGCATAATAGGATCAAACACATAAGTTGCTTTGAGTAGATGGATCATCGCAACTTAGGGTTTTATTCAAAGCAACGTCGAAAAGAGCGGAATTCAGCGCACCAAAACATGTCAATGTGCGCGATCTGTCAAATCGACGGAGCGTCGAGTTGACGTCGACGAGGGTTCAAAATATAATCATTAATGATGATGTCAACGTAAGCATCGATAGGTATTCGACGTTATGTCGAGTGCTAGTCGAATGAACCATCCCAGAGAGCTCTCGAAATTGACGTCGAGTAGAATTTGACTGAACGTCGATTTGAATTCGACGCAGCTTTGACTAAACAATTATGTTTTTCTCATAACTCCTTGTTGTTTTTCCCAGCAATAATTTTCTATTGAAAAATAGGTATTTATACATAATAAGTGAGACCTACAAAGCTCCATCAAGCATACCTAGTGCATTGATGAAGAACTTGTGCTTACTTTCATCAAGAGGCTTAGTGAAGATTTCAACCCTTTGAGTGTCAGTATATATGTATTGAAGGTTGATCTTACCCTTCACTACATTGTATCTGAGAAAATGGTGCCATATATCTATGTGCTTAGTTCTGCTATGAAGAACATGATTGGAAGCAATTGAAATAGCACTAGAGCTGTCACAATAAATTGTGGAATTGTCAAGGGAAAAGTTGTCATCCAACAACTGATTTTGCATCCACAGAATTTGTGAACAACAACTTCCTGTAGCTATATACTCAGCTTCAACTATAGAAGTGGAGACTGTGGTTTGCTTCTTGCTAAACCATGAGACCAGTCTAGCACCCAGAAACTGACATGTTCCTGATGCGCTTTTTCTATCCATCCTGCATCCAGCATAGTCTGCATCTGAATAACCAACTAATTCAAATCCATATTCAGCTGGATACCATAAGCCAAGCTCAGGAGTACCCTTCAGATATCTGAGAATTCTTTTGACAGAACTCATGTGGGATTCCTTTGGGTCAACCTGAAATCTTGCACAGATATAGGTAGCAAACATTATATCAGGTCTGCTAGCTGTTAGGTAGAGAAGAGATCCAATGACTACTCTGTAAGTCATTTGATCAAAGGACTTACCTTTTTCATATCTATCCATAACATCATTTGTAACACCCTGCCAGTACAAATAATATAACAGTAGGTCCGGCCGGGACCCCACGCCATACTAACCACACTAGCTAGGAGTTAAAAGGTGATAAACAGAAAGAGACTACAACAGAGTATACTAAACACTAGCGGAAGCATAAAGATTTAACATTTCAATTAGAATTGTCCACTATCGTAGGAATGAAACCATGAAATAGAGTTATGGCCTTAAGGCCTTACATTTAACAAATGTACTAAAACTCCAAAACATACATCGGCACGCAGGCCGACAATACATGAGAAAGCTAAAAAGGGAGGCTGGCCTTCAAGGGCCAACTCAGCAAAAGGGGCCACCGCCCGCTATTTCCCGCTAGGCTCACCTGCACCTGCATAAGAACATTCCACCAAGCGGTGGCAAACAAAGTAACGGTCAGCACAGCTGACCAAATTATAACGACCCCACCCCTTTCCCGGGGTGGCGGAGATTCTACCCTGCAAGCAAGCCATACTAGCACAAGTACTAAAATAAAGAAAGTGCAACTACACAAGGTGAGGTTTCAAGCACATTCAATCTTCTAGGTTGAGCATCAAAAAGGAGGGAACCTAGGTATGCACATGATGTTAGTTGGGTTCACCCGAAGGTTCCCCACAACCGCCTACACAACCGCATGAGGCTAACAACATCAATTCCACAAACACTCCACCGTAAGGGCCATCGCCTTAGGTGGGAAAAAGAGATTTTGGTCGGTCTAGGTAAAACACCTTCCACGACCTCTCCCAATGGAAACGGGTTCCTGTGTGCTAGATAATAACCAAGTACAAAATATAAGAGCAACCTAAAATTAACTACTTTAAGGTGACTTACTATAAAATATTGTTATAACATGGAGGAATAAAAATAGATATTTAAACCCTGCGAAAGAAAGCATCGAAGGATGGAAACACAAAAAAGTAGTAACTTAAATCCAGCCAAAAAAGCATCAGAAAAAGAGAGCATTCATAAGTTCAAATTTCTCAGCAATAGCTTCCTGATTTATTTTATACATCTCCCAGGTTGCAGCTTAATAATAATGAAGCCTATCCAAAAGCCTAGCGATCTCAAAGTTCTTAGCCAGAATTTCTGGATCAATCTCTATCTCAGCTTCAGCCCTTGCACAGACCCTTGCAACAGAAGCAGTCGCTGTTCTCGCAACAACAATTTGCTGCCTCAAGCTCTCAATTGGATTGACACTGGTTTCCTCTTCCAAAGGTCTGGGAGGATTAGGAAGAACCAATCAAATGGTTGATAAACATTGACGGAGATTTCACCATTTCTTCTGAAAGTTCTCAACAACTTCTTCACCATGCTTCCTTCTATCAATTTCCATCAGTAAGTTAAGCCTCATCTCCCGTATTTCATTTTTAGCCTTCCTAAATGGTGAGCTTCTTTACCATGTTTCATTGATATACCTTGGAATGAAGGCGAAATTTCAAATTTCAAATTTTACGAAATAATATATTTTATGAAAATAATTATGAGTTAGGCAGATTGATGAATCAATCAAAATTAGTAGACCTCAACATCTATTTTATGATCCCATACAGAAATTCAAATTAAGTAATTGATAAAAACAACAGTAAATAATTTACTAATTTATGTGAAGGAAGTGCAAGCACAAACACTCAGAAAAGAACAAGAAGAGATTGTTGCAAATGTCAATGTAAGCTCTAGACAGCACGATGGTTGAAGCCGATGCCATGCGAACCTGTTAAACAATGAACAACCTAAAGACTTTAGATGGTTGAAGCCGATGCCATGCGAACCTGTTAAACAATGAACAACCTAAAAACTTTAGATCGTAAAACCCCCAAATGCAGAGTCGGTGTAAAACACAATTGATCGGAATTTGTTATCTTGTCTTCCTTCACAATCAGATAAAAGGCTAGCATCTTGACATCATTCAGTAATGGTTAGAATTTTTTTACAGCGATGATGCCTTACCCAAAACATTTTACATTGTAGAAATTAAGAAATGTAGAAATGAATCAGGATGAAAAGGTTGTGTAAAACGACGCATCAAAAACAATAATGAAGTTGCATCAAATAAATTGAATGAAGTTATATATTAACGTATTAGAGAGATAAAATGAAGGAGAGAAAGATTATCCTTATTCCATGTTTTTGGTGAGACCATTACAGCACTATATATATAGATAAAAGAACTTTCTAGAATTACATAGTAATGGTGGTTGTGTCTCTTCGGGAGTCTTCTTGATTGCAGAGAGGTGACTCTTCGTGAACCATCATACATTGAAGAGGAGTGTCTCTTCGTGTGCCAGCATTGATTGCTCCTCTTGAATGGTTGTGACTCTTCATTGATGTCGCATGGTTAATACGCCCCCGCAAGTTGAGGATTCTATGTGTCGAATTTGCAACTTGTCTCGTAGGAAATCAAATCGTTTTGTGGAAAGTCCTTTGGTGAAGATATCCGCGATTTGATCTTGAGTGGATATGTATCGTACTGCAAGAGTGTCGTTGGCCACTTTGTCACGAACAAAATGAAAGTCAATTTTGACGTGTTTGGTGCGAGCGTGAAATACAGGATTGGCAGATAGATAGAGTGCAACGATGTTGTCACACCACAGAAGTGGTGTTGTTGTTTGGGAGATGCCAAGCTCATGAAATAATGATTGTAACCACGTGACTTCTGCCACAGTATCAGCAAGAGATTTGTACTCGGCTTCGGTTGAGGAGCGAGCCACTATTTTTTGTTTTCGAGATGACCAGCTGATGAGGTTCTTGACTAAGAAGATTGCATGTCCACCTGGGTCACCCGCCCAATTAGCATCCGAAAAAGCCTGTAGTTGGAAGTTGGAAGAACGATGAATGAAGAGTCCATGATGCCTTGTGTGTTTAATGTAGCGAAGAATTCTTTTGATAAGGGTCCAATCATCACAGGTTGGAGCATGCATAAATTGGCAGGCTTTGTAACGACAAATGAAATGTCCGTTCTAGTGAGTGTTAGATATTGGAGGGCACCAACTACAGAGCGATATTGAGTGATATTGGGGTGTGGTTCAGATTGTTTGGTGGTCTTTAGAGTAGCGATTGGAGTTTTTGCTGGTTTGCAATCATCCATTCCAGCCTTGTGTAGAATGTCCCCAATGTACCGAGTTTGGGTGAAGAGCAGGCCTTGTGGTTGTGTAACAACCTCTATCCCGAGGAAGAATCGCAAGGGGACAAGATCCTTTAGATGGAATGTTGTAGAGAGTGCTATGATGATGTTTGGGACTTGAGTTTCATGGCTGCCGGTGATGAGGATGTCATCCACGTAAATCAGAATGTAAGTTGTGGTCGTATCATAGTGTTGAACAAATAGAGATGAGTCTGATTTAGACGATTTGTAACCTTGCTGAGTAAGGAAGTGAGAGAGCCGATGAAACCATGCCCGGGGGGCTTGCTTGAGGCCATAGAGTGATCTGTTTAGTTTACAAACATAGTGTGGATAGTGAAGATCTTCAAAGCCCGAAGGTTGGGACATGTATACCTCTTCCTAAAGGTGTCCGTGAAGAAATGTGTTGTGAACTTCCAATTGACAAATCGGCCATCCTTTGGAGACTGTAATAGAGAGGACAGTTCGGATGGTTGTAGGCTTGATCACTGGACTAAATGTTTCAGTATAATCAGTCCCATATTGTTGGTGAAATCCCTTAGCAACCAGACGAGCTTTGTAGCGTTCAAGAGACCCATCAGCTTTCCGTTTGATGCGAAATATCCATTTGCATCCAATCAAGTTTGATCCATGTTTTGGAGGTACTAATGTACAGGTGTTGTTATGAACGAGGGCAGTGATTTCATCCGCCATAGCGGTGCGCCATTCTGGGGACTTGACTGCTTGGGTGTAGCATGTAGGTTCACGGTTGGAGGTGGTGCTAAGATTCAGTTCTGGTGTTGGCTTGGGTTGAGTGTGGTTGTAGATCTGTTGTAGTAATTGAGTCTTTTTAGGTGGTGGTGTGGTAGGACTGTTTAGAGGTGAGTTGGGAGGTGGATGTATTGGTGGCGGTGGAGGGGGTGTTTATAGGTGGTTGTTCGGTGCTGGAGTTGGTGGAGCATTGTATGGTGGTGGATTGATATTAGGAGTGATATGAGGATTAAGGAGAGGTGCAGATGCCCATGGGACTATGTTATTGTGTGTGTTTGGTGGTGGTATCGGATGGGTGTTTTGTAGTGGGAATGTGTGTTCATCAAAGTGAACATGGCTAGCTATGTATATTTTGTGGCTCTTCATGTCCATACAACGGTAGCCCAGGTGATTTGGATTGTAATCGAGAAAAATGCATGGGGTAGACCTGAAATCCATCTTGTGAGAGTTGTATGGACGTAAAAATGGAAAACATAAGCAACCAAAGGTAATGAGGAAGTTGTACTTTGGTGGTTGATTGTAAAGGAGCTCAAATGGAGATTTGTATTTGTTGTTCCGGGTAGGTAGACGGTTGATTAGATAAACTGCAGTCTCAAAAGCAAAATGCCAATAATGTTGAGATTGTTTGCTTTGAGCAAGTAGAGTAAGACTAATTTCCACAATGTGCCGATGGCGGCGTTCAACCGACCCTTATTGTTCATGGGTGTGAGGGCATGCAATGCGATGATGAATACCCAAGGTTTCAAGATATTTGGAGATATTGTGAAATTCACCGCCCCAGTCTGTTTGGATGGATTTGAGTTTCATGTTGAACTGTCTTTCAACAAGTTTGTGAAATTTTTGGAATATCGGAAATGCTTCAGATTTGTTTGTCATGGGGTAGTACCAAACATACATGGTAAAATCATCCACAAAATGATAAAATATCTAAATCCATTGACCGAGGTAAAATGAGATGGACCCCATACATCACTAAACACTAAGCTTAAAGGAGATGTGCTTCTAGTGAGAGTAGATGGCAATGACAATCTATGAGATTTGCCGAGAGGACAAGACATGCATGTAGAACTTTTAAAAGAGTTACAAGGTAAATTGTTGCGGCGGATTATTTGGCGTAGAGCTTGCAAGTGCAGATGACCAAGACGATTGTGCCATGTTGTGGTTGAGACTTTGGTAGCGGTGTGGACTGATGGAGTTGATGTAGACTTTGATGAGACCGGTGGGAGGATGTAGAGTTCTTTATGGCTCAGTCCGGATAGTATCAGTTGGTTGGTTGATTTGTCATTGACACAAAAGAAACATGGGTGAAATTCAAAGAACACATGATTATCTTGTGCAAATTTTTGAACTGAGAGAAGAGATTTAGCTACGGATGGTACATGTAGTACATTTTTGAGATGTAGTGATCGTGTAGGGGAGTTCAAAGTGATGGAGCCAGTGTGTTTTATGGGTAGATTCATACCATTTCCAACTTGAACATGTTCCGGTCCGTTGTAAGGATCATAGGATGAGAGGGATTGGAGATCTGGAGTAACATGGTGAGTTGCGCCAGTGTTGGGAATCCAGTTGTAGTTGCTTACTGACGGCTGATGTTGTGGATAGTGTTGGGTGAGTTGAGTTGTTGGATTCCTAGGGAATCACATTGTGGAAGGCCGGTTTGGTGGAGCACATTGATTGCAAAATAGCAATTTTGTGTGATGTGGTTGTTACGGTTGCAAAGGTTGCACCATGGGCGATTTTGTCGAGCTTGACGACCTCCTCCACGGCCTCGTCCTCGACCTTTGTTGTTGTTGTAGTCAGTCTTGTTGTATGCCTGCTCAAGTACATTTGCTGTCGGTGGAGTGGAGTTATCAATGAGAGATAACTTTTGAATTTGGGAGCCTTGTAGAAATTCATGACTGATGAGTTTTGCTTGGAGATCGGGAAAGGGTAGTGGAGTTGAATTGTTCATGAGTACAGGAATAATGTCACGGAAGTCATTTCGGAGAGAACGATATATGCGGAGATTGAAATTGGCTGTTGTGATGGGATTGCCAGATATTGCAAGTTCGTCTGCAATGGATTTTGCACGTAAGAGAAACGTTGAGACATCTTCATCAGGTTTATGGTTGAGATCTTGGAGGGCTAGATGGAGTGAGAGAATTCGGGAGTTGGAGGTTGATGCGTAAGCTTCATGAATGGCATCCCAGATGGCTCTACTTGTGTCCTTCCCGATGATGATAGGAAAAACTTCTTCAGATAAGGAAGCTGTGAGGAGGCTTCGAATCATGGCATCTTGTTGAATCCATGTGTCCGCTTCGTTTGTTGTAGTTGGCCGTGTGATGGTGCCATCGAGGTAGCCGAAGACACCTTGTGCTAGTAAGAATGGCTCGATTTGAGCTTTCCAGAATAGGAGGTTTTTACTGGTGAGTTTGATAGATATGTAGTGGTGAGCATTGGGTAGATTAAAGGTGGTTGTGTTGGAGGATGGACGAATGGTGAGGGAGGAGCTCGGTGGGGTGGTGGAGTCACTCGGTGGAGCATTGTATAGCTCTGATACCATATTAACGTACTAGAGAGATAAAATTAAGGAGAGAAAGATTATTCTTATTCCATGTTTTTGGTGAGACCATTACAACACTATATATATAGATAAAAGAACTTTCTAGAATTACATAGTAATGGTGGTTGTGTCTCTTCGGGAGTCTTCTTGATTGGAGAGAGGTGACTCTTCGTGAACCATCATACATTGAAGAGGAGTGTCTCTTCGTGTGCCAGCATTGATTGCTCCTCTTGAATGGTTGTGACTCTTCATTGATGTCGCATGGTTAATATTATAGCATAGGGAAAATATATTGATTTAGCTTAGAACGAAATAACTATATATAAATGTGTATGTACAACAATAAAAAAACTAACCCGTCATTACCGTAATTAATGTAAAAATTACAGAATTGCCAAACGATGAAGAAGCTGGCACCGGAAGTCTCAGTTCTCTTGACGGAGGCTATGGATTCCGTAGATGACGATTTCGGCGAAAGAGGTTGGGAGGGGCACCGCTACGGCACAGCAGGAGCAACACAAAAGTGGCGTTCAGAAATCGGTGATGGATGATCGGTGAGCATAATTATGATAGTTTGTGCTTTTGTTTGATGCACTCATCACAATGAACATCAAACCAAAGACACAAATTGAACAAACCTTTGAAACAATCAAATTCATGTGAAATAATCTCAGAAATACAATCTTAAAAAGTTGAAGCAATCAGCAGCATAAGAATCATCTATAGCCGTTCTTAGCATCAAAGAATATGATGCCTACGAGTTATATAATGAAACTGCCCTTAAATGACCTTCACAGCTAGAGGCGACGAACTGTGCTTGAAAAACTAAGATTCATGTGAACATGCAATCAAATTGAACAAACCTTTGAAACAGATCAAATTGCATGCTGTGTGAATTTTTTTCCTATTTTGATGGCATTAATCCATGCAACAGCTGCAGAATTTGAAATATTTGACCAATTTATCTTTGGGGAGTTTTAAATTATTATCCTAAAATGCATTTGTGAGGGTTATGAAATTTCTAAACTACCTCCAACTCAATATGAAGATATTTTTATTAGATTACCTCCAAAGCACAGAAGAGTTTTATTTTGCAATTCTCATATTATTACCAATATCAAGATATACGAATATATAACGATGATTGTAAATAAAAATATGATGTATATCATAAAAATTAATTTGATTAATCAGAGCAATGCACGTCCAATAAAAATCATATGCATTAAAGGGAGAGTATTGTTCTTTGAATTAAGGATCTTGCACCCCCACCGCCACCCCGCGCCGCCCTCTCCACATACTTTCCAACGTCCGCCACTTTCCCCGCCTTCACCACTCCCCCAACAAATAGTGTCGAAGTTGACAGATGTAACACCCCAGGGCAGGCCACAACCTCTTCCTGTGTGTTAGGGATGCAGCCCGAGTGACACCCCAACCAACTCTGCGCGCCTGTTTCTCAGCAGCGCCAGGTTGTTGAGGCCAGGTCTCGAACCCGCAACCTCCTGGATAAGAACTCCTTCAACCGAGTCTTATCACCAACTGAGCTGCAGCTCAATTGGTGATAAGACTCGGTTGAAGGAGTTCTTATCCAGGAGGTTGCGGGTTCGAGACTTGGCCTCAACAACCTGGCGCTGCTGAGAAACAGGCGCGCAGAGTTGGTTGGGGTGTCACTCGGGCTGCATCCCTAACACACAGGAAGAGGTTGTGGCCTGCCCTGGGGTGTTACAACAGACGCCTCCTCCTTCCCCTTCCTCCCCCTCTTACCCGTACATAAACCCAAGTAGCATTAAGAAATAAGTGACAAAATCCATCGACCATATCATGGCACTTATATGTATAATTTTTACACATGATTGCTAAAAATAAAATAGCATGAATTACCGTTAACATGAGCTAAACCAAATTATGAAAATATCCACTTTTGCCAAAATCAATCAGGATAGAGTCCAAAATAAGCTTGTGAAAATTCCATCTTGCCCAAGTTCAATTTTAAATTGACTAAGGAATTCCATGGATATGAATAAGACGACAAGAAGTACATATAAAAAAAGAAATGATTTTATCATGAATTTGTTGCAATAATTTACATCCCATTAAGAATTTTCTTGTGAAGTTGAAGAAATATGAAAGTAAGACCAATAACTTCTAAATGTAATCACAAATCAGGTATGAGCAGGGAAAACCTGAGACATGAAAAATTGCGCACTATTAAACTGTATATGAACTACTAACATGGTGTGAACATACCAGAGTGCTTCCTCTTTCCACACAACGTTGTCAATGGGCCCCAATTGACTTGTTGATGTGTCAGCTTGCTATCTATAGTTAGCAGAACCTCCTGCATATGTTTGGCTAAAAAATAAAATAGATTTAAAAACAGAAATGAGCATATGTTGGCTGATCATCCTGCATTTGTTGAGGCCATTCAAGCTAGAAACCAGTAGGATAAAATGGACTGCATAATTCAGAACTCAAAACACGCATATTGCTTCAAAAATCACAAATCAACCTGACGGGAAAATAAAATAAAAAATTATTTTTGGAGTATATTGACTTTTCCACAACCAAAGTATAATGAGGTTATTCAGAGCTCGGAGCAAAACATCTAAGTAAATGCACAGATAGCCATACGTCAAATAATATTTCCTTTGGTGAACTCCATAGAAATGTCGTATAAATGAATAGAGAATATAAAAGTGGATTGCTAGAAAGAAGTAATCACACCATGCATGATTGTCAGGATCTAAGATAAGCTCTAAATCGACGATGAAAATATTTTGTTATTCAAATCTACACACTTTCACGCTCATGATATGTAGAAGTTTTAATAAAGTAGCATCATGACATGTTTGTTTCAACCCGGCCACATAAAAAGAGTACAAAAAAGTCATCCAATGCAAAATTCAAAGCAAGAAGCAATTTTCCTTCTTCAATCACTACAACAATAACTACATGGGGGGTTAAATTCATATGAAGCTGGCAAAAACAAAGAGAGGCTAATGATTAAATCAAAGCTATTTTTACAGACTTTCTTCCAGCTTCAATTGAACATCTCTCGCCCAACTGGATAGTCGAATAGCTTCAATTGAACGAAATTGGCCATGATTGTTGGAGCTCCACTGCCCAACTGGATGAAGTTATATATGGATAGTCGAATAACTTCATCCTTTCACAATGCCATGATCGGCAATTTATGATGATGATCTTATGTACCTTATCCACAAACCATTCCATTTGGCGCATATCCATCCGACAGTTAAATAAATCAAAACAGTAAGAGGAAATAAAGTTTGGGAAGGCTTATAATGTAGGTCAAAATGCATCTAACGAAGGTTTTGAAAAACATCTATCCAAAATGCATCAGAACTAAATGATGAATAAAATTGGAACAAATAGGAAATTCATGTGTATCTATATAATGAGTTGATTTCTATATACCCATATCATGAATTATTTGTGAAAATTGCAAATGGAAATGATCAAATAAAAAACTTAAAACCAGTGCAGAGTTGTAAAACAGAAAGTGGCAAAAAACAATCCATGCTCAAGCAGGAATGTAGAGGGAATGAAAAATGGCGAGGCTTGAGGAATAATGAAATAATAGCAATCACAGTTTCTAGACCTAGGCAGACCTAATCCGCATAAATATTTGAACAGGAGCTATAATAACATTTTGCTTGGTCTAAACCTTTAATCATACAACATAAATTTTAGAGATCTATTCATCTTCATACCATCAATTGTGAGATAAATTCAGTAAATGTGTTAAGGAAATATCAAATGGAGTTTTGGACCTTACATAAATATAAATTGAGTAACATTGAGCAAATAAAAATATTTCATAAAGTGCAAACTGCATTTTTAAAAAAAATAAAACAATTACCGTAGATGAAGGCAAAAGACTAACCGGAGAAGAACATAATGAGTGAACTGCAACATGTAATGTGGAGAAACTCTGGTCATCTACTATCTTTTATTTTTGAGACATGCTTCTCATTTTTATTTCACCTATAAATTATAAATTAACTCAGAATAAAATAGAATGAGCAAGGTGAAACATTGGAATCATCGTGGATCAGAAAATTTGAAGTTTGAGTATTATCAACATGAGAGAAAGTTCATATGTAAGAGATAGATGTTGTCGCTGCCAACGATGGAGGATGTAAGCTGTAATGACAAAATTGCTTAATGTTGAATTGATGAAAGTAATAATATTATATGAGAGCTTGTTTTGAGAAAAAACAATAGAAAGCAAACTCCAAATGTTAACTTAAGAGGTTAAATTAATGTAAAATTGAAAAGATGAAATTTAAAAACACTATTTCTGAAACAAAAAAAAAATACATAGCAGTGAAAAATATTTATGAAATTCAGAGAAAAAAGTTACATACTAGTGAATCCCTGTTTGTCAAGTATTCCATATATTTTTGACATATCGTACGACTTTGGTATGAGGAATCTTTTAGATTTGCCAAATTCACGGAAGACAAAATCCCTGTTGAACACCTGATAGTTCTGGAGGCACCTTGGGTATGAGAATTCGAATACCGTGATAGTTATATATTGGTTGAGTCGTTGAATGCCATGATGTTGGTGGTCAGTGGCGGATCCAGAAAATTATAAATGAGGGTGCACAAAAAATTTCTAAACACAAATGCTAACGGGGTGAGTAGGAGGGTCGTGGGTTACATATTGAAAATTAATTTTGGGGGTGCACATAGCTGAACTTGGTCTGCGAATAGCCAAATTTGGTCTGCGAATAGCCAACTTTGGTCCGCGAATAGCCAATATTTGTCCTAAAACAAACTAGTTACGTGACGTGACAACGCTTCCATTTTATCGAAGTTGTTTCTCCCTCATCTGGCCACCATTTTTGACATATAAGTAGTCAAAATTCATTGCCTCGACGAGAGGAATCAAAATCCACTAACAATTTGAAAAATAATGGTGGTGCCAGTATCCCTAGGGCCCCCCTCTGGATCCGTGTGGTAATTGTACATCAGGTCCTCTATATACATCTTCAATTTCAGCTAGGCTACGTAGAGTAGCGATAATAAATTTGATAGGAAGATTTCTAAATTATAGTGGTATACCTGAAACAATCGAAAATGAAACATAATGAAAATAGTAATTATGAATATGTTAAATTCATATTTTCGATAATAGTGTAGAATAATTACAATACATACCAGTAATTAAATGTTTGTGGAGTTGTTTATATAGATTTGTCAGGTCAGACAGCCTCGGTATGAGGAATATTTTAAATCCGATATACTCACGGTAGACAATCATCCGTTGCTCGACATCTGATACAACATTTAGTAATATAAGAATACTTACTATGAAGAGAACTTATAGTAAAGAAATTACATTACCTTATTAATTTTGAATGTAGCACTGATTGTCATTCTGAGTTTATTAGAAATTTACAACATGGCGTCGTAGTGAATGTAATTGAAGTTGATTAAGTTTGCTGAGACTGTGTATTTAAAAAAATTGAATAGTTCAGAGTATTAATAGCACACATGTGGAAGTAGAGAACAATAGAAAAGGGGAATAGGGAGTGCACCTGGAGTACGACTTTGGAAAGTAACTCTTTGAAGTCAACATTCTTTATGTAAGTGCCACGATGTCCGGTGAGGACACCATTTTTGACCAAAATTTTTATATTTGATGACGTAACTGCTCTTGATAAAGCAACATAAAGTTGGCCATGAGTGATAACATGAGAAGGAAAGTAAATGCCAACTTGCTTGTTCGTCTACCCTTGAGATTTGTTTATGGTTAAAACAAAGCTTAAACAGATTGGGAATTGCTTGCGAGTTAGTAAAAAAAGGCATTTTTAGATCTTCAGCATTTTTGAGTGGTATACGGGGAAGGAAGACTGCTTTGCCTTTATGTTGTCCCGTAAGTATTTCTGTTTCAATAACATTTGCTGAAAATTGATGACAAAGGAGTCGCGAGCCATTGCAAAGGCCGATCCGAGGATTTAAATTTCATAGAAGCATGACAGGGCGCCTTTTTCAAGGATAGTTTGTGGGGCGGTAGATTACCCAATGAGATGCTATTCAGAAACTCTTGTGGGTATAAATTATTTGTATCATCATGAACATAATCAAAAGAGTAGTATGTAACTTCATCTCCTGGAAAGACGTTAAAACATTTTTTATTTAACTGGGTGACATCTACATTTAATGGAGTCAATAGTGCTCTGTTTTCCCAGTAATCAGAGTTGTTCATGTGGGTTGTTGTCACAACCCGTATTTTCTCAATATTGCATAATATCAGAGTAAGAGAAAATACGTGTCGTGATGTCACGCCATGCAGGGGGGCAACTGCAGACGTTCAGGCAGAACCAACCCTTCACTTATTTTCATAAAAGACAAATATTTTATGTTTGAAAAACTTAATTTAAATTTAGAGATTAAGGAACTGTGTCCCTCGATTTAAGTGGATCAACTAGTCCACAAGTAAGAAAATATATACGCAGCAGAAAAATACTTAATTCACCTTCTTGTTCATCCTACATGAGCATGAGGACCCAACAGACATGCTAATGATATGCAAGTTTCTACATTTAGTATAAGTAAAAAAAAATGAGTTTTATAAACCTTAAAATAGAATGACATTCAGTTGAAAGAGATGATATGATTCTAAGCTAGAATGCAACTATTATATTTAAAATATCTAACATGCATCCTATCATAAAACATTCCCAGAGAGTAAATATGTAAATGACTGGCAAATAACAGCAGAAAACCAGCAAGTAGTCTAACACAAGCTATGGGCGTCAACAACGGACATGAACCCATAGAAACAAAACACCGGTCTAACTATGATAAACCCAGCAGCTACCTCGCAATAGAAAGGGGGAAACAACAGCTGCAACAACCAAAGCCTGGAGTCACCAACCCAAGCCCTCTAATTGCTACTGCACCGAGCATGAGACATTCAAAAGAAAAGAACGCCCCAACAAAAGGATGCGCAAGCGACAGCTAAAACGAAGAAAACATATACACAACAAGTATATTTGATGAGGAATAACTATGAAGAGAAATCTTACTCCGAGTGTGATAAAAATCTATCTTATAACCATAGATTGGCAAAGAAAAATAATAGTCATATTAATAATAATAAATAAATAAATAAAAGAGACCGATCAGCTCAAAGGAGTGCATCATTAACACCGAGCACAAAGTGTTGGATCGTGTGACGCCCTTAGAGGGGGGGGGGGGGGGGGTGAATAAGGGTGTGTTTAAAAATATAATTTTTACTTAATAATTTTTAAACGGATTTTTCTTTTCTAAAAATTACTTCTAAATAATTTCCAAACAATGTGATTTTTAAAATAATTCAAAAACAAATTTCTAAGTTAAAGATTATGCCACCAAATATGCAATTAAAGAAAAAGACATAATTATATTAATCATGAAATTTACATACAATAAAAATGATCTTAAAAATGCTTAAGATCAAGGCACAAATATGATAATAAAAATTCAACAATTTTGGTTTACCAATCCTACTCCCAAGGATCGGAAGGCTATCACTTGTCTCTCCCAAGACCAAGCCCAAGCCTATCCTCTAGATCTTCCCAAGATCTAGACGTAGCACACAAGGCCACGATTTCCCACCAAGCCACGCAAGGACTTGGATGCTCCACACAAGGAAGCAATTTTCCCCTAAGCCACGCAAGGACTTAGACGTCGCACGCAAGACGACGATTTCTACAACGATTACAAGATGAATGTAAAGATAAGATAAAATACAAAATAGAAATTCAGATATGAAACTCCCTAAATATGAAGCTCTAAAGACGACGCCGAATCCTTGCAAAGATTGCCTGAGATACTGCGCACGGACCGTCTCTTCTTCGCTCTTGAACGTTCTTGCCAAAATGGGAGTTCTCGAGGTTCTGGAGCTCTCTGGATGGAATGCACTCAGGAAGGAACTTAGAATCTTCAAAGCTTGCAATGCACGAACAGAAAGAACCATTTTATTGATTTTCACTGTCGCCTGGGCGACATCAGTTGTCGGAAATTTCCGACAGCGCTAAACTGCTGCTGGTAGTGCTGTCGTGCGGGCAGTTGCAGTAACTTCCGAGCTGTCGCCTGGGCGACATTGACTGTCGGAAAATTCCGACAGCGCCAAACTGCCGTTCATCATGCTGTCGTGCTGGCAGTTGCTGTAACTTCTCTGCTGTCGCCTGAGCGACATTGACTGTCGCTTGAGCGACATTGACTGTCGCTTGAGCGACATTGACTGTCGCCTGGGCGACATCTCCTCTTCATTTTTGCCGTCCGAAACTTCTCCAGACTGTAGATTGAGTCGTTCTCATCTCTGAAATGGGGTGGCACGTTCCGTAACTCTTCCTGGATTGAAAGTTATGGCCATTTTAAGATCAGCACACAAAACTCATCCTTTTGCTTTTTCTAATGTGTACACACTCTTGGATCATGCCCATGAACGAGGACTTGTCTCCTCATTGAACCTGTACAACCTGGACACTATAAAAACACAAAAAACCAGATCAAATACAACACGGTATTTGTTATTCTCAAACCAAGAGATGCGGAACATAGGCTCCAACACAAAGCAGTACTGAGGCGGTGGCTATCTTTCCAACACAAACCATCAGACCTGTTGGAACAACCCTATTACTAATTTGGGCTAGGATCACTATATGTTGACTACAACTAAGTTGACCCCCATTGTATAGTCTAAGGGTCAGGATTTTAGGCTGTTAAGCTATCTAGAACTTAAGGAAAAATTCAAGTTCTCAGCGTTCGACGAATGGCTATCAGCGTTCGACGAGTGGCTATCAGTGTTCGACGAACGGTATATGCGTTCGACGAATGGCGTGCTCCAGTCTCAGCGTCTCAGCGGTCGACGATCTTCAGCGTCTCAGCATCTCAGCGGTCGACGAATTCTTCACTGAAGCTCAGATCGACAAATTCAGTCCTCAGATTAGATAATTCTTTAAAGATCAGTTATATATCAATTCTCTGAACACAGATCGACGACTTTAACGGATCTATTCAAATATATTTGGACGTATTCAGTCAGATAAGTAAGGATACTATATTTATTTATTATATTCCTTCCTTTCCTTTATTCCAAGACAAAGATAGCCGTTGACATTTAATGCAAAAGACTATTTTCACGGCTAAAGAATAAAAGGACCTGCCAAAGTCGTTTTGTCTCTGTTACAGTTCCAAGAAAGAATTAATCACTGTTTATTTTATTCCAAAAAGAGAAGATATCAAGACCGAGATTATTGTCTCTCTCTCTCTCGACAGAATTCATATTATTCTTTCAGAATACAGAGTTAAAAATAACAAGAACAGAGAAGAAGAAGAAGAAGAAGAAGAACTACAGACAGAGAAATTTTTTCTTTTCAGTCTTCTTCTTTCTCAAGCAGCATCCTCATTTTCCCTGAGAACAACATCTTCAAGATCAATCTCTCAGATCTCTGTTGTAAGTTAAAATCTCCTAAAGAGCAACAAGAATCTGAAGAACTATTTCTTCTAGATTAATAAGCTACAGGAAGATTTCTATTTCAAGAGAAAGCTTCTCCACCAACTGTCAACTACTTCTATCAGACAGGGGGAGCTTTACAACAACATCTACTAGAGTCTTCTCTCAGCATATTGACAGATAAGAACTTCATAACTCCCTCTATCCCCTCTTGTACAGGGTTAATACTCCCTTCAAAAGTGTACCCCATTGGTGGCAAGACACCTGATCAAAAAATCCTGTTGGTTTTGAGCACCTGATCAAAAGCTTTGTGGTGTGTGGACACCTGAACAAAAACCCCTTGGTGTGAGGGCACCTGATAAAAAATCCTAGTGGATTCCTACCTTGGGTGGTAGAAGAGTAGATGTACCTAGATTTATTGGGGAACTACTATAGCTCCTTGTGTCCTCTGTGTTTGATTCCTTTTCTGTGTTGTGTTGTGTGTTATTTTCTTTATTCATTTTTTTATTTAGTTTTGTAAATCACTCTATACACATATATATATATCAGTATTTTTAATTCCACTATAAAACTAAGGAAAACATTTTAAACTCTATTCACCCCCCTCTAGAGTTAATTTAAGATCTAACCTCCACTTTCAATTGGTATCAGAGGGAGGTTGATTCTTTACAGGCTAACACCTGAATCACAAAGATCAATTAGATCTTAAATTCTTTTAGAGTTTTTATTGTATTTATTTCTGTTAAAAACTCATGGCACAAAACAAAGAGTATTCTAGCACAAGACCTCCTATGTGCAATCTCAGTAAGTTTGCACTATGCAAATCAAGGATTAGGTTATACATGAATTCTATTGATGAGGAAATCTTCAATGTGATTTTGTCAGGACCTGCAGCTCCAACAGCAACAACCAGTGTTGAAACCACAACTAACAACACTGCTGTCCCACCTCCTGAATGGACAGAAGCACAGAAAAAGCAAAGGAGTGATGATGCAAAAGCCATGAACATTCTGGCTCAAACAATGTCTGATGACATTTTTCAAAGAGTGGTGGAATGCACCTCAGCAAGAGAAATATGGATTTCTCTCAACAATATGGTTGAGGGATCTGCTGATGAAAGGAAAGACAGAAGGTCCCATCTCATTTCTCAGTATGAGAATTTTAAGAAAGGAGAAAATGAAACAGTAGCTGATATGTACAATAGGCTCAGCCTCATAATAAATGAGTTGAAGACCTTGGATAAAATGATCTTTATCACTGAGATCAATGACAAGATCTTAATGTACTTCCCCAACACATGAGATTCTAGGATCTGGACAATCAAGGAAGCCATAAGCCTCAATGAGATTACTACTGAAACATTGTTGGGCAAGCTCAAATCCTATGAGCAGCTCATCAAGTCCAGAGAAGCTGAATCATCCACTTCATCTCCAGCAACAAAAAGAGAAAAGAATATAACTTTCAAAGCAGCTGAAGAAGAGGAAAAAGCTCCAAGAGATGAGGAGTTCATGAGACTTCTAGCCAAAAGGTTCTACAAGATGGCCAAGAAGGACTTCAGAAAGAAGGACTCCAGATCAAGGGAAAAGCCAAGGTATGACAAGTTAAATTCTACAGAAATTGTTTGTTATGGCTGCAGGAAACCTGGACATATTCTGCCAGATTGTCCAGAAAATCAGAAGATGGAAAAGAGAACTGAAAAAGAGGAAAGAAGACACTCCATCAAGTCTTCCTCCCACAAGCACAAAAAGAAGGGAAGAGGATTTGTAGCAGAAACTTGGAGTGACACTGAATCATATCAGTCATCCAGTTCTTCAGATAATGAAGAAGAATCAAAGGAGAATGATCAGTGCCTTATGGCAATTTATGACTCAAGCAGTGAGTCAGCAGATGCTTCTTCATCCAGTGATGATGAAGATAATGATGAAGAGAAGAACTTCTGCATGATGGCAATCAATGCCTCAGCCGACAATTCTGATGAAGAAAAATCAGAATCAGAAGCAGAAGATGATGCAGATCATGAGAAGAGAATGTAAATCTTGAGAAAGATTTGGCTGCCTCTAGAGAACAAATTATTCTCATTGAGAATAAACTTTCTGAGGCTAAGGAATTTGAAGAATCCCTAAATGGGAGAAGCATCAAACTGATGGATATCACAAGCACTATTAATGATAGACTTAATAGCAAACTGGGCTTGGGTGCTTCATCAAGTGAGCCACATCTGATTAAGAAGAACATATTATCTACACCTATAAAATTCATCTATGCTAAGAGCAAAGAGGTTGTAGGAGTAAATAAAAACATTTCAAGTAAGACTATTGAGAATAACAGAATTCAGCAGGATTTGTCAAACGGAGATCGACGAAATGTATCAACTTCGTCGAACGGAGCTCGACAAACTCTGAAGACTGATTTTCAATATAGTAATTATATGAACGGCGCTCGACGAAATTTCAGTCATTCGTCGAACGGCGCTCGGCGAACTCAGCCCAGTTCGTCGAACAAAAACTATACAGCAAATCTGAACAATTCTTATTCTTCACATTCTAAGAATCCTTTCACTGAATGGACAATACCTCCAAGGAGATATCATCCACAAGGTTACAAGGACCAACCTGAAATGTCTTTTATTTCAGATTTTTGTGGAAATTCAAAAAGACCCAAGGTAGTCTGGGTCAGGAACAAATAGATTGTTTTTTCTGTTTTTGCAGGTACACAGCTGTCCAAGAACAAATGAAAAATGGTATTTGGAAAGTGGCTGTTCAAAGTATATGACAGGAAATAATGCCAACCTGAACAACTACAAGGCAAAGCTTGGACCAAAAGTTATATTTGAAGACTCCAACTTTGGATAGACCAAAGGCTAGGGAAAAGTCAAGGTTGGAGAAGTCACCTTCAAAGAGGTAGCTTATGTCAAGGGACTGAAGCACAACCTCATCAGCATAAGTCAATTATGTGATGAAGGGTATCAGGTAACCTTTAATAAATTGAAATGCCTTATTAAATCTTCTGATAATATTATTGTTTTATCAGGTATTAGGCAAGGTAATATATATTTAGTAAATTTCAATTCATCCAAATCAGAAATTTGTTTATTTAATGAATTAAGCAAACATAGTGAACTTTGGCATAAGAGATTAGGACATGTAAACCTTACGACCATTGCTAAATTATCTAAGGACAATCTTGTTAGAGGTTTACCAACAGGTTCATACAAGATAGAAGGTCTTTGTAGGGCATGTCAACTGTAACACCTCCCCTGTAATGACCATATAATATGGGTCCGGCCGGGACCCCACAGCATATAACCGCCACAGCTTCAGTATTAAAGGATGATATTAACTACCCAAACTCATAACTCAGACAACACAACGGAAACAAACTAAGCCACAAAGATTGTCCATACTACAAAGGAGTCCAACTGGCCTCAAGGCCTTACAAAACAATGTCCAAAACATCAAACATTCCATAATAAAAGACATCCCAACAAAAGGGGAAAGATAGTTTTTCCCTAAACTACCTCGGCATGCAAGCCGGATATAACAAAGTACGAAGAAAGTAATGCAGGAAATCAACTAAGCACTTCGTGAGGCTTTAGGCCTTTTTGGCCGGCGCGCTGGGTCCAGTCTGCGATTCTTGCCCTGCAACCAAATCACAAAGAGCGGTAAACGAGGGTCAGCTATGGCTGACCACAAGCGGTGTAACAACATCCCTCGTCCCGGCCGTCCTAGCGGACCCCGGGGAACTACTTCACCCTGCAAGTCAGCACTTCGTATGCAAATGTACATAAAGGAAAGCAACATAAATACTGGCATGAGTGTCACAAGCATCATCCACGTTTCTATGTTGAGCAGGTAATAAAAGGGGCCTAACAATGCAAAATGAGTGCAAGCCTGGGTTTCACCCAAGGCGCCCTAAAGCGTATGAATCTAACACATCATCAAACATCACCAACACAAGGGTACTCATTACTTCCCCACAAGGGCGTCAAAACCCAAGGCCAAGCGCTCTCGCTGAGACCCACCTCGCCTGGCCCACCATGCCATCGGGCTTGTCTGACAGCTCACACGCTCGGGCTGCCAACAACGCACCAAGACCGATTCTAAGAATTCTGGCCAACCAAAACGTCCCAAGGCCCTGGGCTTACTTTCGGGATAACGTCCACCGATTGCCTCGCCTGGCGACCGTCAACGGACTCAACCGTAGCACAGACATTCTCGTCAGTCAACAATCGAATGGACTAATCTTGCCGGGACATTCTCCACACGTGAATCTCAGTCTTCACGGGATAGCCAGCCGACCACAAAGACCAATCGCGCCTTCGCACAACACTAGGCATCACAAGCCCCATAATCCGCACATTATTTCTCCGCCCTAAACCCAACATTCGTTACCACACGAAGCTACAAGGACATCACAACGACGAGTTCGCCGTAATCGGATTTCTAACAAAACCCCTAAAATGTGCGTAAATCAACATCACCGGATCGGACCAACGCCCACAAATCCGGCTTCACCCACAATGCCTAATCCGCTAACGGAGCGGATCTCTAGTGCAAAACATGCCGGGGACGGACACAATCAACCCGGTGGTTTCTCTTGAACCAAGGCGACCCAGATCCCTCTCACTCGACGGATCCGGTGCCAAAATGCAGAAAAAGAAGGGATGCCAAACACGCATCCTATAGACCGGGAGGAGAAATGTCGTTACCTTTTGAGATCTACTCCTAGCCATGAGAAGCTTGCAACCACACGGTGGAGAAGAAGCGCCTTGATGCCCTCTACGCACTGCCGGTCTCGGATCGGCGAACGGAGCTCCGAAGCTCCGGCAATGGCGGATTCCCCTTCTTCTTCCTCCTTGCCTCCTCCTCCTTTCTCCAACCTAAGAGAGAGAAAGCCTTGGAAATAATGAGGGTTTAACTCCTCTACCAAGCCCTAAAACCCCCCAGCCATCCATCGCAGCCGTTGGATCAAATTCCAATAGATTTGGACGGACCGATCTCCTTCTCCGCTCAAAATCGCGGAGCAGAATAAACAGGGCGCACGATCACATGCGCACGGTCACTGGTCATGCGCGAAGAGGACACTGGTCGTGCGCGCTGTTCGAGACAGAACTCCGACTCCTTGCGAATTAACGCACGATCACATGCGCACGGTCACTGGTCGTGCGTGAAGAGGCCACTGGTCGTGCGCACTGTTCGAGACAGAACTCCGAATCCTTGCGACTAACGCACGATCACTGGCGCACGATCACTGGTCGTGCGCGAAGAGGAGAAATGGTCGTGCGCAGAGAACTGCTATGGAATTCCTAGCCTATCCCGAGCGCAGCACTACCACTCCGCCTACCTCGCTGAACTACGATTTTTGGGGTGTTACAAATCCACCCCCCTTAAAAGGATTTCGTCCTCGAAATTTCAGAATTTAAACAGGAAATTCATAACGCATACCTGGAGCGAAAAGTTCCGGGAAATCCTCCCGCATCGCTTGCTCACGCTCCCAAGAGAATTCGTCTCACCCGCAGTTGTCCCATCGCACCTTTACAAGTTTGACTTGCTTGTTACGCAACTGCCGGACTTCTGAATCCTCCACGCACACCGGGCGAACCCTCGCCCCCAAGTTCTCCATCACCGGCACCGCCGCCGCTTCGACCACGACACTCGGCTCTACCAAAGCTTTCCTCAGCACGGAGACATGGAAAACGTCATGTAATCCACTCAGCTCTGCGGACAACGCCAAACGATAGGCTGCTTCGCCTATACGCTCCGTAACCTCGAACAGACCCAAATATCTCGGACTCAACTTCTTGAGTCGCCGCACCCGCGAAACACCCTTGAACGGCTTGATCTTCAAGTAGACCATGTCGCCCACTGCAAACTCCACATTTCTATGGCGCGCATTAAAATACTTCGCTTGTCGATCCTGAGCAACCTTCATGCGTGCCTGAATCGTCCGCACAATCTCGTAGGCATCTTCCACCACTTGCTTTCCCAAAATCTTAGTGTCTCCCACCTCTGCCCAAGACATCGGCGTTCGACACTTCCTTCCATACAAAGCTTCGTATGGCGCCATCTTGATACTCACCTGGAAGCTATTATTATAGGCAAACTCCACCATGAAAAGGTGGTCCTCCCAACCTTTGCCAAAGTCGAGAGCACACATCCTCAACATGTCTTCCAACGTACGGTTCGTTCGCTCCGTCTGACCATCGGTCTGCGGATGGAACGCGGTACTAAACTTGAGCTTCGTGCTTAGACTTTTCTGCACTAATCTCCAGTCCTTCGATGTGAATCGCCCATCGCGATCACTAACGATGCTCTTCGAAATCCCGTGCAACCGCACAATGTTTCGAACATAAAGCTCCACGAGCTTCTCCACGCCATCGCTCTTCTGATTCGGAATGAAGTGGGCAACCTTCGTCAGGCGATCCACTATCACCCAAATTGCATCGTTACCCTGCTGCGATCGAGGCAAACCATGCACAAAATCCATAGAGATGTCATCAAATTTCCATTCGGGGATGGGAAGAGGCTTCAAGAACCCGCCGGGCCTTTGGCACTCAGCCTTCACCAAGGCACAAGTCTGACATCGGCTCACGTACTCGGCTACATCCCGCTTCATCCCAGGCCACCAAAAAGATTTCTTCAAATCCGCATACATCTTTGTACTTCCTGGATGAACGGAGTACTTCGTAAAGTGAGCTTCAAACATCAACTCCTCGCGAAGCTTGCCGAAGCGCGGAACACAGGTCCTTCCGTCCCTCCTCAGAATTCCACCAACCATCTCCAAAGCAGTGCCTTCGCTTTGCTGAGCCTCCAACACCAACTGTTGGCACTCCTCGTCCGCACTGGTCGCCTCTCGGATTCGATCCGTTATATCACACTGCATTTCAATCCAGTTCAAACGAGCTATGCTAGACTCACCTCTAGCCACACAAGAAATGTTAAGAGACTCCAAGTCTTGAATCAAACGCTCGCTATGCGCCTCCATCCAATTACCTTGCCCGGAGTACTTCCTACTCAAAGCATCCGCCACCACGTTGGCTTTACCCGGCGTATACTGAATCTCCACGTCATAGTCCCCAAGGAACTCGACCCACCTACGCTGCCTCATATTCAGATCCTTTTGGTCTAGGAGATACCTCAGGCTTTTGTGATCCGTGAAGATCTCCACCTTCACACCATAAACATAGTGTCTCCACAGTTTTAGCGCAAAGATTACCGCCGCCAACTCCAGATCATGGACGGGATAATTCCTCTCATGAGTCTTTAACTGCCTTGACCCATACGCTATCACCTTGTCGTGCTGCACCAGCACGCAACCCAACCCGCAACCTGACGCGTCGCTAAAGATCTGAAATCCTTCCGTCCCACTAGGAAGACTAAGGATTGGGGCAGACATCAATCTTTCCTTCAAATTCTCGAATGCCCGGGCACACTCCGGTGTCCAAACAAACCTCTGGTCCTTGCGAGTGAGTGTGGTGAGGGGAAACGCCATCCGCGAAAAGTTCTCCACGAATCTTCTGTAATAACCGGCTAGTCCAAGGAAGCTCCGGACTTCCGCCACGGTTCTCAATATAGGCCAACCTTTAATGGCTTCAATCTTCGCTGGATCTACCGCCACCCCATTTCCACTAATTACGTGACCTAAGAAAGCCACCTTCTCGATCCAAAACTCGCATTTTGAGAACTTAGCATAAAGTTGATTCCCCCTTAGAGTCTGTAATACTTGCCTCAAGTGAGACTCATGCTCTGCCTCCGATTTTGAATGCACCAAAATATCATCAATAAACACCACCACGAACGAATCTAAGAACGGGCGAAAAACCCTGTTCATCAAATCCATGAACACAGATGGCGCGTTCGTCAGTCCGAACGGCATCACCGAAAACTCGTAGTGTCCATAACGAGTCCCAAACGCTGTCTTGGTAACGTCCTCTTCTCGAATCTTCAACTGATAGTACCCCGATTTCAAATCCAACTTGGAGTACACCACCGACCCCACTAACTGGTCGAACAAATCATCGATTCGGGGAATCGAATATTTTTTCTTGACGGTCAACTTATTTAGCTCACGGTAATCAATGCACAACCGCATACTTCCGTCCTTTTTCTTCACAAACAAAACCGGTGCGCTCCACGACGAAGAGCTGGGCCTAATGTACCCTTGCTCTAACAACTCTTGCAGCTAAACCTTTAGCTCGGCCAATTCCTTCGGTGCCATCCTAAATGGAGGACGCGACACCGGCTTCGCACCCGGTACCAACTCTATCGAGAAATCGATTTCACGCTGAGGAGGTGCTCCCGGAAGCTCCTCGGGGAATACATCCTCAAATTCTTCCACCACCGGAACTTCTCTAATAGCCAACTTTATGGAGTGAGCCTCCAGCAAAGCTAAAAACGCCTCGCCTCCTTGATTCACCGCACGCCTCATTTGCATAGCGGAAATCAGGGAGCAAGCCACTCCGCTTAGGCCTTCAAACTTGACCTCTGCTCTACCTTCAGCTCTCAGGGTTACCACCTTCAACTGACAATCGATACTAGCTCGCTGCTCTGCAAGCCAGTCCATCCCCAAGATAACGTCGAATTCAGCTAGTGGCAGAATCACTGCTACCAACACGAAATCATAATCGCCAATTTGCATCACAATGCGTCCCTTCCTCATGGTAGTCATGAAAGACCCATTCGGCATACGCACACTCAGCTCCACTCCTGCCACTACGGGCTCAGCACCAATCTTCCGGATAAAACTTTCCGCAAGAAAAGAGTGTGACGCCCCCGTGTCGAACAACACTCGAGAGGGGTAGCCCGAAACTAGCACGAACCCTAACCACGTGCAAAACAAACATGAAAGGCCGCAAACTACATTATAGTAACAAACGAAACTTAAACCTTTCGTACCTGTCACCACATCGGGTTGACGTATCGCTTCCTGTTGCCCAAGATTATAGGCCCTAGGCTGCACTAGAGGGAACCGCGAAGCACTCGACTCCGCCGCTTTCCCCTTCTCTGCAACACTGGGACCCGAACGCACTGATTGTTCTTGTCTCGGCTCTGGCCCAGCTCCGCCCTCGGTACAAAAATGACTAATGTGACCCACCTTGCCACACTGGTAACAAGTAACCGGACCTTTGGAACGAAAGTCTCCCGAAGGTGCGCCACTTCTCTCCCCAGGCCTATTAGGACGGGGCTTCTTCTTCCATCGGCTGCCCTCGGACTTCCACTGCGACTGAGACTGAGAAGGCTTTCCTTCTCCCTGCCTTGCCGCAACACCCTTTCGCCGTTGAGTTCGCTCTAAGTCGCTCTCCAGCGTGCGAGCGGCTTCGACCAACTCATTGAATCCCGCATTCTTCAAGGCTATGAGTGGTTGCCTTAAATTTTCCCTCAACCCTTGATAAAAGAGGTTATCTCTCTCTTCATCATCTGCCATTGTCGTGCCCGCATACCGACCCAACCGAGTGAACTCTTGCAGATATTCATCCACCGTCTTCTCCCGCTGCACCAAATGCAGAAACTGCCGCTACAGTTCTAACCTTATTGAAGCCGGAATGTAACGCTTTAGGAAAGCGTTTCCGAACTCCTCCATGGACGGAACACGCCCAACAAAATGTCGACCGTTATGGTTCACCCACCACAACTTCGCATCGCCCTCTAACATGAAGCTCGCAAAGTGAGACTGCCTCTCAGCTGGGGTCTCAGCTGCCTTCAAGAGCTCCTGGATCCTCGAAAGCCAATCCTCGGCATCCGTTGGAGTGCCCACTCCCTTGAATGTCGGAGGGTGGAAACTCAAGAAATACTTCATGAATCGATCACCCATCGGAATAGCTCTCTCCGCTAGAGGCTCTGCTTGCCTTAATTCGACATCCGGTGTATCCGGCGTAGCCACCGGAGTGACAGTGGTCGCAACTTGCACCACCGGCGTAGGAGCCCGTGGCATCGCTCCAGCTTGAGTCGCTACCATTGCCTCCGCTAGCATGCGACAGAAATCAGCCGGAGACATGCCCACATTCATGAGGCCTGGAGCAGTAGCACTACTCCCCGAAGGCTCCTCTTGCCTCCTCGACGTCCCCGCATCATCGCCAACATCCTAGCATAAGCAAGGAAAAAGACTTATCAGTATCTATTCGCAAGACTCAAACACAGGGATACTCATAATCCCGCACAATACTCCTATGTGGACAATCTCTTACGCGATCCAAATACACTAGACCTCGCAAGAAATACTAAACCTGGCTCTGATACCAAATTGTAACACCTCCCCTGTAATGACCATATAATATGGGTCCGGCCGGGACCCCACAGCATATAACCGCCACAGCTTCAGTATTAAAAGATGATATTAACTACCCAAACTCATAACTCAGACAACACAGCGGAAACAAACTAAGCCACAGAGATTGTCCATACTACAAAGGAGTCCAACTGGCCTCAAGGCCTTACAAAACAATGTCCAAAACATCAAACATTCCATAATAAAAGACATCCCAACAAAAGGGGAAAGATAGTTTTTCCCTAAACTACCTCGGCATGCAAGCCGGATATAACAAAGTACGAAGAAAGTAATGCAGGAAATCAACTAAGCACTTCGTGAGGCTTTAGGCCTTTTTGGCCGGCGCGCTGGGTCCAGCCTGCGATTCTTGCCCTGCAACCAAATCACAAAGAGCGGTAAACGAGGGTCAGCTATGGCTGACCACAAGCGGTGTAACACCACCCCTCCTCCCGGCCGTCCTAGCGGACCCCGGGGAACTACTTCACCCTGCAAGTCAGCACTTCGTATGCAAATGTACATAAAGGAAAGCAACATAAATACTGGCATGAGTGTCACAAGCATCATCCACGTTTCTATGTTGAGCAGGTAATAAAAGGGGCCTAACAATGCAAAATGAGTGCAAGCCCGGGTTTCACCCAAGGCGCCCTAAAGCGTATGAATCTAACACATCATCAAACATCACCAACACAAGGGTACTCATTGCTTCCCTACAAGGGCGTCAAAACCCAAGGCCAAGCGCTCTCGCTGAGACCCACCTCGCCTGGCCCACCATGCCATCGGGCTTGTCTGACAGCTCACACGCTCGAGCCGCCAACAACGCACCAAGACCGATTCTAAGAATTCTGGCCAACCAAAACGTCCCAAGGCCCTGGGCTTACTTTCGGGATAACGTCCACAGATTGCCTCGCCTGGCGACCGTCAACGGACTCAACCGTAGCACAGACATTCTCGTCAGTCAACAATCGAAGGGACTAATCTTGCCGGGACACTCTCCACACGTGAATCTCAGTCTTCACGGGATAGCCAGCCGACCACAAAGACCAATCGCGCCTTCGCACAACACTAGGCATCACAAGCCCCATAATCCGCACATTATTTCTCCGCCCTAAACCCAACATTCGTTACCACACGAAGCTACAAGGGCATCACAACGACGAGTTCGCCGTAATCGGATTTCTAACAAAACCCCTAAAATGTGCGTAAATCAACATCACCGGATCGGACCAACGGCCACAAATCCGGCTTCACCCACAATGCCTAATCCGCTAACGGAGCGGATCTCTAGTGCAAAACCTGCCGGGGACGTACACAATCAACCCGGTGGTTTCTCTTGAACCAAGGCGACCCGGATCCCTCTCACTCGACGGATCCGGTGCCAAAATGCAGAAAAAGAAGGGATGCCAAACACGCATCCTATAGACCGGGAGGAGAAATGTCGTTACCTTTTGAGATCTCCTCCTAGCCATGAGAAGCTTGCAACCACACGGTGGAGAAGAAGCGCCTTGATGCCCTCTATGCACTGCCGGTCTCGGATCGGCGAACGGAGCTCCGAAGCTCCGGCAATGGCGGATTCCCCTTCTTCTTCCTCCTTGCCTCCTCCTCCTTTCTCCAACCTAAGAGAGAAAGCCTTGGAAATAATGAGGGTTTAACTCCTCTACCAAGCCCTAAAACCCCCCAGCCATCCATCGCAGCCGTTGGATCAAATTCCAATAGATTTGGACGGACCGATCTCCTTCTCCGCTCAAAATCGCGGAGCAGAATAAACAGGGCGCACGATCACATGCGCACGGTCACTGGTCATGCGCGAAGAGGACACTGGTCGTGCGCGCTGTTCGAGACAGAACTCTGACTCCTTGCGAATTAACGCACGATCACATGCGCACGGTCACTGGTCGTGCGTGAAGAGGCCACTGGTCGTGCGCACTGTTCGAGACAGAACTCCGAATCCTTGCGACTAACGCACGATCACTGGCGCACGATCACTGGTCGTGCGCGAAGAGGAGAAATGGTCGTGCGCAGAGAACTGCTATGGAATTCCTAGCCTATCCCGAGCGCAGCACTACCACTCCGCCTACCTCGCTGAACTACGATTTTTGGGGTGTTACATCAACTAGGCAAGCAAACTAAAAATAGTTTTAAATCATTATCTAAAAGTGATTCACCTAGAATCTTATATTTGCTACATATGGACCTTTTTGGACCAATAGCAACAAAGAGTTTAGGGGAAAAGTCTTACACTCTAGTTATTGTAGATGACTTCTCTAGATTCACTTGGGTGTTCTTTTTGAGAGAAAAGTCAGATAACTTTAAAGTTCTTATAGACTTTCTTAAGAGCATAAAGATTGAGTACTCTACTGAAGTTGCATTGATCAGAAGTGATCATGGAACTGAGTTTGAGTCTCTTCTCATGCAAGAATTCCGTGAGAAGGAAGGTATCAGGCATTGCTTCTCAGCTCCTAGAACTCCTCAACAAAATGGGGTAGTTGAAAGGAAAAATAGAACTCTAATTGAATCAGCAAGAACATTGCTTGCAGATGCTAATTTGCCCCTATCTTTTTGGGCAGAGGCTGTTAGCACAACAAACTATGTGCTGAATAGAAGTTTGATACACAAACTTAAGGGAAAGACTCCTTATGAGTTACTTAAAGGGAAGAAACCTAAAGTTAACTATTTTAGAGCATTTGGCTGTAGATGTTTTGTTCATAATAATGATAAGAAATACCTTAGGAAATTTGAACCAAAATCTGAAGAAGGAATTTTTTTAGGCTATTCTTTAATCAGCAAGGCACATAGGATTTATAACAAATCTTCTCTTAAAATTGAAGAATATATGCATGTTTCCTTTGATGAAACTAATATGTTTTACAAGGAGAAGAATTTTTCTACCATAGAAAACCTACAGGTACCTACACTATGTGAGCAGCTAGATCAATTAGCTCTACATAAAGAAGGATTTCTAAATCCTTTACAGCAGAATGCTGAAGAAAGTGAAGAAGAAAATCATCCAGATTCTGCTGACAGTTCAAATCAGATAACAACAGAACATCTTCCACAGGATATAACAGCTGAACAAATTCCCCAAGTGGAAATCATTACTGAACCCACTCCAACTGTTGATCACATCACAGTTAGAGATCATCCAATATCTCAAATTATTGGTGATATTTCAGCAGGTGTGCAAACAAGACATCAAGTCAATCAGAATATGATGCATACTTGTTTCTGTTAAAATTTTTGAAAGACCGTTCAGGAGTAAGCAAGAGTTGTATCAACAAGAGTTATAGCCAAACAACCACAATGCCAAAACAGCAACACAAGAAATCTTTATTGAAACAGAACTGCTTTACAATGCGAGGTATACATGGCGAGACATGATTCTTAAGAATCACGGAGATGAGAAGAACAAACACACCAAAAACGAAACTGGCGGTCTGCCAAAGCAGAGACCGCACAGTCCGCAAAAAGGCTCAGGTCGCCTGGCTTGCTCTGCTGTACTCCCTGACCGCTTGCACAATCAGACCGCAGAAACACCTTGAGACCGCGCGAACAGAAGCAGACAACCTGCACTGCCAGACCGCAATCCCAGACCGCACGAACTGAAGCTTATTGAACTGAACAAAGAACAGAAGCTGTCGCCAGATCGCAACTCTGATCGCCTAACCGCTGAAGGTCGCCTGATCGCTGAGCTCGCTGTGAACAACACAAGAACACAATAAACCAGTTCGCTGACAGACCGCAAACGAACTGTTTATTCAAGCCACCGGAAATCACCAAGGAAGGAGACTGTAACCTGCTGACCGCAAACCTGCGAACACAACAACCGGTTAGCTCGCATCCAAGTCGCGCGACCTTAAAACTTGAGTCCGCAAGAAACAATCTGGGCTCTTGTTCTTACAGTTCTTGGTAGGAATGACGGGCCATGCACCCCTATTTATAGGAGGGTGGATGGATGTCGTCACCGCACAAATCGGGATACAGTCACCACCCGTCAGATCGCGAACGGTCTCACAAGGCAGACCGCGCGAACACAACACTTGGACAAGATTCAGTCCAAGTCCGCAAGACAGCAGCAGCCCGCGCACAAGCCGCGCAGACACAACAACCACCCTTCCTGAGATCGCCAAGACAAGGACGAACATCTGGCCGACTTGAGCCAAGTCGCCAGAACAACCCAAACAAGACGCCCAATCACGGCGTTTAACCAAGAACATTCCGCCCAGAATAAGACCGGAAGAACTCGCAATAGGTCGCCAAAACCAACGACCAAACTAAGAAGCAAACTGGCCGATCACAGCAGATCGCCAGAACAGTGGGAGAGATCACAGAACCAAACCGCCAGAGCACCAGCGCAGGCCGCGCGGTCTCTGCGGTCTCCAGCCTTCAGACCGGCCGGACTCCCTTCCACTTCACTTCAATAATTTCAACACTCCCCCTTGAAGTGGGAAGTGGAAACTAGACCGAGCAACTCCCTTAACCGTGTAAACGGTCCCTTCGCCAGCGGCTTTGTGAAGATGTCTGCGACATTGTTCGCACTCCGAACATGCTCGACCATAAGAGATCCTCCCAACACCTTTTCACGAATGAAATGGTGCTCAATCTCTATATGTTTGGTCCTCGCGTGACAGACTGGATTGTTGACCAGCTTGAGAGCACTCTCATTGTCCCCGCATAGCATAGTGGGACCTCGAACCTCCTGATGAATGTCCTCTACCAACCTCCTGAGCCAAACGGCTTCCTGAGCTGCCAAGGCCGAAGCCTTGTACTCCGCTTCCGTGGTAGATACGGACACCGAGTCTTGCTTCTTGCTGCACCAAGAGATAGCTGTGGGACCCGTCATAAAGACATAACCAGACGTTGATCTCCGATCATCCACGTCTCCCCCATAATCAGCATCCATGTATCCATGCAACTCCAAGCTTGACCCTCTCCTATATAGGAGACCCAAATCAGAAGTCAACTTCACGTACTTCAAGATGCCTCTTGCCGCAAGAAGATGAGGTTTCCGTGGTTTCGCCATGTACCGACTCACCTTGCCAACTGCATAAGCAATATCTGGCCTTGTGATCGTCAAGTAGATCAAACTCCCAACCAGAGCTCGGAACACCAACGGTTCAGATAAAACTCTCGCCTCATCCTTCTGAAGCTTATGATGTTGCTCCAGAGGTATAGAGCTGCTCTTCCCTTCTTCCATGCCGAATCGCAGAGCAATCCGCTCCGTATAGCCAGCCTGAGAAATGAGCACTCCGCTCTCCCGCCTCTGCACCTCGAGTCCAAGGAAATGGTGGAGCTCCCCCAGATCCTTCATCTCGAATCTGATAGCAAGCTCAGCCCTGAGTCTTGCAACAGCTTCCTTCGAGTTCCCGGTGACAATCATGTCATCCACATACAACAACACAATCACCCGAAGCACCCCCTCCTTCTTGATGAACAAGCTAGAATCAGAGTCTGAAGCAAAGAATCTGCAGAATAAGAGATACTCTGCAATCTTCCCGTACCACGCCCGAGGCGCTTGCTTCAACCCATACAGGGCCTTCTTCAACTTACAGACGTAGTCCGGATACTCCTTCGAGATGAAGCCCTGCAGTTGGATCATGAAGATATCCTTGTCAATATCGCCATATAAGAAGACATTCTTCACGTCGAGTTGCCAAATCTCCCAACCACTTGAAGCCGCCAAGGCAATAATAAATCGAACCAAAGTCATCTTTGCCACTGGACTGAACGTCTCATCATAATCTTCTCTGTACTGATATGAGAACCCGCGAGCTACAAGGCGAGCCTTGTACCGCTCGATACTGCCGTCAGCTTTCTTCTTAAACTTGTAGACCCATTTACATGTCACGGGAGTGGTGCCCTTGGGCTTGGGCACAAGAGACCAGGTCTCATTCTTCTCGAGAGCTGTCATCTCTTCTTGCTTAGCAATGTCCCACTCCTTCACGCCTTTGGCCTTCTCCAAGCTCGACGGCTCCCTCTCATCCAGGGGACCAGCGAAGAAGCATGAAACAAAGTTCACCATGTTCCCTCCTGTGTATCGATCTGGTGGTTGAATAGTCCTCTTCGACCTCCTAAGAGGTTGCTCCTGACTAACCACCTTCTCAGCTGCTTCTTCTGTGCAAGCTCCTTTTCCAGACGAACTTGGAGCATCGCTCCCCCTGCTTCTAGAACCTGAAGCCTCCATCTCAGAGCTTGACACAACTGGAGCTCCTGGTGAAACAGGCAACTCCACTTGAAGACTTCCCGCAGCTTTCCCTTCTTCATCAACCCTGTTCTCCGGTAGCTCAACTCCTGAACTCCCCTTGTAGGAAGTCACTTCATCGAACACCATATCCCGAGAAACAATTGACCTCCGTGTCTCAGGATCCATGCATCTCCATCCCTTCTTCCGCTCATCATACCCAACAAAGACTAGCTTCCTTGCTTTCGCATCTAGCTTTTTCCGAAGAGCATCAGGAATATGCACATAGCAGGTTGACCCGAACACCCGAAGGTGTGCAACACTCGGCTTCTCCTTGAACATCAATTCGTGAGGGGTCTTCATGTTGATAGGACTTAAAGGCAACCTGTTGATGACATAAGCTGCACTAGACATTCCCTCCACCCAGAAGGACTTTGGGATACTCTTAGCATGAAGCCAGCATTTGCAAGTTTCCGTCAGATGACGGATCTTCCTCTCGGCAACGCCATTCTGTTGTGGAGTATGGGCACAAGTAAGCTCTTTTCTGATGCCATGCTTCCTGCAAAAACTTGAGAACTCACCAGAGGTGAACTCCCCACCATTGTCAGTTCTAAGTTTTTTAACCCGCAGGCCTAGCCGGCCTTCCACCAGCTCCTTGAACTCCACAAACTTTGCAAATGCATCCGACTTCTCCTTCAAAAAATACACCCAGACATATCTGGTGTAATCGTCAATCAACACCAACATGTATTTGTTGCCTCCAAGGCTTGGGGTGGCAGTCGGTCCCATCAAATCACCGTGGATGCACTCCAACGACACTTTGCACCTTGTTTGCGATTTGTCAAATGGAAGTCGATGAGACTTACCAAACTGACATCCTTCGCAGGCATGACCGTCTCCATAGGAGGACAAGCTAGGCAAGCCATTGACAAGGCCCCTTACCGCCATAGCCTTCAATTTGTCCATGCCTACATGCCCCAACCTTTCATGCCAGATGGCCGCGCCATCATTGGTCCTCATCTTATCAACATAGGAACTTGTCGATGAAACGAACAAGTCCTTCACCCGCTTGCCGACATGAATAACATCTCCCTTTATCTCCGGTTGAGTTTTGAGAAACTTCACTTCTGTTGGGCCAAACAGAACGTGATAACCGGCGTCGACCGCATTGGTCACAAAGAAGAGATTTTTCTTCATACCAGGCACGTGATAAACACTCCTCAACGTGAATGGACCCTTATCACTGCTCAGAGAGATGACTCTTTCGTGCTCTACTGGATGAATAGAATTATTAGCCGTAATGATAGCATTGTTACCTGAGTAAGGCGCCAAAGAAGAGAACTTTGATCCATCCCCGGTGAGGTGATGCCCACACCCTGAATCAACAATCCAGTCCTCATCATAGTTGATGGAAGCCAAGGCCTTAACGGGCATCGCCGTTATATTAGACGCAAAGGCTCCTCCCCATCCAACTTCACCAGACTTTGGCATCTCCTTCTCCACTGCATGTCCCGGCTGAAGATTCACCCGACAATCTTTCTTGAAGTGCCCGGTATTATTGCATCTAAAGCACCTCGGTCCCTCTCCTTTCTTCTTCCCATCAGACTTAGGAGCATAGCCCCTATCTTGCTGACCTGAAGTGGAGGGTCCATCATGACCCGGCTTCTTCTTCTCCCATTTCTTCTTCTTCTTCCCAGGGAACATCACATCACTTTCTCCCCCGGAGATAGAAACCCCCGCCATCTGTCTTGCTAAACTTTCTTGCGAAGCAAGAAGGTTCTCCAGCTCCAACAACGACGGTTGATTTGCCCAACCCTGAACTAAAGTCACAAAGGCAAGATACTCCTTCCGCAACCCGCGGATGATATGCCTCTTCAGTTTTGCCTCAGAGATTGGCTCATCAGGGTCCAATGCAGAAATCTCTGCCGTGAGGTTCTTCATCTTGAGGAAGAAGGTAGAAACAGAAAGATCACCTTGAGAGGCTTTTTCCAACTCATTTTCAAGATACTGTAGCCTCGCTATATTTTTCTTATTGAACAATCCATCCAAGGATGTCCAAATCTCAGCAGCAGATTTACATCCGATGATGTGATCAAACAGCTCCGGTGAGATAGCCCTTTTGAGAGTGAACTCTGCCTTAGCATTCGTCCTCCTCCAAAGTCTCACCTCTGCCATATTATCTCATGCTAGAAACACCTCTTGTGTGTCTTCTCCGCCAACTACCTCCCATAGATCCTCACCAAGCAAGTAACTCTCCATACATGACTTCCATTTTTTAAAGTTAGTCGATGTGAGGAGTTCAATACCAAGACCTCTTGTGTATCCACCTTCCATGGCAATCTAT
Organism: Dactylorhiza incarnata; assembly: GCA_033032865.1. Taxonomy (NCBI): domain Eukaryota; kingdom Viridiplantae; phylum Streptophyta; class Magnoliopsida; order Asparagales; family Orchidaceae; genus Dactylorhiza; species Dactylorhiza incarnata. The sequence continues at coordinate 1,793,657 of JAWHQI010000040.1, read as the reverse complement.
GTGGTCTCTTCTTCACAAAGATGATGGTAACTCTAGTTAATCACTGCTTATCCACTCCAGGAACCTAGCTTTGATACCATGTTAAAATTTTTGAAAGACCGTTTAGGAGTAAGCAGGAGTTGTATCAACAAGAGTTATATCCAAACAACCACAATGCCAAAACAGCAACACAAGAAATCTTTATTGAAACAGAACTGCTTTACAATGCGAGGTATACATGGCGAGACATGATTCATAAGAATCACGAAGATGAGAAGAACAAACACACCAAAAATGAAACTGGTGGTCTGCCAAAGCAGAGACCGCACAGACCGCAAAAAGGCTCAGGTCGTCCGGCTTGCTCTGCTGTACTCCCAGACCGCTTGCACAATCAGACCGCAGAAACATCTTGAGACCGCGCGAGCAGAAGCAGACAACCTGCACTGCCAGACCGCAATCCCAGACCGCACGAACTGAAGCTTATTGAACTGAACAAAGAACTGAAGCTGTCGCCAGACTGCAACTCTGATCGCCTAACCGCTGAAGGTCGCCTGATCGCTGAGCTCGCTGCGAACAGCACAAGAACACAATAAACCAGTTCGCTGACAGACCGCAGACGAACTGTTTATTCAAGCCACCGGAAATCACCAAGGAAGGAGACCGTAACCTGCTGACCGCAAACCTGCGAACACAACAACCGGTTAGCTCGCATCCAAGTCGCACGACCTCAAAACTTGAGTCCGCAAGAAACAATCTGGGCTCTTGTTCTTACAGTTCTTGTTAGGAATGACGGGCCATGCACCCCTATTTATAGGCGGGTGGACGGATGTCGTCACCGCACAAATCGGGATACAGTCACCACCCATCAGATCGTGAATGGTCTCACAAGGCAGACCGCGCGAACACAACACTTGGACAAGATTCAGTCCAAGTCCGCAAGACAGCAGCAGCCCGCGCACAAGCCACGTGGACACAACAACCACACTTCCTGAGATCGCCAAGATAAGGACGAACATCTGGCCGACTTGAGCCAAGTCGCCAGAACAACCCAAACAAGCCGCCCGGTCACGGCGGTCAACCAAGAACAGGCCGCCCAGAACAAGACCGGAAGAACTCGCAACAGGTCGCCAAAACCAACTACCAAACCAAGAAGCAAACTAGCTGATCACAGTAGATCGCCAAAACAGCAGGGAGAGATCGCAGAACCAAACCGCCAGAGCACCAGTGCAGGCCACGCGGTCTCTACGGTCTCCAGCCTTCAGACCGGCCGGACTCCCTTCCACTTCACTTCAACAATTTCAATAGTTTCCTATCACAAGTTGAACCTCAAACCATAACAGATGCAGAACAAGATCCAAATTGGATTCTTGCAATGCAAGAGGAACTCAACCAATTTGAAAGGAACAAAGTTTGGGATTTGGTTCCTAGACCAAAGAGCTATCCAGTCATTGGAACTAAGTGGGTCTTCAGGAACAAGCTAGATGCAGATGGCAACATTGTGAGAAACAAAGCTAGACTAGTAGCTCAAGGATACTCACAGGAAGAAGAAATAGATTATGATCAAACTTTTGCACCAGTTGCAAGGTTCTGAGCAATCAAGATCTTCCTTGCATTTGCTGCATACAAGAAATTCAAGGTTTATCAAATGGATGTAAAGAGTGCATTCCTGAATGGAGAAATCAAAGAAGAAGTCTATGTGGAACAACCACCAGGTTTCATCTCTCCAACTCACTCCTCTTTTGTATTTAAGCTTAATAAAGCTATATATGGTCTTAAACAAGCTCCCAGAGCATGGTATGAGACTCTATCTAGTTTTCTTTTGGAAAACAATTTCTGTATGGGCATAGTTGATAAAACTCTATTTTTCAGGATACATAAAAATTCAACTTTGCTAGTTTAAATATATGTAGATGATATTATTTTTGGCTATATTGATTCAAATTTATGCAAAAGATTTTCTAATCTAATGCAATCTAAATTTGAAATGAGTAGTATGGGTGAGTTATCTTACTTCCTTGGTCTTCAAGTGAAGCAAACTCCAAATGGAATCTTCATATCCCAATCTAAGTATGCTAAGGAATTAGTGAAAAGATTTGGTATGTCTGATTCTTCCACCATGAAAACACCCATGCCCTCAAATGTTGTTGTTGATAATGATGAATCAGGGAAACCTGTTGATTCAAAAGTATATAGAGCAATTGTTGGCTCACTACTTTATTTAACAACAAGTAGGCCTGATATAATGTTTGCTACCTGTATTTGTGCTAGGTTTCAAGTTAACCCCAAAGAATCTTATCTAATCTAATTAAAAAGGATTTTGAGATATATAAAGGGTTGTCCTAATCTAGGTCTCTGGTATCCAACAACATCTGAATTTGAATTAACTGGATTCTCAGATTCAGATTACGCTGGATGCAGAGTAGACAGGAAAAGCATATCTGGAACTTGCCAGTTTCTTGGTGATAGGCTTGTGTCTTGGTTTTGTAAGAAATAAACATCTGTGTCCACATCAACAGCTGAAGCTGAATATATAGGTGCAGGCAGTTACTGCTCACAGATATTGTGGATACAAAATCTGCTCCTACACTATGGTGTCAACTTAAATAATTCAATTATATTTTGTGACAATACAAGTGCAATATCTATAGCACAAAATCCAGTGCTCCATAGTAGGACTAAACACATAGAAATTAGGCGCCACTTCCTTAGGGATAATGTGGATAAAAACAAAATTTGCCTACAATTTATTTCTACTGATTTACAAAGAGCTGACATTTTCACTAAGCCCTTGGATGAAAAGAAGCACATCTTCTTTATAAATTAGATAGGAATGATAGATGGAGATTCAATCTGTTAAAAACTAAATTTTCTATTTATCCCCTCAATTTGTCGAACGGAGGACGACGAATTTGAATCATTTGTCGAACGGTGGTCAACGACATCTTTTAACTTCAGAATCGACAAAGAAAATCTCACCTGTCGAACGGTGGTCGACGAAAACACAATTTTTGTCGGACGCAGTCTGACGGAGACCTAAAGTCTTTTTGACTTCTGATTTTATTAGGTTTTTGCCGAACATCGCTCTACGAATGCGCCCCCTTCTCCGATCTTTCTATTTAATCTCTATTTTATTTCTTTCTAAGTTTGCGCCCACAGAAATCATTTTCCCTCCAGTTCCTCTCTGCACTTGATCTTATTTTCTCTTGCAGGTACAATGGTGATTTCTCAAGCCACACTGTACTCCATGAAGTTCGACGCCGGATTTGACATAGATATGGAATCATTCGCTCAGTCTGACCAAGTTTTCAAGGACATTCTTCAACTCTTTGAAGAACAACAGATGAAGAAATTTATGAGCACAAGGATAAAGCTATCTATAGCAGAAATCAAGGAATGGGTTTATACTACTAAGTCAGAGGATCAAAGTCTATCTGGAACAATATTAGGACATCAGGTTTTGCTAACCCCAGAAATTCTATCTGAAGTTTTTGGTTTTGTAAATGGTGATGATGATATGGAGTTAAGCTCTGTTGAGTTTAATGAAGCTTTGGTTAAGATGGGTCACTCCAATGGAAACCCTAACCATCTGCTGAAGAAAAACTTGTCAGTGCAATACAAGTTTTTGGCTGACATAGTTGGAAAAGTCTTGCTAGGAAAGACTTCTGGTCATGATTATATTAACAGGCACCAATTTCTTTTGATGGTGGCCTTGGTAGAAAAGAAGAAAGTGAATTGGGGATCAATTCTTTTTGAGTTAATTAAGAAGAAAGTGTGTAAGGACGGTGTTTGTTTTGGAAGAATTCTAGGAATTATTCTGCAGGAAAGGCACCCAGACCTTTTGGTTTCTTCAAAGGTGACCATCAATGCAAGCAAGAGGCTGACCTCGACACTCTTTGCTAAGTGGGAAAGGGTAATACCAAAGAATAATCCAAAATCAGTTGCCCCAAGCAAGCTTCTGAAGACACAAGGACTGGTTCAGTCACTTCCCCAACCCTTCTAGAAGCTCCCATTGTTTCTTCTCCTTCTCTCCCTTCTCCACCTCCTCAGGTTCCTGAAGAAATCATCCCTACTCCAAATTCTCCAACACCTATAAATGACATTCCCCCTCCTTCATTTGATCTTCTGCCTCCTCACACTTCTCCACCTCCTTCTCCCATCCATGATGACCACCAGTCACCCATCCACCATTCATGTCCTATCCATCAAGACACCACTTCACAAACTTCAAATGTTACAAACATATTTGTACCCACCTCTATTCCATCCTCTTCTACACCATCTTCATCCCATCCACCAGAACTTATATATCTAAATTTTTCATCTGTAGTTGATCAAATTCTTGATCATATTCTTCCAAAGCTAGACACCCTACTGGATGCAAAACTTGCTCCAGTTCTTCAAGCCCTTTCTGACATATCCTCTAAAATTGCTTCATTCCCTTCCTCCTCTTCTGTCCCTTCTTCTAGGGGCCTAGATTCAGGTCTACCTGAAGCTAGGCAGGGGAGATGTCTAATGAAGAAGCTCCAGATGTCAGTGCAGATTTTCCAGTCCATATGGTTATAGAAGTTGATGACTCTGATTTTAGTAGATATAGTTCAAGTTCCAGTTCCAGCTTTAGTAAATAATATCTCTATTTCACCTTCAGTAGATATTATTTCTATTCTTTCAAATTTCAATACAGATTTCAGCAGCTTACCCCAGTATTCAGTTTATTCAAAAGCAGTTGTTCCTTATACTGCTCCTATTAATAAAGATTTGTTGAAAGAAATTCTCAGAAGCTTTGAAATAGTAGTTCCAGCTCAAGATCAGATTCAAAGTCAGATTCCAGAATCAGCTTTAATTTCAGAGGAAATTGGTGTGATGAATTCACCTCCAACATTTATCTTTGATGATTTTCCTCTTCCAGATTTTGATGAATTATTTAAAGAGCAAGATGCCGCTGATGAGCTTGAAATGTCTAAAGATCTTAGATTTTTTGATGATCCTTATCATATTCCAGTACAATCTTCTGATTCTGATGAAGATGATAGTGATTCTGATGACTCATCATCTAAGAAAAGAAAGAAAAGGAAATCAAAGTCAAAGGCTGTCTCTAAGCCTCCAAACCCAAATAATGATATTCCCTACTACATTCTTCATGGTATTGCTCTCACAAAAGACTCTCCAAACTGGATGAAATTCTCCAGGAATGAGAATAAGAGAAGAAAGAAGATGAGGAAAACTGGTTATTATTCTGACAAACCTGTCAAGTTCAATCCTCCTCCTCCTCCTCCAGCATCAGGTGCAGCTGGATCAGCAGGTGCTTTTTCTTCCTCCCAGAAATTCATTCCTCAGCAATCCAAGAGACCAACTAGTTCAAGTGATTCTCAAAGCTCTAGGTCATCAAGACCTCCTTCAAGTTCTACTAGAAATGTTTCTTCAGAATATAAATATTCTGTCTCTAAAGGCATCTCTCACAGAGATAGAAGTCCTCAAGAAAATTCTTTTAGTCAAGACAATAATGATGAATATAGGTTTCCTTCTCCAAATCCAAAAGAAGGGAGGATATCTCACATGGCAAGACTCAGAGAATCTATAGCAACAACTCAGATTAATAAAGCTAAAGCTGAAGGAAAAGATTTTTCTCAATACTCAACAATGTCAGAATTCAGAAAGCAAGAATTTGAGAGGTATGGCTCCAAGCACTTTTTTAATGCTGAAGAATTCTTAAAGAAGCATCCAGCAGCAATGGTTATCCAAGGTAAACCTCAAACCATGCTAGGAGCTCAGGATCTTTATATAAGCAAGAAGGAATCAGAAAATCCTAATAGGCAGATCATCTTCAAGCCTTCCTCTAAAAAGGACAAAAGTTCTTAATTTCTTGGATTTTATTATGTCTGTAATGTTCTTAAACTCAGAGCACTATGTTTTATTTTATCTGCTGAAGCATTTAAATTCTGTCAGATATTTATTTGCTCTGCTGTTTGTTTTTCTGTTGTTTACTATTTGAATAATTGTCAAATAGTGTCCTAACCCAAATAGGGGGAGATTGTTGGAACAACCCTATTACTTATTTGGGCTAGGATCACTATATGTTGACTAGGACTAAGTTCACCCCCATTGTATAGTCTAAGGGTCTGGATTTTAGGCTGTAAAGCTAGCTAGAACTTAAGGAAAAATTCATGTTCTCAGCGTTCGACGAATGGCTATCAGCATTCGACGAATGGCTATCAGCGTTCGACGAACGGCTATCTGCGTTCGACAAACGGCGTGCTCCAGTCTCAGTGTCTCAGCGGTCGACGATCTTCAGCGTCTCAGCGTCTCAGCGGTCGACGAATTCTTCACTGAAGCTCAGATCGACAAATTCAGTCCTCAGATTAGTTAATTCTTAAAGAACAGTTATATATCAATTCTCTGAACACAGATCGACGACTTTAACAGATCTATTCAAATATATTTGGACGTATTCAGTCAGATAAGTAAGGATATTATATTTATTTATTATATTCCTTCCTTTCCTTTATTCCAAGACAAAGATAGCCGTTGACATTTAATGCAAAGGACTATTTTCACGGCTACAGAATAAAAGGACCTGCCAAAGTCATTTTGTCTCTGTTACAGTTCCAAGAAAGAATTAATCTTTGTTTATTTTATTCCAAAAAGAGAAGATATCAAGATAGAGATTATTGTCTCTCTCTCTCTACAGAATTCATATTATTCTTTCAGAATACAGAGTTAAAAATAACAAGAACAGAGAAGAAGAAGAAGAAGAAGAAGAAGAAGAACAACTACAGACAGAGAAAATCTTTCTTTTCAGTCTTCTTCTTTCTCAAGCAGCATCGTCATTTTCCCCGAGAACAACATCTTCAAGATCAATCTCTCAGATCTCTGCTGCAAGATAAAATCTCCTAAAGAGCAACAAGAATATGAAGAACTATTTCTTCCAGATTAATCAGCTACAGGAAGATTTCTGTTTCAAGTGAAAGCTTCTCCACCAACTGTCAACTACTTCTATCAGACATGGGGAGCTTTACAACAACATCCACTAGAGTCTTCTCTCAGCATATTGACAGAGAAGAACTTCATAACTCCTTCTATCCCCTCTTGTACAGGGTTAATGTTGGATCGGTAGGCGCCCTTAGAGGGGGGGGGGGGGGGGGTGAATAAGGGTTTTCAAAACTTAAGTCATATTTTGAAAAGCTTTGTAATAATGCAAGACAAAGACAATAAGAAATCAAGTAAAATAATTGAAATAAAGTAGAGACATGCTTTATTAATATCAAATAAGGTTTTACAAAAGTTGACTTCTATAACGCTAGAAATTAGTGGCGATGAATAGTTAGCTCTTTTTGTTTTCTATCCCGACTCGCATCCCCACGAACCGGTGGCCCTAGCCTATCCTCCCCGGATTCAGCCTCAAGCCGCTCTAGCCAACCCTTCCCCGGATATGACCTCGAGCACCCCCTAGACCCAGCCTAGATCTAGTCGCCAACACGAGGCGAGTTTCCACCCTAAGTCCTACCCAGAACTAGTCGCCAACACGAGGCGATTTCACTAACCGATTACAAGAAATATGAAACAAAAATAAATAAAAACTCCCTCTTGATGAACTTCTGAAGTTGGAAATGAAGATCCGCTGTAGAATAAGCGTTATAGAAGCGGACTTCGTTTGGATCCGACGTGATGAGATTCTCCTTCAGAAGTTTGCAGAACTTTGGTAGGACATCAACTTTCGGCCAAGGTAGCCTCTGGAATTCTACCACTCTATCTCTCTCTGATCTCTGTAATCTCTGTCTGAAATGAGAGAAGAGGGGTCCTTTTTATAGACTCAGCGCTAGCGCCTATGCTAGTGGTATCGCCTGCGCTATCCCATATTAGGACACATTCTACGCGGAAGAATCTTCAATCCGAGGAAATAATTCTCTCTTGCCTACTGTGCTCTTCGCTATCGCCTGCGCGATATCGCCTGGTGCTATCTCCTTCTATGAGTTCTCGCGGCAATTGCGCTTAATCCAATATTTCGTCGAATGAGAATTCGTTAAATGCCGCTAATAGTTTGTCGAACGAGATTTTGTCGAACGCCGCTAGGAGTTTGTCGAACGAAATTTCGTCGAACGCAGCTATGAGCAATTTGTCGAGCGCCGCTAACAGTTCGTCGAACGACAGCTAGCGCCTGCGCTAGTACTACCGCCAGCGCTAGTAGGTGTTTTGGATTTGATGGCTCTACTTTGGGGGCAACCTTCTTATGTAATCCTTGAGTCATGTGGACTTTGTTATCCTGCACACTTAAACACACAAGATCAAATACACATAGGATTTCTTATTCTCAAACCAAGGAGATGCGGAAGACCATGTTCCAACAAACTCCCCCTTTTGATAATAACAAATCCATTAATGATAAATCAGAGCATTAATATATAAGCATGAAGAAACATACTTGTGTGTGTGTGAGAGTGATGACTTAGGATAATTATCGATTTTAGCATATAGAATTGCTCCCCCTAAATACATGCTCCCCCTAAGTGAATGCTCTCCTAATATGTAAGCTATCATCTTAATTAAGCATTATATTTTGATAGCAGATTTTATTTATCATGTTAGTTCTCCCCCTTTTGTTATTAGCAAAAGCAGGTAAGGAGACACCACTTAAAAGTTGACAATAAGATAAAGGCATGATCGAGCTTTTAGAGAGAATGAAATGATAAGGACTTTTTAGAATACTTTTCATTGAAATAGATCAGAGTTTTGAGTATCACAATATTTTCATAAATCAGAGTTTGTAGCATAAACAAATACAAGGTAAATGTAAAGTTGCGGAAGACTTAAAAAATACAATCAAACATCTTTTGTAAGACATGATGATTCATAACAGATATATGAGTTCAATTTTATAAAGAAGATGCTTTGTAAATCATTTGTTCAAGTAAAATCTTTAAATTCAATAATAAAGTAACCAAGCATGAAATAATGTTACCAAGAAGAGATTACTACAATGTTATGTTAATTCACAATTTCAAAACATACTAAACATTGTAGAAAGCATGCTAGGTTATCTAGTGCATTTCATAAATAAAGAGTAGTATAGAATTTGCATAAGGATCCAATACTCATGAGAAGAAGTGTTATGGAAGATAATGATGTGCACATAAGTGTATTTTTGAGTAGAGTAAACAAATGTTTTAATAAAAAATACAAGAAATATGTAAAGTAAGAGCACAATAAAACACAAATAATTTCACTTCCACACACTTTAATGCACAAACAAAAAATGTACAACTACCAAGGTGCTTTGCACACACAATGCTCATTAAGACTTATCATGGTGCAAAGTAGTGCATGGGGGATCACATATTTTATTTTTAATGTTGAGACTCGTGATCCGGTGTACTTAAGAGTAAGTGGTTTTTATTTTGAAAGAAAGATTTGATTTGCACAAGATACTTTACTATTCTTTCCAAGGTGCTCAACCTCACAATGCTTATTATGACTTATCAGGAGGTTCAAGTAGTGCTTGGTGGAGTTTTCTGTCCCTTTTTTGTATAATTTTTGTTTTGTACAAAGTTCTACGAATACACTTGTTTTACAAATCAATATAATTTATGAAAAAAACATAACCACTTTTCTTAACTTTTAAAAGTGCAAATAAAGGAGTGTAGGTAAGATACTTGTGCAATTTTAATTCATTGTACTAATACAAAACAGACACAAGCATTCTTAGATTAAACACATATGTAGACAATGCCAAAATAAGTGAGTGAATAAAGATCATTATCAAACATAAAACATTTACTCATACTTAGAGGCATGCTAAGTTTAGTTCTACACAACTTTTATAATATAATTGATGCACATATTAATAGATATATCAAAGCATGATGAAAACAATGTTCAATGTAGTTTGAAAAGATAAATTGCAACATTATAGAAGTTCTAAATGATGGGTTAAATCATGCTTGATTTTCATAGGAAAATCCATACAGTTTTTGATAGTTTTGATGTTTTATATTTTTGTATTGGATTTTTGCAAAAAAAAATAAACTTTAAACAAATGGCAAAAACAAAAAAAAGGCAAAAACATAATTTTTTTTTTGTAATTTGGCTTTTGTATTTTTGTATTTGATTTTCGCATAAAAGATAGACTTTAAACAAAAAGCAAGACATATTTTTTGTAATTTGGCTTTTATAATTTTGTATTTGATTTTTGATTGAAGGTCAGAGGCAAAAGCCCTTTCATGTCCCGGCCCATTTCTTGTTTGCCCACGGTAGGGTAGAGAAAGTCGAAAAGAATCTTTACCTTGATAATGTCACCGAGCAATCTCTCAATAATCTCATTCAGTTTAGGAACAGGTATGAAACTCTGGACAGAGAATTCACAGAGAAAAGAGTTGCTTTGTAAGAGACTTTAAATAAAAAGGCAAAACATATTTTTGTAATTTGTCTTTTGTATTTTTGTATTTGATTTTTCAAAAATAAAATAGAATCAGAAGTGCAAAACTAAATAGTACATATAGATTAATATATTTTTAGGAATTTTTCAAAATTTTAAAAATACAGAAAAATGAATAAGTGCACTAGCGCCGGCGTTAGCTCTAGAGCGGGAAATAGTACACGATTTTTTATGATTTTGAAATTTTTAATTGTTAATCTTGATTAAGTGTCCCAATAGTAGTTTCATGCTGAAATTTCAGAATTTTAGGAGATGTTTTCGATGGTTAAAAATTACAAATTTGCGTTTGTGAATGTGTTTCAACTCGAAAGATCTAGGACACCTAACACAAGTCGTAATAATCGAAATCTAGCATCTGGAAGAGGTTTAGTAAATATGTCAGCGAGTTGAGAGTCCATGCCAATGAAGCTTACTTTTACATGCTCTTTCTTAATGTGATCCCTAATGAAATGATGACGATCATCGATGTGTTTGGATCTAGAATGATGTACGGGATTATATGTGAGGTCTATTGCACTTTTGTTGTCACATTTAAGATCAATGTTTTTGAGATGAAATCCAAAATCCTCTAGTGTTTGGCTCATCCATAACGCTTGTGCATAACAACTACCAAGTGCGATATATTCGGCCTCCGTGGTGGAGAGTGCAACCGAAGATAGTTTCCTACTAGACCAAGCAACAAAAGAGGGTCCTAAAAAGTGACAAGTACCGCTAGTGCTTTTTCGATCTAGTGAACAACCGGCGTAGTCCGAATCGGAATAGCCATGGAGTGTGAATGAATCATTGTGTGGGTACCATAATCCTAATTTAGATGACCCTAATAGATAACGAAAAATACATTTTACTGCTTTTAAATGAGATTCTTTTGGATTGGCTTGAAAGCGAGCACATAAACATACGGCAAACATTATATCTGGTCTAGATGCACTTAAGTAAAGAAGTGATCATATCATTCCTCTATATAACGTTTGATCAATGTAGATTCCAGATTCTTCTTTTCCTAGTTTTAAAGAAGCACTCATAGGAGTAGAAGCTTATTTAAGATTTTTAAATCCAAATCGTTTAAGCATATCGTGAACATATTTTGTTTGGCAAATAAAGATACCATCAGTTCGTTGTGAGATTTGAAAACCAAGAAAATATGATAGTTCTCCTACAAGACTCATTTCAAATTCATTTTTCATTACTAAGACTACTTCATTACACAACTCTTCATTAGTGGCTCCAAAAATGATATCATCAATATATATTTGTAAAATAATTAGATCGTTATTATTATGCTTAATGAAGAGTGTGTTGTCGGCACTTCCCATAACATAACCGTGCTTTAACAAAAAACGATGTAAGTCGATCATACCATGCACGGGGCGCTTGCTTTAAACCATAAAGTGGTTTTTCTAATTTATAAACATGATTAGGGAATTTTTCATTTATGAAGCCGGGGGGTTGTTCTACATAAACTTCTTCTTTTATAAACCCATTTAAAAAAGCACTTTTAACATCCATTTGAAATAATTTTATTCTTTTAAAACACGCAGATGCCAAAAATATTCTTATAGATTCTCAGCGAGCAACGGGTGCAAAAGTTTCTTCAAAATCTACCCCCTCGATTTGAGAATAACCTTGAGCAACTAAGCGTGCTTTATTTCTTATAATCCTAGATTCACCATCTATTTTATTTTTAAAGATCCATTTTACGCCGATAATTGGATGATTAGATGGTCTATCTACTAGATTCCAAACCTTCTTTCTTTCAAATTGACCTAACTCTTCATTCATAGCCAAAAACCAAAATTCGTCATTTAAAGCGGTGGCAACATTTTTAGGTTTGATTTCGGAAACAAAGCAAATATTTGAAAACGTTTCATGAAGAGAGGATCAAGTTCTTACCCCAGTAGAAGGTTCCTCAATGACTAGCTCTTTTGGATGATTTTTTGAGAAGTTCAAAATGCTTGGAGGTACATATTCATCTTCCTTGGACTTTTCCTCCTCTTCTTTGGACGGTTCCTATTCGTCGTGCTCCAAAGATGGCAAAGGTTCATCATTTGTAACTGTAGAAAGCTTCTCTGCACATGGAATAAACTCATCAAATTTAACATTAATAGACTCTTCAACCTTACTTGATCTTTTGTTAAATATTCTATAGTCTTTACTGGTTGAAGAATATCCAAGAAATATTCCTTCATCACACTTCTCATCAAATTTTCCTAAAGAATCTTTTGTATTAAGAATAAAACATTTACATCCAAATAATTTAAAATATGATACGTTAGGTTTCTTTTGATTGTATAGTTCATACAGTGTGAGATTTAGTGATGGGCGAAGCATGACTCTATTCATTACATAGCATGATGTGCTTACGGCTTCGGCCCAAAAAGACTTAGGTAATTTATATTCAGATAACATGGTGCGTGCTAGTTCTTGGATTGTCCTATTTTTCCATTCTACAACACCGTTTTGTTGAGGTATGCGTGGAGCGGAGAACTCATGCTTAATACCTAACATTTCACAAAAGGATTTAAAATTTTCATTTTCAAATTCACCTCCATGATCTGAGCGAATGCATTTTATTTTTAGATCTAGTTCATTTTGAATACGAGTACATAATTTTGAGAATTCGCAAAATGCATCAGATTTGGAAGAGAGAAATAAAGTCCAGCAATATCTTGAGAAATCATCTATTAGAACGTAAGTGTATATTCTACCACCAAGACTTGCGGTGTTAACGGGACCAAAGAGATCCATATGAATTAATTGCAATGGTTTTGATGTAGAAATTTCGTTTTTGCTTTTAAAAGATGATTTTGTAAATTTTCCTTTTTGGCATGGAGAACATAGTGAAGATAAATTTCCATTTAACTTAGGCAATCGTCTAATCAATTCCATTTTTGCTAGTTTTAAAATGAGCTTTGTGCTAGCGTGACCTAAACGTCTATGCCATAGTTCTAATTCATCATTTTTGGTTATAAAGCATTTAATAGATGATTTGGAAAGATCATGAAATGAAACTATGTAAACATTGTGAATTCTAGGTGCAGTTAGTAACACATCTTTTATTTTAGGATTAACTATTTTGCAAAGATTAGTGGATGATTCAAATAATATGTCTAATCCTTTATCACACAGTTGACTTATAGATATTAAGTTATGTTTTAATCCTTTTACATAAAGAACATTTGAGATAAGAAAAGATTCGTTGCCCACTGTACCAACTCCCATGATTCTTCCTTTACCATTATCACCAAACGTTACGATCCCTCCTTTCTTATTTTCTAGGCTAAGGAATTTTTCTTTGTTGCCCGTCATGTGCTTGGAGCAGCCTGAGTCCAAGTACCACACGTCCTCCGTTTCCTTAGCCTTCCTGCAAATCTAGAGAGAAGATGAGAGTAAAGATCCAGATACCCAAGAGGTACCACCCATAGAGTAAGTGGATTTCTTAGGTACCCAAATTTGTTTTAACGATCATTGTTTTATATTCCTGCAAGAGCTAGACGTGTGTCCAAACTTAAGACAATTAGCACACGAAATAAAGGGAGTTGAGACCCTTTTCTGAGTTTCTACGTTGCTCTTGTTGGATGATGTTTGAACATTAGAAAAAACAGAAGATTTTTTAACACTTGAGCTACCGCCGGCGTTAGTGGCTAGCGCCGTGCGGTAGGGTTCACTTTTATATCCGACCCCAAACTTTCCAGAAGCATAACATTGGTTTCCCAGAATCATATCCAGGGATTTTTGACCAATCCCGAATTTGTTTATGGCTATATTAAGGTCATGATTTTGTTTTTTAAGAAATGTATTTTCTTATACAATCATAACACATTTATTTTCAAATCCCTTTTTGTTATTTTCAATTTGTGAAAGAGAGGTTCTTAGTTTTCTCTCTAAGTCCCCCTTTTCTTTTGCAATAGTTTTGTTTTGTGAGAGGGCCTTAGAAAGAGAAACTTCAAGTTCTTTTGTCTTAAATAAAGAGTGCTCACACTCTTGACATGAAACCTTTCTCTTTTCAAGGGAGATCAATTTTTTTGTGAGCATGTGATTTTTTTTATAATAGATTCATTTTCACGATTTAATATAATATTATCTTTTATACTTTGATCATAGGATTTGCAAGTTAGAACAAATTCATCATAGAGTTCTTCGAAAGTAGGAGGAGTTACCTCAGTGTCGCTAAGAACACTGGTGTCATCATCGTTGCTTTTTGCCATTAAGCATAGGTTTGCTTCCTCCTTGCTGCTTGATTCAGACTCGCTTAACTCTTCAGAGGAAGAATCATCCCAAGTTGTGGCTTTCAGTACTTTCTTTTTCTCTTTTGCTTTGTATTGTTCTTTTTGCTCCTTTTGATACTTCGGGCACTGGCTCCGAATATGCCCGGTCTTTCTGCAGTGGTAGCACTTCGGTGGTGGTCTTTCTTCTCCATCTTCGCTTCCTTTTTCTTTCCTTGATGAAGAGGAAGATCCCTTTCGTCGAGTATCCTTTTGGAAGTATTTTCGGAATGTGTTCCTTCTTTCCGGATTCCTGATGAACTTCCTGAAGTTCTTCACCAGGAGACCTTCTTCATCATCATCATCATCTTCGATGCTCTCCTTCTTTGATTTTAGTGCTAGCGCCTTTTTCTTTGGCTCTTTGTTGTATTCATCGTGTTGAATCTGGAGTTCTACCTCATGGGTTTTGAGATTCCCAATAAGGTTCTCGATCTGGAGAGTTCTTAAGTTGTGCGACTCCGAGATGGTTGTCACCTTTGGATTGAACCTTAGAGGTAAGGAACGAAGAAATTTCCTCACCAAGTCCCCGTCTGAGTAGGTCTTTCCGAGTGCCTTTGAAGCGTTGACGATCTTGGTGAAGCGAGTGTACATCGAGTTAATGTCCTCTTCGGTATCCATCCTGAATTTTTCATATTCAGATTCCAGTTGGAATAGCTTTGCATCTTTCACCTGCGATGTACCTTCATGAGTAACTTCCAATTGATTCAAAATATCATAAGCAGTTGTGCATGCAGAAATTCTATTAACTCAGTCCTATTTAAAGCGCAATATAAAGCATTCATTGCTTTAGCATTATTTTTACACCGTAATTTATCGTTATCATCCTATTTATCCTTAGGTTTTAGTAATGTCGCCTCTCCCACTACAGTTGTAGGAGGAGAGTACCGAACTTCTACCATGTTCCATACTTCTACATCCATGGTCATAAGAAAACACATCATTCGATTTTTCCAATAGTTAAAATCTGACCCAGTAAAGAGAGGTGGTCGACTAATCCCTTGACCCTTCGTAAAAGCGAGATCATGAGACGCCATTATTCCCGGTTGTTAAGCCGATTGGAATAAAACTGCTCTGATACCACTTGTTGGATCGACAGGCGCCCTTAGAGGGGGGGGGGGGGGGGTGAATAAGGGTTTTCAAAACTTAAGTGATATTTTGAAAAGCTTTGTAATAATGCAAGACAAAGACAATAAGAAATCAAGTAAAACAATTGAAATAAAGTAGAGACATGCTTTATTAATATCAAATAAGGTTTTACAAAAGTTGACTTCTATAACGCTAGAAAGCGGTGGCGATGAATAGTAAACTCTTTTTGTTTTCTATCCCGACTCGCATCCCCACGAATCGGTGGCCCTAGCCTATCCTACCCGGATTCGGCCTCAAGCTGCTCTAGCCAACCCTTCCCCGGATATGGCCTCGAGCACCCCCTAGACCTAGCCTAGATCTAGTCGCCAACACGAGGCGAGTTTCCACCCTATGTCCTACCCAAACCTAGTCGCCAATACGAGGCGATTTCACTAACCGATTACAAGAAATATGAAATGAAAATAAATAAAAACTCCCTCCTGATGAACTTCTGAAGTTGGAGATGAAGATCCGCTGTAGAATAAGCGTTGTAGAAGCGGACTTCGTTTGGATCCGACGTGATGAGATTCTCCTTCAGAAGTTTGCAGAACTTTGGTAGGACATCAACTTTTAGCCAAGGTAGCCTCTGGAATTCTAGCACTCTATCTCTCGCTCTGATCTCTGTAATCTCTGTCTGAAACGAGAGAAGAGGGATCCTTTTTATAGCCTCAGCGCTAGCGCCTGCGCTAGTGGTACCGCTGATGCTATCCCATATTAGGACACATTCTGCGCGGCAGAATCTTCAATCCGAGGAAACAATTCTCTCTTGCCTACTGTGCTCCTCGCTATCGCCTGCGCTATCGGATATCGCCTGGCGCTATCTTCTTCTATAAGTTCTCCCGGCAATTGCGCTTAATCCAATATTTCGTCGAACGAGAATTCGTCGAATGCCGCTAAGAGTTTGTCGAACGAAAATTTCGTCGAATGAGATTTCGTCGAACGCCGCTAGGAGTTTGTCGAACGAAATTTCGTCGAACGCAGCTATGAGCAATTTGTCGAGCGCCGCTAATAGTTCGTCGAACGACAGCTAGCGCCTGCGCTAGTACTGCCGCCAGCGCTAGTAGGTGTTTTGGATTTGATGGCTCAACTTTGGGGGCAACCTTCTTATGTAATCCTCGAGTCATGTGGACTTTGTTATGCTGCACACTTAAACACACAAGATCAAATACACATAGGATTTCTTATTCTCAAACCAAGGAGATGCGGAAGACCATGTTCCAACAGTTAATACTCCCTTCAAAAGTGTACCCCATTGGTGGCAAGACACCTGATCAAAAAATCTTGTTGGTTTTGAGCACCTGATCAAAAGCTCTGTGGTGTGTGGACACCTGAACAAAAACCCCTTGGTGTGAGGGCACCTGATCAAAAATCCTAGTGGATTCCTACCTTGGGTGGTAGAAGAGTAGATGTACCCAGATTTATTGGGGAACTACTATAGCTCCTTGTGTCCTCTGTGTTTGTTTCCTTTTCTGTGTTGTGTTGTGTGCTATTTTCTTTATTCACTTTTTTATTTAGTTTTGTAAATCACTCTATACACATATATATATATATATATATATCAGTATTTTTAATTCCGCTATAAAACTAAGGAAAAAGTTTTAAACTCTATTCACCCCCTCTAGAGTTAATTTAAGATCTAACCTCCACTTTCAAGACCATAATAAATCACCTGGTGTAATGATTCACAAACAGACACCGTGTCGGTGGCTCATTCCACTAACACCCACAATCAACAAATCATAAATAGGCATTTAGGTGGTGGTATATTTCCCATTCACACAAACTAGCCATCAAATTCCAGGAATTTGGAAAAAAGAAAGAAAAGAAACAATATAAGAGTTTCTAAATAGATAAAGACTATATTCTATCATTTAGTCTAAGGATAACATTAATCTGATAAAAGAAGTACATACTTAGCTTACTGGAACCATACCAGACTCGACAAAATTCACGACGACGAGCATACACAATAATATCATCGAGAACAACACGACGACATGGACCCACACCCGACGATATCGTCGAGACCTACACGACTGTTGAAACCAGAGAACTGGTCTCGACGTTCGAAAGGGAGATGCAGCTAACCCTTACTTGACCCGAGCTAGAACCCTTGACATATTGCAAGGAACTGAAAGACCTTCCCTTGAAGAACACTTGAGTTTAGAAACAGACCCCTTAAGCTGTAACGTGGAGGTCCCACCACACACTCGGAAGTTCAACGAGAGCTTCCCCTCCCAAGCCAATGCTGAGCCTGGGCACCTTGGAGGGCACTAAGGACCACCTCACCGCCAACCTTCACTGACAGGGGGAGGGGGGTAGTGTTTGCTCACAATACACATGCGAGGGAGGGGGGTACCAACATCCCTTCCCAAGGTGCCCATGGGGGTCAATTTATAGACTTCCCAAAATTGTGCTGCGGATAGCCAAAAATCTACTATCCGCAGCTCAACAACGAACCTGAATGACCAAAACAGGAGGGGGGCGAGTGGAGCTTGAGACGTCCACTCCCCCCCTTACCGGGGGTCGGGAGAGTGGACCGAATGGTCCACTTCTTGGGCTTGGGTGAGTGGACCACTCGGTCCACTCTCCTTAGGGGCGAGTGGACCCATGGTCCACTCCCCTGAGTGCCCGGGGCTTGGGCCAGTGGACCACTTGGTCCACTCGCCCAGGAAGTGGACTTTCAGTCCACTTCCTCCCCCCTGGGCTTCATCTTTGATCCCGACGACCTCCAATTGGCCGATCTTCTGGGTCACGGTCCCCTCTCTATCACGACCTCATCCACGTCGGGCCACACCGACTCGGAAAATATGAGGGTTGTACACAATCCCAGCTCTTTTCGAGCTTGTTTCAAGCTCGGAAAGAAAGTCCAACCCACCTATTTGATGAGTAGGTGGGGCTTTAGGGGAAACTAAGGAGGGCCCTGCCAACGGGTTACTCTTGCCGAGTTTTTCATTTGAACCTGACTTGAGGCGGAAGGCGAACCTTTCTCCACTTAACAACCCTCCTGTGAGCCGAGCTCAACTGGAGGTGGAGAAAGCTCAACACCTTAGGTCGAACTAAACTTGACCTGAGGTGGAAGAAAACTCAACACCTCTAGTCGAGCCGAACTCGACCTGAGGTGGAAGAAAACTCAACACCTCTAGTCGATCTGAACTCAACCTGAGGTGGAAGGCAAACCTTTCTCCACTTAACAACCCTCCTGTGAGCCGAGCTCAAATGGAGGTGGATAAAGCTCAACACCTTAGGTTGAACTAAACTTGACCTGAGGCGGAGGGAAACTCAACACCTCTAGTCGAACCGAACTCGACCTGAGGTGGAAGAAAAGTTAACACCTCTAGTCGAGCCGAACTCAACCTGAGGTGGAAGAAAACTCAACACCTCTAGTCGATCCAAACTCGACCTGAGGTGGAAGGCAATCCTTTCTCCACTTAACAACCCTCCTATGAGCCGAGCTCAACTGGAGGTGGAGAAAGCTCAACACCTTAGGTCGAACTAAACTTGACCTGAGGCGGAGGGAAACTCAACACCTCTAGTCGATCCAAACTCGACCTGAGGTGGATGGCAAACCTTTCTCCACTTAACAACCCTCCTTTGAGTCGAGCTCAACTGGATGTGGAGAAAGCTCAATACCTTAGGTCGAACTAAACTTGACCTAAGGCGGAGGGAAACTCAACACCTCTAGTCGAGCTGAACTCGACCTGAGGTAGAAGAAAACTCAACATCTCTAGTCGAGCCAAACTCGACCTGAGGTGGAAGAAAACTCAACACCTCTAGTCGAGCCGAACTCGACCTAGGTGGAAGAAAACTCAACACCTCTAGTCGATCCGAACTCGACCTGAGGTGGAAGAAAATTCAACACCTCTGGTCGAGCTGAACTCGACCTGAGGTGGAAGGCAGAAACTCCACACCTACTAGGGAGCTGAGCTCACCTGGAGGGGGAGGGAACTCCACACCTACCAGGGAGCCGAGCTCACCTGTAGGGGGAGGGAACTCCACACCTACCAGGGAGCCGAGCTCATCTGGAGGGGGAGGAAACTCCGCATCGACCAGGGAGCCGAGCTCACCTGGAGGGGGAGGAAACTCCACACCTACCAGGGAGTCGAGCTCACTTGGAGGGGGAGGAAACTCCACACCTACCAGGGAACCGAGCTCACCTGGAGGGGGAGGAAACTCCACACCTACCAGGGAGCCGAGCTCACCTGGAGGGGGAGGAAACTCCACACATACCACGGAGCCGAGCTCACCTGGAGGGGGAGGAAATCAACACTTTCCCGAACTATCTGGGGGCGGAGAACCAATCCATATTCCAGGTGCTTACCCCACCTGGAGGCGGAGGAACTCAACCATCTTACCAAACCAACCGGGGGCAGATAACCAGTCCATGTCCTAGGTGCTTACCTCACCTGGAGGCAGAGGAACTCAACCATCGTACCAAACCAACCGGGGGGCAGAGAACCAGTCCACGTCCTAGGTGCTTACCTCACCTGGAGGCGGAGGAACTCAACCATCTTACCAAACCAACCAGGGGCAGAGAACCAGTCCACGTCCTAGGTGCTTACCTCACCTGGAGGCGGAGGAACTCAACCATCTTACCAACCCAATTAGCATGTAGCCAGTCGACCCGATGAGTCTCCCATCAGCCGACATGACTGAGCCCGGTGAATGGTCTTTGGTCAGGGATCTTACTGATTGGAGGCGGAAGTACCCGTCCGCATCCTAGGTGCTTACCATCACCTAGAGGCAGAGGAACTCAACACCCTCCCAATCCAGCTACTGAGTAGCGAGTCGACCCGATGAGCCTCCCATCTGCCGGCATAACTGAGCCTGAAGAATGGTCTCTAGTTAGGGATCTTACCGATTGGAGGCGGAAGTATCCGTCCGCGTCCTAGGTTCCTTTCTTACCTGGAGGCAGAGGAACTCAACGCCCTCCTAATCCAATTGGAGGCGGAAGTACCCATCCGCGTCCTAGGGGCTTAGCATACCTGGAGGCAGAGGAACTCAACACCCTCCCAATCCAGCTACCGAGTAGCGAGTCGACCCGATGAGCCTCCCATCTGCCGACGTGACTGAGCCCGGAGAATGGTCTCTAGTCGGGAATCTTACCGATTGGAGGCAGAAGTACCCGTCCACGTCCTAGGGGCTTAGCTTACCTGGAGGAAGAGGAACTCAACACCCTCCCAAACCAGCTGCCGAGTAACGAGTCGACCTGATGAGCCTCCCATCTGCCGGCATGACTGAGCCCATAGAATGGTCTCTAGTCAGAGTCTAACCGATTGGAGGCGGAAGTACCCGTCCACGTCCTAGGTGCATACCTTCACCTGGAGGCAGAGGAACTCAACACCCTCCCAATCCAGCTACCGAGTAGCAAGTCGACCCGATGAGCCTCCCATATGCTGGCATGACTGAGCCCGGAGAATGGTCTCTAGTTGGAGATCATACCGATTGGAGGCGGAAGTACCCGTCCGCACCCTAGGTGCTTACCTTCACCTGGAGGCAGAGGAACTCAACACCCTCACAATCCAGCTACCGAGTAGCGTGTCGACCCGATGAGCCTCCCATCTGCCGACATGACTGAGCTCGGAGAATGGTCTCTAGTCGGGGATCTTACCGATTGGAGGCGGAAGTACCCATCTGCATCCTAGGTGCTTACCTTCACCTGGAGGCAGAGGAACTCAACACCCTCCCAATCCAGTTGGAGGTGGAAGTACCCATCCACGTCCTAGGTGCTTACCTTTACCTGGAGGCAGAGGAACTCAGCACCTTCCCAAGCCACTTAGCATGTAGCCAGTCGACCCAATGAGTCTCCCATCAGCCGACATGACTGAGCCCGGTGAATGGTCTCTGGTCGGGGATCTTACCATAGGTGTTACCAGAAACCTTTTTTGTTCATCATCGAGGAGTTACATGTTTATTACAACGCGCCTCTCTGGGCCTACTTGGCCACATGCACCCTGGCCATCTCCTTCACTACTTCCTCCATATTCTTTGTCTTCTTATTCCTTCTCTTTCTCCTGGCCCCTCCTGCTTTTCTGGTCAACCTGGAGGCGGAAGACCTGTTCCTGGAACCGACCTGTGTAGCTTCCCAGCGTCTCCCCATACTTCTGTCGAATCAAGAACAGGGACTCCGCCCCCTTCCTCCCTTTCCTCGAGGTGGAGAACCTCAACAAGAAACTCTGACGCAGGTCCTTGAAGTTGTAGACGGTACCTGATGGGAGCTGGTGGAACCAGTCTTCTACCTCTCCCTTGAAAGTGATGGCGAAGAGCCTGCTCCTGGAGGCGTCCGTCATCTGCCTGACCGAGACCATGTCTTCGAACCACTAGAGGTGCTGGAGAGGGTCATCCTTCCCTGTGTAGAAATACATGGTAGGTTCACTGAACCCATCTGGAACTGGAGATGAGGTGATCAGCTCGCATAAGGGACTTCCCCATCTTCCCTGGCAAGTCGAAGGCGTTCTCTCTGCCTCCCCACTGGGGTAGTCGGTCCCAGGAGAGCCGTTGAAGAGCATTCTTTCTTGGAGGCACGAACCTTCCCTTGTGGATAGCTCCTTCCCTTGTCGATGTGCTGGCCCCGTCTCCATCAGAGACGGCAAGGTAAGCATGGGTGCGGGTGGTGTCGAGCACTCGCCGTGAGGGGGGAGTGTGACTCGCATGAGCTCCAGAATCGACTTCTTGAACACTTCAAAATCCCCTTTTTTTCACGCACTTGCTGGTAGGGGGTGAGTCCCCCATCTCATCGCTTCCAGCCATGAGAATTGCCCAGAGCTTTCCGAATTAGCTGCTTCCACGCTCACCGCACCAGAATGTTGAAACCAGAGAACTGGTCTCGACGTTCGAAAGGGAGATGCAGCTAACCCTTACTTGACCCGAGCTAGAACCCTTGACCAGTTGCTAGGAACCGAAAGACCTTCCCTTGAAGAACACTTGAGTTTATAAACATACCCTTAAGCTGAAGTGTGGAGGTCCCACCACACACCCGGAAGTTCAACGAGAGATTCCCCTCCCAAGCCAATGCTGAGCCTGGGCACCTTGGAGGGCACTAAGGACCACCTCACCGTCAACCTTCACTGATAGGGGGGTAGTGCTTGCTCACAGTACACATGCGAGGGAGGGGGGTACCAACATCCCTTCCCAAGGTGCCCATGGGGGTCTATTTATAGATTTCCCAAAATTGGTCTGCGGATAGCCAAAAATCTACTATTCGCGGCTCAACAAAGAACCTGAACGACCAAAACAGGAGGGGGTGAGTAAAGCTTGAGACGTCCACTCCCCCCCCCTTGCCGGGGGTCGGGAGAGTGGACCGAATGGTCCACTGCCTGGGCTTGGGCGAGTGGACCACTCGGTCCACTCTCCTCAAGGGCAAGTGGACCCATGGTCCACTCCCCTGAGTGCCCGGGGTGAGTGGACCACAGGTCCACTTGCCGCTCACCCTGGGCGAGTGGACCATGGTCCACTCGCCACCCCTGGGCGAGTGGACCATAGGTCCACTGGACCATAGGTCCACTGGACCATAGGTCCACTGGACCATAGGTCCACTCGCCCGGGGCTTGGGCGAGTGGACCACTAGGTCCACTCGCCTAGGAAGTGGACTTCCGGTCCACTTCCTCCCCCCTGGGATTTCATCTTTGATCCTCACGGCCTCCAATTGGTCGATCTTCTGCATCACGGTCCCCTCTCTATTACGACCTCATCCACGTCGGGCCACACCGACTCAGACAATATGAGGGTTGGACAACGACGATACCGTCGAGTACCACTCGACGACATGGACCCCCACCCGATAATATCGTCGAGACCTACATGACAATATCATCGAGAGCTACACGACGACAGGACCTACACCTGACGATATCGTCGAGACCTGCACGATGATACCGTCGAGTACCACTCGACGACATGGACCCTTCACCCGACAATATCGTCGAGACCTACACGACGATATCGTCGAGAGCTATAAGACGACATGACCTACACCCGACGATATCGTCGAGACCGGCACGACGATACCGTCGAGTACCACACGACGATACCGTCGAGTTCCACTCGACGACATGGACCCCCCCCCCCCCCCCCCACCCGACGATATCGTTGAGACTTACACGACGATGTCGTCGAGAGCTACAAGATGATATTAGCCTAAACTCTCTGCTTCAATAAATAAATAATAATAATAATAAATAATAAGCCATAACACCTGACGGAAATCACACCTAAACACGCAAATAACCTCCACAACAAAAATTTAGACAATTTCAGGAGGAATAAACTCGATACTAAAGTTAAAAATGATGATAAATGCATAAGCACAAGCAATTTGGCAAACTATGCTTTAAAAGGGCATAAATAAGGTGTTTTAGGTACAGGTCAGCAAAAATCACGAGGGTAAATTTTTGAATTTAGTCTTAGGATTTATGCACAAAATTTAACTATCTATCATGAGTCCTGACACTTAAAGGGAAGAATTTAAAAGAGCATACTAGTGATTTACTTGGCTAAAACTAAAAGAAATGAAGAAAAAGGAAAATAAGAATTTCAAGAGAGATTAAGCAGGGGAAGCAAACCACCACTTACCTCAAATTCCTCCAGACTCCAAACGGAGGCGCGACAAGAAGAACACGAACGCGAAGAGCTCGCCGAGAGCTTTCCGAAGCAAAGCTCCGACGAAGAAAAAGAGCACCAAAGCTCTCGAGAAGGCGGACGGAAGGATCATGGAGAATGGTTCTCCTCCTCCCACGACTCTCTGATTTGGGGCTTCTTGGAAAAAGATATAAGCTTTGAAAAAAGAAGAAATAGTTGGCCATTTAAGTTTTCTAGGTAGTGGGATCAGATTTCAAGATGGGTATTATAATATACTATATAATAAAAATAAAAGAAAAGGCTCAAGACAAGCCTCTGTTTAATAAACAGAGCTTTGAATTAAATTGAATTTTTCCAAGGGTCAAAAAGGAAAAAAACCTAAATTGTAGCAAGAACGAAATTTGGTCGACTTGACCAAATGGACAAGAAAATGCACTAACGACGGCATACCGTTAACTCCGCGGTAACGTAACTCCCTTATGCCATTAATACACCGATAAGAAGATTTAAATTAAATTATCGGAAATCCAGGGGCGTTACAGTCACCCCCCTAAAAGGAAGTTTTGTCCCGAAACTTAGAACGCAAATCAAACCTAAGAGGTAAAAGAGATCAATTTAAAATTTGCTAGATAGAAACACTCACTAAGGAGAACTAGGAGAACAGACGAGGATAAGATTCCTTCATAGCAGACTCCAATTCCCAAGTTGTGCTCTTGACGCCCTGGTTTTGCCAAAGAACCTTAACCATAGGAATTGTCTTCCTCCTCAACACTCAATCTTGCATCTCCAGAATACGGACAGACTCTTAGATATAAGAAAGATTAGGCTGCAACTAGGGTACCGAGCTAAGGACGAGACGATCACTAAGCAAACACTTTCGCAACTGGCTCACATGAAACACATCGTGAACACTAGGGAAAGAAGCAGGCAACTCCAGCCTATAAGCAGACACTCCGATGCACTCAACAATCTAGAAAGGTCCCACATACCTGGGATCCAACTTATGGTTCTTCCCAAATCTTTTGACACTGAGCATTAGAGATACCTTCAAAAAGACCATGTCTCCAACTGCGAACTCCAGATCAATCCTCCACCGATTCACATACTTCTCATAACGCTCCCGAGCCAGACGAAGCTTCACACTGATATGTGTTACAGCGAAACTCATCTCTTCCAAGGCTTCTGAACCCAACAATGGTTTCTCACCAACCTCAGCCCAAAACGAGGGAGTTCGACAATGCCTCACATACAAAGCTTCAAAGGGCTGCAAACTCTCCTAATAACTGTTATTGTAAGCAAACTCCATAAGTCCAAGACGCTCGCCCCAGGCTCCACCATGGTCCAGAATAAAACATCTAATCATGTCTTCCAAAATCTGATTCATTCTTTCCGTTTGACCATTAGTCTGCGGATAGCGATAGAATACCTAAGGTCAGTGCCCAAAGCTCCCTGCATGCTCCGCCAGAAACGAGACAAATACCTGGAATCCCGATCTGACACAAAACTCACTGACACACCATGCAATCTGATGACCTCTTTCAAGTAAATCTCTACTATTTTCTCCATGGAGTAGCCAATCTTAAAAGGCACAAAATGAGCACACATCGTCAATCTATCAACTATAACTCATACGACATCATGCCCTCTAGGAGACCTCGGCAAACCTATAATGAAATCCATAGAAATACTCTCCCACTTCCAATTCGGAATATCCAAAGGTATCAACTTACCTCTAGGCCTCTGATACGTTTTTTAATTAGTTTGTTTCTCTCTTTTCTTTGTTAGAAAGAGAGAAAGAAAAGGAAAAGCTCTTTCTTCCTTTTCGATTCAACCTTGGGCGGACGTTTTCGAAGAGCCCCGCGAGTAATCCTATTTCGAGGAATTATCCGTTATCCTATCGAAGGATAGAAGTAACGAACTCTTTCTCTTTCGAAATATCGAGGATTCCTCCTCGGCCGCATCCTTTGAAGGCTGAATGAAAAGAATGAAAGGGGGCTTCTTTTTATGTAAAATTAAGATTGAAAGCTTTTGAAAATATTGTTGCAACAATTTTTTGAGTAGTTGCAACAATTCTTTAAGAGCGCTTTAAAACTTCTTTTACCTTAAGCTAGTTGCAACAACCAAAGATGTTGCAACTATTTTTTAAGTGTTTTTAAAAGAGTTTTAAAGAGTGCTTTAGAGAGAAAGCTTTTGGGTTTATGTAATTATCCGGACTAAAATCAATAAAGGCAAGTGGACCTTATCGATAGTAGTATAGGATATTTCTTTTGAAATATCAAGGTCGTATTTTTCCAAGGTTGTATCGATTATTTCTACTTCTTAGGAACGCGCTATTATTTTATCGAGAAGAGTTTGAAATTGATTTTTATGATTTTATAGAAAAGCTAGTGACGAAAATGATAACTATCGCGGGCTTGGTGTGCGTTTAGCAAGAACCAAGAAAAGCGATGAAAAGAAAAAGAACGAAAATGTTAATTTAAAAAGTAGTTTTGCTTAGGATTTTTTTAGGGTTTTATAAAAAGATAATGATAACTACGGCGATAATAAGCGATTGAGCGGTTAGCGGAATTAAGCAAAAAGCAAATATATAAAAAAAATAAAAGACGCACTAATTGAAAAACTCACGCACTCTACGGAATTAAAATGAAAGCTGTAAATTGCAGAAATTGAAGAAATGCGATCCCTACCCAAATAGGTAGAGGGGAAATAAATGCGTGAGCAAGTCCTATCCAAACGGATAGGCGGGAAATAAATGCGTGAGCAAGTCCTATCCAAACAGATAGGCGGGAAATAAATGCGTGAGCAAGTCCTATCCAAACGGATAGGCGGGAAATAAATGTGTGACGGGAATGGAAACTATTGATTTACAAAAAAGGCGCAAAATTTATCCACCTACACACACACACACTTGCTTGAAATAAAATATATGTTAAAGAAAACAAAATCTATATTAGCACACACACACACATACTTAAATAAAAAACTACTAAAACACTAAAAAGACTTAAAAACAATTATTATGAAACAAAAACTACTAAAATGAAAACTACTAAAAATTACTAACAAAACAAAATACTAAAAACACTAAAATAAAAAACCACTAAAACACTAAAAAGAAAACAAAATACCCTCCAACACACACTCACAAACAATAATTAACCATCTAAAAATTACAAAAAAGTCAAAAACATAAACATTACTCTCATACACTCACACACACAAATTAAAATGGACAATTTAATTTACATAACAAAATCTAATTGATGAAAAAAGGGGAAGAACAAAAGAGAACAAACACTCTTTACACCAAAACAAAGAGAGAGAGTTACAAAACAAGAGAGCTAATTTATTTCCATTGCCATCAAAAAGGGGTTACAAATAAGAGAGAGAAAATGCAAACAAAGAGAACTAAAAACCTTAAACACCAAAAACTAAAACAACAAAATTGGATCAAGATCTCAAGAAAAGCAATTAAAATCTTGAACCCTTTTAACATCAGCCACCCCCTCTATTTATAGAGGATATTTGGTGTGCATTTAGTAAAAAAAAGGGCAGCTGGCTGGACATTTGAGAGAAGCAAAATTGGATTTGAGTGTTGAGGGGGTGCGGTTAGCAGGGCTGGAAGAGTGCTGGAAGCAGGCTGAGCTGGAGGTTGGCGCGGGCAGGGCGGCTAGCTGGCAGGGCGCGGGCAGGGGCATGGGACAGCAGTAGGGGTGTGCAAAAATAACCGAAGAACCGAGAACCGGACCGGAACCGAACCGAACCGAATGATTTGGGTCGGTTCCAAATAGGCTCGGTTCGGGTCCGGTTCTCATAATACCAGAACCGACAATTTGGTTCGGTTCCTGGTTCCAAGGGTCGGGTACCCAGAACCGACCCGAGAACCGAATATCAATGAAAAAAAAATTTTGAAACTACTATTATAGTCATATCACTTGATACGAGAAAATAATTGAGAATATAGCTGTATGGCTAAAGAGAATAGGTATTGTACTCATGTAGTTATATGACTTCAATATTATAGAGAATCATGATATAATTATTTTGAGACATTGGTAGTTATATTACAAATAATCATGAGTTGAAAGAGACATTTTTTAATTCTTTTGAGACATAGGTAGAACCGAGAACCGAACCGGAACCGAACCGAAGCAAGCGGTTCGGATCCGGTTCTATACTTTAGGACCGTGGGTCGGTTCCGGTTCCAAAAGTTTGGAACCGAACATACATGGGTCGGTTCTTGGTTTTGAGTGGAACCGAACCGAACCGATCCGAGTTGCACCCCTAGATAGCAGGGCGCGGGCACGTGCGGCGCGGGCAGCACGGGCGCGGGCAGGGCGGCAGCAGGCAGGCGATTAAATCCAGCAAAAATCTGCGCTGGGCCGGATTCGAACCCAGGGCGGCAGCGGGGGCAACCAAGACCAGAACCAGTGAGCCAAGCGTCTCAATCTACTAAGAGCAGGGGTATATTAAATATATAATGGTCAGCACAGATATTTTTATTTTAAATTTAATTTACATAGTTATTTATATGTTTTAATATATATTATGTTATTCTTTATTATATATATATATATATGTTATTATTATATATTATATACTATTATTATTTTACATTTATTATATATATTTATACATATACATATATAATACATATATATTTATACACATACATATATTATACATATAAGCATTTTATTATATTTATAACATATATATTATTCAATATTATTATTACGATGCTAATAGCTTATACTACTATATTATTATATATATATTACTATTATTGTTAAATATTACTATATATACTTATTATTATTATTATTATTATTATTATTGTATATATATTCTTATCATTATTATAATATATATTTTATTATATATCTTATTTATCTATTATATATACATTATGATTATTACTATGTTTATTTATTATATGATACTACTATATTTATTATATATATTTCTATATATTTATATTATATACATAATACTATCTCATTCTCAAATTTATTCTTATATAAGTATAATTACTTATTTTTACAAAATTTATATGAATATTTATATACATATAAAAAGAAGTGATTATTTCAATAATTTACATATTGTATGTACAAAAATACCCAAAATTAGGCTAGAAATTATACTAAAAATATGCAATAATTTCTATTTATCAGCCTCTTATAATCTGCCTTAACACGCTGGCAAGTATGACATTCTGATACGAACTTTGGTATATCATTCTTCATACCTTACCACCAAACAATCTGCTTTAGATCTCGATACATCTTTGTAGAACCGGGGTGGTAGGCCAGCTAGAACCATGCGCTTCATCACAAATCATTGCCCGAATATCCTTGACAGCGTGAATGCAATATCTACCTCGGTACTTCAAGGTACCAACCTCATCGATTGAGAAATCTAGCAATTCTCCCTTTTCAGCTCTACCTTGAATGCGCTGCAAATCCGGATCATCCTTCTGATGTAATCTTGCAAGGGTAATCCAAGAAGGCTCTTCAGCTTCTAAGCTAGACGGCAAGGCACTACGCCCAATCCTTATATTCATCAACCAGAACTCCACCAAGGATTGCACATAAAGGTTAAAGGCATGCGTGGTCTTTCAGCTCAAGGCATCGGCCACCACGTTAGCCTTTCCCGGATGATAAAGTATATCAACCTCATAGTCCACAACATACTCCATCCATCTATGCGGACGCAAATTTTGCTCGAGTGAAGACATACATCAAACTTGTATGATCTGTAAAGATCTTGCATTAAACTCCATATAAAAGATGTCTCCACAGCTTCAAAGCATAAATAACTGCCGCAAACTATAAGTCATGCGTAGGATAATTCCTTTCATGAACCTTTAGTTGCTTTGATCCATACGTGATCACTTTTCCTTCTTGCATCAAAACGCAACCAAGCCCAACTCGTGAAGCATCCACGTAAACAACAAACTCAACCCCCTCAGTAGGTAAAGCCAAGACTGGGGCAAAACATAACCTCTTCTTCAATTCCTGAAAAGCTTCCTCACAGCCATCACTCCAAAAGAACACTGCACACTTCTGAGTAAGCTTGGTTAAAGGTACAGACAACACTAAAAATCCTTGCACAATCTTCTATAATAACCGCCAACCCTAGGAAACTCCTTATCTCCTTAGACGTTGTAGGCCTCTTCCAATCCAAATCAATAGCTATCTTCACCGGGTCCACATATATTCCATCTTTGCTCACATTGTGGCCCAGAAAGACACCTGAGATAGCCAAAACT
Source organism: Dactylorhiza incarnata (assembly GCA_033032865.1). Taxonomy (NCBI): domain Eukaryota; kingdom Viridiplantae; phylum Streptophyta; class Magnoliopsida; order Asparagales; family Orchidaceae; genus Dactylorhiza; species Dactylorhiza incarnata. Next base: position 1,763,014 of record JAWHQI010000040.1, on the reverse strand, counting down.
CGCACTTGCTCAACTTTGCATACAACTGGTGCTCCTTCAAAGTAGACATCACCAAGCGCAGATGCAGAGCATGCTCTTCAGCGCTTCTAGAATATACTATAACATCATCAATAAAAACAACCATAAAGTGATGCAGAAAATCCTTGAATACTCTATTCATCAAGTCCATAAAAGCAGAAAGTGCATGTAACACCCATGTTTTTTTTTCAGGAATTATTTTAATCCTTCTTTGACGTCATAATGACGTAAGGGTGTTACATTAGTGCGGATTAGCGGTGCGTCGTCGTTTATGCATTTTTGCGTCCGTTCGGTCAAGTCGACCAAATTTTGAAGCGTTTCGGATTTGGAAAATTTTGCGTTAGAAAATTAAATTAATTAATTTTAGAAAGGCTCGTTGAAGTTTCGTTGCGATCCGAGCATTTTTAGAGCCCCGGTGATTTTTCAAAGATTTGTAGAATTATCTTTTGCCGTAAACTTCAGAAATTTATATCTCGAAAACGGCCCGTTGGATTTTGATTTTGACTTCTCCGTTGGATTCGTAGCGCCAACTTTTGTCTTCGGTGAGAATTTCATTGGAATCGGCTGTTGGAACATGGTTTTCCACATCCCTTTGATTTGAGAATAACAAATCCTACTTGTATTTGATCTTGTTACCTTTGTGTTTTTAGCATGTAGGTATGGACACTTTTGACACCAGGTAGCTGCAACAATGGTCTAGAACTAACCAGAAGCTGAAGGATTGAAAGATACTTAATGCCAGGCGTTAAGCTTAACGCTGGGCGTTAGCGCTAGACGAAAGCGGCGTTCGACGAAATGCATACCACGACATTCGACGAAATGTGCTCGACGAAATTTTCATTCGACGAACTAGATGTTGCGATCGACGAAATCAAGCCGCTGAGAACTGAAGCTGGGTTCGACGAAATAGATCTTGCGTTCGACGATCTTGCGTTCGACGAATTTCCGGTCGACGAATGATGTAGCCCGCTCGATGAACTCCGGTCGATGAAATTTCATTCGACGAAATTATCTACTTGACGAATTGGGGTGCCGGCTAATTACAGATGAAACTCAACGCCAGGCGTTAGCTCTTAACGCCGAGCGCTATCCGGTCGTCGAATTTGGCAAGGAGAAAGCAGCCGTGATTTCAGGAGGAACATTTGGAATGATTTGCCCAACGCGCCGTGTTAGCCTTAACGCCAGCGTTGATATTGCCTAAAATAAAACATTCCTAAAGTGCAGAATCTCCTTCCTCTTCTGCAGATCCGAGCCATTAATATATTGCTATACAACGCTAGGCGTTAGGACTTAACGTCGGCGTTAGCTCAAATTCTATAAATCAGAGGATTTTGTCTTCTCCGACTACTGATTGTCAAGAGCCCTATTCCAGCATTTGAGAAACTTTGTGAGGGCCATATTTCAGATCAACACATCTCCCGCACATATTTCAAAAGGAGGAATCAAAGGAGGCTTGGATCAACATGCTAACTCAACGCGAAGAACGCACACTTGGACTTCTACGATCTTCAGCGATTCTTCGGCGTCTCCTTCAGATTACCTCATAGGGAATTTTATATTAGTATTTTGTATTTTGTCCTTTATTTCATCTTTGTAATCGGTTCGTGAATTCGCCACACGGCGACTAGGTCTAGGTTGGACTTAGGGAGTAATTCACCTCGTGTTGGCGACTGGGTCTAGGGAGTAGATCTAGGGGGTGCTCGAGGCCTTTCTGGTGATAGATTGGCTAGAGCGGCTTGAGGCCGTATCTGGGGAGAGATCGGCTAAAGCCAACCGGTTCGTGGGGATACGAGTCGGTATAGAAAACAAAAAGGGTTTTTAGATTATTCGCTTCGATTTCTAGCGTCATTGAAATCAGATTTTGTAATCAATTTTATAAATGATAATCGTGTCTTTTCTTGTTTAATAAAATTGATTTCATTTCTAATTTCATTATCTCTTTACTTTTGATTTAATTTCAATCAAAATATCAAAAGTTTTCTATTAAAGTTTAAAGTTTTTAAAACCCTTATTCACCCCCCCCCCCCCTCTAAGGGCGCCTATAGATCCAACAAGTGGTATCCGAGCCAGGTTATTCCAAATCGGCTTAACAACCGGGAATAATGGCTTCTCATGATCTCGCTTCTATTAATGGGGGAAATTTTTTTGAAGAAGAAAAATCTCTTGCACCACCTTTATTCGAAGGAAGAAATTATAAAGGGTGGAAATTGTTAATGGAAAGGTTTATCAAAACATTAGATATCAACGCTTGGGATATAGCAATAACAAGACCAGCGGACGAATCAAATAAACAAGAGCGTCACATAAATGCAAAAGCTATGAATTATATTTTCTGTGCTTTATCTCAAGATATCTTCAAATTAATATATTGTTTTTCTAGTGCATACAAAGTATGGAAATTTTTGGAAGAAATATATGATTTGCCTTTTACTGGTGTGGAACAAATGCAAGACTTGGAGAACATACAAGATTGCACAAATGTTCAAGAAAGCTCCTCTTACAATGGACCCATGGAGTACTCATCAAATGAAAGAGAAGAAGAAATACTATCTTCGGAAGAGGAGTGCCATAAAGATGTCAAAGAAACTATGTGTTCAAATCGTGCCTCTCCCGAAAGCAATGTAAGGAAATCAAATCCCATTTTTTGTACTTCTATCTCTTCATTACAATTGCTTCAAACTACAAAGCGTAAAATTAAGAAAAATTAAAAGATGCTAAAGGCAAAAATTAATGAACAATCAAATTCAAATTTATCTAGTTCTATTCATGGTTCCTTAGTTGAAAACACTACACCTTGTGTAGAATATAATGAGTTAAAAGAAAAACACAAGGAACTTGAAAAGAAACTTCTTTTTATAAAAGAACAAAATGAAAGACTATGTCTCGAAAATTCATCCTTAAAAAATGATTGTGCTAAGTGTAAGGACTATAAAATTGAAATTAAAGAGACGGATGAAACATTTGATGAATATAGAAATAACTATCAAAATCATATTGATTCAATTGTTTCCACTCTTAAAAATAGCACAATCGCTTATAATAAAGCTAGACATAATTTGAAATTGAAGAATGATGAATTAAAATAAAAAATCAACCTGCTTATGAAAATGGTAAATACAAATTCACAATATCAAACTATATCTAAAAACAAGTTGAATATGAATATGAACATCTTACCTAAGTTTAAAAATGGGAGTATGGAACATAAAGGATTTGTAAATCAAAATCAAAATCACCATAATTTACAAAATCATGTTTCTCCCAACCTAAAATTAAATGCAAACAAATTTTTTTCAAATTATAAATTCAAAAACCTTTTTGATACAAATATTCAAGTAAATGATTATGGAAATTTGAAAACTAAAAATAATGTTTTGCTAAATCATCATGGAAATTTGAAAACTAAAAATAATGTTAAACCAAGATTTAAATGGAGACCCAAAGCTAAAGATGAAACACAAACTCAAATCAAAAGTGCCCATTCAATCATATCTCCCCAAAAGCAAACACGATATATTTGGGTACCCAAAGGAACCGACACACCCGGCCCTCTTTGGATACCTAAATCTCTCATTCATTAGTATCCAACTATTTGCATGAAGTAGAAATCAACTAAAAATAAAATATCAATTCTATACTTCATGATTTGCTTAATTTTCCTTTTTGTTCTTTTTCTTTTATTTCTTTGAGCCATCATGATATGATCACTTTATATAACTTGTGATATGACTTTCACATATTAAACCAAAATCCATAAATAAATCAAATTGAATAAAAATCATATCATTTTTCAAGTGATCTACTTATCCTTTTTTTTATCCTTCTAAATCCAGTGTAAGATACTTTAAGACTAAATGAAATAATTGTCAAAATAGATTTAAAAGGTATTTTAGGGGAATTAGGCTAAATTTATATAATGCGCAAGTTTTGCTAGGCTACTTAATATATTTGAGTCATTTGTTTGCGTCTATCATGCTTAACCAAAATCTGAAAAATTTGGAAGTTAAAATTCATAATAACTATGTGCTTTAAAACCAAATATAATGAGAAATTAATCTTACATAAAAGCCATAGTTTATAAATTGTTTTTCATAAGATAAATAGTAGAACACACCGCAGAAACAGTTCACAGAATAGATAAAAACAAAAGTAAAAGGAAAAGCATGATAACAGCTAACGCTGGGCGCAAGCTGTAACGCCTGGCGTTAGATAATATTGTCCAAATACTAAGCTATGTTATTACAGAACTGAAAACCACCTTAAAATTGTCTACTTTCACTAAGTGAGTCTGACTCTCCAGTAGTTGAACTGCCTTGTTCCCTTGACCTTCGAGTACCGCGAGTCAAGCGACGTGGCGGATCCTCCATGGGAACCTCCCAATCCCTTTCTTCTGCCAGTGTCAGTTTCAACTTCAAGGCCCTGATCATGTATCGCATCATTTTCTCGATCCGTGACATTCTTCGTGTCGCATTCTCTTTGAATTCTTCAAACGACTCCTGATGCTCCCGATTCATCTCTCGGAGTGAAACACCTCATCGTAGGGGTGGCCGTGAAGATGATGGTATATCTCATGGTCGAGGGACTTGAAGGGTTGAAGTAGAATAAAGCTCAGGGACAAGATCATTAATATAATTAGTTCGAATTATATACTCATACTTTTCCATCACCACCCGTTGTATAAGTCCTCCTAGGGGAAGAGTGTTGAGTCGAGACCGTCTTGGATCATTCAACTTAAAAGTGTAATGAATCTGAGAAAGGATCAGATCAGCCACATCAAAAAGTACTTCCTGCATTATATGATATGTCACTATGCTCAACTGTGCAGTAATCTTCTTTGTGTATCCAGACTTCAACATAATTGTATGACGTAAAATATCCTGAACTATAAATGCTTCCTCCCTAAGTGAAGAAACATCTGTAATCTGATCTTTTGTCTCTTTATCGTGCAATACCAAATTTACTGGTGTCCAATCCCGCTCATCTCTATACTTTTCTACCACGTCTAAACGATAATCATTCTCTATTAACCCAAACTCATTTCGAAGGTCGTCATGTGTGACTTGAATAACTTGAGACTAGATCATAGAACTCAGTCCTCCATGAAGCTCCGTTTTTGACGGATCATACAAATTGTTATAAAACTCCCAAATAAAGTCCGTAGAAAAGCAATCGTCGGAAATCACTGACAACACTCCTGATGCTGCTAGGAGATTCTGAATATGTGCATGACATGGAATATCTATGTGCAACACCATGCCTACACCAACAGTCGCCTTTTCAATCCCCACAAATGATTGATAAGACTCTTGTGGAGGACGGGACGATGAATTTCGAGCACGGACACCATGCATACTGGAAGAAGCCATAACCTGCATGAAATTTCAACACAACAACAATCAGCACAATTTTTCTAATGCCAGACGTTAGAATTAACGCCAGGCGCATGATCTGGAACATTCTATCACTGCCAGTACACAATGACAACCATCTCTAATACTTGTAACTCAAAAATTGGTGAACAACAAATGGATAAATGAAAGATCATCAATAAAAATCAAACTAACTAAAAAGGGTAAAAGCAAAGACTCATCTTTAAGAAGAATATCAAAACCTCATTCCCAACTCACAAACTTGCAAACCCTAGATATCAAAATCCTAAAATCTATCACATACCATAATAATACACTTCAATACTTCAAAGGATTTCAATTTAGGGGTAGAGAAATGATTTAATCAAAAAATATGAGAAGAAAAACATCAATTTTACCTAGATCTGAGAGTGCTGGCGACAAAACCTGGAGAAGACACGACCTGAAATGATGAGAAAAGAAAAGAACTCGGATTTAGGGCTTTTTATATAAAGCGCACTCAACACTAGCATTGACGTCAACACCAGCATTACCCTCTTTTCTTATATAATTACATGTTTCTCTGCTGGTCATCTATCTATGTACCACTATAACAACACCCAATTCATTGTTTCATGAAAAGAAAAAGAAAAATATTATATAATATAAAATATAAAAATATTTTAAAACCATCAAAATATGCTTAATTTAGCCTTCAAAACATATCAACTTTCTCTGAAATTTCTACCCCAAGAAGGTCTATATATATACTATCTATGCCAAAAGAAAAATTTTCAAAAATTCTCAAAAATCGAGTACTGGTTCGGCGTTAAATACTTAACGCCAGGCGTTAGCTTTTTTCTCCAGAAGAAAATTCTGCATTCACTAGTATTTTTCTGGTATTTTTCTAATGATTTTCCTTATTGTATTGTGTCTGATTTCAAAATACTTTATTATTAATTTGGTTGTTTTTTATTTCAAAAAACAAAAAATATTAAAATGATCAAAAATATGTTTTTGTTGTTTGTTTTCTTTTTTTCCTTACAAAATTATGGTTTGACTATATGTCTTCACAAGAGCATATATCTTAGTCATTTTGTTTCAAATGGTCAAAATTGATTAGGCATACACATTAAGATTCTCTTCAATGTCCAATTTTAATTTTAAATTTTCTAAACATTGTTTTTGTCATGCCTTGACCTTAATCTGATTATGAGCAATGAAATAGTCTATAGATAATTGTGTATGATTGCCTAGCATGTCTCTAAGTATGAGTAATGCTTTATGTTAATCAATGAATTATACACTCACTATTTTGGTAATCTACATGTGCTCGTAATCCTAGTCTTGCATGATTGTGTAGTGTAATAGTTTTAACATATTAAGTTGTATGTCTAAATTACCTACACCGTCTTTCAAAAATAAATTTCATGCACGATTTAGAAGTGTTATTTAAATAATATTACTGTTTGCAACAACAAGTGAATTTGGAGACCTTTTGGCCCTTAATAAAAATCTAAAATAAAAAGCCAAAGATAACTCCACCAAGCACTACTTGTTGAAATTGTTGAAGTGAAGTGGAGGTGACTGGGTGGTCTGATTTTGGGTGACCACAGAGACCGCGCGGTCTGTGTTAGTGTTCTGTCGGTCTGTTCTGGCGGTCTGCTGGTTGGCCGGTCAGTTCCTGGTTTTTTCCGGTCTCGTCCCGGGTTGTTCTGGTTGGATTGTTTCTCCTTTGTAGAAGACCGGGCGGTCTGTTCTTATGTAACCGCTGTGACCGGGCGGTTTGTGCTTGGCAATCTGGCGACTTGTCTGAAGTCGGCCAGATGGTTCTTGGTTTGCCCTTGGCGATTTAAGAAAGGAGCGTTCTCGTGTTCGTGCGACTTGTGCGCGATCTGCCTGCTGATCTGCGGTCTTGGACGGAAGGTCGTCCAAGTGGTGTGATCGCGCGTTCTGCCTTGTGATACCGCTGGCGATCTGGCGGGTGGTGATTGTATCTCCTTTGTGGCGGTGATGACATCCGTCTTGTCGCCTATAAATATGGGTGCATGGCCCGTCATTCCTAACGAGAACTGTTTGCGGTCAGCAGGTTGCGGTCTCCTTCCTTGGTGATTCCTAGCGGCTTAAATAAACAGTTCGGCAGCGGTCTGTCTGCGGACTAGTTTATGGTGTTCTTGTGCTGTTCGCAGCGAGCTCAGCGATCAGGCGACCTTCAGCGGTTAGGCGATCTGAGTTGCGGTCTAGCGACAGCCTCTGTTCTTAGTTCAATTCAATAAGCTCCAGTTCGTGCGGTCTGAGGTGGTGGTCTTGCAGTGCAGGCGGTCTGTCTATTTTCTGTTCGCGCGGTCTCATGTCAAGCCGGGCGATCTCTGGAGTCGAGCGGTCTGTGCGGTCTCAGCCTATCTAGCCGCCAGATTTGTTTTGGTGTGTTTTGTTCCTCTCCTTCGTGATTCTTATGAATCATGTCTCGCCATGTATACCTCGCACTATAAATGAAGTTTGTGATTCAATAAAGCTTTCTTGTGTTGCTGTGTGGCATTGTGGTTGTTTGGCTATAACTCAGTTGATGCAACTCCTGCTTACTCCTAAATGATTCAAATCAAACATTTTAACATGGTATCAAAGCGAGGTTGTTGGAGTGGATAAGCAGTGATCAACTTGAGTTGCCATCGTCTTTGTGAAGAAGAGACCACATAGATTGCCATGGAAGGTGGATACGCAAGAGGGCTTGGTACTGAACTCCTCACATCAACCAACTATAAGAAATGGAGGTCGTGTATGGAGAGTTACTTACTTGGCGAGGATCTATGGGAGATAGTTGGAGGAGAAGACACACAAGAAGTGTTTCTAGCAGGAGATAATATGGCAGAGGTGAGACTTTGGAGGAGGACTAATGCTAAGGCAGAGTTCACACTCAAGAGGGTTATCTCACCAGAGCTGGTTGATCACATCATTGGATGTAAATCTGCTGCTGAGATTTGGACGTCTTTGGACGGGTTATTCAATAAGAAGAATGTAGCTCGGCTACAGTTTCTTGAAAATGAGTTGGCGAAGGCCTCTCAAGGTGATCTTTCTATTTCTACCTTCTTTCTTAAGATGAAGAACCTTACAACTGAGATTTTTGCATTGGACCCTGATGAGCCCATCTCGGAGGCAAAACTGAAGAGGCATATCATCCGCGGGTTGCGGAAGGAGTATCTTGCCTTTGTGACTTCAGTTCAGGGTTGGGCAAATCAGCCATCTCTGTTGGAGCTGGAGAACTTACTTGCTTCGCAGGAAAGTGTGGCAAGACAGATGGCGGGGACTTCTATCTCTGGGGGAGATAGTGATGTGTTGTTCTCTGGGAAGAAGAAGAACAAGTGGGAGAAGAAGAAGCCAGGTCAGGATGGACCCTCTACTTTAGGTCAGCAGGATAGAGGTTATGCTTCTAAGTCTAATGGGAAGAAGAAGGGAGAGGGACCAAGGTGCTTCAGGTGTAATAAGACCGGCCACTTCAAGAAGGATTGCCGGGTTAATCTTCAGTCGGGACATGTAGCAGAGAAGGATAAGCCAAAGTCTAATGAAGCTGGATGGGGAGGAGCCTTTGCGGCTAATATGACGGCGATGTCCATTAAGGCCTTGGCTTCCATCAACTTCGAAGAGGATTGGATTGTTGATTCAGGGTGTGGACATCATCTCACCGGGGATGGATCAAAATTCTCTTCTTTGGCGCCTTACTCAGGTAACGATGCTATCATTACGGCGGATAATTCTGTTCATGCAGTAGAACAAGAAGGTGTTGTCTCTCTGAGCAGTGATAAGGATCCACTCACACTGAGGAGTGTTTATCACGTGCCTGGTATGAGGAAGAATCTCTTCTCTGTGACCAATGCGGTCGATGCTGGTTATCACGTTCTGTTTGGCCCAACAGAAGTGAAGTTTCTTAAAACTCAACCAGAGATAAAGGGAGATGTTATCCATGTTGGAAGGGGTTAAGGACTTGTTCGTTTTATCGACAAGTACCTATGTTGATAAGATGAAGACCAACGAGAGCGCGGCTATCTGGCATGAAAGGTTGGGGCATGTTGGCATGGACAAATTGAAGGCTATGGCGGTAAGGGGCCTTGTCGAGGGCTTGCCTAACTTGTCCTCCTATGGAGACGGTCATGTTTGTGCGGGTTGTCAGTTTGGTAAGTCTCATCGACTTCCATTTGATAAATCACAAACAAGATGCAAAGCGCCTTTGGAGTGTATTCACGGTGATTTGATGGGACCGACTGCCACCCCAAGCCTTGGAGGCAACAGATATATGTTGGTGTTGATTGACGATTACACCAGATATGTCTGGGTGTATTTCCTAAAAGAGAAGTCGGAAGCCTTTGCGAAGTTTGTGGAGTTCAAGTAGCTGGTGGAAGGTCGGTTAGGACTGCGGGTGAAAAAATTGAGAACTGACAATGGTGGGGAGTTCACCTCTGGTGAGTTCTCATGTTTTTGCAGGAAACACGACATCCGGAGAGAGCTCACTTGTGCCCATACTCCACAGAAAAATGGCATTGCGGAGAGGAAGATCCGTCATCTGACGGAAACCTGCAAATGTTGGCTTCATGCCAAGAGTATCCCAAAGTCCTTCTGGGCGGAGGGAATGTCTTGTGCAGCTTACGTCATCAACAGGATGCCTCTAAGTCCTATCAACATGAAGACCCCTCATGAACTGATGTTCAAGGAGAATCCGAGTGTTGCACATCTTTGGGTGTTCGGGTCAACCTGTTATGTGCATATTCCTAATGCTCTTCGGACAAAGCTAGATGCGAAAGCAAGGAAGCTAGTCTTTGTTGGGTATGATGAGCGGAAGAAGGGATGGAGATGCATGGATCCTAAGACACGAAGATCACTGGTATCTCGGGATGTGGTGTTCGATGAGGTAACTTCCTACAAGGGGAGTTCAGGAGTTGAACTACCGGAGAGCAGGGTTGATGAAAAAGGGAAAGCTGCGGGAAGTTTTCAAGTGGAGTTGCCTGTTTCACCAGGAGCTCCAGCTGTGTCTAGCTCTGAGATGGAGGCTCCAGGTTCTGGAAGCAGGGGGAGCGATGCTCCAAGTTCATCTGGAAGAGGAGCTAGCACAGAAGAAGCAGCTGAGGAGGTGGTTAGTCAGGAGAAACCTCTTAGGAGGTCGAAGAGGACTATCAAGCCACCGGATCGATACACAGGAGGAAACATGGTGAGCTTTGTCTCATGTTTCTTCGCTGGTCCCTTGGATGAGAGGGAGACGTCGAGCTTTAAGAAAGCCAAAGGCGTGAAGCAGTGGGACATTGCTATGCAAGAGGAGATGGATGCTCTCAAGAAGAATGAGACTTGGTCTCTAGTGCCCAGGCCCAAGGGCATTACCCATATGACATGCAAATGGGTTTATAAGCTCAATAAGAAAGCTGACGGTACGATCGATCGATACAAGGCTCGCCTTGTGGCTCGCGGGTTCTCACAGCAGTATGGAGAAGATTATGATGAGACGTTCAGTCCAGTGGCAAAGATGACTTCGGTTCGATTTGTTATTGCTTTGGCAGCATCTAGTGGATGGGAGATTTGGCAGCTCGATGTGAAGAATGCCTTCTTATACGGAGAGATTGACAAGGATATCTTCATGATCCAGCCGTCGGGTTTCATCTCGGAGGAGTGTTCGGACTACGTCTGCAAACTGAAGAAGGCCATGTATGGGTTGAAGCAAGCGCCTCCGGCGTGGTATGGAAAGATCACAGAGTATCTTCTATTCTGCGGGTTCTTTGCTTCAGACTCTGATTCTAGCTTTTTTGTCAAGAAGGAGGGGGCGCTTCGGGTTATTATTCTGCTGTATGTGGATGACATGATTGTCACCGGGAACTCGAAGGAGGCAGTTGCGAGGCTGAGAGCTGAGCTCGCTATCAGGTTTGAGATGAAGGATCTGGGTGAGCTTCACCATTTCCTTGGACTTGAGGTCCAGAGGCGGGAGAGCAGAGTGCTCGTTTCTCAGGCTGGATATGCGGAGCGGATCGTTCAACGATTCGGCATGGAGGAAGGGAAGAGCAACTCTATACCTCTGGAACAGCATCAAAAACTTTGGAAGGATGAGGGAAGAGTTCTATCTGATCCGTTGGTGTTCTGAGCTCTGGTTGGGAGCTTGATTTACTTGACCATCAAGAGGCCTGATATTGCTTATGCAGTTGGCAAAGTGAGTCGGTACATGGCGGAGCCACGGAAGCCTCATCTTCTAGCGGCAAAAGGAATTCTGAAATATGTGAAGTCGACCTCTGATTTGGGTCTCCTATATAGGAGAGGGTCAAGCTTAGAGTTGCATGGATACATGGATGCTGATTACGGGGGAGACGTGGATGATCAGAGATCAACGTCTGTTTTTTGTTGGGAAAATGATTTCTCTTAACCCCTGAAAATCAGTTGAATATGAATTCTAAGAAAGAAAAATCAAGGTTAAGTAAATATGCGTCGAATAGTATTCGACGCAACGTCGAAGTGGTATCGACGTTCCTTTCAGAATGAGTCGAAGTAACTTTAAGAAGAATTCGACGTATCCTATGTTGACGTAGCTCTGACTTCCAGTCGACGCATCTTGAGAAGTCGACGCACCTTAGTCGACGCACCTTCCTTATTCTTCTCTCGACGTCCAGTCAGGATGAATTCGACGCTTACGTCGAATAGTAATCGACGCACGTCGATTTCTATGTCTAATTCAAAAAAATCGCCAGATCTCTTTCCTTCTTTCATAGATTTGATTTATATGGAATCAATTTATTCTTTATAGCCGTTCTAAATCATTCTTTTCCTCTAATAGATTCTTGGCTAATTTGATTAAAACCATTATGGACATTATTTGAAATCAGAATGAATTCTTTCCTTCTATTGATATAACTATTATGGAAATATTTCTATCTTTCTATTTCTCTGTCTACTAATCAATTATCCTCCTATAGTATTATTTGAATAGACAGAGCTATAAAATAACAAGGAGGTCGACAGAGAACACAAGAGAAGTGCTCCACCATTTTACATTTGAAAAAGTGGAAAAGCTCCCAAGAGAAAAAGAGAGAGAATTGAGAAATAGTGTTGCAGCAAAGATCAAGCTTCCATCTTCTCCTGCTTCTGAACCACTCTGCTGCATACTCTGATAGCTCTCACAAAAGAGAGAAAAGGCCTACAATCTCCTTCTCACTATAGAAGAGAGATTTCATTCACTACTTCTTGTGCTTCCAATCTTCTTGCTAGGAAGAAGATTCCTTCTTGTCTTTTTATTATCTCTCTTTCTTCTTTACCTTTGTTTCACTTTCAAATACTGTAAAAGAGTTTTTAGAATCTCTCTTCAAAAAATGCAGTTGTACTGGTTCTAAGAGTCTCCTTTTCAAAAGACTCAGTTGGTTCTAAGAGTCTCCTTATCAAAAGACTCAGGGTGGTTCTAAGAGTCTCCTTATCAAAAGACTCAGTGCAAGATAGTGAATTTCCTACCAAGGGGGTAGAAGAGTGGACTACCCAAAGTTTGGGGAACCACTATATTTCCTTGTGTTGTGCTGTGATTTCTTTTCTTGCATTTACTTTCTTTACTTACTTAATTCTTGTTGGTGTGTGGGAAGCCTTAATCTGTGATCACCACATATAAATATATATATAATTGCACAAAATATTTTAAATCTCTATTCACCCCCCCCCCCCCCCCCCCCCTCTAGAGAATTCTAGTGAGGTTAACTGTGCACTTTCAATTGGTATCAGAGCCAGGTTGATCTAAAAAGGATAACTCCTTGATCAAAAAGATCATACCTCTTATATATATATATATATATATATATATATTTCTGAAAAATATTAATTTTCACATGACACAAATCAAAGATTATGCTTCCACCAGACCACCAATTTGTAACCTTGAAAAGTTTGCACTTTGGAAAACAAGAATTAGAATTTATTTAAACTCTAATGATGATGAATTGTTTAATGTTATCTTGACAGGTCCCCCCAAGCCATTCAGAAAGGACTCAAGTGGAAAAGTAACTGAAATACTTGCTCCAAAAGCTGAGTGGATAGAGGAAGAAAACAAAGCCCAAGGATATGATGCCAAGGCTATGAATATCCTAGTCTCAACCCTCTCAGATGAAATCTTCCAAAAGATTGCTGATTGTGAGTCAGCTAAGGAAGTATGGGAAGCTCTCACCAAAATGGTAGAGGGAAGTGCTGATGAGAAAAAGGATAGAAAGGCACTACTCATCTCTCAATATGAAAACTTTCAGAAGAAAGAAGGTAAAAGTGTTGCTGACACGTATGCCAGATTCAGCCTCATAGTGAATGAGTTGAGAACACTTGAAAAGGACATATCTCTCACTGAGATAAATGACAAACTGCTAACTTGCTTCCCTAGCTCTTGGGATTTAAGAATCTGGCCAATTAGAGACTCCAGAAGTCAAAGAGAAATCTCAACAGATGTCCTGTTGGGCAAATTAAAATCTTATGAACATCTGTTGAAAACAAGAGCTGAGAAAGAAGAGAAAGAAAAGGCTCCTTCACTCTCAAAAGAAAAGAGTATTACATTGAAGGCTGTTGAAGCTGAACCCTCTACAAGTGATGAGGAGCTGATCAGTCTACTGGCCAGAAGGTTCAAGAAGTGGATCAAAACAGAAGGATCCAGAGGAAGAGACTCAAAAACCAGGTATAATAAAACACATACTAAAGAGATTGTATGTTACTCTTGCAGGAAACCTGGACATATTGCACCTGAATGTCCTAAGGAGATCAGCAAAAAGAAAGATCTGAAAAGAACAGATCTACAGAAGAAAAAGAAGAAAGAGAAAGGTCTCATTGCTCAATCATGGAGTGATTAAGAATCTGAAGAAAGCACCTCATCTGACAATGATCAAGAAGAGGCCAAGCTGGAGGAAACTTGTTTGATGGCCACTGAGAAGCCTGATGATACATTTATGGTAAATATACTTGATGATATAGATTCCTCTTCCACTGATTTCAAAAACAATTTCAAAGAACTCTGTTTAAATCTAATCAAATCTGAAAAAGAAATTAAAGAACTAAGAAATGAATTAAACAATCTTAAACAAGTAAATACACAGTATAATAACTATGAGCTCAGTCTAAGACTCTCAGAAAAGGAATTAGACAAAATCTATACAGAAAATCTAACACTGAGAAATGAGCTAGCAAAGGCAAAGGTCTTTGAAGACTCTCTAAATGGGAGAAGTCAGAAGGTCAAGAACATCTCTAGAAATCTTACTGAAAGACTTAGACAACTAGAAGATAATACTGACTTAGAACCAAAAACTCAATCACCTAGAAAATCTGTTTGGAGACATCCCATTCACTTCACTAGGGAAGGTCATTTGACAGGAGAAAGATCACAGGAAAATCCAGAAACAACCACTGTCTTTAATAAAACTAATCCCATTACATATGAAGGAATCCTAGGAAAATATCCTCAGAAAAGAGTCAAACATGTGTCGAATTCTTATCAACACACGTCGATTTCTAATCGACGCTTGCACCAAAGTGCGTGGACTCCTACCCGACGCAACCTCTCTCATGCTTCGACTGAAAATAAACGCAGAATGGAGAAAGCGTCGACTTCATATCGACGCAACCATAAACCTACGTCGAATCCATATCGACGCAACCAATCAGACAGAAATTTCTCTTCTTCCAAACAGCTCTCTCAATCCATTTCCTTTTACTATGACCACTATTTCTGTAACATCACCAAAGAAAATTGGTATGATAAACCAATACCCCTAAAGGAGGAAGGATATTCAGAAAAACCTACTTATTCTTTCATTAAATCTTTCACTGATAGGAGGAAGGGACCCCAGCTCAGCAGGGTCTAAACTAATGTGTAAAACTTTATGTGCATATGTATCACATATCCAGGCTGGTGTGGTACTTGGGCAGTGGATGCTCCATGCACATGATAGGATGCAAAAATTTATTGATCAACTTTGAGGATGGACTTGGACCATCAGTGACCTTTGGAGACTCTAGCTGTGGCCAAACCAGGGGCTTTGGAGACTTCAAAGAAGGGAAAGTCACCTTCAAGAATGTGGCAGTAGTTAAAGGACTGAAGCACAATCTGATAAGTATAAGTCAGATATGTGAAAATGGTAAGTATGAGGTAAAATTCACCACACTATTCTGCCATATTATTGATATCAAGACTGGTGCCACAGTACTCAATGGAATTAGAAAAGGAAAAGTATATGTAGTGGACTTTAGCTCCTCACCTACAGAAGTCTGTTTATTCAACAATATTATTGATAAAAGTGAATTATGGCATAGGAGACTAGGTCATCTAAACTACAAAACCATTAGTAAACTAGCAAAGAATAACCTAGTTAGAGGCTTACCAAAGGGTAGGTACTCTAAGGATTCTCCATGCAGACCTTGCCAACTAGGAAAACAAACTAAATCATCCTTCACCCAATTGGTAAGGATGACTCTCCCAGGGTCCTTTACTTACTACACATGGATCTCTTTGGTCCCATATCCACTCAGAGCTTAGGTGGAAAATCCTATACCCTAGTAATTGTGGATGACTATTCTAGATTCAGCTGGGTATTCTTTCTAAGGGCTAAGTCTGAAACCCACAATACTCTCTCAAGATTCATAAAACAAATTCAATCTGAACTCAATAGTCAGGTTTCCATAATCAGAAGTGATCATGAGACTGAATTTGAAAATCAGTTCATAAGTAGTTTCTGTGAAGATATAGGTATCAAACAAAGTTTTTCAGCCCCTAGAACCCCTCAACAAAATGGAGTTGCTAAGAGAAAGAATAGAAGTTTAATTGAATCAGGAAGGACCTTACTTGCAGAATCAGGTTTACCAAAAACATTCTGGCTGAAGCAGTCAACACTGCCAACTATGTTCTAAATAGAAGACTAGTACACAAAACTAAATCAAAAACTCCATATGAGCTCCTGAAAGGAAAAACACCCATAGTTAAATATTTTAAGATCTTTGGATGTGCTTATTTTATCCTTAATAATGGAAAAGATCATCTTGCCAAGTTTGACAAGAAATCTGATGATGGAATATTTCTGGGATACTCAGCATCTAGTAAAGCCTATAGGTGCTATAACAAGAGAACTCTTAAAATTGAAGTGTCTATGCACATTATATTTGATGAAACTAACATACTGTTTAAGGGGGAGGGAACTCCCACCAGCTCTTTTCCACAGGAAAGCAGCAACATAGAAACACAGCTTGAGCAACTGGTTTTAGAGAACACAGATAATGGAAAAGAAAACTAGATAGAGGAATCAAGTGAGGAATCTGAACAAGAACATGAAGAAGATTCAAAAAAGAGCATTCAAAACCAACTCCCACAAGAGAACATGGTTCAGGAAGGCCAGGTGGACAATGATCCTATCACCAATGAGGAAGAAGAACATCTGACAAGTCCAGGCAGGACAAGGGTCAATTTGAAAGATCATCCACAAACTCAAGTAATTGGAGACCCTAATACAGGAGTAAGAACAAGACACCAGGTCTCCAATGGGATGATGCTCCAATGCTTCCTATCACAAGTTGAACCAAAGAAGTTTGAGGAAGCAAATTGTGATCCTCACTGGATTATGGCCATGCATGAAGAACTAGGCCAATTTGAGAGAAAAAAAAGTGTGGAACCTAGTTGAAAGACCAAGAAACTACCTTGTGATTGGTACAAAATGGGTATACAGGAACAAACTAGATTCCACTGGAGTAATTGTCAGAAATAAGGCAAGACTTGTAGCACAAGGATATAAACAAGAAGAAGGGATAGACTACAACCAGACCTTTGCTCCAGTAGCCAGATTGGAGGCAATCAGGCTCTTTCTTGCCTATGCAGCCTTCATGAAGATGAAAGTCTACCAAATGGATGTCAAGAGTGCTTTTCTGAATGGTGACCTTCAAGAAGAGGTATATGTGGAGCAACCACCAGGTTTTGTAAATCCCTCTTTTCCTAACTTTGTTTATAGACTTAACAAAGCACTATATAGTCTTAAGCAAGCACCTAGAGCTTGGTATGAAACTCTCTCTAACTTCCTTTTAGAAAATTCCTTTGAAAGAGGAAAAGTAGACAAGACACTCTTTACTAGAACCCATAAAAACCAACTTCTCCTTGTTCAAATATATGTAGATGACATCATCTTTAGCTCAACTCATCCTAAACTGTGTAAAAGATTTGCTAACCTAATGCAATCTAAATTTGAAATGAGTAGTATGGGAGAACTCTCATATTTCTTAGGATTACAAGTAAAACAAAGTAGTGAGGGAATCTTCATCTCACAATCCAAATATACTAAAGAGCTAATCAAAAAGTTTGGTATGGAATCAGCATCTACCATGAAAACACCCATGGCAACCAATGCCATTATAGAAAAAGTTGATAAAGGAAAATCAGTAGATCAAAAAACATATAGGGCCATCATAGGATCCCTTCTATATCTAACAGCTAGCAGACCTGACATTATGTTTGCCACTTGCATATGTGCTAGATTTCAGGTTGATCCAAAGGAATCCCATCTCACCTCTGTAAAAAGGATTCTTAGATACCTAAAGGGAACCCCTGAACTAGGTCTATGGTACTCAGCAGAAACCAACTTTGAATTAATAGGTTTCTCAGATGCAGATTATGCTGGATGTAGGGTTGATAGTAAAAGCACTTCTGGCACTTGCCAATTCCTAGGTGACAGATTAATATCATGGTTTAGTAAGAAACAAACCTCAGTCTCAACCTCAACAGCTGAAGCTGAATACATAGCTGCTGGGAGCTGTTGTTCACAAATCCTGTGGATGCAAAATCAGCTTCTTGACTACAAATTGGAAGTACATAACTCTAAGATCTATTGTGATAGCTCTAGTGCTATATCCATAGCATCCAACCCAGTCCTTCATAGTAGAACCAAACATATAGAGATCAGACATCACTTCCTTAGAGACAATGTTGAAAAGGGTAAGATAACCTTAGAATATATTCCCACAAACAATCAAAGAGCAGACATCTTCACAAAACCCTTGGATGAAACTAAGCATAATTATTTCATCAACACCTTAGTAATGCTTGATGGTAGTCTGTAAGCACCATTGTTGGGAAATCTAAAAGAAATCAGGAAATCTAAGAGAGTATTTGAAGATGCGTCGAATACATATCGACGCACCGTCCAGAAAAACTCGACGCTGGCGTTGATTTCTTCCCAGCAAAGTTACATCGATAACTTATCGACGCACCGTCGAATTGTTATCGACGCAGGACTATGAACACGTCGACAGAACACTAAGTGGACAAATCTCCACGGAGCGTCGACTTTATATCGACGCATATGTCGACATCAATTCGACGTAACGTCGACATCTGGTTACAATTAGAATCAAATCCTTACTTCCTCTTTTGACGATTGGATTACCTGATATACCTTGATTTCTGTTTCCTTTCTCGATGTTTCACCTCCTTTAAATAATACCTCTTATTTCATAACATATACTCTCCTAAAACCCGCCAAAACTTCGTCTTCTACCTCTCTCTCTCTCTCTCTGCGACAATGGCACCAGCTCCTGATCAATCGGCCCTCATCAAAACGATGAACGATGCTCTCGAACACCTAATAAATGACTTCCAAAATCGCCTGAATCACTTCGCCAACGAATGTGCTGCCATGATCAACACCTGTGCAGCCAAACTAGCAACCCTCTCTGCTTCTCTTCCTGAGCTTAATGCTCTCATTCAAGAATGGCCTCTGTCGCCAGAAAGGTTTAAATCCTTTATGCAGGATATAAACCAGGGGGAGAGTTGCTCCAGAAACCCCCCTTGTCAGGTTATCTATCTCTCTTAAAAGCTCAGGTTTAATTTCCTCTTCAACTCTAAATACTATTATCTCTAAAGCATTACTCCAACTCCTCTTCTTACAATAGGCTCCAACCTTCTCCAATCACTCTAACTACACATTCAACACAAATTTTGAAGAGACCTCCTCCTACCATACTGAAGGAGAGCATGTTGTGGATTCATCATTCAGAATAGATGCCCCACATACCCAGGGGGAGATTGTTGTGGTAAAGAACACAGAAGTCCAGGGGGAGGAAGAAGCAGCCTACTCTGATGACTGGAGAGGACAAGTGTGGATTGAAGCAATCCCATGTGAGGAAGAAATTCAGCATCACTCTCCTGGCTTCTCTGCCAGTTACATCAAACTGAAGACACCTCTACTTGAGGACATCCCTTCAGAAGAGCTTGGAGGAGACAAACATCCCTCAGCAAAGATTACTCTACCAGAAGTCATTCTACCTTTCACTACAGAACAAACTCCCCCTCTTGAACAAATCCCTTCTCCACCTAAATAGAAAACTCCTTCTCCTCTGCTACCTTTACCTCCACCTCAACCTTCTTCTCTACCTCCACTGCTATCTTTACCTCCTCCAATAGCGAAACTCACTAAGCAGATCCTACCTAGGCAAAGTCCAGAAGGACAAATAAAAAGGAAAAGAGGAGCCATTCCCTACTGGCAAAACTTCTCCAAAGAAGAAAGGAAAGAGTATGCAAAGGAAAAGAGGTATAGAAAAGCCTGTGAGGAGATAAAAAGGTTTGAAAAGATGCCTGCCATAATTCCTAACAGCCCTGTAAAGGAATACCATGACCCTGACATGGAAAAGAGGCATGAAGAAATAAGAGAAAGAGAGCTGTATGAATATGAAGCAGCTAGGAAAGAAGTAGAAGATAAAAGGAATGCCTGGATGGAAAAGATCAACAGGGGAATGACCAAGGAACAAATTCTTGCTGAATCTTCTATCAAAATTCCAAAGAAGTTGTTTGATATTGAAGCCTATCAAAAGAAAAACCCTCAGGCAGGGGTCATTCTAGAAAAGGGACAAAAACACAAGAGGGGTGTAGGGTGTGCTGAAGACACTTACATTCCCTATAAGAAGCCCAAAAGACCTGCAAAGTTAGACAAATGGCTTGACTCACCCTGGAAAGGGAAAGGAAAGATGAGTGAGATTCCTGAGAAACAGCAATCAGAAAAGAAAACAAAGTATAGGCCCAAAGTTGATAGCAAGGGACCACCTGAGCTCAAGCCTACTCAACAGAAAACTCAAAACATTACAATTGAGATGATTGATGAAAAGGCAGCAATCATCATCAATAAAGGCTACTCCATAAATGACACTCTCCCTGATGGTGATAAACTCTTGGAGAAACTGCATACAATCATCAGGAATGTCCAGGAACGTCCTGATAGAGCCAGGGGCTACATCTTTGATGCCATTGAAAATTTATCTAGAAAACTCTATTCTGCTTTTGTAAATTTCATGTATCGCAAGAAGTTTCTAGTTTAGATCTTGTGAAAGACAATTACTTATTTCTTCTGATTGTTTAACATATTTCTTATCTATACAAATGATGTGCTGTGCTAATTATATGCTGATACAATTTCTCTCTAAATAGGGTTAAGACAAATAGGGGGAGATTGTTGGGAAAATGATTTCTCTTAACCCCTGAAAATAAGTTGAATATGAATTCTAAGAAAGAAAAATCAAGGTTAAGTAAATATGTGTCGAATAGTATTCGACGCAACGTCGAAGTGGTATCGACGTTCCTTTCAGAATGAGTCGAAGTAACTTTAAGAAGAATTCGACGTATCCTATGTCGACGTAGCTCTGACTTCCAGTCGACGCATCTTGAGAAGTCGACGCACCTTAGTCGACGCACCTTCCTTATTCTTCTCTCGACGTCCAGCCAGGACGAATTCGACGCTTACGTCGAATAGTAATCGACGCATGTCGATTTCTATGTCTAATTCAAAAAAATCGCCAGATCTCTTTCCTTCTTTTATAGATTTGATTAATATGGAATCAATTTATTCTTTATAGCCGTTCTGAATCATTCTTTTCCTCTAATAGATTCTTGTCTAATTTGATTAAAACCATTATGGACATTATTTGAAATCAGAATGAATTCTTTCCTTCTATTGATATAACTATTATGGAAATATTTCTATCTTTCTATTTCTCTGTCTACTAATCAATTATCCTCCTATAGTATTATTTGAATGGACAGAGCTATAAAATAACAAGGAGGTCGGCAGAGAACACAAGAGAAGTGCTCCACCATTTTACATTTGAAAAAGAGGAAAAGCTCGCAAGAGAAAAAGAGAGAGAATTGAGAAATAGTGATGTTGGATCGGTAGGCGCCCTTAGAGGGGGGGGGGGGTGAATAAGTGTTTTAAAAACTTTAGATTATATTTATAAAACTTTGTAATAATGCAATATTAAAACAATAAGAAGTTTAGTAAAACCAAAAGAAGAGACATGCTTTATTAATAACTACGGTTTTACAAAACTTGATCTCTATGACGCTAGAGATCGAAGGCGACTAATAAAACTCTTTTTCGTTTTCTATACCGACTCGTATCCCCACGAACCGGTTGGCTTTAGCCGATCTCTTCCCAGATACGGCCTCAAGCCGCTCTAGCCAATCTATCCTCAGAAAGGCCTCGAGCACCCCCTAGATCTACTCCCTAGACCTAGTCGCCAACACGAGACGAATTTCAGCCCTAAGTCTACCCCAGACCTAGTCGCCAACACGAGGCAAATTGACTACACGTTTACAAGAATAAAAGATGTGAAAGAAATAAAATAATGACAATATTAAAACTCCCTATGAGGATCTCCTGGATAAGTGGACGAAGGCCCGCAGAGTATGATCGTAGTCGATGCGGTCTTTTGTCACGATGATGACACGTGTTGAAATCTTCTCCACGGATCTCCTTACGGCTTTGTGGATTTGTGGGAGTATCTCTCTAAACCTTCCTCTCTCTGCTGTGGCACGAAGCTCTGAAGTTTAGGATCTCTAGAGGATGATGAAGACGGAGCTAAGGGGTCCAATTTATAGCCTTGATGCTAGCGCTAGCGCTATCGCTACCGCCGGCACTATCCCTGATTAGGCATTATACTGCGCGGGAGAATCCTCAATCCGTGGCAAAAAATCTTTGTTTCCTCTTATGCTCCCCGATAGCGCCTGCGCTAGCGCTACCGCCAGGTACTATCGCCTTCTATATATGCATCTTCCCGCCCGTGAAGAAAAATCGCACTTTCGCGCAATTAGGCGCTAGCGCCGGCGCTAGCGCTAGCGCCGGTGCTAGCGGCCATGTTGGAATTTTGGCTTCAAATTTTGGCGCAGCCTTCTTATGTTATCCTTGAGTCATATGAACTAGTTAACCTGCACACTTAAACACACAAGATCAAATACACATAGGATTTGTTATTCTCAAACCTAGGAGATGCGGAAGACCATGTTCCAACAAACTCTCCCTTTTGATAATAACA
Source organism: Dactylorhiza incarnata (assembly GCA_033032865.1). Classification (NCBI taxonomy): domain Eukaryota; kingdom Viridiplantae; phylum Streptophyta; class Magnoliopsida; order Asparagales; family Orchidaceae; genus Dactylorhiza; species Dactylorhiza incarnata. Next base: position 1,740,338 of record JAWHQI010000040.1, on the reverse strand, counting down.
AATCCATTAATGATAAATCAGAGCATTAATAAATAAGCATGATGAGACTATACTTGTGTGTGTGTGAAAGTGATGACTTTAGGATAATAATCGATTTTAGCATTTAGAATTGCTCCCCCTAAATACATGCTCCCCCTAAGTGAATGCTCCCTTAATATGTAAACTATCATTTTAATTAAACATGTTAGTTTTCTATTTTGATAGCAGATTATATTTATCATGTTAGCTCTCCCCCTTTTGTTATTAGCAAAAGTGGGTTAGGAGGCACCACATAAAAGTTTTGATAATAAGATAAAGGCATGATCGAGCTTCTTAGTGAGAAGAAAATGATAAGGAGTTTTAGAACAATTTTTAGAGAAATAGATCAGAGTTTTTAGCCCAAAAAAAATAATGATTTCCCCTTTAAATAAGAGTTGTAAGCATAAAAAAATAATGATTTCCAAGTAACCAATCTACCAAGACAATATGTCTACACCCTAGCACCGTACTAAGTGACGGATGGGCATGAGGAGCTGCAAACATGCTGTAGGTTGGGGTGTTAATCCCATATGCAAACACTAGACAAAAACTTAACCAAGCACTCTTTCCCCCCAGTGCCTCGCAAGGCCCCACTGGAACCCTCCCCGGTTAAGGACAAGACATGACTAGAGATAAGGTTATCTAATGTCTACAACTCTACGCCCCCGCTATGGTGAGATATGAAGCCATGGATAATAATTATTGGAAACACTAAGCATTTAAATCTAATGGGAAGATTCATAGCATATGGGTTTTTATTTGAATTTTTTTGAAATAAAGTACACTTAGCTATATTGAAATTCATGAATAAATTAGAGTTGGAGTATTGCAGAAGATTTCGAAAAAAAAAATCATAATACTAAATAAGAGTTTAAGTTAAAAAAGAAGATGTTTTTGAGTTTCAAAACTAACTTTATTAAGATAAGAGTTAAAGCATTTTGGAATAAAGAAATAACATCCTTTTAGCAATTGGAAACACAAAAGTAAAATTTGATTTGAAAGTCAATAATAAGAGGATGTTTTTATAAGCAATATTTCACTTGTTGGAGGAGTGTTTTAGCATAAAAGTTTACTTAAAAATAAATCAGAGGTTTTAGCATAAAAATGATATGCGCGTTAGAGCAACCAATATAAATTCTACCAAGTAGGTCAATCACTTGTTTTTAAGAAAAAAAAATTGAGATTTAAGACTTGATATAAGCATGAAAGTGCAAGGTAAAAGTTATATGGTGATGATGCGGAAGATCTATAGAAATACAAGAAACATCTTATTGTAATGATGATCCATAAAAAGATATATGAGTTAAATTTCATAAAGAAGATGTTTTTGTAAATCATTGTTCAATTTAAAATCTTCAATAATGTAACCAAGCATGAAATAATGTTATCAAAAAAGATTACTACAATGTTATTTTAATTCATAATTTCAAATCATACCAAACATTGTAGATTGCATGCTAGGTTATCTAGTGCATTTCATAAATAAAGAGTAGTATAGAATTTGCATTAGGATCCAATACTCATGAGAAGAAGTGTTATGGAATGTGCACAAAAGTGTATTTTGAATAGAGTAAACAAATGTTTTAATCAAAAATACAAGTAATATATAAAGTTAAGAGCACAATAAAACACAAATAATTTTACTTCCACTCACTTCAATGCACAAAAAAATGTACAACTACCAAGGTGCTTTGCACACACAATGCTCATTAAGACTTATCAGGGTGCAAAGTAGTGCTTGGGGGATCACATAATTTTATTCTTCAATATTGATTTTTTTTATTGTGATCCAGTGTACTTAAGAATAAGTGGTTTTTATTTTGAAAGAAAGTTATGGTTTGCGCAAGATACTTTACTATTCTTTCCAAGGTGCTCAACCTCACAACGCTTATTAAGATTTATCAGGAGGTTCAAGTAGTGCTTGGTGGAGTTATCTTTGTCACTTTATTTTATGATTGTTGTTTTGTACAAAGTTCTCCGAATACACTTGTTTTGCAAACCAATATAATTTATGAAAAAGATAACCACTTTTCTTAACTTTTAAAAGTGCAAATAAAGGTTGTGTAGGTAAGATACTTGTGCAATTTTAATTCATTGTACTATTACAAAACATACACAAACATTCTTAGATTAAACACATAAGTAGACAATGCCAAAATAAGTGAGTGAATAGCGATCATTATCAAACATAAAACATTACTCATACTTAGAGGCATGCTACGCATAGTTCTACACAACTTTTTCAATATAATTGATGCACATATTAATAGATGTATCAAAGCATGATGAAAACAATGTTCAAAGTAGTTTGAAAAGATAAATTGCAACATTATAGAAGTTCTAAATAATAGATTAAATCATTCTTGATTTTCAATGAAGTCCATACGATATTTTTGATGAATAATTTTTATTTAAAGTTTGAACTTATAAAATTGATCTTGGACTTTCCGAGGACTACCTTGTGAGAGGTTCGCTCGGTACTAGGTTATATGATGGGATGATAGCCCAAAACACCCTTTCGCAAGATACGAGTAAAAAGTTAAGTTCAAAAATAATAATTTTTAATAAATTTTTTTGTTTTATATTTTTGTATTTGATTTTTGCTTTTAGAAATAGAATTTAAACAAATGACAAAAACACAAAGGCAAAAACATATAATATTTTTGTAATTTGGCTTTTGTATCTTTGCATTTGATTTTTCAAAAATATAATAAAAGCAAAAATGCAGAAATGAATAGTACACATAAATTAATATATTTTTAAGGATTTTTCAAAATTTTAAAATTACAGAAAAACACATAGGTGCGCTAGCGCCGGCGTTAGCGCTAGCGCGGGAAATAGTACACGATTTTTGATGATTTTGAAATGTTTGTTTGTTGGTATTGATTAAGTGTCCCAATAGTAGTTTCATGCTGAAATTTCAGAATTTTAGGAAATGTCTAGATAGTGCAAATTTCATGAAACATTAGCGATTTTGTATATGACTTTATCAAATAAACTTAGCATGAGATATAAATTATTATATCTCCATTTTAATTTTTCTAAGGCTTGTATTTATCAATCTAATGTAGTTTGACAATGATAGGAAATGTAAGTACGAGAAGACACGAATGAACAAATCAAATATGCATGATTTTAGTGATTAAAAATAATGTTCATGCACAAGAATATCTTGGATAAGCCCTAGATGAGAATACCCAGCCTATATATCTTGGTAAACATATAAAGCCTAACATAGACACAAATATTCTTTAGGTGGCAATGTTAGAATGATAAGTTTGAGATTAATGTTATACCAAGTTTTGATTGTGTTTCAACTTAGAGACCTAGAATGGAGTGACAATTCTATTTGATTTGATATCAAAATGATTCAAAGGTCTAAACTAGAAATAAATCACAATACACACATAATACACCATAACACCAACCATGGTAAACAATTATAATGCCAATTGTTGTCATATAATTCATATACATGTGATAGAGATAGTTTTCTTTTGATGATTTTTTTTTTGTATATGAATTATGATATACGATTTTAGAGAATTTTATCAAAAGGACAACACTAGATCATGGTGGTGCGTGTGGCCTTAGTATTTAAGACAATTAATCTTTCAACATGTCTTTTATGATTTTCTTTATAATTTAGATAAATATCTCATAACACATTTAGAGTTTGATTCATATGGATAATATAAGATATTTATAAGCAATGAATATTAGAATAAAAGATAGGTCATCAAAATAAAATATGATTTTGAATTTTGATTAATTTGATTTATAAGATCATATTTCCTATAAGATAAAAGATGACTATAACATAATAGCTTAAAAGGAAAAACAAAAAGAAGAAAATAGAAAAGACATTAAAGCACATCATGAAGTAGAAATTTGTAAATTTCAATTTGAAAATATTCTACTTCATGCATTTGGATGATACTAGTAGATGAGAGATTTGGGTAACCAAGAGGAACCAACTGTAACGGTTCCTTTAGGTACCCAAATATAGCGTGATAATTTTTGGGGAGACAAGTATGAATGAATTCTTTCAAGTGGAGTTAATGTTTCATTTTTTATTTTGGGTCTCCATTCATATTTTGATTTATGCATCAAATTTCCATATTCATTAAACTTAGGTTTAAAATAATAATCACTTTTGAAATTATATTTCATAGGAAATTTGTGCACATTAGAATTTAATTTGGGAGATACATAATGTGGGTTAGAATTCATTATGTTTGTGTGATTAAACATTTTACTAGGTGCATGTTTAATATGTTTTAACATACTGTAGAAGTTTTACACAAGTTTGATGATAAACTAGAAATAAGATATTCAAAATTGTTTAATCCTTTTTGAAAGAGTGTTTTTAAAGATTCTAGTTTATGAGAGAATATTATTTTTGTTTATCAATTTTTCGTAATGCTCTTTTGAAATTAAAAGTTCTTTTTCTAAATCCTTGAATTTTTCTTTAATATTATTATAATCAAAATAAGGTGTGTAGTTTTCAAATGAAGAGCATGATTGAGATTCAAACACATCCTTTTTGGATTCTTCATTCACATTTGCTTTCAAAGTTTTATTTTCTAAATGTAATCTCTTATTAGCATTTTTTAATTTCTTCATTCTACGTTTAGCAATTTTTTGTATATGGAAATAAGAAAAAGAATTAGACTTTCTTACAACGGAATCAGAAAAGGCAAGATGTAAACAAGACGTTCCTTTGTCGTCTTCTAGGCCTTCCTTCTTTATTGATGAATTTTCATCTTCTCTCGACGAATTGCTCTCTTTGGCTAAGTCAATTTCCATGATTTCCATGGTTTTGCTATAAGAGAGATTTTCTTGAATTATGGTGGATGCTTGTATGTCCTTCTCTTCCTGTGTTTGTTCCATACCTGCATGATGAAGATCATAAGTTATCTCAAGAAAATTCCACATCTCGTATGCAGTAGGAAAAGTATGAATGAGTTTGGAAATATTTTGATCTAACGCACAAAATAGACTATTCATAGATTTTGCATTTAAAACCATTTCGTTTTTATTTAATACAATAGGTGGCTTTTTAATAGTAATATTCCAAACTTTTTCATCTAAAGCTTTAAGAAACTTTTCCATTAATATTTTCCATCCTTTAAAATTTCTTCCTTCAAATAAAGGTGGTGCTAGTGATTTTCCTTCTTCATAAAAATTTACCCCACTAGTAGAAGCGAGATCATGAGACGCCATTATTCCCGGTTGTTAAGCCGATTTGGAACAACCTAGCTCTGATACCACTTGTTGGATCGGTAGGCACCCTTAGAGGGGGGTGAATAAGGGTTTTAAAAACTTTAGATTATATTTATAAAACTTTGTAATAATGCAATATTAAAACAATAAGAAGTTTAGTAAAACCAAAAGAAGAGTCATGCTTTATTAATAACTACGGTTTTACAAAACTTGATCTCTATGACGCTAGAGATCGAAGGCGACTAATAAAACTCTTTTTCATTTTCTATACCGACTCATATCCCCACGAACCGGTTGGCTTTAGCCGATCTCTTCCCAGATACGGCCTCAAGCCGCTCTAGCCAATCTATCCCCAGAAAGGCCTCGAGCACCCCCTAGATCTACTCCCTAGACCTAGTCGCCAACACGAGGCGAATTTCAGCCCTAAGTCTACCCCAGACCTAGTCGCCAACACGAGGCGAATTTACTACACGTTTACAAGAATAAAAGATGTGAAAGAAATAAAATAACGACAATATTAAAACTCCCTATGAGGATCTCCTGGAGAAGTGGACGAAGGCCCGCAGAGTATGATCGTAGTCGATGCGGTCTTTCGTCACGATGATGACACATGTTGAAATCTTCTCCACGGATCTCCTTACGCTTTGTGGATTTGTGGGAGTATCTCTCTAAACCTTCCTCTCTCTGCTGTGGCACGAAGCTCTATAGTTTAGGATCTCTAGAGGATGATGAAGACGGAGCCAAGGGGTCCAATTTATAGCCTTGACGCTAGCGCTAGCGCTATCGCTATCGCCGGCGCTATCCCTGATTAGGCATTATACTGCGCGGGAGAATCCTCAATCCGTGGCAAAAAATCTTCGTTTCCTCTTATGCTCCCCGATAGCGCCTGCGCTAGCGCTACCGCCAGGCGCTATCGCCTTCTATATATGCATCTTCCCACCCGCTAGCGCTACCGCCAGGCCATGTTGGAATTTTGGCTTCAAATTTTGGCGCAGCCTTCTTATGTTATCCTTGAGTCATATGAACTAGTTAACATGCACACTTAAACACACAAGATCAAATACACATAGGATTTGTAATTCTCAAACCTAGGAGATGCGGAAGACCATGTTCCAACAAGTGCTGCAGCAAAGATCAAGCTTCCATCTTCTCCTGCTTCTGAAGCCACTCTGCTGCATACTCTGATAGCTCTCACAAAAGAGAGAAAAGGCCTACATTCTCCTTCTCACTATAGAAGAGAGATTTCATTCACTACTTCTTGTGCTTCCAATCTTCTTGCTAGGAAGAAGATTCCTTCTTGTCTTTTCATTATCTCTCTTTCTTCTTTACCTTTGTTTCACTTTCAAATACTGTGAAAGAGTTTTTAGAATCTCTCTTCAAAAAATTCAGTTATATTGGTTCTAAGAGTCTCCTTTTCAAAAGACTCAGTTGGTTCTAAGAGTCTCCTTATCAAAAGACTCAGGGTGGTTCTAAGAGTCTCCTTATCAAAAGACTCAGTGCAAGATAGTGAATTTCCTACCAAGGGGGTAGAAGAGTGGACTACCCAAAGTTTGGGGAACCACTATATTTCCTTGTGTTGTGCTGTGATTTCTTTTCTTGCATTTACTTTCTTTACTTACTTAATTCTTGTTGGTGTGTGGGAAGCCTTAATCTGTGATCACCACATATAAATATATATATAATTGCACAAAATATTTTAAATCTCTATTCACCCCCCCCCCCCCTCTAGAGAATTCTAGTGAGGTTAACTGTGCACTTTCAGTTTTGTCTTTATGACGGGCCCCACAGCTATTTCTTGATGCAGCAAAAAGAAGGACTCGGTGTCCGTATCTACCACAGAAGCAGAATACAAGGCTTCGGCCTTGGCAGCTCAGGAAGTCATTTGGCTCAGGAGGTTGGTGGAGAACGTTCATGAGGAGGTTCGAGGTCCCACTTTGCTACGCGGGGAAATGAGAGTGCTCTCAAGCTGGTTAATAATCCAGTTTGTCACGTGAGGACCAAGCATATTGAGATTGAGCACCATTTCATTCGTGAAAAGATGTTGGGAGGATCTCTTATGGTCGAGCATGTTCGGAGTGCGGACAATGTTGCATACATCTTCACAAAGCCATTGGCGAAGGGACCGTTTACTCGGTTGCGGAGTTTACTCGGGCTAGTTTCCACTTCCCACTTCAAGGGGGAGTGTTGAAATTGTTGAAGTGAAGTGGAGGTGACCGGGCGGTCTGATTTTGGGTGACCACAGAGACTGCGCGGTCTGTGTTAGTTTTCTGCCGGTCTATTCTGGCGGTCTGCTGGTTGGCCGGTCTGTTCCTGGTTTGTTCCAGTCTCGTCCCGGGTTGTTCTGCTTGGATTGTTTCTCCTTTGTAGAAGACCAGGCGGTCTGTTCTTATGTAACCGCTGTGACCGGGCAGTTTGTGCTTGGCAATCTGGCGACTTGTCTGAAGTCGGCCAGATGGTTCTTGGTTTGCCCTTGGCGATCTAAGGAAGGAGCGTTCTCGTGTTCGCGTGACTTGTGCGCGATCTGCCTGCTGATCTGCAGTCTTGGACGGAAGGTCATCCAAGTGGTGTGATCGCGCGGTCTGCCTTGTGAGACCGCTGACGATCTGGCGGGTGGTGATTGTATCTCCTTTGTGGTGGTGATGACATCCATCTTGTCGCCTATAAAGAGGGGTGCATGGCCCGTCATTCCTAACGAGAACTGTTTGTGGTCAGCAGGTTGCGGTCTCCTTCCTTGGTGATTCCCTGCGGCTTAAATAAACAGTTCGACAGTGGTCTATCTGCGGACTGGTTTATGGTGTTCTTGTGCTGTTCGCAGCGAGCTCAGCGATTAGGCGACCTTCAGCGGTTAGGCGATCTGAGTTGCAGTCTGGCGACAGCCTCTGTTCTTAGTTCAATTCAATAAGCTTCAGTTCGTGCGGTCTGAGGTGGCGGTCTTGCATTGCAGGCGGTCTGTCTGTTTTCTGTTCGCGCGGTCTCATGTCAAGCCGGGCGATCTCTAAAGTCGAGCGGTCTGTGCGGTCTCAGCTTGTCTAGCCGCCAGATTTGTTTTGGTGTGTTTTGTTCCTCTCCTTCGTGATTCTTATGAATCATGTCTCGCCATGTATACCTCGCACTATAAATGAAGTTTGTGATTCAATAAAGCTTTCTTGTGTTGTTGTGTGGCATTATGGTTGTTTGGTTATAACTCAGTTGATGCAACTCCTGCTTACTCCTAAACGATTCAAATCAAAAAATTTAACACTACTCACCCTCCTGATAAGTCTTAATGAGCATTGTGAGGTTGAGCACCTTGGAAAGAATTGTAAAGTGTCTTGTGCAAACTAATTTATTTCTATCACTTCTATTTGTACACCGGATCACTAAAAATAAAAATAAATAACATTGCTTATGTGATCCCCCAAGCACTACTTCGCTCCCTGATAAGTCTTAATGAGCATTGTGTGGGAGAAGCACCTTGGTAGTTGTACGTATGTTATGTGCTTTGAAATTTTATTCTAGATGTGATGTGTGAAAGTAATTATATGATTACAATCTTATTGTTGTTGTTACTATTTCACTACATATGTCATGTGTTTTGATTATTTCACTTGTATACTTTTATCAAAACACCTTATGCCCACATCATTGTTTTTCATAAAGTTTCTACTCATGAGAATTAGATCCTAATGCAAACATTACATAATTCTCTAAAAACTCAAGTAAACGCACTAGATTGCAATGCATGATTTCTACAATGTTTTCCTTACTTGAAATACGAATTGGTTACATTGTAGTTATTATTTTTTTGAATATGTTAAATCATGCTTTCCTATTACTTATGAAAATTTTCAAAGTTAAAATGCTCAAATGTGAAGAGTCTAGACATATTGTTAGAATGGTCAAACTATAACAAAAATACTACTCTTATTTGTTTTGTTTTTGTTTTTCCGCATTTCTCTATCTAATCATGTATCTGTATATCATGTGGTCTCATACTTATATCAAGCCTTAAATAACTATGATTTATTAATGGACTTCAAAATAGCTATGTGAGTTGTGTGCTTAATAAATTCAAATAAAAATATAATTCCATAGGCTATGTACCTCTCATTAGATTTAAAACGCTTAAATGTTTCCAATAATTATTATCCATGACTTCATATCTCACCATAGCGGGGGCGTAGGGTTGTAGACATTAGATTACCTGACCTCTAAGTCATGTCTTGTCCTTAACCGGGGAGGGTTCCAATGGGGCCTTGCGAGGCACTGGGGGGAAAGAGTGCTAGGGTGAATTTTAGTCTAGTGTTTGCATATGGGACTAACACCCCAACCTACAACATGTTTGCAGCTCCTCATGCCCATCCGTCACTTAGTACGGGGCTAGGGTGTAGACATATTGTCTGGGTAGATTGGTTACTTGGAAATCATTACCTTTTCTTATGCTTAAAACTCTTATAAAGCTAGTGATTACATTCCTTTGGTATAATCTTTGATTGATGTTCTTTCGCTCTTATCATATATTTTTCCGCTGTACTACTCTATCCCTTAGCTCGATCATGACTTACTTTATGTTTACACAAAACTCATATTCCTCTCTTAGTTATGTCCCAACTTTTGTCTTCGTTATTCTAGTTTTGTTTCACTCCACCCTCTTTTGCTAATAACAAAGGGGGAGAATAAAATGCTAAATCATATTGATTAATGGAGTAGGATTCACTAGATTAAGGGGGAGCATGTATCTAGTTTATGGGAGTGTACACTAAGGGGGAGCATTTTTGTAGGGGGGGCACAAATGTTCAATGAAACTATAATTCTTATCATTTTCTTATAAATTTCTTGTGTCATATATCCTTTCAAAACACAAATGCTTTATCTATGAATCTGATTTATCTCTAATTGGATTTGTTATTATCAAAAGGGGGAGATTGTTGGAACATGGTTTTCCGCATCCCTTTGATTTGAGAATAACAAATCCTACTTGTATTTGATCTTGTTACCTTTGTGTTTTTAGCATGTAGGTATGGACACTTTTGACACCAGGTAGCTGCAACAATGGTCTAGAACTAACCAGAAGCTGAAGGATTGAAAGTTACTCAACGCCAGGAGTTAAGCTTAACGTTGGGCGTTAGCGCTAGACGAAATCGGCGTTTGACGAAATGCATACCACGACGTTCGACGAAATGTGCTCGACGAAATTTTCGTTCGACGAACTAGATGCTTTGATCGACGAAATCAAGCCGCTGAGAATTGAAGCTGGGTTCGACGAAATAGATCGTGCGTTCAACTATCTTGCGTTCGACGAATTTCCGATCGACGAATGATGTAGCCCGCTCGACGAACTCCGGTCGATGAAATTTCGTTCGACGAAAGATGAAGCCAGTTCGACGAATTGAGTTCGACGAAATTATCTGCTCGACGAATTGGGGTGCCGGCTAATTACAGATGAAACTCAACGCCAGGCGTTAGCTCTTAATGCTGAGCGCTATCCGGTCGTCGAATTTGGCAAGGAGAAAGCAGCCGTGATTTTAGGAGGAACATTTGGAATGATTTGCCCAACGCGTCGCGTTAGCTTTAACGCCAACGTTGCTATTGCCTAAAATAAAACATTCCTAAAGTGCAGAATCTCCTTCCTCTTCTGCAGATCTGAGCCATTAATATATTGCTATACATGGGCAACGCTAGGCGTTAGGACTTAACGCCGACGTTAGCTCAAATTCTATAAATCGGAGGATTTTGTCTTCTCCGACTACTGATTGTCAAGAGCCCTATTCCAACATTTGAGAAACTTTGTGAGGGCCGTATTTCAGATCAACACATCTCCCGCTCATATTTCAAAAGGAGGAATCAAAGGAGGCTTGGATCAACACGCTAACTCAACGCGAAGAACGCACGCTTGGACTTCTACGATCTTCAGTGATTCTTCGGCGTCTCCTTCAGATTACCTCATAGGGAGTTTTATATTTGTATTTTGTATTTTGTCCTTTATTTCATCTTTGTAATCGGTTCGTGAATTCTCCACACGGCGACTAGGTCTAGGTTGGACTTAGGGATTAATTCGCCTCGTGTTGGCGACTGGGTCAGGGAGTAGATCTAGGGGGTGCTCGAGGCCTTTCTGGTGATAGATTGGCTAGAGCGGCTTGAGGCCGTATCTGGAGAGAGATCGGCTAAAGCCAACCGGTTCGTGGGGATACGAGTCGGTATAGAAAACAAAAAGGGTTTTCAGATTATTCGCTTCGATTTCTAGCGTCCTTGAAATCAGATTTTGTAATCAATTTTATAAATGATAATCATGTCTTTTCTTGTTTAATAAAATTGATTTCATTTCTAATTTCATTATCTCTTTACTTTTGATTTAACTTCAATCAAAATATCAAAAGTTTTCTATTAAAGTTTAAAGTTTTTAAAACCCTTATTCACCCCCCCCCCCCCTCTAAGGGCGCCTACAGATCCAACATCGACGACCTTTGGTTCAGCCCTTCTTATTCTTCTTCTTCTTCTTCTTCTTCTTCTTCTTATTATTATTATTATCATTATTATTATTATTATTATCATTATTATTATCACTATTCATCCACTATAACTATATATATATAAATACTCGTACTTCTTCTCCTTCATCTTCTTCTTTCCTGAATCGCCGAGCCAGAGACGTCGCGAGAGAAAGAGCATTGTTTTCGTGAGCTTTCCGACCGCCGCCACTGGATCTGTGGTGCACGAAATCATTGCCGGAGCATAGATCTGGAAAGCTCTCGTCGTGCTCTTCACGTGCGTGGTAAGTTTTGTCTGTTTCATAGATTTTTAGCTCTAAGGTTAGCGGCCCTAATTTTGTTTTCGTCTAAATCTTCGTAGAATCTTCGTGCTTAGTTCGTGTATGAGTCGATCCTTGGCGTGGAGGGATAGTAAGGCCGAATTTTGGTGGCTCGAGGTTAAGGCAAGTGGCAAATTGCTTTCTTCTCCCCTTGTCTGTTACTTTTCTATCCTTCTTTTATTTGTTTAGGTAAGGAATTAAAGGGGTAGACCCGTCAAGAAAATTTTTGGCTGTCTCTAGCAGAATTCGTCAAGTGCCTTCGACGAATTCGTCGAGTGAACTCGTGTAATCCGCTAAGTATAATTTAATTCGTCGAGTGAACTCATGTAATCAGTTAATTCGTCGAGTGAACTCGTGTAATAAGTTAATTCGTCGAGTGAACTCGTGTAATCAATTAATTCGTCGAGTGAACGCGTGCAATAAGTTAATTTGTCGAGTGAACTTGTGTAATAAGTTAATTCATCAAGTGAACTCGTGTAATCAGTTAATTCGTCGAGTGAACTCGTGTAATAAGTTAATTCATCGAGTGAACTCGTCTAATCAGTTAATTCATCGAGTGAACTCATGTAATAAGTTAATTCGTCGAGTGAACTCATGTAATAAGTTAATTCGTCGAGTGAACTCGTGTAATCAGTTAATTCATCGAGTGAACTCGTGTAATCAGTTAATTCATCTAGTGAACTCGTGTAATAAGTTAATTCATCGAGTGAACTCGTGAAATCAATTAATTCGTCGAGTGAACTCGTGTAATCAATTAATTCGTCGAGTGAAGTAAATTATTTGAGTGAAGTTTATTCCGTCGAGTAGTATTGTGTCAATCACCGGATGCTTTCAACAATGTTGTCGAGTGTTATGTAACATTCATCGAGTGTTCTCACTTAGTTCGTCAAAAAAGCCAAAATTCATCTGGCTGAGTATAAGCAAAAACCTTCTTCAAGAGTATGCATGTTGCAGTATTTCTTTTCTTGCTTCTCTTCCTTTAATGTAAGTAGCATGATTTATGCTTCAACATGTTTCATAATTTTTGCCTAAGTCTTCTTATCAACTGCATGATCACTTTTACTTGGTTTGAGTGTTTTGTTGCATGCATTCTACCTAGTGACTGCATGCATTCGGTATATCGACCGCTTGAATTTATCATTTGCATAATTTTGAGACTTTGTGTCATTTGCATGACCTATAATCCCCCTTTCTCTTGCATAGTAAATTATTTCAGCCGACTGCTCAAATCTAAGTCAATTGTCGCCTTTGTCGATTTCATTTAATGAAAAATCTATTTGAGACTGCATAGTTCAATTTGCATAAGTTATTTGTTGTCTGTATGCATAAAGTCGACTTCTTTTGTGTTGATTGCATGTTGATCCTGTGTGGTCAGTGTTGTAGTGATTGCTTGTGTAAGGTTTGTTGACAGCAAGACTTCAATTGCTTGCCCTTTATTATCAGCGTGGTCCAGACTCTTCTTCTCCGCTTAATCTAGTACTTTGCCGATTGTTCAGTTCTTTCGGTTATCGTCGGCATCCTTGTTTCCTTGTCATTTGCTTGGTCCTATCTGATGTTGACTGCTTCGCTCAAATCTTCCTTTTTGGGTAAATCAATGCTAGAGTATTGCTTGTGTTTGGCTTTCGTGTTAATCTTGTCATTGTCGTGTCCCGACGCTGAGTCTTGTGTGGTGTCGCCATGCTAAAATATTTAACCTTTTTTATAAGTTGAATGTTGACCTAAGTATTAAATGATGAATCATGTGCTTACTGTTCCTCTCATCTTGAGTTGTAATTAAATCTATTTGTGCTCATGTTTTCCTTCCTGGCACTCTTTTGTTTGGCTGTAGGTTGTCTGATCTAGGTTTGCTCTGTTGGAGTTTGTTGGTTGTGTGAGCTAAGAGTCACCGCCACAACGCCTTTGTTTGGGCTGTTGGTTTGTGTGGACTGGAGTCACCGTCACATCACCCCTATTGGAGTCGGTTGGTTGTGTGAGCTAAGAGTCACCACCACAGTGCCTCTGTTTGGGCTGTTGGTTTGTGTGGACTGGAGTCACCGCCACAGCACCCCTGTTGGAGTCTGTTGATTGTGTTATCTAAGAATCACCGCCACAACGCCTCTATTTGGGCTATTGGTTTGTGTGGACTGGAGTCACCGCCATAGCACCCCTGTTGGTTTATAGGGTTGTGAGTGTTAGTGGAATGTACCACCGTCGTAGTGTCTTTTATTTATAGATCATACACCCGGGGCTTGTGTTTTGGACTGATGGTTCGTGTCGGACTATGTGCCTCCGCATCAGTGCTGTGATTTGCCCGGCGTTAATGATATCCTTCCTTGAGCTGATCAGTCTCAAGTGCTTGAAATATATATATATATATATATATATATATATATATATATATATCATTATTATATAGATGATCATTACTTTTGGTGCAGGCACTCCTCTTACCGAGCGCACTCGATCGAGCTGGCTCAGGTTGTTTTAAGCTAATCATTGATGAACTGTTAATTTCTCTATTCATGCGATGTTTTATTTCTGATTTACTGTTAATCCTTGTATATTGAAAACCTTGGTTATATTCTTGTTGCCACTTGTACTTTCTTGCTGAGGCATTCTTTTCTTATGAATGTCTCAGGCTCGGAGCAGTAGCAGTCTGGGTAGTTGAGTCGGTGTTTTTTGGAGCTGCGGGTTGGTGCAGTTGCTTGCTCTCTCCTCACTATTGTGAGGTAGTTGTTTCTTTTGCTTCAGTTTAGACTTGTGGCTTGTTTTCTATGGGTTCGTGTCAGTTGTTGACGCCCATAGCTTTAGTTTTCTGGTGTTAGATTACTTGCTAGCTTTTCTGCTGTTACTTACTGGTTAAGTTACATACTTGCTCTCTGGGAAGTTTTATGTTAGGATGCATGAGTTATTTTATGTACAGAAAAAGGCATTCTTTCATAGCATGATTTTAAGTAATGTCGCATAATTTGAAGATCGTAGAAAATCCTTCCTTACTTATACTAAATTTAGAGATGTGCATATCATTGCTAGAATGTTTGATCTTCATGCTCATGTAGGATAAAATGAACCTATTTTTCTGCTGCGTACGTATAGTTTTCTACTCGTGGACTAGTTGATCCACTGGACCGAGGGACACAGTCTTAATCTAAAAATGTAAATTCTACATTTAAACTCAAGCATATTTATGTCTTTTATAAATATTGATAAGGAGTGGTTGCCTGAGCGTCTGTAGTTGTACCATGCATGACGTGACATCATAACACATACTTTCCTCTTGCTCTGATAATATTTATTAATTATTGGGAAAGTGCGGGTTGTGGCAGTGCATTCGTTAATCCAAAGGACATCACCAAGAACTCAAAATGACCATATCGGGAACAAAAAGCAGTCCGCGGTACATCGGACTCACGGATGCTCAATTGATGGTAGCCTGAACGAAGATTAATCTTCGAGAATACAGAACTACCCCGCAACTGATCAAACAGGTCATCAATCTGAGGCAACGGATACTTGTTCTTGATAGTTACCTTATTCAACACCCGATAATCTATACACAATCTCAACGAACCATATTTTTCTTTACAAAAAGAACTGGAGCACCCCAGGGCGAAGAACTAGGCCGGATAAAGCCACACTGCAACAACTCATCCAACTGTAAATTCTACATTTAAACTCAAGCATATTTATGTCTTTTATAAATATTGATAAGGAGTGGTTGCCTGAGCGTCTGTAGTTGTACCCTGCATGACGTGACATCATAACACATACTTTCCTCTTGCTCTGATAATTTTTAGTAATTATTGGGAAAGTGCGGGTTGTGGCAGTGCATTCGTTAATCTAAAGGACATCACCAAGAACTCGAAATGACCATATCGGGAACGAAAAGCAGTCCGCGGTACATCGGACTCACGGATCCTCAATTGATGGTAGCCTGAACGAAGATTAATCTTCGAGAATACAGAACTACCCCGCAACTGATCAAACAGGTCATCAATCTGAGGCAACAGATACTTGTTCTTGATAGTCACCTTATTCAACACCCGATAATCTATACACAATCTCAACGAACCATCTTTTTCTTTACAAAAAGAACTGGAGCACCCCAGGGCGAAGAACTAGGCCGGATAAAGCCACACTGCAACAACTCATCCAACTGAGTATGCAACTCCTCCATGTCGCGCGGAGCCATATAGTAAGGTGCCTTTGCAATAGTACGAGTACCAGGCTCAAGGTCTATGAAAAACTCCACATCTCGCTCAGGTGGAATCCCAGGAAGACTAGCAGGAAAAACAACAGGGAATCCTCTCACCACGGGAATGTCCTCAACACACGGCAAGTTATGAGCAGCTTCCAAAATAGAAACAAGATAAGCAACACATCTAGACTATAAAAATTGTCGAGTACAAACCACAAATATGATTGGGGAGTCCTGACGTGGAAAGCCATACACACTCAAGTGTTGGCCATTATCCATCATGAAGTCCAACCGCTTGACTTTGCATTGGATGACTGCATCATATCTCGACAACCAATCTATGCCCAAGATCACATCGAAATCTTCCAAATCTAGCATCTTCAGATCAACAAACGCTAGGAAACTTCCTAAGAGAATAGGGCATTTCTGAATACCCTTATTCGACAGCACCAACACTCCTGAAGGGAACTTAACATGCAAAGAATCATCTAATCGATCGAGAGCCCAGTGATAGCGGTCTACAAAAATCTTGGCCACAAAAGAGTGAGTAGCACTCGAATTGAAAAGAACACGCGCCCAATGATTCTTCACCTTAAACTCGCCTATAAAATCATATTTACCAAATAGCCTCTACTTTCAAGGCAGCTTCAACAGCTTCCGCATAACTTTCAGACCTGTAAGCGCTAGCTAACTGCTGGATGTGACTCCTAAGACCATCCAGAAAGTGTTTAACTCTACCTGCCTCTGTGGCGACCAAATCCGGAGCAAACCTGCTCAACTTGCTAAACTCTATCTCATATTTACCAAATGGAAGTTGTCGCTGCTTCAGATGCAAACAATTATTCATCAACCTATCTTGCTCGACCGAAGGCAGGAACTTCTTCCACAGCATCACCTTGAACCCTTCCCATGAGCATCCAACAGTGAGGGTCTCTTTCTACTGGATCCACTACCCTTTAGCAAGGCCCTTTAACTGGTAAGCAGCCACCATCACCTTCTAGTCTTCAGAAATCCCAGAATATGAAAACATCTCTTCTATAGCTATAACCCAATAATCTAAAGCCACAAAATCAGCCTTCCCATCATAGGTAGGAGGACCTAGACGCTGAAAATGAGAAATAAAATTCATCTCTGGCGATAACTGAGCAGGAGGCATAAGAGGAGAAGGAGGATCAGGCACAGTCCGACCCACCACAGAGTCCTGCACCCTAGGTTGTTGCGCTAAAGTGGCAGTCAACAATGTCTGAATCTGAGCCTGCATCGCGACCATCTGCCTCGACAACGCTTCATTACTCTAACACAACTCCTCAATCACTGCCTCGATGTGCGCACCTAACGACTCACCCCCCCCCCCCCCCCCCACTGGGGAGTCGACCTCAACGCATAACTCTATGGGGCCATCTTCTATAAATACAAACAAGCACCACAACAACACCTAGCTTAATATACATCAGCTAGAATACTAGAATTACTTAACTCAGACCATATCAGACAAGTGTAGATACTTGCTCTTGTTGCTACTTTGCTCTGGAAATTCATGAAATGATGTTATGTCTTAACTCAGGATGATATACCATCATCGCCTGGACTCTTGTGTGCATTATATGAATGCATGAATGCTTTGATCTTCATTTTAAATCATGCATGTACAACTATCATCATGTAGATCTTAACTTGGCAGGTGTGCTCATGCTATGTTATGCAATACATGTCGTGTTATGCATTCTAAAAAGACCTTAATGCATGCCATGAGTGGCGTACTTATGAAATATTATGCATCTCATACTACATAATATTGCATGTAATGTAAAATAAAATCTAATGGATATCCATGTGATAATTGTTTTGCATCTCATACTACATAACAGTCACATGTTGCTATGCCTACGAGAATCCATATACAAACACATATTATGCATCCCATACTACATAATATGCCCCGAATACTTCTATCATGCTTATGAGTGTAGTGTTCATGCTTCAGCCAAGACATGCTGATGATACTTCGGTGTGTGTATGCAATGAAACAAAATTCGAAAAATGAATGGTCGTTTGACTAAACCGTCTAATGAACCAAACAAAGCAAAATTGGGTCAAGCATGCCTCTGATACCAACTATCACAACCCGCATTTTCTCAATATTTGCATAATATCAGAGTAAGAGAAAATACGTGTCGTGATGCCACGCCGTGTAGGGGACAACTGCAGACGTTCGGGCAGAACCAACCTTTCACTTATTTTCATAAAAGACATATATTTTATGTTTGAAAAACTTAATTTAAATTTAGAGCTTAAGAAACCGTGTCCCTCGATTTTACTGGATCAAATAGTCCACAAGTAAGAAAATATATACGCATCAGAAAAATACTTAATTCACTTCTTTTCATCCTACAAGAGCATGAGGACCCAACAAACTGTTGGGTTTTCTATATACCATTCATAATGATAAAGACATATCAAATATGCGCAGCGGAAGAAATAACAAGAACAACCCAAAGAGTAAGGAACTTGCGGATTTCATGAATAAGGAGATTAGGAAAGCAAAATGTGGTATACCTTCCCGGGATTGAGTCAATACTCAACCAAGATGCTCCAAGAAGAAATCCGGTAGACGAACTTCGAGTTCCATGGACCGAAATGGATCGGCCCCATTACAGAGATCCACACAAGGAAGGAGAACCCCAATGCCTTGTCGTACAAGGAATGGGTCGGAGAAGAACAACCCTCTGCATCCCCACGAATTGCAAGGTCCGTTGAAGGGGAGGCGGCGATGGTCGGCGAAGCCTAGGTCGGCGGACGGGGACAGGGAGTCAGAACACTTCCGTCTTTTGGCCCTTCTAAAAATCGCAAAAAAGATCGATGTATAGACGACCTAATCTCATCTCTTTTATACGCAAGGCATAAAAATAAGTTATCCGCAGACCCGGGAAAAACAGAACAATTCCGCCAGGATTTAAATTCGTCGAATGTAATATAATTCGTCTAAACACTTTCGACGAATCATCATAAATTCGTCTAAACAATTTCGACGAATTCGTCGATACAATTTCGTCGAAACATTTTCAGCGAATTTGCATCTTATTCATCGAAACAATTTCGACGAACTCGATTCGACGAATTGACATATCTCGTCGAAACACTTTCAACGATTTTGTTTCTTACAAATCCATTCGTCGAAACCTTTTCGACGAATTGACATACCTCGTCGAAACCCTTTCGACGAATATGCTAAGTCCTTTAGAATTCGTCTAAACCATTTTGACGATTCATCAATTGTACTTATTTCCCGTTTGAGACATTCTCAATTCAATTCCGAACAGTCAAAGGATTGGTCCTCCACTCATATCCAATATGAGTAAGGCCAACACAATCCTTTCTCCAACTTCTCCAAACACTTTTATGTGTGACCCTATAGACTCATATTGCGTTGGCAGTAAGACTAACTGCTTGATTGCTTTGAGATCACCTCGGAAACTCCAACACAAACATGCTAATAATATGCAAGTTTCTACATTTAGTATAAGTAAAGAAAGGAGTTTTATAAACCTTAATAGAATGACATTCAGTTGAAAGAGATGTTATGAGTCTAAGCTAGAATGCAGCTTTTATATTTAAAATATCTAATATGCATCATATCATAAAACATTACCAAAGAGCAAGTATGTAAATGACTAGCAAATAACAGCAGAAAAACCAACAAGTAGTCTAATACAAGCAATGAACATCAACAACTGACACGAACCCATAGAAATAAAACACCTGTCTAACTAAGACAAACCCAGCAACTACCTCGCAACAGAGAGGGGGAAACAATAGCCGCAACAACCAAAGCATGGAGTCATCAACCCAAGCCCTCTAACTGCTACTACTCTGAGCTTGAGGCATTCAAAAGAAAAGAACGCCTCAGCAAAAGGATGCGCAAGCGGCAGCTAAAACGAAGAGAACATATACACAACATGTATATTTGTTGAGGAATAACTATGATGAGAAACCTTACTCCGTGTGCGATAAAAATCTATCTTATAACCATAGATTGGCAAAGAAAAATAATAGTCATAATAATAATAAATAAAAGAGACTGATCGGCTCAAAAGAGTGCATCATTAACACCGAGCACAAAGCAGTACTGAGGCGGTGGCTATCTTTCCAACCCAAACCATCAGACCATAATAAAATCACTGGGTGTAATGATTCACAAACAGGCACCATGGCTGTGGCTCATTCCACTAACACCCACAGTCCAACAAATCATAAATATGCATTTAGGTGGTGGCATATTTCCCATTCACACCAACTAGCCATCGAATTCTAGGAATTTGGAAAAAGAAAGAAAAGAAACAATATTAGTGTTTCTGAATAGATAAAGACTATATTCTATCATTTAGTCTAAGTATAGCATTAATCTCATAAAAGAAGTACATACTTAGCTTACTGGAACCATACAAGACTTGGCAAAATTCACGACGACAAGCCTACACAACAATATTGTCGAGAACAACACTACGACATGGACCCACACCCGACGATATTGTCGAGACCTACACGACGATATCGTCGAGTACCACTCGACGACATGGACCCCCCACCTGACGATATCGTCGAGACCTACACGACGATATCGTCGAGAGCTACACGATGATATCGTCGAGAGCTACACGACGACAAGACCTACACCCGACGATATCGTCGAGACCTACACGACGATACAATTGAGTATCACTCGACGACATGGACCCCCCCCCCCCCCCCACCCGACGATATCGTTGAGACCTACACGATGATATCGTCGAGAGCTACAAAACGACATGACCTACACCCGACGATATCGTCGAGACCTACACGATGATACCGTCGAGTACCACTCGACAACATAGACCCCCACCCGACGATATCGTCGAGACCTACACGATGATTTCATCGAGAGCTACAAGACAATATTAGCCTAAACTCCCTCCCTCAATAAATCAATAATAATGATAAATAATAAGCCATAACACCTGACGGAAATCACACATGAACACGCAAATAACCTCCACAACAAAAATTTAGACAATTTCAGGAGGAATAAACTCGATACCAAAGTTAAGAATGATGATAAATGCATAAGAACAAGCGATTTGGCAAACTGGGCTTTAAAAGGGCATAAATCAAGGGGGTTTAGGTACAGGTCAGCAAAAGTCATGAGGGTAAATTTCTGAATTTAGTCTTAGGACTTAGCCACAAAATTTAACTATCTATCACGAGTGCTGGCACTTAAAGGGAAGAATTTCAAAGAGCATACTAGTGATTTACTTGGCTAAAACTGAAAGAAATGAAGGAAAAGGAAAATAAGAATTTCAAGAGAGATTAAGCAGGGGAAGCAAACCACCATTTGCCTCAAATTCCTCCAGACTCCAAACGGAGGCGCGGCAAGAAGAACACGAACGCGAAGAGCTCGCCGAGAGCATTCCGAAGCAAAGCTCCGACGAAGAAAAAGAGCACCGGAGCTCTCGAGAAGGCGGCCGAAAGGATCACGGAGAATAGTTCTCCTCCTCCCATGACTTTCTGGTTTGGGGCTTATTGGAAAAAGATATTAGCTTTGAAAAAAGTAGAAATAGCTGGCCATTAAAGTTTTCTTGGTAGTGGGATCAGATTTCAAGAAGGTTATTATAATATACTATAAAATACGAATAAAATAAAAGGGTCAAGATAAGCCTCTGTTTAATAAACAGAGCTTTTAATTAAATTGAATTTTTCCAAGGGTCAAAAAGGAAAAAAACCTAAATTCTAGCAAGAACGAAATTTGGTCAACTTGACCAAACAGACAAGAAATTGCACTAATGATGGCGTACCATTAACTTAGCGGTAACGTAACGCCCTTACACCATTAATACGCCGATAAGAAGATTTAAAATAAATTATCAGAAATTCAGGGGCGTTACAGTTGTAATATCAGAAAATATGGTGTTGATTAATAAATTGATTGAATGTTCACCCTCCCATGGAATAATCATTGAATTAGGCACACGAATCATATCATCCTTAAATGTAGCTTCATCGGCATTTCCAACGCGCAGTAGAAAATCTGAGAAATGTTGATCGGTTGAAGCGCGCATATTTTAAGTCAACGAAAGTAATTTTACAGTTGACCACAAAGGTGACTCAACTATACTGGCATTGATAATTTGTGACCTTGCTCTATTAATCATGACAGGTGGAACTTGTCAAAAATCACCTCCCATAATTATGACTTTGCCACTGAAAGGTAGGTTTGTATCTTGAACATCTCGCAACGATCGATCTACGACTTCAAAAACATGTTTATGTGACATTGGCGCCTCATGCCATAAAATAGCAGAACACTGCTGTAAAAGTTTTTGTATATCAGACTACTTGCCAAATTTGCAGAATGATTCAGGTTCCACAGGAATTGGAATTTTGAATTTTAAATGTGTTGTGCTTCCGTCTGGAAGAAGAGTTGCAGCAATTCCTGATGATGTTGTTGCAAGCACAATATGACCATCCTGTCATGAATGGACAAGTATAGTTTTGCATAAAAATGTTTTGCCTATGCCTCCAGGACCATCTATGAAGAAAACAACATTTTGTCATTGTCGAATAGTTTCAATAATAGTACGGAAGGATAACTTTGCGCGGGATTTAAAGATAAAAAGGAGTTCAGATCTGCATATGAGATATGTATCGAAAGTTCATCTTCAATTAAGCTAGAGTACCTATCAATATTTTCAAAGATTGTAGACATTTGAGGAATATCAAAATGTGTGATATTTTTGTTATGTTGTTGAAGAATGTAATCTATCTCACGAAGAAGCTTATTCATGACATATAAAGCACTGATGGTTGTCGAGCAAACATAAACTTCAGTCATTGTCGTATAGTTTGTTGGATCTGTAGGCGCCCTTAGAGGGGGGGGGGGGGGTGAATAAGGGATTTAAAAACTTTTATTATATTTTGAAATACTTGAAAAGCTAAGAGATCAAAATAGTGATTTTGAATAAAGATCTAAATTGTTTTATAATGAAAGAGAGAGAAATAAACAATTTAGAGAAATGAAGAACAAACCAATTTCATTACACAAAAATAGACATGATTACTGTTGATAAAGTTGATTACAAAACTAGATTTATATGACACTAGAAATCGAAGGCGAAAAAGTAAAAAGTCTTTTCATTTTCTATCCCGACTCGTATCCCCACGAACCGGTGGCTTTAGCCTATCCTCCCCTGGATACGGCCTCAAGCCGCTCTAGCCAATCATCCCCCGGATATGGCCTCGAGCAACCCCTAGCTCTACACCCTAGACCTAGTCGCCAACACGAGGCGAATTTCTGCCTTAAGTCCTACCCAGACCTAGTGGCCAACACGAGGCGAATTCCTCCTTAAGTCCTACCTAGACCTAGTCGCCAACACGAGGCGAATTCTCTAAACGATTACAAAAGATATGAAATAAAATAGCAACCACAATATTAAAAACTCCCTCTAAGAAATTTCTAAAGTCGGTGACGAGAGATCCCTATAGAATAAGCAAGGTTGAAGCAATCGCCCTTCGGATATAGCGTGACGAAGTCCTCCTTCAGAAACTCTCTAAGCTTTTGGTGGGAGATCAACTCTCGGCAGAATAAGGCTCTGGAATTTTGGCACTGGACCTCTCTCTAGGATGTGTCTCCAAAATGAGATAAGAGGGCTCCTTTTTATAGCCTTGGAGCTAGCGCTTGCGCTAGCGCTACCGCTGGCGCTATCCTTGTTTAGGAAACATTCTCTGTGTGTGTATCTTCATTCCAAGGAAACCTTTCCAAAATTCCTCTTGTGCTCCGCGCTACCGCCGACGCTATCCGCTACCGCTTGGCGCTATCGCCTTTTATACTTGCCTCCTGGACTTGCCTAATCAGAGATAGCGCCCGCACTAGGTGCTACCGTCGGCGCTAGTGGACATTTTGGAATTCGGGCTTCAAACTTGGGAGGAACCTTCTTATGTTATCTTTGAGTCATATGACATTGTTTGTTGCACACTTAAACGCACAAGATCAAATACACATTGGATTTGTTATTCTCAAACCTAGGAGATCCGGAAGACAATGTTCCAACAAACTCCCCCTTTTGATAATAACAAATCCATTAGTGATAAATCAGAGAATTAATATATATAGCATGATGAAATCTACTTGTGTGTGTGAGAGAGATGACTTAGAATAATTGTCGATTTTAGTATTTAGAATTGCCCCCCCCCCCCCCTAAATGCATGCTCCCCCTATGTGAATGCTCCTCTTACATGTAAATTATCATCTTAATCATTAATCATGTTAGTTTTCCAATTTGATAGCGTTTATTATTTATCATGTTAGTTCTCCCCCTTTTGTTATTAGCAAAAGTGGGTTAAGGTAGCAAAAGACATAAAAAGAGTTTTTTTTTTGAAAAAAGATAATGCATGATCGAGCTTTTAGAGGAAATAAAATGATAAGGAGGTTTTAGCATTAAAATTTTCATAAAAATAAATCAAAGTTTTTAGCGTAAACACTTTCATAGAAAAATATCAGAGTTTTTAGCATAAATAGAACAATATAAAATTTACCAAACAAGTCTACCACTTGTTGAAGAAAATGAATTTTGAGTTTTAAGACATGAGATAAGCATGAAAAACTCAAGGTAAAAGTTATATGGTAATGTTGTGGAAGACTTATAGAAATACATGAAACATCTTTTTGTAAACATGACGATTTATAGGAAAAATATGAGTTGAATTCCAAAATGAGAAGATGTTTTTGTAAATCATTTTTCTTTTTAAATCATTAAAGAGTATAATAAATTTACCAAGCATGAAAGAAAGATATCAAAAAGAGACTACTACAATGTTATTTTAATTCACAAATTCAAGACATCAAACATTGTAGAGATCATGCTAGGTTATCTAGTGCATTTTATATAAAAATAGAGTATTGAATTAGCATTAAGATTCAATACTCATGAGAAGAAGTGTTATGGAAGATAATGATGTGCACATAAGTGTATTTTGAAGAGAGTAAACAAATGATTTAATCAAAAATACAAGACATATGTAGAGTAACGTGCACAATAAAACACAAATAATTTTACTTCCACACAGTTCATGCACAGAGAAAATGTACAACTACCAAGGTGCGTTGCACACACAATGCTCATTAAGACTTATCAGGGTGCAAAGTAGTGTTTGCATGATTGGGGATCACACACTTTATTTTTCAATATTGATATTTTTTTGTGATCCGGTGTACTTAAGAATAAGTGGTGTAAAGAAAAGAACTAAGGTTTGCACAAGACACTTTACTATTCTTTCCAAGGTGCTCAACCTCACATTGCTTATTAAGACTTATCAGGAGGTTCAAGTAGTGCTTGGTGGAGTTATCATTGCTAATTTATTTCATAATTTTTGGTTTGTACAAAGATCTCTGAATACACTTGATTTGCAAGCCAATGAAATTTTGAAAGCACAACCACTTTTCTTAATTTGTAAGTGCAAATAAAAGTAGTGTTGGTAAGATGCTTGTGCAATTTTAATTCATTGTACAATTACAATACATAAGTAAGCATTTTTAGATTAAAAGCACATGTAGACTATGCCAATATAAGTGAGTGAAGAAAGATCATTATCAACCATAAAACATTTACTCATACTTAGAGGCATGCTAAGCTTGGTTCTACACAGCTTTTACAATACAATTGATGCACATGTGATTAGATATATCAAAGCATGATAAAAACAATGTTCAAAGTAGGTTGAAAAGATGAATTGCAACAATGTAGAATGTCTAAATGATAGATTAAACCATGATTGATTTTCACAATAAAGTCCATACAGTTTTTTTTATATTTTGAAAAATAATTTTGATTAAAATTTGAACTCTTATTATTGATCTTGGACTTCCCGAGGTCTACCCTGTGAGGGGTTCACACCGGTACTACGAGATGTGATGGGGTGACATCCTAAATCTCTCTTTCGCAAGATACATGTAAATAGAAAAGTTAAGTTCAAAAAATAATTTTTGATGTTTTATATTTTTGTGTTTGATTTTTGCATATTGAAATAGAAATTAAACAAATAAACGAAGAAAGGAAGAGAAACCAAATATTTTTTTGTAATTTGGCTTTTGTAATTTTGTATATTAATTTTTCAAAAATCAATTAAAGGAAGAAATACAAAAATAAGTAGTACATATAATAGAGCATATTTTTAGGAATTTTTCAAAAATTGAAAAATACAGAAAATCAGATAAGTGCCAAAGATTAGCTTCATGCAGAAAAATCTAATTTTTTATATTGATTAAGTGTCCAAAGATTAGCTTCATGCAGAAATTTCAGAAGATTTGAAGATGTTTAGATATGTAAAAATTGCATAAAACAATTGTGTTTATGAATGTGACTTAAATGAAATATCTTATCATTTATCACATAATTGACTAATAGATATTAAGTTATGTTTTAAACCTTTTGCATAAAGAATATTAGAAATAGTAAAGAATTTGTTACCCAATGTACCAGCTCCCATGATCCTTCCTTTACAGTTATCTTCAAAAGTAACGATCCCTCCCTTCTTCTTTTTTAGGCTAAGGAACTTTGATTTGTTGCCCGTCATGTGCTTGGAGAAGCCCGAATCCAAGTACCATACGCCCTCCTTGTCCTTAGCCTGCCTGCAAATCTAGAAGGAAGATGAGAGAAAAGATCTTGATACTTAAGAGGTACCACCCATAGAATAAGTGGATGCCTTATGTACACAGATTTGCTTTAAAGATCCATGTTTTATTTTCCTGCAAGGCTAGACGTGTGTCCAAACCTATGGCAGTTTGCACACGAAATAAATGGGGTTGAGACCCTTTTCTGAAATTCTACATTGCTCTTCCTAGATGAGGTTTGATTTTTGGAATAAACATAAGATTTTTTATATGATTGGCTACCGACGGCATTAGTGGTTAGTGCTGGGCGGTAGCTGTCACTTTGATATCCGAGTCTAAATTTTTCAGAACCATAACATTGGTTCCCTAAAATCATGTCAAGGGATTTTTGTCCAATTCCAAATTTTTTGATAGTCATATTAAGGTCATGAGTTTGTTTTTTAAGAGATGAATTTTCTTTTACAAGCATGACACATTTATTTTCAAAGCCTTTTTTGTTATTTTCAATTTGTAAGAGAGAGGTTTTTAGTTTTCTCTAAGAATTTTGATTTGAGAGAGGGCCTTAGAAAGAGAAACTTCAAGATCATTTGTCTTACATAAGGAGTGTTCACACTCTTAGCATGAAACCTTTCTCTTTTCCAAAAAAATTAATTTTTTAGTAGCTTATGATTTTCCTTGATGAGGGGTTCATTTTCATGATTTAAAATAATATTATCTTCTATACTTTTATCATAAGCTTTACATGTTTGAACAAATTCATCAAAAAGTTCTTCGAAGGTGGGAGGAGTTACCTCAGTGTCACAAAGAACCCTAGTGTCGTCATCGTTTCCTTTTTACATGAAGCATATGTTTGCTTCCTTATCGTCGCTTGAAGTTGTTGCGCCTGACTCCTTGGAAGAGGTATACTTTTTCTTCTTGTCCTTCTTTTTGTGTCTCTTCTCCTTCTCCTTCTCAAGAATTTTTGGACACTCACTTTGGACGTGTTCGATCTTCCAGCAGTTGAAACAATCTAGAAGGGATTTCTCCACATCATCATGGCTCGCCTTGTTCTTCCATGACCCTTGCTTGTTGGACCCTTTGGTGAGATATTTGCGAAAAGGTTTTCTTCTTTCGGGATCCCTCATGAATCTTTTGAAGTTCTTCACCAAGAGACCTTCTTCATTATCGACTTCTTCGTCGTCGGCCCAATTTTTAATTTCAGCACCAATGCTTTCGTTTTTGGCTCCATATTGTACTCTTCATGTTGAATCTGGAGTTCTACCTCATGATTTTTGAGATTCTCAATGAGGTTCTCGATTTGGAGCGTTCTTAGGTTGTGTGACTCCGAGATGGTCATCACCTATCTTCATTAATAAGTGAAGTTGGGCTCACCACAGGCAAAAGAATGAAAGGATAACAAAACAAATGAATCCTAATCCGGAAGAAGAAGGATCATTACCTACTTCGCTTCCCTTCTATCCATGGAGATCTCCATTTAAGGATGAAGCATAAACGATTGAAGAAACACTACATGTTGGTGGAGTCAGATCCCCCATTGGGGTTCTCTAGCTCTAGAGGCACCAAGACTTTCTCTCCAAGTTTCTCCCTGCCTTCTCCACTCTCTCGAAATCTATTCAAGTGAGATGAAAAGAGAAAGTGAAGGGTTTTATCCTTTCATTCACAACCTAAAGGCATCAAAAGAAGATCTCGGAATTTTACAATTGAAAGCCCCAACATCCACACTCAAATGAACTTGAGATAAGTAACTTATGCTAAATACACTGACTGGGCACATAATCAAGTGCCTAGGTAGTGTGCCTCCAGACTGAACCTGAGCGTCCAAGAAATGAACTATAGGGCTAGGAAACCAGTAATCTGGGTGTATAAAAAATGAACTAAAGGGAAACCAGGCGAGCCTCCAGACTAAAACCAGTCATCCAAGAAATTAACTACAAGACCACGAAACCAGCAAGGTAGGACACAACTTTGACACAAGCTGCGCATCAAGCCGTGGTCATCTAAAGGAGAAAATCGACCAACCTGGAGGAAGTGACCAAGGCGTGTCATATGACTTGAACATGCACACATGTCCCAATCGTGTACACACTACTAAGTGATACTATTGTTGGGAGATTCCCAGCTATGTACATGGCCAAGTGCAGACAGTGTATCTAGGTCGTGTAGAGTAAAAAAAACATTGAAATGATCTCCATCAAGTTTCAATAAAGTACACACACAGGAGATGCACCTTCAAGGCACAGGGACAAGTATGGCCACAAAAGAAAAATGGGTTGTTGAAAAATTTACAAAAAACAATATAAAATGCACTAGCACGCTAGCACTGCATTGCGGCTTAGGAAGGGGCAAAACTGCAATCTTGTGACACTAATAATTTGAGCAAAAAAAACTGAGCAGTAGGTGGTGACAACACATTTTGGAAGACTAACATTTAATGCCCTGCATCATGCCAAAATTTGTCTTTTACCCACGCAGGCCGTAATTTATCATTCTACATACCACATGTAATGATTTTGAATGAACTCAAATAATTATACTCGAACTATAATTTCATTTCATGCTACACGGCATGTCTTCGTACATTAATTTACTTTAGTCCAAATGCTTTCAATATAATTATTAATCATCCAAATTATTCTATAAAGGATAAAAAAAATCATTGCAAAGGAGAATTATTGTGAATGAAAATTATTAAAGTTTACATAATTAAATTTTACCTTTACAACACTGTAACAACAATAAAAACAAGTAAAACAAGAATAAAATAAAATAGGCAAAATACTCAAATTGGTCCATTAACTTTGGCTCATGTTTCAAATAGGTCCTTTAAATTTCATTTGCTTCAAATAGGTCCCTTAACTTTTGAGTGAGTTTCAAATAGGTTCTTTAATTTTCATTAGCTTTAAATTAGTCTCTTAACTTTAGAGATTGTTTCAATTAGGTCCTTTAATTTTTCATTTGTTTCAAATTAGTCTCTTAACTTTATACTTTATTTCAAATAAGTTTATAAATCACATTTATTCGGATTACTAGTTACTGACGAAACATTGACGAATCGTTTGTGCTAATAAACTATTTTTTTGTTATTACTCATAAAAATAATTACTATTTTTTCTATTTTATAATTTTTTAAATTATTTTTTTCAACACAATATAAATTTATATTTATTTATTAGAAATAAATAACAAAAAATAAGGATTATAAAACTCATCAAAAAATTGAAATATAAAAAAATGAAAGAAATTTAAAATATAACAATCTATGTGACACTTATTTTCACAAAAAAATATAAAATAGATGATAATTAGTATAAATAAATGTCATCGAGATTGCTTCGTTATAAAAAAAATCATTATTTTTAATATTTCAATGAAGTACTTTTATAATCCCTAATATTTGTTATATATCTTTAATAAATAGATATAAATTTACAATGTGTTGAGAAAAATTAATTTGAAAAATTATAAATTAGAAAAATAATAATTATTTTTATTAGATAATTACCAAAAAATATTTTATTATGTACATAAGCGATTTATCAACACCACATAAATATCTCGCCATGATTAATAATATGAACAGTGGTGGTTTATGAACTTACAACAACAACAACAACAACAACAACACTCAAGCCTTTATCCCACCATAGTGGGGTCGGCTATATGGATCCTCTGTCGCCATTGCGCCCTATCTTTAAGCATAGTCTCATTAATGCCTAAGTACATCATGTCTTTCTTTATAGTTTCATTCCAAGCCTTTTTTGGTCTACCCCTCCCCCGTTTAACATGTCTAGTGACTAAACTCTCACAACGCCTAACAGGTGCCTCTAATGGTCTTCTATGTACATGTCCAAACCATCTTAAACGAGCTTCTCGCATCTTCTCTACAATTGGCGCCACTCCTATCTTATCCCTGATACATTCATTCCTAATTTTATCCAGTCTCGTGTGACCACACATCCACCTAAGCATTCTCATCTCCGCGACTCCCATTTTTTGCTCGTGTACACCATTCACTGCCCAACACTCAGAACCGTAGAACATTGCAGGCCTAATTGCAGTACGGTAAAACTTGCCTTTAAGTTTTAGTGGTACTTTACGATCACATAGGATCCCAGACGCGCCTCTCCACTTCAACCAACCTGCTTGGATTCTATGAATCACATCTTTATCTACACCTCCATCTTTTTGAATTATCGATCCCAGATATTTAAAGCACTCACTGCGGGAAATATCTTGGTCACCCAATTTAATGAAGGAGTCACCTGACCTTCTTGCACTACTAAATTTAAGCTCTATATACTCTGTCTTTGTCCTGCTCAACCTAAAACCCTTCTTTTCTAAAGTGTCTCGCCAAGATTCCAGTTTCGCGTTTACACCCTCGCGCGTCTCATCGACCAAAACAATATCATCTGCAAATAATAAACCCCAAGGTATTGCTTGCTGGATATGTCCGGTGAGCTCATCTAAGATAAGGGTAAAGAGGTAAGGGCTTAAAGCTGACCCTTGATGTAAGCCAACAACGATAGGGAATTCCTGTGTTAATCCTCCAGATGTCCTCACCCTGGTCACTGAATTTGTATACATATCCTTGATTACGTCAATGTATGATACATTTACACCTTTCTTTTCTAAGACTCTCCACAAGACCTCTCTTGGAACCCTATCATACGCCTTCTCCAGATCCATAAACAACATATGCAAATCTTTTTGTCTTTCCCGATAGTTGTCAATGAGTCTCCTCAAGAGATGTATAGCTTCCATGGTTGACCTCCCTAGCATGAATCCAAATTGATTCTCTGAGATGCTAGTCTCTCGTCTAACTCGTCTCTCTATTACTCGTTCCCATAGTTTCATAGTATGACTCATTAATTTAATTCCCCTGTAATTGACACAATTTTGTATATCTCTTTTATTCTTATACAAAGGTACCAAAATACTTTCTCTCCATTGGTCTGGCATCCTTTTTGTCTTCAGTATCTTATTGAAGAAACTTGTAAGCCATAAAATTCCTTTCCTCCCTAAGCATTTCCATACTTCAATGGGTATATCGTCTGGTCCAACCGCCTTTCCATTTTTCATCTTCTTCAGAGCGTCATCTATCTCTGATGCTTGAATTTTACGATAAAAAATTATGTCTCTATACTCCTCCGATTTACTTAACTCTTCCAAGTTCAGTTCATTATCTTTTCCTTCATTGTATAGTTGATAAAAGTATCTTTTCCATCGCTCCTTAATAGTCACATCATCCGTCAAAACCGTATCTGTTTCATCTTTTATGCATTTAATTTGGCTTAAATCTCTTGTCTTCCTCTCTCTAGCTCGAGCAATTTTATATATATCGCGCTCTCCATCTTTGGTATCTAGTCGTTTGTAAAATTCTTCATAAGCTTGACTTCTTGCTTTACTTACTGCATTTTTAGCTTCTTTCTTGGCGACTTTATACTTTGTCAAGTTTTCATCATTCCTACAAGCATATAATGTTTTGTAGCTGACCCTCTTTGCCCTCACTTTGTCTTGCACTTCCTTTTTCCACCACCAAGATTCTTTTTGTGGGGGCGCGCGACCTTTTGACTCTCCAAGTACGTTCTTTCCACTTATCCTTAAATGAGAAGACATAACTTCCCATGCGACACTATGATCAACATAAGGATCATCAACTAGTCGTTCTATAACTGCTGCCTTGAAAGCAACCTGTTTTTCCTTCATCAAGTTCCACCACCGAATTTTTGGCAACACTTTTGTCTTTCTCTTAAAGTTACTATATTTAATTTGCACATCCAGCACCACTAGCCTATGTTGCGTTGTCAAACTTTCTCCTGGTATGACTTTGCAATCCTTACAAATCTTTTTATCCATTTTGCGAGTCATAAAATAGTCAATTTGTGACTTATTTTGTCCGCTCTTGAACGTAATTAAGTGTTCTTCCCTCTTTATGTAGAACGTATTTGTCACAATTAGCTCATGTGCTATGACAAAGTCTAGAATGGTTCTTCCTTCTTCATTTCTTTCTCCATACCCAAATCCTCCATGAATATCTGTATAATCCGTATTTTGCTTCCCTACATGTCCATTTAAGTCTCCTCCAATGAAAATTTTCTCGCTTTGTGGGATTTCTCTTACCAAATCATCTAAGTCTTCCCAAAATTGTACTTTAATAGCTTCATTTAATCCTACTTGTGGCGCATAAGCACTAATTACATTAATAGTTTCCTTTCCTACGATTAATTTAAGAGCTAAGATTCTATCACCTTTTTTGCTTACCCCAACAACTCCATCC
Organism: Dactylorhiza incarnata; assembly: GCA_033032865.1. Classification (NCBI taxonomy): domain Eukaryota; kingdom Viridiplantae; phylum Streptophyta; class Magnoliopsida; order Asparagales; family Orchidaceae; genus Dactylorhiza; species Dactylorhiza incarnata. Next base: position 1,707,211 of record JAWHQI010000040.1, on the reverse strand, counting down.
CTCCAAGTAGTATCTACAATAATACCTACTCCATTTCTTGTTTTATTTTTTCCTGTGTACCATAATTTAAAACCAGAATTATCTAGAAATTTAGCTTTCTCACCCACCCATTTAGTCTCTTGCAGACATAAAATATCTATCTTTCTCCTAATCATTGTATCCACTACTTCCATCGCTTTTCCCGTTAGCGTACCTATATTCCAACTTCCAAACCTAAGTCGATCACAAATCCTACGATCAACTTTTCTAGGACGCCTAATATGTGAGGGCTCTTGCATATTTGACACTACACCCAAGTCCTCTTGGAGGTGCAGCGGTCCTTGCCAAGACGCCGCATTCGGACCATACGACGAGGACTCTTGCCTATTTAACACTACACCCAAGTCCTAGAGATGTAGCAGTCCTTGCCAAGACGCCGCATTCGGACCATACGACGCGTTCCTTAGGGGAAACAACCTAGCTTTAGCACAATTTCTCAAAAGATCCATATTCATAAGGGTGACTAAATTTTACGCTAGCCGTCTACCTAACACAACCCTCACCATTTTTCATCCGGGCTTGGGACCGGCATCGGCTGGTTTTGGTGGTTTATGAACTTATTTGAAATAAAATATAAAGTTAAGGGACCAATTTGAATTAAATAAAAATTAAAAGACCAATTTGAAACAAGAATCAAAGTTAAAGGACCAATTTGAAGCAAATGAAAATTAAAGGAGCTATTTGAAACCAGACCAAAAGTAAAGGGACCTATTTGAAGCAAATGAAAGTAAAGGACCTATTTGAAGCAAATGAAATTAAAGGACCTATTTGAAGCAAATGAAATTAAAGGACCTTTTTGAAACTAGGCCTAAAATTAAAGGACCAATTTGAGTATTTTGCCAATAAAATAATTACTTCAGAAGTGAAAGAATAACTTCATAATAAAAGTGCATCCATATATTATTCATTAATTGTCTCAACAAGGACACAACACTAAAAGAAAAGTTTCTCATGAACTGACAACTAGCATGTTTGATATGTAATGATTCTTTAGCCAAGCCACCTTCCTATCAGTAGGTATTTTCATGAAAACAGCTCTCTTGACCGTTTCCAACATGAACTCAGTTGCAAAGTCATATAAATTAGGATCTTCATATATCTCTGGATGTCTTTCAAGCTCTTCGAAAGCTTCTTTCAGTAAGTACATCCCAATGGCAGCATCTGGCTTCACACCACCCACGTAGAATCTTACTGATACTACTAACTCTTCACGACATACTTTCACACGACTCATCTAAGAAAAATGGCAAATGTGTTAATAGAGAACATACATATTCTTTATATTCAAAGCCTTGTACAAAAAGAAAAAAATTAAGAGATAAAATTACATAAACTAGAGCAGTTGTTTCTGATGATCTATTAACCATCATCCCTATTAGGCCTAACCACTTCACTATGATCAGCAATTAAACTTTATGAACAATGACACTGAAAATTATTACACATGATTTTGTATGGCTTATAACAAATAGTTAAAAATGCAATGTGCCACGATGTATTTATATCAATTCTTAGTGTGGCATCTGAAATTGGTAATAAAATAAAAATATATATATAACTAAACGAAGCAGAGAACACACCCTGAATGAAATTTAAAATAACCCAAAAATAATTGCAAGTATATCCGAGGGTTGCACTGATTGATGCACCTGTCCCGTGAGCTGTTCAATTGATTTTTTGACTAACTTATTAAACAGCTCAACACTATACATACTTGAAAGATATAAACTCTAAGTTGAAAATAATTAATTTCATCGAAGAGCAAATATAGACAGATATATCCAATCTTTTAGATGTAGTGCCTAAAGCAAATAACAGAGAATCCAAAATTTAAAAGAACATGAATATTTGGTGTTCCAAATTTGAGGAAGCAGTTATTCCTGCTCTTACCGTCATTCTCCTACTCAACTGCTCGTCTTGCATACTAACGATCTTCAAGAAAAAGACCAAAAAAGCAAACATTATTGGGATGAGTAATATAAGTGTCAGAAATTCCTTCCGTGTTAGACTCTTACCTGCAAAGAGCAATAATTTTTTTTCACTTATTTTAAACAGCCTATTAATAAATCACAAAAATATGAATAACACATTTTAAAAATCATATCCACGTGCTAAATTATAGCAATAGTTTTAAAGTTCTTAAAATTATTATCTCATTTCGAAAAACAATTGGAAAATATCATCGACAGTAAAATGCAGAAGGTAAGCAATGCATAGCAGAATTCTCAACAATTTAGAAATTATTGGCAGGATATTTTCTATTAGTTTCGGAAATAAATGTGAGATTGGTAGAAGAATGTGACCGGAATAAGCACAGCATATTAATTCTCCTGGCTTTTCAAATGTTTTGGCAGGTTTTATGTTGCTGAAATACTACTGGCCAAATGTTTACTTAAAAATGGCGAAGAATAGCAACACTAAGGTTCAGACACAGTCACCAACTATCGTCCATAAAATAGCATAACAAATCAGATAGGCTTTTATTAGAAGCAGTTCCAAGGAGTAAACACTTTGATCTTCCCAACGACTTTGTTAATTCAATCTACTCTCTGCAAAGAGTAAAAAAAAGAGGAAGAAAAAAACCCACCTATCTATGATAGAACATGAGAATTCTCTCATTGATAGTAAGTTTATAGAGGCAGCTCTGATGAAAGAAATGACAGAAGGTTCCTATTCATATCCCAGTATGTAAACTTTCAAAAGAGAGCAGAGGAGTTAGTTGCTGAAATGTATGAAAGATTCAGCATAATAGTTAATGAGCTCAAGGGACTGGACAAGGAGATCCCACTAACAGAGCTCAATGATAAGCTCCTCATGTGCTTCCCAAGCACATGAGACTCAAGGATCTGGGCCATCAGAGAGTCCAAATACCACGGGGAGATCACCAATGATGCCATGTTAGGTAAATTGAAGTCCTATGAGCTCCTGAAGAGTAGGGCAGAATCTGATGCAAAGGAGAAGGTCTTTACACCTAGAGAAAGATCCATTGCATTGAAGACATATGATGGAGAGCCTTCAAGTACTGAAGAGGAGATGTTCAATCTCCTGGCCAGAAGATTCAAGAGATGGATCAAGTCAGAAGATTCCAGAAGAAGAGACCGAAGTGTCAATAAGCCAAAGTTTGACAAAATTCCTAGCAAGGAGATCATCTGTTTTGCTTGCAGAAAACCAGGAAGAAGGATAAAGTTCACAAGAAGCAGTCCTTCAAAAAGAGGGATAGAAAAAAAGGACGAGGTTTCATTGTTGAAACCTGGAGTGACTCAGACTCTGAGTCAAGTTCTTCATCAGAGAGTGAAGAAGAAACAGCTGTTGAAGAAGCCTGTCTGATGACTTTGGAGGCATTATCTGAAGATGAAGAGGATAAGGTATCTTACTTTACCAATTTTGATTTTACCTCAGATGAATTTAAAGAATGTTTTACAGAATTCTGTCATGATCACTTAGAAGCAGAAAAGCAAATAAAATTGCTTAGAAAAGAATTAAAAAAATTAAAAATTAAAAAGCTTGATGAGAACCACTATAATGTGAACTATACACTTAGAATTGATCTAGAAAAACTAGAAAAACAAATTGATGAATTAACCTTATAAAACAAATCAATACAGGAAGAGCTTACAAAGGCAAAAGTCTTTGAAGACTCCCTAAATGGTAGGAGTCAAAAGCTGAAAGATATTTCTGAGAATCTCTATGTGAGATTCAAGAACCTAGGGTTAGGAGCTCAGCCAACAAACTCAGGAAAATCTTCCAGCACCCCTGCTTGGAAGAATCCTGTAGCTTTTGATAAAGCTAAAGAAAAGCAACCTATTATAATCTTAGATGAAGGTCCTGATAGAATCACAGTATTTAATAGGGCTAGCTCATCACACTATCAGGGTAGTCTAGGGAAGAAACCTCTAGAAAATCAGGTTTCAAAAATAAAAGTTTCTGAAAACTAGAAACATGCGTCGACTTTAACTCGACGCAATTCTGTAGGTGCGTTGATTTCTAATCAACGCAAGTATGAAGTTGTGTTTACCTCTTCTCGACGCAACTTCATACCAGCGTCGACTTCAAATCGACGCAACCAGGCAGTTGCGTCGACTTCTAGCGAAGCAACTTTCCAATGAGCCATTTTAACATGATAAATACTAAAATGTTTTCTGAATCTTATACTCACATACCTAAATGTAATTACTGTAATAAATTTGGACATGATGCTATAAATTGTTGGTTTAATAAACCAACACTCTTCTCTCCAAAGGGGTATCATGAAAGGCCTTCTTACATTTTCATAACCCCATATAATGGTAGAAGCAATGAGCCCAAGGTAAACAAACTGGGTCCCAACTAATGTTTAATTGCATGTGCAGGTCAGGGGTTGTCCATCCACAAACCAGATGTGATATTTGGACAGTGGTTGCTCCAGACATATGACTGGCAAAAGAACTTACTGGAAAGCTATAAGGGCAAGGATGGCCCTAAGGTAATATTTCGTGCCTCCAACTGTGGTCAAACCAAAAGTTATGGTATGATCAAAATTGGAGACATCTCTTTTTCTAAAGTAGCTTATGTTGAAGGTCTTCAACATAATTTTATTAGCATTAGTCAGCTTTGTGATGGTGAATACAAAGTAGTATTCACTCACAACCTATGCCAAATTGTCAACTCTAAGTCCGATGCAATAGTGCTATTTGGAGCTTAGGAGGAAAGTCTTTTACTCTAATTGTAGTGGATGATTTTTCTAGATTCACTTGGGTGTTCTTTCTGAGAGCTAAATCTGAAACCCTCAAGATCCTCTCAAGATTCATTAAACAAGTTCAATTTGAATTCAATAATCAAATTGCTATAATCAGAAATGACCATTGCACAGAGTTTGAAAATCAGTTAATTTGTAGATTCTATGAGGATGAAGGGATAAGATAGCTTTTCAGCTCCTAGAACTCCTCAACAAAATGGGGTAGCTGAAAGAAAAAATAGAAACATAATTAAATCAGGAAGGACATTGCTGGCTGAGTCGAACTTGCCTAAGTCCTTTTGGGCTGAATCAGTTAACACTGTCAATTATGCTCTGAATAGAAGTCTTATTCACAAGACAGTTAAAGACTCCGTGTGAGCTCCTGAAGGGAAAGGCACATATAATATCATACTTTAGGATTTTTGGTTATACTTGCTTCATAGTAAATAATGGAAAGAATCATCTTGCCAAATTTGACAAGAAGGCTGATGGTAGTATCTTCCTAGGATATTCATCATCAAGCAAGAGGCCTATAGGTGCTATAATAAAATGACTGTTAAAATAAAAGAGTCTATGAATGTAGTATTTCATGAGGCTAACATATTTTCCAAGGGGAAGGAAACTTCCACCAATAATATTTTGCAGGATGAAGATCCCCTGGTTGCTGAGTTGGAAGAAACTAAGTATTAAGGAAAAAGGAGAAGGCTCATCCAAAGAGCGCACTAATCAGCTAGACATTGTTGATATTAATTCAGATGATGAAGACTCTAGTGGAGCTGTTAATAACACAGCACAAGACACTCTTCAGATTCAAATACAAGTTGCTGAACCAGAAATTGTTGTTGAAGAAGAAGCAATAGAAGAGATCTCTCCTACACTTGATGTAGTTAGAATTAACCCTGAGAAAATAAATCTCAAGGATCACCCCCCTTCTCAAGTGATAGGAAACATGACTCTTGGAGTAAAAACAAGGAACCAACTGTCAAATGAGTCTATGCTGCAATGCTTCATTTCCCAACATGAACCAAAGAAGTTTAAGAAAACAGACAATGATCCCCACTGGGTTGTTGTCATGCAAGAAGAGCTAGCTCAATTTGAAAGAAATAAGGTCTGGACACTAGTTGAAAAGCCTAGAAATTACCCAATCATTGGAACTAAATGGTATATAGAAATAAGTTGGATTCCAATTGAGCATAGTCAGAAATAAAGCAAGATTGGTAGCACAAGGGTACAGACAAGAAGAAGGAATAGATTACAATCAAACATTTGCTACAGTGGCTAGATTAGAGGCTATCAGATTATTTCTTGCCTACGCCGCCTATAAGAGGATCAAAGTATATCAGATGAATGTCAAAAATGTTTTCCTCAATGGCACTCTACAAGAAGAGGTTTATGTGGAACAACCTCCAAGTTTTGTCAATCCATCTTTTCCCTCTAATGTTTATAAATTAAGTAAAGCAATATATGGTCTAAAGCAAGCTCCATGTGCATGGTCTATCCACATTCCTTCTAGAACACTCATTTGAAAGAGGAAAGGTAGATAAAATACTCTTCACAAGTACAAATATGCAACAATTGCTAATAGTACAAATTTATGTGAATGACATCATTTTTGGCTCTACAGATCCAATACTTCGCAAAAGGTTTGCTGACCAAATTCAATCTAGATTTGAAATGAGTAGCATGGGAGAGCTATCATTTTTCCTTGGTCTCCAAGCAAGCTTGCAGATGTCGGATGTCGGGCTCATGTCGGTTTGAGTTTTTTATGTCGGATGGCCGATTGCGGGGATATATCGGGGACATTTCAAAATGTCGGATTGTAATATTATATATATATATATATATATATATATATATTATATATCATAATATTTTTTTAATTAGATGATAATTATTTTATTTAATGAAGTATACACTAAAATTCATATTAGAAAATGAAACTACTAACAAATGTTTAATCAGTTTGTAATAAATAAGAAATGTTGCATACTTTCAAAATATTGAAGTGTAACCAAAGGAGAGCTGCGAAGAAGACGAGAGCCAGAGGCGGAGATTAGGGCAAGCGAAGAAGACGAGAGCCCAGAGCGTCGTGAGGACGCGAGGGAGATGAGGAGTCGTCGTGAGGGGCAAACGTAGTATAACTATATAAGTATATAATAAAAACTGATTTAATTATAAAATTTAATAAAATAACTTATTAATTTCTAATGGCCGCCATAACCCGCCATAACGGGCCGACATGTCCGACATGTCGGCCGCCATAATAGAAAACGCCATTTTTTCCATTTGTGTCGCTAACGTTGCGATTTCCCCTAAAAAATGACATGTCGGCCGACATGTCGGACATGTCGGCCGACATCTACAAGCTTGTCTCCAAGTGAAACAAAGTGATGAATGCATTTTCATATCTCAGTTCAAATATACTAAAGAACTTATCAAAATGTTTGGGATGGAAAGTGTCTCCAGTATGAAAACTCTCATGGCATGTTGTGATTGATAGAGATGAGTCAGGACAGTCCATTGACCAAAAGACTTATAGAGCAATCATTGTCTCTCTTCTCTATCTCACAGCCAGCAAGCCAGATATCATGTTTGTCACATGTGTATGTGTTAGATTCCAGGTGGACCCTAAAGAGTCTCACTTGAGTTCTGTCAAAAGAATTCTGAGATATCTAAAGGGTACTCCTGAACTTGGCTTATGATACCTAACAGAATCTAAATTTGAGTTAGTTGGATACTTAGATGCAGATTATGTTGGATGTGGGCTGGATAGGAAGCACACCTCAGGAACTTGTCAATTCTTTGGTGCTAGAATAATTTCACGGTTCAGTAAGAAGCAAACTTCAGTCTCAACTTCCACAGCTGAAGCTGAGCATATAGCAGCTGGAAGTTGTTGCTCACAGATATTGTGGATGCAAAACCAATTACTTGACTACAATTTTTCTATCAAAAACTCCACAATTTTCTGTGGCAACTCAAGTGCAATCTCAATTGCATCAAATCCAGTACTGCATAGCATAACTAAACACAGAAATTATGCACCACTTCCTCAAAGACAATGTAAAGAAAGGGAAAATATCCCTTGAATGTGTGTCCACTGAAGATCAAAGATCTTAACAAAGCTCCTTGATGAAGTCAAGCACAAGCATTTCATCAATGTATTGGGAATGTTTGATGGTGCTCAATAAAACATATTTTAATATATGCAAAACACATTTTTATGAAAAATGATTGCTGGGAAAAATATCAACAGATTTTAAATTTTAGGTCTATATTCGACGTGACGTTGAATACAAATCGACGCAACATCAATTTCTATTTGATGCAACGTCGAGAGCAAGAAATAATGAAGAGTATGAACTTATTCGACGCAACGTCGATGCTAATCGACACATGCATCGACAAAATGTTTGATAAGGTATACTCGAAGTTAGGTCGAATACAAGTCGGCCCAACTTCAACTTCATAAGCGCGCGCAGAATTCTTAGATCAATTTTAGCGCGCTGTGTCGACTCTTTCCTAAAATACGTCGTCTTGTGCCCTAACTTTCGACGTATCGTCAACTTATACAGTTTCTATAATATTTATTACTCTTTCAAACTCTTCATCTTCCCCGCTCTCTTTTTTCTTGTTCTCATTCTCTCTCATTTGTTTAGTATTTTGCAGGTACATCAATGGCGCCAAAGACAAACTCCGGATTCATTGTTGATCTAGATTCCTTCAGTGTTGCTGTCAATATGTTAAGGAGATACTTCTCCTTTTCAGTAATCTTGGTTTGGATAAATTAATATCCACCAGATGCAAATTATATGAAGCTGAATTGACAGAATTCGTGGCACACGTTCAATTTGAAGAAGATGGGACAATAAAAGGGAATATTGTTGGTTCTAAAGTGAAAATCATCTGAATTGACAGAGTTCGTGGCACACGTTCAATTTGAAGAAGATGGGACAATAAAAGGGAATATTGTTGGTTCTAAAGTGAAAATCATTACTGAAGTCATCCAGGGGACTTTTGATCTACTTCCAGGGGAAGATGCTGCACAGTTATCTGATTCAGAGAAAACAGAAGTTCTCAAAATCATGCACTTCTCAAAGACCAAACCTATCCATCTGAAGAAGAATGACTTTTCTGAAGAGTATAGATTATTGACAGATATTGTGGAGAAAGTACTGTTATGCAAGACTTCGGCGCATGATGACATCCCCAAGACTCAGTTGCACATAATGGGGGTGCTAGTCCTTGGAAAGCATATTAACTGGGGAAAATGTCTTCTCAAACTGATCTCACACAAGTATTCACAGAAGGAGAATGTTTACAAGACCATCATGAATCAAGTTCTGAAGCATAGTTACCCCAGTCTATGCACTTCAAAGGGAGTGTTATCCCTCCTAGAAAGAGACTCACAATAGCTTTGTTCTCCAAATGGACCAGGCAAATCATTAAGCCTGGGTCCCAGAGGGAGACATCTCCTCCACCCTCTCCACAGAATAATGTTCCTTCTACCACCATTCCAGAGCAAACTATCCTACCAACCCAAACAACTACTTCTCTGCCTTCAATACCACCATCATCATCCATTCATCCAAACTCAAACACTATCAAGTATCTGATCTAGCTCATTTACATACCAAAGATCTACCTTTATCTCCTACTAGAATCAATTCACCCACTTTGCCAGCCACTCCTTTCAATCTAAATTCCATCATTTTCACAGTGCAGTTGGCTACTGATGAGTCCCGATTATATAGGGTTTTTCGGACTCATCTGGCTCGGCTTGTTTTCTCACTCGTGCACTACACTTTTAGTTGTAAATCGCTCATATTTATCTTTGTTAGGATTGTACACTTAGTGCACTGTTATCGCCTATCGGGGTGTGCAATTGCACATTCTGTGCTGGGGGCATGCCTCCGGGGGCTCCCCATGCCTGTTCTTGCCTTTATTGTAAATGCTTTTTACGTTTCCTGTGTGGTAGGAGCTTGGGTTTTGAATGTGTGCAGGTGGATTGTGCCCATGAGCTGAGCATTCCAGTCTGGGTAAATCTCACGACCGTGCGATTATTATTGGACGCACGATCGAAGCGATCGTGTGATATACTCAGAGTTGTTTGTGATGATGCTCATCGTGCGTTATCCTTAACGCACGATTGAATCCAATCGTGCGTGAAGGAAAACACACGACCTACCTGGATGCCGACAAAATCTGAAGCCTGTCTTACCCCGTGCGTTTTTGGTCGCGCACGAGCATTTCGCTCGTGCGTGAACAAAAACACGCGGTCTTCCTGTAGCTGCAGGCGCTGTTTATCTTTGTCAATCGCGTCCCAAAACGCACGGTCGTGCGTTTTGATCGTGCGTTTCTTAAAATTAATGCCTCTATTTAAGCCGCAGGTTCATTCGACCTAAGGATCGCATTATTCTTCCCCGTCGTTTTTCGAGCTCCAACCCGCCATTTTCGTCGCTCCATCGCCACCCACCTTCGGGAGGAGTTCTGGCCTCCATTCTCTTACAAATCTCTAGCCGGAGCAACTTCTTGGCCTCTTCCATTGTCGATGCACCTCCAAACCTCCATATCGAGGGATTCTTTGCTGCATACATGAAGTTCTCCGGCGAGGTTAGAAGCGAAGGTGATTGACGGAAAAGACGGGTAAACTAGAAGGAAGTGACAACTCCTCTCCATACCCTGAACGGCAGTTGGAGCCCGAGCTCGGACGAGGGCTGACAACCCTAGATTCCGGCCGTGAACCTCCAATGAGTCTCCGCCCCTTTGGTTGTAATCTCACCTCCTTCATATTGCAGTACTGTTTTTCCTTTATTATATGTGTGTATGGATAATGTATGCTAAACCATGTTATGCTATTTAGTATATTTCATGTCTATGTGAAGTAGCTTTGTGGCATATGTTAGTGAGGAGCGCCCCATTCCATCCTCCATCCCGCCATCACGTCCGTGTGCTGCACTAGAAATTGTTAGTGGCGTGCTTTCTGATTAGGTGCTTGCGACCCTCAATTCCGCCGGTGCGACCCATTCTACCCGTTTGCCTACTCGTCCATCCGCCCTTGCGAAGTAGTGCGTTCAAGGCCTACGTAGTTTCCATCCCGCCTAGCGAAGTAGTGCGCTCAAGGCCTGCATAGGAGTAGTTGAGTAATTTTCTTTTATTTTCCAACCCAAATCACCTCTTTTTCCGTAATCCATCCGACCTAAAGGACTTCAATCTCAAGTCCTCCCTCGATAGATAACTCCACCTTACTGTGTTCCTTTGAGATCGATACTTGGGGATTCACTCCCATTTTATATTACTTGAACGATCGATACACTGTCGTTTCGTGTCGCAGTCATGCTACCGCCTATAGCGGAGTTGCGGATTTGCGCATCAAGTTTTTGACGCCGTTGCCGGGGAACACAGTCGTGTGAGTTTTCTGGAGAGGGAGACGAGAGGTAGAAGTTTCTTCCATTTGTAAATTGCATCTTTTCTTTGTTTCGTTTCATATTCTGTCTTTCCTGCTTTTAAATATAGGTTGCTTTAGTAAATTATTGTTGGGTGTAGTATTTTGCACAATAGTATTTTTCATTTGAATCTGGTTATCTTCACGCAATGTGGGCCTATCTTAATATTCGTTGTCGTTGGTGTGGAGATATCTCTCATGCTAGTGATAGATGTCCAATGGGAGACAATAGCCCTAGCACTCATGACCCAGTATATGGAGCACCGACTTCGTCTGGTACTACATATGGTGTGCATAAGTCCTATGGCTATTCTTCTGAGCCTTTACCAGCATACTTTTTTGCGGCTTCAGCACATGTTGTGCCGAGGAAGCCAGCAAGGCAGTGCCTATTTTGTCGGAGCACGGATCATGCCTTGATGGATTGTGCTGCTTTTCTTCGCCAATTGGATGAGGATGACGAGCCGGATATCCGGATCGTCCCGAATCCTAACTCTGACAGCACACCTTCTACCTCTGATTACGTTGTTTTGTCACCTTCAAGTTTTGAAGGGAATGATGCAGACACGCTCATCAGAGTTGTGGCAGATGTACGTTCCGACATGGCTGAGTCCATCTCCCCTGTGCATATATCACCTAGCGTAAATTCGATTCTTTGTGAGGAATCGGTGCTCGACTTTTATCCAAGCACTATTCCTACCCCTGTTGTGCATACTGCTACTTTCGTCTTTGACGACATTATCGATGATGCGTCGCAAGATAAGGCAGGTGATGTATGTGTTGTGCCTATTCCTGTGGAGGAGGACAACCTTCTAGGTGAAGAGGATTCTACCTCAGCACCGGTGAAGGAAGTCCAAATCTTGGGCAAGGTTACGAATTATGATTGATCCTGCCAACCCTTGTGCCACTGTTGACAATGCCGACATTATTTTACTTCCCCAACCTGATGGGAGTGAGACCGGGACCACTCCCCCGATTGATGATCATTTATGTCATTCTTCTCTTTTATTTCCTGACCCCCCCCCCCCCCCCCTTCTTCAGCTGAGCCTGTGCAGGTTGAGTCTTCATAGGTACATCAGGAGGACTTGGAGCATTTTGCTCAAGTCAATGATGAGCGCATCCTCTCATGTGAGGAGAGGTTGATCCCTCCTCCATAGTGGAGGTTCATTGCCTTCTCCTCCTGCCGCCTCCATGAAGACCATGCTGGGCAAGGATATTTTTGGTAAGATTTGTGAGGAGTACTCCTCATCTTCTTATTTTTTATTCCCTCTACCTGAGATGAGCAGGTATTATTTTTATGTAGGTAGAAGAGTAACTGTTTTATCGTCGTATCGGTACCCACTACCGACACGCATATTAGAACAATTACCTGTGCATTTTCTTTTTCATACTCCCATTAGCTAGAACTGTTTTAATTTTGAATAAGTCGTGCTGGGAGGACAATAACCTCAGTAGTTATCTTACTTTTCCTGCATTTGTATTTCATCTAGTTTGGTTTAGTTAGTGTCTTTCTTTTTAGTTTGTCTATTTTCTTTTATTTTTGCGGAGCTCACCCGTGCTGGTTTTTCTTCTAGATGGCGGATGCTGCGGCTTTGTCCTAGTTTTACACGCATCTTCTGGTATGCTCACATGCTGAGCATTGGGTACTCTCCTCCCCTAGCATTATTTTGAATTTCATACTCATATATTGTGTTGGATTGTTTAGTTTAAGTCTGGGGGAGAGCTTTTTTCTATGCTCACTCACGTGCACTATTGAATAGCATACTAGAAGCTTTTATTTAAGATGTTTTATTTATTTTCTTTGCACACCACAACACCCACTTGAGCGTGCACTTATTCGTAGGCGCGTTACGAGTTCAATTCATTTCTTTTGTGTGATTGGGAAAAACTCTATGCTGGGTTAGGATTGTGAGTAGGAGAAACATGTTGACTTCTATAGTGCTCCTAGTCGAGTGCTCATGTCTCGCTTAGAAAATTGTGTAGATTCAATTTCTTTTTATGCTTTTAGTTTATATCTTTCTATTAGCGTAGATGTTGTTTACTATACTCAAAAATTTGTGAATCTGGTGTGAATCAAATGGTAGCATAGGAATGTGTGTAGACGTTCGTTAGCCTTGTATTGCTCGAGTCGGGAGGAAGGATAATCTTTCTCGGTGTCTAGAACTTGCCCCTAGCGACTCTTGAAGCATATGTGTAGGAAAATTCTAGTTTTGCAAAAATGATTTAGGCCTTTTATTGGATAGATTGAGCCTTTGCATCCATTCCTATATTTTTCTACCATTGCATATACAATTTGGGCCTTATACCCATCCATTGTTTTACCCCCGCCTCATAATCACCAATGCCAAAATGACTAACCTAATTTCACACTTAGATTTGAGCTTAAACTAAAATTCTGAATTTCTACTTGTGATTTTGGTGAATATCTATGATTGGGTGTGTTTTAAAAGATTCATGTTTTGGGTACTTTTGAAAAAGCTGAGAAGAAAAAGAAAATTGAAATAAAAAAAAGAAAAGAAAAGAAGAAAGGAAAAAGTATATATTTGAGTTTGGCCAATGTGGAAGTGACCCCATATGTAAAAGCTAAGTCTGGGGGTGTCAATTCCCATTTTTTTATCCCTGGTAGACTGAGTTTGATGCTAGCTCTCATTTTTGTTTAAGTGTGATCAAACCTCCATGTTTATCCTTGATCCTTAAATCCAAGCCTGATATTGCATCCTAGTCTAAGTCCTATTGATTTGCATAACTGAAATTTACCAGCGCCGCAGAGAGAGTGTGACCGGGCAAGCCTATGGACACCGACATTGATGGATTTCTTTGGAGGTTGTCCCGAGCCCCGATCATTGGCAATGCTCACCTTAGCGATCCGTTTACTTTCTTCATATGCATGACTAGATGATTCACTGTGATTCAATTTTTGAGTAAATGTAATATATAGATACGCTCTTAGAAAAATATAAACTATTTTGCATAATTAGGTATTTCTTCTACTGAATTTTTATGAGCGTGAGCATGCGACTTCGCATGGTACTCCGCATTTGCAATTTCTATGACAGCTTGTGTTTTTCTTGTCCTCTTAAGGGATGATTTGCTCGGGGCGAGCAATTATCGTCTATCGGGGTGTGCAATTGCGCATTCTGTGCTGGGCGTATGCCTTCGGGGGCTCCCCATGCCAGTTCTTGCCTTTATTGTAAATGCTTTTTACGTTTCCTGTGTGGTAGGAGCTTGGGTTTTGAATGTGTGCAGGTGGATTGTGCCCATGAGCTGAGCATTCCAGTCTGGGTAAATCGCACGACCGTGCGATTATTATTGGACGCACGATCGAAGTGAACGTGCGATTTACTCAGAGCTGTTTGTGATGATGCTCATCGTGCGTTATTTTTAACGCACAATTGAATCCAATCGTGCGTGAAGGAAAACGCACGACCTACCTGGATGCCGGCAAAATCTGAAGCCTGTCTTACCCCGTGCGTTTTTGGTCGCGCACGAGCATTTCGCTCATGCGTGAACAAAAACGCACGAACTTCCTGTAGCTGCAGGCGCTGTTTATCTCTGTCAATCGCACGACCCAAAACGCACGGTCGTGCGTTTTGCTCGTGCGTTTCTTAAAATTAACGCCTCTATTTAAGCCGCAGGTTCATTCGACCTAAGGATCGCATTATTCTTCCCCGCCGTTTTTCGAGCTCCAGCCCGCCATTTTCGTCGCTCCATCGCCACCCACCTTCAGGAGGAGTTCCGGCCGCCATTCTCTTACAAATCTCTAGGCGGAGCAACCTCTTGGCCTCCATTGTTGATGCACCTCCAAACCTTCATTTCGAGGGATTGTTTGCTGCATACATGAAGTTCTCCGACGAGGTTATAAGCAAAGATGATTGACGGAGAAGACGGGTAAACTAGAAGGAAGTGACAACTCCTCTCCATACCCCGGACGGCAGTTGGAGCCCGAGCTCGGACAAGGACTGACAACCCTAGATTCCGGTCGTGAACCTCTGATGAGTCTCCGCCCCTTTGGTTGTAATCTCACCTCCTTCATATTGCAGTACTGTTTTTCCTTTATTATATGTGTGTATGGATAATGTATGTTAAACCATGTTATGCTATTTAGTATAATTCATGTTTATGTGAAGTAGCTTTGTGGTATATGTTAGTGAGGAGTGCCCCGTTCCATCCTCCATCCCGCCATCACGTTCGTGTGCTGCACTAGCAATTGTTAGTGGCGTACTTTGTGACGAGGTGCTTGCGACCCTCAATTCCGCCGGTGCGACCCATTCCATCCGCTTGCCTACTCGTCCATCCGCCCTTGCGAAGTAGGCGGACTCCTCGTCGTTTGCCGTCGCTTTGCCGCCCTTCTCCGCCTCGCCGACGAGATCTCCTCGCCACCAGCCCAGGATAGCTCCTGGGCGACCAGGTATTTCTCAAGCTGGGAACGATAGTCTGATCGGTCTTTTGCGGGTATCATGATGACTTCTATCTTTTCCAGGTCGCGCGACATCTCGTGGGTCGGCCATTATAGATGTCATAGGCTTGCCCATGCGCGAGTTCCAGACCAAGCTGGTATCGGCATACCTCAATCTTGAACTCAAGGTCGATAGGCTTATGGCGTACGAGGTGCATCGGCGCCTGTCTCAGCTAGAGGGTCGAGTGGCTAACATCGAGGGGTTCAAGCACCGCGTGGAGGCCTCGGAGAGCAAGCATTTTGCCATCAACGAGCTGGAGAGGCGAATGGCGGATGTGGAGCATCGCCGGGAGTTGCTGAAGGCCGACATCCGTGGGATGCGGGCGAGTATGGGCTCCCTCGGGACCCTTTCTCGCATGGAAGAGCATATCCGCCTTAGCGAGGAGCACATGGCGATTACCAAGGAGCAAATGGGATTTGCGCAGAACCTAGGATTTACCGGGCGACATGGCCCTACCTTGGAGCGGCGCGGCGATCCTCCGGCGATATAAGCTTGAAGTCGGCAGACAACTTTTTTCTTTTGATGTATCAATGGACAATTGTTTTAAGCTGCTTGTAATAATCATAACTCGCTTATGACGAGATTTGTATGCTAATCGCACTTGCATTTAACCTCGCTTCTGACTTTTGATATTCTTATGCTGATTTTTGACTAATTTGGCGAGTTTTTCTTGATTGTCGCGTCGCGCTTTGATGAGTGATGAATAACCTCGCCTTCGCAGAAATCCTTTGGCGAGGAACGCATATTGACGGGCGGGCTGAGCGAGCTGTGAGACAACGTTCGCGCGCGACAAATCTCGCGACCCCCCTTGGCGATATCTATAAATAGGGAGGAGGGGGTGTCGAAGACAGCACACTTTTCTGAAACCTTCCGAGCAAACAACCATTCAAGCGAGATTCTTCCCTACTCGATGGCGCCTGAAGATGTTGAAGCTCGCCGTCTGAGTTACGCGCAGAACTTCTCCGCGAAGAAGTTCATAAAGTCAATCTCCCGCCCCGACGACTTGGAAGGCTGTGTTCACCGCTACATGCCGAGGAGCTTCCGCGCGTGCTTGCCGACAACGGAAGAACGAATCAATTCGTTCGCGGAGGGGAGGCTCGCATTCCCCCTTACGCATTTTGAGGCGGGATTGCGACTTCCCCTCTGGTCAGAGTTCTGCCAGATCCTCCGATATGTCGGACTGGTCCCGGCGCAGGTGCATTCAAACGGCGTCTCCATTATTATGGGCTTCTTGTGCTTCCAGTGGTCGGAGAGGATCGTCTTCGACCTCGCCGTCTTTAGGTAGATCTTTTATATGGGCGCGACGAAGGATGGGGTGATCTACTTCGGCAGTCACCATTGCTCGTTGTCGGGGACCTCGAACAAGGTCCATCGCTGGAACGAACGATTCGTCTTCGTTACTGGCAATTTTGCAGGGATTCCTTCTCGCCCCCAGCAACCGCCAGCGAGTTTGTTCAGCTCGCCTTCGCTGCAATGCGCTCGCGAGGCATTCTGCCTCGCGATGAAGAGCAAGAAGTTCGACGTCGTCTTCTGGCGACAGAACGTCGATCAACTCCCCTATGTCCCGCCTGGCGAAGGTACCCTTGCCAGTATGCGAGTATCATTTTGCCGAGTTATTTGTCGCCTTGACTAACTCTTTTCTTCTAGGTGTCCGACACGTAGCCGTGACCGTTCTCTTGCCAGCGGGCGAGACTCCTCCCCCCGCTTCTCCAGGGCAGGGCCGTTTAGGGAGGAGGGAAACTCTGTTGAGGTAGAGTCTTAGTTATTAAAGGCGCAAGGCGCACTAAGGTGCAAAAGGGTCTTGGAACCTAGGTTCAAGGCGCAGGCGCGCGCCTGACGAAGGCAATGCGCAACCATATTCGGTTTAAATAATCAACATCAAACATCAGTTCATCTTCTTAATCAGATTTTTCATCAATTCTACTAATTAATAATTCATTACTATCATTTATATCTCTTAAAAAATAGATTCATTGTGATCACTTGCATCATAACTAAGTCTCAACGCTCGATAATGTTTCACAATACTAAATCATGCAAAAAAATATTGAGTTCTTACATCATTTCTTTCTTTATTTTGAAAAAAAATATTTACAATAGAAATTGCATATAGACGCGTCTTTTATGCTCCAAAGGCGCAGAAAAGGCAAAAAGCTCTGAGCCTGGTGAGAATTGAGCCTTAAGCGCGCCTGAGGCGCGCCTTTAACAACGGAGGGTGGAGTCCCCCCTTCCGGAAGGGCTCGCGGGGCTTGGCGATCCGGCCGAGATCCTTCGCTTGGCAGGGGTGTTGGAGGGCGAGCCTTCAACCAAGAAGAGGAAGATGAAGGAGCTTGCTCATAAGCTCGTCGAGGATCGGGCAAGGGAACAGGAGGATCGTGTTCCCGAGAACCATCAGAACTTCGAGTAAGGTGCGAGGAATGTGGGCTTGGACGGCGAGCCCCTCCTTGTGTGGAGCAGCCGAAGGAACGAGGTTCGCCTCAGTTCTCGCCTTCCCTGCTGGAGCGAGGATGAGGTGCCAAACAATGATGCTTTCTGCATCATGTTCGGGCTATATGGACGCGATGACGCGAAGATCCTGAGGGAGGCGTCTCCTCGGATCCTCGCCGATCAGGGGTCGCAAGCGATGTTGCGGGCGGCTGAACTCGCTCATCAGACTGCTCGCAACCTGCTCGAAGCCGATGAGGAGAATGAGGTGCTGAAGAAGCCTCATCAGGAGTCGCAGACGCGCCAAGACAAGGCCGAGGTGAGGGCTATCGCGGCTGAGGACAAGGCTTCTTCGAGCAAAGATTTCGAGGTGATCTTGGTAGTCCGCTCGGTCCTTTGGATAACTCGCATTTCGCCTTACCATTTTGTTTTATAACCGTCAGTTCTTTTACTCTGCAGGAGGAGCAACTTGTGGTGGTCGAGACCATCTCCAAGCTTGAGAGCGACCTGCGAGCCAGCCAAACCTCGCTGGAGGCGGCGCAAGTCCGCATCGCGGAGTTGGAGTCGAAGACCGCCGCACAGCCATCTTCGGAGGCCGGACCTTCTCGTCGGTCGAAGGAAATGACCATGTCCTCGCAGGAGTGGTCTGTTCTTCGGCGGGAGATCGCGATAACCGCCGGCGACTTGGTTTTCTCCAAGCTGCAGGTCGGAGGCTTTCTGACCCCTGCGGGCGAGAGCTTGACGACAGAAGACATCCTCCCGAAGATTTTCAATGATGACGAGGGCGACGAGGAAGATGGCGGATCATCGAGTTCCTCGGATTATGCTCCCTCGCCGAGCTAGACTTTTTATATTTTGAACCATTTTTTGCAGCATTCGTGAGGGCAAATGTAATTTTTTGGCCGAGGTGGTAATGCCATTTTTTGGAACATCGTTGTTGCTTGCTCGTCTTGTTTGCGTTGACGTTCTGATGCTCGCTAGGCTCATAGGCTCGCCCACGCTGAGAGCTCGCTAGGCTCATAGGCTCGCCCACGCTGAGAGCTCGCTAGGCACGCCCATGCTGAGAGCTCGCTCTTGTATGCTCGCACCTATACATACTCGCCTTCTCCTAAGGTGGCCAGAGCTTGGATTGGAGTGACGCTCAGGGGTGTCTTGTGGGACACACTCTCGAGGCTTTTATTCCACCTGTTTTGAGAAGTTTTTATAGCAGCAGTATGGACGAAAACGTAAGGAATGACGGTCGGGGGGGGGGGGGGGGGGGGGGGGGGGGCCCAAGGGGACACCATTCTGAGGCCTCCCTTTCTGCTGGATTGTTAGAAAAGCTGAGAGAACCGACAAGTAGGGAATGACAGTCGGGGAGGTCCAAGGGGACTCACCGTCCCGAGCTCTCCATCCTACTTTGTTGCCGGAAGCGCTGAGAGAACGGACGAGTAGGGAATGACAATCGGGGAGGTCCAAGGAGACGCACCGTCCCGAGGTCTCCATCCTACCTCGCCCTTGGTTCCTGAAGAGTCTTTATCCTACCACTTAACCATTATAGGGGGTTAACCGTACCAACTCAAACGATTTGGAATAAACGGTAAGTGAGGCCGGTTTTGCTGAGAGCCCTCGGCTCTTAAAAACGACACCTTTACCCAAGGGTCTACAAGTCAGTAAAACCGGTCATCTCTTCTCCGAGTTGGGGATTGGTGTCTAGAATCTCGGATAACCTCTCCAGTCAGGTGAGAAGTGTTATCGGGGGGGTTTTCGGCCAACATGCAAGGGGGGAGCTGATCTCGACCGTCAGTGCAGAGGCTTGCTCTTAAGAGAACTCACACCCGAGGCGTTGTCCCATCACCCGTCCTGGGTTTTTACGAGAGTCGAGTAGGAGGTCTGTTCCCCAACTGGTCGTGGAGATCGATCTTACTTCGAAGAGAACTTGCTAGAAGAGAAAAGGAACTCTCGCGACCCATGTTTTAGGGGGCGAGGAATTTTTATTCATATGGAATAAATACAAGGAGGGGGAGAATACACCTTCCCGCTCAGGGATAGAACCTCTTCAGGTCATCGCCGCTCCAGGTACTCCCAAGCAGCTCTCCTTCAAGATTTTGCAGACGGTACCCTCCAGCTACGAGCGACTCATGGATGATGAAAGACCCTTCCCAATTGGGATTAAGCTTCCCGATGGCGGCCGATCTTCCGGCCACATCTACCTTCTTTAGGACGAGATCACTCACTTGGAAGTGCTTAATGCGGACGTGTTTGTCAAAGTGTCTCGCCATTCATCTTTTGATCTCCTCCTGCCGAATCGAGGCTAGGTCTCGAAGTTCTTCGATGTAGTCAAGAGAGAGCTTCTGAGCCTCCTCATTCTCTAGTCGGCATTCCTCATCTCCATCTTCTGCAGCGATCACTCGAGGACTCCTGACTTCGAACTCTACTGGAATGAGAGCTTCGGAGCCGTGAGACAGTTTGAAAGGAGTTTCTCCCGTGGCCGAAGTAGTAGTGGTCCTCAAAGCCCACAGGACCGAAGGGAGCTGTTCCGCCCAGTTCCGTCTTAGGTTCTCGACCTTCTTCTTCAGGAGGTTGATGATCAGCTTGTTGGCGGCCTCTACTTGCCCATTGCTCCGGGGATGGTGCACAGAGGCAAACCGAAGGTCGGTTCCCAGCTGCTTGTAGAAGTCTTCCAGCTCCAAGCTGGCGAACTGGGGACCGTTGTAGGTGACGATGGCGAGGGGGATCCCAAATCTGCAGACGATTTCTCCCCAGATGAAGTTCTTCACGACTTGAGAGGTGGTCTTGGCCAGAGCTTTGGCCTCGATCCACTTGGAGAAATAGTCGGTCATGACGAGAACGAACTTCCTCTGGCTACTAGCTTGGGGGAAGGGACCTATCAGATCCATTCCCCAGATAGCGAACGGCCACGGGGCCGTAATGGAACGAAGCTGACGAGCCGGATGTAGTTGGAGAGGAGCGAACAGCTGGCACTTCCGACACTTCTTGGAGAAGGCTTCGGCATCCTTCCGGATGGTTGGCCAGAAGTAGTCGTGCTTCAGGATTCTTTGCTCTAAAGTGCGAGTCCCCGAATGACTTCCACACTCTCCCGAGTGGATCTCCTGCAGAACTCGAGGTACTTCGGTTTCTGAAACGCATCTGGCCAAGGGGCCCAAGATGGTCTTACGATACACCTCTTGATGTAACCTAAGCGATCCGAGAGAGCGGATCCGAATTTTTCGTGCGTAAAAATCAGAGACGTTCGAATTTTAAAAGTTCGTTTTCCGTTATTTGAGAGCGCTCTCCTATGCTTGGAGGGAATCGTCACGGAACACGGGCAACCACAAGCCTTCACACATAATAATTTATGAAAACAATAAACAAGCGATAGAACGCACCCAGCAAGCCAACCAATTATTTAATTAAGCGCATAAAATTTAAAACTGAATAATGGAGTAGGGTGGATTTATCCAGGAATTACCAAGCAGGCTACGGCCGTGGAAGTGGAGCCGTTCAGGAGCAGTCACGCAGGGAGATGCGGCGGTCTCGTCGGCGGAAGAGCTCGCTGTAGAACCGGCCGGAAGAGGGGGCGTGGTCGACGGCCGGCGCAGGAAGCCTTGTCGAAAAGGAAATGGGTTCCGGCCGGAGATGATCTCGCAGTCGACGGCCAGAACACGAGTATCGACCTCGGCGCGCTTGTGAAGTCGTCGACAGCGCCGGAGGAGGAGGGAGGCGTGGGCTGGAGATGCGAAAGGGAGTTTAGCGCCGGGAAGGAGCAAGGGAAAGGAGATGGGCGGAATCACCAGTCGGGAACAGGGACGAGAGGTATTCTCTGTCAATTCCCGTTCTCTTTTTTTTTTGGGAGCTGTCCGTATATTTTATTGGTAGGAGGCAGAAGGCTTTTTTTAGGTAATGTAAATTGGGAGGCAGAAATTCAGGAGGCAGAAATTTAGAAATTGTTTTATTTTGGCAAGTTTTTTAAATGGGAATCCATTTAATTAATACTCACATGTAATTTGAAACTAATTTTATACGTAATTAATGTAAATGGTTGGCTTACCGTTTACGTCCTATTACTATATTTATTGGACCATTTATTCAGGGTCCCACCGTGTGGTCAAACCGGTGAACCGAACCAGAAAAAAAAAGAACGATGCGAAAATAAAAGTACAGAATGCAGGAAAATTTAAACATCATAAAATCAGGATGCATCAATTCCCTCCGGGTTGAAAGAACTCGACTCCGGCGAGAATTTGCAAAGGCCAGCAACAGAAAGATCAGGGCGGCGTCGCTGTAACTCAGTAGGGGTAATCCAAGAACTGTCAGTGATGACACGCCCACGCCAAGAAACCAGGTAGCGTTGATACGTGCCATGACGAGTATGAAATTCCCGGACATCAAGGACCTGATCAATCTCATCTGTGATAGGCGTCTGTGCGGGCACCAGGTCTGGAGGTATGTCCGGAGCTGTGATCGGCGGTGCCGGGCCGGAAGTAGGTGGATCTCCATAAAATAGCAAAAGGTCTGCCACATTAAAAATCGGTGAAGTACCGAATTCAACGGGCAGGTCGAGGAGATAGGCGTTATCTTCGATACGCTTCCGAACCTGAAACGGGCCAAACTTCCTTTGCTGTAGCTTGTGATAAGTCCCGGGTGTAAATCGATGCTCCCTGAAATAAGCATACACCCAATCGCCTTCTGAAAAATATAACTCCCGGCGATGACGATCGGCCATGGATTTATATGTTTCAGAAGTTGCTCGCAATCAGCTATAATCTTATGCAACTCTTTTAAATAATCAATATGTGCTTGCGCTTCAAAAGAAATGCGTTCATGGCAGGGAAGGGAGTGACGATCGAGCAAGTGAGGAATGAGAAAACCATACACAATCTCGAAAGGAGATTTATTAGTGGAGCGATTTTTAGAATTATTAAATGCAAATTCAGCTTGTAGCAGCGCAAGATCCCATTGTGTCGGTTTTTCCCCTGTTAAACATCTAAGAAAATCTCCCAAACTTCGGTTAACGACCTCCGTCTGTCCGTCAGTCTGTGGATGATACGCGCTACTAAACTCGAGCTTGGTGCCCAGTCGGCTCCAGAGCGTCTTCCAGAAATAACTCATGAATCGTGTATCCTGATCGGACGTGATAGATTTCGGAATGCCATGTAAGCGCACTATCTCTCTAAAAAATAAATTAGCAACATGTACCGCACTAGAGGTTTTCCTACACGAAATAAAATGCGTCATTTTTGAAAATCGATCAACTACGACAAATATAGAATCTACCTTCCTCTGAGTGCGAGGGAGGCCCGTCACGAAGTCCATCGAAATGTCGTCACATGGCCTCTCGGGTATAGGTAAGGGGGTGTATAAACCAGTATTTTGAGCATGCCCTTATACAACTGACACGTCGTGCAGTGCCGGATGAAATCAACAACGTCATGTTTCAACTTCGGCCAATAATATCGAGCGTTGGCGAGGTCCAATAACTTAGACTGCCCAACATGACCTCCTAGTCCCGAGGAGTGCAACTCTCTAAGTAACGTCTCACGTATTGGACCCTCACAAATACACAGGCGCGTGCCTCGAAATAGGTAACCCTCACCCTCACTCACGACGTACTGAGTAGTGGTGTCGGTCCCAGTGTGACTACAAGACCGCCAAATGTCTCCAAAGTAGGGGTCAGTCGGGTATAGGTCACGCTGTGAGTCTAAAGAGGTGATGCGAGGTTGAAGGGTGACCAACAAGTGGGAACGACGACTAAGTGCGTCTGCTACTCGATTTGTGACACCAGGTTTGTGCTTCAGATGGAAAGTGAACTCCTGCAGGTAAGCAACCCACTTGGCATGACGCCTGATCTCCTTCTGGGAGTTTAGGTGCTTCAATGCCTCATGATCGGTGTTCAGCACAAACTCGCGCTGGATCAAATAATGTCGCCAATGACGGAGAGCCTGTACGATGGCATAAAACTCTATATCATACGTGGAATATCGAGTTTTTGCCTCGTTCAGCTTCTCGCTGAAGAATGCGAAGGGTTGACCTTCCTGACTCAAAACAGCTCCAATCCCTATAATAGATGCGTCACAGTCGACCTCAAAGATCTTTTCAAAATCAGGAAGAGCTAAAACAGGAGCGCTAGTAAGTCTATCCTTTACTAATATAAAGGCTCGCTCAGCTTCCTCAGTCCAGATAAAAGTACCCTTCCTTAAACAGTCAGTCACGGGTGCAATCAGGGTACTAAAATTTATAATGAATCGCCTATAAAAGGATGCTAGCCCATGAAATCCTCGAGCCTCCGTGATCGTCCTAGGGCTAGGCCATGATTCTATCGCCTTGACCTTCTCCCTATCAACCTTAATACCATCAGACGAAACAATGTATCCTAAGAAGGTCAGGCTATCAGTCAGAAACGTGCACTTTTTAGATTTATATATAATTTATTTTCTCGTAATATTTCCAAAACTTGCCTAAGATGAATCAAGTGTTGATCAGGATCAAGACTATAGATCAAGATATCGTCAAAGTATACCACTACGCAAACTCCTATGAGTGGTCTAAGCACTTGGTTCATCACTCGCATAAATGTGCTGGGAGCATTGGAGAGACCAAAAGGCATCACCAGCCACTCATATAATCCCTCCTTGGTTTTAAACGCAGTTTTCCACTCATCCTCGGGTCGAATCCTAATTTGGTGGTATCCACTCTTTAAGTCAATCTTTGAAAATACAGGGGATCCACTAAGCATGTCCAACATGTCGTCCAAACGGGGGATGAGAAAACGATATTTAATAGTAATTTTATTAATCGCTCTACTATCGACACACATGCGCCAAGTCCCATCTTTCTTAGGAACTAATAATGCAGGGACGGCGCATGGACTCATACTCTCCCTAACGTGACCCTTCGAAATCAACTCGGTCACCTTCCTATGGAGTTCCTCACGGTCTTTCGGGCTCATACGGTAATGTGGAAGGTGAGGTAAGCTAACTCCTGGCATCAAGTCTATGCAGTGCTGAATATCTCTCATCGGGGGCAGCTGATCGGGCAACTCCTCCGGCATAATCTCGGAGAACTCATCAATAAGAGGTCGCACTGTACTAGGGATGTCTTCGGTGGTGGGGGTGGTGTCCATACCAGATAACATGTAAATGACCTCACTATCCTTCATCTCCTACTGAAATTGGGGCCCTGTCAGTAACATCGTGGCGGAGGGGAAGGATATGGCCGACACGGTAGGTGTAGGGGGTGAAGGTCTCTCAGGGGCTCTAGGAACAAGACTGTTCTTCTGGGGAAGAAGAACGATCTTGCGCCCATTGCGCTCGAAAGAGTGAGAGTTCTTCACTCCATCATGGATAACTCGTTTGTCGTACTGCCAAGGCCGTCCCAATAGGATGTGACAGACCTCGATAGTGGCGACAGGACACCAAACAACGTCCTGATAGGTGCTACCGATGGAAAACTCTACGAGACACTGATGTGTGATGGGAATAGTCGTGCTACTCATGACCCAGGATAGACTGTAGGGTTTTCCTAAAGGCTGCGTTTTCAATTTTAGTTTGTCAACCATCCGTTGAGAAACAAAGTTCTCCATACTACCGTTGTCTATAATGATGGAGCAAAATTGCCCCTGGATGCGGGCGGTCGTACGAAAAATATTGTTTCTCAGCCACTCATCGTCAGTAGGGGCCTTAGGAGTTAAGAGACTATGTTGGAGAACACACACTAACTGGTCAGGCTGCTCTCCCTCAATTTCGTACTCACTTTCTAACTCGGGCTCGGGGGTTGGGTCAGGATGGGAGTCACTAAGGAAGACTCCATATTCAGGTTCTGATCCACTCTCAGAATCAACGACGGCGACGAAGTGGCGTCGCGGGCACTCAGAAGATTTATGTCCCGGCTCCATACACTTGAAACATCTAAAGGTGCCAGCTTGTGGTCTAGTGCCGACAATCTCCTTGCCTCTAGTGGATGTGGCGGGTAAGGCGGGAGTGCTCGGAGGCAAAGCGGGATGAGGGGGTCCGGCAGTCCGAGTCACCGAAGTGGAAGTGTGAGTAGATGGGGGTCTATCAGTAGACCTAAACCCGGATGTCCTCTTCTGCGAGGCCTCGGCTCTACGCGCGCGACTCGAAACTTCTCCTAAGTCCTTATAGTCAAATAACTCCAGTTGATCTCTAAGGGGATATCGTAATCCGTTCAGATATCGAGAGACAACCATGTCATCATCCTCTCGAAGATTGAGGCGAGACTGGAGTACTAAGAACTCGTTCGTATACTCGTCTACTGTTGACTTATCTTGTCTCAGATTGTGGAACCTACGATATAGTGTTTGTAAGTAATCAGGAGGCACATACCGTTTTCGAATTTGTTCTTTGAATTTTGCCCATGTGGTGATGGGTGGCATGCCTAAATTGAACCTAGTTCGCTCTATTTGTTCCCACCAAACTAACGCGGGGCCTTTTAGTCTCATAGTGGCATACTCAACCTGCCTAGCTCGGGGCATTTGCTTCCAAGCCAAGTAGCGGTCCATCCTGGCACACCAATCTAAACAACGTTCAGGTTCTAAGTACCCTTCAAAGTCACCTACATCTAATTTGACTCCCCAATCCCATCGGGGACGGTCATGAGGTTCGTCAAGTGGCTCGGGTTCGGGTTCGGGTTCGGGTTCGGGCTCAGGTGGTGCAAGCTCTAGCGGCCTAGGGTTCGGGTTTACTTCGTTCACCGGTGCGCGGTTTATGTGTATGGTGGCTTCGATATTGTTAACCGAAGTACGCAACCCATTCATAACGTGTGTGACATTACCTATGCCCGTGGTGAGAGTCTACCGTTTTCATTAATTCACTCATTCGTTTGGCTAAATCCCCAACGCTAGTTTCTAAGTGATCGACTCGTTTATCCATTAAAATTACTTTGATTTTTTTTTTTTTTTGTAAAATTTTAATAGAAATAATTAAAATCTTTTTTTTTTGTTAAATATTTTATTCCAAAGGAAGGACACCTTTAAAGAAATAAAATTTCAGAAATATTTGAAAACGAGCGTTTACCCGAGCGGGTAGAAAAATAATTTTGATTTTGAAATATATATATTTTTTTACTTATTTTTAAAGCCAAAATTGTAAAACTCAAATTAAAATTTCTTTTTATTTTTTTTTTTTTTTGAAAGATATACGGATCGCTTGATTCGCGATAGGAGCGAACCAAAAAAATGCTCTGATACCAAACTGATGTAACCTAAGCGATCCGAGAGAGCGGATCCGAATTTTTCGTGCGTAAAAATCAGAGACGTTCGAATTTTAAAAGTTCATTTTTCGTTATTTGAGAGCGCACTCCTATGCTTGGAGGGAATCGTCACGGAACACGGGCAACCACAAGCCTTCACACATAATAATTTATGAAAACAATAAACAAGCGATAGAACGCACCCGGCAAGCCAACCAATTATTTAATTAAGCGCATAAAATTTAAAACTGAATAATGGAGTAGGGTGGATTTATCCAGGAATTACCAAGCAGGCTACGGCCGTGGAAGTGGAGCCGTTCAGGAGCAGACACGCAGGGAGATGCGGCGGTCTCGTCGGCGGAAGAGCTCGCTGTAGAACCGGCCGGAAGAGGGGGCGTGGTCGACGGTCGGCGCAGGAAGCCTTGTCGAAAAGGAAATGGGTTCCGGCCGGAGATGATCTCGCAGTCGACGGCCAGAACACGAGTATCGACCTCGGCGCGCTTGTGAAGTCGTCGGCAGCGCCGGAGGAGGAGGAGGGAGGCATGGGCTGGAGATGCGAAAGGGAGTTTAGCGCTGGGAAGGAGCAAGGGAAAGGAGATGGGCGGAATCACCAGTCGGGAACAGGGACGAGAGGTATTCTTGACCTGTGAATTCCCGTTCTCTTTTTTTTGGGAGCTGTCCGTATATTTTATTGGTAGAAGGCAGCAATTTAGGAAGGCTTTTTTTTAGGTAATGTAATTTGGGAGGCAGAAATTTAGAAATTGTTTTATTTTGGCAAGTTTTTGAAATGGGAATCCATTTAATTAATACTCACATGTAATTTGAAACTAATTTTATAAGTAATTAATGTAAATGGTTGGCTTACCGTTTACGTCCTATTACTATATTTATTGGACCATTTATTCAGGGTCCCACCGGGTGGTCAAACCGGTGAGCCGAACCAGAAAAAAAAGAACGATATGAAAATAAAAGTACAGAATGCAGGAAAATTTAAACATCATAAAATCAGGATGCATCACCTCTCCACCGTGAAGCAGATAGTAGGTCGCCTTGTATCGGAACTTCCTTTGATCTCCCCCTTCAGCTGGGAGTTGGCCGGTAGCTAGGAATGCTACGAACTGATCCATCCACGACGCCCGCTGTTCGATCTCCATCATCTCCCCTTCTTCAATGGACGGTCGAAACAACTTGGTGATCGTTCCTCCGGCTCTCGGACCGTATTTAGCCAAACGGTCTGTTGTCAAGTTCTCCTCTCTTGGCACATGCTCGACGAAGGAGTGAAAGCCTCCGATCAATCCTTTGACCTTGATCAAATACTGCTGCAGGATGGCGTCGCGCACTTCGAACTCCCCTCGGATCTGCGAAGTGACCACCATCGAATTCGTAAAAGCCCGAATATCCTGGATTCCCAACTCCTTGGCGAGACGCAAGCCTGCCACTATGGCCTCGTACTCCGCCTGATTATTCGTGATGTGGAAGAGGATCTCGACTGGTTGCTCGATCCTAGTTCCCTGCGGGCTGACAAGTATGATGCCTACTCCCACAGAGCTCTTGCCTGAAGCTCCATCCACGAACATCTTCCAGGACACTACCTTCATTGAATCTTCTCCTTCAGCGGCTTCTTCCGAGAAGTTTGCTAAGAAATCCGCAACCACCTGGGCCTTGATGGCCACCCGAGGAGAGAAGGTAATGTTGAACTCACTGAGTTCTACCGACCATTTAGCCAGCCTCCCTGAATGCTCCACCCCGTCCAAGATACTTCAGAGGGGATGATCTGTTACGACTTGGATGGAGTGAGCTTGAAAATAAGGCAGGAGTTTTCGAGTCGACACCAACAAAGCAAATCTAGCTTCTCAAGGATGGGGTATCGCATCTCCGCCTTTTTGAGCACCCGGCTCACGTAATATATTGGTAGCTGCTAATTCCCTTCTTCCCTGTTGAGCACGGAACTCACCGCCTCTGCTCCCACTCCTAGATAAAGGAGTAGGTCTTCTCCCTCCCTCGGACTTTGGAGGAGAGGTGTCTGGATTAGCTGTTGCTTCAGCTTCTCGAAAGCATTCTCACACTCTTCGGTCCACTCAAATTGTTGTTTGCCTCGGAGTGTCTTGAAGAATGGAGAGCACTTCTCTCCCGCCTTTGACAGGAAGCGGCTAAGACCAGCTAGCCTTCCAGTCAACCTCTGCATTTCCGGGATGCTTTTTGGAGACGTCATTTCCACGATGGCCTTCACCTTGTCGGGATTGGGCTCCACCCCTTCGGGGGTGAGGAGACGTCGCAACAACTTCCCTCTTCCCGCCCCATACGCATTTGGCAGGATTGAGCCTCATCTTAAACCTTCGAAGAGTAGCGAAGGTGTCTTCCAGATCGACGACGTGCTCTCGAGTGCTCTTGCTTTTGACCAAGAGATCATACACGTACACCTCCAAGTTCCTCCTTTTCTGCTCCTTGAAGACTTGATCCATCATCCGCTGGTAGGTAGCTCCCGCATTCCTTAACCCGAAAGGCATCATCTTATAGCTGTAGCAGCCATCGTCGGTGATGAAGGAGACATCGCGGCAATCGGAAGGATGCATCCGGATCTGATGGTATCTTGAAAAAGCATCAAGGAAGCTCATGACAGAATAACCGACGGTTGAATCAACCAGCGCGTCGATTGGAGGCAGGGGATAACAATCATTCGGGCAAGCTTTATTCAGCAACGAGAAATCAATACACATTCTCCAGCCCCCTCCGGACTTGTTTACCATTACAACATTCGAGACACAGCCTGGATACTGGATCTCCGACCAAAGCCTGCCTCCAGCAACTTCCTCACCTCCTCTCTGATAAGTTCGGCCAACGCAATGGCACTTGCCCTCTTCTTCTGTCAAATGGGCCAGACCGCGGGGTCTAGATTGAGGCGATGACAAGCAACCTCCGTATCAATCACTGGCATCTCAGTGGCGCTCCAGGCGAAGATGTCGACATTCTCCTGCAGACATGTCGCCAGCTCAATCTTCTCGCTGGTCTTCAGAGACCCTCCAATCTTCAGCAGCCCAGACACTCCGGCTTCGGAGAGGACTTTTATTTCCTCCACTTCCTCCGTCGCTTCTAGCCTTGCCTTGCTCTCCAGAACCTTCTCCATCTCCTATGCACCCTCCATCCAGCTGATGGTGCTGACTGCGCTGAGGTAGCACTCTCGGGAAGCTCTTGGATCACTTCTGATCCTCACTTGGACCTCCCCCTGGCAGTACTTTAAGCATTGATGGTAGGAGGAGGGGACAGCCTTGAAGAAATTGAGGAGTGGCCTCCCAAAGATCGCTTTGTAACAACTCGGGGCATCAACGATGATAAACCGGCACTTGATTGAGGTGTCGCCAAGTGTTACCAACAGATCCACTCCTCCCTCCACCTCTTTCCCCTCTCCTGAGAAGAAAAGAGGGGACCATCCGGAGCTACCACCCTGCTTGTCTCGACTCCCAACCCATCAAACGTATTCTTGAAGATAACGTTTACGGAGCTTCCGTTATCCACCAAGATTCTGTCGACGGTGAAGTCCTCCACGGCGGCCTGGATCACGAGGGCATCATGGAAGGGGTTCTCATTCCCTAGCATGTCCTCCTCCGAGAAGGTGATCTCTTCCAACGGGGGCGGTGCTTGTGAGGTCGAGGCGACGCTCTTGGGGTAAATTTGATGGAGACTTCCCTTGCGGGAAGCCCCCAACACGGCTCCCCCGTGGATCACCCTTACTGCTCCTGGTGCTTGGATCACCTCTCCTCGACCTCCCTGATCGATCTGGTCATCATTCCTCCTTTGAGCGACGGTTTGTTCCATCGGCTCGACATGAGCATCCTGCCTCTGCTACTCCCCTCCTACTTCTCCGGCAGCTAGTCTTCTCCGAGCCTCCCAGAAGTCAGGGCAGGCCATTGTCTCATGCCCTGCAACCTGGTGTAGCTCATAGTAGAGGGGAACGTCCTCTGCTTGCGGCCTTCTCCGCTGGCCCTTTCGATTCTGCCTGTTACCCTGCCGGGCAACGACCATCGCTTCTTCGCGTCCTCTCTCCTGACGCCTTTCTTGATGATTGAAATTCCTCCTCTCGGGGAGAACCTTCTTCCCGGACCACGCTGTTGGGGCCTGTCTGCCTCCATGGCGGCCTTTCGGCGGGAACCTGGTACCTCCTTTCTTCCGCCCGATGCTCTGGGACCGCAGCAGGCCTTCTTCCCTCCTGCCGCCTCGGCTCCTCCCTCCTGGGCTCTTCTCTTCTTCTCTCTTCCGGCTTCCTTCTTTCCTGCCTCGGGGCTCCACATTCTTCCTCGGTACGGGGACCTTCTCCTCTTCTTCCTCTTCCCTGGTCAGCTTGGTGAGCTTGGCCAGGAAGTCGAGATTCGAGGCCTCCCCCTGGACGAACTTATTGGCTCGTTCAATAAGCTCCTCGTAGGACATGGGAGGATCCCGACTGATCTCCAGTTTGAAGAGGCCTTCCCTTAGGCCGAACGTTAGGGCCAGCTGCAAAGTAAAGTCATCCACCTCTTGGATGTCCAGGACTTCTTCCTGGAAGCAGTCGATGTAGTTCTCTAACGTCTCCCTCACCCCCTGCACAAGATAGAAAAGGGTCGCCGCCTCCTTCCTCTTCTTCGTCTGGCGAATCGCATCGTCACTCCACGACGAAGGTATTCAGAGAAGTAGATGGAACTTGCTGTCAGCTGGTGGAACCAGTCCATGGCCTTTCCTCGGAGAGTGATGGCGAAGAGCCTACACTTGAAGGAGTCCGACATGGTTCGGATGGAGACTATGTCCTCGAACCACTGGAGGTGTCGGACGGGGTCATCCCTCCCTGAGTAGTAGGTCATCACTGGCTCTCTGAACCCCTCTGGCACGGTGGCAGCGAAAATCTCATCACAGAACGGACTTCACCCACCTTGCTGGCGACGATCCTCGGCATGGCGCGAAGCCCCTCCATACTCGCCATATGGGCGAGCATCACCGAACCTCGTCAGATTCTCTACCTCGCGGAACCTAATGCCCTGCGAACTCGTCGGGTAGAATTGTGACTGCCTTAATCGCTCCGGCTCTTCCTCCAGATGTCCATTCCCTGCTCGCTGAGGGGGACCACCGTCTTCCGATGGAGTCACGCGATGAGGTGAGGTCGTCGTGCACTCTGCGTGAGAAGGCAACGCTGCTCGCAATTAATTAATATTAATTATATTATATTAATTAATTACTATTGATTAATAATAATTATATTAAATGTGTTGTCTTATTAAGTGTGCCCTCCCTCATCTATATAAGGGGGAGGGGTAAGAGTGTTTGGATCATCTTCGATCATTAGTCTTTTGGGCTCTCATTAGAGAGAAGTCTCTTTGGAGGACTCAGCCTCCGAGAGTTGGTCGAAGCTTGCTTTAGATTGTATCCCGTGTTCGTTTCAACTAATGAAATTTTCTGTTTGTTCTTGATTGCGTAATTTCCAGATTTATAACAATGGTCCGACTTGCCGCTCTCCACCCGCTGCCCTTGCAGTCGTCGGGAACCAGCACCGTACTTGCTCTCAACCCCTCCACGACCTCAGCAACGAGCTCTGGGCTATGAGTGTCCTCATTGCCAAGTACCTCACAAACATCAAACGCATAAAGTAAGAATATGCACTCGCACGCAGCCAGTTGGCCCTCGCCGAGGAACCACGGGAGGATGCCGCCTCGCGAACAAGCTCGGATTTGAACCAAACAATACCATGGTCCTGCACTCAACGACCACCCCAACGATCACTGTCGTCGCACCTAGAGGTCTGTCGTTGCTGACGCCAAGCCATGATCTCTGGCAGCGGGTCCCCTTCATCGTCGAGCAGACGTACCAATTCCCCTTCCAGTGTTGCCATTTCCATCGTCGAGCAGCCAGCACCACTGTGAACCCCGCTCTCTGCTCGCTCTGCCCCCACGCAGCCAGAACAACCACTTGTGTCGCTCCCCACATCTCCTTTCCCACCATCCCCTGTGGTTGACGAACCAGAGCATCAGAGCCAACGCAAACCAGACCACGTCCCACTCTTGTCCTCAGCACTGAAGGCTCGAACCCCCTTTCCCCCAGCCAGAAATACCTTTCCCACCTTCCGCACTCCCTCCTTCCTCTCCACGCCCCGCTGACATCCAGCATCCCACCATTGTTTACCTGGTCGGAGACCCACCAGTCCTCCGGCCAACACTTCGGCTTGTCGTCTTCGACGCCTGAGTCTCTTCTAACTGGCTGCCAACTTCTCCGCATTCTCCCTCTCCATTGCCCTGCTCCAGGATCACCCATGAACAGTCGCTCGAGCCCCTCCCCAACAGCTTCCTTGCAAGGCTTGCGGCTGCTAGTAGAGAACAGTTAATTGCATGGCCCGACACTCCAATGCATATTATTCATGCCAGAAGAGTTTTACACTCGGAGATTTCTAATATGATAATAAAAACTAAAAATTTGTTCCCTCAAATACTCATTCTCAGAGCATCATTAGCACACATATAAATTTGACATTATTCAATGTAAAATAGGCCTTTTGAAAATTGAATACACTATTCTCTACCATAAATTTAACATGTGTAATTTAAAGAAAGTTTGCAAATGTGGGATGTCAGGGACATGACAATTTTGGGTTATCATGCCACATGTTGGTTTTAATATGTCGGGGGATATATTGGGATATTTCATATATCGGGTTTCAATTTTAATTATTTGAATCCAATTATATATATATATATCTTTCTCCTCTGAGAGAAGCCACTTTGTGCATACTGCCAAAGGTTAGGTCTGTTTCCAATCTTCCCCCGCCCATAACCCCAATGATTAGGGAATATATGGGTTCTGTTGTAGTTGTTGTATATATATATATATATTAACAATTTGACATTATTTAAATTTTAAATTTACCAAATTAGTATACATTTAATGTTACAAAAGTAAAAAAATGTTGTAACGAAGAAAGCCAAATGAAGCAGAATGTCAGGATGTCCACAATGACGATCGAAGATAAGGAACACGCAGTCCAAAATCCAAAGGCCCAGCATAATCAACGTCAACGATGGATCGACACAGAGAAGAAAGACAAAGGAACTAGGAAGACAGTCAACAAGTAGGGCACTGAGAAATATAGGCAACAAAATAATTTTATTTTGTTATCTGTTAAACCATATATGATAAATAAAATAAAATAAAATAAAAAAAGTCGGTTGATATAGGATATATCGATTGATACACCTTCAGGATATATCGGTCGATGCATCTTCAGGATATATCGGTCGATGCACCTTCAGGATATATCGGTCGATGCACCTTCAGGATATATCGGTCGATGCACCTTCAGTATATATCGGTCGATGCACCTTCAGTATATATCGGTCGATGCACTTTCAGTATATATCGGTCGATGCACCTTCATGATATATTTGGCGATACACCTTCATGATATATTGGGCGATGCACCTTCAGGATATATCGACTGTTGCACCTTCAGGATATATGTGCACCTTCAGGATATATGTGCACCTTCAGGATATAAGTGCACCTTCAGGATATAAGTGCACCTTCAGGATATAAGTGCACCTTCAGAATATATGTGCACCTCCAAGATATATTGGTCGACGCACCTTCAGGATATATCGGTCGAGCTAAACTAATTTATTATGCTGACTCACAAACATTAACAAGGTCACACAAAAACCTAAGATGAGGTTTTCTGCCTCTCTCCTTACCATCAATAATTATGAATTTTATGTCTTTGCTCATTTTTATTATTGTTGTTATTGGTCTCTCTCTCTCTCCTTACTCCTTAATCAACACCCTAGAGGTGCTTCATAATTTTTTATTGTTTTGAATTTTATTGTTTTGAACAATCTAATAATATTTAAAACATTTTACACGTAAGAGATGACACTAAAAAGAAAATAAACAATGTGGGTACAAAATTAAAATGATATATTCAGATACTAAGACAAGAATAAATATTTTAGTCAAATATAGATTAATCCCTCATGTAAATGAATAGATAATGATGATAATTAAATTCCTAAAGATGTCTATTGAAGAAAAAAATATAATGATTCTAAACCATAAAATTTCTATAAGAAAATGTATCAAAAGAAATAAATCAATAGCTCAAAAAATGAATACGCTCAAGTTTAAAAAAGAAATGCAAGAAGCAAGAAGAAGAAACAAATACCATGTGCAATATTCAGAGATGATTCTGCTGTGGCGCCACGCGCAGAAGACATGTCTTTGGTTTCCTTTGAGATGGTGCTAGCCTTGCAATAGAGTGTGTTCGGCAGGAGATCAATTGGGGCGCTTGAGTGAAAAGGGATGAGTCTGATGACATCATTATGGAACACATCCGAGTTGTCTGTCACATTGCAATAGGTCCTTAAGAGCTCTGAGGTGGGGATTTGCAGAAAAGATATGGCAGTGTGAGAAGGCACCACCACTGAGAGGATGGTTGTGGTGGTGAGGAGAATGAAGCTGAGGCTCATGCTCAGAAGTTGAAACTGATTCGATTTCTCGAAAGAGTATGGACTCTCTTTGGGCTGTTGTTTTGTTTGCTCTCAGTTTGGGCAATAGACAAATCAGAGCTGTTCGTAAAGTATTAAACAAAAATAAAAATATTATGTAAGTATTAAAATTGTCTGGAAAAAAAGTAGAAAATAGCATATATTGCTCATACTCATAAAATATGCACAGGAGATTATAATTCTTATAAATATTTGTAACATACATGATAAGAAGATTGTGATTTTTCCAAATCATCTCCTAACAAAAGAATTCGAATCAAGACAGACATGATCTTTTGATCTCTGAGAAATAAATCACTACCCAGGGTTCAGTATCAAAGCCATCAAATAAATAAATCACTACCCAGAGTCCTTATCGTGGTTTGGTTTTAATTCCAAAGCAGAAAAGAAAATTTGTATGAACACATTATTAGTTGTGGTAAGAAGATTGTTGTTTCGGCATTAATTAGATCTGGATATTTTGGAAGCGAACATCACCGGTGAGATCTACTTACATTCTGAATGGAATAGATCGGTACTATGAATTCCTCATCAAAGAACTCGTATGGAAAGGAACGCAAAAATCAAGCGCAAGGAAACATTTTAACTCGCGAGGATGGATTCGTTACTGTGATTTGAGGCCTCTGCGGCATGACGAGAACTGAAGGCGAAGGGTGGTCGGCTCCTCAACAATCGCAAATGTTTAGGGCTCAACAATACAAAAGTAAAGTAACGGAAAGACCTTAGAATGAGAATAATTAGGGCTTAGCATCTACCGGCCCGCTGTTCCCTTTTTGGTTCCTCCATAAACGGAAAACTATTTAATTAATATCAATACATCATCACTTTTTCCCGCTAATAATCTCATAATTTGTAATAAAGCACAGCCATATTAAAATTAATTGTGTGAATATAACTAATGAAGTGTCACTATTATTAAAATCAAATCGTTTGAATTGTTCTCATTTGTTGCGCACCCAAGCTTTCTTCATCCATTTATGGGCAGTGTTGGCCGACATAAAAAATTTTGGGTGCAAAACGCAATGATAAAATTTTGAAAAGAATTTGTGTTTTGTAAAATATGGTGAGATATCGGACGATATCTCGGCAACCGATATTTTGTGCATGCTTTAAATTAAAAAAATCGATAAAATAAACCCCTTGTTTAATAATATCAAGCGGCGACTTTCATTTCAGTTCGCATTCTCTATCGGTCTGCCCTAGCATACAAGAGGCGACTCTCATTTTCTCCCTTTCGGTGCTCTAGTTGTGTGGTACGTCGACTCTTTCGTTTTCTCCAACAGAGATCTCTTTTGTGATTCTGTGATTGTTTCGACAGTTCTTTCACTTTCATCTTCTTCTCTTATGATACAACATTGTGACTCTGTGAGCATTATCTTTCCTAGCTATCGTTTATATCTTGGTTTTCTATTTTTCACATTGTTTTCCTTTTTTCTAACTTTGTTTTCATTTTTACTGACAATTTAGGATTTTTTGGTGTTTTTTTATATTCTCTTAATCTTTCTTTCTTCTTTACTTCTATTCTTTATCTCTTTTATCATTTTCTATTTTTCTGGCATTATACTTGGTGGATATTCGTCATTAGCATTACTTTTATAAGTTCTATATTATTGTTTTCTGGCATTACTTATAAGATCTAAAGCTTAGTGGATGTTGTAGTGTAGCTATCAGAATTAATCTGGCATTTTTTTCAAGTATTACTTCTAAAGCTCATTCCCTAGCATTATATAATTTTGTTAGTAGCGGGATTTTAGTGTTCTGGATGGGATTATGTTATTATATACTTATATTGTTACCCTAGCATTAAATCAGTTGTTGTATTGTCTTATAACATTAAATTTGGATCGGGTTTCCTAGCTATTGTTGTTACAACAAATGATGTAATCATGATTCATAAATATCATATGTAACTAATCCAAAATTTTACAAGATTTTGCAACATATGATGCATGTGGTGCTTCTTTGTGCGAGGTTTATGCATACTTAAGTACTGATTATTGAATTAAAGGTGATTGGTGATTAGTGTAAGGAAAATAAATGATTAGAGAGGGAGCTCCATTCATTTCCATGCAAGAAAAATAAGAGAGAGTCTCACCCAAGGAGGTTTCCAAAGAGAAGAAGAGATCGTCGAATTTCGACCACCACCGCCTCCATCATGCCCCCTAGGCTTAGATCAAGCTATGTAAACCCCTTTTAGGTGACCACTCTACTCTCTCCTCCATTTTAAGACCAAAGTATTGGGAAAATGACCCTCAATGTTCCCTTGATTTGAAGAAACTTCACACTCAATGAATGCTAAGTGCAAGTTGTATTTGATAAACCCCATTCTGTTTCATGACCATGCAGGGTTAGGTCATACCATGGTGTGATGTATGTTTAGTAGGTTTACTGTCAAAACCGCTGAGACAAGCTCTCAATCTCAGCTGACCCGCTGAGACAAGGCCATGAGCCGCTGAGAAGGTGTCTGGGCCTGCTGAGCTGCAGATAGAAGAAAACCGCTGAGACGACTGTCTGTCTCAGTGGATCCACTGGGACGGGACAGAAGTAGACGCTGAGACAGCAGGCATCTCAGCCCAACCGCTGAGACAGATTCAAAATGATCTGGCCAGTTCTGCTTTTGGCGCAAGTTGCAGAAAGGCTTCTTAGGATCTACCAATCACTCTCATACTTGTCAGAAGGACAGCTAAGAGCCGTTGAAGATCATTGAAGTATAAAAGAATAAGTTAGGGCTTTGTAAAGCAATCCCTTCCCACATTTTACTCTCCAGCACACAAAAGAAGAACAAGATTACTGTTCCATTGTCGGCAGCCAAGAAGCTTTCACTTCCTGATTACCTGAGGATGCAAGGAGAGAAGAGATCGCTCCTGTTGTTCAACTCAAGAAAGAGCAAGCTGAACCAGTCCATCATCTGAAGGAAAGGATCAAGAAGAATCAGGTTGGGGCATTCCTACTCCTCCTTGGTTCAAGACTGCAACAACAGTTGTTCTGAAGTAGAAGACCACCTATTTTATCTTCTGATTGTAATCTCATCTTATTACTTATGTAAGAACTTAATTGTTCTGAGTTTGTAGGGCATCTTTGCCTGAGTTTGTAGGGCATCTTTGCCTGAGGGTGTAGGGAAGTTTGGCCTGAGTTGTTGAGCTGAGAGGTCAGCTTGAGTGTAGGATCATTGTGGGATCTGAGGTAGGGCTGTTGAGCCTGAGGTAGGGTTTGGGAAAACCTGAGGGATCTGTGTTGTAGGCTCTTGGAGCTGAGTTTGGAGAAGTTGGCCTTATCTAACTCATTGTTAGAAAGGTGAAGGGGGAAAGAGGACTACTCAAGACACCTTGTCTTGAGGAACCTCTATAAATCTTTGTGTGTTTTCTGTGCTTGATACTTTACTAACCTAAAATCAGAAAACAATAAGCCTAAAATAAATGAAACCTATTCACCCCCCCCCCCCCCCCCCCCTCTAGGTGACTAAGACTATACCCTAAATAAACTATCAAGTGGTATCAGAGGGAGGTTGGTCAAGAAGGACATAACTGTCTGACCAGATCCAATAAAGGAATAGTCTTATCTCAATCCAATGGCCTCCACTGGATTGCAGAAGGAGATGGGATCCATGAAGTTACCCATATGCAACAATGAAAACTTTGGCATATGGAAGCAAAGGGTTAGATTGTTTATGGAAGCATCTGACCCTAGGATTTACATCACAGTTAAACAAGGGCCTTTCACCTTTCAAACTGCCTCCTCCATAGATCCAAAAAGGAGAGTGGCTAAGGCCTTCAATGACTTGACCAAGGATGAACTTGCACTGTTCACTATGGATAAAAGAGCACAAAACATAATTGTTAATGCTATTGATGACTCTGCATTTAGAACTTGGTACACTGCACAACTGCCAAGGAAATGTGGGATACATTAGTAGTATATATGGAAGGAACAGTTGAAGTGAGGGATGATAGAAAGTCACTCCTCAATCAAGAATATGAAGCCTTCAGGCAGCTGAGCCAGGAGAGCATTTACATGTGCTATGACAGGTTCTTTAGGATAGTAAATGAACTAAGAACTTATAAGAGGGTGTTCACTGATTATGAGCTAAATGATAAGTTCCTTAGATCTCTAACTAGGGATTGGGACACAAAGATTTATGCAATTAGGGAAGTGGCAAGGCTTGGTGAAACTCCTACTCATACACCGTTTGGAAAGTTGCTCTCTTATGAGATGCAGTTATCTGCAAGAAAGGAAGAGGACACCTCAACAAGGGCTCATGCAAGGGAGAAATCTGTGGATCTCAAGGCTGACAGCTCCAAGAAAAGCAAGGAAAGGATGGTGTCCCCTCCAAGGAGGAGGATTGCTGAATCTGAGAAATCTGAAATCAGCACCTCAGATAGCTCATCTTCTGATGAAGAGTTTGCTGCCTTCTCAAGGCAGTTCAAGAAGATGATGAGGAGGAAGCAATGGAAGAACAAGCCCTCCTCCTCATCACACTCCAAAAAAGACCACAGGAAATCTGAAAGACAGCACCCAAAGGGTGACAGGTATGATTTTAAATATAGTAAACATATTTCAAATAACATTATTTGCTATTGCTGCAGCAAGTCTGGACATGTCATAGCTGACTGTCCAGTCAAAAGAAAAGAAAAGGGTGATAAGAAATACCAACACAATAAGGATAGGAAGGGAGAAAATTCCTTCCTAGCGAAGAAAGGAAAAAGCTGGAGTAAATATGAAACTTCAACTTCTGATTCAGATGATGAAGAGGAAGCCTACATAGGGCTGTTTGCAGTAGAAGATGATGAAGATTATCCTGCTGCCAAGGTTGGAGTCAGGGCCCCTCTATCACATTCAGATAGTGACATAGAGGAGGATGAAGACCACAAAGACCA
Source organism: Dactylorhiza incarnata (assembly GCA_033032865.1). Taxonomy (NCBI): domain Eukaryota; kingdom Viridiplantae; phylum Streptophyta; class Magnoliopsida; order Asparagales; family Orchidaceae; genus Dactylorhiza; species Dactylorhiza incarnata. The sequence goes on along the minus strand of JAWHQI010000040.1, from coordinate 1,666,568 downwards.
GTTAGGTTTTATGGCCTTCACTGATGAGGAAGATAGTCAGAATAATTCTGACAGTAAAAAGGTATTGACTCATTCCACTTCCTTTTCCGATCATGATGCATGCCCAGAATCTGAAGCATGTTCATCACATGGTGAAAGTGATTCAGAATCTGAGGAAGATGTCAATCAATTGATTGATAAGTATGGTGCTCTCTTGGAAGCTCTGAAAAAGAGCAAGAAGTTGGCCAAGAGGCAAGCCCAGGAAATTGCTTCCCTTAAGATGGCTGAAAATGATTGCACTGAGTCAACCACCATGGTGGATCAGATGAGTAGAAAGATAAGCCATTTAAAGGGAATAACAATTGTGCATTTGAGCACCATATCCCTGAAGAACATGGCCATCAAGGACCTTGAGGAGAAGCTTGTGAAAGAAAGAAGCCTAGTGGCTCAATTCTCCAAGCCAAAATCTGTGCTCCCAATTATTGACTCATTTTCTTCTCAATCCAATAGGAGATGACTAGGATTCAATAAAATGGAAGTAGGAGGTGGAGGTGGAGAAAAGAGCAAGAACAAGGCTAAGCCTCATACCACCTTTCATAAGGTGTTGCTTCCCTCTAACAGGTATGACCATGACAGTATGTATGGTCATTGGAAGAATGGAAGCTCCTATAAGAAGGAAAATAATCCTTCTCATAGTGGAAGAAAGGGCATGAGATTGAGTGATATGAAGGCTCCCCATGAAGAAATCCAAATGGCCCAACATGGACCATTTGTATTTGGTACTTTAATACCTACATTCAAGAGTAAGATGGCAGGTCCTTCCAAATTCTGTCCAGCAAAGACATTAGCTGATGTCAAATTTGTTGACAAGACTTGTTGCTTAGTGTCAGATGCCATCAGATCTTGTATGGCTGCCAAGCCAAAGCAAGCAGATGCCATTAGGACAAAGGGCATCAAGACTGCACATAGGTTGACATTCAGTCAAATCATTGCTGAAAAAAATAGGAAAAATGTAACTGTCTCCCCTCCTGAACACAGGCACAGTAATGCTATTTCCTCAAGAAATGTTTAGAAGAGGAGATACAACATTCATGAATGTTGGTGTTGTGGTAAAGTGAGACACTTTGCCATAGATTGCTGGTACAATCCCAATGTGCCAAGTGCAAAGAAGAGTCTTCCTGCAAAGAGTGTCGTTGGTGTGAGGTCATATCATCATGCTAATAAGGACCTAGGACCCAAAATTGTTTGGGCTCCTAAGGGTAGATAAATTCCTTCTTGCAGGTTAGTTCAAGTACCAACCTCAACCAAATTTAGTACTTGGACAGTGGGTGCTCAAGGCACATGACAGGAACAAGAAATCTTCTACAGGACTACAAGGTTGTGAAGAATGGACCCAAAGTTATCTTTGGGGGATCTGAAAGAGGAATCACAAAGGGATATTGTATGATCTCTAATGGCATAGTCTCAATCACAAGGGTAGCTTATGTTGAAGGGTTGCAACACAACCTAGTAAGCATAAGTCAACTATGTGATCTAGGCTATATCATTGAATTCCACAATGATAAGTGCTTGATCAAAAAGTCTAATGACTTAGAGACCATTCTCTCAGGCACTAGGAGTGAGAATGTTTATTGCTTAGACTTTATATGCAGTAATTCTCTTACATCTGTATGTCTAGTAACTAATGAGAATGAGTCTCTTTGTGTTCAATGTCACAAGAAACTTGCTCACATTAACTACAAGACAATGTATAGACTATTCTCTAAAAACCTTGTTAGGAATAGTCATAATTTAAAATGTATTAAAAGTGGTCTCTGTCATGCTTGCCAAATGGGTAAGCAAACAAGGGCCACCTTTAAAAGTATTGGCTCCAAAGACACTGGAAGATGTCTTTATCTCTTGCATATGGATTTGTTTGGTCCTTTGCCAATTCAGAGCCTAGGAGGGAAGTTGTATACTTTGGTGATTGTTGATGATCACTCAAAATATACATGGGTATTCTTCCTTAAGAAGAAGTCTGATACTTTGAATGTCTTTATAAATCATGTCAAAGTAATTCAGAATGACTTACAATGTGTTGTGGTCAGGACTAGGACTGATCATGACACAAAATTTCAATCTGAAGCCATGACAAGGTTCTGTCAAGAATATGGTATCACCCAAGAGTTCTCCTCCCCAAGGACTCCACAACAAAATGGAGTGGCTGAGAGGAGGAATAGGACCTTGATAGAACCTGCGAGAATATTGCTTAGTGACTCATCACTTCCTGAATACTTCTGGGCTGAGGTATTCAATACTGCATGTTATGTTTTCAATAGAGCTTCCATCAATAAGGTTCATGGAATAACCCCCTATGAGATTCTGAAAGGCAAACAACCTACAATTTCATATTTTAGAATCTTTGGTTCCAAATGTTATATTTTAAATAATGGAAAATCTCAATTAACAAAGTTTGCAGAGAAATGCAATGTGGGAGTTCTTGTTGGCTATAACTCACATAGTAGAGCTTATAGAGTGTATAACAAGAAAACTCATGTTGTAGATGAGTTTATGCATGTAGTATTTGATGAGACCAGCCTAATATATAAGGGCTGGTCTAGTTCTTCTGTTTTGACAGGGAATTAGAAGGACTTGGAAAGGATGTCTGTACAAGACACACCCAGCAGTAGCAAAGCATATTCAGATGCAGCCATCCCTGAAGAGGAAGAGGTCCATGGTGCTGAAGACACTGCTGAACCAGTAGAAGTAGTACAGCAAGCTGAGGACAGATTGCCTATAACTGTAAGACATCTAAGAGATCATCCAAGAGAATAGATAATTGGAGATCAGAACCAAGACATCTTTTGGATTCAAGCAATGCAAGAAGAACTTCTACAATTCAAGAGATGCAAGGTATGGAAGTTGGTGCCAAAACTTCTAGGACACAATATTATTGGCACCAAATGGATTTACAAGAACAAGTTAGATAAAAATGGCACAATCATAAAGAACAAGGCAAGGTTGATAGCCAAGGGCTATAGACAGGAAGAAGGGATAGACTTTGATCAAACCTTTGCCCCTGTTGCAAGGTTAGAAGCAATTAGGCTATTTCTTGCCTATGCTGCCCACACGGGGTTCAAAGTGTATCAAATGGATGTCAAATCGGCCTTCCTTAATGGTGACTTGAAGGAAGAGGTATACGTTGAACAACCATCAGGTTTTGTGCATCCAACCCTCTCTAATCATGTATATTTACTTAGGAAAGCTCTTTATGGTTTAAAGCAAGCCCCCATGGCTTGGTATGAGACTTTGTCTATCTTTTCTTGAGGGGAAAGATAGATAGTACATTGTTTCTTAGGGAAACAAGGGGCAAGTGTCTTCTAGTCCAAATATATGTTGATGACATAATATTTGGGTCTACTGATGACAACCTCTGCAAAAGGTTTGTCAACCTAATGCAGGTGGAGTTTGAGATGAGTAGTATGAGAGAGCTCAAGTACTTTTTAGGCCTCCAAGTGAAACAATCTGATGAGGGTATATTCATCTCTCAGACCAAGTACACTAGGGAGCTTATCAAAAAGTTTGGGATGGAATCTGCTTCCACCATGAAAACTCCCATGTGGTCCAACATTTCCCTGGACAAGGATGAGAAGGGCAAGGCCTTTGATGAATCCATGTACAGGTGCATTATTGGATCCCTATTATATTTAACTGCTAGTAGACCAGATATTATGTATGTTATATGTGTGTGTGTTAGGTACCAGACATGTCCTAAGGAATCTCACTACGCAGCTGTAAAGAGGATTTTGAGATACCTTAAAGGCAGCCTACATCTTGGCCTTTGGTACCCTAAGAACAATGATTTTGAACTAACAGGATTTTCAGATGCAGATTTTGCAGGCTGCAAAGAAGACAGGAAAAGCACAAGTGACACTTGTCAATTCCTAGGAAGGAGGTTGATATCTTGGAGCAGCAAAAAGCAGACAAGTGTGGCAATATCCACTGCTGAGTCTGAATACATTGCTGCAGGAAGTTGTTGTGCACAACTATTGTGGATTCAACACCAGTTAGAGGACTATAACATCAAGGTAAGTGAGTTTCCCCTTTATTGTGACTCATCCAGTGCTATCTCTATTGCTAAGAACCCTGTCTCTCATAGCAGGACTAAGTACATAGAGATAAGGTATCATTTTATAAGAGAACATGTTGAATGTAAGGATATCTGCCTTGAATTTGTCCCCACTGACAATCAAGTTGCTGATATCTTTATAAAGACATTGGATGGGGCCAAGTTTAATGCCTTCAAAATTGAACTAGGAATGTTAAATGTTGAATAGTGTCAAATATTTCTCTCTTTCAATCATATATGTTATAATGCATGTCATGTTGTAACTTAAAGTGTTGTCACATCGACTCTATTAGTGACATGATTAGGCCTTCAAACAATCATATCTCAACAGAACAGTCTATTTCAGCTGAGCCGCTAAGACAGCTGGGAAAAGTCTCAGCTGAGTCGCTGAGATAGCTAAATCTGTCCCAGCGGCTGACAGTGCTCTGTCCCAGCGGCTAGGTCACCGTCTCAGCGGTTCCGCTGAGACGGGTTGGTTTCATTATACTTTGTCTAAATGCAACCCCAAATTGACCCATTTCCACTTACAATTATAAGAGCAATTAAATCTAATTATTAGGGTTAATTATACCTAAGTCTTAGGCCATATAAATAGTCAATCTTATTAGTGAAAGGTACACGACCCTTCTTTCCTAGCCGCCGAGACGAATCACCTTCTCTTCTGTCCCAGCGTATTCTACTACCACAACAATGGCTCCCAAAATCTCTAAAGATCTTCTTGAAGGCTATGAGATAGTCATGGATGGGTTTGCTCATGCTTCAGAAGATATCAAGGGAGTAATTCAACTTCTTGCAGACCAAGGCCTGGAATTTCTCCTTTCTGAACCTTGTATCATTCTCAGAACTGAAGTTATGGAATGGTTTAACAATGCCAAATTATCCTCCTCCAAGTCATCCATCAAATCAAAAATAGGAGAAGAGAGGATAAAAGTCACCCCTGCCAAGATAGAGAAAGCCCTTCATCTTCCTTCCTGCAGCTCAAGCGAGGAGGAAGAAATCTATGAGAAGGACAAGAAGAAAGCATTAAAATGGACAGAATATAATGATGCCAAAATTGGATCATTAAAAAGGAAATTCTTCAACCAGAGGGGGAAACTATTATCAGATATTGTGGGAAAAGCCTTACTTTGCAAACCTGGATCTCATGATACAATCTCTCAATATATGTTTGACCTCATGACCAGGATCATACTAAAAAGAAAAACATCTTGGGGAGCAGTGATTTTCCAAAGGATCAAGGAATGTTTGCAATCACCCAACTGAAGGATGGAGTGTTTTGAAAGTGTTCTTTCATATATATGTATATATGTTTATATATTTCGTTCATGATTACAAATGTTTTCAAACATTTGATCCCTTGAAGATTCGTATGCCGTCTTTTGGAAGGTTTGAGAAGATGCTCTTGGTCTTGAGCCATAGAACTCCTTAGAGTCGCATACGAGTCCTAGACAGGCTCACAATCGTGGTTATCAAAGAGGGATATTGATAACCGAGATAAGATTGTCGTGTTGATTAAAGTACATTATGGTTCTATTAATGTTGATAAGTAGTTATCGTTTAACAACACGAGTATATAAATGCAAGTTTTATATGTTGAGCATGACCGATAGAGATGGAGCATTACACGGATTGTGTTTAGTGTCATTAATGACTCCATCATGTCTTTGAATCTTAGGATATGAGATGTGTGAGTTTTGCATCGGTTGTGTGCCATGTGATCACTGTTTAAGACTATACTACTTATGGGGATAAGATGGTGATTCGTTGCATATGACTGATGTTTGGGAAACTTGCACATCAACATTATCGTTGTCCCTCAGTTTTTCTGAGTTATGATATTACTGGGCCCCTTGGTAAAGTGAGATCATATAGCATGCAAGTGTAACGTATGAAGTTATATGTATGATTCACTTAAGAAACCAAGAAATACAAATGTTGCACAAGAATGACACGGTCCTATCTTGCGTAGTACTTTTAATATCATGTGACAAGGATGGACATAGGTCAAATTGACCCGTTACGTTTAGTCTATGTCGTTTGGGTGATTGTAATGTAATGATAGAACCTCTTATAGTCTGTGATATAAATTGTGTTATATCAACCCCAAGATGACATAGATCCTCTGTAAAGGTCACACCCGATGAAAAAGAACAACGAATTTTAAACACCTCACTGACGTGCCTGATTTCGTGATGTACGTTGTCCGAGCACGTGATTGAGTGTTATCTGATGTCATGAGTTGACATTTAGGACCTCGGATTAAAGTGTTAATCGTGTGTTATGATTCGAGATGGAGGATTTAATCATACTCCTGCATATTTTATATCAGTTTTATATGATGGGTTATATATATGACTTGTATACAAATAATTTATATATATAACTTATATTAATAAGTTATGTGTTATGAATTAATTTTATATAATTTATATATATATAATTATATATTTGGTATAGAATGTGGAGTATGGGTGTATATAAAGCAACTCCACGGCTAGGGTTAAATGCATCACGAAAATAACTCCTACCGCCTCTCGCTTCTAGCATCCTCGCACAGATCCTCTTCGGGCGTCATCGAGGGCGACATCGAGCTCTCTCCTTGCCTCCACGTCGAGTGCAATCCATCGCCGGCTTCCTCTCGAGTCCATTGGAAACCTCTGTTTCACGAACTCGTCGGAGGAGTCGGTTGTGGGGATCTGTTCGCGGCAGAGTTTTCGTCGAAGGGTTGGGACCTTTTTCACCTCCAATTTCGGCGCTGCCTTTGGGGGTCGTGGTGCGGCTTCTCCTTGCTGCTTCATAGCAGCCTCTTTGGGTCCTATCCAAGCTCATCCCTCTTCTATCCGGAGGAGAACTCGAAGGTAGTTGTTCAAGTTCTAGGTGCACCCAGAGGACGCCGGTTGTGCTCCTTCCTTGCTGCTTTCAGAGGTTCCCACAAGCGTCGCTAGGTCCTCCTCTCGATTTCAGAGGAGGCCGATTGGTTCATCACACGTTTATAGAGATTCTTCAATCTCTATAGGTATAATTCCTAACCTATGTGGATGTGATGCGTTTTATCCCGGTTGGGTTTCAGTTTGTCGTTCAATCTCTATAGGGCTTTGATTAATGTGGTTTATCCCGGTTGGGTTCTTTTAATCAATGCCTTGCATCTTTTTGCTCCTTAATAATGAATGATATCTTGCAATGTCACAATGGTGCGATCCTTCGTGGTTGAGTGTCGGGCGTGAAATTTTTAATTTTCACCCTTGCGACACGCACGTAAATTTCCTACAGTGGTATCAGAGCTAGGTTCGCCACTCTTGTGACATTTTGTTTTTCTCATGGGTTAGGTCAACCTTGTCTCATTTTGCCTCATTTCCTATATGTCGCTTGTGATGAGTGCATTGGTTTGACCTATATGAGACCGTTCAGTGCGGATTGATTTCATTATTTTCCCCCCTTGTGTCATGTGCTTTATGGCATCTCTCTTGTTTTCATTCTATGCTATCTGGAATGTATTGGGCGTGGATGGAATGATGTAATAAGGCATTCGTTCATTTAGCTTGCTCTTACTTTCATTTGCACTATGTTGTGAAAAGAAAAAAAAATTAAGCGTGTCCTTCCTTATCATTTTATCCGCTTAAGCTAGTAATCTCAAATTTTGCATGAGTGTAATTTCAGTTACTAGACATAGTGGAACTTACGTGAACTGGTTATTAGGCCATACGTGAGTAAGATTGTGTGAGGCACATCTTGCTCATCATGTGGGAATAATCTATTCATATTAAGTTGCCCAATAAGATGAGTTTTCTTGATCAAATCTCCGAGATCTAGGCTTTGGATTTGGGAAGAGGAGTTTTATCAAGAAATCGGATTTATCTTTCTTGATGAAATCGACAAGAGTCATAAGGTTTGAGACATTCTCAAAAGGTTATGATTGGTGTTTAGTACCTACCTGAACAAATAACTTGGATGAGTCTAATTATTTGGAAAGGATCTTGAGTGACTACACATTGACAGAAAAAAAAAATTCATGTAGTTCACATCTTTGAACTTTTATGCTCTCTCTCACGTGTTTTTATTTTTTTATTTTACTGTACTATAGCCATGTCTACTCTCCCGAATTTTCTGTGTTCGTTAATTGATAAGAGTCCACTTGCTAATGACGGATCAAACTACTCCGACTGGATCCTGAAGCTCAATATCGTGTTACGTTTGGAAAATCTCCTTCACATCCTGGATGGTTCTATCCCAGAAGAGAAGGAGAAAGGAAAACCAACCGATGTTGAGAAGGAGGAGCAAAAGAAGTGGAATGAACAACAACGGATTGTACAGACTCTGATCTTGGCCAGTATTGGCGATCAGTTGCAGAGGAAGTTCCTTGACACTCCTGCCAAGGAAATAGTTACGGAGTTAGAAAAGATGTTCACCGATAGTGCCTGCAAGAAGCGCTATAAGACCACCATCGCACTCACAAGGTGCAAGATGGCGGAGGGTGAGTCGGTCTCTGTGCACTTCCTGAATGTGCAAAGTTACTTGGATAAATTGGCAAAATTGAACTCTCCAATGCCAGAGGATATAGCTGAAGATATCATTTTAGGGTCTCTACCTTACTCGTATAAGGACTTCATCATGCATTATCATATGCGTGAAAGGAAGATGACCTTGAACGAACTTCACAATGCCCTCAAAACTGCTGAAGTGGACATGGGCAAGACAAATGTTAAACCTGTCTTGGCAGTCACGTCGAGTAGCAAGAAGATTATCAAAAACAAGAATAAAATTGGCAAAGGCAACACCCCACTCAAGGGCAAATGTGGAGGGGCTCAAGCAAGCACCTCCAAGGGAGGCAAAGTGAAGAATTCTCCCAATTCTGACACTGAATGCTTCCATTGCCATGAGAGAGGACACTTCAAGATGAATTGCCCCAAGTACAAGAAAGACTTGGATGACGGTAAGATTGAAAGGAAGCGTCCCAAAGGTATATTAGTTATTGAATTGAATTTAAATTTAGCTACTACTATCCTGGATTGGGTAATTGATACCGGATCATGGGCTCACTTAGTTTCTAATGTGCAATCACTAAGGGATAGGAGGCAGCTCTCAAAAGGAGAGGTAGTGCTAAAGGTTGGGAACGGTGCAAGCATATCAGCAGTGACTGTGGGCACACTCGACCTGCACCTACCAAGTGGTTTATGTTTAATTTTGAGAAATGTTTATCATGTCCCTTCCATATTAAGGAACATTATTTCTGTATCATGTTTAGATGCAGAAGGATTTTGTTTTTCCATATGCAATGCGCGTTTAACTATTGAGAAGGATGGTTTATTTTATGCTAATGCTTTCATTTTTAATGGATTGTATTTGCTTAACATAATTGAGGATAAACCTGTTTAAATATCAATAACAAGAAACTCAAAACATCTCACCCTAATGAGACACTCTTGTGGCATTATCGCCTCGGTCATATAAACGAGAAGCGCATAACAAAATTTCAACAAGCTAATCTTTTAGATCCGCTTGATATGAAAGCAATTGGTACATGCGAGTCTTGTTTAATGGGTAAAATGACCAAGTCACCATTCAAAAAGAAAGGTGTAAGGGCAAGTAATTTGTTGGAATTGATACACTCCGATGTATGTGGTCCAATGAGCACTAGTGCAAGAGATGGTTACAAATACTTCATCACCTTCATAGATGATTATAGTCGTTATGGCTATGTCTATCTTATGAAGAATAAAAGTGAATCCTTGGAAAAATTCAGGGAGTTCAAAAATGAAGTAGAGAACCAACTAGACAAGAAAATCAAAGCCTTGCGAACGGATCGTGGAGGCGAGTACTTGAGTAATGAGTTTGGCACATACATGAAGGAATGTGGTATAGTACCACAACTTACTCCACCCGGGACACCACAATGGAATGGTGTCTCCGAGAGGAGAAATAGAACCTTGCTCGACATGGTTCGGTCCATGATGTGTCAAGCTGAACTACCTTTGTATTTTTGGGGCCACGCACTTCTCACCGCGGCTTACACACTAAATATTGTTCCATCAAAATCCGTTGAGAAAACACCATATGAGTTGTGGTTGGGCAAACCACCCATTATATCCTTTCTCAAGGTTTGGGGTTGTGAGGTGTATGTCAAGCGTATGACATCCACAAAACTCGAACCCAAAGCGGATAAATGCTTTTTCATTGGATACCCGAGAGAAACTAAGGGGTATTGCTTTTGGCACAAGTTAACGAATACCATACTCGTTAAGAAGGGTGCAACATTCTTAGAGAAAGAGTTTCTTGAAAGAATCAAAAGCAATGACATTAGAGTGACACTTGAGGAAACTCAAGAAGACACTCAAGTGAATGATCATGAGGTGAATGACAACATTCAAAATGATCGCGAGATGTCATTTGAAGTTCCCTTTATCAGTGGGAGTATGAGCGATCTTACTTCACAACGTCTTGTTGAAGGGGCTCAAACCTCACCACAAATCGTTCGCTTAGCTCAAGTTGAGTCTGAATCTATTCCACAAGGAGTTGTGGACGAGATTCGAGAGACTGAAGTAGAGACACACGAACATAGGGGACTTAGAAGGTCAATAAGGGAGAAAAGAAGACCAGAGTTCTACATGGGTCTTCATGAAATCTTGGTAGTTGATACCGAAGATCCCTTGACCTACGAAGAAGCTATGAAACGAAATGACTCCAAAGCATGGCAAGAGGCCATGGAATCCGAGATACAATCCATGCATGATAACCAAGTATGGGACTTGGTTGACCTTCCTGAAGGCAAGAAGTCCATTAAAAACAAATGGATCTTCAAGAGGAAGATGTACATGAATGGTAACATGACAACCTACAAGGCAAGACTTGTAGCAAAAGGTTTTAGTCAAGTCCAAGGGATTGACTATGATGAAACCTTTTCACCGGTTGCCATGTTTAAATCTATTCGAATCATGTTAGCTATTGCCGCATTTCATGATTATGAAATATGGCAGATGGATGTCAAAACAACATTCCTAAATGGGAAGCTAGAGGAGGATGTGTACATGGTACAACCTCAAGGTTTTGTAAATCCGGATTGCGGTCGAAAAGTATGCAAACTTCAAAGAGCCATTTATGGGTTGAAGCAAGCATCACGGAGTTGGAACAAGCGCTTTGATGAAGAGGTTAAAATCCTCGGATTTGATCAAAGCAAAGAAGAACCTTGTGTATACAAGAAGGTTAGTGGGAGCCACGTCTTATTTTTGATTTTATATGTCGATGACATATTGCTGATGGGGAATGAATTATCATTAATGGAACAAACAAAGAGCTCATTGAAAATAATTTTTTCAATGAAGGATTTGGGCGAAGCTCAATATATCTTAGGGATAAAGATATATAGGGACAGGTCACGCAAACTCATTGGTTTAAGTCAACATATTTATATTGACAAGATCTTAGAAAGGTTCCATATGGAAAACTCTAAGAAAGGCAATGTACCGATGAAGATGTCTGTGCGACTTGGTAAGTCTCACTGTGCCACTTCGCGTAAAGACATTGAGTACATGAAGGATGTACCCTATGCTTCCGCCATAGGTTCCATCATGTATGCTATGACCTGTACGAGACCTGATGTTGCTTATGCTCTTAGCATGACAAGTCGACATCAAGCTTCGCCTGGCCCTGAACATTGGACCGCCGTCAAGAATATTCTTCGGTACTTGAAACGGACCAGGAATACGTTTCTTATTTATGGTGGTCAAAAGGAGCTCGTGGCAGAAGGCTTTACTGATGCTAGCTTTATGACGGATCCGGATGATAGGAGATCCCAATCTGGTTATGTCTTTCTTCTTAATGGTGGGGCTGTGAGTTGGCGGAGTTGGAAACAATCGACTACGGCCGACTCAACCACCGCAGCGAAAGTCATGGAAGCAGCAGAAGCAAGTAAAGAGGGTGTTTGGATAAAGAAGTTCCTCGAGGAACTTGGAGTAGTTGTGTCGAGTGAGGGACCTTTGGAGTTGTTTTGTGATAATAGTGCATCTATTTCACAAATCAAAGAGCCAAAATCCCATCACAAGACAAAGTACATGGATAGGAAATACTTTGTGACACGTGACTTTATTGAAGAAGGCAAAATAGCACTTTTATGGGTTGACACAAACAGCAACACAGCTGATCCCTTCACTAAGCCATTATCACAAGCCAAAAGTGAAGTTCACTTTGAGTCCATGGGTCTTCAAGACCATGGTGAGTGGCTTGACGAATGATAGGGCCTCTTCTCCCTTTTTTAAGTAATGAAAGAAACTTTAAAAACAAGTGGGAGATTGAAGGATGGAGTGTTTTGAAAGTGTTCTTTCATATATATGTATATATGTTTATATATTTCGTTCATGATTACAAATGTTTTCAAACATTTGATCCCTTGAAGATTCGTATGCCGTCTTTTGGAAGGTTTGAGAAGATGCTCTTGGTCTTGAGCCATAGAACTCCTTAGAGTCGCATACGAGTCCTAGACAGGCTCACAATCGTGGTTATCAAAGAGGGATATTGATAACCGAGATAAGATTGTCGTGTTGATTAAAGTACATTATGGTTCTATTAATGTTGATAAGTAGTTATCGTTTAACAACACGAGTATATAAATGCAAGTTTTATATGTTGAGAATGACCGATAGAGATGGAGCATTATACGGATTGTGTTTAGTGTCATTAATGACTCCATCATGTCTTTGAATCTTAGGATATGAGATGTGTGAGTTTTGCATCGGTTGTGTGCCATGTGATCACTGTTTAAGACTATACTACTTATAGGGATAAGATGGTGATTCGTTGCATATGACTGATGTTTGGGAAACTTGCACATCAACATTATCGTTGTCCCTCAGTTTTTCTGAGTTATGATATTACTGGGCCCCTTGGTAAAGTGAGATCATATAGCATGCAAGTGTAACTTATGAAGTTATATGTATGATTCACTTAAGAAACCAAGAAATACAAATATTGCACAAGAATGACACGGTCCTATCTTGCGTAGTACTTTTAATATCATGTGACAAGGATGGACATAGGTCAAATTGACCTGTTACGTTTAGTCTATGTCGTTTGGGTGATTGTAATGTAATGATAGAACCTCTTATAGTCTGTGATATAAATTGTGTTATATCAACCCCAAGATGACATAGATCCTCTGTAAAGGTCACACCCGATGAAAAAGGAACAATGAATTTTAAACACCTCACTGACGTGCCTGATTTCGTGATGTACGTTGTCCGAGCACGTGATTGAGTGTTATCAGATGTCATGAGTTGACATTTAGGACCTCGGATTAAAGTGTTAATCGTGTGTTATGATTCGAGATGGAGGATTTAATCATACTCCTGCATATTTTATATCAGTTTTATATGATGGGTTATATATATGACTTGTATACAAATAATTTATATATATAACTTATATTAATAAGTTATATGTGTTATGAATTAATTTTATATAATTTATATATATATATATATAATTATATATTTGGTATAGAATGTGGAGTATGGGTGTATATAAAGCAACTCCACGGCTAGGGTTAAATGCATCGCGAAAATAACTCCTGCCGCCTCTCGCTTCTAGCATCCTCGCACAGATCCTCTTCGGGCGTCATCGAGGGCGACATCGAGCTCTCTCCTTGCCTCCACGTTGAGCGCAATCCATCGCCGGCTTCCTCTCGAGTCCATTGGAAACCTCTGTTTCACGAACTCGCCGGAGGAGTCGGTTGTGGGGATCTGTTCGCGGCAGAGTTTTCGTCGGAGGGTTGGGACCTTTTTCCCCTCCGATTTTGGCGCTGCCTTTGGGGGTCGTGGTGCGGCTTCTCCTTGCTGCTTCATAGCAGCCTCTTTGGGTCCTATCCGAGCTCATCCCTCTTCTATCCGGAGGAGAACTCGAAGGTAGTTGTTCAAGTTCTAGGTGCACCCAGAGGACGCCGGTTGTGCTCCTTCCTTGCTGCTTTCAGAGGTTCCCACAAGCGTTGCTAGGTCCTCCTCTCGATTTCAGAGGAGGCCGGTTGGTTCATCACACGTTTATAGAGATTCCTCAATCTCTATAGGTATAATTCCTAACCTATGTGGATGTGATGCGTTTTATCCCGGTTGGGTTTCATTTTGTCGTTCAATCTCTATAGGGCTTTGATTAATGTGGTTTATCCCAGTTGGGTTCTTTTAATCAATGCCTTGCATCTTTTTGCTCCTTAATAATGAATGATATCTTGCAATGTCACAATGGTGCGATCCTTCGTGGTTGAGTGTCGGGCGTGAAATTTTTAATTTTCACCCTTGCGACACGCACGAAAATTTCCTACACCAACTTGGGTAGAATCCTGTCCCTGTACCTAATCCAATCATACCCTAAGAGGATCAGCATCTCCAAAGGATCAAGCCTTCACTATCTAAAAAGAATGGATATAAAGACCCTGGACAGGTTCACCAGGGTACTTCCAATGAGTCAGCCAACTGAGGCTAAAGGAAAAGAGAATATAACTCCTAAATCCTCTAAGAAATCTAGGCTAATTCTGTCAAGTTCTGAGTCTGACACCTCAGATAAAAATGATGATGTTAGTGCTGACACTGGACCACACAACACTCTTGCCAAGAATGCTCCATAGGATGACACACCATTTGACATTCTCCATCCACTGGAGATGGACAAGGACATAACTCCTGGCAACTAATCTTTCAAGCTTCAAACTACTTATTAAATTAATAGATCATAACCAATCAATTCTGACATTTAAATATTGTGGATCATAGCTCCTCAAGGACAAATGAATGACCCAACCGAGGGGGAGCATCAACAAGAACCATCCCCCATTGATATCACAATCAATGATGCTGATGAGGACACACGACAATCACCTCAGGATTTACAAGGTCAGCTTGACAAAATTATCTTCAATCTTGAAGAAAGAATTAGACTCAATCCTGATAATGAACCATCCCTTTGGTCCTTCCCTTCACCAGAAAAATCTAGTGCCCCATTTGAGGGGGAGAAGCAGAAAGAGCCATCTGCTGAGAAAGATGAAGTTCTTGGTAAGCCTAACAATCTTCTCTTTAGAATTTCTAAGTATATCACTCTAACTCCAACTCATTGTCCCAGCCCTCCTGGACTCATCTGACAAGGATGCTCTCTCTGAGGGGGAGGAGCAATATATGGATGATAATCAAGATCATGGTGATGAAGATAATCTGGATGATGATCAGGTCCACCCTGATCACATTGATAATACAACATCCTTTGCTGAGCTGGTGGATGCCCCAGCTGCAGTCTTGCCTGAACCTTCAGTCAACCTAGTGCTAAACATTATCAACCCTCCAAGTTCACCAAGGTCCCCAGCCCCAATGATCAACATTCAGCAAGCCTCCACTTCCAACCCACCTAATGAGAATCTTCTCAATGCTATCAACCTGCTGCTACAGTCTCATCTCACTTCCATGAAGACACATGTGGATCAATCAGTTACATCAGTCAGGGAATATATTGATCAGTCCATCAGGAATGTGAAGGCTGAAATCATGACTGAGGTCAAAAATATAAAGGAGAACTCTGAAATGCTCAAAAACAGATGACCAAGTGGTTTGACCTTACTGAGAAGACAGTAATTTCTCAGAATACAATTCTAAGATCCATGGACAAACAACTCAGTCTATCTGAACAAGATATGTCATATGTCAAAAATTATGTCAGTCAAACAGATGAGGTGATAGAGAAGTCAGCCAATCATCTTCAAGAATATGTATACTCCACTGCTATGCAGTTAAATGAAGAAGCTGACAGGTATAAGGAAGAGCTAAGAGCAAAAATTGCCACTGTCTCTCAATCCATTGCTGAAAGAGACACCTCTTCCCAACTGAATGAAGAAGTAGGCAAGTTAAAATATGTGCTTCAAGCTGACTTTGAGTATGTCTTACACACCCTATCTGACAGTATAGCAGCAGCTAAGCAAGACCTCCATCAACAAGTGTTTGAAGAAGCCAGAAAGGGGGAGGATGCAAATGCACTCATAAATTCTGACCTTACCCTTAAGGTTCTCCAAGGCAGAAGGATTGCACTGAACCTTCCTATCTTAGATGTCAACAGGGCAGAAGATTGGGACTTCCCACATCAAGCAACCATTGCACAAAATGAAAGCTTAAAAAATAGAAGAGAAAGAGAACAAGTAATGTTGGCTGAAGAATTCATGGCCAAGCAAAGGGATGTGCAAAATAGAGACCCTGACTATGAGCAATGGAGTGATGACTCCAAGGACATAATTTTGAATGCCGGGATTAGCCATGGTCAGGTCTGTAAAGATATTGACAAGCTTTATCCATTTGAAGACTGGATAAAGCATCTAGAGAGAAATTCAAAGAGAGAAAAAGTTTTCAAAGCCAATCTAGTAAGAAAAGAAAATCCAAAGAGAATGCCTTCTAGATACATCCCAAAGCCATTTCTGTATTTCCAAAGGCAAGAGAACAAGAGAAGAATTGCTGAAATTAAGGCTGCCAATGCTGAAAAGAAGGAGCTTCCAGTTCAAGAAGATGTATTTGCTGAAGACATGGATGCTGCAGCAAACCAAGAAGCTTCAGTCAAAGGAAAAGAAGCAGCTGCTGATTTTCCTGAATGCTCTTCTTCTAAGAAAAGAAAACTCTAGATGAATGTATAAATATTTTGTGAATATGTGAATGCAAATTAAACAATGACTCTTTACTCTATCTGAACTGCTTATGAATGGAATGTTGAAGTCATCACCTCATGTCATTACTAATCTGAGCTTTAGCTAAAAGTTTACTTTATTGTTATTGATTAAGTTAATCTGTGATGCATTATCATGTGTATTTAATCATATTATGGGGCAGTTAAACTCTGGTTGTAACATACTTAGCATGAATATCTTGTGTTATAATTTTATCCTAAATATTATAACAATGTTTATATGAGTATGATATAATGATTATCATGTTATGAAGTTACATGACAAATATTGATATGGTATGTACTTTGGCATTTGAGGGTGTTCTGCCTTCTTCCAATAGGGGGAGATTGTTGGGAAAATGACCCTCAATGTTCCCTTGATTTGAAGAAGCTTCACACTCAATGCTAAGTGCACGTTGTATTTGATAAACCCCATTCTGTTTCATGACCATGCAGGGTTAGGTCATACCATGGTGTGATGTATGTTCAGTAGGTTTACTGTCAAAACTGCTGAGACAAGCTCTCAGTCTCAGCTGAACCGTTGAGACAAGGCCAGGAGCCGCTGAGAAGGTGTCTGGGCCTGCTGAGCTGCAGATAGAAGAAAATCGCTGAGACAACTGTCTGTCTCAGCGGATCCGCTGGGACGGGACATAAGTAGCCGCTGAGACAGCAGGCCATCTCAGACCAACCACTGAGACAGATTCAAAATGATCTGGCGGGTTCTGCTTTTGGCGCAAGATGTAGAAAGGCTTCTTAGGGTCCACCAATCACTCCCATACTTGTCAGAAGGATAAATAAGAGTCGTTGAAGATCATTGAAGTATAAAAGAATAAGTTAGGGCTTTGTAAAGCAATCCCTTTCCACATTTTACTCTGCAGCACACAAAAGAAGAACATGATTACTGTTTCATTGTCGGCAGCCAAGAAGCTTTCACTTCCTGATTACCTGAGGCTGCAAGGAGAGAAGAGATTGCTCCTGTTGTTCAACTCAAGAAAGAGCATGCTGATCCAGTCCATCATCTGAAGGAAATGATCAAGAATAATTAGGTTGGGGCATTCCTACTCCTCCCTGGTTCAAGAGTGCAACAACAGTTGTTCTGAAGTAGAAGACCACCTCTTTTATCTTCTGATTGTAATCCCATCTCATTACTTCTGTAGGAACTTAATTGTTCTAAGTTTGTATGGCATCTTTTCCTGAGTTTGTAGGGCATCTTTGCCTGAGGGTGTAGGGCAGTTTGGCCTAAGCTGTAGAGTTGAGAGGTCAGCTTGAGTGTAGGATCATTGTGGGATCTGAGGTAGGGTTATTGAGCCTGAGGTAGGGTTTGGGAAAACCTGAGAGATCCTGAGGGATCGGTGCTGTAGGCTCTTGGAGCTGAGTTTGGAGAAGTTGGCCTTATCTAACTCATTGTTAGAAAGGTGAAGGGGGAAAGAGGACTACTCAAGACACCCTGTCTTGAGGAACCTCTATAAATCTTTGTGTGTTTTCTGTGCTTGATACTTTACTAACCTAAAATCAGAAAACAACAAGACTAAAATAAACGAAACCTATTCACTCCCCTCTAGGTGACTAAGAATATGCCCTAAATAAACTATCACAAAGCACCAAGGAAATTGCATCATCGGCTACCCAAATTCCTTCTTTTGTGAAAAATCGAGAGAGAGAAAGAATGGGAGCACTATAGGCCGCCCACCAGCTATGGTTGGTTGTCGGACCACCACCACTGGGTTCGCTGTCCACAAGAAAACCAAGTGAGGTAGAGCTCCTACCAATCGATGTCAGAGGGCGGTGGTAGAAGGCGAAATAATTTTCTTGTCTACGATTTTGCCGTCCAATCCATGCAATTGTCCGATCATGAACTTGGGCTTGATCTCCACCGCTCAGATCCTTAAAATATATTAATAAATTATTATTAATCATTGGAATGGAGGTTGGGTTATGATACGACACAATCCTAGCCGTTTACTCATTCAGATTCGAGCAAGCCAAACTTTGACTGAATAATATAAAATAAGAAAAACTTAGAATTAAGGTTTGAAGATAAAAACTCCACCAACCTTACATTAAGTGTTCTTCTAAATATTTTCAGCGAAAATGAAAAACATGAATGTTGTAGACAATTGCCTGAGATTTCTAAAATGTGGTGGCACATTTCTTGGTGATGTCTGTAGCTCCCACAATTTAATTTCAAATTTAACTGAATAAAATTAAGTTTAAAATATTTAAATATTCATATCTTGAAAATAATCACCACCATGATCTAAAATTTATTATGATAGTTTCTATTAGCCATATATAGCTTCATAAAAGTTTCATGATTTTTGGAAACAGTTTGTCCAATAGTTTTTGAAATAATTTTTCAGATTATATTATATGTTCATTTAAATGATTTTGAAGACCCTTTTAAATATGATAAGGAGAGAATTTTTGGTAGTATCTTATTTTTGATGTTAACTATTACTGGTTAAGGTTTGTGAATATTTGTAGAGCTCTACATCAAGTTATGTTATTAATTGATATTTATACTCATTTTGTCACACTATAACTTAGGAGATTTAAATAATATGAATAATTCCAAAACCATGAAGAATTATACAATAAAACTTTAATCTTGTGTTCTTTATAGTTTTGGGCGTCTCCCCACCAAATTTGAGAATTTTTGGAAGTGATTTACCATATATATCTAATTTAATTAGAATCTTGATTAACCTTCATTTTTGTGTATTTAATTTAAATTTTTAACTTTGATTGATTTCAAATTTTGGGAGTAGTTTAATAATCATGAAACCTTACTGCAATAATAATTATATGGAATTTGGATGTCATTTAATCAGATTTTTTGTAAATCTTCAAGCTTAACATGTCACACGTGTTGAATCCGAAAATGCACCTCCTAAGAAAAACGGAGGCTGCAGGCTGCCGGTTACTATTCGATTAGAGGAAATTGGACCGCTGACAGCGATCGAGGCCAGACTTCGCCCGTCACGACAAATGCCACTCCTGTGACGGGCTTTCCTTTGATTAAAGTTAAAAAGTTAAAGCGGTTTACAGGACCAGGAAGCGAGAAGCTGGCCGGTCAGACAGGTCGCAAGACAGTGAACTCGGGACCGCAGCTCAAACAAGCGAGCTCTAGGATTCGAGTGTGCGTGCCTTGGGAACGTCGCCGCCCCCTATTTATAGGCTTGGGGGCCTGCCCAAACGGGCAGGGATAAAATAACCGTCTGCCCGGATACAGGAGAATCGGGCAGGGGGTGACGAGATACAGAAGGGAAAAAGAAACAAGCCATGCGGCTTGGCGGCTTAAACATCCGACCTGTATTGGCCGGGCTTGATGTGTGCTGCGGTTAAGGCGATGAAACAGCTCGGGCGGCCTTTTGCCCTGAGACCGCGGCTTACCTTCTGGACTTGAGCCTTGACAGTCTTCACTCCTTGGAGGCGGCCTGGATTCTATCAGACCGCCCGGTTTGTTCAAGCTGGGCCGAGGGACCTGTTGGTTCTGAACTGGGCGACTTGGCTCATCAAACCGCCCGGTCTGCGAGAAGTACTATTCGAGTAGCGATCTTCTGGGTAAACATAATCCCCGCATATTTTCAAATCTCGAGGAAATTTTGAAAATATTAATTCTAGCCTGAGACCGCGCTCGGTTTGTTCCGAAATTCTTTAAGAAACCCTGAGAGCTCCACTCTGCATACTTCCTTCGAAACCACGGGGAGCTATTCGCCGATTGCGGTTAAAGTTTTTCAAGTCGGCAACTTTACAATCAAAATGGAATTCCTGGATCATCTCCAAGTCCGTGTGGACAAGGGTGGAGATCGGAAGAAAGAGGAAGAGCGAAAGAAGAAAGACCGGAAGAAAAGCCACCAGTCTGGGAAACCCGCAGCGGGTAGAGCAAAACCTGTTGAGAAGTTGACAACTTCCAAGGTACCAGAGGAGCTCGGAACGGGTAGTTCAAAACCCGTTAAGGAATTATCTACCTCGAAAGCACGAGAAGAGATCAAAGCGGGTAGTTCGCAACTTCCACGGACTGATCCACCGGCCTCTCCCAACAAGATGAACCTTGAGACCGCCCTGCTGAAGACCGGAGAGCCTGCCCCTTCTGACAAGGCGAACTCAAGTACTGGTGCTGTGTTGAAAACCACCAAAATTGCTTCTTTTGGAGTTGAAATGACCCCTTCGGGAAACCCTCTTCTGCTGATAAATGAGGGAGAAGATGGGGTTGTCAACTCTCCGAAATCGGACGGGTTGACCACTTCTTTAGTGGTGGTGGATGTCAACTCCAGCCCTTCTCCTCGAGCAAAACAGGAGCTGGATAAGAAGAAGAGGAAGAGAGCCGATACGGTGGCGGAGCGGATAGCGAAGACGGTCCAGAGGATGAGGGCCAAAAATAAAGAACTCTACAAGAAACCGACGGAGCCTGCCTCCAATCCAACCCGCGTGTGAAGGAAGAGGTTGAAGAGCAACCTACCCCTTCCGCTAAGCCGGACGGTTTTCCCCCGGACTCCGCGAACAGTGTGATGCTCGACGACATCTGTAATAGCATAGATGACCTCCAGAAGCGGGACAAATTCCAAGACAGCCCTGTGACTTCAAACCGAGCTGACCCTCCTGGCGAGGATGCGGGCAAACCGGGAGAATCCGCGTTGAAAGAAGATGACCCAACAGTGACTGGGTTGCGCTTGATAAAAGTGAAGGCGGAGGAGAGGAGGCGGGCTCTGAATAAGCCGCAACTACCAGACCCTTTCGCACCAGGTAAGCGCGGTGCGGGTTGTAACCCTGTCCGCTTCTTCATTCCGCGGCCTCGGAAGAGGCAAAATGACTTATTATTAAATCCGCCGCCGGGCTTTTTCCCTCCCATGATTTGAAACTCTGTCATTAGACGAAGGAACAATGAGAGAATTTGGAGGGAACAACGCCGGGACCCGGAACAGTCGCGGCGGCCTGTGTTCTCAGGCATTAATTCTTGTAATGATTCTATTTTGTTGTACTACCCGTTTCTGACCGGTCTAACCGTATTTTTACTTATAGACAAACCAGAAGATGCAATGAAGCCGGGCCACCTCTCCTCTAGCCTGCCTCCTTTGCCCTTTCAGATGCCAGTTCTTGCACATAACTCAGATTCTGGGCAAGAGGAGTTGGACAACCTCCAGAGGCTTCTCGACGATTTGAAGGAGAAGATGAAGGAGGTCGAGGGACTGGAGGGAGCTACCCAGGCGGCTTTGGAGGCGGAGAAGAAGGCGCGGTAGGAGGAGTAGCATATGCTTGGAGCTCAGCTGAAGGCCGTGCAAACTGCGCTGGAGGCCGAGAAGAAGATGCGGTTGGATAAAGAGAAGGTGCAGGCGGAGCAGATTGCCATTCTAACCTCACGGCTCGAGAGGGAGAAGAAGGCGGCCTCAAAGTTTGAGGAGGATTCTAAGTATTACCAAGAAAAATATCTGCGCCCGACCAGGGAAGTTGGCGGAAGCCGGCGACCTGTTAGTGATGAGAGGATGAGGCTATCGATCCGCCCGACTGTTGGGGGGAGATCAAATTCCACCCGGTTAGGGCGGACGATCCTATGATCGATGTGGCCGCCGGGATTCCTGCCCGCACAGTTCCTGCTGCGCGGGTAGAGAGGGATGCCGGCCGGCTTCATAGCACCATCAATCATCTCCATTATCATACAAGCCAGATATACACCCTTCTTAATCAAACCAGCGATCAGGTCGCGCGACTTCACCGTGAAAACTCTTCTCCTAAACATCGCCAGCCGTGAGCGGTTTTGGTTTTGAAACAATATCTGTAATATTATTTGTTGGGTACTTCGGATAATCTGGTTGTTGAATATTTGTTTGATAATACTATCCTTTGCTGTCTTTTAATATTTGAATAATCCATGCGGTTTATTGTTGAATACTTGCGGTCTGTGCCTTTGAATCTTTTGAATATTATCCGAACTGCTTTACAGGTCGCGCGACCTGTGATTTATGCTTGAAGTTTCTCTGTTTGAACTTTAAATATGATGATGCAGGTTGCTGACCGCGCGGCTTGTGTTGCTTGTCCGCGACTTCAGGTCGTGCGATTAAAGGGGCCTTAGTCGCGGTCTTACTTGGCTATACGCAAACCATTGATCCCTGATGTGAGATATTTTTGAATATTTCTGATGTCTTCATGCCGACGACTTTCATGTATAGTTCGTAGTGTTCCTTTGTGAAACTAACTATGCAGGATCCTGACCGCGCAGTTAGACCACTTTTCCGCAACACGGTTTTACTATTTGCAGATCGTTGGATCTATAAGTAGTAGCTATCCCGGAGTCTCATTCACAAACTTCCAAATGGCGTGGACTAAGAGCAAATTGAACTGGTCTGAGAAGGTTAAGGCCGTGCGAACTGATACGACCTCCGCCTTTCATTCTGCCGACCACAAGGAATGCCGTCTGACTAAAGCTGAGTTAGACGAGTTCATCGAAAAGCACATGACAGGGAGTTCCTTGCTCGCGCGGCTTCCACTTCGCGATGAGCGGATAAACTCTTCCACCCCAAATCAGATCGCAATTCCAATCGATCATTTCGACTGCGGCTTCAAGTTTCCCCTGCCCCTTGAAGTTATTTCCATTTTTTATCACTACGGGGTTGTGCCCGGACAACTCCCGCCGAAATCTATTGCCTCCATCTACAGTTTCATCTCTTACTTGCGGTCTGAGCGGAAAGGTTTTCGATCGACCTGTTCAGGAAGTTCTTTTCCGTGCGTTCTATTCCAGACGCCGGAACTTCAATCTTCAGAGGGCACCTTTATTTTGGGTGACGGGGGATGAAAGTCGTCAACCTTGTGAACAAGGTGACGAGCTGGTCGGAGCGATACGTAATGTTTGAAGGCCACCTTGGGTTGTTGCAGGTCAACCCGCAGGTGCGGAATGAAGCAGCCTTCCAGACGGTCAGTATCGGAGAGACCGAGCTGAAGATCTTCAAATTTCTGGAGAACGAGCGGCTTGATGTGAACCACTACATCCCAATGTTTGCAGAGTTGGGGGATATCCGACCCGAAGATAATAAATTTCTCACAACCCGCTGCTTTATAGCGGCCTAGACTGCTTTGTTAAACTTTTAACTTTGCCTTGCAGCCGCCACCACCGTTCCACAGAACAAATTTGTCAGCCTAGCTGTCCCGGTTCTGACTCAGAGAGAGAAGCGGTAGAGGACGAGCAAGCCGCAATCATCTGAGGAAGAAGGCTCGGCCTCCTCAGGCGAGTTTGAGCTCCTTCGCTCCTGCAGCAACCCGCGCGATTTAAAAGGCAAACCGACAATCCTTTGGCATCAGGATGGGGATTGCGTGCAAGTTTCAACTGCGCTCCCGTTCTGGGGGAGCGAGACATTCAGCCGCCATGCACTAGCCGCCAGTGCTGCTATGTATGGTCAGAAAACGTTGAAGAAATTGAAGTTGGTCCCAGAGGAGGACCTTTCCCGAGTAGCCGCACAAGCCGGTGCGTGGGGCTTTTGCGGCTAACCACTTTATGGCTCTGTCATACAAGAGGTTAGTTTCGGCCCATGCATACTTAGAAAAGAAAAGTGCCGAGTAGGCCGAGGAGATCGCCCGGTTAAGGGAGATCGTGGCGGTAAGTCATCTGACAAGTACTCGTGCGACTTATTTTATTCAAACCGTGCGATCTAAACCCTCCTTTTTCTTTTTACAGCATCAATATGATATGGACAATCCGGCCTTTCAGGACGATGTCTTCCCTCATGTTGCCAAAGGGATTGACGCCGCCCTAGGTCGTCTGAGAAGCCGAGACGGTCTGGCTGCGGGTTTTGAGGATTCCGCCTTCCCGGATATCTTTCCCAGCCTGAAGGACAAATTCGATGAGATAACCCGCAGAGCCAAAGGAAAAGATAAGGCCGAGTCCAGCAATTCGGAAGAAGCTGAAGACGACGAGGGTGAAACCGCCGTGGATGCAGAAGCCACTGCGGTTGACGGGACCGTTGCAGAGCGGGGAGCCGCTATTGATGAGGAAGAAAGTGGCTCAGGTTCGGAGTCCAGCGGTTCTGGAGAGGAAGTCGAGCAGTCTAAGTGACGAAAGTCGGACGACTTGGGTAGTAGTTCATTAGGCTCCTCACTGAGTAGTAAAGGGTATTCGCCTGATGTGAATATTGATGGTAGCTAGGACTCGAGCTCTCCTGCGACCAAGAAACTCAAACCAGATGAGTAGTCATGGTTATCATTTTTTGTACTTGTTTTCATTTTGCATCCGACGGCTTAAGCCTGTTTAGCCGGTAGGTTTATAATGATGTAAAGACATTTTGATAATGAAATGAAAGTTTTTACCTGTTCAGCAGTCTATTTTCTGCGACTTACCTGTGATTGCTGCGATTTCTTTCTTCTTTAAACCGTGAACCCCCTTTTAATCAGGTCGTGCGGTACTAGAAAATTGGCTTTTAGCCAGGGCAAATTACAGTGGCTAAAAGTCCAAAATCGTGGCAAAAGACTTTTAGCCACGAACTGCCGTGGCAAATGGGCGTGGCCAATACGAGCGTGGCAAAAAAGTATTTTCCATGCTCTTTCTGTGACAAATACCCTTTTTCTATGACTTTTAGCCACGATTTTAGACTTTTAGCCACGATAATTTGACTGTTTGCCACGGAAAATGGCCGCGGGCAATATGAGCGTGGCTAAAAGTCAAATTTCTAGTAGTGTCCGGACGGCCAGAACTTTGAGCTTTTAGAATTCCAATGAGATAACCACCCGGATATTATGAAGGCTGTTTGGGCGGCTTATCCCTTCGATCCTGACTCGGTGAATTTGTTATAACCAGAAGATGTCATAGATCTTGACAAATTGTTGTGCGGTTTAACATATAATTCGAACGGATAGGAATTCATGCTATGAACATCAAATGAATAGACCCATCAAATTAATCAGAAGCCGATCATAATTTTAAGTCGCCAATCACAACCGAAGAATCCCGATTACGAACGGTGCGGTCTGGATGTATCTTATGCGATTAATAATTAATGTTCCACATATTTGAAGATCGATCAAGTCGCATGATTACTCTTCGATTAACAATCAATGTAGTCATAAGAAGAGTAATCAACAAGTCGTGTGATTAAGTATTCAATTCAGGTGATCAATAGTTTAGATTCCTGAGTAACTCGCTCGGTCTGTATGTAATCCGGGCGGACAATGATTTGATACTTTATAATATTCACCCTTACAAGAATGATTCATGATTACTACCCTAGGGACAGATCGGTCTTAACCGAGCGACTAAAATAAATATCCATAAGGCTGGTAGAATTAGACTGAATGAGAAAACCGGACTGTCATTATTATGCTTGAAAACCCCCGGAATCACTGCCTTGTAGCATTTTATGATAACCTGTTCTAGCTTTTACGGCTAGGTTAAATCTAACCGATCAGTTAGTATATTAAGCTGCTGTTTATCCAAGCCGATCGATTTTAATGAGTTGAACCACCCAGTCTTTAAACTCATCATACTGATGTTATACCTGCTTATCTTAAGCCGACCGGTTTATTAGGTCAAACCGCCTGGTCTGTATAATACATGTTCAATCCTGTTTTCTCCCAAATGGCCTCAAAGGACAATAAGAGAAGGAATAAATTTTGGTAAAGAGGTAAAACAATTACAGACTCAGATGACCAAGTGGGCAGGTGGGCCTAGGAGACGAACATTGCTTTCCTCAAGTGGTCATAAGAGCTGTACAAACGTCGATAACTCAACTGCTCTCTAGCCTAGGGTTACAAGCCGAGTTTATCAATTGGGCAGGTGGGCCTAGGCGGCGAACATTGCTTTCCTCAGAGAGATCAACTCAGTTGTTGGTCCCCTTTAGGCTCCGCTCGAGAGTTCCTTTAGAAGTATTCGATGGTCACAGACTAAGATGATCAGTTGGGCAGGTGGGCCTAGGCGGCGAACATTGCTTTCCTCAAAAAGATCATCAAAGCTGAACTATATCCCTTTCAGGGCATGATAGAGCTAACAATCACCTAGACCTCCATTGATGCAGGGGTGTGTTAGATATCAGCCAGGATCCAAGATTCTGAAGACCACCGCACGGGAATTGGCAAGCTACCACTACACGTGTGCAAAAACTCCCCGCTACACATGATCTTCATGGTTTTATGCTAATGACTACAATCCTAGGGGGTTCGAGTAGAACTTTGCGATGTCTCCAAGCTCCAGTGAGGGATATATAAAAGATATAAGGAGTCACCAGACAAGGAAAAGTGTCAGTATAGGGCTTCTCATTGAATATCCAAAAATGGAAGAAATGAAAAAACATTTAAGGATAAATGTGTTTGAGATCGTCACCGCTCCAGGTGCGTGAGATGTCTTCTCCTTCGCTTGTTTGGAGGCGATAAGCCCCACTCTTTAGTGCTTCTTTGATAATGAATGGTCCTGCCCAGTTGGGATTCAATTTTCCGACATTGCCTGTCCTGGCTGCGACAACCACTTTTTAAGCACGACATTGTTGGAGCATGCGTTCCGCACTCGTCCGGTTTGAGAATAACAAATCCCGAATGTATTTGATCCTATTTTTGATTAATGGTGTGCAGATAACAGGTGCTAGAATAACATGACTTCAATTGGAGCAAAATGACATTTTCCAGAAATTTGAGCTATCGGATTTCCGACAGTGATATCGGATTTCCGACAGCTCGTTTATTTAATCTCTGCGCAACGGTTTGGAGCTATCGGATTTCCGATATCGCTATCAGATTTCCGACAGCCCATGATCTGCCAATAACGCCAGGACGTGCAACAGTTATCGCACAGTGGTTAGGAGCTATCGGATTTCCGATATCGCTATCGGATGGCGACAGCCCACGATCTTCCGATACTGTCAGAACGTGCAGCGGTTACCTTGGCTATCGGATATCCGACAGTGCTATCGGATATCCGACAGCTCACGTCTCAACCACGACCTCAACACGACGCAGAAACTTCGTTTTAGTGGGACACGTGGCAGCTTCTGGAGCTATCGGATTTCGGCGACAGCACCTATCGGATGGCGACAGCTCTTTTTTTATAAAAAGGGCTCAAACTTCGTGGAATGGAGTACTTCAGTTTTCTAAGCCTCCTTCCTGAGTGTTATCATCCAGAGAGCTCCAGAGAACGAAAATCCCCATCCTTGAAGAAGAAAAGAGAGAGCGAAGCCGAAGATTGTACACGCATTCCAAGGAGACTTTCTCAAGGGCTCTTCACTGTTTTGGTCCAGAAATTCTAAAGGGGGTTTTTCATATTGTATTTTCATTCTTACACTTTTCATTTTGTAATCGTTGGAGAAATCGTCGTCTTGCGTGCGACGTCTAAGTCCTTGCGCGGCTTAGGGTAAAATCGCTTCCTTGTGCGGAGCGTCCAAGTCCTTGCGTGGCTTGGAGGGAAATCGTGGCCTTGTGTGCTACGTCTAGATCTTGGGAAGATCTAGAGGATAGGCTTGGGCTTGGTCTTGGGAGAGACAAGCGATAGCCTTCCGATCCTTGAGAGAAGGATTGGTAAATCAAATTTGTAGAATTTCTTATTTACATAATTGTGCCTTGATCTTAAGCATTGTTAAGATCATTTTTATTGTACTCAAATTTCATGATTAATATAATTATGTCTTTTTCTTTAATCACATATTTGGTGTTATAATCTTTATCTTGGAAATTTGTGTTTTGATTTAAAACTAAAATTGCATTGATTTGAAAGTATTTGTAAGTAATTTTTTAGTAAAGTAAAATCTTTTCAAAAATTACTAAGTAAAAATTATTTTTAGACACACCCTTATTCACCCCCCCCCCCCCTCTAAGGGCGTCATACGATCCAACAAGTGGTATCAGAGGGAGGTTACTCCAAAACGGTTTTACCACCGGGAGTAATGGCGCACAACGATCTCGCGTTTGTTGAGGGGCAAGGAATTAGTAGGCCACCACTTTTTACGGGCACAGACTATAATTATTGGAAAACACGTATGCGTTGTTTTCTAATTGCGCTAGATATAGAAGTCTGGAATATGGTAGAATCTAGTTACACTTCTCCAACATATATTGTAGGAGAAGTAACTATGGATAAACCCAAAGACAAGTGGGATGACAATGACAAATTAAAATGTAAAAACAATGCAAAAGCCATGAATGCTTTATTTTGCGCACTAGATCACACTGAATTTAATAGAGTTTGTGCTTGTAACACTGCTTTTGAAATTTGGAATTTGTTAGAAATCACTCATGAAGGTACTTCGCAGGTAAAGGATTCAAAGCTATTTCAACTGGAGTCTGAATTTGAAAGGTTCAAAATGGAGGTGGATGAAGAGATTGATACGATGTACACACGATTCACAAAAATCGTGAACGACTCAAAGGTGCTAGGAAAGGTGTTCTCAAATGGAGATTTGGTAAGAAAAATCTTAAGATCACTTCCCCCGAAGTTCAATCCTAAAGTGACTGCAATTTCTGAGTCACATGATCTTAAGACTTTGAAATTGGAGAGTCTTATTGGAAACTTGAAAACTCATGAAGTTGAATTAAAAATTCAACAACAAGAGTATATGGAGCCAAGGAAGAAGGGATTGGCTCTAAAATCTAAGAAGGAAGAAACTAGTGATTCTGAGGAGGATGAAGAAGATGAGGAGAGCTTATTTGTTAAAAAGTTTAGAAAATTTATGAAAAATCCGGAGAGAAGGAATTCGTTTAAGAAGTATTTTAAGAAGGAGACCTTTAGGAAGAAAAAAGGAAAGGAAGGCGATGAGGAGGAAGAGAGACCGCCACCGGAGTGCTATCACTGCAAGAAGTTAGGACACATCCGAAGCAAGTGTCCAAAGTACTTGAAAGAACTTAAAGAAAAGAAGCACAAAGGGTCGAAGAAAATGTTGAAGGCGGAAACATGGGACGATACTACTTCTGAGGATGGAAGCATTTCAGACTCAAGTAAAGAAGAGGAGGCCAACATATGCTTAATGGGAAAGAGCGTCATATCTGATGACGAATGCAGTGTCCAAAGCGACACAGATGTAACTCCTCCAACCTATGATGAATTATATTCTGAATTCTTAACGACTTGCAAATTTTTTGAAAAAAGTTTAAAAGATAATGATTTTCTTAAATCTGAAAATGGAATTTTACTTAAAGAAAAAAAAAAATTGTTAAATGAAATTAAGACTATTGGAAAAAGAGATATTTCTTGCCAAGAGTGTGATCACTTTTTGGGAAGAATTAATGAACTTGAAGAATCTCTTTCCAAATCTCATTCTACAATAAAAGTACTTACTAAAAAGAATGAGATTTTAGAGAGAGATCTGAAATCTTCAGTTTCCAAAGTCCATGAGGGAAAGAAATCTTTTGAACGTAGATGCGTAAATCTAGTATCCAAAAATACAAAAATGAGAAACCAGATTCATGACTTAACACTAGCCATGAAAAAATTTGGAATGGGCCGAAGATCACTGGACATGATCTTAGGATACCAACGCCATGGATCTGGAAGGTTTGGGCTCGGATACACATCTGGAAGCTGTCGCCCGGCGACAACCACTGTCGCTGGCGACAGTGAAATGTTCAGAAAAATTACTTTTAAAAATTTTAAAATTAATGAATTATCAAATACTGCATCCTCATCCAGTAAAAGTCCAGAAAAGTTATACTCCTCTAAATACATTACATGTGCCAAATGCAATAGATTTGGTCACACTACGGACTCTTGCTGGAAGGAAGGAAAAAGCAAAATTAAACAAATCTGGGTGCCTAAGGCTTCTACCTATACTATGGGTGGAACCACTTGGGTAACCAGATCTTTACTCACCTCTTCTTTCTAGGTGTGTTGGCAGGCTAAGGACAAAGAAGACGTGTGGTACTTGGACTCGGGCTGTTCAAAGCACATGACGGGAAATAAAGAGAAGTTCCTTAGCCTGGAGATGAAGAAAGGAGGAGTTGTTACTTTCGGTGACAATGGAAAAGGAAAAATCATCGGCATCGGTGTTGTGGGTAACGAAAATTTTTCAATTTCAAATGTTTTATTTGTAGAAGGATTAAAGCATAATTTGATTTCTATTAGTCAATTATGTGATAAGGGTTTAAATGTTTTATTTGAATCTTCTACAAATTTGTGCAAAATTATTAATTCCAAAACAAATGAAATTGTTTTTACCGCACCTAGATGTCATAATGTATATACGATTAAATTTCTAGATTTTTCAAATTCTACTTTGAAATGTTTTTTATCAAAAAATGATGAATTAGATTTATGGCATAGGCGACTTGGACATACTAGTGCCAAGTTAATTACTAAACTTTCAAAAGATAAATTAATTAAAGGTTTACCTTTGTTAAATGGAAATTTATCTTCTTCACTTTGTGTGCCTTGCCAAAAAGGAAAATTTTCAAAATCATCTTTCAAAAGTAAAAACATTATTTCTACCACTAGGCCACTTCAATTAATACATATGGATCTATTTGGGCCAATTGGAATTTCTAGCTTGGGAGGTAGAAAATACACATTTGTATTGATTGATGATTATTCTCGTTTTTGTTGGACTTTATTTCTAACCTCCAAATCCGATGCATTTTCAGAATTTTCAAAATTATGTTTGCGTGTCCAAAATGAATTTGAATTAAAAATTAAACGCATACGATCGGATCATGGAGGAGAATTTGAAAATGAAAAATTTATTTCTTTTTGTACGGAGTTAGGAATTAAACATGAATTTTCCGCTCCACGCACACCACAGCAAAATGGTGTAGTGGAGAGGAAAAATAGAACTCTTCAAGAGTTAGCCCGTATAATGTTATCTGAATTCAAATTACCAAAATCTTTTTGGGCTGAAGCGGTTAGCACGGCTTGTTATGTAATTAATAGAGTAATGCTTCGCCCTATTTTAAAATTAACTCCTTATGAATTAATATTTAGTAAAAAACCAAATGTTTCTTATTTCAAAGTTTTTGGTTGTAAATGTTTTATTTTAAATTCTAAAGATTCCTTAGGAAAATTTGATGAAAAATGTGATGAAGGTATTTTTATTGGCTATTCTTCAACTAGTAAAGCTTATAGAATTTTTAATAAAAGAACAAAAATAGTTGAAGAATCCATTCATGTTAGGTTTGATGAGTTTGCTTCATGTGTAGAAAAGAAAATTACAGGAAACGAAGATGAACTCCTTCCCACGGTGGAGAATGATGATGAAGAACTTGGAGAAAAAGAAGAAGAAAAAGAAGAAGAAAGAGAAGGAGAACGAGAAGAAGAAAGAGAAGAAGAAAGAGAAGAATATGTGCCTCCAAGTGAATTGAGATTCTCAAAAGATCATCCAAAGGAGCTTATCATTGGAGATCCGCAAAAAGGGGTTAGTACTCGTTCATCGTTACATGTTTTATTTTCAAACCTTTGTTTTGTTTCTGAAATAGAACCAAAAGATGTTTCCACCGCTTTAAATGATGAATTTTGGTTTTTAGCTATGAATGAAGAACTTAATCAATTTGAACGTAATAAGGTTTGGAATCTTGTAGAACGACCCAAAAATCGTCCTGTAGTTGGTGTTAAATGGATTTTTAAAAATAAAATGGATAATGAATCTAGAATTGTTAGAAATAAAGCCCGATTAGTTGCAAAAGGTTATGCACAAATTGAAGGGGTAGATTTTGATGAAACTTTTGCACCCGTAGCAAGATTAGAAGCAGTTAGGATATTTCTTGCATTTGCTTGTTTTAAAAGATTTAAATTATATCAAATGGATGTCAAAACTGCATTTTTAAACGGGTATATAAAAGAAGAAGTTTATGTAGAACAACCCCCTGGCTTTATAAATGAGAAATATCCAAATTATGTTTATAAATTAGATAAAGCGCTTTATGGATTAAAACAAGTGCCTCGTGCTTGGTATGATCGATTAACTCAATATTTGTTAAAGCACGATTATAAAATAGGAAGTGCTGATTCAACACTCTTCATTAAGCAAATTGATCATGACTTAGTTATTTTACAAATTTATGTTGATGATATTATTTTTGGAGCCACTAATGAAGAGCTGTGTAATGAAGTAGTTCAAATTATGAAAAATGAATTTGAAATGAGTATGGTTGGTGAACTTTCATATTTTTTAGGTTTTCAAATTACACAAAAACATGATGGAATTTTTATATGTCAAACCAAATATATTCATGATATGAGTACTTCTCTAAAATTAGGAAAAGATGAAAGTGGTGTTTCAATTGAACAAACCCTTTATAGAAGTATGATAGGGTCTTTATTGTATTTAACCGCATCTAGACCTGATATTATGTTTGTCGTTTGTTTAGGTGCTAGATTTCAAGCTAATCCTAAAGAGTCACATTTAAAAGCGGTGAAACGTATCTTTAGATATCTCATTGGAACATCAAAATTAGGTTTATGGTATCCTCATAATGATTCTTTTATTTTGCATGGTTTTTCGGATTCTGATTATGCGGGATGTTCTTTAGATAGGAAAAGCACTAGTGGCACTTGTCACTTTATCGGCCCTTCACTTATTTCATGGTCGAGTAGGAAACAGAATTCTGTTGCCCTCTCTACTACCGAGGCCGAATATATTGCACTAGGTAGTTGTTGTGCCCAAGCACTTTGGATGTCACAAACGTTAGAAGATTTTGGCATACAACAAAGTAGTGTAGAATTAAAGTGTGACAATAAAAGTGCTATTGACTTAACTAACAATCCCGTATTACATTCTAGATCTAAGCATATAGATGTCCAACATCATTTTATACGGGATCATATTAAGAAGGGTAATATAAAAATCAACTTTATAGGCACGGAAAATCAACTAGCGGATATATTCACTAAACCGTTACCGGATTCCCGTTTTTCTATGCTTAGGCTAGAATTGGGCATCCTAGACATTTCACAATGAATATATCACTACTTAAAACCTATAAAATAAAAATAAAAAAAACATCACAAAAACCTTATACATATTAAACAAAAAAAAAACAATCTCCTAAAATAGACAATCACCAAATCATACATGCTCACATAGTCAAAATTATTACAAAAATTTAATCATAATGTCTGATAATAGAAATGCAGAAAATTAGAGAGAGATCTAGGCAGTGCAGCTGTCGGATGGCGACAGTGAGCTGTCGGATGGCGATATCTCCCAGAACTCTGCTTCAATCCGACTCCTCCTCATTCCTACTACCAGCTCCACTGCTTTCTGGAATATCGAAATCTGATCTCCTCACTACTGACTTCCTCCGTCGACTTTGACTGACCGATTGACGACGAGGTTCCTCCTCTGAAGGCATCTCCCATTCCGCGGCTTCCGCAGGCGTAGGCTTTAATTTAAGTCCTTTCACAAGGAACTTCATAAATTTCTGCATTCGGGTCCGATCTTTTTTCACCTCCACCTTATGTTCTTCAAATGACCTCCTATGCTCTTGGAAGTCATCTATATGTTTATCCAACTTAGTTTGGAACGAGTCGAGTGCCTCCCACATAGACCCTCCACGTGCTATTGGAGGCTCTCTCATTTCCATAGTCGGCGGCTTTCGTTGACTTTTCTTACCCTTAATATCCGTCGTTTGATATATCTCCGGGCAACAATCTCCAAGATAAAAATTTTGATCTATCCAAGAGTATTTCTTGTATAGGATACGTTGGATAATCGCACCCAAAGGGAGAGTGTGTGCCTTTTTCCAATCCGGATTTTTGAGGCGGTATGTATATCGCATCATAGATAAGAGGAGATCGGCCACATCACATAACTCATTCTCCACTATATAATACGTCACAAGACTAAGTTGAGCCGTAATACTGTGAGTATCACCGGACTTCAACATAATCGTATGTCTTAGTATATCTTGCACAAGACGAGCATCGTCTGTCAATGTCGTCAAAGTGGATATGAGATTTTTGGTGGAATTTCCATGCAATGACATGTTCACTAATGTCCAATCTCTCTCAAGTCTATAATTTTCCACAATATCCAAGATATTCTCACTTTCCATTAGATCAAACTCACTTCTTAAATCAAAAGGAGTGATCTCCACATATTGCCCTTGAATTTTGGATCTTACTCCTCCATTCAAATTGGTATATGCAGGATCCTCCAAATGATTATAAAATTCTCGGACTAACACTGAAGAGAAAATATCTTGAATAATAACTGAGAGTATACCTGCCTCAGCAAGCAAAAAATAAACTCGTTCATGCCTAGGGAGATCAAATTCGACGATCTTTGAAATTCCTATTTGTGCTTTTTCAATGGCGGGGTAACTTTGATAGGAGGAATGTGCATCTCCTGATTCACCCCTTCTTGATCTCCAACTTGAACTCATATCTGCATAAGACATAACAAATTGTTAAAACAAAAATTTTTGTAAACACCAAATCTGGCACTGTCGGAAATCCGATACCCCCTATCGGAAATCCGACAGCTAAAATTTTTTTGGGGCAGAAAATTTTCATTTCACAACAATCTTCCTATCAAAAAAAAAATCTAAACATTTTTCACACAGCATAAAATCTTCAATATTTCTAATATTTTTGAAAAATCAAAATTTTGGTGCAAAACACTATTCATCATCTTCTTCCTCTACCACTTCATTTTTGTTGTTCCTCTTCATTCTTCCTCCAAAAGGTGAACCTATCAACATCTAGATCTACTCAAAAACAAAAAAAAAAAGGAAAATCTTGTTTTAACTCAAAACTCCAACAAATATACTAATTCCT
Organism: Dactylorhiza incarnata; assembly: GCA_033032865.1. Taxonomy (NCBI): domain Eukaryota; kingdom Viridiplantae; phylum Streptophyta; class Magnoliopsida; order Asparagales; family Orchidaceae; genus Dactylorhiza; species Dactylorhiza incarnata. The sequence goes on along the minus strand of JAWHQI010000040.1, from coordinate 1,631,148 downwards.
CTTACAAAAGACAAGATCTACAACTCTTATACAATCCAAAATCTAAAATCTCTAGATCTACAAACCTTAATCAGTTTCTCTTCAACATCCTCCATGAAATTCAAGAGCAATATGAAAATCAAAAAACTAATGGAGAAATTTAAATCAAAACTTTAAAAAAAACTCGAATCTCACCTTAGATCTGAAGATTTCTGGCACCAAAAGCTCTAGATCTCGATATTTCTCCCAACTCTGAAGAGAAGTGTCGGTCAAAAGACGAAACACGTCTTTTTATGCTTTCTGAGCTGTTGGATGGCGATAGCTAGCTATCGGATATCCGACAGCTCCCAATAATTGACTATTTTTTTTCACTGGTTTGTTCATTCCCTGTTTCTATACATGTTAATATGAGAATTCTGGTATCTTGCTAAGTATTCTTAATGTGTTATTATTCATACCAACGGCTTAACACATGTTTATGATGTTCAATCTTTCAATATCATTGTGATGACACTTTCATATCGTTATTAAGAATTGTTTTCGCATGCCTCTAAGTATAAGAACTCTTTTATCTATGACAATGAGCAATCACAAACACTTACTTTGGTAATACATATAAATAACATTTATTCTATACATACTCATGATTGATCGAACATAACAAAATACATTTCATAAATGTCACCTTCACCTTTGATACTTTGCACTTATTCAACTTTTACCATTTATGGCATGCAAGTGAATTCGGAGATCCTTCACATCTATGAATCCTCAACAAAAAATGGGAGGAAACTTCAAATGCAAAACATTCTTTTTGCCCAACATATTGAACGACCTAAATAAAAATTGTCAAGGATCATCCACCAAGCACTACTTAGCCTCCTGATAAGTCTTAATGAGCATTGTGAGGTTAAGCACCTTGGAAAGAATTGTAAAGTGTCTTGCAAAACCACAATGGTCCTTTTATGTATTTTTGCAAAGTTTCTGGATTAGAAGTATGGGCTTTATGTATATTTATGTTATGTTTAACAATTCCATGATCATGTATATTTTAAACATATTCATATGTATTCTTTCTCAAAGTATCACTACTGCACTTCATTGTTATTTATAAAATTTCTTCTTATGAGAATTGGACCGAAACGATTACATTTTCTATATTGCACAGTGTCTCTCTATGATAATAATAATTGAATCTCATCATGGTTAAGTTTCTTTGCTTTTCTATTCATTATAACACATTCCTAGAATGCTTAGATTCCTCTCTAAAATTACCTATCTCATTATCATATCTCTTACAAAGATTCCGCCAGTGTACTCCAACTTGTAATATATTCTTTCTTCATGACTAACTTATCTCAGTAATACTCTATATTCATCTTTTGCTAATATCAAAGGGGGAGAAGATAATAAGAAATCAATTAAATCAATTAAATCCCTTAACACTACAAAAATTAATTTAGTAAGCATATATGTAGGGGGAGTTTATATGTAGGGGGAGTTTATATGTAGGGGGAGAATGTTTTAGACGGGATTATATTAAGGGGGAGCTCATATTAAGGGGAAGATCATGGAGATCTTAAGCTCACAACACCTGTACACACATAAGTATTTTTCACTATCTCAATAGGATTTATTCGATTTCTTTTTATAAGGATTTGTTATTATCAAAAGGGGGAGATTGTTGGAGCATGCGTTCCGCACTCGTCCGGTTTGAGAATAACAAATCCCGAATGTATTTGATCCTATTTTTGATTAATGGTGTGCAGATAACAGGTGCTAGAATAACATGACTTCAATTGGAGCAAAATGACATTTTCCAGAAATTTGAGCTATCGGATTTCCGACAGTGATATCGGATTTTCGACAGCTCATTTATTTAATCTCTGCGCAACGGTTTGGAGCTATCGGATTTCCGATATCGCTATCAGATTTCCGACAGCCCATGATCTGCCAATAACGCCAGGACGTGCAGCAGTTATCGCACAGTGGTTAGGAGCTATCGGATTTCCGATATCGCTATCGGATGGCGACAGCCCACGATCTTCCGATAATGTCAGAACGTGCAGCGGTTACCTTGGCTATCGGATATCCGACAGTGCTATCGGATATCCGACAGCTCACGTCTCAACCACGACCTCAACACGACGCAGAAACTTCGTTTTAGTGGGACACGTGGCAGCTTCTGGAGCTATCGGATTTCGGCGACAGCACCTATCGGATGGCGACAGCTCTTTTTTTATAAAAAGGGCTCAAACTTCGTGGAATGGAGTACTTCAGTTTTCTAAGCCTCCTTCCTGAGTGTTATCATCCAGAGAGCTCCAGAGAACGAAAATCCCCATCCTTGAAGAAGAAAAGAGAGAGCGAAGCCGAAGATTGTACACGCATTCCAAGGAGACTTTCTCAAGGGCTCTTCGCTGTTTTGGTCCAGAAATTCTAAAGGGGGTTTTTCATATTGTATTTTCATTCTTACACTTTTCATTTTGTAATCGTTGGAGAAATCGTCGTCTTGCGTGCGGCGTCTAAGTCCTTGCGCGGCTTAGGGGAAAATCGCTTCCTTGTGCGGAGCGTCCAAGTCCTTGCGTGGCTTGGAGGGAAATCGTGGCCTTGTGTGCTACGTCTAGATCTTGGGAAGATCTAGAGGATAGGCTTGGGCTTGGTCTTGGGAGAGACAAGCGATAGCCTTCCGATCCTTGAGAGAAGGATTGGTAAATCAAATTTGTAGAATTTCTTATTTACATAATTGTGCCTTGATCTTAAGCATTGTTAAGATCATTTTTATTGTACTCAAATTTCATGATTAATATAATTATGTCTTTTTCTTTAATCACATATTTGGTGTTATAATCTTTATCTTGGAAATTTGTGTTTTGATTTAAAACTAAAATTGCATTGATTTGAAAGTATTTGTAAGTAATTTTTTAGTAAAGTAAAATCTTTTCAAAAATTACTAAGTAAAAATTATTTTTAGACACACCCTTATTCACCCCCCCTCTAAGGGCGTCATACGATCCAACAGACATCACCAACTGCAAACTGTTTAATTCTGACGTTTTTGTCGAAGTATTTCGCCATCCTTCTTTTCACTTCCTCTTGTCCGATTGTAGCTTCATCTTGAAGCTCCTCGATTAAATCCAGACTGTATTTGATACCTTCATTATTATCATCTATCCATGCTTCACCCCCTTCCTTTTCGTACACAACTCTGGGAGTAACCACTTCAAACTCTATAGGAATGACTACCTCCGAACCATGAGTTAATTTGAACGGTGTTTCTCCTGTAGATGAAGATGGAGTAGTTCGAAGAGTCTAGAGGATAGAAGGAAGTTGTTCTGCCCAATTTCCTTTCTGATTCAATACCCTTTTCATCAGAAGATACTGGATTTGTTTATTCGCTGCTTCCACCTGACCATTACTCCTGTGATGGTGCACCGAAGAGAATCGAAGCTCAATGCCGACCTGGTCGAAGAAATTGATCATATCTAAATTATTGAACTGAGGTCCATTGTCGGTAATAATTGCTAACGGAACTCCATGCCGACAAACGATTTCTCCCCAGATAAAGTTTCTGATGACCTGCGTTGTAGTCTTCGCCAATGCCTTTGCCTCAATCCACTTACTGAAGTAATCGATCAATATGATTATAAAACGATGTTGGCCGCTAGCCATCAGAAAGGGTCCGATGAGATCCATTCCCCAAACTGCAAAGGGCCAAGGCACCATTATTGATCTAAGTGATTGAGCGGGTAGATGTTGAAGAGGAGCAAATTTTTGACACTGAACACATCGTTTAGCAAACGCTTCGGCATCTTTCCTCATAGTTGGCCAGAAATATCCCTGCCTCAAGATCCTTTTCTCCAAGGTCTTTGCCCCTGAATGACTACCGCATTCTCCAGAGTGAACCTCCTGAAGTATGATTGGAACTTGTTCTTCAGAAACACACCGTGCCAAGGGAGAAATCAGAGTCTTTCTGTACAAGATTCCTGTTATTAAGCAATAATAGACCGCCTTTCTTCTGAATTTTCTTCTATCTTTGATGGATTGATGAAATTCTCCTTTCGATAAGTATAACTCATAAGGATCCTTCCAAGAAGGACACTGATCGATTTGCATGAGTTCCCCTTCTTCTGTTGCTGGATGAAAAAGTTCAAAGGTCACTCCCCCTGATGGAAGACCGAACTTTGATAATTCATCTGCTTCTTCATCCTGCGTTCAGGGGATATGTTTGATGATGAATGACTTGAATTTCCCAATTTCCTCCTTTGCTAGCAACAAATATTTCCTCAGCATTGGTTCTCTTATTTCGTAATTCCCCAAAACTTGAGAAGCCATCACTAGCGAATCAGTTTTGACATGCACATGCTCTATCCTCACCTCCTTTGCAAGTTTCAGGCCAGCCAAGAGTGCTTCATACTCCGCCTGATTGTTTGTGACAGGGAAGAAGAATTTGATAGCTTGTTCGAGTTTGATGCAATTCAGACTGATTAAAACTACTCCGGCTCCAACGGAGATTTTACCAGAAGCTCCATCCACATAAACGATCCATGCCAAAGGAGACTTCTCTATCTGTTCGGGATTGGATTCTGTTGTATCAACCATGAAATCCGCCAGGACTTGTGCTTTGATTGCTGTCCAGGGAACGTAAGACATCTCAAACTCGCTCAGCTCGATAGCCCATTTAGCCAATCTCCCAGAATGATCTGGCTTTTCCAGGATACTCCTCAGAGGATGATCTGTAGCTACTTGGATAGGATGGGCATGAATGTAAGGGCGATGCCTTCGTGATGACATAACCAAAGCCAGAGCCAACTTTTCCAAAATTTAGTATCTGGTTTCTGCATCCTTGAGAATATGGCTGACATAATATATCGGGAATTGTTTCTTCTTCTCCTCCCGGACGAGGACAGAACTTACTGCATCTGGGCCAACCCCCAAATATAAGAACAATACTTCCCCTTCGCGAGGGCTTTGGAGTATAGGGGTTGATGTTAACTGTATCTTTAACTGTTCAAAAGCATTATTGTATTCTTCGTTCCATTCTAATTGAGATCCTCCCCAGAGCGTTTTAAAGAATGGAGCACTTTTATCCCCTGATTTAGAAATGAATCTGCTCAGCCCTGCCAACTTTCCTCCAAGCTGTTAGACCTCTTTCGGATTACGAGGAGGGGTCATGTCTAGGATAGCCTTCACCTTATCTGGGTTTGGTGCAAGGCCATCAGGAGTGAGGAGATGCCCAAGAAATTTCCCTTTATTTGCTCCAAACACGCATTTCAATGGATTCAATTTTACTTTGAACCTCCGTAGAGTAGCGAACGTCTCTACGAGGTCTTTCAGATGTATTGAGAAAGTTTTACTTTGTAAGAGGAGATCATCGACATAGACTTCAAGGTTTCTCCCTTTCTGCTGTTTGAAAACCATTTCCATCTTTCTCTGATAGGTTGCCCCCGCATTTTTAAGGCCAAAAGGCATTACGAGATAGCAATAACACCCATCATTTGTGATGAAAGATGTGTGCGGGATGTCGGGTTTATGCATTTTAATTTGGTGTTACCCAGAAAATGCATCTAAAAAAATCATGAAATTATACCCAACCGCAGAATCTACTAAAACATCTATCCGAGGCAAAGGGTAATAATCTTTGGGGCACGCTTTATTGAGTTTTGTAAAATCCACGCACATACGCCGTTTCCCACCGGATTTTTTCACCATTACAACGTTAGACATCCAAGTGGGATATTGAATTTCAGAAATAAAATTTGCTTTCAGAAGCTTGGCAACTTCCTCTCTGATAGGCACCGCCAGCTTGGTCGCCACCTCCCTTTTCTTCTGTTGAATTGACTTGAACTCGGGAGAGACATTGAGGTGATGGCAAGCTAAATCCGGATCCACTCCGAGCATATCCTCAGCCGACCAAGCGAAGATATCCAAGTTCTCTAGAAGATAGGAGATCAGTTGAACTTTCTCCTCTTCTGGCAGCTATGCCTTGTTAATCAACTTCTTTTCCTCCCCTTCAGCAATGGGGACTTCTTGGGTCGCCTGGGCGGTTTCCAGGTGAGCCCTTCTCGATCCTTACTTTCCTTTGCAGCTTTTGAAGATTCAACAACTTTAAGAACTTCAACCGGAGATTCGGGAAGTGGAATGTCCGTGATCATATTGACAGTTCGTACATAGCATTCTCGGGCCACTTTTGGGTTACTCCGATCCCGATACTGCCTTCCCTCAACAACAAATTTGAGGGCTAGGTGGAAGGTGGACACTACTACTCTGTAGGAATTGAGAATGGGTCTTCCGAAGATGGCACAATAGTTACTTGGGGCATCTACCACCATGAAGTTGATCAGTTTTACTACTCCTCCTAGGGAAACCAGAAGCTTCACGGAACCCTCTACTTCTTTCTTCTCTCCCGAGAAGCCGTAAAGAGGCACATCGGTGGAAAGTAGAGGCTTCCCAGTCTTCAGGGCATCAAAGGTTGAACAGAAGAGAAGATTGACAGAGCTGCCTGTGTCAACCAGAATTTTGTGAACCGTGTAATTTTCAATGATAGCCTTGATGACTACGGCGTCGTCGAAAGGATTGGCATTTGGAGGAAGATCCTCTTGACCGAAGATGACAATTGAGCTTTCAGGAGCGGAGGTTGAAGTTGTCGACACTTCTTGTTTTAAAACTCTCGCAATACTTGACTTGCGGGAGGATTCAGCTCCAGCTCCTCCGTGAATGCAGTAAATGTCTCCGAGGGGGCCCACATCATTTACTTCTATGCATTCTGTTGTGGGGTGGATATCCCCATAACAGTCGGCGTCTTCCACATCGGCGCATTCCCAGGTCACCTTGACTACTTCTTTCTTCTTCTCGTTGGGTGGCTCAGCAGTCACTTCTTTCCGGATTAGGCCTCAGAGCTTCTCTTCTCCTAGAAGCCTTTCAATCAGCAAGCGGTGGGGCCGACAGTTCTCAGTCAGATGCCCTCCCTCTTTGTGATATTCGCAGAAGAGGTTCGGATTTTAGTTATGAACATCCGACTTTAAAGGAGTAGGCCTCTTGAAATCCGGCCTTTTTTGGAGAATCTGGATGACCTCGTCCATGGTGACATTAAGTGGAGTAAATGATTCTTGCGAATCATCATACTGGGTGGATGGAACAGCTGGAGATGGTTGTGCAGTATATTGTGGCAGATATACTGGCATTATTTTTGGAATGGCCATAGATGGAGCGGGTGCGATGGCCAACGATGGTTTCTGATCCTGAAACCGTTGATGGCCGATAAAGGGTTGTTTATGCTTATAGTTTCTTCCCCTCTAGAAACGGGGCTCAAAATGATGTTGGCTCGATTGTTGATAAGTGGAGGATGAGTGGGGTGGATCCTTGTCGCTGATCAACTTTGCGACGTACCCGGGGTTTCTTTTTTCACCCCTTATGAACATATTGGCTAAACTTATCATCTCCTGATAAGTTCTTGGTTCTCTGATGTTCGCTTCGAACTTTAATGGGCCTTCCCTCAGGCCGTAAATTAGAGCTACCCGGTATAATTCAGGATCCACATTTTGGATCTCCATGATCTCATTTTGGAACCGATCCACGAAACGGGCCCACGTATCGTCTTCTCGCTGCCTGATTTCAAAAAGGGCCGCCGTGCCATTTTTTCTCTTCTTAGAAGTGGAGAACCTGAGCAGAAACTCCCTGCGTAGCTCAGCGAAGCAGCTAATTGATCTGTGATGCAACCCATAGAACCACTCCCTTGCTTGTCCATCAAAGGATGTCACAAGGAGCTTGCATTTAGTTGTATCTGTTAGGGTCCTCAGGGCGATGGCCGACTCAAAGGCCTGGAGATGGATAGCTGGATCAGCTTCTCCATTGTATGCCGGCAGGCGTGGCTCCCTGAAATTATTTGGGGCTGGCTCCCCTCGGACTTCATCCACAAAGGGAGAAGTCTCTTCATCATCCTCATACAGAAGAGGGACAGAGTAGTAAGCCGCCTGAGCTGCGGCTACTCGCGGAGAGCAGCCTGGTAAGAAGAGCGGGCTGCGGCTTCTGGCGGGCAGGCCGCCGGATAGGAAAGACGGGCTGCATGAGAAGCCTCCCCCTGAAAGTCTAGAACTCGGGCCGACATGCTCTGAGCGGCCTCTTGATAAAGTTTTGCCGAGCTGCAAAACCTTCCTGAAGGGGTTGGAAGTTAGCGACTTGTGGTAGCGGGTACGGAGGAGGAGGAGGAGGGACCGGAGTCACCTCCTAGTTAACCGTAGTCTACCGAGGGACTAGCCGCTCAGTTAACAATGCCAAAGCCTGACTGATCGCTTCCAGATGCTGATCAGTTGCCTTTTGAGCCCGCTCGGCTTCTCTCTTCGATTGATCCAAGGCTTCCCATAGAGAGTCATCACTATGGTCGGAGCGGTCTCTTAGAGGGAACTGGCGGTCTGACATTTTTATTAAAGATTTCACTGACAGTCTGCGATCTGAAGGTCGCGTGTTTCTGTTGAATCCGAAAATGCACCTCCGAAGAAAAACGGAGGCTGCGGGCTGTCGGTTACTATTTGACTAGAGGAAATTGGACCGCTGGCAGTGGTCGAGGCCAGACTTCGCCCGTCACGGCAAATGCCACTCCTGTGATGGGCTTTCCTTTGGTTAAAGTTAAGAAGTTACAGCGGTTTACAGGACCAGGAAGCGAGAAGCCGACCGGTTAGACAGGTCGCAAGATAGTGAACTCGAGATCACAACTCTAACAACCGAGCTCCAGGATTCGAGTGTGCGTGCCTTGGGAACGTCGCCGCCCCCTATTTATAGGCTTGGGGGCCTGCGCAAACGGGCAGGGATAAAATAACCGCCTGGCCGGATATAGGAGAATCGGGCAGGGGGTGACGGGATACAGAAGGGAAAAAGAAACAAGCTGCGCAGCTTGGCGGCTTGAACATTCGACCTGTATTGGTCGGGCTTGATGCGTGCCGCGGTTAAGGCGATGAAACAGCTCGGGCGGCCTTTTTCCCTGAGACCGCGGCTTACCTTCTGGACTTGAGCCTTGACAGTCTTCAATCCTTGGAGGCGGCCTGGATTCTATCAGACCGCCCGGTTTGTTCAAGCTGGGCCGAGGGACCTATTGGTTCTGAACTGGGCGACTTGGCTCATAAAACCGCCCGGCCTGCGAGAAGTACTATTCGGGTAGTTGTCTTCTGGGTAAACAACACGTAACTTAGGACCATCATATTGTTTGAATATTTTTCTACATATGATGAATTAGCCTGTGAAATTTTAACCAGATGTTGTATATTATCATATGAACTATTGAAAACCCAAAGAATATTTTAAAGTCATTTTCCATACAGTTTTGTCAAATATTGATGTCATTTAAATTGTAGTGTAAATCAAACTACATGAGCTTGTATAATTATTTAAAAAGTGAATTTTTTTGTGGTTATATGATAATGGTAATATGACTGAATTTTTGGAGCTGAAAGTGCACAGTATGTCTCTAAGTATTCTCTAGAGGGGGGGGGGGGGTGAATAGAGTTTAAAACTATGTTAACCTAATTATGCACACAAAATAAAACTACTAAGTACTATGCAATCCTCAACACCAAGACAGAATAAAGTAAGCACAAGAAATATAAAACTGAAAGGAATAAACTGAGACAACACAGAAAATGCAAACACAGAAGACACAGGAATTTTATACTGGTTCCCCAAAATATGGTTAGTCCACTCTTCAACCACCCTGGTAGGATTGCACTAACAGTGCTTGAGTCTTTTGATAAGGAGACTCTTAGAACCAACGAGTCTTTTGATAAGGAGACTCTTAAAACCACTGAGTCTTTTGATAAGGAGACTCTTAGAACCATTGAGTCTTTTGCTAAGGAGACTCTTAGAACCACTGATACCTTTGAAGAGGAATTCTTACAACTCTTTTACAATTTCTGTATAAGAACAGTGGAAAGAAGAAGGAGGAAGAAGGATTTGTTTCTGCTGTTTATATTCAGCAGCTGTGAGTTGATATCCTTCAAGATCTCTATAAGATGAACCCTTGCTTATGATGGTGATGAGTGCAAGGGTTATAAGCTCTTGATCCTTGTAATCCATGTACTCTTGATTTGCTTGCTGCTATGAGATTGAGAAGAAGATGCATTAACCTGTATATCTGTACAGAGTTATTCCTCTTATTTCTGTCTTAGAGAACTTGGGGAAGAAGAGCAAGACAGAAGAAATGAATAATCCTATTGTATTGTCTTTCTTCCTTAGCATACTTATTCTCCGACCATTGGTGCTTGAATTTCTTTCCATTTCTGTTCTACCCTTTAGAAGGAATGTCCATTGGATAATAAAGGTTTCCTTCTATTTCTATTCCTGACCCGTCAAGTCTGATTTGAATAACTTCCAAGAATGTCTTTGCGGTATCTCTAAAATACTCCATTCCATTCTTGGCAATAAACGAGTCGTTTAAGAACAGATTTTAGCTTTGTAGATCATCTGGAAAAGCATGAGAAAGGATAGCAGAAAACCTTCATTTTCAGTCTATATTCGACGCTGCGTCGACTTCATTATTCATCATATCGACGCACCTCTGAGTTCTTATAGAAGTTGCTTCGAATTCCTTCTTAGCTCTAGCCAAACTCAGATATCGACGTTGCGTCGAGTTATTATCGATGTATCCATTGAGTTGAAGACTTGGATTTGAACTTCGTCTTCTGCGTCGACTTGAAGTCCAAGTTGCGTCAACTTCTAAGATGGCTTTGACAGGCTCTTCCATCCGCGTCGAGTTCATTTCGACGTTGCATCGACTTCACTTGATACTTCGACAACCAGTCTGAGTTACTTCGACTTTTAATTAGAGTTGCATCGACTTCTAGTCGAAGTTACGTCGACTTCTATTCGATGCAAGTTTAACTCAGCTATATTTTGTGCTCATTTTGACCTGGTCTTGACACTCTAAGCTGAATGTGACAACCTAGGACATCTAATGACCATTTTACCCTTTCTATATATGAAATCACTTTAAAGTAATTTGTTAGATAAATCACAAGGGGTTTCCCAACAATCTCCCCTATTTTTCTTAATAAATTTTACAATTTGTCAAGTGATTTCAGTCATGAATAAATAAAAAACAAAGTAGAAACATACAGATGTATCATAAACATAAAATATCATCGTGACACAGAAGCTTAGATCAACATGATAGGCTTCCAATTGATCACATTTTCTTTCATAAATATATAACTCCAAATTTGTTTACTGAGAAGTTGTATAGGGATTGTTCACCTGTATTTATTCTATTCTGGTGGAGAAGTTTTCCACTTCCTTGAGAAGACTTGTTGTGTTACCTTTCTTGGTGCAAACTTTCGTGGCTCATCTTCTTCTTCAGCATCCTTGACAGCATCTAGATGAGTTTCATCTTCTTTGGGAGGCTCCCTCTAAGATTGTGCATCTTATTCAATAGTCAGAGCAACCTCCTTAGCAATTTATGAAACCTCATTCAAGAGCAGATCATCTATGAAGAGCTCCCCCTGAGTTGAAGAAATCATCTCCCTCTGGTTCACTGCAGAAGGCTCCCCCTAGACTGTTCCTATTTGAAAAACAGTGAGTTTGTTGGGATCAGGAATATCAACATCTGGGGCATTAGGAACAATCTCTTCTTGTAAACTCTTTTCCTTCTCCTGGCCACTCATTCCTTGATTAATCACTGTAACGCCCTTGATTTTCGTTAATTATTTACGTGACCGCTGTGGCGTAATTTTGGCATAAGGGCGTTACGTCAGCTCGTCAGGTTTAGTTTTGAGCCTTAGCATAGTTAAAGTATGTAATTTAGATTGAGCGTGCGAGTTTTCGCGTCGTTTTGATTTGTAGAGAAGATTTTGTGTCGATATTGAGATCTTAGCCTCGGGAAGCTTTATCCCGAGTTCGGCACGTCGGAATGGAATTCTGACCCCGCCGTTGGATTTGTAGCGCCGATTTCTAGTTTAGGTGCAAATTTCGTAGAAATCCGAGGTGTTTTGGTCGCCTTTGCGGTTCTAAGTAAGAATGGGGTAATATTTAATTAATTTAATATTAAATTAGGTTTTTGTATATAACCTAAAGACCCCCCTTCTTCTTCCTCCCTCGATCAAATCAGCCGCTGAGCGAAAGAGCGGGAGCGGAGCTTCGTGGAGAGTTTGGTCGACGATTCCTAGGGCTGTGGTGGTCGGAATCGCGTTTGGAGGGTAGATTTGGAAAGCTCTCGGCGAGATCTTCGTCTTAGTGGTAAGCTTTTCCCATTTTGTGGAATTTTTGGAGTTAAGTAGTGACCTAACCCCTCCTTTCAACCCGGAATGTTTCAGGTTTTGTGCTGGGGTGAGTTCTTGGCCGGATCCTTGGCGTTCAGAGCGGAGTTCTTCGAGTTTGCAAGGTTAAGGCAAGTGGCTTTCTTCCTCTCTCACTTTGCTTTGGGGTATTGTTTTTCTTATCATGAAGATTAGTCGTGCTGTTTAGCCTTTGATCAGTGCATCTTGCATTGCTAGCTAAACTCTTGAAACTTTAATTCCCTCCCTTAGTGTCTAAAAGTGTCCATTTTAACTATCAGCTGCAGCTTAGACTTTCTCCTATTTTTTCGTGAAGAATACCTTGATTTCCCAAAAAATGCCCTTGATTTCTCGAGAAATACCCTGAAATCTCGAGAACCGTCTTCCCCGATTTCTCGAGAGATACCTTGATCTCTCGAGAAATTCTTTTCTTCTCGAGAAAACCCCCTTTTTTCTCGCTGTTTTCTCGAGAAACGGCTCCTGTTTCTCGAGAAGTGCCCAGACCTTTTTTTCCCGTTCTCTCGAGAAATCCTTGAAGTCATCCTCCCTGATTTCTCGAGAACCTCCCTCTGTTTCTCGAGAAATACCTAGCACTTCTCGAGAACTACCTTTCATTTCCCGAGAAATGCCTTTCCTTACTCGAGAAATGCCTGTCCATTCCTAGTCCTTGAGCTGTGTCTCAGACCTCTTCTCTCTCTTGAGACTTTGAATCCTCTAAAGTGTATAGGGGTGTTGTCAATGCCTGCTTTGTGCCCGTGGTCATGATTACCTCTCCTCTTTGAAATCTTGCACCTTTGGTGGTTAATATAACTTAGGGGTTCTCTTATGGTTAGTATTGGAAAATGTTTACTTTGTTGTGACTCTTTCTCTTAGGGCATCCTGGTAATTATCCTTTCGGGCAGCGTCCCGTGTTTAATTGAAATCTAATTAATAAGAACAGTTGTCTTTAGCCTTACACAGTAGTTGTGTTTGGGGGATAGTGGGAGGAATATTATAGCCTTGCACGATAGTCGTGTTTGGGTGGCTGGGTCTAGAGGCACCCCCACCCGGTTTTGGCTTTGGGAGGCGGAGGTAGGTAACCACTCCCGTTTAATTTGAGTTGATCAGTCTCTTTTAATAAAAATTAACAAGATAATTGATCTATGCTTGTTCACCTCCTTGATATTAGTGCACTCAGTACTTGTTAGTTCTTTATTTAGAACTTCTCTTTCGATAAATCTGGCTTGGGTTGGTACCCCTTATGCCTTGCTTACTTTTCTGCTAGTTTTATGCCACTTGTAATTCCTTGCTGAGGCGTTCTTTGTTTTATTGAATGCCTCAGGTTCAGAGCCGTAGCGGCTAGTGGTGTAGCCTGGAGTTCAGAGTTTTAGAAGTTGTTCACCCCGCTGCTGCGAGGTAGTTGTCTTTAGTTTCTTCTTGTGAACAGACATACTAGTTGGTGCCAATGGGTTAGTGTCATGTTGTTGACGCCCATTGTGCCCTTTTTATACTTTATAGTTTATTTGCCAAATAAATGCCACTACTTTTAGATCTTGTGTATCTTACTCTCTGGGAATGATTTATGTTAGGTGCACTATAGTTATAAAAATGGCTTTTCTTCATCCTCATTGCATTCTTTCTAACTGAAACCCTTAACTTTAAAGTCTCCTAAATGTATTTTCTACTCTTACAATACGCCTAGTTATGTGCATATCATTTATTTTATGCTCCGTCATTGCATACATTTAGGACTCTAAGTAAACTAAATCAAGTACTTTCCGCTGCAATTATATATACTTTCTCGGTGGACTAGTTGATCCACGAACTGAGAGACACAGTTCTTACCTCAAAACCCCTAATAAATGATTTCAAATGATGACTTATCATGTAATTCTATTTTGATTGAATAAGTAATAGGTTCCCGCCTGAGCGTCTACAGTTGTCTCCTGTATGACGTGGCATCATGACATGTATTTTCTCTTACTCTGATATTCCTAAATTCGGAGAAAATGCGGGTTGTGACAGTTGGTATCAGAGCTAGGTTGTTCGACAAGTTGGTCGGGCAACAAATTCTGATATAGTAGTTTTGATTTCATTGCATACACACACCGATGTGTCATCAGTACGTCTTGGCCGAAGCATGAACACTACACCCATAGCATGATAAGAAGTATAAGGGGCATATTATGTAGTATGGGATGCATAATATGTGTCTGTATATGGATCCACCATAGGTGGCAACATGTGACAGTTATGTAGTATGAGATGTATAACCATCATCACATGGATGCCCATTAGCACGTTTTTCTTTTCGTTACATGCAATATTATGTAGTATGGGATGCATAATATTTCATGTGTACGCCGCTCATAACACGCATTAAGGCCTTTATTAGAATGCATAGCACAACATACATTACATAGCATTGCATAAGCACACGTGCAAAGCTAAAGACTTATATGATGACACACGTACACTCATGATTTCAAAATGAATAGAAATTTCATGCATTCATGCCCCTCGCACACGAGTCAATAGGGACGATGTAGTATTGTTCCTAAATTTAGCATATCATCATGAAAATATCCTAGAGAAAGGTAGTGGAAATGGCAAGTAGCTCTGTACACGTATGTTCTGGACCAAGCAGTGTAGTTCTAGTGTAAGGTTAAGTTTTAACTATAGGTTTATGCGTATTAGCAGAAATGGCGCGCAAGCGAGTCGCGACTAGGTCGACTCCCCAGTCGGAGGGCGAGTCTTTGGGTGCGCAGAGTGAAGCCTTGATCGAGAGTCAGCGCCAGAGCAATGAAGATCTGACTAGGCAGATGGTTGCGATGCAGTCGCAAGTTGAGGCGTTATTGTCTGCCAGTGCTAGGCAGCAACCTGTAGTGCAGGCCCTCGTAGTAGGACAAACAGTACCTACTCCTCCTGCTCCCTTGGTACCCCTAGTAGCGATACCTCCGGAAATGAATTTCGTTTCACACTTTCAAAGGTTGGGTCCTCCATCGTATGACGGACGAGCTGATTTCGTGGCCTTGGACGATTGGCTTATAGCCATTGAAGAGATGTTATCTTATTCTAGAATCACCGCGGATCAGAAGGTGATGATTGTCGCGTACCAGCTTAAGGGTCTTGCAAAGAGTTGGTGGTTGAGGAAGAAGGAAGGCCTTCCCGAAGAATGTTCGTGGGAGACCTTCAAAGGGATGCTGCTAAGAAAGTTTCTGCCGTCGGTAGAGAAAGACCGGTTAATGAATGATTTCCTGCATCTGAAGCAAGGACAGCTCACAGTGAGCGAATATGAGATCAAATTTTGCAAGTTGAGCAGGTTTGCTCCGGCCCTAGTAGCCTCGGAAGAAGGAAGAGTAAAGAGATTTCTGGGCGGTCTCCGCAGTGATATACAGCAACTGTCCAGTGCGTACAGGTCGGAGAAGTACGCCTAGGTAGTTGAGGCAGCGCTGAAGGTTGAGGCAATCGATAATGCCAAGAACCGAGGATCGATGGTGAAGAAGGGAAAGAGAAAGGCTAGAGAGGAAGGAGATTCTGGTACGCCTACCTTGAGTTTGAAGAAAGGTGGTTGCGAGGTTTGCAGTTTCTGTGGCCGCCCTGGCCTCCCAATTGAGAAATGTTTCAAGAGAAAGGGAGCTCAGAAGCAGCATCGAGTGCTGGCAATCCAGGGTGCTCCAAAGGGCGAGGTGCTCTACCAGTTGTGCAAGCAGAAAGGGCATGATGTGGCCCAGTGTTCGACCAAAGATAAAGTCTACTTCCAGTGCAAGCAGAAGGGGCACATGAAGTTCCAATGCCCGCTAGTTCAACCCCCGTTGCAGCCTGTTCTGCTTCGAACCTTGCCGCCGCCGCAACATCAGGATAAAGGAAGAGGGAAGCTGAACGTGTTAATCCAGGAGCAAGCGCAGTCTTCGACCCAAGTGATCGCAGGTTAGACCTTTAGCCATTTGTTTAGACTTGACTCTTTTTGGTTTCGCTGTATTAGACTAGTTTTTGTTCGCGCTTATAGGGAGATTTAAGGTAAAGAATCGTTGGGCGCGTGTTCTGTTCGATTCGGGTGCTACCCATTCGTTCGTAGCAAGGGCCTTCGTTGAGCATCACCGTTTGACCCCTGAGCTGGGCAACGATTCGTTCCTCGTTAAGTTCCCTTCTGGTGATTTGGTGTCCTTGAACCAGTGTGTCCGAAGTTGCCCCATTCTCTTAGGAGATTTCTTGGCTGTTGCTGATCTCAAAGTGTTGGACTTAGAAGACTTTGACGTGATATTGGGTATGGACTGGTTGTCCAGTTATGATGCGGTCATCCGATGCAAGGAAAAGCGTCTGGACTTTGTGATGGACAACGGTCATCTCATGAGCATTTTTGGTTCTCCGTACCAGAGTTCTTTGATAATTTCTGCGGTATGTGCTCGGAAACTGTTAATTTCCGGTTGTTTGGCTTACCTTATTTCTGTAGTAGAAACTATTCCTGGACCGCCGTGTATTGAGAGCGTTCCGGTTGTGCGAGAGTTTCCTGACGTCTTTCCTATCAGTGTTCCTGGACTCCCGCCTGATAGAGATGTGGAGTTCGTTATTGATCTTGAGCCGGGTACTCGTCCTATTGCTAAGGCACCGTACCGTATGGCCCCGCGCGAGTTAGAAGAGTTGCGAACTCAGCTAGATGAGTTGTTGCAGTGTGGTTTCATTAGGCCAAGTTCTTCGCCCTGGGGTGCTCCAGTGTTGTTCGTGAAAAAGAAGGACGGTTTCATGAGATTGTGCATAGATTATAGAGAGTTAAACAAAGTGACCATCAAGAACAGGTATCCGTTGCCGAGGATAGATGACCTGTTTGATCAGTTGCGTGGTAGCACGGTGTTTTCAAAGATTGATCTACGATCAGGCTACCATCAGTTGAGGATCCGTGAGTCAGACATTCCCCGGACTGCCTTTTGTTCTCGTTACGTCCATTTTGAGTTCCTAGTTATGTCCTTTGGATTGACGAATGCACCTCTGCGTTTATGGACTTGATGAACCGCGTGTTCAAGGATTTTTTGGATCATTTCGTCGTAGTATTCATCGATGATGTGCTGGTTTATTCTAGAAGTGCTGAGGAGCATGCTACGCATTTGTGCTTAGTATTGTCTACTCTTAGAGAGCACAAGTTGTATGCGAAGCTGAGTAAGTGCGAGTTCTGGCTTTCTCAGGTGTCCTTCCTAGGTCAAGTGGTGAACAAGGATGGAATTACTGTAGACCCCGCTAAGATTTCTGCTGTGTTAGATTGGAAGACTCCTACAACACCTAAGGAGATAAGGAGTTTCTTAGGGTTGGCTGGGTACTACAGGAGATTTGTTCAAGGATTTTTAGTGCTGTCGGCACCTTTAACTAAGCTTACCCAGAAGAATACCGCTTTTGTTTGGAGCGATAAGTGCGAAGAAGCCTTCCAGGAATTAATGAGGCGTTTGTGCAGTGCCCCTGTGTTGGCCTTGCCGATCGAAGGAATAGAGTACGCTGTGTATGTGGATGCATCTCACATTGGGTTAAGATGTGTTTTGATGCAAGAAAGGAAGGTGATTGCTTATGGGTCTAGACAATTAAAAGTTCATGAAAGGAATTACCCTACTCATGACTTAGAATTTGCTGCAGTGATCTATGCTTTAAAACTTTGGAGACATTTATTATACGGAGTGTCATGCAAGATTTATACGGATCACAAGAGTCTGAAGTATGTCTTCACCCAGAAAGAGCTGAATTTGCGCCAACGGAGGTGGTTGGAGTATGTTGCGGATTATGAGGTTGATATCCTCTATCATCCGGGTAAGGCGAATGTAGTGGCTGATGCCCTGAGCAGAAAGACCGCGCATATCTTCAATCTCTCTGTGCCGTCCTTAGTAGAGGAGTTTATGTTGATGGATATTTCAGTCGGTAGTTGCACCGCGCCTTCGAGCTTAGAGGCTGATGAACCTTCTTGGATTACCCTTACGAGATTGCATCAGAAGGAAGATCCTGACTTGCATCATCTTCGAGTTAGGACTGAAAAAGGAGAATTACCTGATTTTTCTATTGATGATAAAGATACCCTGATGTATCGAGGTAGATACTGCATTCCCGCGTCAGAAGATATTCGGGCAAAGATCTGTAGTGAAGCGCACAACTCTAGTGTTTCCTATTATCCTGGTTCCACAAAAATGTACAAAGACCTGAAGCAGATTGTTTGGTGGCCAGGTATGAAGAGTGATATAGCAAGGTATGTTTCTGAATGTTTAACCTGTCAGCGCGTGAAGGCAGATCATAAGAGGCCTGGAGGTAAGTTGAACCCTTTGGATATTCCAAGCTGGAAGTGGGCGAGTATTTCAATGGACTTCATTACCAGTTTGCCGAGATCTCCTGCAGGTCGTGATTCGGTATGGGTCATAGTTGATAGATTGACAAAGTGTGCCCACTTTGTACCTTTTAAGATTGGATATTCAATGGAGAAGATAGCAGAGCTGTACTTGGACAAAGTCATCAGATTGCATGGTGTGCCCGTGAGCATTGTGTCGGACCGAGGCTCAAGGTATATGTCTCGTTTCTGGCAAAGTTTGCAGGGAGCTTTGGGCACTGACCTTAGATAATCCACCGCTTACCACCCTCAGACCAATGGTCAGATTGAAATAGTAAATCAAAATTTGGAAGATATGATAAGGTGTTATATTCTATATCATGGAGGAGCTTGGGACAAGCGTCTCAGATTGATGGAATTTGCCTACAATACTAGTTTTCAGGAGAGTTTGCAAATGGATCCCTTTGAGGCTTTGTACGGGAGGCGTTGTCGAACTCCCTTGTTTTGGGCCGAGGTTGGCGAGAGGCCGTTGTTAGGCCCTGAGGCTTTGGAAGAGATGAGCGTTGATGTGAGTCATATCTGCGAGAAGCTTCAAATTGCTCAGGAGCGGTATGAGAAGTATGCCAATCGGAGGAGGGTGGAGCTAGAGTTTGCTATTGGAGATAAGGTGTTCTTGAAAGTTTCTCCGATGCCAGGCGTTAAGAGATTTGGAAGGAACCACAAGTTGGACCCCAGGTATGTGGGACCTTTCCGGATTGTTGAGCGCATTGGAGCGTCAGCTTATAGATTAGATTTGCCTGCTTCCTTCCCAAATGTTCACGATGTGTTTCATGTGAGCCAGTTGAAGAAGTGTTTGCGTAGGGATCAGCTTGTTCTTGATTCGGTGCCCATGTTGCAACTCAATCATTCATATGTCGAAGAGCCTGTCCGAATCTTGGAGACTCAGGAGCGTGTGTTGCGGAGGAAGACGATCCCGATGGTTAAGGTTCTTTGGAAGAATCAGGGTGTTGAGAGCGCAACATGGGAGCTGGAGTCTGCCATGAGAGAGACTCATCCTATCCTCTTCTCTTAGATTTCGGGTAAACCTTCTGTCTGGAACCCTTCGGATTTGATTATGTATCTTTCTTAACCATTGGATTTCAAGTTTCGGGACGAAACTTCCTTTTAGGGGGAGTGACTGTAACGCCCCTGATTTTCGTTAATTATTTAGGTGATCGCTGTGGCGTAATTTTGGCGTAAGGGCGTTACATCAGCTCGTCAGGTTTCGTTTTGAGCCTCAGCATAGTTAAAGTATGTAATTTAGATCGAGCGTGCGAGTTTTCGCGTCGTTTTGATTTGTAGAGAAGATTTTGTGTCGATGTTGAGATCTTAGCCTCGGGAAGCTTTATCCCGGTTCGGCTCATCGGAATGGAATTCTGACCCCGCCGTTGGATTCGTAGCGCCGATTTCTAGTTTAGGTGTGAATTTCGTAGAAATCCGAGGTGTTTTGGTCGCCCTCGCGGTTCTAAGTAAGAATGGGGTAATATTTATTAATTAAATATTAAATTAGGTTTTTGTATAAAACCTAAAGATCCCTCCCCCTTCTTCTTCCTCCCTCGATCAAATCAGCCGCCGAGCGAAAGAGCGAGAGCGGAGCTTTGTGGAGCGTTCGGTCGACGATTCCTAGGGCTGTGGTGGTCGGAATCGCGTTTGGAGGGTAGATTTGGAAAGCTCTCGGCGAGATCTTCGTCTTAGTGGTAAGATTTTCCCGTTTTGTGGAATTTTTGGAGTTAAGATAGTGACCTAACCCCTCCTTTCGACCCAGAAAGTTTCAGGTTTTGTGCTTGGGTGAGTTCTTGGCCGGATCCTTGGCGTTCGGAGCAGGGTTCTTCGAGTTTGCAAGGTTAATGCAAGTGGCTTTCTTCCTCTCTCACTTTGCTTTGGGGTATTATTTTTCTTATCTTGAAGATTAGTCGTGTTGTTTAGCCTTTGATCCGTGCATCTTGCATTGCTAGCTAAACTCTTGAAACTTTAATTCCCCCTAGTGTCTAAAAGTGTCCATTTTAACTATCAGCTGCTGCTTAGACTTTCTCCTATTTTTTCGCGAAGAATACCTTGATTTCCCGAAAATGCCCTTGATTTCTCGAGAAATGCCCTGAAATCTCGAGAACAGTCTTCCCCGATTTCTCGAGAGATACCTTGATCTCTCGAGAAATTCTTTTCTTCTCGAGAAACCCCCCTTTTTTCTCTCCGTTTTCTTGAGAAACGGCTCCTATTTCTCGAGAAGTGCCCAGACCTTTTTTTTTCTGTTCTCTCGAGAAATCCTTGAAGTCATCCTCCCTGATTTCTCGAGAACCTCCCTCTGTTTCTCGAGAAATACCTAGCACTTCTCGAGAACTACCTTTCATTTCCCAAGAGATGTCTTTCCTTCCTCGAGAAATGCCTGTCCATTCCTAGTCCTTGAGCTGTGTCTCAGACCTCTTCTCTCTCTTGAGACTTTGAATCCTCTAAAGTGTATAGGGGTGTTGTCAATGTCTGCTTTGTGCCCGTGGTCATGATTACTTCTCCTCTTTGAAATCTTGCACCCTTGGTGGTTAATATAACTTAGGGGTTCTCTTATGGTTAGTATTGGAAAATGTTTACTTTGTTGTGACTCTATCTCTTAGGGCATCCTGGTGATTATCCTTTCGGGCAGCATCCCGTGTTTAATTGAAATCTAATTAATAAGAACCATTGTCTTTAGCCTTACATAGTAGTTGTGTTTGGGGGACAGTGGGAGGAATGTTATAGCCATGCACGGTAGTCGTGTTTGGGTGGCTGGGTCTAGAGGCACCCCCACCCGATTTTGGCTTTGGGAGGCGGAGGTAGGTAACCGCTCCCGTTTAATTTGAGTTGATCAGTCTCTTTTAATAAAAATTAACAAGATAATTGATCTATGCTTGTTCCCCTCCTTGATATTAGTGCACTCGGTACTTGTTAGTTCTTTGTTTAGAACTTCTCTTTCGATAAATCTGGCTTGGGTTGGTACCCCTTAGCTTACTTTTCTGCTAGTTTTCTGCCACTTGTAATTCCTTGCTGAGGCGTTCTTTGTTTTATTGAATGCCTCAGGTTCAGAGCCGTAGCGGCTAGTGGTGTAGCCTGGAGTTTAGATTTTTAGTAGTTGTTCACCCCGCTGCTGCGAGGTAGTTGTCTTTAGTTTCTTTTTGCGAACAGACATACTAGTTGGTGCCATTGGGTTAGTGTCATGTTGTTGACGCCCATTGTGCCCTTTTTATACTTTATAGTTTATTTGCCAGATAAATGCCACTACTTTTAGATCTTGTGTATCTTACTCTCTGGGAATGATTTATGTTAGATTCACTATAGTTATAAAATTGCTTTTATTCATCTTCATTGCATTCTTTCTAACTGAAACCCTTAACTTTAAAGTCGCCTAAAGGTATTTTCTACTCTTACAATACGCCTAGTTATGTGCATATCATTTACTTTATGCTCCATCATTGCATACATTTAGGACTTTAAGTAAATTAAATCAAGTACTTTCCGCTGCAATTATATATACTTTCTCGGTGGACTGGTTGATCCACGAACTGAGAGACACAATTCTTACCTCAAAACCCCTAATAAATGATTTCAAATGATGACTTATCATGTAATCCTGTTTTGATTGAATAAGTAATAGGTTCCCTCCTGAGCGTCTACAGTTGTCTCCTGTATGACGTGACATCATGACGTGTATTTTCTCTTACTCTGATATTCCTAAATTCCGAGAAAATGCGGGTTGTGACAATCATCTCCTCCTCCTGGATCTTCTCCCCCTTCTGAACCTTCCTTACAAGGGAGGTTAAGAATTCTTTAGTTATCATGGATGAGGATACAATTAATTTGAGTGTCAGGAGGGACTCTTTTAATTTTTGCAATTCTGTCTCCATCTGGGAGTACTTATTATTGAATTTTCTGGCCTGAGTATCCAGTAACTCAGCAAATGTGCCAGTAGCCAGTCCTACTGCTTTGGAGCTAATTTGTTCCATATCAAATGATGAGGAATAGAGGCAGAGTGTGTGTCAATTGGTGGTGTGGAGATGATAACTGGAGGAATTGATAGGGATCCATTATTGAATTCCAGGAAATTTTGGTGGATAGGGGACTGTGATTGATTATCTTCTAGTGTTTGAGGTTGAGGAGCAGAATTGATGTCTGGAGGTTTTTTAGCAGAAATGGCGATGGATGGTTGTTGCTGTGGTGTTTGGAGAGGAATCTGAGGTGCAGGTTCTGGGGCTGGAGTGGATGGAATGAACTGGAGATTTTGAGCATTGGCCTCATCTGGAATAGTATTCCTTGAAGGATCTGGTAGACTTGACTCTTGATCCTGTGGAGCTGGAGAAAGAGGATGAGAAGGGGCAGCTTGACCAGGCTTCAGAATCTGCCTAGTTCATTTTGAAAAGATCCCAATGTTGATTCTCTTACCAGGAGGAATGATCACTCCTTTTGATTTGCATACTGTTGGATAATGGTGGAAGAGGACTTGACTCATAATTCTCATATAAGTATTTTCTTTATGAGAATATTTATGTCTTATTAATCTTAGGAGATATCTCCCCCAATTTATCTTCTTATTGAGAACTAGAACCCCCATGATCTGCAAATGCTGGCCATTAGGGTTTGCAATCTGAAATGCAGTAATTTTATCAGGGTTATTATTGCTCTGTTCTTTAAAGGCTACAAAACTCTCATTTAATTGATGGTCACTAGGTCTAACAAATCTAACTGGATTTTTCCAGACAGGTCTACTTGGGACTTCTGTGCTAGTGGATGGCTCCACTCCTAAACCTAGGTGTCTAAATCTCATAGAGAGATTTTGTGTAATATCTTTAAGCTTTTGACTCCTCCCATTGAGTGAGTCATCAAAGGCCTTTGCCTTTGTTAGCTCTTCCTTTAGTTTTAGATTTTCATTTCTTATTTCAATTAGTTCTGATTCCTTATTATGAATCTCACCTATTAAATCCCGATTTCTCAAATATAAATCATCTTTCTTAAGGTTCTCTAGTTCTACCCTGACTGTTTCTATTTCTTTTCGTACTTTAAGATGATCATTGCAGAATTCTTTAAAACACATTTTAAAATCATGAGAATCAAAATCAAAATTGTCAAATAATGATACATATTTTTCTTCATCATCTGAAGAGATCCCTAATGCCATCAGGCAGGCAGCTTCAACAACTTCTTCATTACTTTTTGATGAAGATGAGCTTAACTCTGCTTCAGAGTCACTCCAGGTTTCAACAATGAAACCTTTACCTTTCTTCTTGTCTTTCTTCTAGAAAGACTTCTTCTTCTTCTCCTCTTTGATGCTGCTCTTGTCCCTTTATTCTTGTGGACACTCAGGGGCTATGTGACCTGGCTTATTGTAGGAGAAGAAAATCACTTCCTTCTTTGGAGTCTTATCAAATCTGGGTTTTGAGCTCCACTTTTTTCTTCTTGAGTCTTCTATCTTGACCCACTTTCTGAATCTCCTTGCTAAGAGACTGAATATCGCATCTTTAGGAGGGGAGGATTCTCCTTCAGTAACCTTCAAGGCAAGACTCCTTTGGATGGGAGTTGAGACTGTCTCCTTAGCCTCTGTTTCAGCCCTGCTCTTCAATAACATCTCATAAGATTTGAGCTTTTCTAGCAAAGCATCAGTAGAGATCTCTCTATGGCATGTGGACTCTCTAATATCCCAGATCCTTGAGTCCCATGAGCTTAAGAAGCACATGGGGATCTTACCATTGATTTCTGTCAAGGATATCTCCTTGTCCAGACCTTTTAATTCATTTATTATAGTGTTGAATCTGTCATACATTTCTGCAACACTTTCCTCAGCTTTCTTTTGAAAGTTCTCATACTGGGAAATGAGAAGGGAGTTTTTGTCATTTCTTTCATCAGAGTTTCCTTCTACCAATCTGGTGAGAGATTCCCAGATCTCTTTTGTTGATTGGCAGTCAGCTACTTTCTAGAAGATGTCATCAGACATTGTAGACACCAGAATGTTCATTGCTTTGGCATCACATGCCTTCTGCTTCTTTTCAGCATCTGTCCACTCATTCCTTGGGTCAACATCCTGTGTTGCAGATCCACTGACATCCTTTTTGTATGGTGCTGAGGGACTTGAAACAATGACATCAAAAATATCTTCATCAATAGTGTTCATATATAATTTTATTCTTGCCTTCTAGAGTGTAAACTTATTCAAGTTACACACTGGTGGTCCTGTTGATGCTTAGTTCTTAGAACTCATTGTTTCTTTATGAAATAGTTTTTGATAATTTTAAATAAATAAATAAGAGTGAGTAGATCTTTTGATCATGGTGTTAATCTTTTAATGGTCAACCTACCTCTGATACCAATTGAAAGTGCACAGTGTGCCTTTGAGTATTCTCTAGAGGGGGGGGGGGGGGGGGGGGGGGGGGGGAGGTTGAATATAGTTTAAAATTATTTTAACCTAATTATGCGCACATAATAAAACTACTAAGTAATATGCAATCCTCAACACCAAGAAAAAATAGAGTAAGCGCATGAAATATAAAACTGAAAGGAATAAACTGAGACAACACAGAAAATACAAACATAAAAGACAGGAATTTTATAGTGGCTTCCCAAAATGTGGTAGTCCACTCTTCTACCACCCTTGTAGGATTGCACTAACAATTCCTGAGTATTTTGATATGGAGACTCTCAAAACCACTGAGTCTTTTGATAAGGAGACTCTTAGAACCACTAAGTCATTTGATAAGGAGACTCTTAGAATCACTGCATCTTTTGATAAGGAGACTCTTAGAACCACCGAATCCTTTGAAAAGGGATTCTTAAAACTCTTTTATAATTTCTATATAAGAACAGAGGAATGAAGAAGGAGGAAGAATGATTTGTTTCTACTGTCTAAATTCAGCTGTTGTGAGTTGATATCCTTCAGGATCTCTATAAGATGAACCCTTGCTTAGGATGGTGATGAGTGTTTACCCAAAAATTGGCAATCCACCCTGAGATGACTAGTGCAGGCAGTCTCCAGCGGTCTTCAGCGATCTCCGTTGGTCTCAGGCGGTTTTCGACAGTCTCTAGTAGTCTCTAGCGGTCTCTGGCAGTCTCTGGCAATCTCCGGCGATCTCCGGCGGTCTTCGACAGTCTCAGGAGGTCTCAAGTGGACTCTGGCAGTTTTTGGCGGTCTCCAGCGGTCTCTAGCGGTCTCCGGCTGTCTCCGACGATCTCAGGCGGTCTCCGACGATCTCAGGTGGTCTTCGATAGTCTCAGGCGATCTTAGGCGGTCTCTGGCAATCTCAGGCGGTTTCCGGCAATCTCAGGTAGTCTCTGACGATCTTAGATGGTCTCAGGCGATCTCAGGAGGTTTCAGGCGATATCAGGAAATCCGGGCAGCCTGTTATTCCTGGACCTGCCCGTTTGGGCAGGTCCTCGCGTCTATAAATAGAGGGGAAGGGGTACCAGAAAAAGGACTTCGGAGAGTTTCCAGCCCCTAGCTAGTGCCTTGAGCAGTCTCGAGTTTTGAGACCGCGATGACCTCTTCCCCCTTGCCTAAGCAATCTCCCACCTGTTGGGCAATCTCCCTCATGCCGTGCGATCTCCCTCTACGACCTCAGTGACTCAATCAGCTCCCATCTCCCCCGGTGATATCTTTCCTAGTCACATCCATCTCTTTTCTCCATCTTTCCCGCTCCTTCACTCGTAGCTCAAAGTAACCGACTACCCAACAGTTTTCCCCATCCTTCTCCTGCTTGGGCAAGTGTGGACCTGGTACATTTTTGGTTCGAATAATGAGTGCAAGGGTTATAAGCTCTTTATCCTTGTAATCCATGTACTCTTAATTTGCTTGATGCTATGAGATTGAGAAGAAGAAGCATCAACCTGTATATCTGTACATAGTTATTCTTCTTATTTTTGTCTTAGAGAACTTGGGGAAGAAGAAGAGCAAGATAGAAGAAATGAATAATCCTATTGTATTGTCTTTCTTCCTCGGCATACTTATTCTCCGACCATTAGTGTTTGAATTTCTTTCCATTTATGTTCTGTCCTTTTGAATTTCTTTCCATTTATGTTGTCCTTTAGAAGGAATGTCCATTGGACAATAAATGTTTCCTTCTATTTCTATTCCCGACCCATAAAGTCTGATTTGAATAACTTCCAATAATGTCTTTGGTGTATCTCTGAAATATTCCATTCCATTCTTGGCAATAAACGAGCCGTTAGAGAATATATTTCAGCTTTGTAGATCATCTGGAAAAGCATCAGAAAGGATAGCAAAAAACCTTCCTTTTCAATCTATATTCGACGTTGCGTCAACTTCATTATTCATCATATCGACGCACCTCTGAGTTCTTATAGAAGTAGCTTCGAATTCCTTCTTAGCTCTGGCCAAACTCAGATATCGATGTTGCATCGAGTTCTTATCGACGTATCCATCGAGTTGAAGACTTGGGTTTGAACTTCATCTTCTGCGTCGACTTGAAGTCCAAGTTGTGTCGACTTCTAAGATGGCTTCGACAGGCTCTTCCTTCTGCGTCGAGTTCATTTCGATGTTGTGTCGACTTCACTTGATACATCGACAAGAAGTCTGAGTTACTTCGACTTTTAATCAGAGTTGCATCGACTTCTATTCGACTCAAGTTTAACTCAGCTATATTTTGTGCTCATTTTAACCTGGTCTTGACACTCTAAGTTGAATGTGACAACCTAGGACATCTAATGATCATTTTACCCTTTCTATACAATATGGGTAATACATCCTAATTGATGAAATCAGTTTAAAGTAATTTGTTAGATAAATCATAAGGGTTTTTCCCAACAGGAGCATTTGGAAGGTTTTGATATTTTTTGATCATCATGTCTAAGAGCTTAATATAATATATAAGACTTTAATTTCCTTTTAATAGTAATACAAAATTACAAATCATGCATGAAATGATATTGCTTGATCAAATAGGGGATTATTCAAAATTTTATCACGTTAGCGTGCAGTTTAGGTTATTATTTGAATTTCTTTCAACTAGAGAAACCTGCACCTGATAATACTACATTGTACACTTTGGCAATTTAAGTATCCTAAATAATGGTGGTAATACTTACAAACACCCTTGTGTGGTTAGGCTAGGTTATTATCTTTGTTGAGAATCACAATAGTAGCTCCTCATATTATTCGTCCCTACACCGAAGATTAGCCTCCTAATTAGTTAGTTGAAGACTAAGTGTAGGTGATGTGTAGTGGTATGAAGTCCTCTACGGACTAAGTTTTTCTCAATAAGGTACTTGATCACACTATAAATTATTACACGTGGAGCTTACTGATGATGCATATCTTTCATAATTGTGATAAGTGTGTTGGTGTGTATATGTGGTAGGTCTTCCCGCTCTTCCAAACAGAGCACCCTGGCAGAGAGTTGAAAGCAAACTCTTAGGCTCAGGGTGATTGGTCTTGTAGGATAACCTAGGTAGTCTTCCTCGTGTTAGTTCCTCTGTAAACTCGACCCTTTGGCTTGTTTTAGTAGAAAATTCACGGAGGTAGCGGAGGTTACTTCAAATTACTACTAGAAAGAGTTGTCCATATATGCCTAGGCTAGTAGTGTGTCACTTACCTAGAAGCAGGGATGACCGTTCTGTTCTTATCATCTTGCCATGACGATGAGACCTGTGAGGTTCACTACTCACTTAATAAGGTTAAGTCTATGTCGATATAGAGTATGTGGAATATAACAATATATCACCAGGCATACTGCATTGCATATCATAATCATATATTTATCGAAGATCCTTATCTTATAAGTTTATATAGAAACTCTTATAAGATAAATTAATTCACTTCTATGATTATAATTGGATCCTTATCATATAAGTCAATATGTGCTTTCTTATATGATAAGCTACTGAATTTTATACATTGCTTAGTATACTATCTTTCTAACATTATATTGTGCTAACTTGTTATGCAGCTGACTGCCCCTTCTCTCTTGTAGTGTTTAGGCTTAGTGATGGGGAAGAAGGTATGCGAGTCGCTTAGTATTTTTATACTAATTGTTTTTCATGAAACCATTTAGGAGCAGTTATAGTACCAGTGACACACACAGTAGTTTGAGCACTAGTAGGTAGGGACGTAATGACACCACCCCTACAGAGGTAGGAGATTTGTAGTGAGGACAAATCATGAACTGTCTCATGTCACAATAACATCTATCACTCTAGAGGATTTCATGAGAGTCTTTGTTATTGAATCTATAGTTAATGGGCATATTGTATGGGCGTGTCATTGCCCTTCTTTACATATCCATTTTACTCTGACTTGTATGTGACTTTTCGGTGATTGTTTATGCTAGTACTTTCAATTTTATTTGCGTTCGTAATTATATACTGCATCTGTGATGTGAAAATATTTTGTATAATTAAGTAAGTGTCATGTGGTAGGAGTTGACCTGTATGCTAGCACTACTGCATGACAGTTACTGTGGGCATAATACTTCCCTTAGCCTTGCCTAGTTTCTGGGAGTGGGAGTGTTACTATTGAGCATCAAAGTTGAATGATTTGTGTATATGGAAGTTACTAGCATCACACTAGGTTTTCTCATTGTGCCCTGCCGGATCGATGATGAAGCCGTGCAACAGAAGCGGAGTCACCTACTTTAGAATCTTTGGGTGTTCTTGCTTTATCCTTAACAATGGGAAAAACCATCTTGCCAAATTTGACAAGAAGTTTGATGATGGAATATTCTTAGGATATTCTTCATCAAGCAAGACATATAGGTGCTTCAATAAAAGCTCTCTCAAAATTGAGGAGTCAATGCATGTTGTTTTTGATGAAACTTGAAAGGAGGTTTAGTTCTTAAATTAAAGCTCTTTGTTTAAGTTTATTTCAAAATAATGATATATATAAATATAGTGCTGAGTGAGTAATAAAATCAAACACAAAGTAGACACAACAATCACAACAAATAAAACATAAACAAAGCAAACCAGATGACACAAGATATATAGTAGTTCCCCAATCAACCTGTGTACATCTACTCTTCTACCCACTGGTAGGAATCCACTAAGAGGTTGTTGATAAGGTGCCCTCACACCAAGGGATTTTTGTTCAGGTGTCCACACACCACAGAGCTTTTGATCAGGTGCTCAAAACCAAGATGCAGGTTTTTGCTAAGGTGCCCTGTCACCGGGAGTTTACTTTTGAAGGGAGTTATAACCCTTTACAAGATGGGAAGGAATAAAGAAAACAAAAAAAGGTTAAAGTGTTCTTCTCTTTCTAAGAAGACTCTTGATGATCCTGATGAGTTGTTGAGTTTAGATCTTTGATGATGATGTTGAAGAGAGCTCCCCCTGTCTGATTTAGATTGATGACAGCTTGTGGATGGAGCTTCTTCACTTGATTGTGAATACTCTTCTTCTTCTGCAGTTTTGATCCTGAGCAAATAATATTGATTGGTGTCTCAGGATGTAGATGATTTGCAAAGAAGAGTTTAGCAAAAAGAAGATAAATAATATTTAGATCTGCTTCTTTTTTTTTGCTCCTCTGTTTTTCTCTTCCTGTCTCACTATTTTTTTTTTCTTTCTGTCTCTCTATGTTCTCTGTTCTTCTCTCTGAATATATAATCTGGAGATCTGCTCGGCTTATTTGAATTCTTGCCGACAAGAGAGGAAAGAGATAATATCTCTTTTAATTTCCTGGATCCTCGAGAACATAAATTTCTGTCTTTAGCTTTGCTACAACGGCTATAACATTTAATGCTTGCAACGGCTGTATTGTTAAGGCAGCAATATATATAGCAATATATAAATAGAAATAATAAAATATTGCTTTATTAAATCTGACAGCATATATTATATTAGTCGAACTGAGAATGATATTAAAATAATGTTGAAGATATTTCATCGAGCTCAGCTTCAAGTTCGTCGACCTGATCATTTGATTCATCGTTCTGAGCTTCTGCTAAATATTCATCGAACGCAGACTTGAGATCGTCGAACGCAACTGTTCGTCGAACGCAGAGACGGGCTGGATCGTCGACCGCTGAATATTGAGCTGTTCGTCGAACGCAGACTTGAGTTCGTCGAACGCAACTTTTCGTCGACCGCTGAGATGGGGTCTGGTCGTCGACTGCTGAGACAATCTGTTCGTCGACCGCTGATCCGCTGATACAGGATCGTCAAACGCTGAGCCGGTTCGACTTCGTTGACCGCAGATAGAATATGATTCGTCGACCGCAGAGCGCCGTTCATCGAACGCAGAGTGTAAGCCATTCGTCGAACGCAGATAGACGTTCGTCGAACGCAGAGAACATATGTAATTTTTATCTTTCTTTTTATTTTCAGCCTATTATTTATATCTATTTTCAGCCTACTATCTTAATGGGATTTGATCTAAGTTATAAGATGTGTTATGATAGAAACTTAGACATTAAAGGTGGATCCTAACTCAAATCAAAACTAAGGTTCCAACAATCTCCCCCTATTTGAGTTGGGATCCTAATCCAAATTAAGACTAGATTCTAACAATCTCCCCCTATTTGGTTTAGGATACCTAAGCATAAAAAGTCTTGAATAACTTAAGGCTTAAGGGTCAGAGATTATTGAAGAATTTATTGTTCTATTTGAAAACATCATAAATTATATTGTTTTCTTCTTTTAAAAACTTTTAAGCAATTCTGATTTCCTAAATTTTGATTTAATAGGATTTTAATATTATGAATTGCTACAACTTTTATTGGATTCTAAGGAATTTTAAAATCAGAAAAACATTGCCTGATACCTTCTTTCTATAGAATCCCCTTATCAGAAGAGACTCACACTCAGTGCTCTGATCATTTTTGATCTATGCAATTTGAGTAGAGTGCTCAAACTGATTTTGGAGAAAGTCTGTAAGAATGTGAAGTTTATCTGACTTTGTTTTTGAGATAGAAAGTTCAAAAGAATCTTAAAACTGCTGTTTAATTATAATTTGAGTAAAAATATTAAACAGTTTAAAAAATTGCCTTATAGATAGATATGTTGGCCTTTTTATTTCATTAAAAATATAAATTTGAAAAATTTCTCTGATTTTGTTGAACATGAAAAATTTTCTTTTTAAAAGATTGTTCAAATTTATTTTTCAACAAAATATTTTGTTCTTCTGATATTTTTAGATTTTCTTGAAGTTTATTATATTCAGAAGTCAAATTATTTATTTTTGTTAACTCCTTTTTAATTTCCTTCTCAGATTTTATTAAATCTGTATATGTTATTTTAAAATCAGATTTGATTTGATCAGAGGTAAAATTAAAATTTGAAGTTACCTCAGTTACCTTATCTGATTCAGCTTCTGCATCTGAGCTATGATATGAGCCATATATGGCCATCATACAAAAATCTCTTGCTTTTTGTTCTTCTTTTTCTTCTTCTTCACTTAGAGTAGATGATGGTTCTGCATCAAAAATACAGTTAGTGGATGTGGAAGAAGATTCATTTACCATCCTTGAGAGGGAGTTCCAGATGTTCCTTGCTGAAGTGCAATCAGCAAGTTTTTGAAGAATGTCTTTTGACATTGATTGAGCCAATATGTCCATGGCCTTTGCATCAACACTTTTCAGCTTCTCTTGATTATATGTTGAAGAAGTTGAAGATGGAGGTCCTGTCAAAATAGAATTGTAAATATCTTCATCTATGACATTCATATATAATTTAATTCTAACTTGCCATAAAGAAAATATGTCCAAATTACAGATTGGTGGACATGTGATTGAAAAATCTACTTATATTAGCCTCTGATACCAATTGAAAGGAGGTTTATTTCTTAAATTAAAGCTCTTTGTTTAAGTTTATTTCAAAATAATGATATATATAAATATAGTGCTGAGTGAGTAATAAAATCAAACACAAAGTAGGCACAGCAATCACAGCAAATAAAAACATAAACAAAGCAAACCAGATGACACAAGATATATAGTAGTTCCCCAATCAACCTGGGTTCATCTACTCTTCTACCCACTGCTAGGAATCCACTAGGAGGTTGTTGATCAGGTGCGCTCACACCAAGGGGTTTTTGTTCAGGTGTCCACACACCACAGAGCTTTTGATCAGGTGCTCAAAACCAAGATGTAGGTTTTTGCTAAGGTGCCCTGTCACAGGGAGTTAACTTTTGAAGGGAGTTATACACTTTACAAGATGGGAAGGAATAAAGAAAACAAAAAAAAGGTTAAAGTGTTCTTCTCTTTCTAAGAAGACTCTTGATGATCCTGATGAGTTGTTGAGTTTGGATCTTTGATGATGATGTTGAAGAGAGCTCCCCCTGTCTGATTTAGATTGACGACAGCTTGTGGATGGAGCTTCTTCACTTGATTGTGAATACTCTTCTTCTTCTGCAATTTTGATCCTGAGCAAATAATATTGATTGGTGTCTCAAGATGTAGATGATCTGCAAAGAAGAGTTTAGCAAAAAGAAGATAAATAATATTTATATCTTCTTCTTTTTGCTCCTCTATTTTTCTCTTACTGTCACACTATTTCTTTTTCTCTTTTTCTTTCTGTCTCTCTATCTTCTCTGTTCTTCTCTCTGAATATATAATCTGGAGATCTGTTCGGCTGATTTGAATTCTTGCCGACAAGAGAGGAAAGAGATAATATCTCTTTTAATTTCCTGGATCCTCGAGAACATAAATTTCCGTCTTTAGCTTTGTTGCAACGGCTATAACATTTAATGCTTGCAACGGCTGTATTGTTAAGGCAGCAATATATATAGCAATATATAAATAAAAATAATAAAATATTGCTTTATTAAATCTGACAGCATATATAATATTAGTCGAACTGAGAATGATATTAAAATAATGCTGAAAATATTTCGTCGAGCTCAGCTTCAAGTTCGTCGACCTGATCATTTGATTTGTCGTTTTGAGCTTCTGCTGAATATTCGTCGAACACAGACTTGAGATCGTCGAACGCAACTTTTCGTCGAACGCAGAGATGGGATGGATCATCGACCGCTGAATATTGAGCTGCTCGTCGAACACATCTTTTCGTCGGCCGCTGAGATAGGGTCTGTTCGTCGACCGCTGAGACAATCTATTCGTCGACCACTGAACCGCTGAGACGGGATCGTCGAACGCTGAGCTGGTTGGATTTCGTCGACCGCAGGTAGAATATGATTCGTCGACCGCAGAGCGCCGTTCGTCGAACACAGAGTGTAAGCCGTTCATCGAACGCAGATGGCCGTTCGTCGAACGCAGTTAGACGTCCGTTGAATGCAGAGAACATATGTAATTTTTATCTTTCTCTTTATTTTCTGCCTATTAATTGTATCTATTTTCAGCCTACTATCTTAATGGGATTTGATCTAAGTTATAGGGTGTGTTATGATAGAAACTTAGACATTAAAGGTGGATCCTAACTCAATTCAAAACTAAGGTTCCAACCATCTCCCCTTATTTGAGTTGAGATCCTAATCCAAATTAAGACTAGGTTCTAACAATCTCCCTCTATGTGGTTTAGGATACCTAAGCATAAAAAGTCTTGAATAACTTAAGGCTTAAGGGTCAGAGATTATTGAAGAATTTATTGTTCTATTTGAAAACATCATAAATTATATTGTTTTCTTCTTCTTTTAAGAACACTTAAGCAATTCTGATTTCCTAAATTTTGATTTAATAGGATTTTAATATTATGAATTGCTACAGCTTTTATTGGATTCTAAGGAATTTTAAAATCAGAAAAACTTTGCCTGATACCTTCTTTCTATAGAATCCCCTTATCAGAAGAGACTCACACTCAGTGCTCTGATCATTTCTGATCTATGCAAATTGAGTAGAATGCTCAAACTGATTTTGGAGAAAGTCTGTAAGAATGTGAAGTTTATCTGACTTTGTTTTTGAGATAGAACGTTCAAAAGAATCTTAAAACTGCTTTTTAATTATAATTAGAGTAAAAATATTAAACAGCTTTAAAAATTGCCTTATAGATAGATATGTTGGCCTTTTTATTTCATTAAAATATAAATTTGAAAAATTTCTCTGATTTTGTTGAACATGAAAAATTTTCTTTTTAAAAGATTGTTTAAATTTCTTTTTCAACAAAATATTTTATTCTTCTGATATTTTTAGATTTTCTTGAATTTTATTATATTCAGAAGTCAAATTATTTATTTTTGTTAACTCCTTTTTAATTTCCTTCTCAGATTTTATTAAATCTGTATATGTTATTTTAAAATCAGATTTGATTTGATCAGAGGTAAAATTAAAATTTGAAGTTACCTCAGTTACCTTAGCTGATTCAACTTCTGCATCTGAGCTATGATATAAGCCATATATGGCCATCATACAGAAATCTCTTGCTTTTTATTCTTCTTTTTCTTCTTCTTCTTCACTTAGAGTAGATGATGGTTCTGCATCAAAAATACAGTTAGTGGAAGTGGAAGAAGATTCATTTACCATCCTTGAGAGGGAGTTCCAGATGCTCCTTGCTGAAGTGCAATCAGCAACTTTTTGAAGAATGTCTTTTGACATTGATTGAGCCAATATGTCCATGGCCTTTGCATCAGCACTTTTCAGCTTCTCTTGATTATATGTTGAAGAAGTTGAAGATGGAGGTCCTGTCAAAATAGAATTGTAAATATCTTCATCTATGGCATTCATATATAATTTAATTCTAACTTGCCATAAAGAAAATCTGTCCAAATTACAGATTGGTGGACATGTGATTGAAAAATCTACTTATATTAGCCTCTGATACCAATTGAAAGGAGGTTAGTTCTTAAATTAAAGCTCTTTGTTTAAGTTTATTTCAAAATAATGATATATATAAATATAATGCTGAGTGAGTAATAAAATCAAACACAAAGTAGGCACAGCAATCACAGCAAATAAAAACATAAACAAAGCAAACCAGATGACACAAGATATATAGTAGTTCCCCAATCAACCTGGGTACATCTACTCTTCTACCCACTGGTAGGAATCCACTAGGAGGTTGTTGATCAGGTGCCCTCACACCAAGGGGGTTTTTGTTCAGGTGTCCACACACCCCATAGCTTTTGATCAGGTGCTCAAAACCAAGATGCAGGTTTTTACTAAGGTGTCCTATCACCGGGAGTTAACTTTTGAAGGGAGTTATAACCCTTTACAAGATGGGAAGGAATAAAGAAAACAAAAAAAGGTTAAAGTGTTCTTCTCTTTCTAAGAAGACTCTTGATGATCCTGATGAGTTGTTGAGTTTGGATCTTTGATGATGATGTTGCAGAGAGCTCCCCCTGTATGATTTAGATTGATGACAGCTTGTGGATGAAGCTTCTTCACTTGATTGTGAATACTCTTCTTCTTCTGCAGTTTTGATCCTGAGCAAATAATATTGATTGGTGTCTCAGGATGTAGATGATCTGCAATGAAGAGTTTAGCAAAAACAAGATAAATAATATTTAGATCTGCTTCTTCTTTTTGCTCCTCTGTTTTTCTCTTCCTGTCTCACTATTTCTTTTTCTCTTTTTCTTTCTGTCTCTCTATCTTCTCTGTTCTTCTCTCTGAATATATAATCTGGAGATCTGTTCGGCTTATTTGAATTCTTGCCGACAAGAGAAGAAAGAGATAATATCTCTTTTAATTTCCTGGATCCTCGAGAACATAAATTGCCATCTTTAGCTTTACTGCAACGGCTATAACATTGAATGCTTGCAATGGCTGTATTGTTAAGGCAGGAATATATATAGCAATATATAAATAGAAATAATAAAATATTGCTTTATTAAATCTGACAGCATATATAATATTAGTCGAACTGAGAATGATATTAAAATAATGCTGAAGATATTTCGTCTAGCTCAGCTTCAAGTTCGTCGACCTAATCATTTGATTCGTCGTTCTGAGCTTCTGCTGAATATTCGTCGAACGCATAATTGAGATCGTCGAACGCAACTTTTCGTCGAACGCAGAGACGGGCTGGATCGTTGACCGCTGAATATTGAGCTGTTCGTCGAATGTAACTTTTTATCAACCGCTGAGACGAGGTCTGTTCGTCGACCGCTGAGACAATCTGTTCGTCGACCGCTGAACTGTTGAGACAGGATCGTCGAACGCTGAGCCGGTTGGATTCCATCGACCGCAGATAGAATATGATTCGTCGACCGCAGAGCTCCGTTCGTCGAACGCATAGTGTAAGGTGTTCTTCGAACGCAGATGGCCGTTCGTCAAACGCAGATAGACGTTCGTCGAACGCAGAGAACATATGTAATTTTTATCTTTCTCTTTATTTTCAGCCTATTAATTATATCTATTTTCAGCCTACTATCTTAATGGGATTTGATCTAAGTTATTGGATGTGTTATGATAGAAACTTAGACATTAAAGGTGGATCCTAACTCAAATCAAAACTAAGGTTCCAACAAAACTAACATGGTATACAAGGGGAAGGAGACTTCCACCAGTTCTATTATACTTGAAGAAGACCAGCTTGCATAGCAGGTTGAAAGGATGAGCATAGTAGATCATCCATCAGTATGTCAAGAAAAGGAACAACAAGAAATCGATATTGACTGTGGTGAGGATTCTGCAGTAGATGAAGAGGAAACTGCAGCACCAGGTGTACCAGCTATAGATACTGTTCTAGTACTTGAGACTAAAATTCCAACTGGTACTGAGCAAGTGATAGCCCAGGAAGAAGAGCAGATCCTAGACCACTCAACTAGATCCAGGATGACCCAAAAAGACCATCCTTCAACTCAAGTGATAGGAAACTTGACAACAGGAGTCAAGACAAGGAATCAACTCACAAGTGAGACTATGTTGTAGTGTTTCCTATCACAATATGAACCCAAGAAGTTTGAAGAAGCAGATAGTGACCCTCACTGGATATCTGCCATGCAAGAGGAACTGACCCAGTTTGAGAGGAACAAGGTGTGGACTCTGGTAGAAAGACCAAAGAACTACCCAGTCATTGGCACGAAGTGGGTGTTCAAGAATAAAATGGACTCAGCAGGAGTCATTATTAGAAACAAGGCTAGACTTGTGGAACACGGGTACAGACAAGAGGAAGGCATTGATTTCAATCAGACATTTTCTCCTGTAGCAAGGCTGGAGGCAATCAGAATGTTCCTGGCATATGCTGGTCACATG
This sequence comes from Dactylorhiza incarnata, assembly GCA_033032865.1. NCBI lineage: Eukaryota > Viridiplantae > Streptophyta > Magnoliopsida > Asparagales > Orchidaceae > Dactylorhiza > Dactylorhiza incarnata. Next base: position 1,593,559 of record JAWHQI010000040.1, on the reverse strand, counting down.
AAAATAAAAGTCTACCAGATAGATGTTAAGAGTGCTTTCCTCAATGGAAATCTACAAGAAGCGGTGTCTGTGGAACATCCACCAGGTTTTGTCAATCCAACCTTTCCATCTTTTGTATTTAAACTAGATAAAGCATTATATGGTCTCAAGCAAGCTCTAAGAGCTTGGTATGAGACCTTATCCACTTTTCTTCTGGGACACAAATTTGAAAGGGGGAAGTGGATAAAACCCTTTTCACAATAGCATTCAAGAATCAACTACATCTTGTACAAATATATGTGGATGATAATATATTTGGGTCCACAGATCAATCTTTATGCAAAAGGTTTGCTTACCTAATGCAGTCAAGATTTGAAATGAGTAGCATGGAGGAGTTATCCTATTTCCTTCGACTCCAAGTTAAACAAAGTCCAGATGGAATTTTCATATCTCAATCCAAATATACCAGAGAACTCATTAAGAGGTTTGGGATAGAAAATGCATCTGTTATGAAAACCCCCATGGCTACTACTGCTGTTCTAGATAGAGATGGACAAGGTAAGTCATTTGATCAAAAGACTTACAGAGCAGCAATTGGCTCTCTTCTCTACCTAACAACTAGCATACCTGATATAATGTTTGCTACATATATCTGTACAAGATTTTAGGTTGACCCAAAGGAATCCCACATGAGTTCTGTCAAAAGAATCCTCAGATATTTGAAGGGTACTCCTGAGCTTGGCTTATGGTATCCAGGTGAATCTGGATTTGAATTGGTTGGATATTCAGATGCAGACTATGCTGGATGTAGGCTTGATAGAAAAAGCACTCCAGGAACATGTCAGTTTCTGGGTGGTAGACTAATATCATGGTTTAGCAAGAAGCAAACCACAGTCTCCACTTATACAGCTGAAGCTGAGTATATAGCTGCAGGAAGCTACTGTTCACAAATTTTATGGATGCAAAATCAGTTGTTAGATTACAACTTTTCTCTTGGCAATTCCACAATATATTGTGACAGCTCTAGTGCAATTTCAATTGCATCCAATCCTGTTCTCCACAAAAGAACTAAGCACATAGAGATAAGGCACCACTTTCTCAGAGACAATGTAGAGAAGGGTAAGATCAACCTTCAATACATATCTACTGACACTCAAAGGGTTGCCATCTTCACTAAGCCTCTTGATGAAAGTAAGCACAAGTTTTTCATCAATGCCTTGGGGATGCTTGATGGAGCTTTGTAGGTCCCCTATTTTTATAAAGATCTATTTTATGTAGAAAATTATTGCTGGGAAAAACAACAAAAATCTTGAAAAAAATGGTACAAGTTTAATCAAAGTTGCGTCGAATTAAAATCGACGTACCATCGACTTCTACTTGACGTCAGCTTTGAGAGCCATATGGGGAGGACCCTCGAATACCACTCGACGTAACGTCGAATACTTATCGACGTTTACGTCGACATCATGATTAAAAACTATATCTTGAAGCCACGTCGACACCAATTCAACGCTCCGTCGATTTGGCAGATCGCGCGCTTTGACATATTTTGGCGCGCTAAGTTCTGCTCTTCTCTCGACGTTGCTTCGAATAAATCCCTAAGTTGCAACGATTCATCTACTCAAAGCAACTTATGCGTTAAGTTCTATTGTGCTATTCGAATTCTCTCCTTCCTGCTCTCTTCCTTCTCCCTCTTTTCATCTATTTTCCTTGTTTCAGTGCACGTACAAATAATGTTTCAATGGCCTCTCCACCCAGTTATGAAGATATTGTGGAGGCAGTCAACCTAGCTCTTGAAACAGTCCTCTCCAAGTTTGGCTCGCTCTATTTGGACTTCTCCACGGACTGTTATCGAAAAATCCGCCGTCAATATAAACGATTGAAAGACCTTACCTCTGACCTAAAGGTCTTTGACATGGAAGTGAGATCGAAAGCTGTGTCTGCTGATGGCTTTATATCCTTCTTTAATAATATAAAGCAGGTGGAGAGCAGTAGCAGCAGATAACAAACTCATCAACAACAGATCCCTCAAGATTCTGTCTATACGACAACAATCCCTCTCTCCCTCATCTCTGAAGGAGAACCTACTGTTTCATCTAAGTTACAGACAGATGCTAAGTTACAGACAGATGCAGCCATCCAGGGGGAGTCATACTCACCAAGAATCCTGCCCTCAATTTAGGGGGAGTCTTCATTACAGGGGAAGAGTTTTGTATGTTCAGATGATCAAATCCATGTCATTCACACTCAGGGATACACTGATAAAACTGAGATATCCATTCCTGATCCCCTTCAATTCAAGGTGTCTTCTGGTGACTCTACCATAACACCTGCTTCTGCCAAGGTGCCTGATCAAGAATGTGATTCAATTGAACTTGCCTCAAATTATCTTGTCACAGATCAGCTATCAGCACCAGCTCAGCCTCCTTCTCCATCACCTATCCCAAGACAAATAGCTGAACCTATCCTTCCAACACCTGTCTACAGAGGAAGACCTCCTTATCAAGGCAAAGGAAGAGGAAGAAGGGGAAGAATACCCATCTGGGAAATGTACACAAAGGAACAGAGAAAAGATTACAGAAAGAATAAGTCTTATTACAAGAAGTTTGAAAAGGTTGAAGTTCCAAAAAACACAATGAAGACCTACTCTAATCCAGAACTTGATAGAGTGTTAGAAGATATTGGTGAAAGAGAAATGTATGAATATGAGACAACTCAAAAGGAGCTTTAAGGAAAGAAAAACAGATTTATTGACATTCTAAAAAGAGGAAAAGAGGTAGTTGAACAGGAGGAATTGGCCAAGGCAATTCCCATTAAATCAACCTGGTTTGATCATACAAAGTACCTTTTTACAAAGAACCCTCAAGATAAAATACTAGAAGGATTAGGACAACTCCATAGAGGTGGTATTGGTTGCAATCCTAAAGATGCAGTACAATTCACACAGAAGAGAATGAAAAGGAATAAGTCACCTGAAGAGGAGATCAAGATAAAGAAGGTTATGTTCACAAAAGCTTCAACTTCTGGAAAGGAACAAGCTACTGTCAGTGAATCACAAGTACTACATGCTGAATCCATATTAGAGAAGACCCCTGAATCAGCTGACCTGAATCTAGAAATTATAAATCTGATGACAACTAAAGTTTTTGGGCTGGGCTTTACACTCAAGGATGTTGATCCTAACACATAAATGGATCTGGAAAAGCTCTTCAAAGGTCATGGGAAGATACAGAGGAATCCAGAAAAAGCTACTCCAGCAAATTTTAAATATGTGGAAAGAAAATACAGGAGAGTATATGAAGATCTATCTTTATTCCTCAGAGAGAAGAAGTGATACTCACTTTTGAGTAAACTATGTCAAACCTCTGTCTAATCTGGTACTATCTCTGCTATTAGCTCATATGGGTTATTCATTTAATGTGTGTGCTATTTTGTATTGCATGTATTGTTATTTATGAAATAAAAAATTGTATAAAATCACTCTGAACAAACTGTAAAATTTGTTAAGATAAATAGGTGGAGATTGTTGAGAAAAACCCTTGATTTAACTTAACAAATTAACTAAAAGTTATTTTATCCTCTAGGAGTAAATTACCCATTGTATAGTAAGGGTAATCTGGTCATCAGATGTCTTAGGATGTCATACTCAACTTAGGGTATCAGGACCAAATCAAGGGAAGCAAAATTGGACTAAGTTAATATTTGCGTCGATAGATTTCAACGCAACATCGAGTCCATATCGACGCTGCTCTGACTAGAAGTCCATGTGATTCAACCCCTCCGTCGAGGTAACCCAAGTCGATATTACGTTGAATAGATATCGACGTAGAGGTCATGGACTTGTCGGAGTAACTAGTGAAGTCGACACAGCTTCTACTTCATCTCGACGCAGAAGATGAAGTTCAGAGCCAAGCAGATCAACTAGACGGAAACATTGATAAGATATCGACGTGACGTCGACTAGCAGAGTTCAGTCAGAGCGCAGATGAAATCGAAGCTACTTCTACAAGAACTCAAAGTCACGTCGATAAGAGAAGAAATGAATTCGACGCTGCATCGAATACAGTTTGTAAAAGTATATCTTTTCAGCTGCCGCTCTGATCCTTCTTTCATGGCCCACATCCTTCAAGACCATTCCCCAACGACTCAATAATTGCCTGAAATAGAAAGGAGCATTAAAGAAGGACACAAAAGGTTTCTTGGAACCATATTCCTTGTAGGTGGACGGGCCGAGAATTAAAGAGGAAAGAAAGAGGATGTCATCAGTAGATTACTTTTTCAAGGCATACCAGAAAGGGAAAGGAATTTGAAATTGAATGGAGAGAATAAAAGGAGAAGAGAAGATAGAAACAAAAAGAGCATTAATCACAATCGGCTGTTCTTCTTCTTGCTGGGTTTTCCTCTTCCTCTCTCTCTCAGGAACCCTAACACAGAAAAGAGAAAAGAAAAGAAAAGCTTTGCTGATCTTCATCTAATAGAACAGAGGATCTGAGAGCTGCTCATCTTCATAATCTCATAGCAGCCAGATCTCAATCAGTAGGAACATAAAAGGATCTGACATACAAAGCACCTGTAATTCATCACTATCTAAAGCAGCGGCTAATCAAGAGAAGATTCTGTGAAACATAATTGGATGTTCTTCATACAGTCCTCACAAAAATTTTGAGAACATAATTCCTACAACCTTCTTTCCTCTCCTTCTTTCTCATTCTGTAAAAGAGTTTTATTAATCCCTCTTCAAAGGATTCAGTGGTTCAAGATCTTCTTATCAAAAGATCTAGTGGTTCAAGATCTCATTATCAAAAGATCTGGTGGTTCATGATCTCCTTGTCAAAAGATCAGTGGTTCTAAGAGTCTCCTTATCAAAAGACTCAGGCACTGTGGTGCATCCCTACCAGGTGGTATAAGAGGGGAGTACCCACATTTTGGGGAACCTCTATAAAAATCTGTGTGTCTTCTGGTTGCCAATTTTCTGTGCTATCTCTATAGCTAGTTTATTGTACTGTATCTGATTTACTTTTCAGCACAAGCCTATTCTGCCTGAGATCTTCTGTGAACATAAATCCTTAGATTAATTTTATTGTTTTTACAGTTAGAATAGAAATAATTTTAAATCCCTATTCACCCCCTCTAGAGGATTCTCAGAGGCACACTGTGCACTTTTAGTTGGGCTGAGACAGTCTTCTGTCTTAGCGGTTGAGCCGTCTTCTTCTCCGCGGATCCATTGAGATAGATTGTCTTCTCAACGGATTTTGTCTATCTGCAGCTCAGCTAAGGCAGACCACTTCTCAGCGGCTCCTGGTCTCATCTCAGCGGTTTAGCTGAGACAAAGAGCTTGTCTCAGCGGTTTTGTCAGCAAACTACTGAACTTATTCCAATTCTTGGAATATCTAAACCCTGCATATTCCTGATGCAAAATAATGTTTATCAAATACAATATGTACTTAGCATTGTGAGCGATGCCTCTTCAAATCAAGGGAACATTGAGGGAAATATTCCCAACAATCTTCCCCTATTTGAAGAAGGCAGAACATACCCCAATGCTAAGATACATAACCAACCAAAACTTATCATGACCATGTTTTAAGTCACATTCATGATATCATAACAATTAAATGTTAACAACAAATTGGCATTGCAGAAAATGTCATAGTAGATTAATTTCATGACAACATAACAACATTGTTTATCATCATAATAACATTGTTAACTATTTATGACAAGGCATCACAGAATATATAAGGCAATAACATTAAACATTATTAAGCTTTGACTGAGATTAGCCTATAACAAAAATCAACAGATTCAATAGAAAGTTCATTTTCATTGCTGCTAAAATGTTTATACATTGTTCAAATTACCATTTGATTTCCTGAAAAACTAAATACATTAATTTATGTCTTTCTTCTCTTGGAGCTTTCAGCTTTGTCATCATCAACCTCCTTCCCCTTAGCAGCAACAACAATCTCAGCTAGCTTCTTCTTGTTCTCTTGTCTTTTGAAATATAGGGGCTTTGGAATATACCTGGAGGGCATCTTTTTGGATTATTCTTTCTTCACAAGATTTTCCTTGAATATTCTATCCCTGTGAGTGTTTCTCTTTAGATGTTTAATCTACTTTTAAGCTGGATAGATCTTGTCAATGTCTTTGCATACTTGACCATGGCTGAGCCAGGCATTCAGAATTATACTTTTGGAGTCTTCACTCCAATACTCAAAATCTGGATCTTTTCTGTGCTCTTCCCTTTGCTTAGCCATAAATTCTTCAGCTAGCATTACTTGTTCTCTTTTTCTTTTCTTTGCCAATTGAACATTTTGAGCAATTTAGCCTGCCCCTCAAAGTAAAAATCATCTTTCCTGTAATTATCCAGCAGGGGCAGGTTCAAGGCATTTCTGGTTCCTTGCAGCACTTGGAGAGCCAATTCAAAATTGGTCTCAACATTGGCCACCTCCCCCTTGTGAAATTTTCCGAATCTTTATGGAGTGAGCAGGAATCATACAACTTAGAGTTCACAAGCCAAACAACCAGAAGCACATGAAGGAAATAGAGTCTTTATTGAATACAACAATCTTCATTACAGGGAGAGGTATACATGGCGAGACATGATTTCGCCAGTACACAAAACCAAAGGGAGAAAACAATGTTGAAGAGAAAGATAACTGAGACCGCAGACCGCGCGGTCTACTTGCCGATCTCTGATAGCTTCCTGACCGCAAACTCTGCCGGTCACCGATCAACACTCCTGACCGCTGAGCTTCCGCGATCTCCTTCCGAACTCCACTGATTCTCCCGAACTCCAGCAACCCACACTACAAGCCGCGAGACCGCCCGAACACTTTCAGAAGAAGAGGTGATCGCTGCTGCCCGCACAATCCGCAGAAGCTGCACAAGGAAAATTCAATCAGCAAGACCGACCGGTCACAAGAATTGAGACCGCAAGAATTAGACGCGAGCTCAGCTTACACTTGGTGCGATATTAATGCTGCTATAGTGGCTCCTATTTATAGGCGTGAGACCTGATCCAATCACCACCCTATGAGATAAGATCACCAATCTCCAGATCGCGCGACCAGAACCGGTCAACCTGCGCGATCAGCAACAGATCATTCTGCTTAGGTGAGATCGCCGGCTTCAACAACAGACCGCGGGAGATGGCCACTCCCACAATGAAGCCGCCCACCACCAATGTTCGCCAACGAGACCGCGAACACAACTTGTTCGCCAATGCCACATCGAACACAACCTGTTCGTCTGCCAGCCTCTTCCTGAGACCGCGAACAGAGACCGCTCAACTAAGATGCCTTAGCCAGCGAAAAACAACCAGGAACCTGGATAGCCATAAGACCGGCTTCTGGAAACCTGAATCAACCTGTGCGGTCATACCAGACCTGCACAGCCCTGAGGTAGACAGCCCTCCACACGGTCACAGACCAGACCGCGTGGCCTTACCCCAGCACCTTGGACACAGAACGACAATCACGCCAGGAGACCGCGGCTAGACTAAGACAAGTCAGACCGCAGAGCAGATTGCCAGACGAGTGGTCTCACCAGACCGTGCGATCACCCTCCCAGACCGCCAACTCCCAAAAACTTCCACTTCAACATTTTCAACACTCCCCCTTGAAGTGGGAAGTTGAAAACAGCCCAAGTAGACTCCTCAGCCGAGTGAACGACCCCTTTGCCAGCGCATATGCAATATCCGGCCTAGTGATCGTCAGATAGATCAAGCTCCCAACCAGAGCTCGGAACACCAACGGATCTCCCAAAATCCTTCCCTCATCCTTTCGAAGTTTCATGGCCTTCTCCAGAGGTGTGGAAGTGCACTTCCCTTCCTTCATGCCGAACCACTCCACGATCCGCTCCGCATATCCAGCCTGGGATACCAGCACTCGACTCTCCTTCCTCTGCACCTCGAGTCCAAGGAAGTGGTGCAACTCACCTAAATCCTTCATCTCGAACCTGATGGATAGCTCAGCCCGAAGCTGCGCTACCTCCTCCTTTGAATTCCCCGTCATGATCATATCATCGACGTATAGCAGCACGATGACTTGAAGCTCCCCGCTCTTCTTGACGAACAAGCTTGAGTTTGAGTCTGAAGCACCAAACCCGCAGAATAAGAGATACTATGCAATTTTTCCATACCACGCCCTCGGCGCTTGCTTCAACCCATACAGGGCCTTCTTCAACTTGCAGACATGCTCCGAAAAATCTTCAGATACGAAGCCTGGCGGCTGGACCATGAAGATGTCCTTGTCAATCTCGCCGTACAAGAACACATTCTTTACGTCGAGCTGCCAAATCTTCCACCCCCAACACGCCGCCAAGGCAATCACAACCCGAACTAAAGTCATTTTTGCCACCAAACTGAATGTCTCTTCATAGTCTTCACCGTATTGCTGCGAGAATCCCTGAGCCACAAGGCGAGCCTTGTACCACTCGATACTGCCGTCAGCCTTCTTCTTAAGCTTGTAGACCCACTTGCATGTCACAGGGGTGATGCCCTTGGGCTTGGGCACCAGAGACCAAGTCTCATTCTTCTCAAGAGCACTTATCTCTTCCTGCATAGCCGAATCCTACTGTTCCACGCCTTTGGCCTTTTCAAAGCTCGACGGCTCCCTTTCATCCAAGGGACCAGCAAAGAAACACGAGACAAAGCTCACCATGTTTCCTCCTGTATAGCGATCAGGGGCAATGATAGTTCGCTTCGATCTCCGCAACACCTTCCCCTGACTCGCAGTATCCTCAGCTGCTTCTTCCCTAGCTCCCGTTCCAGACGTACTCGGAGCATCGCTCCCCCTACTTCCTGATCCAGAAGCCTCCGCCTCAGAACTAGATGTTGATGGACCACCTGGTGACACAAGTAGCTCCACCTGAAGATCTTCCACAGCATTCTCGAGTTCCTCCACCCTACTTTCTGGTAGCTTAACATGAGAACTTCCCTTGTACGACGTCACCTCGTCGAACACGACGTCGCGAGATACAACAAATCTCCGCGTCTCAGGGTCCATGCACTTCCAACCCTTCTTCCGTTCATCAAAACCCACGAAGACTAGCTTCCTTGCCTTCACATCTAGCTTCGTCCGAAGCGCATCTGGAACGTGCACATAGCAGGTGGAACCAAAAACCCAAAGGTGTGCCACACTTGGCTTTTCCTTGAACATTAGTTCATGCGGGGTCTTCATATTGATGGGACTAAGAGGCATCCGATTGATGACGTTGGCAGCATAAGACATTCCCTCCACCCATAAGGACTTTAGGATACTCTTGGCATGCAGCCAACACTTGCAGGTCTCTGTCAGATGACGGATCTTCCGTTCTGCAACTCCATTTTGTTGTGGAGTATGCGCACAGGTAAGCTCCCTCCGGATGCCCGCCTTCTTGCAAAAAGTAGAGAACTCTCTAGAGGTGAGCTCCACTCCATTGTCAGTCCTCAACTTCTTAACCCGCAGTCCAAGCCGACCCTCCACGAGCTCCTTGAACTCCAAAAACTTGGCAAACGCCTCCGCCTTCTCCTTCAAGAAATATACCCAGACATATCTGGTGTAATCATCGATCAACACCAGCATATATCTGCTGCCTCCGAGGCTTGGGGTAGCAGTCAGTCCCATCAAGTCACCGTGGATGCACTCCAACAGCACATTACACCTTGTCTGCGACTTGTCAAATGGTAGTCGATGAGACTTGCCGAACTGACATCCCGCGCAGACGTGACCGTCACCATAGGAGGATAGACTAGGCAGGCCCTTGACCAGACCTTTGATTGCCATATCTTTCAGCTTATCCATCCCGACGTGCCCCAACCTCTCGTGCCATATCACAGCACTGTCGTTTGTCCTCATCTTGTCAACGTAAGAACTTATCGAAAGCACGAACAAATCTTTCGCTCTCCTCCCCACATGAACTACCTCCGCCTTCACTGCTTCAACATTCCGAAGAAACCTCACTTCTGTTGGGCCGAACAGAACGTGATACCCATCGTCAACATCGTTGGTCACGGAGAAGAGGTTTTTCCTCATTCCAGGCACATGATAGACACTCCTCAACGTAAGCGGCCCTCTATCACTACCCAAGGAAACAACCCCTACCTTCTCGACAACATGCACAGTATTATCAGCAGTAATAATGGCATCATTACCTGAATAAGGCTGCGCTGAAGAAAGCTTCGACTCGTCCCCGGTGAGGTGATGACCACACCCCGAGTCCACGATCCAGTCCTTCTGATAGTTGATAGGAGCCTCAGCTCCAACAGAAGCCGAGAAGGCTCCTCCCCATCCTCCATCAACCTGCCTGGCTTCAGCTTCCCCCTTTCCTGCAGCAGCATGCCCCGGCTGAAGATTCACCTGGCATTCCTTCCTGATGTGACCAACCTTTCCGCACCTGAAGCACTTGGGACCTTCCCCCTTCTTCTTCCCTTCAGCCTTAGGAGCATAGCCCCCCTCCTGCTGTCCAGAAGTTGAAGGCCCATTGCCTCCTCCAGCGGTCTTCTTCTTATCCCACTTCTTCTTCTTTCCCGTGAAGAGAACTTCGCCATCTCCCCCAGACACTGACACCCCCGCCATCTGCCTTGCCAGACTCTCCTGCGAAGCAAGCAGATTTTCCATCTCCAGCAGAGACGGCTGATTTGCCCAACCCTGTACCGACGTCACAAAGGCAACATATTCCTTCTGCATGCCACGGATGATGTGCCTCTTCAGCTTCACCTCAGAAATTGGCTCATCAGGATCCATCGCTGAAATCTCGGCGCACAAGTTCTTCATCTTCAAGAAGAACGTAGAGATAGAAAGGTCACCTTGAGCCGATCTGGCTAGCTCATTCTCCAGGAATTGAAGTCTTGCCACATTCTTTTTGTTAAATAGCCCATCCAGGGCTCTCCAGATCTCTGCAGCTGATGCACACCCCAAGATGTGATCAAACAAATCAGGTGATATTTCCCTCTTCAGGGCGAACTGCTTTGGCATTAATCCGCCTCCAGTTCCTCACCTCATGATGGTTATCTCCAACCAGAAAAACTTCCTCCGTGCTCTCTCCTCTAACCACCTCCCAGAGGTCCTCACCCAAAAGATAACTTTGCATACACGACTTCCACTTCTTAAAGTTAGTCGATGTAAGCATCTCAATTCCAAAACCCCTCGCTTCCATGGCTCTACCACTGGTTCCTTCTTCACAAAGGCAATGGCTACTCTAAGTTGTTCACTGCTCTATCCACTCCAACCTCGCTTCGATACCATGTGAACTTTTCCGAATCTTTATGGAGTGAGCAGGAATCATGCAACTTAGAGTTCACAAGACAAACAACCAGAAGCACATGAAGGAACTAGAGTCTTTATTGAATACAACAATCTTCATTACAGGGAGAGGTATACATGGCGAGACATGATTTCGCAAGTACACAAAACCAAAGGGAAAAAACAATGCTGAAGAGAAAGATAACTGAGACCGCAGACCGCGCGGTCTACTTGCCGATCTCTGATAGCTGCCTGACCGCAAACTCTGCGGGTCACCGATCAACACTCCTGACCGCTGAGCGTCCGCGATCTCCTTCCGAACTCCACTGATTCTACCGAACTCCACTGATTCTACCGAACTCCAGCAACCCACACTGCAAGCCGCGAGACCGCCTGAACACTTTCAAAAGAAGAGGTGATCGCTGCTGCCCGCACAATCTGCAGAAGCTGCACAAGGAAAATTCAATCAGCAAGACCAACCGGTCACAAGAATTGAGACCGCAAGAATTAGAAGCGAGCTCAGCTTACACTTGGTGTGATATTAATACTGCTACAGTGGCTCCTATTTATAGGCGTGAGACCTGATCCATTCACCACCCTATGAGATAGGATCATCACCCTCCAGATCGCGTGACCAGAACCGGTCAACCCGCGCGATCAGCAACAGATCATTCTGCTTAGGTGAGATCGCCGGCTTCAACAACAGACCGCGGGAGATGGCCACTGATGAGTCTGGTTTATACAGTGATTTCCGGCCTCATCTGGGTTGTTTTAGTGTCATTGCACTTCAATTACTGTTCATATATGCTTATATTGATATCACGACGTATCTGCGCCTTTTGTGCAATCCTTCCCCCTTTGTGGCATGTTTTTCTTATATATTACTGTATGCCTGCATTATGGATCCGGTGGTGTGCACGGATCGGGGTCATTTGCATTTTTCCTGCAGGTCCTGGGATCGCGCGAACGTTCGGGATGGTGCGGGGCAACTTTTGGCCTAGAAAGCCTCTGATCAAGCGCATTCCTTCGCGCACGACCAGTGGTCGTGCGTTAATTCCCTTACCAGACAGAGCGACGGCGCACGATCAGAGGATTCCTTCGCACACGACAACTGGTCGTGCGCCCCTGACCGTGCGCTAATTGCCATCTCTTCCATTGCTACAGGTTAACTGCGCACGATCACAGGCATTCCTTCACGCACGACCATTAGTCGTGCACCACTGACCGTGCGCAGTGTTTATTCTGCTCCGTATTTAAACCGTTGCTCCGCAAAATTAGGTATCCAGCACTGTTTTGGGGCGCGATTTCTCCGTGCCAGTCCGCCGTTTCACCTCTCCAAGCTCCTCCCATCCATTCCCCCCTTTGGGAAGGCTTCATCCATTGATCCTAAGGTCCATCTAGGATCCCAGAAGCATTCTCCGCCATCTACAGCTAGCATTCCATGAGGAGGTCATCTCCATTGGGCGAAGCAGAAGTGACCCAGCTCTGAGAAGAAGACGGACAACGTTTGGAGGTAGTGACAACCTCTAAGCCCCGGAAGCAACCAAGGACTGAGCTCGGAGGAGGCGTGACGACCCCCCCATTCTGACCAAGATCCACGGCGAGGCTTCTCATCTCGTGGTTCCTTCTACCCCTTCTCCTTTTTGATATGTACTCTTCATTGTTGTAATGAACAAAGTGAACCTCTATTTGTCTATGAATGGGAGTTTGTTTATGATCTTGTTCTTTGCTTGATGCTATGTTGTGATGCGCTCCGCTCCCGCTCCACTTACACATACACGTTCTAGCACTCGCTCTAGCAAAAGCTGGAAGCGATAGCGAAGAGGTGCCTTCGACCCTCAACTCTCGCATTTGCACTCACCTCATGCATTTGCTCACCGGCCATCCGCTAAGCGAAGCACGACATCGCGGCCTGCACTAAATCCATCCACCAAGCGACGCGGTGATTGCGTCCCGCATAGTTTGTTTAGTTTTCTCATTCCGGTTCTACAAAACCAATCAAAACCCCCCTGTTTTTGTTTAACTTAGAAACCCTCATAATTAATCTCCTAACAGGCAAATCGTACTACCCAACTTGCGGTCCTTTGAGAACGATATTCGGGGAGCTACTCCCTACTTTTATTACTTGACAACGACCGGTGCACTGCCGTCGTACCGCATTTCGTGCCCGCTAATTAGCGGTGTGGAAATAGCGCGTCAATGACGCCGTTGCCAGGGACTGCAAGCGTGTATGATTTGTCTTTCTTGGGAAATTAGTTTAAGGGTATTTTGGTTTTTAATATTTCCTTTTTTGGTGTAGTGTGCGCATGCATAGACAACATCCTGGTGAACTTGCACATTTGATCCTGAAATAGAGCGTACCCTACGGGCGCGTCTCCGTGCTGCCGCCACCATGGATGTCAATGGGAACCCGATCAATCCCGGGGTGGTAGATGCACCAGGCGTTGGTCAGGCGGCCGACGAGAATGAATTGGTTAGGCCGAGGCCGAGGACCATGAGAGATTACACCACGCCCACTGTGGGGAGTGTGTACCCCGGATTTGTCCCGGCGATTACTAACAACAATTTTGAGATAAAGCCGACCATTCAGAATATGATCCGCAATAATGCCCAATTCTCCGGGTTAACCAGTGAAGACCCCCATCTTCACCTAGCTGAATTTGCTGAGATTTGCGGTACATTTCGGTACGCAGGAATTGATGATGAGACGGTGAAACTCAGGTTGTTTCCATTCTCCCTCCGCGACAAGGCAAAGGCCTGGCTCCATACAATACCACCCGGCGCAGCTACCACCTGGGACGCTCTGCAGACAAAGTTTTTGGCAAAATTCCACCCGGCTGACAAGGTTGTAAACTTGCGGAGAGAAATCGCAACCTTCCGACAACACGATCAAGAGACCCTTGCGGAAGCATGGGATAGGTTCGCGGACCTCCTCCGGAAGTGCCCTCAGCATGAGCTACAACCTTGGAGCTTAGTGGAAAATTTCTATTTTGCAATCGAGCCCAATTATTGAGCCATGATTGATGCTGCTGCAGGAGGGACCCTGATGAACCACACTCCCGAGGACGCACTGAGGATTCTCCAGGACACTGCCATTCATAATTCGTTCTGGACTGCTGGAAGAAACGCTCCAAGGAATGCTCGTGGACTCTTTGAGGTGAGCACGTCGGGCGCATCTGCCGAGGTGGTATCGGCGCCTTATGACAACGTCGTGCTACTTAAGAGGCCTGCCCTCCCTCCTGCCCCAGTAATGGCCATTTCGTGTCAAGGATGTGGAAACCCCGGGCATCATGCATATGAGTGCCCCTCAGGTGAGCAACCTGCTGAATTAACTTTTGATGAAAGTGTAAATTATATGAATGATCAAAATCGGGGAGTACCATTTAACAACGCTTATAACCCGGTCGTGAGGAGTCACCCGAACTTCTCATGGAAACAAAACGTTCCTAGCCAACGATGGCAAGGAGGCTCACGCCAATTTGATGCGCAAGCCTCCGGTAGCCAACCGAGGCCACCACAACCGGGGTTTGCTCAAAATCCACCACCGCAAAGGAAGAGCGCATTGGAAGAAATGATGGAAAAGTTTGTTGATCTGGCTCAAACAAATATGGCCAATCAAACTGCTTCAATGCGAAACTTGGAGACACAGCTAGGCCAATTGGCCCAGGTGCTCTCCGAGCGTACGCAAGGTGCTCTTCCAAGCAATACTGAAAAGAACCCGCAGGAGCAAGGTAAAAGCATTGCTAACGCGGATGGTGGTCAAGTGAGCCCTTGTGTTGTTGAATGTACTATCAATAATATTGAGGTTTCCGCGCTTTGCGACTCTGGGGCATCTCGCAACATTCTTGCTCTGCAAGATGTTGAGAGATTGCACCTAACAATGAACTCTGAGGACCGGAAGTCGCTGGTGTTGGCTAATGGAGTGACTGTCGAAACCGAGGGTGAGATTCGTGAGGTCGTAGTAAACCTTAATGGGACGGCTGTAGTCACCGACTTTCAGATTCTAGGCCCCATGGAAAATGATTCCATGCCAATCCTGGGGGTGCCTTTTCTAAAGGAGAGTGGCGCAACCCTCAAGATCGCCACGGGTTGCGTCACCCTACCTTCCAATGCGACAAACCAGTCAGGATCATCTTATCTTCCTAACCTCTCGGTGAGTAAAAGTAAGTGCAGGTCCAATGAAGAAAAATCAGACTTTGACGTGAAGAATCCTAGAGAGGAGGAAAGTATCACTCTGATGGAAGAAAAAGCAAAGCAGCTCACAAATAAAGAGTTGGAGATAGAGAGGAAAAGAAGTAAGACCAAGGAGTGGGAAGACATGGGAGAAGGAGGAGCGATGAGCCTTACAAACAATGTTTTTATTCAAAACAAGAAATGTAAACAATCTAAACAGGTTCATTGGGCCGATCTACCCCCTTTTGAGGGTGCATAAATGAAGCCCCCGGCTGATCCCAATCCGACAAACACTATCACCCCTCCCGCACATGGTGCTCGGTGGCGCTCTCCTTCAGTGGAAAAACTGAAGCGGGAAAGAATCCTGCACGCAGCGCGCTTTGCAGCTGATGTAGTACGTTCCTACGAGCCTACACGTGGCGACTAGGATAATCTCGACGCGATTCACTCCCTCGGTTCCGCACAATAACTAAACGCAGCAGCATAATTATTTTATTTATTTTCTCGCGCTAACGTGCGGATAGCCAACCCGCTTGAGATCGTATCACGGCTATAGGCCAAGATCCGATCAAGCTAAAAGGACGAATATTTGCATCCGTACGAGCTTTGTTGTACCAAAGAAAGATCCTCCAAAACAAATCAGATTCGCAAACGGTTGATCTTTCCCCAACAAGAAAATAACAAGGTTCGCCAAACCTTTCGATAGTATCCAGAAAACTCAAACGAAAAATACAAATCTACCAAAGAAAACACCGCGAGAAATTTAACTTGCTTCGAGAAATCACGCTAAAATCGTCCACCACAAAAACGATCTAGGAAAAGAAATCTCTTGAGTAGAATTTCGTTACCCCTCTCGGAATCGTAGATCCGAGATATTGGATCCACTAGAATATGATCGCTCTCCTTTGGAACACGGAAGGGGCTCCAAATGATGTAGAAAACTCGTTCGTCTTCCTCGCCTTTGCACCGGAGAGATTCACCAAACCGTGGCTCTTGCACTTGTTGTCTCCTCCTCCAAGAATGGCCGGCTAGATGAGATTTCGTGGAGGTTGATTTCGTGGGGAGGAGAGGAATGAGGAGAGTGAAGAGGAAATAGAAAGAGAGAGAGAGAGAGAGAGAGGAGGAGGAAGGCCGAATCTTGGAGAAGATCCAAGGGGGGGGCGGCGGCAAGATGAGAGGGAGAGGAGAGGAGATTAGGAGATTAGGTTTAGGCAATTTTCAAGCAAAAATAATATTCTACCTTTTTAATTGAAGTCTTAGCCTTATATAGGCCTTACAACACAAGTGCTAATAGCACACCAAACATAGTGCTAAATGCACACCAAAAGTTCAAAATAAAATAATAACATGTAAGCATAATTAACTTAAGTCATAACTTAGCAAATATAAAAATAATAATTAATTCTTGCGGCGTGGACGAAGATTGTAGCCGTGGCCGCCACGGCGCCGCAAGTCTTTAGCCGGTGGGTCGTCATCATCATTTTCCGTCGCAACTCCATGATCAACCAATGCGCCAATTCCGTCATCTTCGTCTTCAAGTTGGCCGTCATGGTGGCTGTCGCCATCAATCCTCTCCCGCTCGAAAGAACTCATCACCGAGGAGTGGGCTGGAACATAACGGCGAAAGAGGTCCGCATCAAGTAGCTTCACCTCCGACGCGGAGAGCCAAGAGTCGTCCGATGCAGGACGGCCACGCCATCGAATCAAGAACCTATGAACATCACCGTCGGGCGTTGGAAACACAGCATCCTGCAAAATCCTGTCAGGCAAGAAAACGGTCCGGGAAAACCTCGGAAATGCGTTAGGCAAAGAAGAAAAAGAAGTTTCAGCATCAACAGGTGGCTTACCTCCCGTAGAGTCCGTAGGAGAGGGCGATCCAGAAACAATCTCACTACCCACCCCATTAGAAGTTATAGTGGAAATATTAAACGGAGAGGCAGAAAGTTCAGGTGGTGGAGCGACATAAAGCGTTAAATCCGAAATGTTAAAAACATGGGAGATTCCCCACTCAGCGGGTAAATGTAATAAATATGCGTTTTCGCCCAACTTCTTTAACACTCGAAAAGGACCGGCTCTCCTATTTGCTAATTTCTTTATAGTGCCCGAAGGCATCCGTTCAGGGGTTAGACGAACCATTACCAAATCATCAATATTTAAGTGGACCGCTCGCCTATTTTCGTTAGCATTCGATTGATAAATAACATATTGTCTAGCTAGCGTCTCGCTAATTTGCTTATGGAGATTGTGAACGTGCGAGGCAAAATCCTGGGCAAAATGACTAGTTTTAAAAGATGGGGGTAGCGACACTAAATCAAGAGGCACGGGTGCCTTATAACCATGTACAATCTCATTCGGAGACAAACCGGTGGACCTATTCCTTGAATTATTGTAAGCTATTTGAGCACGAGGAAGAATAAGGTCCCACGTACCTTTATGATCGCCTACTAAACATCGAAGTAATCCACCCAAACTACGATTGACCACTTCCGTTTGCCCATCCGTTTAGGGATGATAGGCCGACGAAAACATAAGTTTTGTACCCATTAGCTTCCAAAGCGTCTTCCAGAAGTAACTAGTGAATTTGACGTCCCTGTCAGACACTATCGTTTTGGGAATGCCCCGATGCGCCACGACCTCTTTGAAATACAACTTAGCAACATGGGATGCATCGTTGGTATTGTGACTAGCGATAAAATATGCCATTTTAGAAAATCTATCGACGACGACAAGGATGGAATCGTGTCGCCGAAACGTCATAGGTAGGCCCAAAATAAAGTCCATACTAACGTCCTCCCAAGGAACCGACGGAATAGGAAGAGGTGTATAAAGACGCGCGTTGGTCTTGTTTCCTTTTGCTAATTGACACACACGACAACTCCCAACGATCTTATTAACCATTGGCTTAAGCCCCGGCCAATAGAATTTATCTTCCACTAGTGTTATCGTTTTATCCCGGCCGAAATGTCCCCCTAGCCCTCCACTATGTAGCTCCCATACAATGAAATGGCGTAGTGAAGAGCGGGGAATACACAATTGCATATGCCTAAATAAATAACCGTCACGAATGTAGTATGCGGAAATAGTTGAGGGAGCCTGTTCCTGAGCGGCTAAATAAATATCCTTAAAATCCGGGCATAGGACGTACTCGTCTTTAATGCGTTCAAATCCTATTACTGTCACCTCCATTTTAGATAATAGTAGCGTGACACGACTAAGGGCATCCGCCACTCGATTCAACGTACCCTTAAGGTGCTTAATAATGAATGTATACTCCTGAAGATAGGAGACCCATTTAGCGTGCCGAGGGCTGATTTTATTTTGAGAGCTTACAAATTTTAGCGCTTCATGATCCGAGAGGATTACAAATTCTTTCGATATAAGGTAGTGTCGCCAATGTTGGAGACAACGTATTACAGCATAAAACTCACGATCATAATTAGAATAATTTAATTTTGGGCCCGCAAGTTTCTCGCTAAAGTACCCAACCGGATGTCCCTCTTGGCTTAATACTCCTCCAATTCCTATCCCCGAAGCGTCGCATGATAGTTCAAACACTTTATTAAAATCCGGCAACCGTAGCAGGGGGGCTTCGGACATCCGATCCTTAATCATTTGAAACGCGCTAGTGGCCGATTTGGTCCATTTAAAATCACCTTTTTTCATACATTCAGTTATTGGTGTCATGATACTACTAAAATTACGAATGAATCGTCGGTAAAACGTGGCCAATCCATAAAAACTCCTAACCTCCCTAATATTTTGTGGTTCCGGCCATTCTTTAATCACTTGGACCTTCTTAGGGTCAACATGTATACCCTCAGCACTCACTATGTATCCTAAAAATTCCACGGAAGTCACACCGAACGCGCACTTCTTAAAATTAATGAATAAATTCTCCTGGCGCAATGTAGTGAGGATTGTTCGCAAATGAGTTTCATGATCGATCGGCGAAATACTAAACACCAAAATATCATTGAAATAGACAACGACAAATTTTCCCATGTATGGCTTAAATACTTGAGTCATTAATCGTGAGAAAGTACTAGGTCCGTTGGTGAGTCCCTCTCCTAGCACTAACCACTCGTAAAGCCCGTCCTTAGATTTAAAGGCCGTTTTCCATTCGTCTCCCTCCCGAATCCTTATTTGGTGGTAACCACTTTTTAAATCCAATTTTGAGAACACGGTGGCACCGGATAACATATCCAATAGATCATCCAAACGGGGAATGGGAAACCTATACTTGACAGTTATTTTATTGATGGCCCGGTAGTCTACACACAACCTCCAAGACTTATCTTTCTTCGGAACCAACAAGGCAGGGACGGCACAAGGACTTTTACTATGGCGGATAAATCCCTTTGCTAATAAATCAGAAATTAATATTTGTAGTTCATTATGTGCGGAGGGATTAAGGCGGTAATGGGGTTGATTAGGCAAGGATGATCCCGGGACGAAATCAATTTCGTGTTGAATGTCCCTGATGGGTGGCAACTTGGAAGGTAAATCTACCGGATAGACGTCCTTATATTCTTCCAATAACGAACGCAGAGATAACGGTAGGTTCTCTAAAGACGGAGAATCTTCCTTAGCTTGTAGACAAACTAACGCATAAATGACGCCATCTAGAAAGGTCTCGCGTTCTAACTCCTTCCTACTTATAAAACTTATGGTTTTCCTTTCCGCAGGCACCACTGTGTCCTTGGAAGCAATCGGTGGGTCCTTAGGTGGTGTGGGTTTCAAAACAATGGTCTTACCATTGAACTTGAACTCGTAAGTGTTGGCTCTGCCAAAATGGGTCACGTCATAATCATAAAGCCATGGACGTCCTAGTAGAACGTGACATACATCCATAGGGATGACATCGCACCACACTTTATCGACATAGCTCTTCACCATAAGCGGTACCAAGCATCGTTTAGATACTGCGATAGACGTTTTGTTTACCCAGGCTATCTTATACGGATGTGGATGGGGCTCTGTGACTAAGTGCATTCGAGTGATAGCATTCTCCGAAACGACGTTCATACTACTACCGCTATCGATTATTAGCTTACACCACTTGTCACCGTTCTTAAAATTTACCGAGAAGATATTTGTCCTATTGTAATCATCCGTCGCACGTGGTGTATTCAGAATACATCTCATAACCATCATAAAAGAGTCGTCATCAATATCACTCGGCTCGGCGTCAGACTCAGTACCAGCTTCATAGACGATCTCGGTGGGATCAGACGTGGATTCTAATAGTGCTAGTGGTTTACTCTTAGTGGGGCACTCGCTAGAGTAATGTCCTTGGATACCGCAAGAATAACACGTGTCGTTTGTCTTATTTATCCGTCCTACCGGAACTCTCTCGGCCGTGGGATTCCTAGTGTTCCTAGCGGTGATAACTACCGAATTCGAATCAGTCGATCGAAATCTTCCTTTGTCCCTCATGGAGGACGAAGGTGGGGCTCCTAAAAGGGATTTTCCCTTCTGGAATGCTCGTCCCTTGGACTTGTAAGCGTTGTGCTTCTCTATGTCTAAAGCAGCATTGAATGTCGTGTTAAGGTCCGTATGACCATAACGCAAAAGCTTGCCTTGGATGTCTGGGTTAAGCCCCTTACGAAAGCGAGATAATGTAACTTCGGGCATTTCCCGTATGTCACACCGCACCATCATATCTTTCAGAGTTCCCATATACTCCGATACCGATTTGCTACCCTGACGATGGGTGGCTAACTCGTCGAACATTTGAGTTCTGTGATACGCAGAGACATATTGGTCAGTCAAAAGTGCCTTCATGGCAGCCCACCCAATTGGGGGTGCCCCATTCACGGTACCTAAACGCCTCTCTTCATTCAACCAGAATGTTTTGGCTCTACCCAAAAGCATCATCCGTGCAACTCGCACCTTCTCACCATCCGTCAGAATCTTCCACTCAAAATAACACTCGATCTCCATAGTCCAGTTTAAAAATACTTGGGGCTCACCCAGTCCATCGTATGATGGTGGATCAATTTTAACGGCTCTAGTTACATCGAACTCATGAGGAGCACGGGGCGCTTGCTCATCGTTCTGATTACGATTATGGTTTGGTCTCTCATCTCGCTGGTCGGCAACGGGATTTCGAGGCGCCGCTTGATTGAAAGCTAACCCTTGTATTAACTGCGTGAGTGCATCGAACTTAGCATTAAATTCGTCTCGAAGCTCCGCAATCGTTGCAGGAGCGTGCCCGCCATCATGGTTATCTGCCATGGTGGAAACGGTTGGGAGATATTCTGTACCACGCCTCGTGGGCATACAACAACGGGACCAGAAATTTTACAAATTTTTTTTTTTTTTGAAGTTCGCAGACAAGTTATAAATTCTAGACCGCTATTCGCAGACCAACTGGACAGAATTACGACGTTTCCAATTTTCAGGCCGACCTAACGAGGACGAATCGAAAAGTTTTCAGTTTTAATGTTGCTTGAAATACGTGCAGGAAGCTACAGAAAAATTTTCAAATTTTTTTGATAAGTTTTTAAATTCCGAGATTTTTACTAAATGCAGACCAATCCGAAAATTTTAGATTTTGACCGTGCTAACGAACGCACCGACTAGAGGACGGGTAACCTACAGATCTGAGAGTAAGGATGGTGTCGAGATAGAACTCAACACAACCTCCCTCTGATACCAAATTTGATGTAGTACGTTCCTACGAGCCTACACGTGGCGACTAGGATAATCTCGACGCGATTCACTCCCTCGGTTCCGCACAATAACTAAACGCAGCAGCACAATTATTTTATTTATTTTCTCGCGCTAACGTGCGGATAGCCAACCCGCTTGAGATCGTATCACGGCTATAGACCAAGATCCGATCAAGCTAAAAGGCCGAATATTTGCGTCCGTACGAGCTTTGTTGTACCAAAGAAAGATCCTCCAAAACAAATCCGATTCGCAAACGGTTGATCTTTCCCCAACAAGAAAATAACAAGGTTCGCCAAACCTTTCGATAGTATCCAGAAAACTCAAACGAAAAATACAAATCTACCAAAGAAAACACCGCGAGAAATTTAACTTGCTTCGAGAAATCACGCTAAAATCGTCCACCACAAAAACGATCTAGGAAAAGAAATCTCTTGAGTAGAATTTCGTTACCCCTCTCGGAATCGTAGATCCGAGATATTGGATCCACTAGAATATGATCGCTCTCCTTTGGAACACGGAAGGGGCTCCAAATGATGTAGAAAACTCGTTCGTCTTCCTCGCCTTTGCACCGGAGAGATTCACCAAACCGTGGCTCTTGCACTTGTTGTCTCCTCCTCCAAGAATGGTCGGCTAGATGAGATTTCGTGGAGGTTGATTTCGTGGGGAGGAGAGGAATGAGGAGAGTGAAGAGGAAATAGAGAGAGAGAGAGAGAGAGAGAGAGGAGGAGGAAGGCCGAATCTTGGAGAAGATCCAAGGGGGGGCGGCGGCAAGATGAGAGGGAGAGGAGAGGAGAGGAGATTAGGAGATTAGGTTTAGGCAATTTTCAAGCAAAAATAATATTCTACCTTTTTAATTGAAGTCTTAGCCTTATATAGGCCTTACAACACAAGTGCTAATAGCACACCAAACATAGTGCTAAATGCACACCAAAAGTTTAAAATAAAATAATAACATGCAAGCATAATTAACTTAAGTCATAACTTAGCAAATATAAAAATAATAATTAATTCTTGCGGCCTGGACGAAGATTGTAGCCGTGGCCGCCACGGCGCCGCAAGTCTTTAGCCGGTGGGTCGTCATCATCATTTTCCGTCGCAACTCCATGATCAACCAATGCGCCAATTCCGTCATCTTCGTCTTCAAGTTGGCCGCCATGGTGGCTGTCGCCATCAGCAGCCCTCCGGCGCGAGAAGGAGGAGGTTAGGGGCAAGGGAGAGACATCTTCCTTGGGCTCTAAAGCTTTCACCTCCTGCCCATCTCGCGTGACTGGGGAGAACCACCACAAATCAGCATATAGCTGATGCGTGCCGGGATCTCCGGGCTGTGCTGTGTGCCATCTGTTATGTTTCTGTGCTTCTCTGTTTCAAGTTATTTGCTGCGTCGTACTGTCTCTTTAGTTTTTTATTATAAGACTATTGCTATCAAACTCTAATACAGGTATTTGGTCCACCTTCAAGGACGTTAAACAAAAGGGCTCTTGGGAGACAACCCATTGGGGACCATTTGGTTCCGTTCTTTCTTGTTATCTTCTTTGCTATATTTTTGTTGTGCTTGGGATCTCTTTATTCGCAGGTCCGCATCTATTGGAGCACGGCGGAAGCACCACATTCTGAACAAAATGCCATATCTTCTGGTATGCTCATTTCTGAGCTTGGGGTAATCTCTCATCCTAGCCCTCTTAAGCTTATGCTGTTATCAAACATGCTTTTTGCTTAGTGTAAGTCTGGGGGAGTGAGAGTTATCGTTACCGCGTGCACATGCACAGTGCCCAGCATACTAGGATTTACAATCTGTGTTATATTATAGCATTGTTCATCTCATGGCACACCACGACACCCACGTGAGCGCACTTAACTATAGGCGCGCGACGAGTCTAACTCGTCTCGGTTGTGTGAATGGGAAATCACGGTGCTGGGTTAGGATTGCGAGACGAAGTACTTTGTTGACTCGTGTAGTGCTCTAGTCATTTATTCATGTCTCGCATAGAAATTGGTGTAGATTAAACTTTTCTTTATGCTTTTAGTTTTACATTTTATTCTGTTAGCGTAATTCTAGTTTATTCTACTCAAAAGCGGTGAATCCAGTGCGAATCAATAAGTAGTGTAGGGATGTGTGTAGAGGGGTGCTAGGATCGTATTGCTCGAGTCGGGAGGAAGAATCATCTTTCTCGGTGACTAAGAACTTGCCCCAAGCGACTTTCGAAGCATGGGTATGAGTTAGTTCAGTGCGCGAGCGTGACGTAGGCCATCATGTTGGCCAGTTTGAGCTTTGTATTCCGGTCCTAACATCTTATCCTTGCTATCCCCTTGTGCCTACCCAATCCCGTTGATTCAGCTCCACCTTCAATTCACCAAAGCCAAAATGACTATCCTAATCGCACACCAAATTCTGAGCTCAAGCAATTTGTGCATTTAAAAAAATTTTGGGTGTTGATGCGGTGTATATTTGTGATTGTGGTGGAAATGCGTTATTGAAGATATAGCTGTTTTGTATCTAAATTGTGCAAAGTTATGAAATTTGAAAAAATGAGAAAAGAAAAGAAAGTAAAAAAAGAGGAAAAAAATGTATAAAGAGATATTTGGGAATAAGTGGTGTACACATTTTTATTACTGCTGGGATAGTGTTTCTTTTGCAAGCTCATTTGGGTTATGTGTGCTAAGCCCCCGCATTTATCATTGTTTACCGCACCGAATCCTAAGCCTAAATCATAACCTAAAGTCCTATTGATTTGCGCATCGAATCGTACGAATGCCGTGGAGAGAGTGTGAACGGGTGAGCTTATGGAAATCGACACTGATGGATTTCAGTGGAGGTTGTTCCAAACTCCGGTGTCGAGTAATGTTCGCCTCAGCAGCCTTTCTACTTTCTTCCTACGCATGACCGAGTGATTCCCTATGATTCAACTTTTGAGTAGAAATAATATATAGTTACGTTGTTAGAATTATGTAGACTATTTTGCATAACTAAAAATTCTTTTTACTAGATTTCTATGCACATGTGTATGAGACTTCGCATATTACTCCGTCCTTGCAATTTCTAACCCAGCTATGTCTTTTCTCGCTCCGCCGGGTTTGTTTGCTCGGGTCGTGCAAACAGGTAAGTCTGGGGGTGTGATGAGTCTGGTTTATACAGTGATTTCCGGCCTCATCTGGGGTTGTTTTAGTGTCATTGCACTTCAATTATTGATCATATATGCTTATATTGATATCACGACGTATCTGCGCCTTTTGTGCAATCCTTCCCCCTTTGTGGCATGTTTTTCTTATATATTACTGTATGCCTGCGTTATGGATCTGGTGGTGTACACGGATCGGGGTCATTTGCATTTTTCCTGCAGGTCCTGGTATCGCGCGAACGTTCAGGATGGTGCGGGACAATTTTTGGCCTAGAAAGCCTCTGATCGTGCGCATTCCTTCGCGCACGATCAGGCGCACGACCAGTGGTCGTGCGTTAATTCCCTTCCCAGACAGAGCGACGGCGCACGATCAGAGGATTCCTTCGCGCACGACCACTGGTCGTGCGCCCCTGACCGTGCGTTAATTGCCATCTCTTCCATTGCTACAGGTTGACTACGCACGATCACAGGCATTCCTTCGCGCACGACCATTGGTCGTGCGCCACTGACCATGCGCAGTGTTTATTCTGCTCCGTATTTAAACCGCTGCTCCGCGAAATTAGGTATCCAGCACTGTTTTGGGGCGCGATTTCTCCGCGCCAGTCCGCCGTTTCACCTCTCCAAGCTCCTCCCATCCATTCCCCCCTTTGGGAAGGCTTCATCCATTGATCCTAAGGTCCATGTAGGATCCCGGAAGCATTCTCCGCCATCTACAGCTAGCATTCCATGAGGAGGTCATCTCCATTGGGCGAAGCAGAAGTGACCCAGCTCTGAGAAGAAGACGGGCAACGTTTGGAGGTAGTGACAGCCTCTAAGCCCCGGAAGCAACCAAGGACTGAGCTCGGAGGAGGCGTGACGACCCCCCATTCCGACCAAGATCCACGGCGAGGCTTCTCATCTCGTGGTTCCTTCTACCCCTTCTCCTTTTTGATATGTACTCTTCATTGTTGTAATGAACAAAGTGAACCTCTATTTGTCTATGAATGGGAGTTTGTTTATGACCTTGTTCTTTACTTGATGCTATGTTGTGATGCGCTCCGCCCCCGCTCCACATACACACACACACGTTCTAGCACTCGCTCTAGCAAAAGCTGGAAGCGATAGCGAAGAGGTGCCTTCGACCCTCAACTCTCGCATTTGCACTCACCTCATCCATTTGCTCACCGGCCATCCGCTAAGCGAAGCACGACATCGCGGCCTGCACTAAATCCATCCACCAAGCGACGCGGTGATTGCGTCCCGCATAGTTTGTTTAGTTTTCTCATTCTGGTTCTACAAAACCAATCAAAACCCCATGTTTTTGTTTAACTTAGAAACCCTCATAATTAATCTCCTAACAGGCAAATAGTACTACCCAACTTGCGGTCCTTTGAGAACGATATTCGGGGAGCTACTCCCTACTTTTATTACTTGACAACGACCGGTGCACTGCCGTCGTACCACATTTCGTGCCCGCTAATTAGCAGTGTGGAAATAGCGCGTCAGCCACTCCCACAATGAAGCCGCCCACCACCAATGTTCGCCAACGAGACCGCGAACACAACTTGTTCACCAACGCCACATCGAACACAACCTGTTCGCCTGCCAGCCTCCTCCTGAGACAGCGAGCAGAGACCGCTCGACTAAGATGCCTTAGCCAGCGAAAAACAACCAGGAACCTGGATAGCCATAAGACTGGCTTATGGAAACCTGAATCAACCTGTGCGGTCATACCAGACCGGCACAGCCCTGAGGTAGACAGCCCGCCACGCGATCACAGACCAGACCGCGCGGCCTTACCCTAGCACCTTGGACACAGAACGACAATCACGCCAGGAGACCGCGGCTAGACTAAGACAAGTCAGACCGCAGAGCAGATCGCCAGACGTGCGGTCTCACCAGACCGCGCGATCACCCTCCCAGACCGCCAACTCCCAAAAACTTCCACTTCAACATTTTCAACACCCTTTCTGGTTTCTTCAAATATTTTAGCTTCTAGGGACTGGGAGGCAGCTACTACAGAACCTGAGATGGTCTGGAAGTCATTTTCCAAATCAGACTTCATCTCATCCTTCATTTTCTCAGCCTCACTGATCATAGTAGTGGTTGTATTCCAGACATATTCTTGTATATGGTTGGAGTATTTTTCTATAACCTCATCCGTCTTGCTTACATAATTTTTGACATAAGAAATGTCCCTCTCAAATAATTTTAGTTGCTCATCCATTGATTTCATAATGGTGTTTTGAGCCACCACTGTTTTCTCTGCTAGATCAAACCATTTTGTCATTTGTTTATTGAGGAATGCAGTCTCTTCCTTAATCTCTTTTACTTCCGCCATCACTTCTTCCCTGACTGATAAGATGGATCTATCAATAAAATTCTTAAGTGAATTCATCTGACCTTCAATCAATGTATAGATGGAGATGAGCAGCTTTTCATGTGATATAGCTGATGTGGAGGGTACGTCAGATACTATATCCACCTCCCCCATAGCCTGACCAAGGATTTTCTCCCCCTCAGCTGGATCACTAGGCTGAGTAGCAGCCGTATATTCTTCAGCCTTTTCCCTTGCCTCTTCAGTAGTACCTGCTTGCTCCCCCTCACTTGGAGCATCTTCCTTTTCCTTAATAGGAGATTTGTGTCGCTGCTCCCCCTTAGATGAGGGATCATAATTGTCTTGAGCATCTCCCCAATAGTCTGCTGGTTCAGGAGGAATTAGTTTAATTCATTGCTCTAGATTGTATATAAATAAGTCAATCTCACCTTGAAGATCAACATGAGCAATGTCTTCATCATCCTCATTATCTTCTGAGGAGGAGTGGATAATCTGCACACTCTTATCAGTAGTGGCAGGATTGGAGGAAACTCCAGGAGAGTGATCTTCTTCTTGTCCTTCTGACATGACCTTATCATCATCAGCAACAGCAATAACATCATCCTTCTGATTCACTTTCTCAGCAGCATCATCTTTTTCCCTTTCTACATGACCTTCAGTGTCATGTTCAACTCCTTGATCCTTTGGAGGACTGCTAGCTGGTTCCTGATTGTCCACAGCTGGGACATTTCCTCCTGCCTCTAACTCAGATTCAGAGCAGACAATCCTTGTTTTCCTTGGCCCTTTCACTAAACTCTTCTTCTTAGTTTTGAGTTCAGTTGGTTGGCTCATAGGGAGGACCCTTGAGAATCTGTCTAGGGTCTTTATGTCCATTCTTTTTAAGTAATGGAGGTTTGATCCTTTTGTCTTGTCAAAGTTGTCAGGATAGGTATTTAATAGGTAGAGGGAGAGAATTCTGCCTAGGTTGGGGGCCTGCAGACATTCCCTTATTCTTTGAAATAGCACTGCAGCCCAAGAAGTCTTCTTCTTCAGAATAACTCTTGACATCAAATCAAACATATGTTTTGAGATGGTGTCATGAGAACCTGGCTTGCACAAGATGGCCTTGCCAACAATATCAGAGAGCAATTTGCCTCTCTGGTTAAAGAACTTCCTCTTTAGTGAGCCAAGTTTGGCATCACTATATTCACACCATTGTAAAGCTTGGTCTTAGTTTTTCTTAGAAATTTCTTCTTCCTCTTCTTCACTGCAGGAGGGAAGCTGAAGGGCCTTCTCCATTTTTTTAGGAGAGATTTTTATCTTGATACTTCCTATCCCGCCCTTTGTTGGGAAAAAAACCCTTGATTTATCTGAACAAATCATATACAAGTGGTTTCATGTATTAGGAAATGTTACCCATATTGTATAGTAAGGGTAAATTGGTCATTAGATGTCTTAGGATGTCTCACTCATCTTAGAGTGTCAAGACCAGGCCAGGACAAGCACAATATGAGTTGAATAAATACTTGCATCGAATATAAGTCGACGCAACTTTGACTTGATGTCGACGCAACTCAGACCAGAAGTCCAAGCAACTCAATCTCACTGTCAAAGTATATCAAGTCGACGCTACGTCGAATAGGAGTCGATGTAGATGAAGGAGAATGTCGAAGTTATCTTAGAAGTTGACGCAACCTTGGCTTCAATTCAACGCAGAAGGAAGTGTCTGTCGAAGCCATCTGAAGTCGACGCAACGTCGACTACAATTCAATGCAGACAATGAAGTTCAAAAACAAGTCTCCAACTCGATGGTTACGTCGATAAGTAATCGATGTAACGTCGACAACAGAGTTCAACCAGAGTGAAAGTGAGGTTAGATCTTAGATTTACTCTAGAGGGGGGGGGGGGGGGGGGTGAATAGAGTACTAAAAAGTTTTTCACTTATTTTTATAGTGGAATTAAAATAGTGATATATATGTGTACTGAGTGAGTTATAAAAACAAAATACAAATCAAACACACAACACAAAAAAATAAACAAGAACACAGAAGACACAAGGATCTATAGTAGTTCCCCAATAAACCTGGGTACATCTACTCTTCTGCCACCCTTGGTAGAAATCCACTAGGTTTTTGATCAGGTGCCCTATCACCAATGGGGTTTTGATCAGGTGCCCAATAAACCAACTGCAGGTTTTTAATCAGGTGCCCTGCCACCAAACAGTTAACTTTTGAAGGGAGTTTGAATCCTGTACAAGATGGAATAAAAGAGGGTTATGAAGTTCTTCTCTAACAATAATCTGAGAGAAGACTAGTGGATTTGTTGTTGTAAAGCTCCCCCTGTCTGATAGAAAATAGTTGACAGTTGAGGATGGAGCTTTCTCTTGAATGTAGATCTTCCTTTGACAGCTGATGAATCTGAGAGACAAAGGTTTTTCAGATTGTTTGTTGCTCTTGAAGATTTGAAACTTTGCAGCAGAAATCTGAGATAAGATCTGTGTTGTTGTTCTCAGAGATTTAGAGGTACTGCTTGAGGAAGATGATCACTGAAAGCTTTTTCTATTTCTTCCTGTATTTCTTTTCCCGACTGTTTCTTCCTCTCTTCTTCCTATCAGCTGTACCGTTGTAATACTATTCTTCCTCTTTCTTTTTCCTTTCTGTATATGACTGATTTTGAAAATCAAATCTTCTGAATAAGGAATAAAATAATCAGGAGGATTATTTCTTAGAACTGCAATCTGAATATTTAATTCCTTTTCCTTTTCAATAAATGTATCCTTTTCCGATTAGCCAAACAGCTACTTTCTCGAAATAAGAGAATAATAAAAGGAAAGATAATATCCTCGACTTATCTGATAGGAATAGATCCGTTGTTGATAGTAGATCTGAGTTCAGAGAATAGAATAAAAATGATCTGTCTAAAATACTGGACTGAAGAGAAATTTCGTCAATCTGAAAAAATTCGTCAAACACAATCTGGAGTTCGTCGATCTCAAGCTGGAGGTCGTCGAACTGAGAGATAAAATCTGATAAGCTAGCTGGAATATTGAATTCGCTGAGCTGAGAAGAATTTTCGTCGATCTGAACATCTTGATACTTATTCTTCGAATGCAAAGCTAAGTTCATCGATCTCAGAATGAAGTTCGTCGAACTGAAGAATAAACTGCTGGACTGGCTGGAAAACTGAGTGTGCCGAGCTGGAGAGCAAGTTCGTCGAATGCAGAGAGAAGTCCGTCAAACGCAGAATGAGTTCGTTGAACGCAGAACCTTGGCAAGTTCGTCGAACTGGAGCATGCCGTTTGTCGAACGCAGGATTGAGTTCGTCGAACGCAAGATTGAGTTCATCGAACGCAGAAACTTAATCTTTTCCTTAAGTTCTAACAGCCTAAAACCTTGACCCTTAGACTATACATTGGGGTCAACTTAGTCATAGTCAACAGATAGTAATCCTAGCCCAAATCAGTAATAGGGTTGCTCCAACAATCTCCCCCTATTTGGGTTAGGACACTATTTGACAAAAATCAAATAATAAAATAAACAACAAAACAAAAAGAGCATATATATCTGACAAATTTTAAACATTTCAGAAGATATAAAATATGATACTCTGAGTTTTGAAATTTTACATTGAAAACATATAATAAAAACAAATAATCAGAACCTTTTGCTTTCTGAATTCTGACATTGCCTTCAGCTTTCTGAATTTGATTATCTGAGCTGTATCTGCTATATCAAACAATATTTCTGAATCTGCATTTGCATCTTTTGCTTTGCTTAGAAATCCTTGCCTTAAACATTTTTCTTTGTTTATCTGAACTGAATCTTGCTTTCTGAGAAATTTTGGAACTTAAGTTGGAGGTGACTTCACCAAATCAACTTGAACTGGAACTGGAAATGGAACTGAAATGCTTTATAATCTGAATCTGCATTTTTCAACTTTTGCTTTTGTTGATCTGAACTATAGCAATAACTGAATCTTCTTTGCTACCAATCTGCATTTGAATCTGGCATATCTGAATTATTTCTGAATCAAAACTGTTGTGAGCTTCTTCATCAAGAACTGATTTTTCTTTTTCATACAACATCTCCCCTTGAAACTTGAGCATCTTCATAAAACATCTCCCCCTATCATAAAAGAGCTTCTTCAAAACATCTCCCCCTATCAAAAGGAGCTTCTTCATGAAACTTCTCCCCCTGCCTAGTTTCAAGAAGGCCTGAAGCTAGGCCCGTAGAAGAAGGGACAGATGAGGAGGTAGGGAAGGATGCAATCTTTTTGAAGAAATATTGCTATTGTTCCTGCAAAATAAAATAGAGATCAAGTGCAAAGGAAATGGAAAGAGAAGCAATTCTGTAGGCATACAGTTAAAATGAAATAAAAGATTTGATTATAATGAAATTCCATACAATGGAATAGATTCAGAGGTGTGCTGAAAAATCAGCTGGAAAAGTTTCCCTGTCTCAGCTGATGGATCTCAGCGGTTGGGCTGAGACAGCTTATCGTCACAGTGGATGGATCTCAGCAGATCCAGACAGCTTCTCAGCGGCCCAAGGCCTTGTCTCAATGGTTCAGCTGAGATTAATAGCTTGTCTCAGCTGTTTTGCTGAGACTGAGAAATTGTCTCAGCTGTTCAGTTGAGACTGAGAGCTTGTCTCAGCTGCTTAGACAACAAACTTACTGAACTTATTTCACACAATGAAACATTGAGGGATAAATAAAAGATATAATTTTTTTTAATTAATTGAATGTCCATCTATCATTCCTAGATGATTTATAAAGAAGATATGTTTCTTTTCATCCAAGGGTTTGGTGAAAATATCAGCCCTTTGCAAATCAGTAGAAATGAATTGTAGGCAAATTTTATTTTTATCCACATTATCTCTGATAAAGTGGTGCCTAATTTCTATGTGTTTAGTCCTACTATGGAGTACTGGATTTTGTGCTATAGATATTGCACTAGTATTGTCACAAAATATAATTGAATTATTTAAGTTAATACAATAGTCTAGAAGTTGATTTAGTATCCACAATATCTGTGAGCAGCAACTTCATGCAGCAATATATTCTGCTTTAGCTGTTGACATAGTCACAGATGTTTGTTTCTTATAAAACCAAGACACAAGCCTATCACCAAGAAACTGACAAGTTCCCGATGTGCTTTTCCTGTCTACTCTGCATCCAGCATAATCAAAATCTGAGAATCCAGTTAATTCAAATTCTGATGCTGTTGGATACCAGAGTCCTAGATTTGGACAACCCTTTATATATCTCAAAATTCTTTTTAATAAAATTAGGTGAGATTCTTTGGGGTTAACTTGGAACCTAGCAGAAATACATGTAGCAAACATTATATCAGGTCTACTAGCTATTAAGTAAAGTAGTGAGCCAACAATTGCTCTATATACTTTCTGATCAACAGGTTTCCCTGATTCATCATTGTCAACAATAGCATTTGAGGGCATGGGTGTTTTCATGGTGGAAGCATCAGACATACCAAATCGTTTCACTAATTCCTTATCATACTTGGATTGTGATATGAATATGCCATTTGGAGTTTGCTTCACTTGAAGACCAAGGAAGTAAGATAACTCACTCATACTACTCATTTCAAATTTAGATTGCATTAGGTTAGAAAACCTTTTGCATAGATTTGAATCAGTAGAGCCAAATATGATATCATCTACATATATTTGAACTAGTAAAGTTTGATTTTTATGTATCCTGAAAAATAGGGTTTTATCAACAATGCCTCTATAGAATTTGTTTTCCAAAAGAAAATTAGCTAAGGTCTCAAACCATGCTCTGGGAGCTTGCTTGAGACCATAAAGAGCTTTATTAAGCTTAAATACATAAGAAGAGTGAGTTGGAGAGATGAAACCTGGTGGTTGTTCCACATAGACTTCTTCTTTGATATCTCCATTAAGAAAAGCACTCTTCACATCCATCTGATAGACTTTGAACTTCTTGAATGCAGCAAAGGCAAGGAATATCCTTATAGCTTCAAGTCTAGCAATAGGAGCAAAGGTTTGATCAAAATCAATTCCTTCTTCCTGAGAATATCCTTGGGCTACTAATCTTACTTTATTTCTGATGATTATGCCTTGATCATCTAGCTTGTTCCTGAAGACCCACTTGGTGCCAATGACTGGATGGCCTTTTGGTCTTGGAACCAAATCCCAAACCTCGTTCCTTTCAAATTGGTTGAGCTCCTCTTACATTGCAAGAATCCAGTTTGGATCTTGTTCAGTATCTTTTATGGATTGAGGTTCAACTTGTGATAGGAAACAAGTTTGCATCTGATTTTGGTGTAGTTGATGCCTTGTTTGAACACCTGCTGAAATATCTCCAATGATTTGAGATATTGGATGATCTCTAACTGTGATGTGATCAACAGTTGGAGTTGGTTCAGCAATAGTTTCTTCTTGAGGGACTTGTTCAGCTGTCATTTGATTTGAATTGTCAGCAAGATCTGGATTATCCTCTTCTTCACTGTCTTCAATAATTTCATTTGATGGAAGTAGAGAATCTTTATTCTGTAGATCTAATCCATTGAGCTCTTCACATAGAGCTGGTGTAACATCCCCAATCCTGCTAGACCCATTGAAAATGTTAGGGCATAGTGGTGAGAGGAGTGGCCACAAGGTCCTTAGGCTAAGGTAGAAATTGCTAAGTGCACACCAAAGCTCAAAAACCAACCTAACCCTAAGCCCCTCAACTAGGTTAATTGACCCTCAATTGTTCAAATTGACCTCACATGTGATGCCCTAACCACTAAGGGAGACCAATAGGATGGAAATTGCACTTGGGTGGGAGCCAATTGCATGAAATTGACCAAAGTCAAACTTTACCCAATTTTGGTCAAATCTACACCCTTTGATTAAATTGAACCAATTGGGGCCCCACCATGTACCAACCAACGTTGGGTGATGTTAAGGGACCCATGACCCCCCAAGTGGGGTCAACCCACTCACCTTGTTGACCAAAGTCAACCATGGTCAACCTAGCCCTTTAAGGTGAATTCCAAGCCTAAATTGAGTGGAACCCAACACCCATCAATTAAACATTATTAATGGACTTAGATCTTGCCCATCATCAGCCTTGGACTGAACCCAAACATTTGGTTTGATTAACCCAAGGGAGAGGGGGACCAAAAGTTGATTAAAAAGGCATAAAGCTAAAGTGAAAAGCAAAAGCTAACACCCCCCTTCTACACTCCACCTCCAATCAGCCTAGGGGCCAACCCTGATTGCTGTGGGTCTGGGATTGACCCAGAGGGAAGCAGGGGCCAGCTGGTGCAGGAGGGTGGCAGCAAGGAGCATGCCCGAGGAGGATGGAATTCAAAATCGGATGTGGAGGCCTCCTCACCTCATTCCAGCCACACCATCACCTTCAGGAGGGAGAGAGCAGTCAGGAACGACATCTAGAGCAGAGCTATTGCCGGAGATGAGTTCGGGAGTAGGGTCGCCGGAGCAAGGCATATCCATGGCGAACCGTCGCCGGAGCCGCCGCCACGCCCCAATCACATTTTGTTTCTCCTCCCCTCCCCCCACGCTAGCTTCCTATCATAAAACGAAGAAGGATAGGGCTCAATTGAGGCCGGATCCACTCCTCAATTCCATGGATTTCGGCTCAAAATGGGAAGGTTGGGATTGCCAGAAACCGCCTCCTCCGGCCACCAGTCGCCGGCTGACGGTAGCCCCGACCACCACGAAGGTGTCGGTGGTGTTTGCCGGCGGTGGTGGTGGCTGCATCGCCGACAAACTCCCTCGCAAAATCACCCAGCGCGGTTGAATCTCAGCCGTTGGCTGGAGGAGTAAGACGAGCTGGCTGTCGCTAGATGTGCTTCAAGATTCGTGCGCATCCATATTTCTTTAATTAAATTAGTTCAATGCTTTAGAATTTCTGCCTCTATTTATCAGTCCACTTCAAAAATTATTTAGGGCCTCTTAATGACTGAATTAGAAAAGGTGTCCAACATGAAAGTTGTAGGCCTTGGTCTTGACTCTCACTAGGCCTTAAGTTCAAGTCATTTGGTGACCCACAGCTCCCTAAGGAGCTGTTTTACTAGGACTGGTCCTACACTAGGTCAGTCCACTAAAATAATTACCTAGCCTAAACCACTTAAGCTTTGAAGCTGATATTTTAACCATGGGTAGGTATACCCTAGGGGCACCATTTACCCAAAGATCAGCCCTTGATGGGCAATTTTACCTATAGTTTTTGTGGTATTTAAGATATTTGAATAATGTTGATTTTTGGAGCATATGAAGTCCAAATGACACCAAATTTTGGTGGCATGCTCTTTAGTACATGAGTAGTGCCTAACTAAATTTTCACTCCATTTGGAGTTGATTTGATATGGAAAATGGGAAACCTTAATGAGGGCCCTTAGGGGGCAAATTAGGGTTTAGGCCATATGAGGAGTTGAGTGAGTTGGCCTCCTCCAATCTGGATGATTATGTAGGTATTGATATATAAATGCATGTGACACCCCCTAATGGAGCATTTGGAGCCATTAGGGTGGTGTGTCCTAAAACCCTAAGGGTAAACCCTTAAGGTTGCAATTTAGGGTTTGTCATATTTTGTTTATATATACCCATGATAATTATTTGGAAGGCTGTGGATTTGTATTTTATATACATCATGTGGAAATTGGTATTTACTACACTTGGATGTTAAATCATTTTAATTAGTCAAATCATATGGTAATGATATAAATATTTGGCAGAGGACTCTAGACCCCCATTTGGACACTTGGTATTTTCTGTAGAATTTTTAGATGTGAAATACTATTTTTCCTAATTATAGTGGCATTTTGGTAATTATACAACTATGATGATTTAGTAGGCCACATGACATCCTAGGGTCTTGAAACTCAGTAAAACACCTTGATATGGAACATTACCTTACTGATAAGTTTCATGTAGTATGTAGAAGCATTTTGAGGATAGATCATGTGTAATTTGACTTAAGGCCTTAACTACTTTAAATAATAATAAATGCCAAATTAATATGGAAAATTATGGAAATTGGAACATACCTTATTAAGGTCAGTGAGAGCCTAGTATAATTATACTAGACCCTGGTGATGAGTTTTTAGAAGGATCTCCTTTTGAGGCTTGAGGTTAGTTCAACCTAGTGGTCTGCGATTAGTAAAAACAGAATTTTGAATTTTAGACAATTCAGACCCCTAAGTAGTGATTAGAAGATACGGCCATTCAGTATTTGTGTTATAGCTTACAATGATTCAAGTAGGGTCAAACCTAGGGTTAACAGTGAGATGGTGCTAGGGTTGGTGCATGAGGGTGGAGGTACGTCCAACCCAATTGGGTGGGACGGGTGTTGAGCTAAGTTACTTTAATTATATGAAATAATGAGGGGTGAACTAAAGGTTAATCACCAACTAAAGTAATTGTCTTGATAAAGAGGATGGTGGGGTTGAGGGGGGCCCGTTACGGGGTATACCGCGGGAAGTCCAAGATTCACCCTAAATATAATACTAACTAAATTGTAGGCAAGAGTAGCCTAATTAGGTTAGCAAACTAGGATGGATCTCCTTTGAGGAGGAGATGAGTTGGATCAGCTTGTGTGTTAGTCCCTGAGCCAGAGGCTCGGGTGGATTTAATAACACCTGTTTCTTATGCAAATAGTGGCGAGTCTTCGGTACTAGGCTAGTCGTGTCACCGATGGTAGTACTTTGACTCAAGTGAGGGTGAGGTTTGGAGGGCCGGTAGTTTGAGTACCGCGGTATGGAGGACAATCCGTAATAACCCACCCCGACCTTAAAGTCTGGTGGATTCCAGCAAGAGTACGCAGGAGCTCCGCTGTTGTGTTCTTAGCGTTGAGGCGTATGTGAGGTCTAGGCTTGGTAGTGAGCATACCCTCCTAGGATGTGGAGTGCCCGATCCACTGCCACTGTGAGCCACGACGGTCGGTACCCAAAAGGTTGGCTTCCTTTCTAACAAATTGGGAACAATAAAGGTTTGTGCGCATAGAGTCATGTGGGCGAGTCACAATGCATAAACACATTAAGTCATCATAAGCAAAGCATAGCATAACATACACATTAGCATACCCCCATCATATAAATTAGTATGGGCTCTTTTATTTGATGGGTTACCTGGACATCTTAACTTATATGTCGTATGGGCGTTCATATAAGTTAAGGTACGAATCTGTGATGGTAGATTAGTTTTACTTACTGCACCGCATTTTATTATTGGTTTACTTCATGCTCTACTTTACTGTCATTTATTTGCACTATACTGCTAGCTAGTTTTACCGCTTTCCCTATACTTGCTAGATTAGTGCCATGTCACCTCTTTCCTTGTTTACCCCTTGTTATCCTCCGCTTCTTCCTCCCGCTCGGTTCTTAGGAGTTGTGGAGGGAGGCGAGGACAAAACGACTTAGTCTTTATGACTAACGGTCGGTTGTGACCGCAGGAGTCTGAGGAGACGGAGTTGTCCCGCGCGCAGCTGGACGAGATGGCAGGACCTGAGCAGCGGATGCAGCGTACTACCACGATGCCACAGGTTGATGATTAGATAGTTAGATTTTAGTATTTGAGAGTTTTGTAGTTTCCGCATGTTGTAGAGAGAGAGAGAGTACTCATTTTGGATATGTATCGGGCTTAAGCCCCTTTTGCTTGTACTGTCTCCTTTTGGACATTTCTGTTTCATTATATATCTATATGATGTTGTGACATGTGGACATGCCTTTAATTCTGTACTCACTTTTGGCATATATTTACTTATGATCGTATAGCCGACAGAGTCGGTGCTGAGCGGGGTTAGCCAACCCGAGTGTTGGTGGCACTGCAAGGCAGCGATTCTGGGCGATGATCTACCTCAACCGTGCAATGCGGGAGAGGTTCGAGTTTCATGTACCCGATCGCGTTTTGAGAAAAGGGATCTTACAAATGGTATCACTGAACGAACGATCATAAGAGAACAGTCCATAACATACTGGGTCACCCCGCTTGAGCTTAGTTTGCGGACAAACTAGGCAGCAGAAGCTATGGTGTGCCCATGTATGGAATCACATAGAACAGTCCAATAATCAATAAGTAAGACCAAAAATTTTAACTAAATCCCTATCTTTTGTAGGCCCGGTGAGCAGGGAGCCTCAGGTCAGTATCCCTCCCCCTCCGACTACCACTACTTTTCAGCAGTCGGAGTTGGGACAGACGTTAGCAGCCATTTTAGAGACCTTCAGGGCCCAGTCCATCCCCCGACACCACTGCCAAACCCGGGAGCGAACTCTTTGAGCACCTTTAGAGGTCTTTCCCCACCGACCTACCGAGGGACAGAGGATGCAGTGAAGACTGAGGAGTGGTTGGACACCATTCAGGAGATGCTGGCCGGCATCGGTTGCCCGGTCGACAAGGCAGTATTTTTGGCAGTGTCAGCTCTTGATGCACATGCCAAGAGGTGGTGGAAGTCGCTGCTGGAGACCACTTTCAGAGATAGGGAATACTCAGATATTTATTGGGACGAGTTTAGTGCCACTTTCCTGGAGAACTTCATATCCAGCACGGAAAGAGATGAGCTAGAAGAGAGGTTTCTACACCTCACTCAGGGGGCACGCTTAGTGATTGAGTACGAGAGGGAGTTCTCCCATTTAGCCAGATTTGCGAGGTCTCATGTCGCAGATGATCGCACTCTTGCGAAGAGATTCTACAAGGGGCTTCGAGACCCGTTGAGGCAGGCACTCTTGTTTGTTTCTGAGGGTAGCCTAACTCAGATTATCGAGACGACAAAGAAGCTGGAGGCAGATCAGATCAGAGTGCAGGGCGGAAGGAAGAGGCCAGCTGAGGCCATGTACCAGGGGGAGAGCAGCAGAGGCTTGCTGCGGGGCAGACTTATGAGGCACCGGAGGGGTGGGGGACGTCCTTGTCCTCAGATTGCACCAGTACAGCAGCCCCAGCCCTTACCAGTCCCACAGCCCCTACGTACCTGGGGGACCCAGAGATTTGACGACCGGGGACGCGCTCTAGTAGTGTGCTTCGAGTGCAACCAGCCAGGTCACGTCAGGTCCCATTGCCCTCGTCGATTCCCTCCACCTCCTCTTCCACCACCAGCAGCACCTCCGGCAGCCCCTCCAGCACAGCGGGGCCGAGGATGGGGTAGAGGCAGGGTGAATCACGGCAGAGGTAGGCAGCAGGAGCAGGTTTACGCCTTGGATCTTGCATAGCCGAGGAACCTGGAGGAGGTTATAGCAGGTAATTTAATGCTTTCAGTACATTAATTTATTACTGCTTAAATTTACCTGCATTTTCAACCTTCTAGATTAGAAATTAAGCAAACAATCCACCTTCCCCAGGCATTATAGTGGTGTGTGGCAAGCCCGCCCACACCCTATTCGATACTGGTGCCTCGCATAACTTTGTTTCCGAAGACTTTGTTAAGGGCTTGGAGCAAATCCATTACTACACGGGACCCACCAGGAGGGTGCGCCTCCCCAATGGATCAGAGATCGAGATGACGGCTAAGTGCACCTTGAAGGTGACCATCGACAGCCTAACACTCGATGCTCCAGCTTCGGTGCTAAAGCTCGCCGACTTAGACCTTATCTTGGGCATGAAGTGGCTCGCTTTGAACCACGCCCAGATAGACTGCTAAGCAAAGAGAGTGGTGTTGCAGTACGATACCACCTTTGCGACGTTCGAAGGTATTGGACCGATCTCCCGCTCTTCTTTATCTTCAGTTCAGGTAGTCAAGGCCCACGAGCAGGGCGACAAGGTATATCTTGTATGCTTCGAGATGGCGGAGGTGGAGGCCTCCTTATCAGACATTCCCATAGTACGGGACTTCTCCGACGTATTCCCGGAGAAGTTGCCCGGACTGCCACCGCATCGGGAGGTAGATTTTCAGATTCAGCTGGTGCCAGGAGCGAGACCCGTGTCTCGGGCACCGTACCGCATGGCACCCAAGGAACTAGCGGAGTTTAGGGTGCAGTTGAAGGAGCTGGTAGATGCGGGTTTCGTCAGGCCGAGCTCCTCGCCTTGGGGAGCGCCGGTATTATTTTTGAAGAAGAACGATGGAACGCTCAGATTATGTATAGATTACCGGGAGCTCAATAGGTTGACGGTACGGAACACCTATCCATTACCGAGGATTGACGAGCTCTTCGATCAGTTGTAGGGAGCTCACTGGTTCTCCAAGCTCGACTTAAGATCAGGATACTATCAGCTACGGATTCGAGAGGAGGGCATACCGAAGACAGCTTTCAGTTGCAGGTATGGATTGCATGAGTTCACAGTGATGCCCTTTGGGCTCACTAATGCCCCCTCAGCATTCATGAGCATGATGAACAGGGTGTTTGAGGCCTTTCTCGACATCTTCGTTATCGTGTTCATCGATGACATCCTAGTATATTCTAGGACGGAGGAGGAGCATGCTGGGCATCTGGACCTAATATTGAGGAAGTTAAGAGAGCACCAGATGTATGCGAAGTTCTCCAAGTGTCAGTTTTGGCTACGGGAGGTGGCTTTTCTGAGACACATCATCAGTGGAGAAGGACTGGCAGTGGATCCGGCCAAGGTGCGTGCTGTTCAGGAGTGGCCTCGACTGCAGTCAGCTTCAGATGTGCAGAGCTTTCTAGGATTGGCGGGCTATTACTGGAAGTTTGTGGAAGGGTTCTCCAAGATTGCCCTTCCGCTCACTTCTTTGACCAAGAAGGATGCCCCATTCGTCTGGTCTCCGCAGTGTGAAGCGGCCTACTTGGAGCTGAAGGGCTGACTCACCTCTTCCCCCATCCTTGCCCTTCCATCTGGGAAGGAAGGATTTCAGGTTTACACAGATGCATCATTTCAGGGGTTGGGAGCAGTGTTGATGCAGTACGGTTGCGTGGTCGTGTACGCTTCCCATCAGTTGAAGGTACATGAGAGGAACTACCCAGTGCATGACCTCATGCTCGAAGCAGTCATCTTCGCCTTGAAGACCTGGAGACACTACCTATATGGGGTTCATTATGAGATCTTCTCAGACCACAAGAACCTCATGTATATTGATACGCAGAAGGACTTGAACCTACGTCAGCGGAGGTGGTTAGAGTTCTTGCGCGACTACAGTTACACATTGCACTACCATCCAGGCAAGGCCAACACCGTAGCGGATGCTTTGAGCAGGAGAGGAGGTACACCAGGAGTAGAGAGCCGTGTGATGGCTTTGGAGCCGACTCAGGCATTAGAGGACATGCATATTACAGTTGTATCCAGGGCCGACACCGAGGCATATTCAGAGTATCTAGCGTCCTTGAATATTGTCTGCGATATTCGGGACCGCATTCGGGAGGCACAGTTGCAGGACCCTGCCTTGGAGCCAGTATTCAGATCGTTGGTGGACGGCATGGCAGGGGACTATTCTTTGAGGGAGGATCTTATTCACCATCGAGACCGAGTCTACATCCCAGCTGGAGGAGGTATTAGTGAGGAGGTGCTTAGGGAGGCTCATTGCGCCCAATATTCAGTGCATCCAGGGATCACGAAGATGGCAGCAGACCTTCAGAAGGTTGTGTTTTGGCCGGGGATGAAGAGAGATATTATCTAGTATGTGACGCACTGCGAGGGCTGCCAGCGCGTGAAGGCGAAGTGTAGGAGCCCGGGAGGAATGTTGCATCCATTACCAGTACCTGAGTGGAAGTTTGAAGACATATCGATGGACTTCGTTCATGGTCTACCTCGCTCCCGCTCTGGGAATGACTCCATATGGGTGATAGTGGACAGGCTGACGAAGGTAGCTCAGTTTATTCCTGTACGGAAGGGGGGGCCGGTCGGTGACCTTGTGTGGGTGTTTGTAGAGCAGGTGGTCAGATATCACGGGGTGCCCAGGACGATAGTTTCAGATAGAGACAGACGCTTCACTTCGAGGGAGTGGAAGGCGGTTCAGGCTTACTTGGGATCCCGGTTTACTTTCAGCACGGCGTTTCATCCGCAGACTGATGGTCAGACTGAGCGCACCAACCGGACTATGGAGGACCTACTGCGTTTGTGCATTTTAGATACTGGCAAGCTCTGGGAGGGACTGCTGCCCTTGATAGAGTTTTCCTATAACAACAGTCACCAGGCTAGAATTGGGATGGCACCTTATGCCGCATTGTATGGGAGGAAGTGCCGCACACCACTTTCCTGGATCCAGAACGAGGACCCGAGGTCGTTAGGTTCAGATTATATTGAGGAGATGGATGCGCAGGTGAGGCTGATCAGGGAGCGGATGCTGGAGGCCAAGAGCAGACAGGCGAAGTACTATGATGCGAGGCATCGTATGGTGGAGTTCCAGGTGGGAGAGCGAGTATTCTTGAAGATTCGGCCTACGCACGGGGTTTCTCGAGTGCGGGGGCACAAGAAGCTCAGTCCTCGGTACGTGGGGCCTTATTTGATCCTGGAGCGGATCGGTCCTTTGGCGTACAGGCTGGAGCTACCGCCAGAGTTGGAGAACCTGCATGACGTCTTCCACGTCTCTTCACTTCAGAGAGCCCTGCTTCGTCCTGAGCAGCATGTTACATCTACATCAGGCACGGTGGCACCCGATCGATCAGTCCTACTAGAGCCCATCCGGATCGATGATACGGAGGTCTGAGTTCTGCAGCGGAAGAGTGTACCGTTGGTGAAGGTGTTGTGGTCCAACCATGGGCGAGAGGAGCACACATGGGAGCCCATGGACCTCATGCAACAACGCTACCCGGAACTCTTCACTCCAGGTACAACCTAAACCTCCTTGCAATCTCTTTGTACCTTATATTGCGTAGAACCCGTAGACCCGATCTTAAATTTCGGGGACGAAATATTTTTTTTGTTTATTAGGATTTGTAACATCCCCAATCCCGCTAGACCCATTGGAAATGTTAGGTCATAGTGGTGAGAGGAGTGGCCACAAGGGCCTTAGGCTAAGGTAGAAATTTCTAAGTGCACACCAAAGCTCAAAAACCAACCTAACCCTAAGCCCCTCACTAGGTCAATTGACCCTCAATTGTCCAAATTGACCTCACATGTGATTCCCTAACCACTAAGGGAGACCAATAGGATGGAAATTGCACTTGGGTGGGACCCAATTGCATGAAATTGACCAAAGTCAAACTTTACCCAATTTTGGTCAAATCTACACCCTTTGATTAAATTGAACCAATTGGGGCCCCACCATGGACCAACCAATGTTGGGTGATGTTAAGGGACCCATGACCCCCCAAGTGGAGTCAACCCACTCACCTTGTTGACCAAAGTCAACCATGGTCAACCTAGCCCTTTAAGGTGAATTCCAAGCCTAAATTGAGTGGAACCCAACACCCATCAATTAATCATTATTCATGGACTTAGGTCTTGCCCATCATCAGCCTTGGACTGAACCCAAACATTAGGATTGATTAACCCAAGGGAGAGGGGGACCAAAAGTTGA
Source organism: Dactylorhiza incarnata (assembly GCA_033032865.1). Classification (NCBI taxonomy): domain Eukaryota; kingdom Viridiplantae; phylum Streptophyta; class Magnoliopsida; order Asparagales; family Orchidaceae; genus Dactylorhiza; species Dactylorhiza incarnata. Next base: position 1,549,706 of record JAWHQI010000040.1, on the reverse strand, counting down.
TTAAAAAGGCATAAAGCTAAAGTGAAAAGCAAAAGCTAACACCCCCCTTCTACACTCCACTTCCAATCAGCCTAGGGGCCAACCCTAATTTCTGTGGGTCTGGGCTTGACCCAGAGGGAAGCAGGGGCCAGCTGGTGCAGGAGGGTGGCAGCAAGGAGCATGCCCGAGGAGGCTTGAATTCAAAATCGGCTGTGGAGGCCTCCACACCTCATTCCAGCCACACCATCACCTACAGGAGGGAGAGAGCAGTCGGGAACGGCATCTGGAGCAGAGCTATTGCCAGAGAAACGAGTTCGGGAGCAGGGTCGCCGGAGTAAGGCATATCCATGGCGAACAGTCGCCAGAGCCGCCGATCCAACAAGTGGTATCAGAGCGATTTTATTCCAATCGACTTAACAACCAGGAATAATGGCGTCTCATGATCTCGCTTCTGCTAGTGGGGTAAATTTTTATGAAGAAGAAAAATCTCTTAAACCACCTTTATTTGAAGGGAGAAATTATAAAGGGTGGAAATTTCTAATGGAAAAGTTTATTAAAAATTTAGATATCAATGCATGGGATATAGCAATAGTTAGACCAGCGGATGAATCAAATAAACAGGAACGTCATCTAAATGCAAAAGCTTTAAATAGTATTTTCTGTGCTTTATCTCACGAAATTTCAAAATTAATATATTGTTTTTCTAGTGCATACAAAGTATGGAAATTTCTTGAAGAAATGTATGATTCTCCTTCTACAGGTATGGAACAATCACAAGAACCGGAGAATATGCAAGCTTGCACAAGTCTTCAAGAATGCTCCTCTCATGACGGATCAATGGAGCACACATCAAATGGAAATGAAGAAGAAGTAATGTCTTCGGAAGAGGAGTGCCAAAAAGATGTAAAAGAAGCTATATGTTCAAATCATGCCTCTCCCGAAAGTAATGTAAGGAAATCAAATCCCATCTTTTGTACTTCTATTACTACATTACAATTGCTTCAAACTACAAAGCGTAAAATTAAGAAATTAAAGAGTGCTAATAAACATTTGCGCTTAGAAAATAAAAATTTAAAGGCAAAAATTAATGAAGAATCAAATTCTAATTTATCTAGATCTACCCAAGGCTCCTTTGTTGAAAACATTACACCTTGTATAGAATTTAATGATGTGAAAGAAAAATGCAAGGAACTTTAAAAGGAACTTCTTTTTATAAAAGAACAAAATAAAAAATTATGTTTAGAAAATTCATCTTTGGAAAATGATTGTGCTAAGTGTAAAGAATATGAAATTGAAATTAAAGAGATGGATGAAACATTTGATGAATATAAAAACAACTATCAAGATCATATTGATTCAATTGTTTCCACTCTTAAAAATAGCACAATCGCTTATAAAAAAGCTAGACATAATTTAAAGATCAAGAATGATGAATTAAAATCAAAAATCAACTTGCTTATGAAAATTGTAAATACAAATTCACAATATCAAACTATATCTAAAAACAAGTTGAATATGAATATGAACATCTTAACTAAGTTTAATAATGGGAGTAAGGAACATAAAGGATTTGTTAATCAAAATCAAAATCACCATTATTTACAAAATTATGTATCTCCTAAAGTAAATTCAAATATGCAAAAATTTCCTATAAAAAATGATTTCAAATGTCATCATTATTTTAAGCCTAAATTTAATAAGTATGGAAATTTAATGCAAAATTATAATATTAAACCTAAGTATGAGTGGAGACCCAAAATTAAAAATTAAACATTAACTCCACTTGAAAGGGTCCATTCGTACTTGTCTCCCCAAAAGACATCTCTCTATATTTGGGTACCCAAAGGAACCATCCCGCATGGTCCCCTTTGGATACCTAAAACATTTATTCATTAGGTATCATCAAATGCATGAAGTAGAAACTTTTCAAAATAAGATATACAAATTTCTACTTCATGATGTGCTTTAATGTCCTTTTTATTTTTCTTGTAGTTTTCCTTTTGAACTATCATGTCATGGTCATCCTATATAGTATTGAAAATATGATCCTATCTCTTAAAAGCTTAATATGTTTATAAAATCAAATTGATCAAAATTCAAAAGTCATATCTAATTTTGATGACCTATCTATCTCTCTCATATTCGTTATCTATAAATATCTTTTATTATTCATATAAATCAAATTCTAAATTTGCTATAAGATATTTTAAAATTAAATCAAGACATTAGGCTATTAAGCTTTTTAGCCTTCACCAACAAGTGGTTTAGAGAAATAACATAATCTACAAGAAAGTTCAAGATCTAAATAAAAGCTCAACTTTCAATATGGTTGTCTTTGTTCACAACAAAAAATTATATTGTGTTCACTCCTTGATGTCAAACATGATCTAAACCATCACTATTGTTCACCTATCAAAAATCACATATATATTCAAAATTCTTAATTAAAAGAAAATCACTAAAATGTATTGAAAGAATTTATCTTCATAATGAATATTGATGTCACTCGCACCACCATGATCTATTGATGTCCGTTGCTAAAATTCTCTAAAATCATATATCATAACTCACATCAAATATCTTCTAAAACAACTATTTCTATCACATCCATATGAATTATATGATGACAATTGATATTATAATTGTTTTACCATGGTTGGTGTATTATGTGTGTATTGTGATTTATTTCTAGTTTAGACCTTAATCATCTTGATATCAAATCAAATAGAATCGTCACTCCATTCTAGGTCTATAAGTTGAAACACTATCAAACCTTGGTATAACATTAATCTCAAACTTATCATACTAACATTATCACCTAAAGAATATTTGTGTCTATGTTAGGCTTTATATGTTTACCAAGACATACAGGCTGGGTATTCTCATCTAGGGTTTATCCATGGTATTCTTGTGCATGAACATTATGGTTAATCACTAAAATCATGCATATTTGATTTGTTCATTCATGTCATCTCATGCAAAGTTTAGTTGGTAAAGTCATATACAAAATCGCTAATGTTTCATGAAATTTGCACTATCTAGAAATTTCCTAAAAATCTGAAATTTCAGCATAAAACTACTGTTCGGACACTTAATTAAGATCAACAAACAAAAATTTCAAAATCATAAAAAATCGTGTACTGTTTCCCGCGCTAGTGCTAACGCCGGCGCTAGCGCACCTATGTGTTTTTCTATATTTTTAAAATTTTGAAAAATCCCTAAAAATATATTAATCTATGTGTACTATTCATTTCTGCACTTTTGCTTTTATTACATTTTTGAAAAATCAAATACAAAAATACAAAAGCCAAATTACAAAAAATATGTTGTCTTTTTTAGTTTTTTGTCATTTGTTTAAATTCTATTTCTAAAAGCAAAAATCAATTACAAAAATATAAAACAAAAAAAAACAAGTATAAAAAATTATTATTTTGAACTTAACTTTTCTATTTACATGTATCTTGCGAAAGGGTGATTTGGGCTATCATCCCATCACATCACCTAGTACCGGGAGAACCACTCACAGGGTAGTCCTCAGGAAGTCCAAGATCAATCTTATGAGTTCAAACTTTAAATCAAAATTATTCTTCAAAATATCAAAAATACTGTATGGACTTCATTGAAAATCAAGCATGATTTAACCCATCATTTAGAACCTTCTATAATGTTGCAATTTATCTTTTCAAACTACTTTGAACATTGTTTTCGTCATGCTTTAATACATCTATTAATATGTGCATCAATTATATTGAAAAGTTGTGTAGAACTAAGCTTAGCATGCCTCTAAGTATGAGTAAATATTTTATGTTTGATAATAATCACTATTCACTCACTTATTTTGGCATTGTCTACTTATGTGTTTAATCTAAGAATGCTTGTGTATGTTTTGTAATAGTACAATGAATTAAAATTGCACAAGTATCTTACCTACACAACCTTTGTTTGCACTTTTAAAAGTTAAGAAAAGTGGTTATGCTTTCATAAATTATATTGGTTTGCAAAACAAGTGTATTCGGAGAACTTTGTACAAAACAAAAATCATAAAATAAAGTGACAAAGATAACTCCACCAAGCACTACTTGAACCTCCTGATAAGTCTTAATAAGCGTTGTGAGGTTGAGCACCTTGGAAAGAATAGTAAAGTATCTTGTGCAAACCATATCTTTCTTTCAAAGTAAAAACCACTTACTCTTAAGTACACCGGATCACTAGTCTCAACATTAAAAATAAAATATGTGATCCCCCAAGCACTGCTTTGCACCCTGATAAGTCTTAATAAGAATTGTGTGTGCAAAGCACCTTGGTAGTTGTACATTTATTTTGTGCATTGAAGTTTGTGGAAGTAAAATTATTTGTGTTTTATTGTGCTCTTACTTTACATATTTCTTGTATTTTTGATTAAAACATTTGTCTACTCTACTCAAAAATACACTTATGTGCACATCATTATCTTCCATAACACTTCTTCTCATGAGTATTGGATCCTAATGCTAATTTTATACTACTCCTTATTTATGAAATGCACTAGATAACCTAGCATGCTTTCTACAATGTTTGGTATGTTTTGAAATTGTGAATTAAAATAACATTGTAGTAATCTTCTTTTGATAACATTATTTCATACTTGGTTACTTTATTGTCAAACTTAAAGATTTTAATTCAACAATGATTTACAAAAACATCTTCTTTATGAAATTTAACTCGTATATCTTTTTATGGATCATCATTGATTACAATAAGATGTTTTGTGTACTTCGATAAGTCTTCCACATCATAACCATGTAATTGTTTTACCTTGCGCTTTCATGCTTACTTAAAGTCTTTTATTTTGTGTGCATCATCACTTGAATCTTAAAATTCCTTTTTTTCAACAAGTGGTAGACTTGCTTGGTAAACTTTATATTGGTTACTCTAAACATGAATATTTTTTTTGCCAAAAACTCTGATTTATTTCTATGAAAATATTGTTAAATTAAAAACTCTGTTTCATTAATGGATTTCAAAATAGCTATGTGAGTGTTTTCATAAATTCAAATAAAAATATAAACCCATAGGCTATGAACTTATCACTAACGCTTAAATGTTTCCAATAATTATTATCCATGACTTCATTTCTCACCATAGCGGGGGCGTAGGGTTGCAGACATTAGATAACCTTATCTCTAGTCATGTCTTGTCCTTAACCGGGGAGGGTTCTAGTGGGGCCTTGCGAGGCACTGGGGGAAAAGAGTGCTAGGTTGAGTTTTGTCTAGTGTTTGCATATGGGACTAACACCCGAACCTACGTCATGTTTGCAGCTCCTCATGCCCACCTGTCACTTAGTACGGGGCTAGGGTGTAGACATATTGTCTGGGTAGTTTAGTTACTTGGAAATTATTACATTTTTTTAATGCTTAAAACTCTTATATAAAAAGGAAAAACTAACATGATAATATTACGTACTTGACAAATGTAAGATTGTTCATCTTTAAGCTAACAACTCTGATCTATTTTTATAAAAAGTATTTTAAAACTCCTTATCATTTTCTTCTCTCTACAAGCTCGATCATGCCTTTATCTTATTATCAACTTTTAAGTGGTGTCTCCTTACCCACTTTTGCTAATAACAAAAGGGGGAGAACTACCATGATAAATATAATCTACTATCAAAATATAAAATTAACATGCTTAATTAAGATGATAGCTTACATATTAGGGGAGCATTCACTTAGGGGGAGCAATTCTAAATGCTAAAATCGTTAATTATCATAAGTCATCACTCTCACATACATACAAGTAACTTTCATCATGCTTATATATTAATGCTCTGATTTATCATTAATGGATTTGTTATTATCAAAAGGGGGAGTTTGTTGGAACATGGTCTTCTGCATCTCCTAGGTTTGAGAATAACAAATCCAATGTGTATTTGATCTTGTGTTTTAAGTGTGCAGGATAACAAAGTCCACATGACTCAAGGATTACATAAGAAGGTTGCCCCCAAAGTTGAGCCATCAAATCCAAAACCCCTACCAGCGCTGGCGGTAGTACTAGCGCAGGCGCTAGCTGTCGTTCGATGAACTGTGAGCGGCGCCCGACGAAATGCTCATAACTGCGTTCGACGAAATTTCGCTCGACGAACTCTTAGCTGCGTTCGACAAAATTTTGATCGACGAAATGTTTGCTTAAAGCGCAGATGCCGGGAGTACTTATAGAAGGAGATAGCGCCAGGCGGTATCTGATAGCGCAGGCGATAGCGAGGAGCACAGTAGGCAATTAGGAAGAATTGTTTCCTCGGATTGAAGATTCTATCGCGCAGAATATGTCCTAATAAGGGATAGCGCCGACGGTACCACTAGCGCAGGCGCTAGCGCTGAGGCTATAAAAAGGACCCCTCTTCTCTCGTTTCAGACAGACATCAGAGAGAGAGATAGAGTGCTAGAATTCTAGAGGCTATCTTGGCTGAAAGTTGATGTCCTACCAAAGTTCTGCAAACTTCTGAAGGAGAATCTCATCACGCCGGATCCAAATGAAGTCCGCTTCTACAACGCTTATTCTATAGCGTATCTTCGTCTTCAACTTCAGAAGTTCATCAAGAGGGAGTTTTTATTTATTTTCGTTTCATATTTCTTGTAAACGGTTATTGAAATCGCCTCGTGTTGGTGACTAGGTCTGGGTAGGACTTAGGGCGGAAACTCGCCTCGTGTTGGCGACTAGATCTAGGCTAGATCTAGGGGGTGCTTGAGGCCATATCCGGGGAAGGGTTGGCTAGAGCGGCTTGAGGCCGAATCCGGGGAGGATAGGCTAGGGCCACCGGTTCGTGGGGATGCGAGTCGGGATAGAAAACAAAAAGAGTCTTTCATATTTCTCTTTGATTTCTAGCGTCATTGAAATCAAAATTTTGTAATCAATTTTATTAATAATAAGCATGTCTCTCTTTGTGTAATAAAATTGATTTGTTCTTCATTTCTCTAAATTGTTTATTATCCTCTCCTTTATTATAAAACAATTTAGATCTTTAAACAAAATCACTATTTTGATCTCTTATCATAAGCAAGTATTTCAAAATATAATATAAGTTTTGAAAACCCTTATTCACCCCCCCCCCCCCCTCTAAGGGCGCCTACCGATCCAACACATATGTTTAGGGAATAATGAATTTTATCTTCTTATTCCCATGACATATGATCTTTTAAACACTTTTTTTATATGCCATCAAAAGGGGTGAGTAGGATGCAAAAGAAAATTCTCTAATCAAGCTCAAACCATAAAATGATTCTTAAAACAAGATTACCTAAAATTTAGATTAAACAAACTATGATAAACAAAATTTTAGCCAATTAAAAACATAAAAATGCTTATAAATATTCTCAACTAAATTTTTAAGAAATCACAAAAACAACAAGTAGGGGTTTAATAATTTGTTTTTTTGGTTTTTGTTCTAAGGTTTTCATATTTTTTTGAAATTTTTGATATTATCTTTTTTTTGGATTTTTGATAATAAAAGAAAGGAAACTAGTTTTAAACCTAACAATTTTTTTGTTAACTCTTGGATTTCCGGAGATATACCCTTTGAAGGGTTCTCAACGGTACTAGGAGGTGAGATGGGATGATAGCCCAAACGTCCCTTTCCAAGATTTAAATTTTCGATTTTCTAACTTTTGTGAATGTTTGGGTTTTACAAGTGCTAAAATAAAAGAAAACACAAGATTTTTTGTAAAGATTTTCTTAATTAAGAACTACATTTTTAAGAGCTATTTACACCCTCATACTTAAAGTTAAACATTGTCCCCAATTTTTAAAACTAAGTATGAAGTAAAAAAAAGAAGAAAAAGTAAATAATGTGCAAGACAAAACAAAAAGAAATGCAAGATAAAAGAGAAGGAAGAAGAAGGAAAAAATGGTTTCCCTGATTTTGAGGATGCAGGGGGAAGCGGCGGTTACCTACAAAACATGTTAAAGAAGAAACAAAAACAAGAGAAAACGATAAAAAGTTAACTTTAGGGTGCCTCCCAAAAGCGCTTTGTTTAAGGTCGCGTAGCTTGACCCAATTGGCGCTCACGATATTGGTGGAAGAATTATTGACTCACTCTTTTCATTCGACAGATCTCTTAGAAGACAAAACTTAAGGCGGTGCTCATTTACTTTGAAGGAACCTTTTTCCGGGTGGGAAATTAGAATTGTCCCATAGGACCAAACCTCTTTAACAATAAAGGGTCCGGACCATTGAGATTTTAGCTTTCCCGAAAAAAGGCGAAGAAGAGAATTATTAAGGAGGACGAGATCATGCGTCGAAAAAGTTTTAGGAAATTTTATATGCTTATCATGATAAAACTTTGTTCGCTCCTTATATAATTTGTCACTTTCGTACGCATTCGCGCGCCACTCGTCTAATTCATTCAATTGGAATTTTCTTTGCTCGGCCGCTAATGTAGAATCGAGGTTTAAAAATTTAAGCGCCCAAAATGCACGGTGTTCTAGTTCGACCGGAAGGTTGCAAGCCTTGCCATAAACCAATCGATACGGTGTACAACTGATAGCGGTCTTGTACGCAGTTCGATAGGCCCATAGCGCGTCATCGAGCTTAAGTGCCCAATCCTTCCGATTTATAGAACCAATTTTTTTTCTAATATTCGCTTTAATTCTCGATTTACGAATTTGACTTGGCTGCTCGTTTGTGGGTGATAAGCAGTGGATAGTTTGTGCGTGACACCATATTTTGCTAAAAGTTTTTTGAATTGGCTATTGCAAAAATGGGTGCCCCGGTCACTAACTATAGCGCATGGTGTACCAAATTGAGAGAATATTTTTTTAAGAAGTTAACGACGACTCGCACATCATTTGTTGGGAGAGAGGGTGCTTCCGCCCACCTCGACACGTAGTCAACCACAACTAGAATATACTTGTTTGAATAAGAGGGAGGGAGAGGACCAATGAAATCAATACCCCAAATATCGAAAATTTTGCATTCTAAGAAAATATTTTGGGGCATCTCATCCCAGTGGGAGATGTTCCCCGACCGCTGGTAGCTGTCGCAAGTACTCACAAGGGTGTGAGCATCTATGAAGAGTGTGGGCCAATAAAAGCCCGCCTCCAGCGCCTTCCTCGCGGTTCAGTTTGCTTGATAATGACCGCCGGTTGGTCCCTCGTGACAATGCCGTAAAATTTTTAGACCTTCCTCACTCGAGACGCATCTTCTCATTACCTGGTCTGCGCAAACACAGAATAAAAATGGGTCCTCCCAAAAATAATTCGTTAAATCAGAAAAGAATTTCTTCTTTTGCTGACTCGAGAATTCTTTTGGTAGGACACAGGCTACTAGATAGTTAGCCAAATCTGCAAACCAGGGGGTGGAAGATGAATTTGTATTTTCGAGAGCAAGGAGGCGCTCTTCAGGAAATTTATCATTAATGTCAGCTTCTATTAATTCTTCTAAAGCGGGATTTTCTAATCGGGAAAGATGATCAGCCGCCATGTTTTTGGATCCCCTTTTATCCCGGATCTCTAGATCAAACTCATGCAAGAGGACGATCCATCGCAAAAGACGGGGCTTGGCGTCCGATTTACTTTAAAGATATCTAAGAGTGGAGTGATCCGTGAAGACGATAACTTTTGAGAGAGTGATGTACGACCTAAACTTATCAAAAGCAAAAATGATTGCTAGAAGCTCCTTCTCGGTAGTGGTGTTGTTTGCGTGTGCCGACGTGAGTGTCTTGCTCGCATAATAAATTGAGTGGAAATACTTACTCACCCGTTGACCTAATACAATGCCTACCACAATATCACTTGCGTCGCACATAATTTTGAAGGGTAGCGAGCAATCCGCCACAACTACAATCGTAGAATTTATAAGCTTTTCTTTGATAAGTTTAAATGACAAGTGGCATTCGTCGTTAAAAAGGAAGGAAGACTCTTTCTCGAGGAGATGGGTTAACGACTTCGTGATTTTGGAAAATTTTTGTATAAAGCGCCGATAAAACCCCGCGTGTCCTAGGAAACTTCTAATAGCTTTTACATTTGTTGGAGGGGGGAGTTTTTTTATTACTTCGATCTTGGCCCTATCGACCTCGATCCCTTTGCCCAATATTTTATGGCCAAGGACTAATCCTTCTTTGACCATAAAATGACATTTCTCCCAATTAAGAGCTAAATTTGTTTCCTCACAACGTTGTAGCACGTGCTCGAGATTTATTAAATAATTTTTGAAAGAGTATCCAAAAATGGAAAAGTCATCCATGAAGACCTCCATCACTTATTCTACTAACTCGTCGAATATCGCCAGTATACATCTTTGGAATGTAGCTGATGCGTTACAAAGACCAAATGTCATTGTTCGATAAGCAAAGGTGCCAAAGGAACAAGTGAATGTTGTTTTCTCCTGGTCGTCGGGCGAAATAGGGATTTGAAAATATCCCGACAAACCATCGAGAAAACAATAGTAGGAGTGACCTGAAAGGCGCTCTAAGATTTGATCAATAAAAGGTAACGAGAAGTGATCCTTACGGGTGACATCATTTAGTTTTCGATAATCGATGCACATCCGCCAACCCATAATGGTACGGGTTGGGATCAATTCGTTATTTTCATTTGCTACTACTGTTATGCCGCCCATTTTTGGCACGACTTGTACTGGGCTAACCCAAGTACTATCCGATATCGGGTAGATGATTCCCGCGTCTAAAAGTTTGATGACTTAGAACTTAACGACTTCTTTCATATTCGGGTTTAGCTGTCGTTGAGGCTGGACCGTGTTGTGGGAATTATCTTCAAGGAAGATTTTGTGAGTGCAGAAAAAAGGGTTAATACCCTTGATATCCGATATTTACCATACAATTGCATGTCGGTGATTACTTAAGACTATAGTCAATTCAAAAATTTCTGAATCGCTAAGTTCAGATGATACAATAACGGGTAGCTTAGAGTCTTTTTCTAAAAATAGATATTTTAGGTGAGGAGGAAGTTGTTTCAATTCTAAAATGGGTGGCTCTTCATAAGAAGTTTTGATTTTTCTAAAAAAAGTGGTTCGGGTGGTGTGGAGCGAGAGACTTCTTCTTCAAGACAAAAGAGCTCGACGAGCTCGGAATCGTTACTCGATGTGGAGACTAACTCAGGAAGTGAATAAAACTCATTCTCAAAACACTCTTCTAAATAGAAGCACGAATCGTGATTCTCTAAGGTGTTTCGCATCGAGGGATTTATACTAAAAGTAACTTCATCGTCTCCAACCCGAATGAGGAGCTTTCCGTTACTTACGTCGATAATTGTGTGCGATGTGGCAAGGAAGGGGCGGTCGAGTATAAGGGGTACTTTGGCATCCTCTTCGATGTCAAGAATAACAAAGTCCACCGGGAAGATGAACTTGTCAACCTTAACGAACACATCCTCCACTATCCCTACCAGATATTTTAATGAACGATCCGCCAATTGAATACTCATTCGAGTGCGGCTAAGATTTCCTAGACCTAACTTTTTGAATAACGAAAAAGGCATGAGGTTGATGCTTGCTCCAAGATCCGCTAAGGCGTGTTTTACTAATGAATTGCCAAATAGACATGGGATGAAGAACCGTCCCGGGTCATTTGCTTTTTGAGGCAATTTGTTGAGTACAACAACGGAGCATTCCGCGTTTAAGGAAATATGCGAAATATCTTCTAATATATTCTTATTGGAGAGCAACTCCTTAAGATATTTCGCATACTTTGGCATTTGAGAGATAGCCTCGTAGAAGGGTACATTAATATGGATTTGTTTTAAAATTTCTAATTTTTTTTTGTAATTTTTCTCGGCGCACTCGCTTCTAAGCTTAGATGGATACTAAATATTTGAACTAGAAGCGTGCAGAGCTAGCATAGCGGGAAAATTTGACGATACAATAGGAGTAGGAGGAGGAGAGGAAGTTAACTTGGGTTCGTCCTATTTTGAAAACACCTCCTTCCCGCTTCAGAGTGTAATCACGTTCGCGCTCTCCCTTGGATTTGGCTCCGTATTTCCCGGTAGTGCTCCTTGCTAACGCACAGAGAACATCTTCGCTAGCTGGCCCACATGATTCTCTAAATTTTTGATCGATACGGTGAGGTTCTGGATGTTCGTTTCATTTGTAGCAACATATTTTGCAAAGACCTCTTCAAGCGGAGAGGGCTTTTGCTGTTGCGGTGGAAAACCGGGTGGATTAAAATTTAGAGGGGGAGTTAAGTTAAGAAGTTGATTAGGGGGGGGGGGGGGGGGGGGGGTGATTCATATTTAAAGGACGCTGAGCATTTCCTTGGTTGCTCCACGAGAAATTCGGATGGTTCCTATAACTCGCATTGTAGGTGTTGTTGTACGGAGCGGAGTTCGGGTTATAGGAAGGCCGAGGTGGATTTCCCATGTAGTCAACCTGCTCTTCAATTAAAATATTATTAGCCCAAGGAGGAGTGGCAGAGGATGCAAACATCTCCGCCACTTGCTTTGTTAAGCACTCAACATGTAAAGCCCAATTAGAAGTAGCGTCTATTTCAAAAATTCTGGCTGGCTTATTAGGCCGCGCTCGGGGCAAGTTCCATTGATAAGCATTCATGGTCATTTCCTCAAAAAGCTCTTGAGCGGCCTCCAGGGTCTTTTTATTTAATGTACCCCCGGCGGCCGCATCAATCATTTGCCTAGTTTGGAAATTCAAGCCATTATAAAATATTTGCACTTGTTGCCAAGTGGGAAGTGCATGGTGAGGGCATCTTCGCAAAAGCTCCTTGAAGCGCTCTCATGTATCATAGAGAGTCTCTGAGTCAATTTTCATAAATGACGCGAAATCTCTTCGCAATTTGGCGGTGTTTGTAGGAGGGAAATATTTAGTGAAATTTTTTTCCGCCATATTGGCACATGTAGTGATGGACTCCCTAGGAAGTGAGCTCAACCACTGCTTGGCCCTAGACCGCAAAGAAAAAGGAAAAAGACGTAATCGAATGGCATCATCGGTGATGCCATTGATTTTAAATGTGTCGCAGATTTCGAGAAAATTAGAAATATGACAGTTTGGATCTTCGTCCGGCTGACCATCGAAGGTCACTGATTGCTGCACCATTTGTATGATGCTGGACTTGATCTCAAAGTTATTGTTCGCCACCGCGGGGCGAACAATACTTGACTGTGTGTCTTCCCGATTCAACCGCGCATAATAGGACATGGTCCGTTGCGCGGCCTCATTAGGATTTGGCGCGTTAGGATTCGGATGATTAAGATTAAGATCCATATTGGTTGTGTTAGTGTCCCCGATCGACTCTTCGAATAATAAGTGTATTTCCTGATCATGAGAATGGCGGCGCCATGAAAGGGTTCGCTCGATCTCTGGATCAAAAGGAATATTCGAAGTGCTACCCCGGGTCATGCACTAAAAAGGAAAAAGAGAAAGAAGAAAAAGAAAAAGAGAAAAGAGAGAATAATAAAACTAAAATTAAAGAAAGAGGAAAACTTGATTATTATAAATATTTTTTTCTTTTAGGCGGATTAAGTTAGTCTTGGTCTTCTCGAGGTATACCCTGTGAATGGTTCTCACCGGTACTAGGAGGCGTGATGGGATGATAACCCAAACGTCCCTTTCCAAGATTTAAATTTCACACTTAAGATTTTCGAAATTAGAAAAAGTAAAAATAAAATAACATGATAAAATTAATAGCTATCTTCTTTTCAAAATATCTACGCAAAGTCCCCGGCAACGACGCCAAAAACTTGGTATAGAAATTTAGTGGTTTTAGTTAAGCGAAGGGTTAAAGATGTTTTCCAAAACTATATACGATAAAGGCAAGTGTACCTTATCGTCTATAATATAGGTTATTTAGAAATACCAAGGTCGTATTCCATGGGGCGTGTTGATTACTTCTATTTCGAGGAAAAATCACTATTATCTTATCTATTAATTTTTTGAGGTTTTGTTTTACTTAGCTAAAAGAAAAAATTTGCAAACTAAAAGTAGGGTTTAAACGATGGTAAAAAGATTAGTGCTCAATCTAAAATCACCTTTGAGTGAGAATAATCAAGCGAAAGAAAAATAAATCTAATTCCGTTTTAATTAAACTAATTGACCGTGGAGGTTCCCGAAGCTTGAACATGCCTCTCTCGAGGTTAATGCCTAACTAAGTTTAGGAAAAATCAACCGGACTCTCGTCCTATAATCGATTACCTAAAACTTGCTTTACGTTGTGAACACCACTATTAGATTTGACTCAAATCTGAGAGATTTACGTCATCCTCTCTCGAGGGGTGCGTGTAACTCTCTTTACCCTTGAGTGATCAATTCATACTTTGAGCCTCTCAGCTAGCTAAGTATGAAAACCTAAGCGAAAACCATTCATCGAAAATATGGCATCACTAGTTAAAATCAAGGGTAATTCAAGTGTTAAAAAAACGGAAAAAGAGAGCTTAGAAAATCATAACTTGATTATCTCATCCTCGGATCATTTCGATCGAGCACTAATGAGAATTAGTTAATCATGGTGGAGGGGGAAAAGAGAGTAAGATAAAAATGCATGAAGAAAAGCTAATTAAAAGAGAAAGAGAAGTGAAGAAAATAAAACTAATTTTTATTGAAGTTAAAAAAAACTATTACAAGCCTTAACCAAGATTACAATGCTAGAAAATGTAAGGATTACAAGCTTAAGAAACTATTGCATTAAAAGGAAACTAGAACATTTCATGAAAGGAAGAAAAAGAGAGAACATGTAAGGGAAAAAGATGAAAGAAACATGAAAAAGATTACTAACAGCTATAGCAGCACCTCCCCTCTCCAAATTTCTGAACCCCGAACTCAAGGAGAGCTCTGGAATTTATAGGAAAAAAATTCCAAGTTACACGCCTCCGGTCACCGGCATGACTGGGGGGGGGGGGGGGTGTAAGCAGTGTTCATCTCAGCTCCGACAGCGGCGTGGGTCTTGCGTGCGGCGCGGTGGAAAAGGGCATTACACGCCCGTGTAATTTTGGTCACGGGCGTGCAATCTGGCATCTTCATTAAATACGGCGCGGGCAAGATTTCGGCGCTGAGGAAAACAGAGATCATGCACCAATGTCACGAGCGTGACTTCTGGGTCACGTGCGTGACATGGGTTGACTTCTCGACGACATCTCCTCTTCTCGACGGCAACACTGCTGGCAGGATCCTATGTTTACACGCCCCAGGTCACAGGCGTGACCTTTGAGTCACAGGTGTGACTAGGGGCGTGACTTGTTGTGGACGAGCTCAAACTGCACAACATCAATTCTGGACTGGTATTCAGGTTATATGCCCCTGGTCACGGGCGTGACTGGGGGGGGGGGTGTAATTCAATTTTTCTCAATTGTCCAAAATTCTGCAAAAAAGTGAAATTAAGCTAAGTTAGAATGAAAATTACAAAAGAACTACTTATAACCTAAAATTGACATGAAAAAGAAAAATTCATATTAAATAATTACAAAAATTTCGAATAAAAATTTATATAAATACTACTTATCACTTAGAATGGAGAGGAACATTCAAGAAGACAAGACAAGCTTTCTTGGAATGTACTCAAACAGCTGGTTGACGGGTCGTGAACAAAAAGAAGAAAGAAAGATTAATTGTCCAAGACTATGCCTTTTCAAGACAACCCAAAAGAGGAAACTAATTCAAAATTAATCATGGACAATAAATAGGATGAGAAGAGAGGAAAATGAAGAGCATTCATTACAATCTGCTACAGCTTATCGATTAGGGTTCCCACTTCTTCTTCCTCCTGGAACCCTAACAAGAAAAAGAGAAAACAAGTGCTCTCTCTCAGAAAAGAAAATAGAGCTGCTTCTTCATCAACATCATATAGCAGCCAGATAGCAAGCAACAGATATACAAAAGATCTGAAGAATATAACCCTTGTAGATCATCACAATCATAAGCAAGGGTTCATCATTAACAGATTCATTGAAGGGAAAAATAGAAGCTGAAAGCTTCTACAAAATTCTGAGAACAAAATTCCTCTTCTCCGTCTTCTTTCTTCTTTCAATTTCCTCAACTGTACATAGTTTTAAGAATCTCTCTTCCAAATGATTTAGTGGTTCAATATCTCCTTATCAAAAGATCTGAGTGGTTCAAAATCTCCTTATCAAAAGATCTGAGTGGTTCAAGATCTCCTTATTAAAAGATCTTTGGTTTTGAGAGTCTCCTTATGAAAAGACTCAGGCACAGGTTGTGAAATCCTACCAGGGTGGTAGAAGAGAGGACAACCCATATTTTGGGGAACCTCTATAAAAATCTTGTGTCTTCTGTCTGTGTTAATTTTCTGTGTTGTCCCATATAGCTTGCAGTTTTTCTGCTTTACATTAACAACATTTATTTTATTCTGTGTTTGGTATTGTTGAAGCATAACACTTAGTGTTTTTATTGTGTGTGCACAAATAGGATAGAAAATATTTTTAAATCTCTATTCACCCCCTCTAGAGTATACTCAGAGGCACACTGTGCACTTTCAATTGATATCAGAGAGAGGTTCATCATTAAAAGGTTAACACCTTGATCAAAAGATCTCCTATTCTCATTTATTCATTTTTAAATTAATTAAAACTTATTTAAAATAAAATGAGTTCTAAGGATTATGCATCAACAGAACCACCAGTGTGTAACTTAAATAAGTTTACACTCTGGCAAGCCAGAATAAAGCTTTATATGAACTCTATTGATGAAGATATATTTGATGTCATTATGTCAGGTCCTCCAGCACCACTTAGGAAAGGTGCAGATGAGACTGTGACACAAGAACTTATTCCCAGACCTGAATGAACTGAAGCTGAGAAGAAAGTAAAGGCCTGTGATGCTCAGGCTATGAACATTCTAGCATCAACTATGTCTGATGACATATTCCAAACAGTGGCTGAATGTCAGTCAGCTAAGGAAATCTGGGATTCTCTCTCAAGTTCAGTTGAGGGAAGCTCATATTTAAAGGAGGATAAGAAGAAATAGAGAGGATTTGTTGCTGAAACCTGGAGTGACACTGAATCTAGCTTCAGCAGTTCCTCAGAAAGTGAGGAGGAAACAAAGACTGAAGAAGTCTTTCTGATGGCTTTGGAGGCCTCCTCAGATAATGAAGAAGATCAGGTATCATATTTTGATAATTTTGATTTCTCTTCTAATGAATTTAAAACTTGCTTTAAAGAGTTCTGCCAAGATCAATTAGAGTGAAAGAATATAGGTATGCTAACTAATTCACCTAGAGGGGGGGGGGGGGGGGGTGAATAGGTCTTTTGATTTTTACTTGATAATTATGGCCTGTTAAACTATTCTAATCAGAGAATCAAGCAACACAGAAAAACACACAAGTGTTTATAGTGGTTCCCCAAGACAGTGTGTCTATGGGTAGTCCACTTACCCCTTCACCCTTCTAACAGTGTGTTAGACAGGGCCAACTCCTCCAACTTAGCTCCAAGAGCTTACAACACAAGTTCCTCAGAACTTCTCAGATCAAAGATGATCCTACCTCATGACAAAAATCCCTACAACTCAGAGCTATCACCAGCTCCTACCTCAGGACAAAAGTCTCTACAACCCAGAGCTATCACCAGCTCCTACCTCAAGACAAAAGTCCCTACAACTTAGAGCTATCACCAGCTCCTGCCTCAGGCACTGCTGCCCTACAAACTCAGAGGAATACACCTCCTACAACTCAGACCACCTCCTGGTCCTACCTCAAGCAACAAACCTTACTCCTCAGGCTAAACAACCCTACAATCTTAGGCAAATCAGCCCTACAAGCTCAGGCCAACAATCCCTACACACTCAGGCAAATGCCCTACAAACTTAGGCAAAAAAGCCCTACACACTCAGGCAAATGCCCTACAAACTCAGGCAAAAAGCCTTACAGAAAAAAATATTTTAGAAATATTCTACAACAGAAATACTCTCCTGTAGATCCTGCACTGTTTGTGCTTTCCTATAGCTGAAGATGTTGATGGTAGCTACAACTGATCTTCTTCTTCAGATGAAGGTTGGAAGATCTCCTTGCTCCTTCTTGCAAAGGAGCTGACCTTATCTCTCTTCTTCTTCTTGCTTGTTCAGTGAGCAGCAGGAGAGTAAACAAGAGCTTCTCTTGGCCGACAATGGAATAGTATTTGTTAAGCACACAACCACCCTTAGAAAGTGCCCTGACTCTTTCTTTTATACTTCTTTTATCTTCAACGGCTCTAAGTTGATCTCCCAAGAGGTATGGGAGACATTGGTGGTCCCCTGTAGATTTTCTGCAACTTGCGCCAACAGCAGAACCCGCCAGATCAAGTTTGAACTGTCTTAGCGGTTGGGCTGAGATGGTCAGCCATCTCAGCTGTTTTCTTCTTTCCCGTTCTAGCGGATCCGCTGAGACAGACAGCTATCTCAGCGGTTTTCTTCTATCTGCAGCTCAGCTGGCCCAGACACCTTCTCAACGGCTCCTGGCCTTATCTCAGCGGTTCAGCTGAGACATTTCTTCATCAACTTAGGAGAAGATTTCTCCTAACCTTAGGTCTTGATTAACCCTTTCTCTTGAGTCACCTAAGCCTGTTTAACTTACAAAAACAAAGCTTTATCAAATACAATATGTACTTAGTATTGGAAGTGATGCCTCTTCAAATCAAGGGAATATTGAGGGCGATATTCCCAACAATCTCCCCCTATTTGAAGAAGGCAGAACATCCCCAATGCTAAGGTACATAGCCAATAAAAACTTATCATGATACCACTTGAAGGACATATTATGTGAATGATCTATAAGATAATCATGATAACATAGCTTCTAGATGACAACATTGTTTAAGCTAACAACTTCATGACATATTATATAAAGCTTTGACTAGCTTAGAGGGCATCTCCCCCTTTCTAACTCAGATTGAATAGCATATTATGATAACTAACTCGGATTAAATAGCATTCCATCTCCTATTTGCACCTAGCAAGACCAAAATTGGTCTTAGCATTGGCCATCTCCCCCTTTCTGGATTCTTCAACCACTTTCCCATTAGGGAATAGGATTCTTCAACCTCTACCCTTTTCTGGATACTTCTAACAAATCCTAAGATAGATTAGAAAGCATCTTCCAAATCCTCTTTTAGGACAACCTACATCCTCTCTGACCTACTGAGCATTAGCTATCTCCCCCTCAACTTATAGCCAACTCCCCCTCAATTTGAGCAGGAGCTTGCTCCCCCTTAATTGGAGCACCTGTATTGACCCAGACATTTCCCTGCTGATTAAAAGAAAACTAGAATTTCAGCTGATCCAGAATTTTCTGATTCAGCTGATCAGCATTCTTTAAAATCAATAGGAGCAGAGATACTTACCTTGAGGAGGTAGACCTCAATTGATGTTGAATTCACAATGGTTGTGCACAACAACTGTGGCCATCTTTTTCTCTACCACCTCTTCAACCCCATTGTTTGCCTTCTCCACTGCAGGTTCTTGTCTTGGCATCTATTCACAAGAGGGTAGAACTTCCATGGTGTTAGTTACCCTGATGACCTCTTCTTCATTCTGAGCTTTTGCTCTTCCAGCATCTGGGCTGTGCTCCCCCTCACTAGCACACCCACCTCCTTCTTCATAGAGAGAGCAATGCTCCCCCTCACTTAGGGCATACATATGTGAAGAAATCTCCTTCCTGTCATGTGCTTTTAGCACCCATTGTCCAAGTATCGTATTTGGTTGAGACTGGTACTTGGACTAACCTGCAAGAAGATTAGTTATCCTTAGGAGCCCAATTAGCTTTGGGTCTTAGGAACATGTTAGCATGATGAAATGGCCTTACTCTAGCTGCACCCTTGGCAGGAAGGCTCTTCTTTGCATTAGGTACATTGGGATTGTACCAACAATCTATGGCAATGTGTCCCACCTTGCCACAACACCAACAATCATGAATATTGTATCTCCTTTTCTGAACATTTTTCTGAATTGGTACAATACTGTGCACATGTTCAGCAGAAGAGACTGCAACATTCTTCCTGTTTCTTTCAGCAATAATCTGACTGAAGGATAATCTGTGGACAGTCTTGCTGCTCTTTGTCCTGATGGCCTCAGCTTGCTTTGGCTTGGCAGCCATACAAGATCTGATGGAATCAGACACTGGGCAGCAGGCCTTGTCAACAGATTTGACAACAATCTTGCTTTTTGCTGAAGATGATTTGGAAGTGCTTGCTTCCTTGTTCTTGACTGAAGGTGCTGAAGCACCAAACACAAATGGTCCAGATTGAGCCATTTGTATTTCCTCATGGGGAGCTTTTATTGCACTCAATCCCATGCCCTTTCTTTCAATATGGGAAGGAGTATTTTCCTTCCTATAGGAACTCCCATTCTTCCAGTGACCATAAATGCTTTCATGGTCATACCTGTTGGAAGGATGTAGCACCTTGCCCCTTCTGGTGGAGGAGCTATCCACTTCTCTCAGTTTCTCCTTAAGATCCTTGATGATCTTATTCTTTAGAGAAATAGAGCTCAAGTGGATCATTGTTATCCCCTTGAGTTTGCTTATTTCTCTACTCATCTGAGCCACCAAAGTGGGAGACTCAGAACTATTTCTTTCATCCTTCTTAAGAGAGTCAATCTCTAGGGCTTGGCTTTTGGCAAGCTTCTTGCTCTCTTTCAGAGCAATAACTAAAGCATCATACTTGTCAATCAATTGATTGACATCCACTTCAGCTTCTGAATTACCTCCATCAATTGATGAGTGTGCATCCGATTCTTGACATATATCATGATCAGAAATAGAAGTGGAATGGATTGATTCCTGATCATTGTCAGACATATTCTGACTGCCTTCCTCATCAGTGAGGGCCATAAGGCCTAGCTGAACACAGTCTTCTTCATCCTCCTCTTCATCACTATCTGAGTGTGATAGAGGGGCCCTGATTCCAACCATTGCAGTTGGGCAATCTTCATCTTCTTCTGCTGTAAATTCTTCAACAGCAACCAACCCAATAAGGGCTTCTTCCTTTTCAGATTCAGATGAGCTGGATTTTGATTCACTCCAGCTCTTTTCCTTCTTAGCTAGAAAGGATTTTTCTCCTTTCTTGCCTCTTGGTTGATGAGCCTTCTTCTCATCCTTTTCTTTTCTCTTGACTGGGCAGTCAGTAATGACATGCCCTGGCTTGCTGCAGCAGTAGCAGACAACTTTAGAGTAATTAAATTTAGAGTTAGAGTCATACCTGTCATTCTTGGAGTGATGCTTTGACTCCTTGCTGTCCTCCTTTTTGTGATATGAGGAAGAGGGCTTGTTCTTCCATTACCTCCTCTTCATCATCTTCTTGAATTGCCTTAAGAAGACACCAAACTCTTCATCAGAGGAAGAGCTATCTGAGGTGCTAGTTTCCGATTCAGCATTTCTCCTTTGAGGAGACATCATCTTGCCCTTGCTTCTCTTGGAGCTGTCAGATTTGAGAGCTACAGAATTCTCCCTTGCTTGAGCCGTTGAAGAGGTGTCCTCTTCCTCCCTTGCAGACAGCTGCATCTCATAGGAGAGCAGCTTCCCAAATAGTAGGGGTTTCTCCAAGCCTTGCCCCTTCCCTGATTGCACAGATTTTTGTGTCCCAATCCCTAGTTAGAGATCTAAGGAACTTGTCATTCAGCTCATAATTAGTGACTCATAGGTTCTTAGTTCATTTAAGATCCTAAAGAACCTTTCATAGCACATGGAGATGTTCTCCTGGCTCTGCTGTCTGAAGGCTTCATATTTTTGATTGAGGAGTGACTTTCTATCATCCCTCACTTCAGCTGTTCCTTCCATATATACAACCAATGTGTCCCACATTTCCTTTGCAGTTGTGCAGTGTACCATGTTCTGAAATGTAGTGTCATCAATTGTATTAACAATTATGTTCTGGGCCCTTTTGTCCATATTGTATAGTGTAATTTCATCATTGGTCAGCTCAGCAAATACCTTGAGTACTTTTCTTGTAGGGTCAATAGTGGAGGACTTCTCAAAGGTATAAGGACCATTTATGACTGTTACATAGATCCTTGGGTCTGAGGCTTCCATGAACAGCCTCACCCTTTGCTTCCATATGCCAAAGTTTTCTTTGGAGCATATGGGCAACTTCATTGACCCCAACTCCTTTTTCATTCCACTGGAGGCCATTTGATTTTGAAACAGCAATACCTATTTAGGAACTGGTCAGACTGTTAAGTCCTTCTTGACCAACCTCCCTCTGATACCACTTGAAAGAATATAGGTATGGTAACTAATTCACCTAGGGGGGGGGGGGTGAATAGGTCTTTTGAGTTTTACTTGATAATTATGGCCTGTCAAAACTATTCTAATCAGAGAATCAAGCAACACAGAAAAACACACAAGTGTTTATAGTGGTTCCCCAAGACAGTGTGTCTATGGGTAGTCCACTTAACCCCTTCACCCTTCTAACAGTGTGTTAGATAGGGCCAACTCCTCCAACTCAGCTCCAATAGCTTATAACACAAGTTACTCAGAACTTCTCAGATCAAAGATGATCCTACCTCAGGACAAAAATCCCTACAACTCAGAGCTATCACCAGCTCCTACCTCAGGACAAAAGTCCCTACAACTCAGAGCTATCACCAGCTCCTACCTCAGGACAAAAGTCCCTACAACTCAGAGCTATCACCAGCTCCTACCTCAGGCACTACTGCCCTACAAACTCAGAGGAATACACCTCCTACAGCTCAGACCACCTCCTGGTCCTACCTCAGGCAACAAGCCTTACTCCTCAGGCAAAACAGCCCTACAATCTCAGGCAAATTAGCCCTACACGCTCAGGCCAACAAGCCCTACATACTCAGGCAAATGCCCTACAAACTCAGGCAAAAAGACTTACAGAAAAAGATATTTTAGAAATATTCTACAGTAGAAATACTCTCCTGTAGATCCTGCACAGTTTGTGCTTTCCTGTAGCTGAAGATGTTGATGGCAGCTACAACTGATCTTCTTCTTCAGATGAAGGTTGGAAGATCTCCTTGCTCCTTCTTGCAAAGGAGCTGACTTTATCTCTCTTCTTCTTCTTGCTTGTTCAGTGAGCAGCAGGAGAGTAAACAAGAGCTTCTCTTGGCCGATAATGGAATAGTAATTGTTAAGCACACAACCACCATTAAAAAGTGCCCTAACTCTTTCTTTTATACTTATTTTATCTTCAACGGCTCTAAGTTGATCTCCCAAGAGGTATGGGAGACATTGGTGGTCCCCTGTAGCTTTTCTGCAACTTGCGCCAACAGCAGAACCCGCCAGATCAAGTTTGAACTGTCTCAGCGGTTGGGCTGAGATGGTCATCCGTCTCAGCGGTTTTCTTCTTTCCCGTTCCAGCAGATCCGCTGAGACAGACAGCTGTCTAAGCGGTTTTCTTCTATCTACAGCTCAGCTGGCCCAGACACCTTCTCAACGGCTCCTGGCCTTGTCTTAGCGGCTCAGTTGAGACTAAGAAACTGTCTCAGCGGTTCAGCTGATACATTTCTTCATCAACTTAGGAGAAGATTTCTCCTAACCTTAGGTCTTGATTAACCCTTTCTCTTGAGTCACCTAAGACTGTTTAACTTACAAAAAACAAAGCTTCATCAAATACAATATGTACTTAGTATTGGAAGTGATGCCTCTTCAAATCAAGGGAACATTGAGGTCAATATTCCCAACATAGAGGAAGAAAATCAAATAAAAAAATACATAGGAAAGAGTTAAAAGAACTGAAAAATGAAAGGATATATGATAATTAACCTAGGATTGAGATAAGAGAGTTAAAAAACAAATAGATGAAGTAAATGATGAAAACCTATCACTAAAGGAAGAGATTACAAAGGCAAAAGACTTTGAGGACTCACTCAATGGGAGGAGTTAAAAGCTCAAAGATATCACACAATATCTCTCCATGAGATTTAAGCATCTAGGTCTAGGAGCAGACCCATGCACTAGCACTGAAATCACTAGTAGACCAGCCTGGAAAAATCCAGTTAGATTTATTAGACCTAGTGATTATCAACAAAGTGAGAGGAGTGAATTAACTGAGAATCAAGATAATAATAATCCTGATAAAGTCAGTATCTTTAATAGAATAAATCCAAATAGTGAGAAGAGAAATATGGGGAAAAATATCTCAGAGAAATCAAATAACCACATTCAAAAGCCTAAGATCAAACCAAAAATCATCAGGCATTCAACAGATTTACCAAATCACAATGTATTTTATGCAAACTTAAATAGCCAAGATTATAAGCAATGGTCAAACAAACCAATACTCAACCACCGTAAGGAATATCATATAATACCATCATACTCTTACATAACATCCTACAATGGTAAAAGAAAAGGGCCCAAGATTAACTGAGTACCCTCTAATGTTTGAGTTACTTATGCAGGAATACTTGGGGTTCCCCATAGGAGATGATGAAAGGGGAAGGAAGGTCTAAATTCCAGAATAAAGAACTACACATGGTCAAAGGGAGTAACTTCTCCTCAAAATCCCTCTGTCCTCTAATAGTTCATAAAATTAATATTATAAACACTATTTTCAAACTAAGACCATTGCTGGAAAAAACAACAAGATTTTTCTAAGAAAAATAGAACTGTTGAATCAGAGTTGCGTCGAATAGAATTCTACGCATCGTCGAGTTCTACTCGACGTTAGCTTCTAAAGCTACAAGGATAGACAATTCGAATATAATTTGATGCAGCGTCGATTTCCTATCGACGCATGCGTAGACATAACAGTTGATGTAACAAACTCGACGTCGCGTTGATTTCTAGTAGACGCAACGTCGATATACTCACATCGACTAAATTATTGCGAAATAAACACGAAGTTGCGTCGATTTCAAATCGATGTAGCGTCGACATATCAAGCGCGCGCAGTTTCACTTATAGAAGCTGCTTAGACATATTTGGCGTGATAATTATTAACCTAGTCGATGGTGCGTCGACAACAACCCTAAGTTGCGACGAATCGTCTTCATTAAGCAACTTTGGCGTCGAATTATTGACTCTTCTGAATTTTCTCTTCTTGCTCTCGAGCTCTCTGTTTCTCAAGTTCTCCTGCACTCTTGCACCTCTCAAACTCTCTGTTTCTCCAGGTCTCTTGTTTTCTCCCTTCTCCTTCTTTCTTTCTTCTTTGATTGTAGACACTTCACTAAAAGATAGATGGCTCCTCCCAATGTCAATTCCGGCTTTGACGTAGATGTAGACTCATTCAATGATGCCTCAGAGAACTTCAAGGCCATTATGGGCCTGTTTCACTCCTATCAAAGCTTTTTATACATGATTACATGCTATATTAAAGCTAGGGAATAACAACATGAGCAAGATATACAAATTGGCAGTATAAGATCTATTCTAAATTCAACATGTCAAGCTCAATTTTAAAAGCATTAAACTTTGCCTCATCCAATGGCTTTTTAAAGATGTCAGCAACTGTTTGTCAGTGGGGACAAATTCAAGGCATACATTTTTACATTCTACATGCTCTCTAATGAAATGATACCTTATCTCTATATGTTTAGTCCTGCTATGTGAGACAGGATTCTTAGCTATAGAGATTGCACTAGATGAGTCACAATATAAGGGAGAATGACTTACCTTGAGGTTATAGTCCTCTAGCTGATGTTGTATCCACGACAGTTGTGCACAACAACTCCCTGCAGCTATGTATTCAGATTTAGCAGTGGATATTGCCACACTGGTTTGCTTCATGCTGCTCCATGAGATCAGCCTTCTTCCTAGGAATTGACAAGTTCCACTTGTGCTTTTCCTATCTTCTTTGCAACCTGCAAAATCTGCATCTGAAAAGCCAATTAGTTCAACATCATTGTTCTTAGGGTACCAAAGGCCAAGATGTTGGCTGCCCTTAAGGTATCTCAAAATCCTCTTTGCAGCTGAGTAGTGAGATTCCTTAGGGCATGTTTGGTCCCTAGCACAAACACATGTAGCATACATAATGTCTGGTCTACCGGCAGTTAGATACAACAGGGACCCAATTATGCATATGTACATAGATTCATCAAAGGGCTTCCCCTTTTCAACCTTGTCCAGGGAAATGTTGGACCCCATGAGGGTTTTCATGGTGGAATCTAATTCCATCCCAAACTTCTTAATAAGCTCCCTTGTGTACTTGGTCTGAGAGATGAAAATCACCTCATTAGACTGTTTCACTTGGAGGCCTAAGAAGTACTTGAGCTCTCCCATACTGCTCATCTCAAACTCCCCCTGCATAAGGTTGGCAAACCTTTTGCAAAGGTTGTCATCTGTAGACCCAAAGATTATGTCATCAAAATAAATTTGGACTAGAAGACATTTGCCCTTTGTTTCCCTAAGAAATAATGTGTTATCTATATTTCCCCTCAAGAACTTGTTCTTGATGAGAAAGCTAGACAAGGTCTCATACCAGGCCCTAGGGGCTTGCTTTAGACCATATAGAGCTTTCCTAAGCAAATATTCATGAGAGGAGAGGGTAGGATGAACAAAATCTGAGGGCTACTCCACATATACCTCTTCCTTTAGATTGCCATTCATGAATGTTGATTTGACATCCATCTGGTATACTTTGAACCCCTTATGGGCAGCATAGGCTAGGAATAGCCTTATTACTTCTAACCTTGTAACTGGGACAATGGTTTGATCAAAGTCAATACCTTCTTCTTGCCTATACCCTTTGGCCACTAGTCTGGCTTTGTTCTTGATGATGGTGCTATTCTCATCAAGCTTGTTCCTGTAGATTCATTTGGTGCCAATGACATTGTGTCCTTGAGGCTTTGGCACCAATTTCCACACCTTGCACCTCTTGAACTGAAGCAGCTCTTCTTGCATTGCTTGAAGAATCCAGAAGGTGTCTTCATTTGCTTCTTCAAATTTCTTGGGCCCCATTTGTGATAGAAAGCTTAAGAATAGGGCTTCATTGTTAGCCATGCTTCTGGTAACCACTCCTTAGTTAACATCTCCAATTATTTGGTTTATTATATGATCCCTTAGGTGCCTGTTCGTTGCAGGCAACCTGTCAGCAATCTGCAGCTCTTCTTCATGAGCAGCAGGCTCATCGGCATCTTGCTGAACTTCAACTTAAGGGATTGATACCTCTGAATTGACCTTGCTTGTGCTGTGTATGTCTTGGAGAGACATATCTTGCATTTGCTGTTCATTGCCTGTCAAAACAGGAGAGCTGGACCAGCCCTTATAGAGCAGGCTGATCTCATCAAAAACTACATGCATAGACTCTTCTTCAACATGAGTTTTCTGGTTGAATACTCTATAGGCCTTGCTATGTGAGCTATATCCAACAAGAACCCCTACATTGCATTTTTCAGCAAACTTAGTTAATTAAGATTTTCCATTATTTAAAATGTAGCATTTGCAACCAAAGATTCTAAAGTATAAAATAGTTGGTTGTTTGCCTTTTAGAATCTCATAGGGGGTTATTCCTAGGGCCTTATTGATAGTTGCTCTATTGAGAACATAACATGCAGTATTGACTGCCTCAGCCCAGAAATATTCTGGGAGTGAGGAGTCACTAAGCAATGTTCTCCCAACCTCTATCAAGGTCCTATTCCTCCTCTCTGCCACACCATTTTGCTGTGGAGTCCTTGGGGAGGAGAATTCTTGGGTGATACCAAATTCTTGACAAAACCTTGTCAGTGCCCCAGATTGAAATTCTGTGCCATGGCCAGTTCTAGTCTTGACCACAGTACATTGGAGTTCATTCTGGATTGCCTTAACATGCTTTATAAAGACATCTAAAGTATCAGATTTCTTCTTAAGGAAGAATGCCCATGTATACATTGAATGATCATCAACAATCACCAAAGTATACAATTTCTCACCTAGACTCTGAATTGGCAATGGACCAAACAAGTCCATGTGTAATAGATAAAGACATATTTTAGTGTCTTTGGAGCCAATGCTTTTAAAGGAGGCCCTTGTTTGCTTGCCATTTGGCATGCATGGCATGGACCACTTTTAAAACATTTCAAATTAGGACTATTTCTAACTTGTTTTTTAGAAAATAGCCTATACATTGTCTTGTAGTTAATGTGAGCAAGTCTCTTACGCCATTGAACACAAAGAGGCTCACTTTCATTAGCCACAAGACACACATGAGATAAAGAATTGCATATAAAATCTAAGCAATAAACATTCCCACTCCTAGTGCCTGAGAGAATGATCTCTAAGTCATGTGACTTTTTGATCAAGCACTTATCATTGTGGAATTCAATGACATAGCCTAAGTCACATAGTTGACTTATGCTTACAAGGTTGTGTTGCAACCCTTCAATATAAGCCACCTTTTGTGATGGAGACTATGCCATTTGAAATTATACCATATCCTCTGGTGATGCCTTTTGCTGATCCACCAAAGTTGACCTTGGGTCCATTCTTCATAGCTTTGTATTCGTATAGAAGACTTTTGGTCCCAATCATGTGCCTTGAGAACACACTGTACAAGTACCAAATTTGCCTTAGGCGGGTACTTGAACTAACCTGCAAGAAGGAATTTAATTACCCTTAGGAGCCCAATTAATTTTGGGTCCTAGGCTCTTGTTAGCATGAAAGGATGACCTCACACCTGTTACAACCTTTGTAGGAAGGCTCTTCTTTGCACTTGACACATTGAGATTGCGCCAATAATCTATGGCAAAGTGTCCCACCTTACCACATCACCAACATTCATGAATGTGTATCTTCTCTTCTGAACATTCCATGAGGTGGAAGGAGCATTAATATGCTTGTGTTCAGGAGGGGAGACAATAACATTCTTCTTGTTCCTTTCAGCAATGATCTGGATGAAGGTTAACCTTTGGTCAGTCTTAGCAATTTTTTTCTTAATGACATCAACTTGCCTTGGCTTGGAAACTAGGCAAGATTTGATGGCATCAGACACTGAACAGTTAGGCTTGTCTATAGGTTTGACAACAACCAAATTTATTGCTGGAATGGACTTGCAAGAGCTTGCTTCCTTACTCTTGAATGATGGGGCTGAAGTACCAAAAACAAATGGTCCAGAATGGGCCATTTGAATTTCTTCATGGGGAGCCTTCATAGCACTCATCCCCATGCCCTTTCTTCTACTATGGGAAGGAGTGCTTTCCTTCCTATAGGAACTCCCATTCTTCCAGTGACCATACATACTGTCATGGTCATACCTGTTAGAGGGAAGTAACGCCTTTTGAAAGGTCGTATGAGGCTTAGCCTTAGCCTTGATCTTTTCTCCAATCCCTTCACCCAATTCCATTTTATTGAACCCTAGTCCTCTCCTATTGGTTTGAGAAGAAAAGGTGTCAATAATTGGAAGCACTGATTTGGGCTTGGAGAATTGAGCCACTAGGCTCTTTTCTTTGAGAAGCTTGTCCTCAAGGTCCTTGATGACCTTGTTCTATTGGGAAATGGTGCTCAATTGGATAATTGTTATCCCCTTGAGTTGGCTTATTTCTCTACTCATATGAGCCACCAGGGTAGGTGACTCAGTACAATCTTGCTTATCTATCTTAAGGGAAGCAATTTCTTGAGCTTGCCTCTTGGCCAGTTTCTTGCTCATTTTTAGAGCATCCAACAAAGCATCATACTTATCAATCAATTGATTGACAACCACTTCAGATTCTGAATCATTTTCATCAATTGATGAGCATGCTTCAGAGTCTGGCATTGACTCATACTCAGAAGAGGGGGGAAGAGTAGGTACCTTGTCTGGAATGTCCTGACTATCTTCATCATCATCTGTTATGGCCATAAAGCCATGATGTTCTCTTGCATCTTCATCCTACTCAATATCACTATCTGAATGTGATAGAGGGGCCATGATGCCCACCTTTACATCAGGAAATTCCTTATCTTCCTCAGCTGTAAACATCCCAATATATGCTTCTTCTTCTTGATCTGAATCTGAGGATGATGAATCAGATTCAGTCCAGCTCTTGTCCTTCTTGGCTAGGAAGGACTTTTCTCCCTTCCTTCCCTTCTGGTGATAAGATTTCTTATCACCCTTCTCCTTCCTCTTGACTGGACAGTCAGCAATGACATGTCCAGGCTTACTGTAGTAATAACAAATCACACTAGTTGAAACATGTTTAAAATCATACCTGTCCCCTTTGGGGTGCTGCTTGTATGATCTATTGAGATCCTTCCTGGGATGTGAGAAGGAGGAAAGCTTGTTCTTCCACTTCTTCCTCCTCCTCATCTTCTTGAACTGGCTTGAGAAGGTAGCAAACTCCTCATTAGAAGAGCTGTTATCAGATGAGCTGGGCTCAGAATTTTCTGAGCCAACAGCCTTCCTTGGAGGTGTAAGCATCCTTGCCTTGCTCTTCTTGGATCCCTCAGCCTTGAGGGCCGCAGTCCATTCCCTTTCATGAGGCCTGGAGGAAGTGTCCTCCTCCTTCCTGGCAGATAACTACATCTCATAAGAGAGCAGCTTTTTAAACAAATTATGGGGAGGAGTCTCACCCAGCTTTGCCACCTCCCTGATGGCACAGATCTTGGTATCCCAATCTCTAGTTAGAGATCTTAGGAATTTGTCATTTAGCTCATAATGAGTGAAGGTCCTTTCATAGGTCCTCAACTCATTTACTATCCTGAAGAATCTTTCATAGCAATCAGCTATGCATTCCAGGCTTTGCTGTCTGAAGGCTTTATATTCCTGATTGAGGTGGGATTTCCAATCATCCCTCACCTCTTCAGTCCCTTCCATGTACACTATCAGTGTATCCCAAATGTCCTTGGCAGTCTCACAGTGTACCAAGTTTTGGAATGTAGAGTCATCAATTGCATTGACTATAATATTTTGAGCTCTTTTGTCCATTGTTGCCAATGCAATCTCATCCCTTATCATTTCAGTGTATGACTTACCTACCTGCCTAATAGGATCAATGGTGGAGGACTTTGTGATAAGAAAGGGACCCTCCTGGGCAGTGATAAAAATCCTAGGGTCTGAGGCCTCCATGAAAAGCCTAACCATTTGCTTCCAAATGCCGAAGGTTTCCTGTTTGCATATTAGAAGCTTCATTGACCCCATCTCCTTCTGAACTCCATTAGTAGCCATTGGATTCAGATCTTACTACACCTATGTAGGACCTGGTCAGACTGTTAAGTCCTTTTTGACCTCCCTCCCTCTGATACCACTTGATAGTTTATAGGTTAGTTGTCTAATTCACCTAGAGGCCTGGGGGGGGGGGGGGGGGATAGATCTCTTGTTGGAACTTTTTCGCATCCCTTTGATTTGAGAATAACAAATCCTACTTATATTTGATCTTGTTTGTCATTGTGTTTTTAGCATGCAGGTTTGAACAGTTATGACACTAGGTTGCTGCATTAATGGTTTGGAACTGCCCACAAGCAGAAATTATGATTGTGGTCTAACGCCAGGCATTAAGACTTAATGTTGGGCGTTGACGATCGACGGGATGGCTTGCCGATCGACGAGATGGCTTACCGATCGACGAGATTGCTTGACGATTGAGAAAATGAAAGAGGTCTAACGCCATGCGTTAGGTCTTAATGCGGGGCATTAACTCTCGATGATTATGGCAAGGAGGGAAGCAACCGTGATTGAAGGGGCACTTTAGGAATGATTTGACCTAACGCCATCGTTAGCCTCAACGCCAGCGTTAGGGTTGCCTAAAATGGATGTTTTCTAAAGTGCAGAATCTCCTTCCCGTTTTGAAGATCGGAGCCATCAAAACAATTCCATACTGGGTCAACGCCAGGCGTTAGCCTTAACGCCGACGTTAGCCTTCAGTCCTATAAATTGGTGGACTTTGTCTTCTCCTACTACTGATTGAAGAGAGCCCTATTTCAGCACTACAAAAACTCTGAGAGGGGAGTATTTCCAAACCAACACATCTCCCACTCAAATTTCAAAAGGAGGAATCAAAGGAGGCTTGGATCAACACGCTAACTCAACGCGAAGAACGCACGCTTGGACTTCAATGATCTTCAATGATTCTTCGGCGTCTCCTTCAGATTACATCATATGGAGTTTTCATATTTGTCTTTTGTATTTATATTTATCTTTGTAATTAGTTCGTAAATTCGCCTCGTGTTGGCGACTAGGTCTGAGTAGGACTTAGGGAGGAATTCGACTCGTGTTGGTGACTGGGTCTAGGGAGTTGATCTCGGGGGTTCTCGAGGCCTTTCTAGGGATAGAAGGGCTAAAGCGGCTTGAGGCCGTATCTGGGGAGAGATTGACTAAAGCCAACCGGTTCTTAGTGAGAAGAGTCGGTATGGAAAATGAAAAGAGTATTTCATAATCGCTTTGATTTCTAGCGTCATAGAAATCTGATTTTGTAATCAATTTTATAAATAATAATCATGTCTTTTCTTGTTTAATAAAATTGATTTCATTTCTAATTTCTATCTCGTTTGATTTAACATACTTCTAATAAAATATCTAAAGTTTTTTTATAAAGATTTAAAGTTTTCTAAAACCCTTATTCACCCCCCCCCCCTCTAAGGGCGCCTCAAGATCCAACATCTCTTTGAATTTTACTTAATTGTTGCTAGTAGTTAATGATTAAACCCAAGCAACTACAGAAAGTGTACAACCCCATATTCGTCGAGTGGGTCCCCCAGACTCAAGGAGGTCAGAAGGAGAGATGAGCGAGGTAAGCAAGCATTCACATAGGCCCAGAGGGGCATTCGCCCGGAGAGCCGACGTAGCGCTCGCCTACGAGAAAGTCCTGATGTGAGGATAGACAGGCGAAGGAAGGTCGGAACCCCATTCGTGCAGGGGATCCAGAAGTTGTGAGTGGTGCCTCAGCGGGCCACTCGCCCAGGGCTGGCGAGTGAAGCTTTCAAGGATCACTCGCCCAGTGGGATCCAGAGATAAAATTACCTGGAAGCCCTTGGGGGACTACCAATAGCCCCTCAGAATTGCGGAGTTAGGCTGTTAGCAGACCAATTTGGGGTGCGATTAGTAAAACTAAAAGGCAGATTTAGGCTATTAGCTGACCAGCCTACAGAACCTATAAATAGACCCTTAAGGGCACCTTGGAAGTGCCCTGATTTTTTTTTTGATCTCTCTCCTCCAGGTTAGTTTCGGAGTTGGCTGCTAGTGCCCTCCAAGGTGCCCGACTGAGCATTGGTTTGGGAGGAGAAGCTCTCTAAGATCTTCCGGGTGTGTGGCGGGACCTCCTCGCTACAGCCTTTGGTCTGTTCTAGATTTTCCATCCACAGTTAAAAGAGTTTAGTGAGGGAGAAGTAAGCACTGGCTACACCCCCCTTTGGGTCCGAACTCAGAGACCGGTTTATAGTTTCAACATTTTTGGTGCGGTGAGCGTGAACCGTAGCCAGTGCAAGAAAATCTCAAGCTGAGCTTGATGGCAGGAGATGGAGGAGATGGTTCCGACCCAGGTAACTCACATCCGCCGACAGCAATAGAGTGGCTAGAGATGTTCGAGAATTTGAAGCGGGAGGTCGTGCACACCTGCACCGATAGAAGTTTACTCAACAATAAAGCGAGAAAAAAGGGTGAGCTCAAGCACAGAGAAACCGCCCGAACATACCCTCTCCTTGAGGAATAGGCGGAAGCGAGTTGACGTTCTTCCGGATGTAGACAACGTCCATCCCGCACTCCAGGATCAATTGATGGAGTTTGGCCTCGTGACCCCCAAGCGTCCGGGGCTTGAAGGTTGACTCCTCCTGCACCGGCGCGAAAAGGACAACATTGCCAAAGTTCCCGCTGATGAAGACGAAGTGGTGAACCCAGTCATGGTTCTTGTTCGTGAGACCAGTCACCTTGAGCGGATTCTGGCCCGAGAAGAAGGCCGTCCCGTGCTTCGCCCGGAAGGTGAAAAGCTTGCGGAAGATGGGTAGACTAAATTCTATCCCTTCTTCGCACAAGTAGCAGGCGAACCCCACCGGCATGGCGATAGAGTTCGGGTTAAGCTGAGCGGGAACGACCCTGAAGTAGTGGAGCGTCTGACGAAGTTCCAGCCAGATTGGGATGCAGAAGCCCACCTCGAAATGTTCCAACGGGACCGCAAGGGTGCACGGGGAGAAAGTGTTGATGTGATCTTCCGGTCCAGGGCGGCTCGCAGAAAAGCCTGGCGGAATGTAATCCGCGACTGTGGTCATGTAGGCCTCCTCGGTAAGATCGTAGGGATAGAAATCTTGCTGGACGAATGCGTTGGCGCATTTACCCCTACCGTCCGGTTCGCCTCCCATCTCACGAGAGCAGAGAAGGGTCGAGATCGCGCAGATGAAAGAGGTGTGAGTGCTAGCATACAGAGAGAGAAGGAGAGTTGGGTTGAAAAGTAATAAATGAGGTTGGTAGGGACATCTATTTATAGAAAAGTGGAGAAATCGAGGGGTTTCCTGGGCAGCGGGTGTGCGGATAGTGACCGTGCCTCTCCGACACCTCAGAATCTGAGCCGACTCATTTCATCAGTTAATGGCGAACGTCGGGCGAGTGGTCATCCAGAGGAATGCAGGATGACAAAAATTAATTAGTTAGACAGATAGCCAGCGAGACGATAACATTCGGCAGATGCAGAAAAGCCATAAGAAATTAATGCGAAATAACAAAGAAGAACCATTTACAGAACACAGTTAACGGATTATTACAAAACCAAAGAGTTTCGCAAAGTTTTTCGAAACACTAGCACTGGAGATAAGGGGGCGAGTGTCGGTAGGCTAGTGCTCGATCCAATGCCATCGACCCCAACCTCGCGTCCCTGCAGCAGGGGGCACTCGTGAATATTAATACGCATTCATAGCGGTAATCTCCTGGTTGGACAAGTGCAGCTGGTCCCTGGCTCGCGCGACATGACTCCCGGGAGAAAGCTCCCTGCCCTCAGCTCCCAGGCGCTCCACCTCACTGAGAAGGCGTGAGTAATCTCGACGGAGATATTTCAGCTCGCGCACAGTATCCATCTGCTACCCGTCCACCTGACCCGCAAGATCTCGCTGCATG
This sequence comes from Dactylorhiza incarnata, assembly GCA_033032865.1. NCBI lineage: Eukaryota > Viridiplantae > Streptophyta > Magnoliopsida > Asparagales > Orchidaceae > Dactylorhiza > Dactylorhiza incarnata. Next base: position 1,514,924 of record JAWHQI010000040.1, on the reverse strand, counting down.
AAGATGAGCTTTCCAAGGACCTCCTTCATTCGCTCCTTCATGGTGGGTATCGGAAGGGTCACCAAGAAAGTCCGAAAGTTCTCCAGGCGAGGGAGGCGGCGAGACCATCCCTTATCCCCCTTCATAGTAGGACCCCATAGGGGAGGCCTCCCGGTGACTTGCGAAAACAAAGATTATTGGTCTCGGAAGTTCAGACGACCATGTCAGAGCAAGTGAGGTCACTAAACCGGTACATACTCACTATGCTTAGGAGGGCGCAATGTAGAAGGTTGTCCATCGAATAGGCTGGCAGAAGGATGCAAAGATTTTCCTCTTCCAGGGCGGAAGGGTTCCGGGGGGACTGCAGGATTGGTAGCCTGGATAGTGGTCGCAAGGGTATGACCGAGGTCCCTTCCAGGTGAACCTCCTTGCTCATTCGCAGAAATGGGAGTGCCCTGACAAATGGGAGAATTACTGGAAGTAGAGGGCTGTCCCGTGACACCAGGATCAAGGGCTGCGAGAAGTAGCGATCAGATGAGTGCAATGTGGAGAGTAATTACACTATTCACAGCTTACCAGTTTGATGCAGGGTCTCGCCCTGGGTGATCGAAGGAACGAGGTTCTGGACCAGTGGAGGTCTCGCATCCGCAGGCGGGAGCATTGCGGTTTTCGTCGGGACAGTCCCGCGATCCTCCTCAGGAACTGATGCCTCTTGCAAATGGTCAGGACCCTTAGGAGGGTATTGCCTTAAGAGTTAGCGAGGAAAGCGGGAGAAATGTGAATACCTACATCTTAGTATCGGGGGGGGGGGTTGTCTGCCAGATGGGGAGATTCCGAGGCGGATCCGCCCTCCACCCGGTCCCGCTGAACCGCCAAAGCTCTCCTAGAGCGGAAGGGAGAGTTAGGGTCCCTCTTCGAGGAAAGCCAGGGGGCGAACCTGGCGGCTTTGGGGGCATTTTTCCCCTGGGCCGCAGCCAGACAGTCCAGCATCTCTTGCGAGATCGGCTTCGGAGATGGTTTCATAGAAGTCATTCGAGGCGACGAAAGCTCGGGGAGGAGAAGGAAATTCCTTCAGAAGAAATGGAGCACTCCTAAAAAAAGGTTTAGAATAGATATATATATATAGCGCAGTGGTGGGACCACGAAAAGATTATATCCAGGTCAGCAAGCACTCACCGAATACAAGGTTGGACTGTTCTTTCCGAGCATAAAACTCGCTCGCAAAGAGCGGGGGTTGTGTACAACCCCGTATTCGTCGAGTGGGTCCCCCAGACTCAAGTAGGTTAGAAGGAGAGATGAGCGAGGTAAGCAAGCATTCGAATAGGACCAGAGGGGCATTCTCCTGGAGAGCCGACATAGCACTCGCCTACGAGAAAGTCCTGATGTGAGGATAAACAGGCGAAGGAAGGTCGGAACCCCATTCACGCAGGGGATCCCGAAGTGGCGAGTGGTGCCTCCGCGGACCACTCGCCCAGGGCTGGCGAGTGAAGCTTTCAAGGACCACTCGCCCAGTGGGATCTAGATATAAAATTACCTGGATGCCTTTGGGGGATTGCGAATAGCCCCTCAGAATAATGGAGTTACGCTGTTAGCTGACCAATTTGGGGTGTGATTAGTAAAACTAAAAGGCAGATTTAGGCTATTAGCAGACCAGCCTAGAGAACCAATAAATAGACCCTTAAGGGCACCTTGGAAGAGCCCCGATCTTTTTTTAAGTTCTCTCCTCCAGGTTAGTTTCAGAGTTGGCTGCTAGTGCCCTCCAAGGTGCCCGACTGAGCATTGGTTTGGGAGGGTAAGCTCTCAAAGATCTTTCGGGTGTGTGGCGGGACCTCCTCGCTACAGCCTTGGGTCTGTTCTAGATTTCCATCCACAGTCAAGAGAGTTTAGTGAGGGAGAAGTAAGCACGGGCTACACCCCCCTATGGGTCCAAACTCGGAGACCGGTTGATGGTTTCAACAGAAAGCACACTATTGTTTATAGTGGTTCCCCAAGACATTGTGTCTATGGGTAGTCCACTTTCCTCTACACCTTTCTAATAGTGTGTTAGACAAGGCAATCTGATCCAATCTCAGCTCCTGGAGCTTACAACACAGATCCATCAAGATCTCTCAGGCTTGCTCCAAGCCCTACCTCAGGCTAACCAGCCCTACCACTCAGAGTAATGCCACTCCTACAGATCAGAGATCACCTTGACCTCCTACCTCAGGCCTATCAAGAAGCCATACTTCTCAAGCAGAATTCCCTACAGGTCAGGCTAAACAACCTTACCAAACTCAGGCTAAACAACCTTACGAAACTCATGCTACAACCTTACAACTCAGGTTTACCAACCCTACAACTCAGGCAATATGCCTTACAAACTCAGAACTTCATAGTTCCTACCGTGAGTAAATGTTAAGCTTACAACAGCTGACAACAGTGGTATGATGTCTTCTGTTGTTCCTGCATAGCTGGTGCTTCTTTGAATCTTGGCTGAATGTAAACTTCAGTCCTTGCTTCTTTCTGATCCTTCTCATCAGTAGAGGAGTAAAGATCTTCTTGCTCTTCTGAATAGAAGAGCTATCTTATCTCCTTGTATCTTCTTGCTGGTTCAGTTAGCAGAATGAGTGAAAGTTTGAAAGTCGTCAATGGAACAGTGAAAAAATGGCTCTCTTCTTTTCAGCACAACAGATTTGTTTGAAAGTGCCCTAACTTTTTCTTTTATACTTCATTTCTCTTCAACGGCTCTTGGAAAGGGGCCCTGACACTTTGGAAGTGGATAAAAAACATTATCCACCCTTTACAACTATTTGCGCCAAAAGCAAATCCCGCCAGTGTCGTCTTCCTGATTTGAATCTGTCTCAGTGGTTGGGCTGAGACAGTCTTCAGTCTCCGCGGTTGAGCCATCTTCTTCTCAGCGGATCTGCTGAGACAGATTGTCTTCTTAGTAGATTTTGTCTATCTGCAGCTCAGCTAAGGAAGACCACTTCTTAGCGGCTCCTGGCCTCGTCTCAGCAGTTCAGATGAGACAAAGAGCTTGTTTCAGCGGTTTTGTCAGCAAACCACTGAACTTATTCCAATTCTTGGAATATCTAAACCCTGCATATTCCTGATGCAAAATAAGGTTTATCAAATACAATATGTACTTAGCATTGTGAGTGATTACCTCTTCAAATCAAGGGAACATTGAAGGCAATATTATAACGCCCCAAAATTTCAGATAGATTATTTGAAATGAAAATAATAATAATTATTTTAGATCGAATGTTTAATTCGAAGTGTTGATGTGAGGGCGTTACCGTTTCGGTCGCGTCATCAAGATCTGACGAGTTTTATAGGTTAAAGATATGTATATATATATATGTATATATATAGATTCTGAATATAAATAGTAGCTTTATGAATAATATATATATATATATATATAATTTGACATTGGATTATTTTAAAAAAAAAAATCCACTAACTTCAATATAAAAATCTTCTTGGCAGCCAGCTGTATGCCTTGATATCTAGCTTAGGTAGAAATTATCAGCTGTAGGATAATTCTCATTCCCGAGGAAGCTCCAGCATTTTCTTCCTTTTAGAAAGAGAAAAAGAGAGGAGGAGGGAGAAAGCTAGGGTTCAGTCGAAGAGGGAGTTTTGGGAGGTCGACCTTGTCACTGGAGTGAGGGATCGGAAGGTCATCGTCAAGATCATCAAAATCTGATGAATCGTTGTGGAAATCGAGGCAAGTGCAGTTTTTATGATCTTGATCTTGCCTTTTCTTTCCCAGGAAATTGTTTGCTGAGTCTTATTGTCAAAAGTTTTCTGAACATTTTGAGAAATTTCACATTTCTAGAAAATCTGTATATTATTCTGAGTTTTGCTTCAAGTAAACTCTTTAGTCTGATTTAGATTTCCTTTGTTTTGATTTCGCTGATTGATCTTCCTGTAAGTAAGTTCCAGGAAGAAAGTGCTGTTGATTCTTCTCTTACAGGAAGATTTTGTGGTGTCTGGATTCTGGGTAAGTCAAAATCGATGGAGGATCCCGTCGATCGACGGAACCTCCCGTCGATCGACGGAACCTCCCGTCGATCGATAGCATCTGCGGGGAAAGAGAGCTTTCCTGTGTCGTTAAGTTAAAATCGACGGGAAAGATAGCTTTCCTGTTTCGTTAAGTTAAAATTGACGAGAAAGATTGCTATCCTGTGCCGTTAAGTTAAAATCAACGGTCAAGATAGCTTTCCTATGCCGTTAAGTTAAAATCGACGGTGGATCCCGTCGATCAATGGGATCTCCCGTCGATCGATGGGACCGCCCGCCGATTCTTTTTTTTTCCTTAGTGAAATTTTTGCTCTAATGTTTTCTCTCCCTTTGAGTTTTGAGCATCTAGTTGTCTCCCTCTTGGTTCCCTGGATTGGGTTCTTTGCTCAGGTTGTTCTTTTTCTTCTATGTGAGAAGTAATGCTTCTTCCTCACTGCCTTTTTTTGTGTGTAACCTGACTGTTTTACCTTCAGACTTTTTGATTGGTTTATTAAGCCTAGTAATGAGGTAGTTACTCATTTTTTTGAGCCTTTCTAGTCATATAGTGGGAAATATTCCCTTTGATTCCTCCTGACTCCTCTTGTTATATTGTGAATTCCTTCAGTTATTGTACTGACTTTTCAGCTGTCGAGGAGTACTTCTTAGGTTATCCCAAGGTAAGAATTACATTATGATTCCTTTGTATGGGCCCGGTTTGCCACCATTGAAATAAATGCTAAACTAAGGAAGCTGCTGATATATATAAATTGAAGTGGTTTTTATACTGGAGTGTGGGTGGATTTATCAGGCTCCCACCATAGTGGCATTTTATATTGGAGTGTGGGTGGATTTATCAGGCCCCCACAACAATGGCTTTTTATACTTCAGTGTGGGTGGATTTATCAGGCTCCCACCACAATGGCTTTTTATACTGGAGTGTGGGTGGATTTATCAGGCCCCCACCACAGTGACTTTTTTATACTGGAGTGTGGGTGGATTTATCAGGCCCCCACCACAGTGGTTTTTATATTGGAGTGTGGGTGGATATGTCAGGCCCCCACCACAGTGGATTTGTAGGCTGGAGTGTGGGTGGATGTATCAGGCCCCTACCACAGTCCTTCTTTTCAACTTATCATGCAAGCAACTTGGTAGGGTTTGTTTACTTTTCTTTTCATGTACGAACTTTGTTCTGTGGCATTGCTACTTCTGTGCCTTACTCCGACTGCATATTACATTTCTTTTTTAATGATGTTCTTATTATTACTGTTACTTGCTTCCTTTTGGGCTGAGACATTCTTTTCTGTTGAGTGTCCCAGGTTCCGATTCGGGTCAGTAGTTGCAGCAAGCGGTAGAGTTGCAATGTCCGGTCTCCGATAGAGGATCTTCCTGGTGTGGAGTAGTCCTATATGTTTTGCCTTCATGTTGTCACCTTGTGGGCTCATTTCAGTTGTAGAAGCCCATAAGGTTTCTTTTGTGTATTCAGTGGACTTGCGGGATGCTATTATTTTGTACTACCCTTGAGGTAGTTTGCAGTTGCTCTTTGGGAAATGTGTATCTTGTTAAATTAGATGAGATACTTTTTGTAAAGATTGTATAACATAGTTTTTCTTAGTATGTAACATCTATTGTGAGATCGGGCTAAGTATTTTCTTATATATATAATAAATCTAGTCATGCGCTATTCTTGAAGACAGGCACGTCTTCGTGCTTACATAGGGTAAATGAACCTATATTTCTGCCGCATACGTATATTTTCAAGTTGTGGACTAAGTATTCCACAGGACAGAGGGACACGGTCCCAACCTAAAAGAAGCTCAAATTATCTTTTGACTTAAAGATACCTATATTTTGCATAAATGTTGGTAAAAAAGTGTTTGCCTGAGCATCTATAGTTGTCCCCTGTATGACGTGGAATCATGACCCGTATTTTCCCCTTACTCTGTTAATACTTAATGTTTCGGGAAAAATGCGGGTTGTGACAGTTGGTACCAGAGCTAGGTTGGTCGGGTTGCTGGGGTAGTCTGGTTGGCCCGGCTAACCACCTGGTGAGAATCGTTATTCATTGCATACACCCGCCGATGGGTCATCGGTAGATCTCGGCTGAAGCATGGACACTTCACTCATAAGCATGAAAGAAGTATATGAGGCATATTATGTAGTATGGGATGCATAATATGTGTATGAATATGTATCCTGATAGGTGATAACATGCGACTGTTATGTAGTATGGGATGCAGAACGTAGGTCGCATGCGTGTCCATTAGATTTTCTTTTTTGTTACATGCGATAATATGTAGTACGGTATGCATAAGATCGCATGTGTACGCCACTCATAACATGCATTAAGGCTTTTCTTAAACTGCATGGCACTGCATAACATTGCATAAGCACACATGCCAAGCTGGAGATCAACATGATGACACATGTACACTCATGGTTTTAAAAGAAAGATCTTAAACCTTCATGCATATGGGAGAGGTGCACGAGGGATTCAGGGGTGATAATTTATCATCCTGAGTATAATGAAATATCATATATAAAACTTTTCCCAGAGCAAGGTAGTACCAATAACAAGCGTTTGTATGTCTTTTTGTATGTCTTCTCTTCCTTAAGGGTTGAGTCCAGTTTTGATAGGTTGTTTGTTCTTGTCTTTCTTAGATATGGCCCCAAAGCGCCAGCTCGTGAGACCTATTCCCCCATCTGAGGGAGAGTCGTCAGGTGCGCATAGTGAGGCTATGTTGGAGGAGTTGTGTCTTAGTAATGAGACGTTGGTGCGACAGTTGGTCGCAATGCAGGAGCAGATGCAAGTATTGTTGACTGCCACTCAACGACAGGAAACGGTGACGAATCAGCCGGAACCCGTCCGTCCTGCACCCTTCGTTCCCCCTGTAGCATTGCCGCCAGAGATGAACTTTATTTCACACTTCCAGAGGCTAGGACGCCCGACCTACGATGGGAGGGCAGACTTTATGGCACTTGATGATTGGATCCTAGCGATGGAGGAGATGTTCTCGTACTCCGGTGTTTCTGTTAACCAAAATGTGATGGTCGCAACCTTCCAGCTAAAGGGTCTGGCGAAGAGTTGGTTGATTAGAGAAAATGAAGCACTGGCAGAAGGTTGCTCATGGGAGTAATTTAAGAGGATGCTATTGAAGAAATTTTTGCCTACAGTGGAGCAGGATCGTCTGATGAATAAACTTCCTGCATTTGAAGCAAAGGCAACTCACAGTGGGTGAGTATGAGGTTGAGTTCAGCAAGCTGAGCTGATTCGCCCCAGATTTTGTTGCCACTGAGGAAAGCAGGGTGAAGAGGTTTCTAGGAGGTCTCCTCAGTGAGATCCAACAGCTAGCTAGTGCTTACCGGTCCGTGAGCTTTGCAGATGCGGTGGAAGCCGCTTTGAAGGTCGAGGCGATCAAGAATGCAAAGAATATGGGGAAGGAATTAAGAAAGGAGAAAAGAAAAGCGGGCGATGTGGGCAACCTTGCTCCAGGTAAGAAGGGCAAGGTGGTGTGCAGTTTTTATGGCTGTGTGGGCCATCCTTTCGAGAAGTGTTTCAAGAGGTTAGGCACACAGAAGCAGCTGCAGGTGATGGCTCTTCAAGGTGCTTTGAAGAATGACAGGTATTGCACTTTTTGCAAACAAATAGGGCATGATCTTACCCAGTGTTGGAAGAAGGATAAGCTATGTGAGTAGTGTGGGCCATCCTTTCGAGAAGTGTTGGAAGAAGGATAATGCTTTCGCAACCCCAAAATCGACCGAGTTCAGTTAGACAAAAGAAGATGAAGAGGAGGGGGGGGGGGGGGGGGGGGAGAGGAGGAGATGGGGGAGAAGAGTTTCCTTGCCTCAAAATAATGGCGATCCGCCGGATTGAGACGAGCCGAAAAGAAGCCACCCGGATCCCGAGCCCCGGCGACTAAGACAAAACCCCGGGCACGACGATCCTTCCACCTCCCGCAGCTCCGGCGCCACCTGACACTGAACGGACGCAACCCTAACCCTCCACTCGCCGACTTTGCGGGACAGGGAGGAAAGAAAAGCTCGCGACTCCTCCAGCTTTTACATTTGCATATATATATATATATATATATATATATAAATATAGCATATCTACTTACTTTGATAAGAATCTGCATCTATATATGTCTAATATATCTAAGTATATATACATATAAGCTTTTATATAAACCTTTGCACACACCCACACACCCACACACATATGCAAACATATAATAGTAGCCCACATAGACGGCAACCTTGCAATGAAAACCCTATGTATGCAAATATATGTATTGTGTATGATTACTCGCATATCAACTTTCGTACATGAGTATCTCTCTCTCTATATATACTTATATCGGCAAGAATGACTCCGCCTAGAGCTAACTCGCTGGACGACGAAGACGACATTTCCGAAACGGTAACGCCCTTTCGCCCCGGTGCCCTGAATAAATATCTTGTTTTAAAATAGTAATTATTAATTCCATATGTTTTATTAAAATAATTATACGAAAAACCCGGGGCGTTACAACCACCCCTCCTAACAGAAAGTTTCGCCCCGAAACTTTGCAACAATAATACCAAATATTTTACCACTATCATCCCCCACAAACCCGCTTAGATTAATTATAATAGAAAACCTGGGGCGTTACAGTCACCCCACCAAGAAGGAAGTTTCGTCCCGAAACTTAGAACCAAACTTAGAAAACAACAAATGAAAAGAGCAAAGGGAGAGGTAAGCCCACACTCGCTAGATAGAAATGCTAACCGAAGAGGGCTAGGAAAACAGATGCGGATAAGATTACCCAAAAGGAAAAGGATATTACCAAGACTCGAAATGTCCAAGCCGAGAACAGAAAGCAGATCGCGGAACATTTGACACGCGGATCCCCAACTAAAGGAAGCCTAAATGAAGATCAGCCTTCGAAAACACCGAACTACCACACAACTGGTCAAGCAAAACATCAATCTGAGGCAATGACTATTTGCTCTTGACGGTCACCTTGATCAGTTCTCGATAATCGACACTCAATCTCACCGAACTAACTTTCTTCTTTACGAACAAGACGAGAGCACTCCAGGGCAAGGAACTAGGCCAGGAAAAAGCCACACTGCAACCACTCATCTAACTGAGTGCGTAACTCTCGCAACACACGCGGGGCCAAAGGGTACGGTGCCTTAGCAAAAGGACGGGTACCAGGCTCAAGGTCAGAAACAAACTCCTCAACTCTCACAGGCAGAAAAACTAGAGGGATTAGATGGGAAGACATCAGGGAACTCCTGCGCCATAGGAAAAACCTCGATACACGACAAACTGATAGCGGTTTCTAGCATAGAAACGAGGTAAGCAAACCCACCGGGAACTAAAAGGTTACGAGCACACGCCGCGGAAAGAAACGGAGGAAAAACCTAGCGCGAAAAGCCAACGCACTCAAGGAAAGACCGATGTCCAACTAAAGGACCAAACGCTTTACCTTGCGCGCACCCGAAGACTCGCCCGCTAACTAGGGAGCCGACTCCGACGCACTACGCTCTGGAGTCATCGACTGCAATTATGAACAAACACCTCAATACACCTAGCTTAAGACACAACAACTAGGAACTAGAATTTCCTAACTCGATACAGATCAAAAAAGTGTAGATACTTGCCCTTGCTGTTACCTTGCTCTGGGGATTCATGAAATGATGTTATGCTTAATCTCAGATGATATATCATCATCCTATTAACTCTTGTGCAAATCATATGAATGCATAAATGCTAAAATTTTATTTCAAATCATGTGTGTACGAGCGTCATCATGTATGTCTTTAGCTTGACACATGTGCTAATGCTATGTTATGATGTATATGCAGTGCTATGCAATCTAAAAAGGCCTTAATGCATGCTATGAGCGGCGTACACATGCGATCTTATGCATACCATACTACATATTATCGCATGTAACGAAAAAGAAAAACGAGCTAATGGACACGCATGCGACCTACGTTATGCATCCCATACTACATAACAGTCGTATGTTGTCACCTATGAGGATCCATATACAAACACATATTATGCATCCCATACTACATAATATGCTCCGTATACTTCTTATCATGCTATGAGTGTAGTGTTCATGCTTCAGCCAAGACATACGGATAACTCTTTGGTGTGTGTATGCAATGAATAACGATTCTCACCAGGCGGTTAACCGGGCCAACCAGACTATCCCAACAACCCGACTAACCTGACTCTGATACCAACTGTCACAACCCGCATTTTCCCAAGAATATAATACATATTATCAGAGCAAGGGGAAAATACGCGTGATGATGCCACGTCCTGCAGGAGACGACTACAGACGCTCAGGAAAACACTCCTTGCGATAAATTTATAAAAGACACATATGTGTTTGGATTAAAAGAGAATTTTTCATTTTAGCTTAAGACCGCGTCCCTCGATCCGCTGGATCATCTAGTCCACAAGTAGAAAACTATACATACGCAGCGGAAAATATGTTCATTTTAGCCTACATGAGCATGAAGATCAACATCCTAGAAATGATATGCATAAATCTATGTTTAGTATAGTAAGAAAGGAATTTCTACGATCTTCAAAGTATGTGACATTTTTTTAAAATCATGATATGCAAAAATGACATTTTCATACCAATAAAGTAACTAATGCATCCTAGCATAAAGCTTCCCAGAGAGCAAGTAGGTAAACAACCTGAAAGTAACAACAAAACTACTAGCAAGTAAACTAAGCATAAAAGTCAAACGGGCGTCAACAACTGACACAAACCCGCAGGAAAGAAGGAAAACATCCAAAAGAAGACAACAACTAAAGAACTGCCCCTTACCTAGAAGAGAGGAAGGGCCTCGACAGAAAAACTGAACGACACCGCTCTAACTCCTGCGGCAGCTAAAGACCTGAACCTGAGACATTCATAAGAAAAGAATGCCTCAGCCCAAAGGGTGCAAGAAAACCAAGATTAGCAGCAATCAGAAATAAAATTTTGCAGAAAGGAGAACTAAGCAGATAAACATCAATAATCTTACAACAACTCGAGCCAGCTCAAACGAGTGTACTCGGTAAGAGGAAAAGCCTGCACCAGATGGTATTAGCCAAAACAATCAAAGCCCTCCACGTGTCCGCCATTGCGGCTCAGAGGTGATGGTCATACATATAGTGTCAGAATACACATATATAAGCATATATGTTTATAAGAACTTGAGATTGATCAGCTTGAGGGAAAAGCGTCCCCCAAAAGAAGGCACTGCGACGGTGGTATCTCCACTAACGCCCACAGCCCAAAAACAAAACAGGAGTGCTGCGGCGGTGACTCCAATCCACACAAACCAACATCCCAAAAGAGGCGCTGTGGCGGTGAATTTTAGCTCACACGCTCAACAGACTCACACATAGCACCGAAAGCAGGGGTGCATAATCATAAATGAGTATATGTATATAACTAAACCACGGTGCAGTTCACTAGAGAACACTCAGACATTAGACAACGAAGATCATAGAGATCAAGAACCACTCACCAAAACTATCCCAGAGAATTAGACACCATAGCATACTTAGCTCATAAATCCAACATAGCAAACAGAGGAGTGCCAGACGGGAAAACATGATTTCAGGTAGTTGTAACCACAACTCAAGACGAGAGGATCAGTAAGCACCATGTTCAGCAATTAATCAATATATCAACATTCAACTTATAACAAGGTCGAAGATTTCAGAAAGACGACACCATGCAAGGCTTGGTGTCGGAACAAGAAGAAGGTAAACTTAACACAAAGACCAAACACCATAACAACACTCAAAGGTCCAAAGAAATCACTTGGTGAGTCCAAACTTGACTCCCAACGAACTTCTCGTAACAGTACGATGAATAAGGCACGACAAGATACCACAATGAACACTAACCAAATACAGGGCAACTCAAGAATAGAGCATAGAGGGCAACTCAAGAATAGAGCATAGCTTTATCTAAAGTCTCAGCCAAAGGGACTTAAAAGGTTTGATAATAACGCTTAAGATACCCAGGAACTCCCGGCGGAAGAACATATAGATATATGAGGAGACAATTCAGAATAAGCGATGAAATCGACGGGAGACTCAACAAGAGCCGACGGGAAAAGACTTATATCAAGTCAACGAGGAAAACTTATATCAAAGTTGACTAGAAGACTTCATTTTAAAGTCGACGGGGAATTTCATAAAAAGAAATAGTTGCACGATCTTAGGGCGAGCAAACTTCTCTAAACCTAGGGAAGTCTTATCAGACTGCCTGGTAGCATAACTAAACATGTATAGAAGCTATCCAGATTCTAAGGGGGATGACAGCAGGGATCAAGAATATAGAGCACCAAACAAGACCCAAAAAGTGAAACACAACTGCCACTAACCTAAAATCAACCGGTTAGGTAGATGATGAGTCCCATTTATATATATTTATGGACTCATCTGGGCCGATTATCCAGTCTTTGCACCACACTTTAGGCACGTTTTTATTCATATTCACTATTCCCTGCTAGGTGCACTATTAGGCCCGTTTCCGTGTGCAATTGCGCTCCTTGTTATTGGGGGTAAGCACATGGTGCTCCCCTTCCATTTCTCTATGTTTTTCTGGTGCTGGAGGTGTATTCACAACTTGTTTATCTTGTGTGCAGGTGGCCGGATTGTCTTGTATCCAGTTTTCTCCCAGATTTCATAACTGTGTGAAATGCACGGTCGTGCGTTTTCCTTGACACACGGTCTGCTGCGGTCGTGCGATCTCATCTGGGCAGAAAACTGGCGATCCGAGTTTACTCGTGCGTTTTGACGCACGGTCGGAATCGCCTGTGCGTGAGTAAAACGCACGGTCTCATGTTTCTTCTGTTTTAAGACGTATCTGAATTTGTTCGTGCATTTTGACGCACGGATGGATTTGCCCGTGCGTGAGTAAATCGCACGGGCGGCGTAGCTTCGTCTTCATGCCATTTTTATCATTAATTAACGCACGGTCTGCGCACGGTCGTGCGTTCGACCGTGCGTGACCATTTTTCTGCCTATTTAGTATTTAAACAGGAATTGTTTCTGCCATTGAGGACGAGACAGAGCTCGATCCCCCTCGCGGGAAAGACTTGGAGTCCCGCCATTTTCACCCTTTCCACTGTAGGAGGCAAGAGGAGACCATCTCCGGTGATCTCCTTCATCATCCTTTCATCCGAGAGCGTTTGCAAGCTTCCGCCGCCGCTAGCTCGAGCATTCCTCGCCGAGGAGACCATAGAAGCGCTGAAGATCGTTGGAGCGGTGACAGCCTCCTTCGAGTTAGTACGCCATCTGAGGGCCGAAGCCAAAGAGAGCCCGACAACCTCTTATTCCGGCCGTGAACCCAAGACATGGTGACATCTTCTTTGTGGTCCTCTCTAACCCTTGATGCTTGTACTTGTTTATGTGTTGTATGAATGCTTGTTAAGTTAATCTTAAGGATTATTGCTTGTGTTCATGACCAATGTTGATGCGGTGGCAAGAATAGCCCTTGTTTGTTGTTGTGATAGCCTACGTTGGTTCTGTGTGAAGCCACTAAGCGATTGCTAGTGGTGATGTTTGCGAAGAGGTGAGTACAACCCTCACGAACCCCGCACTGTGGCCACTCCACCCGCTTACCGAAGCGCGGCATCACGGCCGCTGCACTCACCCACACGTTGCGAAGCGGTGCTTTTCGACCCACATTTCTTTTCATTCTGCAATAGCTTAGGAACCCAAATCACAACTCCCCTTTGTTTCTTATTAATCCTTTTAACTGATTTCCTGGTTTGAGCAAATCGTACTACCCAACTTGCGGTCCTTAGAGAATGATATTCAGGGAGTTCCTCCCTATTTTATTACTTGAGCGACCGGTGCACTGCCGTCGTATCGCATTTCGTGCTTGCTAATCAGCAGTGCCGAAATAGCGCATCAAGTTTTTGGCGCCGTTGCCGGGGACTGCAAGCGTGTATGATTTGTTCTTCTTGGAAATTCGTTTTAAGGACTTTTTGTTTTTTTATTACTTTTTTTGTGTTGAAGAAGGTGTATGCATAGAAGGGATCCTGGTGAGTGTGCAGCATTTGACCCTGAAATAGAGCGTACCCTGCGGGCGCGTCTCCGTGCTGCTGCCACCATGGATGTTAATGGAAATCCGGCTGAACCTGGAGTGGGAAATGTACCGGTTGTGGGTCAGGTAGCTGACGAGAATGAAGTGGTCAGGCCGAGACCTAGGACCATGAGAGATTACACCACTCCTACAGCTGGGAGTGTGTATCCAGGATTTGGGCCTAACATCATGAACAACCAGTTCGAAATCAAGCCCACCATCATGAACATCATCCGTAACAATGCGCAGTTCTCTGGGATGTCCAGTGAAGACCCACATCTTCACTTGGCAGAGTTCGCCGACATTTGCGGTACCTTCCGGTATGCTGGAATCACTGACGAAACAGTCAAGTTGAGACTGTTTCCATTCTCATTGCGTGACAAAGCCAAGGTATGGCTCCATTCTATCCCTCCAGGAACTGCTGCTACTTGGGATGTGCTTGCATCCAAATTCCTCGCCAAATTCCACCCGGTGGACAAGATTGTGAGCCTTCGGCGTGAGATCGCCACCTTCCGGCAAGCTGAGCAGGAAACCCTCGCAGAAGCTTGGGAGCGTCTTGGTGACCTCCTGCGCAAATGCCCAAATCACGAGCTCCGGCCGTGGAACATCGTGGAGACCTTCTACTTCGCCATTGAGCCCAACCATCGGGCGATGATTGACGCAGCTGCAGGAGGAACCCTGATGAACCATACACTCGAGGAAGCTCTCAGAATTCTACAAGACACCGCGTCCCACAGCACATTCTGGACGGCGGGGAGAAATGCGCCTAAAAGCGCCCGGGGACTATTCATGGTGGATTCACTACCTCCCGCTGCTGCGCCCACGTCTAACATTACATGTGAAGGATGTGGAGGCGGTGGTCACCACTCATACGAGTGTCCAGGTAGCGAGCCATCAGGTGAGTTCTCTCAGCTTTGTTTAAATGAATCTGTAAATTTCATTGGAAATCAAGCTAGGGGGCACCCTACGGAAATGCTTATAATCCGGGTGTGAGAAATCACCCCAATTTTTCATGGAACCAAAATGCTGCAGGCCAACGATGGCAACCGGGCCAGCATCAATACGATGCTCAAGCGTCCGGAAGTCAACCAAGGCCGCCTCAGCCGGGTTATAATCAAGGTGCCCCAGTCCCTAAGAAAAGTAATCTGGAAGAGTTGATGGAAAAGTTTATGGAAGTCGCCAACACTAATATGGTGAACCAAACCGCGTCCATGCGTAACTTGGAGAGGCAAGAGGGCCAACTGGCTCAAGTGCTAACCGAGCGTGCGCAAGGGGCCCTTACCAGTAATACCGAAAAAATTGAATTAACCAAGGGAAGAGTCTCTCCGACGCGGGAGTTGGTGAACTAAGTGAGTTTGTAGTCTCATGTCCATTAACAATATCGAAACGACAGCCCTATGTGATTCCGGTTCATCTCGCAACATCCTCTCTTTGCAGGATGTTGCTAAACTGCAACTTAAAATGGATACGGATGAACGGATGTCACTAGTGCTTGCTAATGGGACTGTAGTTAAGGCTGAGGGAGAAGTCAGGAATGTGGAAGTTACAATCGAGGGGACGGTAGTTGTTGCCGACTTCCAAGTCTTGGGACCAAGTCTGAATCAATCCATTCCCATCTTGGGAGTACCATTCTTAAAAGAGAGTGGTGTCACCTTAGACTTTTCTAAGGGGTGTGTTGTCTTACCCTGTAAGGTGACACCCTCCACTTGCCCCAAGATTGTATCTGAAGCAGTAATTCACTCTCCCCTTATTTTTACTAAGGAACCATCTAGTGATGCAGAAGCCGAGAAAAGAACAGAAACGCTAGAAGGAGCAAAGAAAGAAGAGAAGTTGGAAGTTGTGACGGAAGAGGGGAAGAAGGCAGAAGACAGCACTGCGACCAGAATATTGAATGACGAGGGAGAAGGCGGAATAAAGCGCCTTATGAAAATTTGCCCAAGTCAAAATAACAAATGTAAACATTTTAAGCAGGTCCATTGGGTTGATCCGGTTGCCACGGCGGTAACGGAAGTGAAGCCACCCACCACCAAGGCGGGAAGTTCTGCCAGTTATCAACGTTGGCGCTCTACAACTGTGGAGAAGCTGAGGCAAGAAAAATTGCTGCGTGAAGCACGCTCTGTGGCCCTCCAGCGCGAGAAGGAAGAGGTTAGGGGCAAGGGGGAGAATCCTCCTCGGGCCTTAAAGCCTTCACCTCTCTCCCATCTCGCGTAGCTGGGGAGAACCACCACAAATCAGCATACAGCTGATGCGTGATGGGGTCTCGGGGTTGTGATTGTGCTGCTTCTTCGGTCTGATTTTGTGCTCTATTTTGTCTCTTTGCTGTGTTGGTCATTCTTATTTTAGTTTGGAACAATCTCTTTAACTGCTGCTATCGAACTTTAATACAGGTATTTGGTCCACCTTGAAGGACGTTAAACAAAAGGGCTTCTTGGGAGACAACCCATGGGAACCACCCGGTTCCGTCTGCTTTTTAAATTCCTTTTATGCACTACTATTTCTGTTTTGCTAACATTGTAGGCGGATGCTCTCTTGTGGAGGATGAGGAAAGTATGAAAAATATTAATGTTGGAACTACCGCACTTCTGGCATGCTCTTTTATGAGCATAGGTCAACTCTACCCCTCTCTTACTTATTTCTGAATTGGTTATTTTAGTTAGTTTTGATCAAGTCTGGGGGAGAGAGTGATCGGTGCACGTGCACACACTTTGCATGGCATGTTAGAATGTGATGAGTTAGGATTTGTATTTTGTTGCACATATTGCATACACTTGCACCTAGTTCACGCGCACTTGATGACGCGTACTTATTGGGTATCGCTGCAAGGTTCCCCGCTCGTAAGAATTGGATTATTAGCGTATGAGTGAGGAGTAGAGAAAAATGTTGACTCGAGTAGTGCTCTAGTCAAGTGCTCCCTTCACGCCTAGAAATTCAATTAGAGTAGAATTAAATTCAGAGTTATAATTTAATTATTTCTATTGTAGTAGCTACAATTTACTTTACTTTAGTGGTGAATTCGGTGAATCCAATGGTAGCATAAGGTCGAGTGTAGCCAGACTAGTAGTAGCTTATTACTAAGGTCGGAAGGAAGGACAACCTTTCTTGGTGGCTAGAACTTACACTAGGCGACTCTCGAAACGATTGCGTTGAAGTACTCGTCATAAAATGTGATTTAGGCCATTTCTTGATCCGGTTGTGCTTTTGAAATCCTTACCTACATAATCACCGTTGCAAGCCCACTTGAACCGACCCTTCCTCCTTGTTTAGTTCCACTATAATTTAACCAAAGCCATACGACCGAACGTATTTTCACACCAACCTTTGAGCTGAAAGAAATTTCTTTTTCGATCACATTTGGTGTCATCTTTGTTGTGTATGGCAGTTTTGAATTAGCTAAAGGAGCCGTTTTATTGTACTTTCAAATGTCATTTTGTCAATGAGAGAAAAGAAAAGAAAAGAAAGAAAAGAAAAAAAAAAGTGGTGCAAAAATAATATTCTCTCGACAAATTCAATTTATATTTGGCTTAGCACACACCTAGTGTTCAGTTGAAGTCTGGGGGTGTTGTAATTCTTGAAAATTTTGTATTGGTGATTGCAATTCTCTTGAGTGCTCAGGTTGTGTTGAATGCGATTCCCATCGTCCTTCTACTTACCTAGCCTATACTCAACCTAAGCCCAATTCTAACCCATAAGTCCTATTGATTTTTGATACGAGTCGTCTCATGCAGTAGAGAGAGTACGAACGTGCAAGCCTATGGACACCGACTTTGATGGATTTCTTAGGAGTTTGTCCCGAGCTTCGATTCGAGTAATACTCTACTCATTAGTCACGCTATTTTCCCTTTTGCGCGACCGAAAGATTCACCAGGATTCACCATCCAAGTAAAATGAATTTCAAACTACTGTTCTAGAAATAGTTAGATATAATCTTGAGTTTAATTCTGTTCTAATGTATATCTATGCACGTGCGCATGCGACTTCGCATTGGTCTCTACCGCTCACACTCACGCTAACATCCAATTGTTCCGACAGGAGGGCTGAGTAGTTTGCCCGAGACGTGCAAATGGTTAAGTCCGGGGGTGTGATGAGTCCCATTTATATATATTTATGGACTCATCTGGGCCGATTATCTAGTATTTGCACCACACTTTAGGCACGTTTTCATTCATATTCACTATTCCCTGCTAGGTGCACTATTAGGCCCGTTTCGGTGTGCAATTGCGCTCCTTGTTATTGGGGGTAAGCACATGGTGCCCCCCTTCCATTTCTCTATGTTTATCTGGTGCTGGAGGTGTATTCCCAGCTTGTTTATCTTGTGTGCATGTGGTCGGATTGTCTTGTATCCAGTTTTCTCCCAGATTTCATAACTGTGTGAAACACATGGTCGTGCGTTTTCCTTGACGCACGGTATGCTGCGGTCGTGCGATCTCATCTGGGCAGAAAACTAGCGATCCGAGTTTACTCGTGCATTTTGACGCACGGTCGGAATTGCCCGTTAGTGAGTAAAACGCACGGTCTCCTGTTTCTTCTGTTTTAAGACGTATCTGAATTTGTCCGTACGTTTTGACGCACAGACAGATTTGCCCATGCGTGAGTAAATCGCACGGGAGGCGTAGCTTCGTCTTCACGCCATTTTTATCATTAATTAACGCATGGTCTGCGCAAGGTCGTGCGTTCGATCGTGCGTTGCCTATTTAGTATTTAAACCGGAATTGTTGCTGCCATTGAGGACGGGACAGAGCTCGATCCCCCTCGCGGGAAAGACTTGGAATCCCGCCATTTTCACCCTTTCCACTGTAGGAGGCAAGAGGAGACCATCTCCGGTGATCTCCTTCATCATCCTTCCATCCGAGAGCGTTTGCAAGCTTCCGCCGCCGCTAGCTCAAGCATTCCTTGCCGAGGAGACCATAGAAGCGCTGAAGATCATTGGAGCGGTGATAGCCTCCTTCGAGTTAGCACGCCATCTGAGGGCCGAGCCCGGAGAGAGCCCGACAACCTCTTATTCCGGCCGTGAACCCAAGACGCGGTGACATCTTCTTTGTGGTCCTCTCTAACCCTTGATGCTTGTACTTGTTTATGTGTTGTATGAATGCTTGTTAAGTTAATCTTAAGGATTATTGCTTGTGTTCATGACCAATGTTGATGCGGTGGCAAGAATAGCCCTTGTTTGTTGTTGTGATAGCCTAGGTTGGTTGTGTGTGAAGCCACTTAGCGATTGCTAGTGGTGATGTTTGCGAAGAGGTGAGTACAACCCTCACGAACCCCGCACTGTGGCCACTCCACCCGCTTACCGAAGCGCAGCATCGCGGCCGCTGTACTCACCCACACGTTGCGAAGTGGTGCTTTTCGACCCGCATTTCTTTTCATTCTGCAATAGCTTAGGAACCCAAATCACAACCCCCCTTTGTTTCTTATTAATCCTTTTAACTGCTTTCCTGGTTTGAGCAAATCATACTACCCAACTTGCGGTCCTTAGAGAACGATATTCAGGGAGTTCCTCCCTATTTTATTACTTGAGAGACCGGTGCACTGCCGTCGTATCGCATTTTGTGCTTGCTAATCAGCAGTGCCGAAATAGCGCATCAGCAGACAAGGAGGAAGAAAGAAGGGGAAACTATAAAATGATAGATATGCGGGTTAGCTATGGGCAAGGCATGGATTTAGCAATTTTCCTTGAACCAGGGCACAAGCCACCAAAGATAACATCCCCAAACCAGGGCACAAAGTGAGAAAGGGAAGCCATGCCAAGCTGCTACATGACAGCTAAAGAACCGTGGTGGGGGGCCCAAACGTCCACCCACACTCCAGTCTGAAATTACTGTCCAATATAAACTCATCAACAACATGCTTAGTTTGACGATCAAGGAGGGTCTCATGTATAACACAGGAGGATGAACTTTAAGATTCGCTATAAGTATAAAGCTATTCATCAAACTTCAATAACTTATATATATATATATATATATAAGTGTTATATAATAGTATTTGATACTTTCTGCTACTATGAGTACAAAGCTACTGGTCACTGGAACAAGTAAAGACCCAAAACCGAATTTCATCCACTTATCCTTCGAGTTAACAATTGTTAGCCTCACAAAGTCATCGAGAACTAGCAAGGGAAATTCCCTGGGAATTAAGCCTCTAATCCCCCGACTCGCCAGGCATTAGAACGGAATTCCCGGGGAATTTAGGATCTGGCTCCTCACCGTTAAGGATTAGCAAACAAGGTTCCATGAAACTTAACCCCAAAACTAACCACACTTTCAACCAAGTGTATATATATATATATAATTAAAACTATCTAAAGATGAGCCAGGCCATAATATGCAGAAACGGAACAGAGTATGGCAAGTGCAGGATGGGAAGTGCAGGATGGGAAATTAGGCGAGCAAGACCATCCGTAATTAAGCAAGTAGTTATGTGAAAAATGCAGGGTTCAACAAGTAAATACGATCCAGAACTAGCCGATAATAAACCCAGCGTATAACCAAGATAACCCCAAAATAGGATGATAGCCGGAACTAGGAGCACTACTAGCACACCCCCAAAATAGATGTTAACAAAATTTGGAGAAAAACTACTAGCATAATCTAACACAAAGCAGCCTAACATTGCAGCATATCAGATACACCAACCAATTTCCAACGGGAAAAATTTCTAACTAAATTTTCTAATAAGATTCCTAATCAGGGAAAGGATACCAACGAAAACTTGCAACCTGGAATGGGTTTCCAGCATAACCATGGTTAAGACAAAGCATATAACCTGAAAAAAATTTCTAACAGGGATACGCTAAAGCCCCCCTAAACAAAATCGGGAGATGAAGAAATACAAGACCTGGAAGCAAGATTTCCTTGCACAATATAAGATAATGCCTTCTCAGCCCCATATCCAAGCTAAATTCAGAAAAACGCATAACCTGGAAGGAATTCTTAGCTTAGATATTGGGTCGTGCAAAGCATATGACCTAGAAGAAATTTCCTGCACCAACATCGGATAATGCTGTCGCACGATCGACCGAGTTCAGTTAGACAAAAGAAGAAGAAGAGGAGGGGGGGACAGGAGGAGATGGGGGAGAAGAGTTTCCTTGCCTCAAAATAACGGCGATCCGCCGGATCGAGACGAGCCGGAAAGAAGCCGCCCAGATCCCGAGCCCCGACGACTAAGACAAAACCCCGGGCACGATGATCCTTCCACCTCCCGCAGCTCCGGCGCCACCCGACACCGAACGGACGCAACCCTAACCCTCCACTCGCCTACTTCGCGGGACAGGGAGGAAAGAAAAGCTCGCGACTCCTCCAGCTTTTACATTTGCATATATATATATATATATATATATATATATATAAATATAGCATATCTACTTACTTTGATAAGAATCTGCATCTATATATGTCTAATATATCTAAGTATATATACATATAAGCTTTTATATAAACCTTTGCACACACACACACCCACACACATATGCAAACATATAATAGCAGCCCACATAGACGGCAACCTTGCAATGAAAACCCTATGTATGCAAATATATGTATTGTGTATGATTACTCGCATATCAACTTTCGTACATGAGTATCTCTCTCTCTCTCTATATATATATATATATATACTTATATCGGCAAGAATGACTCCACCTAGAGCTAACTCGTTGGACGACGACGACGATGTTTCCGAAACGGTAACGCCCTTTCGCCTCGGTGACCTGAATATATATCTTGTTTTAAAATAGTTATTATTAATTCCATATGTTTTATTAAAATAGTTATACGAAAAACCCGAGGCGTTACACCTTACTCCTGACAGCATATTACACTTATTATTTAATGTTGTTCTTATTATTACTGTTACTTGCTCCCTTTTGGGCTGAAGCATTCTTTTCTATTGAGTGCCCCAGGTTCAGGTTCGGGTCAGTAGTTGCGGCAAGCAGTAGAGTTGCGCTGTCCGGTCCCCGATAGAGGATCTTCCTGGTGAGGAGCAGTCCTAGATGTTTTGCCTTCATGTTGTCACCTTGTGGGCTCATTTCAGTTGTAGAAGCCCGTAAGGTTTCTTTTGTGTATTCAGTGGACTGTGGGATGCTACTATTTTGTACTACCCTTGAGGTAGTTTGCAGTTGCTCTTTGGGAAATGTGTATCTTGTTAAATTAGATGAGATATTTTTTGTAAAGATTGCATAACATAGTTTTTCTTAGTATGTAACATCTATTGTGAGATCGGGCTAAGTATTTTCTTATATATATATAAAATAAATCTAGGCATGCGCTATTCTTGAAGACAAGCTCGGTCTTCGTGCTTACATAGGATAAATGAACCTATATTTCCGCCGCATATGTATATTTTTCTAGTTGTGGACTAAGTATTCCACAGGACCGAGGGATACTGTCCCAACCTAAAAGAAGCTCAAATTATCTTTTGACTTAAAGATACCTATATTTTGTATAAATGTTCGTGAAAAAGTGCTTGCCTGAGCGTCTGCAGTTGTCCCATGTATGGTGTGGCATCATGACCCGTATATTCCCCTTACTCTGTAATACTTAAAATGTTCCATGAAAAATGCGGGTTGTGACAAATATTCCCAACACACAGTGAGGTCTGTCGACTGGTGAAGGTCAAGTGCAAGAGTTTTTGGGGAACTACCACAGTCACTGCCCGTGTTAGGTCGAGGATAGAATTATGGAGTTCATACACAGGTTACCATATCCCCACCCCGAGGAAATACTTATTTAGAACATCGAGGATAGATTGACCAAGGTAGCTAGGGTCACCCCGGGCCGGAAGGACGCTCCTATTAGTGCTTGATGGGATTGGTTGAGCAGTTTGTGCCCATGACGATCGTGTCAGATCGGTATGGACGGGTTACATTCAAGAAGTGGAGATCAGTCCATGCTTATCTGGGCTCTTAGTTGACGTTCAACACAACTTTCCACCCTCAGAGGGACGGAGGTGTAGGACTCCACTGTTGGATCCAGTATGAGGATCCTAAGGCACTCGGCTCAGAATTTGTGGATGACAAAGATGCCCAGTTGCAACTGATTCGAGATAAGATGCTGGAGGCCCAGAGCAGACAAGCCAAGTATTTCTACGCGCGACATCGTCAAGTAGAGTTCCAGGTTGAAGACTGGGTGTTTTTGAAGATACGCCCAATGCATGGAGTCTCGCGGGTACGCGGGCGGAAGAAGCTCAGTCCTAGGTATATGGGGCCTTATAGGATCCTGGAGCGGATCGACCCGTTTGCTTATGGACTGGAGCTAACGCCAGAGTTAGCAGGTGAAAGGAGGAGTTTTAGTTCATATTTATCTGTTAAAACTCTTGTTTAAGTTTGCTTTCAAAATAAATGATATATATACATATATATGGTGTTTGCTGTAGGAGTGATAAGCACAAGCAGTATAAGTGCTTAAGTAAAACATAGCACAGGTAAAGAAGTAAAACAAGGCAAACAGAAATCAAGCAGTCCAGATGACACAAGATGTATAGTAGTTCCCCTCAACTGGGTACATCTACTCTTCTACCCACTGGTAGGAATCCACTAGGAGGTTGTTGATAAGGTGCCCTCACACCAGGTGAGCTGTTGATAAGGTGCTCTAACCAAACTGTAGGTTTTTGCTAAGGTGCCCTGTCACCGGGATTAACTTTTGAAGGGAGTAATAACCCTGTACAGGATGGGGTAAGGAAGTAGAAGTGAAAAACAGAAGTTATATTGTTCTTCTCTGTATAAGAAGACTCTTGAAGATCCTGATTTGAAGTTGAATGGATCTGAAAGTGATGTTGAAGAAGGCTCCCCCTGTCTGATTAGAGTTGATGACAACTTGTGGATAGAGCTTCTTCTTTTAACTACTTCTTCCTTCTTTTGCAGTGATGAACCTGAGCAAGTAATTGTGATTTGTGTCTCAGGTTGTTTTGAATCTGCAGGAAGATGTTAGCAATGAAGAACAAAAATGAGTTTCCTCTTTATTTCTGTCGTGTGTTCTGTCTTTTGCTTTCTCTGTAACTGTCCTTTTATAATCTGAGAACCTTTTCTCTTATTTTGAATTCTTCTCTTGGGAAGAAGGAAAGGGCTGAGGTCTCTATCAATGCTTTGACTCCTCAAGAGAATAACTTGCCGTTTCTTTTCATTAAAGCAATTGCAACGGCTAATGACATTGATTGATCTGCAACGGCTAAGAGACAGTAAAAAAGAATATTAAAATAATTCAGAAAGGAATTCGTCGATCCCAGCTCTACATTTGTGAGGCTGGGCTCGCCGTCTGATGTGCTGAACAATTGTCTCTATCTTAGAATTCGTAGACCGCTGAGAATTCTGAGTTGAATTTGTCGAGCGCTGTTCAGGGAATGTCTGGCCGCTGAGATTTTTCTGACTGAATTCGTCGAGCGCATTTTGCCATTTGTCGAACGATGTTCTGATGAGGATTTGTCAAGCGCTGGCTGTCTGGCTATTTGTCGAGCGCCGTTAGTCATTCGTCGAGCGCAGAGAACTTTTATTTTATATGCTTAAGTATATTCTCTGATTCGATCGCATCATATTTAATTTATGTTTACTTAGATTTCTTAATTGATCTAAATTATTAGATGACTTATTAACAAAAGGATGGATCCTAACTCAAATCAAAAGCTAAGGTTCCAACAGCGGGTTTGCATGACGTCTTCCACGTCCCCTCTCTTAGGAAGGCTCTACTGCGGCCGGAGCAACAGATTTTCTACTGTAGATGGCCTGGTAACTTCTGATCGATCGGTTCACCTGGAGCTAGTCAGGATAGACGATACGACAGTGCGAGTCTTGCGACGCAAGAAGGTTCCGTAGGTAAAAGTCATGTGGTAAAATCATGGACAAGAGGAGCTTATTTTAGAACCATTGGAACTGATGCAACAGAGGTAGCCGTTACTCTTTGCGTCAGGTATAATTTATTTTTAAGGGATGTTACATTCAAGCACTTGCGGTAGAAACCCCGCAGGCCTAACCTGAATTTCGGGGAAGAAATTTTTATTTTTATGTATTAGTATTTGTAAAGTCCCGCAAACAACTAGACCTCTATGAGGGTTTTTGTCATGACTACGTCATGAAAAAGCACTAGGAAGACCAAAAGGACCATAAGAACCGATCTAATAGGTAAAGTCACCTTGGTCCGCAAATAGTAAATTCTAGTTAACTAACCTAGGGTTGGAGTTCTAAGTATCAAGTTGATCACCTAACCCTACCATGATACCCCTAACCCTTTAGGGAGCCCCTTGGGTCACAAAGGACCCATTGGGGTAAACCCAATTGGTCAATTTGACCAAAGTCAACCCTAGCCCCAAATAAGTCAAACCACCCTATTTATGGTCAATTAGAGTTCAATTGGACCAATTGACTTTCTCCAAGTTTCCCTAATCACTAAGGGAGGCCAATGATTAATTTCACTAATTTGACTAAAGTCAACACTTGGTCAATATTGCCCAAATTGGGTTAATTAAGCCCAAAACTCAATCCCTTTGGGCTAAGCCCAATTTCAATGACCCAATTGATTAGTCACCATTGAAATTACTTGAAATGGCATCCAATTTCTGGAGGGGGTGGCTAGGAGAGAGAAATTGGGAGTTTTCCCTAATTTGAAGAGAGTGAGAGTGGCCATTCAAGGTGAATTCATGCCATTCAAGGCAAATTGACCCTCCATTCTCTCCCAATTGATGAGGATTCATTCCCTCTATCAGTTATGAGGATTTTTCTGACGGTTTCATGCCAAGGGGAGGTGAATTTCATGGGAGTTTCACATGGCCAAAATTTACAATTAATGGACATTAATGGCATTCCACTTTGTGACCCCCTCTCCCTCAATTGAGCTCCTTATCAGCTTAAGTGGTTTGAGGGAAGTGAAACCACCATCTTTCCAAGATCATTTCGTGCTCCCTAGCAGGAGATTATCATGGCCCGCAAATCTTCTCAAGCATCCACGGCGGACCGACGATTGACATAGCTATAAGCCACCACTCAGGTCCTCCCCTCCTCCTCTCTCTTAGTATATGTATCTTATCATGATGGACACAAGATTTGAGGCCAATTAGCCTTGGATCGGCATGGTCGGAAGCTTGGATTCAAGCTTTACTTTCCTTATCTTAAACCCCGATTGCGGCTGCCTCCGGCCGGCCAACCACCGTTAATCGTCGGTCGCCACCTCAACGGAGGTGGTGGTGGCATTGGTGATGGCGCAAATCTCACACACCGCTATAGGCGGTAGCTCGACTGCGACACGAAACGACAGTGTACCGATCGTTCAAGTAATATAAAATGGGAATGAATCCCCAAGTATCGATCTCTTGAGGAACACAGTAAGGTGGAGTTAGGTTTCGAGGAAGGATTTGAGATTGAAGTCCTTAAATCGGATGGAATGCGGGGGAGTTGGGTTGGCTTTTGGAAAATAAAATAAAAGCTATCAACTACTCCTATGCAATGCCGCTATGCAATGCTTCGCTTGGTGGGATGGATACTAGGCAGGCCTTGAGCGCGCTGCGTCGCAAGGGCGGATGGACGAGTAGGCAAACGGATCGAACTATGCAGGCCTTGAGCGCGCTGCTTCGTTAGGCGGGATGGAATACGGGCCGCGATGCCACGCTTCGGTAGGCGGATGGACGAGTAGGCTGACGGATTGAGGGTCGCAAGCACCTCTTCGACAAGCACGCCACTAGCAATTGCTAGTGCGGCACCGGACAACCAACAATCCACACCACAAGGCACACCTCAAAATAATAAGCAAGAATACTCAAATCACATAGACATAATCAAGTATAAATGCTAATAATCAAGCACACTTCATCATAATGTTAGATCTAACTACATATACATCAATAAGAGAAGAATAGAGCAAGAAATCGACCGAATTCGAAGGCTCGTTGTAGATTCACGGTTGGAATCACCGGGTTGTCAATCCGCGTCCAAGCTCGGTCCGCAACTACGTCAGGGGTAGAGAGAGCTGTCACTACTCTCCAATGGACCCGTCTTCTTCGTGTCACGATCCGGTAGAGGTTTCAAACTTCCTCTTGCTTGATGGAGATGGCGGCTAGGTCTTTCTTTGAAGCTCTTGGATGAAGGAGGAGGCCGAGAGGAAACTCCGGCTCAAGAATGGCATGAAGAACAAGCCCGGACCACCTCCATATGGTGGGCGGCGGTGGAGGGGCGAAACTGGGCGGAACTGGGCGGAAAACGGCGGAAGAAAAGCGATGTCTGACCTAAAATCGCGAGCAGGTCGTATTATAGGCGCTGGAATAAACAGTGCGCACGGTCGTTGGCGCACGACCATCGGTCGTGCGCACTAGAATCCTGTGATCGTGCGCTTTGCCTGGACGGAACCTGCAAGGGAAGAAAATTATAAAATACAATGTTCGCACGACCAGTGGCGCACGACCGGTGGTCGTGCGCACTATCGTCGGTGGTCGTGCGCACTAGCTGAAACAGAACTCATAAAATTGATGATAAGTGCGCACGAACAGTGGCGAACGACCGGTGGTCGTGCGCACTGTCGTAGATGGTCGTGCGCACTACACCAAACAGAACTCATGAAAAAGGGTTAAGTACGCACGATCAGTGGCGCACGATCAGTGGTCGTGCGCAATAGAACCGGTGATCGTGCGCAGTGTTTCTGTGCAGAATTGCACTGGGAACACCTGCACGACTCCAATTCCAGCACAACCACGAATCCAGCCACTGAAAGTGGCACCTAACAGCGCATGAAAACTACTAATGAAGAAAAGCAATGAAATCACACCAAAATGGGCCTAGAAGTGCACCTAGCATAGACTGATCAATATGAACTATAACAGGGCTAAAGTGCGGTGAAAAGACTAAATAAATGGCCTAGATGAGTCCATAAAAGTGTATATGATCAGGACTCATCACATGGCCGACCGGGAGAGGGTCTAGGTGGCCGGGAAATCACCTCCCAAGTTGGTACAGGATGGGACAATCGTGGCCATTGGCTGATTGGATAAGATGAATGGATGCCCTCCATTACTGTTTTAATATATGTGCTACAGATTTTGTTAATATTATTATTATTATTCCATTTTCTGTTTCATTGTTGATAGTAGATAGAAATAATTATAGAAAATACCAAGATGCCTTTTTGGGAAAAATTACCAGAGACAAAAGTTGTAGATCCTTATGTCTAGTTAATTTTAAAATTGATTTGAGCCGATTTGGCCCAATGGTTTGACTGCAACACTCAAAATGGTGCAACCTATACATAGGTTTGACTAGAGTGATTTGAGTGCCTCCACTAATCCCGACATCCAAATGCATTGAAATTTGTAGCATATGATAGATTTATCCTTACCCTCAACATATCCAAAAATGGGAATTTTTGGAGGACTTTTTCCTATAGTTTTTGCAAATATTTATAATTCGTGTATAAATTAATTTTAGGGTCTAGAGACCTCCAAACCCTACCAAAATTTGGTGGGTGGTCCTTAGGGTCATAACATGACTCTTTTAAAAATTTCACCCCATTTGGGATTGATTTGGTTGGGTAATTAAATAACCCAAAATTGGTCAAACTAGGGGATATTAGAACAAAGGTGCACTTGATGGATTTAGGAGATCAACCCTCAT
Organism: Dactylorhiza incarnata; assembly: GCA_033032865.1. Taxonomy (NCBI): domain Eukaryota; kingdom Viridiplantae; phylum Streptophyta; class Magnoliopsida; order Asparagales; family Orchidaceae; genus Dactylorhiza; species Dactylorhiza incarnata. Next base: position 1,486,280 of record JAWHQI010000040.1, on the reverse strand, counting down.
CCAAATGTTGTGAAACTTTGACAACTGACTTGATGTCACATAAAATACCCCCACAAGTGGTTTTTGTGTGGTTTGGGGTGGATGTTCCTTAGAACCCCAGTTCGAACCTTAGGGTTGTATATTGAACCTATTGAAGGACATAGCGTCATATGTCATCAGATCAACTTCAAACTTGGTAGAGAGCTTCGTAGGGTGGTATTATGCACTAGATAATTTATCTGGAATATTTAAGAACATTTATCCTCTCCTTAATTCTTTCTCCAGCCTGTTTAACCAGACTGCTTCTTTAGCTGCTTCACCTATAGCCATGTACTCTGCTTCAGCGGAGGAGAGAGCAATGCATTTTCTGCTTTCTAGAATTCCAAGAGATGGTGTTTGCTCCAACCTGAAAAACATATCCTCCCGTGATCTTACGATCATCATTACTGCCAGCCCAGTCACTATCAGAGAACCCAATCAATTTTGCATTTCCTTCCTTAGTTCTTGAATAAACAATACCATATTCTCTGGTCCCCTGTAAATAATGCAGAATGCGTTTAACAGCCTTCAGGGGATTCACACTAGGCTCAATTACGAATCTGGATACCATGCTCACCGAGTGCTCGATGTCAGGTCTGCTATTGGTAAGGTAGATGAGAGAACCCACCATGCTTCTATAACTCTCCTCATTCACTTTCTCTTCTCCATCTTCTCTAACTAGATGTTCTCCAGTAGCCATAGGGGTGCAGGTTGGCTTAGACTCCTTCATGCCAAATTTCTCCAGCAATTCGAGCAAGTACTTCTGTTGATGAATGAAAATGGCACCAGGAAATTGATTTATTTGCAGGCCCAAGAAATATTTCATGGGTCCCAAATCGCTCATCTCAAATTCCTGTTTCATGGTGGCTTTAAATTCTTCTATCAGCTTTGGTGTAGTACCAGTAACCAATAGATCATCTACATAGATGCATATCATCATAAGTTCTCTTTCAGGAAAGTGTTTATAGTAAATAGATGCTTCATAGGGACTTCTTATATAGGTATTTGATTTAAGGAAATTGTCAATATGTTCATTCCATGCTCTTGGGGCTTGACGCAACCCGTATAAGGCTTTATTAATTTATACACTTTCTCTTTCTCTCCTACCACTGGATATCCCTCAGGCTGTTTAACAAACACTTCTTCATTCAATTCACCATTTAGAAACGCCGACTTAACATCTAGTTGGTGAATTTGAAGTTGATGTTGCACTCCAAAGGCTAGTAGGGTTCTGATGGTCTCCATCCTCACCACTGGCACAAAAGTCTTATTGAAATCCCTCCCAGGCTTTTGCGAGTAACCCTTAGCAACAAGTCTTGCCTTGTGTTTATGAACTTCGCCTGCTTCATTCAGCTTTACTTTAAAAATCCACTTTAAACCAATGACAGGCCGGTGATGAGGTGGTTGAACAAGTTCTCAAGTGTCATTTTTTGGATCATACTGATCTCAGCATTCATGGCTTCCACCCAGTGAGGTTCAGTGGCAGCCTCAACATAACAAGTTGGTTCTTTCCATAGAAGAGCTACATTGCATGTCTCATATATATCTGTTAGAGAACAAAATTTAGTTGGAGATGATGAGTCAAACCTTGATCCTGAGGAAAGATCACCATGAGACATTGGACTGGGCGGTTGCAGGTTAGCATCAGTAGATGTGAGTTCAGCAACATCCTCCAGGGAGTCATTTTCCAGCAAGTATGAAAAAACAAGACTCTGATCCATAGTTGAGTCCCAATCCCAGCTTCCTTGTTCATCAAAAATGGTATCTTTACTTATTATTAGCTTTTTGGTGACAGGATTGAAAAGTCTATATCCTTTTGATTCACGGATATATCCTACCATAATGCATTTTTTCTCCTTTTTTTAAGTTTGTCACTATGATCCTTGGTAATTAAAGCATAAGCAATAGACCCGAAAATTCTGAAGTGATGAATAGATGGCTTGCGATGGTACCAAGATTCATATGGTGTGGCATCAGGTAGGGCTTTGGTTGGTGCTTTATTAAGTATGTGTATAGCAGTATTCATTGCCTCTCCCCAAAAATCTTTAGGCATATTTTTTGTTGTAACAAACTTCTCCCCATTTCTACTACAGTTCTGTTTTTTCTTTCTACGACCCCATTTTGCTGGGGCTGTAAGGGGCAGTGAAATGTTGTCGAATTCCATGAATCTCACAAAATTGGGTGAATTCATAGCTGAGGAACTCCCCCCCTATCAGTTCTGAGACATTTGATCTTGTGCTTTGATTCATTTTCAATGGAGCATTTGAATTTGGTGAACATTTATAATGCTTCAGATTTTTGAGTGAATAAGAAGATCCACATCATTCGAGTACAATCATCAACAATCAACAAATAATACCTGTTCCCTGACCAGATTGGTGTAGAAGCAGGGACCCAAATGTCTGCATGCATCATTTCTAAGGGCTCAGTAGCTCTCCATTGAGCTTTCTTGGAGAAGGGTGTCATGTGAATTTTATTTAGAGCACACGTTTCACAGAGTTCACCTTTGGTCATAACACGTTGAATTCCATTTACAAGAGAAGGTAGTGTTGTTAATGGAATGTTCACCTAGAGGGGGGGGGGGGGGGGGGGGGGGTGTTAGGTGATCTCGCTTCGTTTCAGAATATTAGCGCGATTTATGACTACTAAAGCAGAGCACACAAGTATTGCACAAGAAAATCACAGCAGACGACACAAAATCTATAGAGGTTCCACAAGACCGGGTGTCTTGAGTAGTCCTCTGTCCCTCTGCGCCTAACTAGCAGTGTGCTAGGCTCGGCAAACTCTGCCAAATCTCCAGGCCCGTAACCCTTACAACATGGACCCGCAAGTCCTACAGCCTAGGCCCTCAAGCCCCTACTGCACCCGAGCCCGCAAGCTCGACACTCAGGCCATCAAGCCCTACACAACACAGACCCGCAATTCCTGTGCCTACAGCCTAGGCCCGTAAGCCCTTACTGCACCCAAGCCCTCAAGCTCGACAATATCGGACCCGCAAGTCCACTGCCCTGGCCCTCAAGCCCCACAGCTCTCCAGCCCTCAAGCTAGACAAAAATCGGACCCGCAAGTCCACTGCCATGGCCCTCAAGCCTCACAGCTCTCCAGCCCTCAAGCTAGACAAAATCGGACCCGCAAGTCCACTGCCCTGGCCCTCAAGCCTCACAGCACTCCTGCCCTCAAGCTAGACAAAATCGGACCAACAAGTCCACTGCCCTGGCCCTCAAGCCTCAGATCTCTCCAGCCCTCAAGCTAGACACTTAGGCCCTCAAGCCTTACAATAATAAAAGATTTATAGTGATGAAAACTGTTTCTTCTGCCTGATGAAGATCGGCAACATGAGGTTGAAGAAGATGTTTCTGATTCAGATCTTGAAAGCGCATTTCTTCTTCATTCTCTTCTCTTAGCCTGATGAGGAACGGCTTCTTATCAGTCGATCAAACGACTGATTCTTGCGAGAACAATTTTTGAGAATCATTGTTTTTCTCATTCTTTCTTTATGCCGCTGTTACTGTTCTAGTTGCTGTATGCGTAAGTTCTTTGCTAATTTATACTTGTTTTAGGGCAACCTCTTATCTCTTTTGTAAGACTGCAAGGATCCCAACGGTCTTCTGAAAAAGTTCCTTAAGTTTCAGACGCCCCATACCTTAAGAGCACGCGCTGATTGGACAATCAGGCGATGACATTAATTGCTGACAGCGCGTCCGCAATATTTGAATTTCGTCTCGGCGATATTTCCAGCTTTATGCCGATACTGACAACATTACGACGATATGGATAATATCTCAACGACGGGACTTTGTCGATGCCTTAGGCCTTGGTAGATCTTCAAGTCTTCTAGCTTCTGCCTCTGATATTGATATTTCGATGATACGAGATATCCTGGCATTTCTGCATATACAGCGATATGCTATCTCTGACTGTGTCGTCGTGATCTTCTATCTTGTAGTCAATCGTCGTAATCACTTTGTTCTTTCGACGACATGTGTGATATCATGTCGACAGACTATGCTTTAGCATCTGCTTGTCTTCAGCTGTCCTTCTTCAGTTTTCTCGACGTCACGCCTTCTTTACGACGATGTCATTGGCATCAGTCTTACATAGCCTTTCCGACGACACGGCTTCTTTGATGATGATGACGATACTACATCTTCTCGACGACATTCCTACCTTTTGAATCTATCTCAGCGGTTGGGCTGAGATGGCTTCCTCTTCTCAGCGGATTCTGTAGATCTGTAGAGAAGTTTCTGTGTTCGATGAACTGCATTCTGCGTTCGACGAACTTCATTCTTCATTCGACGAATAGCATTCTGCGTTCGACGAACTCCCCAAGCCTCGGCGTTTGCTTCTGTCCCGTCTCTGCATTCGACGAACTTCATTCTTCGTTCGACGGATTGCATTTTGCGTTCAACGAACTTCAGTCTTCGTTCGACGAACTCGCCAAGTCTCAGCGTTTGCTTTGCTCATCATCATGACGACAAGCATACATTGTCGACGACATCTCCTATTCTTCTCCACGACATTCCTTTAACTTCCTGAGATTATGAGCTAGAGAAATGATCAAATACAAAGTGAAGTTTTTTTGACTTGGTGACTTCTTCAAATCAGGAATCATGTAGGCAAGATTCCCAACAATCTCCCCCTATTTGAAGAAGTCAGAATCTCAATTCAAGACTATTTTCACTTGACAATAAATGTTATAATCTTAAATGGAAGGCATGATCATTTAAGATTTTACTTATCTTTTGCTGAACTTATGAGTACATCAAGCTTGTAGCTCCCCTTGATTTGATGTGTCTTATTTTGTGGCTCCCCCTACTTCTTTGCTCCCCCTATCTTTGAGATCTTCTTGTGCATCTTGTCTTGAACATATTGATGCCATTTCTCCCCCTTTCTAACTTCTTTCCTGTAGTTGTCCTTTAGGTAGACAATAGTCCAAGCTCCCCCTTGCTCAGTCATAGTTCATCCAAATACTGAGAGATTTTCTAACCAATCATCTAGAAAGGGATTAGTGAAGAATATGTTAAGGATTGCTCTAAGTTTAACATCCCCAATTGGAATTTGAAGAAGTTAAACTTTGCTTCATCTAGGGGCTTTGTAAATATATCAGCCACTTGTTTGTCTGTTGGGACAAACTCAAGGGTGATATCTTCATTTTCCACATGCTCCCTGATGAAGTGATACCTGATCTCAATATGCTTAGTCCTGCTGTGAGAGACAGGGTTCTTAGCAATTGAGATTGCACTTGAAGAGTCACAAAACAAGGGTGTTTTGGTCATCTTTAGATTGTAGTCTTCAAGTTGATGCTGAATCCATAGCAGTTGGGCACAACAGCTCCTAGCAGAGATATACTATGATTCTGCTGTTGAGATTGCCACACTGGTCTGCTTCTTACTGCTCCAAGAGATCAGTCTTCCACCAAGGAATTGGCATGTCCCTGAGGCACTCTTCCTATCTTCCTTGCACCCTGCATAATCTGCATCTGAGTAGCCAGTTAGTTCACATCCATTGTTCCTAGGGTACCATAGGCTAAGATTTGATGTACCCTTTAGGTATCTTAAGATTCTCTTGACAGAGACATGATGAGATTCCTTAGGATTCACCTGATATCTAGCACAGACAAATGTATCAAACATTATGTCAGGCCTACTTGCAGTTAGATAAAGTACAGATCCAATCATACATCTGTACTTGGTTTCATCAAAGGGTATGCCCTTCTCATCCTTGTCCAGAGACACATTGGTTCCTATTGGAGTCTTCATTGAAGAAGCACTATCCAATCCAATTTTCTTGACTAGCTCCCTAATGAATTTGGTATGGGAGATGAAAATACCATCTTCAAATTGTTTCACTTGGAGACCTAGGAAATATTTGAGCTCACCCATACTGCTCATCTCAAACTTTCCCTGCATCAAGTTGGCAAACTTTTTGCAGAGATTGTTATCTGTAGAGCCAAGGACGATGTCATCCACATTGATCTGCACTATCAAGATCTTTCCCTTTACTTCCCTTAGGAACAATGTCTTATCAATCTTTCCCCTTGAGAATTTGTTCTCAATTAGAAAGCTTGACAAAGTCTCATACCAGGCCCTAGGTGCCTGTTTTAAGCCATAAAGTGCTTTTCTAAGAAAGTAAACATAATCAGAGTGAGTAGGGTCTACAAAACCTGAGGGCTGCTCTACATATACCTCCTCTTTGAGGTCACCATTTAGGAAGGATGACTTCGCATCCATCTGGCAAACCTTGAAACCTTGGTAGGCTGCATAGGCCAGAAACAGTCTTATTGCTTCCTGTCTGGCTACTGTAGTAAATGTCTGATCAAAATATATCCCTTCCTATTGTCTGTAGCCTTTTTCCACTAGCCTTGCTTTATTCTTGGTGATGATTCCATTTTCATCCAATTTGTTTCTGTAGACCCATTTAGTTCCTATGATATTCTGTCCTTGGGGTCTTGGAACCAGTTTCCAAACTCTGCATCTCTTAAATTGGTTCAGTTCCTCCTGCATTGCTGCAATCCAAAATGGATCCTGATTTGCTTCCTCAAATTTCTTGGGTTCAATTTGAGAGAGGAAACTCAGGTACAATGCTTCATTTGCAGCTCTACTCCTTGTCAGCACACCTTGGTTGACAACTCCTATAATTTGCTCCTGAGGATGATCTCTTACTTGTCTCAAGGTGGCTGGCAGTATTCTGGGGATTTCTTCAGTTGCAGGTCTTTCAGGTTGCACTTCTTCTGCTGTTTCCGTGTCTTCCATATCATCTGTTTCAAGCTCAACATCTATTGATTAATCTTTACTTTTAGCTGAGGTTCCAGCTTGGTCATCAATGCATAATTTTTCCATCTTCTCATCAGTACCTGCATTCACTAGAGAACTAGACCAGCCTTTGTGAATGAGGCTTGTCTCATAAAATACAACATGTACAGATTCTTCCACTATTTGGGTGTTGATGTTGTACACTCTATTGGCCTTGCTATGAGAGCTGTAGCTAACAAAAATACCCTCACTGCTTTTCTCAGCAAACTTGGTTAGTTTGGCTTTCCCATTATTAAGGACATAACATTTACTACTAAAGATCCTAAAGTAGGATAGGGTCAGTTTTCTGCCCTTCATTAACTCATAGGGAGTTTTCTTGTGGTCTTTGATGATTGAAGCCCTGTTTATCACATAACAAGCAGTGTTGACAGCCTCTGCCCAGAAGTATTCTGGTAGAGAGTAGTCACTTAGCATTGTCCTACTTGCATCTATCAATGTTCTGTTCTTCCTTTCAGCAACCCCATTCTGTTGAGGGGTTCTGGGTGAGCAAAATTCTTGGGAGATACCTAGTTCTTGGCAGAATTCTGTCATGGCCCCTGACTGAAATTCTGTCCCATGGTCACTTCTGAGTTTGACTACAGTACAGTCCATCTCATTCTGGATCTGCCTGACAAAATTTCTCAAGATATCTAGGGTATCTGATTTCTTTTTGAGAAGGAATACCCAAGTCAACCTTGTGTAATCATCAACAACTACAAGGGTGTAGGCCTTCCCTCCTATGCTATGAACTGACATAGGACCAAACAAATCCAGATGCAGTAAAAATAAGCACCTAAAGGACTCTTTGTTAGATATGCTTTTAAAGCTGGTCCTAGTCTGCTTTCCAAGTTGGCAAGCTTGACAAGGACCATCTTTGATGCACTTAATATTAGGTCCATTCCTAACTAGGTCTTGTGAGAAAAGCTTACTTATTGTCTTATAGTTGATGTGTGCAAGTCTCTTGTGCCATTGTACACATAGAGCCTCTTTATCATCAGCCACAAGACATATAGGCTTGGAAGAATTTGTATTAAGAAAGTTCAAGCAGTAAATATTGCCACTCCGAGTGCCAGTTAAGGTAGCCTCAGAATCTAAGGACTTCTTAATTAGGCACTTATCCTTATGGAAAGTAATAACAAAGCCTAAGTCACAAAGTTGACTTATACTTATGAGATTGTGTTTCAACCCCTCCACATAAGCAACCTTTGTGATAGTAACTAACCCATTAAAGATGTTTCCATAACCTCTAGTCACTCCCTTTTCTAAACCTCTAAAGATCACGGTTGGTCCATTCTCCACAGGGATGAACTCTCTTAAGTGCTTTCTGACTCCAGTCATGTGCCTCGAGCAACCACTGTCCAAATACCAAATTGGAGATTGGTTGACATTTGGACATACCTGCAAAACAAATCACTTCCCCTTAGGTACCCAATATGGATTGGGTCCTTGGTTTCTGTTAGGGTGATATAAAGGAACAACAAACCTCTGAGGGTTCTGCACTCTCTTTGCATTGAGCCCTGTTGGGTTGAACCAACAGTCCAAGGCAAAGTGGCCTACTTTTCCACAACACCAACATTTATATCTGTTGTATCTTCTCTTCTGCTTCATCATCTGAATGGGGTGGCAGTGCTGATAAGCAGGAGAGAAGGCTTCTTGCCTAACAGATCTTGGGTGAAACTCATATGTGTGAGTCTGGGGAGGAATTGGTCTTACCACTTTTTGGTTCACCTTCTTGGGAACAGGCCTTGTAGGAACAGACTTTCTCCTGCCCTTAACTGTTGTTGCTGCAGGTATGTGGGCTGAAGGACTTGACACCAACACCTTTTTATAGGAGGGTCTAGCTTCAGGATCTTTGCCCGTAATTGTCTCCTGATTGAAACTGATACCAGCTCTGAACTGTCCAGAGAAGGTGTCGATGATGGGCAGGATTGTTTTGGGCATTGAGAAGCTGGATGCAAGTTTCTTGTCAGCCAACAACATTTCCTCAAGGTCCTTGATGACCTTGTTCTTCTGTCCTAATTCAGCATTCTTAAGCCTTATGGCTTCCTTGAATTTGTCCACTTCTTTGCTCATAGCAGCCAGCTTCTCGGTTGTCTTCTGGAGCTTAGATTGAACGGGCTTCAAGGAATCTAACTCCTTGGTCTGGACTTTGAGGAGTTTCTTACAGCCTTTGAAGGATTTCCACAAAGCTTTATATTGCCTTATCAGTTCAGACTCAACCTCATATTGGGATCTTGAGGTTGTGTTGTTGGCAGCAGACACACCCTCATCATCATGCAAGGAATCTGCTGCTCATTCAGAATTAGAGTCAGATAGAGAAGTTTTGTTAGTTACCTTCCCAGGAGATATGTCATCCTGGTTGTCTTCACCGATGGCCATCAAGCCAATGAGTGCATCTTCCTCAGTACCAGAGGATCTTGAGTCAGAATCACTCAGTGTTCTGATCTTCTTGGCCATGAATACTTTTTCAGATTTCCTCTTGCTCCTTGAGCTTCTTCTTTCTTCATGGTTCCTCGACTCCTTCTTCTTAGAGGGGCATTCAGCAGCCATGTGACCTGTCTTGCTGCAGGAATAGCAAACAATATTATTTAAATCATATTTACCAAGGTTAGATCTGTACCTTTCTTCCCTGGGGGCTCTGGATCTGTCATGATAATCAGATCTTCTGGAGCTTGAGGAGGGGTTTCTGTGATTGTCCCTCCTCCTTCGGTGTAACAGCTTCTTGAACTGTTTTGAGAGAAGGGCCACCTCTCTATCAGTATCATCAGAATCTGAAGGGCTGGCTTCTGATTCTTCACTGCTCTCAGATCTGTTCTGAGTTGTAGAGATCTTGCTCTTGGATCTTCTCGTGCTCTCATCTTTTAGAGCCACAGATCTGTCTCTTGAGCTCCCCTTTGAGCTTTCTTTTTCAGCCTTCCTGGTGTTGAGCTAAAGTTCATGGGACAACAACTTCCCATACAGATTCTTGGGCTCTATGATGCCCAGCTGACCCATCTCCCTGATGGCACAAATTTTGAGGTCCCATTCCATTGTGAGGGATCTAAGAAACTTGTCATTAAGATCAGATTTGGTGAACTCTCTTTCATAGTTTCTTAATCCATTCACTATCTTGAAGAATCTCTCATAACAGTTAGAGATTGTTTCATTCTTGCCTTGTTTGAAGGCCTCATACTCCTGGTTGAGAAGGGATTTCCTATCATCCCTTACCTCATCAGTACCCTCCATATACACGATCAGAGAGTCCCACATCTCCTTGGCCGTTTTGCATTGAATCGGGTTCTGGAGGGTTGAGTCATCTATGACACTCACAATGACATTTTGGGCCCTCTTATCTAGGCCTGCCAGGATTAGCTCGTCCTTGTTCATGTCCTCATATTTTTTTATCACCTTCCTTATTGGATCAATGGTGGAGGGATTTGTAGGGATAAAGGGACCCTGTTGGATTGTTAAGTATATTCTTGGATCAGCCGCCTCCATGAAAAGCCTTACCCTTTCCTTCCAGATGGGAAAGTTCTCCTTTGTGTAGATTGGGAGTTTCATGACTCTCATTTCCCAATTCTGATCTCCACCAGCCATGGCGAGTCGTTCCACGATCTAGATCAGACAGTTAAGTCTTCTTTTGATCAACCTCGCTTTGATACCACTTGTTGTTAATGGAACGTTCACCTAGAGGGGGGGGGGGGGGGGGGGGTGTTAGGTGATCTCGCTTCGTTTCAGAATATTAGCGAGATTTATGACTACTCAAGCAGAGCACATGAGTATTGCACAAGAAAATCATAGTAGACGACACAAGATCTATAGAGGTTCCTCAAGACCGGGTGTCTTGAGTAGTCCTCTGTCCTTCTGCGCCCACCTAGTAGTATGCTAGGCTCGGCAAACTCCGCCAAATCTTTAGGCCCGCAATCCTTACAATACGGACCCGCAAGTCCTACAGCCTAGGCCCGCAAGCCCCTACTGCACCTGAGCCCGCAAGCTCGACACTCAGGCCCTCAAGCCCTACACAACATAGACCCGCAAGTCCTGTGCCTACAGCCTAGGCCCGCAAGCCCTTACTGCACCCAAGCCCTCAAGCTCGACAATATCGTACCCGCAAGTCCATTGCCCTAGCCCTCAAGCCCCACAGCTCTCCAGCCCTCAAACTAGACAAAATCAGACCCGCAAGTCCACTGCCCTGGCCTCAAGCCTCACAGCTCTCCAGCCCTCAAGCTAAACAAAATCGGAACCGCAAGTCCACTGCCCTGGCCCTCAAGCCTCACAGCTCTCCAGCCCTAAAGCTAGACACTTAGGCCCTCAAGCCTTACAACAATAAAAGATTTACATTGATGAAAACTGTTTCTTCTGCTTGATGAAGATCGGCAACTTGAAGTTTGAAGAAGATGTTTCTGATTCAGATCTTGAAAGCGCAGTTCTTCTTCAATCTCTTCTCTTAGCCTGATGAGGAACGGCTTCTTATCAGTAGATCAAATGACTGATTCTTGCGAGATCACTTTCTGAGAATCCTTGTTTTTGTCTTTCTTTCTTTACTCCGTTGTTACTGTTCTATTTGCTGTATGCGTAAGTTCTTTTCTGATTTATACTTGCTTTAGGGCAACCTCTTATCTCTTTTATAAGACTGTGAGGCTCCCAACGGTCTTCTGAAAAAGTTCCTTAAGTGTCAGATGCCCCATACCTTAAGAGCACGCGCTGATTGGACAATCAGGCGGCAACATTAATTGCTGACAGCGCGTCCGCAACATTTGAATTCCGTCTCAATGATATTTCCAGCTTTATGCTGATACTGACAGCATTACGACGATATGGATAATATCTCGATGACAGGACTTTGTCGATGCCTTAGGCCTTGGTAGATCTTCAAGTCTTCTAGCTTCTGCCTCTGACATTGATATTTCGACGATACGAGATATCCTGGCGTTTCTGCATATACAACGATATGTTATCTCTGACTGTGTCGTCGTGATCTTCTATCTTGTAGTATGTCGTCGTAATCACTTCGTTCTTTCGACAACATGAGCAATATCATGTCGACAGACTATGCTTTAGCAACTGCTTGTCTTCAACTGTCCTTCTTCAGTCTTCTCGACGTCATGCCTTCTTTTCGACGATGTCATTGGCATCAGTCTTACTTAGCCTTTCCGACGACACGACTTCTTTGATGATGATGACGATACTGCATCTTCTCGATGACATTCCTTCCTTTTGAATCCGTCTCAGCGGTTGGGCTGAGATGGCTTCCTCTTCTCAGCGGATTCTGTCGATCTGCAGAGAAGTTTCTGCGTTCGATGAACTGCATTCTGCGTTTGACGAACTTCATTCTGCATTCGACGAACTTCATTCTTCGTTTGACGAACAACATTCTGCGTTCGACGAACTCGCCAAGCCTCGACGTTTGCTTCTGTCCCGTCTCCGCGTTTGACGAACTTCATTCTTCGTTCGACGAATTGCATTTTGCGTTTGATGAACTTCAGTCTTCGTTCGACGAACTCGCCAAGTCTCATCGTTTGCTTTGCTCATCATCATGACGACAAACATACATTGTCGACGACATCTCCTATTCTTCTCAAAAACATTCCTTTAACTTCCTGAGATTATGAGCTAGAGAAGTGATCAAATACAAAGTAAAGTTTTCTTGACTTGGTGACTTCTTAAAATCAGGAATCATGTGGGCAAGATTCCCAACAGGTAGTTTTAGAAGATCTGTGAAGTTTAGATGGCCACATCGCATATGCGATAATGTAGAACTTTTTGAGCTTCTTGCAGAGTTGGCTTAACATATAGTAGCATCTATGAGATTTGTTTGATGGAGAATAGGCATAGCTAGAGGAAAAATCTTGTTTCTGGACATCTTGACATTGACTACACGTTTTTGAGTTCTTTTATCGATAATGCTGCACTCTTCATGATCAAAGATTAATCTGTATCCCTTTTTTAACAGTTGTCCCACATTGAGCAGATTTTGGGTGAGACTGGGGACATATTGTACATCATGAATATGGTTTGTTTCATCAGTCCTTAATCTTACTGCAACTGTGCCTCTCCCTTCTATGGTCTTGGCATTACCATCTCCCATAATAACTTCTGATTTTTCTTCTTCATTAAGTCGAACGAACGAGGCTTTGTTGTTGGACATATGGTTAGAACAACCACTGTCAAGGAACCAAACTTCACTGCTGTCAGTTGTCTCTTCTCGAGCTGAGTAAAATAGATTTTCTGTGGTGTTTGTGAAATTTGCCTCTTCTTTAGGTTTGGATTCACGATACCAACAATCTCTTTGAAGATGATTTTGTCTCTTGCACCTTTTACATTTAGAGAAACAGTCCTTCATGTTGTGTGTATTTTTGTTACACAGCTTAAAGAAAAGGGTCCATGTTATCTCTTCTATTCCTTTACCCCTCTCTTCTATCCCCTTGTCTTTGAGACGGGGAGATTTTTCAAGAGACAGTCTGCTTTGGAAAGCCTGTTCCAATTGAGGTTCATTTTTCATCCTTCCTTCATGAACTTGAAGAGAGCCTATGAGTTCTATTACAGTAAAGTGTCTTATGTCTTTTGCTTCCTCAATAGCTGCTACAACATGTTCAAATATGGGAGTAAAGCTGGTTAGAATTTTGGCCACGATACGTTTCTACGGAATTTCGTCTCCATATGCCCTGATTTGGTTGACGAAAGTAGAGGTTTTGGAGATGTAGCTTTTTACAGATTCACCAGCCTTCATGTTGAGACAATCAAAGTCTCTCCAAAGCAGAGTCAAGCGAATGGAGAAGACTTTCTCATTCCCTCTATATTCTACTTTCAAAATCTCCCACACCTCTTTAGCAGTAGCAACATCAATGATTAATGGAAGAATCGATCGTCCCACCCCTTGTTGAATACATAAGAGTGCTTTGGCATCCCTTTTTTGATTTTCACCAAAGGTTTGGGTTTGCGACTGTGATGAATCTGTAGGAGTCTTCTTAGTAGACTTCTCAGCCTTCTTCTCAGGAGTCGTCTCAATGAGTGATGTATACTTATTTTGAATCAGATCCCAAAGACCTTGGGAGATGAAGAATATTTTCATTTGTTTACTCCAGTAATCATAGGCCTCACCTTCGAAAATTGGTATTCCTGTTTGGTTATAAAGAAATGTCTGGGTGTTTGATGAAGTCGCCATATGATGAGGATCTTGACAAGAACACACAAAAAAATTTGCGGATGATACTACACACGATCTCTGATGGCGTAAGCTGTCGGCTCTGATACCAAATGTTAAAACTGACCTTTATATGTATCAAGTGTGCATGGATTTAGATTCATACCAGTGGAGGAAGAAGGCAAACACCTGTGAACATATGAACAAAAAAGGAGGCGGCAACCACATTGGAGAAAATAGGGCATCGGCCTTAACTTAACATAGATACACATATGGGCTTATATAGGACCATACGCTGGAAAGCAGTCTAAAGTCCACTAGACAATAACTATTACAGAATATTAAAAGAAGCAATAGATTAATGTAGATTAAGAAGGCATGAGCATTCCTAACAGCCTTCCTTAGCTCATTGGCTGGTAATGCCTATTTAATGGCTTAAAATGGATGGGCAGCATATGGTTTTGCATGAGGCGGAGGAAGTAGAAGCAGAGGTAGCAGGCTATAGTTAAGTAAAAGCTCTGGACAGCTTTGGACCTTACAGACAACCTCCTTGAGGACAGCAGCTCCGATGACCTTTGAGGAGCGGCGAACTCAGAGGTGCGGACAGATTGGAGCCAAGGCGGACAGGAGGAGGTGCTAGTGAGAGGAAAGAATAGCTAGTATGATTTAGCAATACAGGAGCAGAGTATTGGTAGAGTTTGAAGGACACGCAAGAGAGAGTGTCTTGGTTCATGTGAATGTCTCCTAGTCAAAGCTAAGGAGAAAGAGAGAACTAACAAAAGTTGGTAGGAGTGAACATGAGCGGATGCTCATGCAAGGTGCTGACATATAGTCAGAGAGGTTTGTAGTGAGAAGAAGTTGCAAGCTCTCGTGTAGTCTAGCAACAACTAGAAGTTGATTAAGCAACTCCCAAAGGTGGTCGTGGACTCCGTGAAGCGTCTCGTGTATGCGGGCCAAAAAGAATCTCATGCAAAGTGAGCTCGAGTGAAGGCGTGGACGAGCTCGAGAAAAGGTTGTCAGGCAGAAACTTGAGAAGTGAGAGCTCCAGAAAACAGTGATAGGAAGAAGAGGTTTAAGCTCGCTAGGAGGCTTGGACTTTGGCGGTTGAGGTAGAGGAGGTGAACCCGCAACTTGTGGAGGTTTGGAAGTAAGTAGATGCGAGTGAAGTTGAAGGTGGAGCGAATTGTGGAGATTGAGTTTGAAGAAAGCAATTATAACATCCAAATTTCAACTATATCCCTCTTGAGTTACATGTGTCACTTTGAGTTGACTTGGACTAGGAAATAGTCATAAAACTCGAAAGTTATCAAGAAAGAGTCAATAGTGACCTAGTTGAATTGATTAGTCAATATCAAAGGCTTAAGTCAGGATTAGTCCAAATAGGTCAAACTTCCCTAATAATGCCCAACTAGATCTTAATTGACCAAATTGAACGCATTAAGACCTATTGAAAATCTTGAGGAATCAATAGGGTCAAGATCAACAAGATTGGGCTAGCCAAACCATCAATTTGACCAAAGTCAACCAGAAAGTCAACTTTGGCTAAATAAACTCCAAATTAAAATTCAAGATCCAAGTCCAATTCAATTGGGCTCAACTTATTCCCAAAGACCATTTCAGAAGATAGGGGCCCACTCCAGCATGCCACATCAGCTGATAGGGTTAACATTGGTCAACTTGCATGGAGAAAATGTTGACCATGCATGTGGGGACAAAAGAAATAAAGAAGGAGGTCACTTGGAGCTTGATTAAGCTCCCAATGCCTGAAAAACAGCCTCCCCCATTGATTCTAGTCGGCCAGCAGTAGAAAGAGGCCACATGGCAGGTAGGAGGAGAATCCACTGCTCATGGCTGACCCCCATATAGTGGAAAATCCTATTTCAGCTATCCACTCAATTCTTTGTCTATTCACCTTCCCTACACCTCCAACAGCAGAGCCCAACATTTTCCTAAACATTTCCAGCTAAAGAGGAGGACATGGATCTAGGACGACCACCTAAACTTCCACCATGCCATCAAGGAGGAACACTCGATCCATGGCCTCAAATCTGTGAGTTTCCTCCCCTCTCCCTTGGTTCTAGTATTCTAGATCTAATTAGGGGAGATATCGAGCTCAGTTGAGCTTGATTTCAGAGCAGTCCAGGGAGAAATATTGATAAATGTCCATGCTAGAACTCTGGATTTAGGGCATAATCAGTTTTGAATTAGGTTCTAATCAACTCCCCTCCTTAAAACGAAGCTATATGAGTTGCTTTCGTGAAGAATGGTTGTCTATAGAGGGAACATTTAAGGAATGAAGCTTGGGCTCATCCTAGCCGTCAGCTAAAGGAAGAAGATGACAGACTGCTGTCGGATATGCTTTCAGATTCGTGTAGATCTGCTACCTGCAAACCAAAATCAATCATAATTAAAGTATTAAACATGTCACCATTTAAAAAAAACATGTCACCATTATTCAGCTAGGTTCAAGCCAATTTTTACGCAGGCTACACTCAGGTATGGACCTTTGGCTCAACGATGAAAGTTGTATCCCTTGGAAAGATCTTTCCAGAATTGGGTGTCACAGAACATTTGGTGCACTGTAGCTCCATAGATCCTATTTTAAAGATGGTGTGTCAAAACTTAGGGATCTCAATGCTTTGTGTACTTCTCTCGGAATATTACTCTGGCGATGATGAAATTTTGTACATGCATGCTAATTGATATTATGAACACCCCAACCAAATTTTATAATTTTTGGAAATGACTCTCCAATGGTTTTGTGAACAATTTCATTTTAATAGATTGTTACATATATGATGCTTCTTGTGGACAATGTGGTTCAAATTTTGGTGCCATGTATATATGTTATGCCATGCATGTCTACTTGTAGAAATTTTAGCAGATTTGGAGGTCATTTAAGTATTGTTTGTTTAAAAGTTTGATATGTGCTCCATTTTCCTGGTGTCGGTAATGTCACTAGTCGACAAAGGACTTAGACAAATTAGAATGATTCCTTGTCCTAAGTTATTCCAGTCGATACTTCTTGGTGCCGACAACATGTCTAGTCGACAAAAGACTTAGACGGATTTTTATTGAACGTCTCTAGTCGTCAAAGGACATAGACAAATTAGAATGATTCCTGGTCTAAGTTATTCCAGTCGATAATTCCCGGTGTCAGTAGCATGTCTAGTCGACAAATGACTTAGACAATTAGTAAGTTATTCTAGTCGACATAAGTCCTCCCGTCGACATCCATTCTATTCGACAAATGACTTAGACAATTTTAGTTAGTTATTCTAGTCGACGCAAGTCCTTCCGTCGACATCCATTCTTGTCGACAAAGGACTTAGATAATTTTAGTAAGTTATTCTAGTCGACATAAGCCCTCCCGTTGGCATCCATTCTAGTCGACAAAAGACTTAGGCAATTTTAGTAAGTATCACTAGTCGACATAAGTCTTCCCGTCGACATTTCTAGTCGACAAAGGACTTATGCAATTTTAGTAAGCATCATTAGTCGACATAAGTTCTCCCATTGACATTTCAAGTCGACAAAGGACTTAGGCAATTCTGGTAAGCATCTCTAGTCGACACAAGTCCTCCTGTTGACATTTCTAATCGACAAAGAACTTAGGAAAAATTTAGTAAGCATCTTTAGTCGACAAGTAATTACCGTCGATATACACTGTTCTGTCTGAACATATCTAGTTGACAAATGACTTAGAGAAATTTAGTAGGTTATTCTAGACGACATTAGTCCTCCCCTCGAAATCCATTCTAGTAGACAAAGGACTTAAAAACAATTTTAGTAGTGTCAACATAAGTCCTCCCGTCAATATCCATTGTAGTCTACAAAAGACTTAAACAATTTTAATAAGCATCACTAGTCGACATAAGTCCTTCCGTCAACATTTCTAGAAGACAAAGGTCTTAGGCAAAATTTAGTAAGCATCTCTAGTCGACAAGTAAGTTATTCCCGCCGACATCCACTATTCTGTCTGAACATCTTTAGTCGACAAAAGTCTTAGACATAATTTTATATCAAAGGCAGTTTCAGTCGACATGGACTGAATTTCTTCATATCGGGATCATGTCTAGTCGACAAAAGACTTAGATTTTTATATCAAAGAAGTTCCAATCGGCATTGACTCTAGTTCTTCATATCGGGATTGAGTCTAGTCGACAAAAACTTAGACACAATTTTGAACTTTCTGATTTTTGAACCAGTGAAATAACCATGTTAGAAATGATCTCTGGTAAAGATTGTAGGGCATTTAAAAAAGTTTTGAGTTGATTTATATTTCAAATCTTTCCCTAGTTCATGTAGCACTTTAATTCATTGCTTGAGAAATCTTATTACACCACTGCTAATTGCTACATGCCAAGCCAAATATTTTTAATGTTAGTTAAACTGACTTATTACCATGTGCACATGCTCCTTATGTTTATAATCAAGCAACTTGACCATGATTGAGAATACAATACATATAAACACTTTATCGTAGTTGATTTAAGGTAGCATTAGAAGATTGTCAACCATTGATCATAATTATATATGTATACACACACACACATAATATGACAACCTTGTTGATTTTAAGGTCTTGCAAGTTGTTGTACATGTAGATGATTATATATGAATGATGGGTAAGCATGTGCACTTAGGTTTATTCTAGTCATATAGAGACAGTAGAAGGTGTGCTCTAGAAGGTGAAGGTGTGGATAGGGTTGATGTCTTGGTATAGGTCTGTACTAACCCTGGTGAATTCAAGACAAGGTAATACGGGGTTCATTGTGAAACCATAAATAGTAACTCAATTACATCACTAAACGCACAAGTAATCCTTTAGGATCACGAGAAGTTGTTCCCATGTCTTACACTCTCCACTGCACTAGAGTTATACCCTATGGTGTTTGGGGTAATGACGACTCTGTAATAGTAGTAGTGGTGGCTTGATGTAGCTTAAAAGATATGTTTGTATCATAACTGTTTCATTATGGACTTGGATAGTAGTCCTTGGGTGTTGGTTTGCACGGTTTCCAAACTTGGGTACACTTGTGAGTGTAACAATACATTGTTTTATAATGATCCTGGTTGATAGGATTGCTTGTGGCGAGTCTACGAGCTTGACCGGTCATCACATTGACGGAAACTGAGGGATAGACTCTAGGATATTATGCTTGTGGTCTTTTGGGCCACCGTCTGGCCACGATGGGAGGTGCCTGAGAGGTTAGCCATCTCGAAAAGTGGGAACTATGATCTATGTCGACATAGAGTTGAAGAGTTGGGTGTGTGAGTAAATCATGGGTGAGCAAGCATTCTTACATACATACATTGTATTGCATTACATAGCATAAACAAATCCCATCATATAAATTTCTATGGGTACTTTTATATGATGAGTTACTTTTGTGCTCTTACACAAGATCTTTAACTTATAAATTGTATGGCTACTTTATAAGTTAAGTTATATTCAGTCCTTTACTTTTTGCTCCTTATACATCTTAATGTCGCTTATTACTCGTTCTTTATACATGCTATAATTACTGCTCTTTTATAATTATTGCAATTGCTTAAACATTAATATTATACAACCTGATTATATATATATATTACCTGCTAGAATCATAGAACTCTGATATGTCACCTGCTTGATATTTCTGTTCATTTGTAGCTCTGTTATCCTTCTTTCCGCCCGGTGCCTAAGAGTCGACGAGGGAGAGGATGAGAAATTGCTTAGTCTTTTTGACTAATGGTCGTCGTAACATATTATTTTAGGAGCACGCCCAGCGGGCGAAGCAACACCCCACGCAGGAGGAGAGCTAGGCCAGAGGGGCAGGACCTGATGCACTGCAGATACCGACACTTCCTTGTGATTCCACTTGAGATTTTGAGAGTCTTAATGTAGATCATCATATCATTTTGTATCAAATGTATTCAGACTCTTATTCTATATTAGTCACTTTCATGTTTTATCTTATATACAATCTGTGTAATTTGCATATTGTTGTGAATTATGGACTTCTGGTTAAATCAATTTATTAAATAATGGTTGGTATGTGTTATTTAGCAACAGCTGGCAGAATAGGCGTCTTGTAGTGGAGATTGCTCATGAGCTGATACTATCACAAGGCAGCTGTCTGGGCATAAGATTCCCCTCAGCCGTGCCCAATTCCTGGGAGGGCAGAGTCTTACAACAATGTTGTGAGGAGAACTAGCCGAAGCTAGCAGTGTCGTCTGGAGAATTCTTGAAGTCATGTAAAGCGACTTGCCGCAGCTAGTTGTGAGTTGTGTGAAAACTAGTCATAACTAGCATATGTATGTAGTCTGTGTGATATCCTAGTTGCAACTAGGAAAGTTTGTGTAATTTGAATTAACATATAAAGACTTTGTTGGGTTTGCTTGCACTCGTGTTTGTGTTGTGTTCCTGTTTGGGCCCCACTGTTTTCGCTTCCAACACCCTATATGATTCAAACTTCATAGAAATGGTATGTATTGGGGGTTATTTTGAGGTGAATTCATTCATGTACACATTGACATGTTATGTTGTTTGTGTAATATTAATGCCATGTTCATTATTCGTAATTAATTCGGTTTCCAACTTATAATCTCATTGACATATTTCATCTTTTTGGGCCATTCATAGAGGAGAATATGTTGTTGGGATATCAGGCCTAAAGTGTTAGGTCTAATATTGTTAGGTTCCTTTAGATTCCAGAATTCTTTTTTAGGTCCCTGTATTTCTTTTTCATTTTAAGTTTTTCCATTTTTAGGTTCCACAGTACACCTACTAGAAGATACGAAGCTTTTGATTCCGCTCTTTCGGCTTCCCTATTTTATGTTTAGTCTATTGTTCTGTAGGACGAAAAGAATGAAGAAGAGTTGGTTGCAAATGTTATGGCTAAGGAGTATTAAATTATGTACACCTTATAGGATACAAAGAGATGTTATTGATCAAGACAAGCTTCAAGAAGCACTGACTGATAGTACATTAAGTGTGAATTGTGATCTCAAAAGAGTAACAGAAATGGTTGAAAGACATGAATCCCAACCTAGATTTGATATCTGAGTATGCATGGCAAAAAGAATGCAGAATTAGCAATTTACTTTTTCATTTTAAAATGTTTTCATCTTGCAGTTTTGCATTGCAGATATCGAAAAAAGCTGGTAATTTACAATGAACGTGTGGAAGAGTTGAATGTTGTGACACGGGAACGGGATAACCTTAAAAGACAATATGATGGGCTGAGGAAGCAAAGGTTTATAGAATTTTAATATGTTACAAGCTCTAAAAGAGCTTTCATGTGTGGGATTGTATATCTACCATGTTGTTAGTTTTGTTCCACGAATTGGTTGAAGTCATGACAAGATTCAACATTATATCGTTAAAATTGAAAGAAATGTACTAGGTTTTACTACTGCAATATTCTGAAAGCTTTTTGCTGATTTTAACCCTTTTTGTTCCTTCCAATTTAATCATGAAACATGCCCCATTGTTGCATGAAATTTAAAAGAATTAGTAAAACTTTCCATTCAGATGATCACTTTAGGAGGTGATGCGGAATTAGAGCTTGTTGATTCTCAGTTTATTTTGGTCCTTTGCTTAATTTGTGTATTATTCTGTTGGAAGTATAATTATTTTATTTTATTTATTTTTTCACTATTTTATTCATATTTGCAAGTTAACTGAACTATTTGGCTATGGATTAAACAAGTTTTGTTTCAAGCCATTGTTTGAATATCCTATGCAAAGATTTTGTTTGGTTCAATCAATGTTCAAGATCTATTGTTTGTGTCTTCATTGCTTATAACTCACAACATGAGGGATATTGATGATGTTTTCATATTAGAGAGTTGAAATTTACTCATATGGATCTGAATAGATTATATAAATCTGGATAGATTCTTAAAATTATCGATTTATGTCTTCTAATCTCCCGGAAATCACAATCAGCTCATCATCATCATCTCACTATAATTAAGTCAAATTCGAGCACAGGATAATGCTATTTTTGTAAACGACACTTTTTTGGCGGCGTTTTAAAAAAAATCGCCATTACTTTTAGCGGTTTTTTATAAAGAAAAACGTCGCTAATGTCTCTGAGTTTTTGCGGTGGTCTCTATCACGGTACATTTGCGGTGTTTTTTCAAGCGGCGCTTGAAAAACGTCGCGAAAGACCTAAAAAATTCCACGAAATACCTACAAAAACGTCGTGATAGACCCGTTTTTTTGTAATGATTTTGTTTTATAGAGTTTGAATTAACTTTCTTGGTTATAGATGACTATTTTTTGCATCCAATAGTACTATTTATTTCTTGATTGCATGATCTAAATCTGATCCTCAAGCTACTTTTCCATTGATGTTATGCATGAATTTGAGTCAATTTTATCCTTTATGCATCAGGTGATGATCAGTATGTTTACAAAGGAATCTAGTTTGTTCATATAGACACTAGGACATTGCCAAAGAGTAGACAGACAACAGTTGAATCATTTTGTCTATCGAGTGAGGTTAGTTTCATCTCATCTTGCTATCTAAGGTGTTATGTGAAGAGAGTGAATATCTATTGGGGTCCGTTCGTTTCACGGACATTGATATTAAAGTATTAGCTTTCAATCCAATATCAATACACACGGGAAATAACATTGAGTTTAAATCCAATTCTTTTGTTCGTCTGCATGATGATTTTCTGTCATATGAATTGATATTTATTATCTTTTATTGTTCGTTTGCATAAAGACATTCTTTTATAGGAATTGATATTGATCAATGTTGAGCTTCTAAGCATTTTCCTGCAAATTATCATAAGCAATAGCGCGTCTTTTTAGCCCGACGCACGTTTTTTTAGCACGACGCGTGACTTTTTCGACAGGACGCGTTTTTTCGCCCGAGCGCTGTTATTTCACCCGGGCGTGATTTTTTCGCCAGGGCGCGATTTTTCCGCTCGGACGTGATTTTTTCGCGAAAAAATAGCGTCTGGACGAAAAAAACACGCCCGGGCGAAAAAATCGTGCCCGGGCAAAAAAAAGAGCCTGGGGAAAAAGTGCCCAGGCGAAAAAAACGCGTCGGGCGAAAAAATTTCATCCAGTCGAAAAAAACGTGCCCGGGCGAAAAAATTACGTCCAGTCGAAAAAATCGCGCCCGGGCGAAAAAAACCCCGTTCGGGCAAAAAAAAGCGCCCGGGCGAAAAAATTGCGCCCGGGCGAAAAAATGCGTCCGGGCGAAAAAAACGCTCCGGGGCAAAAAAATGCGCCCGGGCAAAAAAAATCGCGCCCGTGCGAAAAAATTGTGCCCGTGTGAAAAAATCGCGCCCGTGCGAAAAAAACGAGTCCGGGACAAAAAAACGCGTCCGGGCGAAAAAATCACGTCCGGGCGAAAAAATCGCGCCACGATGAAAAAATCACCCCCGGGCGTAAAAATCGCGCCCGGGCGTAAAAAATGCGTCCGGGCGAAAAAAACGTGCCCGGGCGAAAAAAAATGCGCCTGGGCGAAAAAATTGTGCTCGGGCGAAAATATCGCGCCCGTGCGAGAAAAACGAGCCCGGGCGAAAAAAACGATCCCGGGCCAAAAAAAGGCGCATGGGCGAAAAAATCGCGTCCAGGCGAAAAAAACGCGCCCGTGCCAAAAAAATGCGCCCGGGCGAAAAAAACAGCGCCCGGGCGAAAAAACAGCGCCCGGGCTAAAAAATTGAGCCCAAGCGAAAAAAATTGCACCCGGGCGAAAAAAACGCGCCCGGGCGAAAAAAACCCCGCCCGTGCAAAAAAAAACGCGCCAGGGCGAAAAAACGCGCACAAGCAAAAAAATTACGCCCGGGCGAAAAAAACGCGCTTGGGCGAAAATATTGCCCCCGGGCAAAAAAAAACGCGTAAGGGGTGAAAATCGTGTTCGGCCGGAAAAATCACATCCGGACGGAATAATCGTGTCCGTGCGAAAAAATTGCGTTCGGGCGTAATTTCTACGTTCTCGCAAAAAATCACGGATGGAGCCAAAAAATAGCGTACTGGCGAAAAAATCACGTACGAGCAAAAAATGCGCATTCGGGCAAAAAACATTGATATTCTTTTGGAAAGTCGGAGTTGACGATCTCAATATCCGCCTCTGGAGATAAACATTGGATCGTTAGGTTTTTAGGTTAAGGTCAATATCATCGACTTTCCATCAGAAAGCAAATTTCACTCTACAATTGTTGGTACGAACAACAGAAATGACTTTCATATTCTCAAAGCCATTACTTAAATATCAATGTCTGTGAAACAATCAGACCCTTGGTGAATTGCAAGGCACAAATCACTCTTGAGAATTGCATGTTGCTATTTACAGGTTTTATGTTGATTCAGCCTTGATAATCATTTGTTTGACACATTGGTCGTTAATTTGGTGGTTAATTTGTTATTTAGGAACCATACAAATGATATTAACTTTGTTATCCTATAGCCATCTTTAGATCACTTATTTATATGATTATACTTTTCTGACTATGGAATATGGTGCTAATTTCCATAAGCTCTATTTTACACTACTTTGACAATAAGTAATAGATTATTTCAAATTCACATTTATTATTTACCAGAAACCTTCCGGATGTGGTTTCTAATTTCTTATTCCTGATTCATTTCTAGATGCTCTTTTCTCTCGGTGTTCATCAGCTAAATTTCCAAAGTTTTGTTTATTATTTCCTCAATGCAAACTCATTTTTGCAGCAACGACATGCGATGAACACAAGGTAAGTTCTGCAACAATTTTTTTTATAATTTTTTTTGAAGGCATTGCAACTGTATTGATTTGCGTCTCGATCATCTTGGGGCATACAACCACAAGATTTCAAGTTCTAAAGTTTCTAATGGTATATGCATGAAAAGGAAGGACTCTGTGTTCATTTTATCAATATATTTTTGCTTGCTAAATTTTTTATCAACTACCCATTTCTTAGCTCATTATATCATTTATCATTATAAGTATTCATTTTATCCTAATATATTTGAGTACATAATAAAAGTATTGATTTTGATAGTTACAATTTTATACTCGGCTAATATATTTATCTTTTGCATGTTTTTTATCTAATTAATATGCTAAGGGTGAATTATTCATTAGTGGCCTAGAAAAGGATTTACTGTTCTATTAAATCTGCACCTTTTGACTATCCATATATATTGTCCAAGTAGTGACATATTTGTATCTCATCCCTTTTTTTAGGTAGTATCAAAATTTCAAATAGGTAAACAGCTATTTCACTTTTTTGGTTATCTGCCCCATCTCTTGGTTAATGTTTCCTCAGCAACTTATTTACTGTCTACCAGTTTGCAAAGTTTATCAAAATTTACCGTCTACCAGTTTATCAAAATTTCAAAAGAAAGCTCTGCACTGATCCTTGTACTAAACGATTTTATGTTGATTGATTAAGTGTTGCTGCTAAAGAAAACTTTCTTTCCAGAAAGATCTAAGAAGACTCAAGTTACTTAAAGCTATAATTTTCAGAGTCTATTTGTTGTAAACATTCTTCAAAATTCTAATTATAAGATCTCCTTGAGATCTGAGCTTGGGCTTTGCTGACAGCCTAAGTGTAGGTCTTGTGGACTTTGATGAAAGTCTGAGGTAGGGTCTGTGAAGACCTGAGCTGTAGGATTTCTGATGAAATCTTAGTTGTAGGATCCTTGCTGGGGATTTGAGTTGTAGGAGTGCTTGCACTCTGAGGTAGAGTTGCTGTCAGCACCTGAGGGAGGATTCTGGGAGGGAATCTGAGGTAGGTGACTTGCTGAGTTCCTGAGTGGTAAGATTTGATTGATCTGAGGTTTTGGCAGAGTTGGCCGAGTCTAGCACACTGCTAGATTGGTGAAGGGGGACAGTGGAGTACCCATTATCTAGGGAACCACTATAAATACTTATGTGCTATTTTGTGTTGTTTATTTTACATTACATAGGCTAGAAAAGTCAAAAACACAAAAGAGACTAAAATACTTTTGAATCACCTACTCACCCCCCCCCCCCCATCTCGGTCACTTACGATGTTACGGGACACACGGTGCAATCATACTATGTTATCCTCATATAATTTTGCCAACTTTTCTACTAAATCATCTCTCTGGTTCGGAATGAAGTAGGATACTTTTGTTAATCGGTCTACGATCACCCAAATGGCATCGTTCCCATGTTGCGATCTCGGTAAGATATCCACAAAATCCATAGATACGTCAACAAACTTTCATTCCGGAACTAGTAATGACTTCAGCAAGCCACCAGGTCTTTGACATTATGCCTTCACTAGTGTACAAGTATAACACTTCGCCGCGTATAGAGCTATGTCTTTCTTCAAACCCGGCCACCAGAAGTAGTGCGTCATGTGATGGCACATCTTTGTGCTCCCTGTATGGATTGAGTACTTGGTAAAATGAGCCTCGCACATCAACTCCTCCCGTAATTTCCTGAAATTTGGGATGCACAAATGACTATTTTTCCACAAAAGGTCATCTTTGAAAGAGAACTTGGCATTAGGTCCATCCACGGTCTCTGTCACATACCGCTTCATGCTTTCATCAAGCTCTAAGGATTGACAGATTTGATCTGCTAGGTCGCATTGTATCTCGATCTAGTTCAGGCATACACTAACAGTTTGCCTCCTCCCGACACACGTAATTGAAAGGGACTCCAAGTCACTAATTAGACACCCATCAAGCATCTGAATCCAATTTGCTTGCGTACAAGCCCTCTGACTTAATGCATAAGCGACAACATTTCCCTTCCCAGGAGTGTAGTGAATCTCGAAAGTGTAGTCCCCCAGGAAGTCCATCCACCTTCTTTGTCACATATTCAGCTCCTTTTGATCTAACAAATACTTCAGGATCTTATGGTCCAAAATGATGACAATCTTCATGCCATATAATTAATGCCGCCAAAGCATAAGAGCGAATATCACGGCCTCTAACTCCAAGTCATGGATCGGATAGTTCCTCTCATGAACTTTCAGCTGGCAAGAGCCATAAGCTATCACATTTCCAAATTAAAGAAGAACGTAGCCTAAGCCGCTCCCTCATGCGTCACTATAAATCTCATAGCCTTTTGTACCACATGGCGAACATAAAATTGGCGTCATAGTCAGACGACTCTTCAGCTCCTTAAAAGCTCGCACGCTTGCCGGCGACAAAACAAACTTCTGATCTTTCCTAATCAAGGTTGTTGATGAAATCACCAAAATGCATTTAATTTATAGTATTTTATGTTAATTTTATTTAAAAATTATGTTTTTCATGGTATTTTTGTTTATTGGTACGCACAGTTGGTATATTTATTTCATAGTTTCTTTTGTTATATTTTATTTAAAAAGATACATTTCACGGTATTCTTGTTTGTGTAATTGCAGGCTAGAAAATAAATTTTAAAGGACAGCACACTGTAGAAAGCTCGAACAAAAAATATATATATATATCAAACCGCGGAAGACAGCACGAAGACAATGGCCGGAGCGGAGCATTCACGGATCATCACCCAAGACACTAGCTTGGGTGTTGACTGGTGAACACCCAATGGGTGCTGAATGAATTCAGCGCCCATTTAGGGAGCTGAAAATTAATTCAGCATCCATGATGGACGCTGAATTCATTTCAGCGTCCCTCATGGACGCTGAATTCATTTCAGCCCATTAAATTCCTTGGCGTTACATTGTTTTTGCCGCTCATTTTTTGAGCTAAAGTGAGGAAAAAAAATCTATAAATTGCTGTTCATTAGTGATAAGAGGGGGATCCGAATTTTGGAGCTGAAAGTAGGAGATTACTAGCATTTTATTTGTGAGTTTTTGAGAGATATTGTATGAGAAGAAGGAGATTTGGAGGAAGCTCATGTATGCGCTTCGCGCAAATTTGTAAGTCTTCATTTATGAATCAATAAAATTATTTATTTGCTTCTATTTTCATCTATGATGATCTCTCTTATAATTTTTGTAAAACAAATCATGCGCGAGTAATCCTCTTTTGTCTCGGGTGTAATGTAAATAATCATGTTATTATATAATTATTATAACGATTCATCGCTTCATTCGAAAATATTTATGCCCAATGATTTTATTAAATAACTTTGATATTTTATGTAGCATAAAACATAAGTTACATTCCTACAGAAGTTCGATGTAATATAGAGCGAGTGCACACAAAATATTCTTAGCGATTTAAGCAAATATTTTTGAACTCATTCTTGAATCAAGTTTTATCACTAAAATTTTTGTATTATTTCGCTCGGATATATCACATGCTTAAGAGATTTTGATGTAATATGTGGAAAGCAATATACAAATATTTTGATGACTTATATAATTTTTTTTTCTATGTATCAACCTCTTTATATCTTGTATGCGGTGATGAGTCCTTATTCAATAATTAGTTATTAAACATTTTTAATAAAATTGCACCCGAGATATATTTGTCAAAAATTACTTTTCTCAAATTAAGATCTCATTTTTAAACAAATCAATACAACCTTTTATTTATAGTTCGCTTGGATTAAGGTAAAATTGAACTTCTCTGTGGATCGACCCGTACTCGCATTAGTATTACATTCGTACACCGTGCACTTGCGGTTTTTATTACTTGAAATTTTATTGCACTATATTAACTCCAACCATAACTGCTTATCATATTTTGTCATTATTTTTAGTGCTTTGAAATTTCTTATCAAGTTTTTGGCGTCGTTGCCGGGGAAGTTTTTAATTTCTCTTTAGTTCTTTGAATTATTAGATTAGATAATAATTATAAAAAGTTAATTAATTTACAATTTTAAAATTTCCTAACTAGTTGGTGTCTAGGAAAATGGTTAGGCGTGAGCTAGTATCCCCCGAAAGAGAGGTGGTGTTTAACGGTACGTAGTGCGGCTACTAATCTTACGTTTACCTGGCCGACAAATTTGTGAAATTTAAAATTTGTAAATTTCCTCTTTATATTAAGCTTGTTTGTTGGTGTCTAGGAAGGTGGTTAGGGGTGAGCCAGTATCCCCCGAAAGAGAGCTGGTGTTTAACGGTACGTAGTGCGGCCACTAATTTTACACTTACCTGGCTAATGAGTAGGCGAGATATAAAATTTGAAAATTAACAAAAAAAAAAAAAAAAATATTGAAAAATATATCTAAAATTGTCTTTTTCCTTAAATATCATTTTAGTTTGAATCACCAATCTCCATCCTTATAGTGTATGCACCTTCAGACTAGAGATTCTACAAAATGCTTAGTACGATCTGAATTTAAAAGTTTAATTATGGCTGAAGTAAATCCTAATGCTGCTTTACGTGATAAGTGTTATCCAATGAGAACATCATTACCTTCATGTATTAAATTACCTATATATACTGCAAACAATTTTGAAATCAAACCTCACTTTGTGAATATGCTTCCAAAATACCTAGGAGCTGATAGTGAAGATGCTTATATCTTTATATGTGAATTTTAAGAGGTGTGCTCTATGATGAATTTACAAAACTTAATTGAAGATGCACTTAAGCTTCGTTTTCTTCCATTCGCTTTAAAAGATTATGCTAAGAAATGGTTGCATAGTTTACCCGTTGATTCTATAAATACTTGGGATGAGTTTATTAAAGTGTTTTTAAAAAAATTTTATCCTAATCATAAAACTGCAAAAATTAGGAATGAAATAAATCAATTTTCACAAATTCCTGGAGAAACATTTTGGAAGTATTTAGATAGATTTAAAAATCTATTAACATTATGCCCTCATCATGCTATAGAAAAATGGAGACTATGTCAAATTGTTTATGAAGGTTTGAACTTTAACACAAAAACTATGCTCGAATCTATGTGTCAAGGAAATTTTATGGATAAAAGTGAAGATGAGGCTTGGGAATTTTTTGAAAACTTAGCGGAAATAACTGGGCAATGGGAAGAGAGTACTTATGATAGGTCTAACAAATCGATTAATGAAAAATCAATGGCCTATAAAAATGGTATGCATGTTATTGATCCAACTACTGCATGTGAGGCTAGAATCAACGCACTTGTCCATAGATTAGATGAATTAGACATTAAGAATAAACAAGTTAATCAAATTTCTGTATGTCCTAATTGTCAAGATCCATCACACATAGGAGAAGAGTGCCCGTATTTAGAAAATAATTTAAATTATGAACAAATGAATGCTACTTTTCAAAATCCTAAGAATAATCCATATTCTCAATATTATAATCCAGGTTGGAGAAATCACCCAAATTTCTCATGGAGACAAAATGATAATTCAAACTTTCATTCACAAAATAATAACAATAACAATAATAATAATTCTAACTCTAAATCATTTAATCAAAATTTTAAAGAACCGCAATTTCAAAATTTTAATAATTTAAACTCTAATCAACAATTTCAACCTCCTGGATTAAATAATAAACTTTCTGATTTAGAGAAAAATGTAGAAGTTTTAGTGAAAACAACATCGCAAACCTCTGATGCCCTAACTAAGTTCATTCACACATCTAGTCAAATAATGAGTACTAATTCACAAGCCATAGCTAGATTAGAACTCCAAGTTGAGCAAATTGCGTCTCAAATTAGCGAGAGAGAGAGAGAGGAACTTTTCCTAGCCAACCCATCACTAATCCAAGAGATCCTAAGGCTATAAATCATATAAAAGAAAGTCAAGTTAATGCTATAACTGTTTTAAGATCGGGTAAAAAAGTGGATAATAAAGTAGATCAATGCAATGAGAAGCCTGAAACCACAACTGAAATAAATACAAATAATGAAATACCTCTTGAAGAACCAATTGAAATATCATCAAATGAAAATAAAATTCAAGAAATAAAGGCTCCGTATCCACAAAGATTAAAAAGCAATAAGAATTCTGCACAAATGGAAAAAATGTTAGAGGTTTTTAAGCAAGTAAAAATTAATATTCCTCTTCTTGATGCAATTCAACAAGTGCCAAATTATGCAAAATTTCTTAAAGATTTATGCACCAAGAAGAAACAAACTCAGGTGCCTAAAAAAGTATTTTTAGCCTCTAATATATCAAATGTGTTAACAAGCACAATTCCCGTTAAATACAAAGAACCTGGATGTCCTACCATCTCATGTAGTATAGGGAATAAATTTATTAATAAAGCGTTATTAGACATAGGAGCTGGTGTAAATTTGCTTCCATATTCTGTGTATGAACAACTTGACTTAGGAGAATTATAACCGACCGAAGTCACTCTTCAATTAGCATCGTTCTATTAAAATTCCAAAAGGCGAAGTTGAAGATGTGCTAATTAAAGTTAGAGAATTTATCTTCCCAGTGGATTTTATAGTATTAGAAACGCAACCTGTTGCTAACACTCGCTGTCAAATACCTGTCATTCTAGGATGGCCATTTTTAGCTACATCTAATGTATTGATTAATTGTCGTAATGGATTAATGAAATTGTCTTTTGGAAACATGACAATTGACTTAAATATTTTTAATTTAAATGGGCAATCACATGGTCAAACATTAGATGTAAATATGATTCAAGAATTAGAAGACCAAAGTTTAGGAGAATTAGATGATGAAATATTTGATAAAAGCTTTGAAGAAATTTTTGAAGATGAGATTGCGTTATTAGAAAATTTTAATACTCAAGATTTAATGTATGCTCATATAGAACCACTTCCGGAACCCTTGAGTGAGGAGCTTAGGGCCCTTAACCCCCCTTCCATGATCGAAGCACCTAAACTAGAACTTAAACCATTACCCGATCATTTGATATATGCATATTTAGGTGAAAAAGAGGCACTTCCTGTTATAATAGCAAAAGATTTAGATGAAGAAGAAACTGAAAAATTAATTAAAATTCTAAAAACTAATCAGGAAGCCATTGGTTGGACTATGGGAGACATAAAGGGGATTAATCCAGCCATAGTAGAACATAGAATTCATATGACTGAAAACGCAAAACCTAAATGTAACCCTCAAAGAAGACTAAATCCAACAATGAAAGAAGTTGTTAGACAAGAAATTATTAAATTGTTGGATAATGGAATAATATATCCTATTTCAGATAGTCCATGGGTTAGCCCGATTCATGTTGTACCCAAAAAATCTGGAATCACTGTAATCACAAATAATAACAATGAACAAATTGCAACTCGCACACAAACTGGATGGCGAGCCTGCATAGATTACATGAAACTTAATGAAGCCACTAGGAAAGATCATTTCCCATTACCCTTTATTGACCAAATGTTAGAGAGGTTAGCGGGACATAAATTTTATTGTTTTCTTGATGGTTACTCCGGATATAACCAAATTCCCATTTCACCGGAAGATCAAGAAAAAACGACCTTCACTTGTCCATTTGGAACATTTGCTTATCGTCGCATGCCCTTTGGATTGTGCAATGCACCTGCTACCTTTCAAAGGTGCATGATGAGTATAGTTTCTGATATGGTTGAGAGATTTTTGGAAATATTCATGGATGATTTTTCTATTTATGGAGATTCATTCTCTGACTGTTTAAATCATTTAGAGTTAGTATTAATAAGATGCAAAGAGAAAAATCTTGTGCTTAACTGGGAAAAATGTCATTTTATGGTAAAACGAGGGATCGTTTTAGGACATATAATCTTCAACCAAGGAATAGAAGTCGATAAAGCAAAAGTTGAGGTTATATCAGGACTTCCTCCTCCTAAATTTGTTAAGGAAATAAGAGCATTTTTGGGTCATGCGAGATTCTATCGACGCTTTATAAAAGATTTTAGCAAGATAGCTAGACCTTTGACTAAACTCTTAGGTAAAGATGAACATTTTAATTTTGACAATGACTGTTATAAAGCATTTAAAATTTTGAAAGAACAATTAACTTCTGCTCCTATAATTCAAGCACCAGATTGGAATAAACCATTTGAAATTATGTGTGACGCTTCTGACTATGCTATTGGAGCCATCCTAGGGAAACACATAAATGATAAACCACATGTAATTTATTATGCAAGTAGGACTCTTAATGATGCACAACTAAATTACACTACTACTGAAAAAGAATTTCTAGCTGTGGTATTTGCTCTTGAAAAATTTAGATCATATCTAATAGGATCTCATATTATAATATACACTGATCATTCTGCAATTAAATACCTTTTAACAAAAAGGATGCTAAAGCTAGGTTGATCCGTTGGATATTACTACTACAAGAATTTGATTTAGAAATACGTGATAAAAGAGGGTGTAAAAATGTAGTAGCTGACCATATTTCTAGATTAAAATATGATGAGTCTAATATAATACCGATTAATGAGAATTTTCCAGATGAGCAAGTTTATGTTGTTTATCAAACTCCTTGGTTTGCGGATATTGTAAACTACTTTGTCACCAAGGAAACTCCATCATTTTGGACGAAATAAGATAAAGATAATTTTTTCTCACAAGTGAAATATTTTTATTGGGAAGAACCTTATTTATTTAAATATTGTCCCGATCAAATCATTAGAAGGTGTGTCCCGAATGAGGAGTTTAAAAGCATATTATCCTTTTGTCATGATCAAGCTTGTGGGGGGCATTTTAATGCAAAGAAAACATCATCAAAAGTATTACAATGTGGATTTTATTGGCCCACCTTATTTAAAGACGCCTTTGAATATTGCAAAATGTGTAGTAAATGTCAACACATGGGATGGATAACCAAAAGAAATGAAATGCCTCAACAATCAATCTTAGTAGTAGAAATATTTGACGTATGGGGAATTGATTTTATGGGACCGTTCCCAAACTCATTTGAAAATAATTATATTCTACTAGCAGTGGATTATGTGTCTAAGTGGGTTGAGGCAATATCATCTAAAACTAATGATAGAAAAATTGTGATTAAGTTTATTAAGGAAAATATTTTATCTAGATTTGGTACTCCTAGAGCTATTATTAGTGATAATGGAACACATTTTTGCAATCGTTCATTTGAGGCTTTAATGAAAAAATATGGAATTATACATAAGTTGTCCACACCTTATCACCCACAAACTTGTGGTCAAGTGGAAGTGTCAAATAGACAAATTAAGCAAATCCTAGAAAAGACGATAAGCGCAAATCGAAAGGATTGGACATTGAAATTAGTTGATGCTTTATGGGCTTATCAGACTGCATTCAAAACGAATTTGGGTATGTCACCTTATCGGATTGTGTATGGAAAAGCTTGCCACTTACCTGTTGAATTAGAACATCGTGCAATGTGGGCAATTAAACAATTAAATTTTGATGAAAATGAGATTGGAGCACAAAGGAAGTTTCAATTGTCAGAATTAGATGAATTACAAAATGATGCTTATGAAAACTCTAGAATTTATAAGGAGAAGACCAAACAATTCCACGATAAATTTATCTCTAGGAAAACATTCAATATTGGAGATAAAGTGTTACTTTATAATTCTAGATTACATCTGTTTCCTGGGAAATTAAAAACTAGATGGACCGGACCTTACTTAGTAAAGAATATATTTGCAAATGGTGATATTGAAATTGAGGGTTTAAATAAAGAAAAAAGCTTTAACGTTAATGGTCATAGATTAAAACTTTTTTTAGATTATGAGAATATTGAGACATTCGAACTCATGAATCTTCATGAGCCTGCTTACCTCTACTAAATTTTTAGTCTTCTTGATTATCTTGTAATAAGTTTATTATTGTTTTTTTTTCTTTTCTTTTCTTTCTTTCTGTTTGTTTGAAATAAAAAAATTCCCAAAAAAAAAGATTTCAATTTTGTGGTTTTATTGCTATATTGCTCAAGGATGAGCATGCAAATAAGCGTGGATGGGTAGATTCACTTCATACTTTTCTCTAAAAAATTATTATTATTTGTCCTCTATGATTTAAAAAAAACAAAAACAAAAAAACAAAGAGTTTTGATTTCAAATATTCATGGACAATGATTCTTATCCTTACAACTAGATTTATTGACACTTGAGTAAATATAAAGTCAACAATAATCATCAGCAATCAAGTATTAGTAGAGTATGTATCTCATTTATGTGTACATAATTCTTAGTTGAGAAGAGCCCACATTAGAAGATTTTGAGTGAAATAATCAATTGAATATTATGATTTCTTTTTACTTCTAGCAGGCCCGTATTTGAATTCTTTTTATGAGTTGTGTAATCCCGATTTTTGTTTAAGGCAAAGATAATAAATTGTATTGATTAATTCACTTAAGATTGATTAAGAGAACTATTATATTTTCTTCATAAAGATAACAACTTGTCACTTGACTCCACAACTACATTAGCTAGCTACCCCAGTTAAATAATTTCTTTGGCTTTTTGTCCCTTATAATTATTTTTCATCTGTGGTATTCAATATAATATGAGATCAAAAAAAATCAAAATTGATAAAGTCCTAGCACTACCATGGTCCCTGATAAGCCCTAATAGGCATTGTGGGTTATGGCACCTAGGTAATTTAAAGATCTCCCCTAGCACTACTCTAGTCCCTAATAAGCCCTAATAGGCATTGTGGGCTATAGCACCTAGGAATTATTTTTGAAAACTTAAGTAAATGTTATAAGAACTCTTTGGTTTACTCCTTCACTAGCTCTACCTCAGCGTCTGATAAGACCTAATGGGCATTGTATATTGAGGCACCTAGGGAGTTATCTTATACTATTATTGGGGAACATTTTGCTTTTAGTTTTTTCTCGAATCATAGCTTATGTTAATGTATTCATGAAGCTCACGTGATAAAATGATCATCTCTATGACTTTAATATACTTATTCTACGATTTCAATATGAAGAGAATCTCTTAACATGTCTTTACAAATTTGTCTTTTGCACTAGCTTAGGTTATGTTTCTCATAAATTGAGCTTATTTATAACCTCTAGATTAAGAGATTGAATAAAAAAACAATTGAGATAGAAGTGACACTAATGTTATAAAAATTTGCTCTCTCACGTAGAATTGTGGACGTAATATCTAAGATATATATTTAATTAATATTTGTTTAAAGGGTGAGAAAATTTGACCGTGTATTTATCAAAGTGTGTTTAAATCTAATTCCTTAAAAATAAAATTATTTGTCCATGTTTGTTTATGAATTTCAATGTTCTCTTATGAAATATTTATATATTCACGTGCTTGTAAACTGAGATTTGAATTTTGTGGGTGTAATTCACTGAAAACCCTCACGAGACACAACTCCTCCACTAGGGTAACCTAGGGGTTTAAAGGCTTATTGCACGTGCTAAGTGTAATCGTATGTTCTACGAAAAGAATATTTATCTAGTTATTTTTGCTCGGGACGAGCAAAATGTTAAGTGTGGAGGGGTGATGAAATCACCAAAATGCATTTAATTTATAGTATTTTATGTTAATTTTATTTAAAAATTATGTTTTTCACGGTATTTTTGTTTATTGGTACGCACATTTGGTATATTTATTTCATAGTTTCTTTTGTTATATTTTATTTAAAAAGATACATTTCACGGTATTCTTGTTTGTGTAATTGCAGGCTAGAAAATAAATTTTAAAGGACAACACACTGTAGAAAGCTCGAATAACAAATATATATATATCGAACCGCGGAAGACAGCACGAAGACAATGGCCGGAGCGGAGCCTTCGCAGATCATCACCCAAGTGGGTGCTAATTTATGATCAGCACCCAACTTGGGAGTTGTTCATTTCAGCGCCCAACTTGGGTGTTGACTAAGTCACTACTAGAAAATTGACTTTTAGCCACACTCGTATTGCCCACGACCATTTTCCGTGGCAAACAGTCAAATTATCGTGGCTAAACGTCTAAAATCGTGGATAAAGTCATAAAAAGGGTATTTGCCACAGAAAGAGCATGACAAATACTTTTTTGCCACGCTCGTATTGGCCACGCCCATTTGCCATGGAAGTCCGTGGCTAAAAGTCTTTTGCCAAGATGTTGGACTTTTAGCCACGGCTATTTACCCTGGCTAATAGTCAATTTTCTTGTAGTGAGTCAACACCAGCTTGGGTGTTGACTGGTCAACACCCAATGGGCGCTGAATGAATTCAGCGCCCATTTAGGGAGCTGAAAATTAATTCAGCGTCCCTCATGGACGCTGAATTCATTTCAGCCCATTAAATTCCTTAGTGTTACATTATTTTTGCAACTCATTTTTTGAGCTAAGGTGAGGAAAAAAATCTATAAATTGTTGTTCATTAGTGATAAGACGGGGATCAGAATTTTGGAGCTGAAAGTAGGAGATTACTAGCATTTTATTTGTGAGTTTTTGAGAGATATTGTATGAGAAGAAGGAGATTTGGAGGAAGCTCATGTATGCGCATCACGCAAATTTGTAAGTCTTCATTTATGAATCAATAAAATTATTTATTTGCTTCTATTTTCCTCTACGATGATCTCTCTTATAATTTTTGTAAAACAAATCATGCGCGATCTTTTGTCTCGGGTGCAATGTAAATAATCATGTTAGTATATAATTATTATAACGATTCATCGCTTCATTCGAAAATATTTATGCCCAATGATTTTATTAAATAAATTTGATATTTTGTGTAACATAAAACATATTTTACATTCCTACGGAAGTTCGATGTAATATAGAGCGAGTGCACACAAAATATTCTTAGCGATTTAAGCAAATATTTTTGAACTCATTCTTGAATCAAGTTTTATCACTAAATTTTTTGTATTATTTCGCTCG
This sequence comes from Dactylorhiza incarnata, assembly GCA_033032865.1. NCBI lineage: Eukaryota > Viridiplantae > Streptophyta > Magnoliopsida > Asparagales > Orchidaceae > Dactylorhiza > Dactylorhiza incarnata. Next base: position 1,448,741 of record JAWHQI010000040.1, on the reverse strand, counting down.
CATATATCACATGCTTAAGAGATTTTGATGTAATATGTGGAAAGCAATATACAAATATTTTGATGACTTATATAAAAAGAATTTTCTAGGTAACAACCTCTTTATATCTTGTATGTGCTGATGAGTCCTTATTCAATAATTAGTTATTAAACATTTTTAATAAAATTGCACACGAGATATATTTGTCAAAAATTACTTTTCTCAAATTAAGATCTCATTTTTAAACAAATCAATCTAACTTTTTATTTAGAGTTCGCCTGGATTAAGGTAAAATTGAACTTCTCTGTGGATCGACCCGTACTCGCATTGGTATTACATTCGGACACCGTGCACTTGCGGTTTTTATTACTTGAAATTTTATTGCACTATATTAACTCCAACCATAACTGCTTATCATATTGTGTCATTATTTTTAGTGCTTTGAAATTTCTCATCAGTTGTGAGAGGTAGAGATATCCTCAAAAAGTTCTCTACGAAGCGCCTATAGTAGCCGACAAGTTCTAAGAAACTTTGGACTTCTGCCACCGTAGTCAACACTTGTAACATCCCCCAAACTGCTAGGCCCCTAGAGAATTTTTGTCATGACAAGTCATGACAAAAATAGGATAAGTGGCACCAGGCACTAGGATGACCAGTTGAAAGGAGTGAAGAACCCATGGTGTGCACTCAGCCACCATGGGCCACCCTAGTGTAAAGTGGACTGAAAGAGGCTAAAAGCACCTTGAGCATCACACATATCCATGGATACCCCCCTAGGATGGATCAAGTACACAAAGTGAGCCAAAGAGGCCCCATGAACTCATTAAGATAGGAAGGAATGCCTTTTGGGGTGCATATAGCAAATCTTGATGGCCTAGCCTAGGGGTGACCAACAGACTCCAATGAGCCAACCTAACCACACCATGACCCCCATGACCATCCAAGGAGGTGAGTAGACCACTAGGGACCCTTGAGGCCAATCAAATTGGTCGAATTGACCAAAAGTCAACTTTAAACCACTTAGGTCAAACCTCCATAAATAAGGGCAATTGAACTCCCACTGATCAAATTGGACCCACCCTCATATGACATCCTCCCTAGGGGACCTAATGGTCCCAAAAGCCCCATCCTAGGGCCATCAATTTGGGGAAATTGGGCCAATTTCTAAAAGCCCCAAATTGACCTAAATGTGCTAAAAGCCCAAATTGATCTCCAATTGACCTAGTGTGATCAAATTGATCACCCCTAAACACTAAGGGGATTAAATGAGACCTAGATGAGCCAAAGTGCACATTCAATCTTGGAGGATTAGGGCAAGATCACCAAAATGCCCAAATTGCCCCTATAGGCAAATAAGTGCAATCAAGCCCCATATGACCCCACCATGACTCAATTCCTCTTGGAATGGGTCCATAGGGTCCAAGACAATAATGTGGGTCAGTCATATTAAGTGGTGTGAGCTTGAGTCAAGCCCAAAACCCAAAAATCCCCAAATTGGCATATTTGAGTCAAATGAGCCCAAAGCTTAAATCAAGTAGACTTAGCCCAATCCCATGACTCAATTGGTCAGCCCACATGGTGACCAGACCATTAGCATGCTGGAAATTCGAAATTGGAGAAAAAGGAGGCTTTGTCCAAGTGTCAAAATTGGAGGAAGAAGACAAGGAAACAAGGAGGAGGAATTTAAGGGATGGGTGCCAAATGGCACCCCCTTTGCATTCCCTAAGCTCTCCTCTGGGCTGGGGAGTAATTTCCCTCAGTTTTGGGCAGTGGGGATGGAGTTCCATTGGCTGGAAGGGGCGGCCAAGGAGCTGGCCGAAATCACCATAATGGAAAACAGCCATATACCCCCTCTCCCCCTCAATTCTCCTCACCATCACCTTCAGAAGCTCATGAGGAGTCGAGCTGGAGCTTTACAGAGGAGGATTTGATGCAGAAATGAGATCGGGAGGTGGAGCTCACGGGAGGTGGTCGGCCATGGCAAGCTCGGGTTTCCCTCAACCTCAAGCCGATCGAAGGCAAGCTCCTTTCCCCCTCCATTTGTGCTAGATTCTAGACCCATCTAGGAGAGATATCGGGCTCAAATGAGCACGATCCCATGTGAGATAATGGGAGTTTCCTCAAGCTTTTCTTCTTGCTTGGGATCGCCGGAGAGGCTATCTCCGGCGGCCGTGTCGCCGCCTGGCGTTAGCCACCACCTCAATGGATGTGGTGGAGGCGGTGGCCGGCGGTGGGGTGCTGCAGGTTGCCGGGAAATGGCCAGAGAAGATGGCCCAAGCGGGAGAAATCCTAGCCGTTGGCTATCGGGGAAGATGACGGAGCGCCGTCTGATCTGTGATGTGATTCGCGCTGGATCGATCTTATGTCCATATATTTATTAATATACTCATTAAATATATAATCTGTCACATTATTTCACCAGTTTTGTTTAATTATTTGAAGGCATTTCGATGCCTTATTTTGAAAAATGATCAGAGACAACTAATGTAGATCTGGATGTCTACTTTCATCTGAAAGTGAAATTGAGCCATTTGGTTAAATGTAGGTCCCACAGTACACATTCTAGTGAGACTGGTCAAAACATAAACCAGAAATTAATTAGTGTGCACACTCTACAATATAAGTCTGATGGACTTGGGATTTTGACCATGCATGCATGTGACTTATACCTAGCTTAGGTTTAAATATCAGAATTTATGGAGACAATTTTTCTATAGTTTTGTTCAAAACTTGGAAAATCAAATAAACGGAATATTTGGAGTTATATAACTCCTAATGATCCCAAATTTTGGTGAGGGTTTATTTACGTCATGTATGGTCACTGGATAAAATTTCATCACATATGCATGAGGATATTTCTCTGATCTTCAAAATGAAGTCTGTGACTTTGGAGGAAATTGGGTTGCTAATAGCTATTTGGGGCTTGTTGAGGTTTTAGATGTGTTTGAAGATGAGAATCACCTTGCATGTCACTAAAACTTTGACCATGCATGTATGGTGACCTAAGCATCCAAATCCTAGATTTTGGAGGTCATTAGAGCTAGGATTATTATGTTTTCTATTTAATCTAAATTGTCACAAGTGTATTTTGTTAGGTTAAATAATTTTGTACAACACTTGCATGTTAATTCCACCTAGGTTAAATTCATTTTTGGAGAAAATGATCAACATAAATATTGTATCCCTTTAGGTTACCTTTAAAATGCCACTTATTTCATGCCATTTGGATAAGTGTAGCTCTTTCTATACCATTTTTGGTGTGACAAGTCTATAATAGTGTTTTGTTATGTTAAACACTGTGTACAACACTTGCATGTTGAATCCACCTAGGTTAAGTTCATTTCTGGAGAACATGATCAACATAAATATTGTAGCCCTTTAGGTTACCAATAAAATGCCACAGATTTCATGCCATTTGGATAAGTGTAGCTCTTTCTATACCATTTTTGGTGTGACATGTCTATAATAGTGTTTTGTTATGTTAAACACTTTGTACAACACTTGCATGTTGAATCCACCTTGGTTAAGTTCATTTCTGGAGAAAATGATCAACATAAATATTGTATCCCTTTAGGTTACCTTTAAAATGCCAGTGATTTCATGCCATTTGGATATGTGTAGCTCTTTCTATACTATTTTTGGTGTGGCATGTCTATAATAGTGTTTTGTTATGTTAAACACTTTGTACAGCACTTGCATGTTGAATCCACCTAGGTTAAGTTCATTTCTGGAGAAAATAATCAACATAAATATTGTAGACCTTTAGGTTACCTTTAAAATGCCACTGATTTCACATCATTTGGCTAAGTATAGCTCCTTCTAGGCCACCTTTAGTGAGACATGTATAAATGTGTAGTTTGTGCATTTAGTGTTATGGGCTCATGCAAATGCTTTGAAGTTTTGTCCATGCCATAGATATGATATCAACCACCTCTAGCTAAGAATCCAACTCATATGTATGAGTGGATTTCCCTGAGCTTCATGTTGAAGTTTTGGACTTAAGGGTATAGGGAAAATTGGGGTACATTTAGCAAAAATGTATTAAATAATAAATAATGATAAATACACCTTGGTTTATTATGAGACTTAAGATCTGGTGTTTTTAGACCAATATTGTGCCATAGTAATATTCCCAGAATTTATTGAAGTCTTGACATAGCAGTTGTAGTGTAATCCCTAATGGCACACCATTTATGTTAAATAGAAACCTTGGTAGAATGATCCCTGGAAAATGTGAAACTTAGGTTTTGAGGTTTTCAGACCATTATTATGTTACAGTAAAATTTCTCAGAATTTATAGAGATCATTAGATGACACTTGAGGTATAAATCTCTATTCGCTCATCTTCTATTTTAAATAGAAACTAAGATTAAAGATTCCCTGGAAAATTTATGAAACTAGGATTTGAGGTTGTTAGATCACTACTCATTGAGAGCCCATGGAATAATTGGAACTCATTTGGATATGATATGATTAAGATTGCACCATTGGAGCCAAATCTAGCTCAATCTCATTTTGGTCTGCGAATAGTATAACTAATTTATATGATTTAGACCACCACTGACCTTCACACATAGAACTATTAACACTTTGATAATTATGAAGGCTCAGTTTATTTGGAAGAACACCTCTAAGGGCATCGTGGGAAATAAGGGTTGGGGTGCGTTTAGCAAAGCTATAAGTGCAGGAATTTATAATGATATAAAAAGGAGGTTAGACCTCATCAAGGGCCCCACAGACAACTCATCAGTGTTAAATGATTATATGAAAGTAAAACTACCCTTAGCCGGGTGAGCCATCTTAAGATAAATACTCAAGGGAGAAGTCGAGAATTATATAAGGCAAACCCTGGATTAAGGATGACGAAGAATAGGAGTGTGGGTCCAAGTAAGGTTGAGAATGTTAATTGAATGTGTGCAGTTCCTCGGCGAAGAAGGGAACTCGAGCTTAGAATGTGACGACGAGAGAGTCAGCACCCGGTCACAATTGGTGGTGTTGGAGTTCAAAAGAACTCCCCCACTCCTAAGAGCCAAGTTTAACTCATCTTATAGATTTAATGTAATTGGAGAGGAAAATGGGGATCAAGTAGAAAAGAGGTAGATACCAACAAGATTAAGTGCCTTGGGAAGAGGAAGTTCGGGGTGTCAGCCCGTCACACTTCCTAGTACCGCTGCGAGCCCCTCACCAGGTAACCCTCCGGAAGTCCAAGGTTAACCCTAAAGCTTCTAAGACCAACTAAATTATAGACAAGACTAATTAAATAGGAGAACTCGACACGTTAACATCCATCCAAACAGGAAGGAAATATAGAAAGGACTGGGATAGTCCTGCGAGCGGTAGGCTCGGGTTATAAGGAAGGACTGGGATAGTCCTATGAGCGGTTGGCTTGGGTTATAAGGAAGGACTGGGATAGTCCTGCGAGCGGTATGCTCGGGTTATAAGGAAGGACTGGGATAGTCCTGCGAGCGGTAGGCTCGGGTTATAAGGAAGGACTGGGATAGTCCTCCGAGCGGTATGCTCGGGTTATAAGGAAGGACTGAGATAGTCCTGCGAGCAGTAGTCTCAGGTTATAAGGAAGGACTGTGATAGTCCTGTGAGCAGTTGGCTCGGGTTATAAGGAAGGACTGGGATAGTCCTGCGAGCGGTAGGCTCGGGTAATAAGGAAGGACTGGGATAGTCTAGCGAGCGGTGGGCTCGTAGTTTAAATATAAGACTAGTATAGTCTAGCAAGCGGTAGGCTCGTAGCTTAATATAGACTGGTGTAGTCTAGCGAGCGGTAGGCTCGTAGTTAAATATAAGACTGATGTAGTCTAGCGAATGGTATGCTCTACTTTATAAATGTTGATCTAGATTTGCGAGCTGGAGGCTCGGTAGTAAGGGATAATACATAATTATATGTGCGTAAGATGTGGTGGGTCTTCGGTTCTGTCTTAGTAGTCACACCGACAGCAATTCGTTGACTCGGCAGTGCTAGTGGTTTTATGGGGGCTAGGTTGTCTTCTGTGCGTCCGACCGGACGGATTCCCTAAACCCTGCTGGCCAATTCAGTTTAGTACGCAGGAGCTCGTGAGTACCGGGTACCGGTATCACAGCGTACGTTAGGTCCTAGGTCTGGTAGTGTGACTTACCCACCTAGGTGAGGAGACGCCCGCTCCTCTGCCACCATTTGACCACGACGGGAGGTGCCCGAGAGGTTAGCTGCCTCCGAAAAGTGGGAACTAAAGGTCTGTACGTTCAGAGTTGCGTGTGTGAGTTGCACCATTACATTGCATTGCATTGCATTGCATACCATATCATAGCATTCTTGCATAAATCAGAGACCTCATCATATAAATTAGTATGAGCTCTTTTATACGATGAGTTTACTTCTTGCCAGAACCCTTAGCTTATGTGTTTGTGTGTGTATACACATAAGTTAAGGTTACTTTCATAGCTATTCTAGTTGTTTCCTTACTTGCTCTAGTTTTCTTTATAACTACTCTGGTGTACTTTTCTAGCTGCTTTGACTATTTTATAACTGTGTGTGTGTACTCACTTTGACACGCATTTATACACTATTCGGTTTCTTTGTGGCCCCTTGATTTATTATGATAGACTTGCTAGTGAGGTGCTTGATGTATATACATATGTATACATGTTGTTAGCTACTGATATAATTGCTAGATGTAAATGCTTCTATATACATGTTATTAGCTATTGATATAATTGTTAGGCTAGTAATACCCGCTTGTCACCTGCTTTTGATTTACCCTTTGATGTCCTCCGCTTCCTCCTCCCGCACGGTGCCTAGGAGTCGCGGGTGGAGGCGGTGAGGAATATGCTGAGTCTTATAGACTGACGGTCGGTGGACCTCATCATTTTAGGGATGTTGTGTCGGAACAGCAGGACCTCGTTCAGGAAGACGGGATGAAGCAGAACAACCACTACACATCGTCGCAGCAGCAACTACAGTTGTATGAAGACAGAGTTGATAGCTTCCGCATAAAAGTAGAGTGAGAGTGTTGTTGTACTATATTTGAACTTGTAACAGGTATATGCCCTTTTTTTCGGAAAGAATTCAACCTTGCCCGAAAAAACCGGCTACAGAACTACCGAGCAGAGGCACGAAATTCTTCATTCTCCTCTTGCCTGCACCTGAAATTCCGCAACCATTTTGACGAGATTCGAACTAATTAATTGACTGCACTGCAGCTCCCCATAACTACCAACGTGAATGAGTAGCCGAGTTCTTACTTCTTACCGAGCTACGCGGGAGTTGATCCTCGCACCGCGCTAGTTCCACGAAAACTCAGAAATTCCGCATATTTTGGGAGTTTCCTTTGCTGTCTCCGGAAGAGCAGAGAAGGCGCAGTTGGAGTTTCCTTTGCTGTCTCCGGAAGAGCAGAGAAGGTCGCTCTGAAAATATAGAAAAAGGGAAGAATAGCAGAGCAAGTACAAGTATTAGTAGCATAGCAAAAATGCGTTCCTCGTCATTCCTCTCTTTCTTTCGTCTGTTCAGTCACTCGGTAATTTCCACAAGCACAAATCCCACTTTTTATGGGTCCGAAGCTAAACTCAAAGGTTCTCTGAGTACGGTTGGCTCTTTCAGATCAACTGAACAGGTTGTTAGCGCTCTCTCCTCGAGATCACATTATCAAGCGGATTCCTGCCAAATGAAAAAAGGGGTTGATGGCATTAACTTGGAACCGCGCGCATCTAAAGCACATCAAATCTCCCCAAGTAGGATTCGAACCTACGACCAGTCAGTTAATAGCCAACCGCTCTACCACTGAGCTACTGAGGAACAACGGTACTAAGAAATGGAATCCTAGAATGGCTCCTTACATCCATATTTCTAGAAAGAGTATCTCTTGTTTTTCATTCCCATTCCCATAAGAATGAATACTCATCCGCCATGGCTTCACGCCACTGAGGATGTTTGACATCGACCTGAGACGAAGAGAAAGGTCGGCTCCTGGGATCTGCAACACATCCACCAAGCATTACAAATACTCTCTCATGGATTGATTGGTGCTGCACTTTTTTTCTTAGGAGGAACCTGTTGGGATAGAATACGTTTTGTTCCTAAAGATCTATGAACTAGCTCATGCTTGACTAGCTAGCTCACCTTCGGGTCCCCTTTCATTTATTCAATAATTGATAAAAATGAAGAATTCAAATTAATCATTTTGGTATTTCTCATCATGGACATTGTAAACATGTATTTTACATATTTAATGTGATTTGTGGACTAGTTTTCTTCTATTTGCTTCTATTACTATGAATTGTGGTTGGCCTGGATGATGATGGATAGCCGGCAGGATCGGCGTATTGTGGCGGCGACCATTGGGTGTGATGGTGCGCCGCAAGACGGCGGTTCTGGGCGGTAAGACCCGGGAAAGAATGCAAAAAAAGAGGGTCTTACAAACTGGTATCAGCTTAGCCGACTTTCGATCCAAGTAAAAGAAGTCCACAAACCCTAGGGCAACCCCCGCTCGAGTTAGTTTGAGGACAAACTAGCAGCGGAAGCAATGGTGTGCCCATATGGGAAATCACATAACTTTGTCCACTTAACAATGAGATTAGGCCAACCTGACTAGTACACCGTATTGGTTTGACTTAACAAGATATCTCATAAGGTATCCTAGTCTGACACCAACCTCGAGTATATTTTTGTCTAAGTAGTAGGATACCCCAAAGTGACTAAAGGAAAGAGTCGAAATCACGTGTAAGCATTCAGGGCTTACTCTTTGATATACCTACGTCACTTCCTAAGTGACATTAACACCCCTCAAACAAACAAATAGGACAATCTTAAGTGTATATGGTGCTTGTGATTGTACTATCGAATTAGTATGAGACTCATAAGGCTTAACTCATGTGCCTAGAAGTCTATACTCCCCACTTCCACCCTCGAAAAACCATCACAAAGAAGGGATGTCAAATGTGGAATGAGAAGTCCAACTTAGAGAAGACCACTTAATAGGCACTCGATCCTTGGGAAAGAATTACGATAAATGGCATTTTTGATGATAGAGAACCTTACCATATACACAAATCTCAAGGACTTTTTACCTATAAGGATTAAGTACACACTTGAAATGTCCAAATTGTCGGATATAAGAAACTCAACACAAGATCTACGGGAGGCTAATCTTGTTTCTTCGTTTATTGGGCCACTAGAATTTTAACTTGGGTTGTTTTAGAAACATAAAAGCCTCTGCAATAAAACTCCATGGGCACCTATTTTGGTGCAGGGTATATAAAGTGAACCCTAGACCCAAATCTGTGTGCCCCCATCATCTGACTTATCCAGATAAGCTGAATTTTACACTGTACATGTAAATTTAGTACGATACACATGTGTACAAAAATCAGAATTTTGGAGATAAAGTTCTATGGATTTAGAAATAACTTCATTACATACGATTGTGATAGACCTAAGGCTTAATGAAGACCAAGCAAGCTTAGGATAATACCCTTGTTGTTACACACTTAGAGTCTTATGGATAATAATTATTTCCTTGGTCAATTTTCTCAAAATTTGAAACATGCACTCATTATCAAGAGATCTTTTATCTCTGAAGGAATCAAAGACCTTGAGGATAGAGTTCCGTAGGAAATTAGGGTTGGTGAACTCTTGTTACCTTAAGCTTTTTTTGAGAATTCCAGGGTCGAGTTCCCTCAGATCGTCATGAAAACTTGGAATATTATAGAAATAAGCAGGTAGACTCGTGTTCTCCATTAAACTTCTGAAAGTCTATTATAGTTAACTATTGATTAGTTACCATACTTCCTTCTCTAAATGGCTTTGCACCCTTAGCCACTTTGGAATAATTATAAGGAGAAAAACTATGAAATTCTACTGAACACTGCCTTGGATCATTATAAATCTCTAGAAATTCTGTAAAACCTATTGGCCCATGATAACTGATACTGGGTTGAGGACCCCATAATTATGGAAGAAATAAGAATTAAGCCAAAAACAAATATGTCATTATGAAGAGTTGAAATCTGTAAGTTATCACTTACAAACTCCAGGAATAATTTAGAGACCAATTTACGACATATTCACGATAGTTGATTCATATGTGATAGGTCTCGTGCAAAATTTGAGCTTGTTTTGCGTTTAACAAAAATGAGGACTATAGATCTGACAGTTAATAACACATGATTTGGGATAAAAATCAGGAAGGAGGCTTCAGGACGTTAATGCGATTGGGTGCACTTCAAGAGTTAATTTTGGGGGATTTACAATATATGAACTTTATGAGCATTGGAATTGATGACTCACATAAATCTAGGTACCAGAACTAAGCTTGATTATTACTAGAGCATCCTTTTAATCTAGTAAATGACCAGGATGTGTTTACATTCACTAAATATCATTTCGGACCTTAGAAGCATATTAAACGATGACATAAAGTATTAAAAGAATGACGATGTCATGAAAACTAGGAGAATTAATATTGCCCAAGCCATAAGCATATCATGACCTTGGATGACACGTCAAAATTCTAATTGCAAACACCTTGCAAATAAGGGTACATACATCATATTATGGATTATAAGACTTAGTGGATTCCTACGCTCGCCTTGTGAATATGCAACTTTACTTCACCTTATGTCCTCCCTCCACTATATATATATCTTCATCAAACTGATAAATATTTAGGGACACCTAGGAAGAAGAACTAGGTTACGGACGAAGTAAGATTTAACGAAAGGTGCACTTGGGAGAAAACTGAGGATGAGGCGATGTGAACTAGACCTAACCGTTTCCAATGTTAATTGGGAGCCATATTGCACAAAAACTAAAAATACACCGGCATATCCTGAACTCCAACCCCCGCAGACCTAACCTAATTTCGGGGACGAAATTGTTTCTTCATTTATTGGGATTTGTAACATCCCCCAAATTTCTAGGCCCCTAGAGAACTTTTGTCATGACAAGTCATGACAAAAATAGGATAAGTGGCACCAGGCACTAGGATGACTAGTTGAAAGGAGTGAAGAACCCATGGTGTGCACTCAGCCACCATGGGCCACCCTAGTGTAAAGTGGACTGAAAGAGGCTAAAAGCACCTTGAGCATCACACATAGCCATGGATACCCCCCTAGGTTGGATCAAGTACACAAAGTGAGCCAAAGAGGACCCATGAACTCATTAAGATTGGAAGGAATGCCTTTTGGGGTGCATATAACAAATCTTGATGGCCTAGCCTAGGGGTGACCAACAGACTCCAATGAGACAACCTAACCACACCATGACCCCCATGACCATCCAAGGAGGTGTGTAGACCACTAGGGACCCTTGAGGCCAATCAAATTGGTCGAATTGACCAAAAGTCAACTTTAGGCCACTTAGGTCAAACGTCCATAAATAAGGGCAATTAAACTCCCACTGATCAAATTGGACCCACCCTCATATGGAATCCTCCCTAGGGGACCTAATGGACCCAAAAGCCCCATCCTAGGGCCTTCAATTTTGGGAAATTGGGCCAATTTCTAAAAGCCCCAAATTGACCTAAATGTGCTAAAAGCCCAAATTGATCTCCAATTGACCTAGTGTGATCAAATTGATCACCCCTAAACACTAAGGGGATTAAATGAGACCTATATGAGCCAAAGTGCACATTCAATCTTGGACGATTAGGGCAAGATCACCAAAATGCCCAAATTGCCCCTATAGGCAAATAAGTGCAATCAAGCCCCATATGACCCCACCATGACTCAATTCCTCTTAGAATGGGTCCATAGGGTCCAAGACAATAATGTGGGTCAGTCATATTAAGTGGTGTGAGCTTGAGTCAAGCCCAAAACCCAAAAATCCCCAAATTGACATATTTGAGTCAAATGAGCCCAAAGCTTAAATCAAGTAGACTTAGCCCATTCCCATGACTCAATTGGTCAGCCCACATGGTGACCAGACCATTAGCATGCTGGAAATTCGAAATTGGTGAAAAAGGAGGCTTTGTCCAAGTGTCAAAATTGGAGGAAGAAGACAAGGAAACAAGGAGGAGGAATTTAAGGGATGGGTGCCAAATGGCACCCCCTTTGAATTCCCTAAGCTCTCCTATGGGCTGGGGGAGTAATTTCCCTCAGTTTGGGGCAGTGGGGATGGAGTTCCATTGGCTGGAAGGGGCGGCCAAGGAGCTGGCCAAAATCATCATAATGGCAAACAGCCATATACCCCCTCTCCCCCTCAATTCTCCTCACCATCACCTGCAGAAGCTCATGAGGAGTCGAGCTGGAGCTTTACAGAGGAAGATTTGATGCAGAAATGAGATCAGGAGGTGGAGCTCACGGGAGGTGGTCGGCCATGGCAAGCTCAGGTTTCCCTCAACCTCAAGCCGATCGAAGGCAAGTTCCTTTCCCCCTCCATTTGTGCTAGATTCTAGACCCATCTAGGAGAGATATCGGGCTCAAATGAGCACGATCCCATGTGAGATAGTGGGAGTTTCCTTGAGCTTTTCTTCTTGCTCGGGATCGCTGGAGAGGCTATCTCCGGCGGCCGTGTCGCCGCCTGGCGTTAGCCACCACCTCAACGGAGGTGATGGAGGCAGTGGCTGGCGGTGGGGTGCTGCAGGTTGCTGGGAATTGTCCAGAGAAGATGGCCCATGCGGGAGAAATCCTAGCCGTTGGCTATCGGGGAAGATGACGGAGCGCCGTCTGGTCCACGCTGTGATTCGCGCTGGATCGATCTTATATCCATATATTTATTAATATCCTCATTAAATGTATAATCTGTCACATTATTTTACCAGTTTTGTTTAATTATTTTAAGGCCTTTCGAGGCCTTATTTTGAAACATGCCCAGAGACAACTAATGTAGATATGGATGTCTACTTTCATATGAAAGTAAAATCGAGCCATTTGGTTAAATGTAGGTTCCACAGTACTCATTCTAGTGAGACTGGTCAAAACATAAACCAGAAATTAATTAGTGTGCACACTCTACAATATAAGTCTGTGGACTTGGGATTTTGACCATGCATGCATGTGCCTTATACCTGGATTAGGTTTAAATATCAGAATTTATGGAGACAATTTTTCTATAGTTTTGTTCAAAACTTGGAAAATCAAATAAATGGAATATTTGGAGTTATATAACTCCTAATGATCCCAAATTTTGGTGAGGGCTTCTTTAGGTCATGTATGGTCACTGGTTAAAATTTCATCACATGTGCATGAGGATATTTCTCTGAACTTCAAAATGAAGTCTGTGACTTTGGAGGAAATTGGGTTGCTAATAGCTATTTGGGGCTTGTTGAGGTTTTAGATGTGTTTGAAGATGAGAATCACCTTGCATGTCACTAAAACTTTGAACATGCTTGTATGGTGACCTAACCATCCAAATCCTAGATTTTGGAGGTCATTAGAGCTAGGATTATTATGTTTTCTATTTAATCTAAATTGTCACAAGTGTATTTTGTTAGGTTAAATAATTTTGTACAGCACTTGCATGTTAATTCCACCTAGGTTAAATTCATTTCTGGAGAAAATGATCAACATAAATGTTGTAGCCCTTTAGGTTACCTTTACAATGCCACTAATTTCATGCATTTGGATAAGTGTAGCTCTTTCTATACCATTTTTGGTGTGACAAGTCTATAATAGTGTTTTGTTATGTTAAACACTTTGTACAGCACTTGCATGTTGAATCCACCTAGGTTAAGTTCATTTCTGGAGAAAATGATCAACATAAATATTGTATCCCTTTACGTTACCTTTAAAATGCCACTAATTTCATGCCATTTGGATAAGTGTAGCTCTTTCTATACCATTTTTGGTGTGACATGTCTATAATATTATTTTGTTATGTTAAACACTTTGTACAACACTTGCATGTTGAATCCACCTAGGTTAAGTTCATTTCTGGAGACAATGATCAACATAAATATTGTAGCCCTTTAGGTTACCTTTAAAATGACACTGATTTCATGCCATTTGGATATGTGTAGCTCTTTCTATACTATTTTTGGTGTGGCATGTCTATAATAGTGTTTTGTTATGTTAAACACTTTGTACAACACTTGCATGTTGAATCCACCTAAGTTAAGTTCATTTCTGGAGAAAATGAACAACATAAATATTGTAGCCCTTTAGGTTACCTTTAAAATGCCACTAATTTCACATCATTTGGCTAAGTATAGCTCCTTCTAGGCCACCTTTAGTGAGACATGTATAAATGTGTAGTTTGTGCATTTAGTGTTATGGGCTCATGCAAATGCTTTGAAGTTTTGGCCATGCCATAGATATGATATCAACCACCTCTAGCTAAGAATTCAACTCATATGTATGAGTGGATTTCCCTGAGCTTCAAGTTGAAGTTTTAGACTTAAGGGTATAGGGAAAATTGGGGTACATTTAGCAAAATTGTATTAAATAATAAATAATGATAAATACACCTTGGTTTATTATGAGACTTAAGATATGGTGTTTTTAGACCAATATTGTGTCGTAGTAATATTCCCAGAATTTATTGAAGTCTTGACATAGCAGTTGTAGTGTAATCCCTAATAGCACGCCATTTATGTTAAATAGAAACCATGGTTGAATGATCCCTGGAAAATGTGAAACTTAGGTTTTGAGGTTTTCAGACCAATATTATGTTACAGTAAAATTTATCAGACTTTATAGAGATCATTAGATGACACTTGAGGTATAAATCTCTATTCGCTCATCTTCTATTTTAAATAGAAACTAAGATTAAAGATTCCCTGGAAAATGTATGAAACTAGGATTTGAGGTTGTTAGATCACTACTCATTGAGAGCATATGGAATAATTGGAACTCATTTGGATATGATATGATCAAAATTGCACCATAGGAGCCAAATCTAGCTCAATCTCATTTTAGTCTGCGAATAGTAAAACTGATTTATATGATTTAGACCACCACTGACCTTCACACATAGAACTATTAACTCTTTGATTATTATGAAGGCTCGGTTTATTTGGAAGAACACCTCTAAGGGCATCGTGGGAAATAAGGGTTGGGGTGCGTTTAGCAAAGCTATAAGTGCAGGAATTTATAATGATATAAAAAGGAGGTTAGACCTCATCAAGGGCCCCACAGACAACTCATCAGTGTTAAATGATTATATGGAAGTAAAACTATCCTTAGCTGGGTGAGCCATCTTAAGGTAAATACTCAAGGGAGAGGTCGAGAATTATCTAAGGCAAACCCTGGATTAAGGATGACGAAGAATAGGAGTGCCGGTCCAAGTAAGGTTGAGAATGTTAATTGAATGTGTGCAGTTCCTCGGTGAAGAAGGGAACTCGAGCTTAGAATGTGATGATGGGAGAGTCAGCACCCGGTCACAATTGGTGGTGTTGGAGTTCAAAAGAACTCCCCCATTCCTAAGAGCCAAGTTTAACTCATCTTATAGATTTAATGTAATTGGAGAGGAAAATGGGGATCAAGTAGAAAAGAGGTAGATACCAATAAGATTAAGTGCCTTGGGAAGAGGAAGTTCGGGGTGTCAGCCCGTCACACTTCCTAGTACCGTTGCGAGCCCCTCACCGGGTAACCCCCCGAAAGTCCAAGGTTAACCCTAAAGCTTCTAAGACCAACTAAATTATAGACAAGACTAATTAAATAAGAGAACTCGACACGTTAACATCCATCCAAACCGGAAGGAAATATAGAAAGGACTGGGATAGTCCTGCGAGCGGTAGGCTCGAGTTATAAGGAAGGACTGGGATAGTCCTGCGAGCGGTAGGCTCGGGTTATAAGGAAGGACTGGGATAGTCCTGTGAGCGGTAGGCTTGGGTTATAAGGAAGGACTGGGATAGTCCTGCGAGCGGTAGGCTTGGGTTATAAGGAAGGACTGGGATAGTCTAGCAAGCGGTGGGCTCGTAGTTTAAATATAAGACTAGTATAGTCTAGCGAGCGGTAGGCTCGTAGCTTAATATAGACTGGTGTAGTCTAGCGAGCGGTAGGCTACTAGTTAAATATAAGACTGATGTAGTCTAGCGAATGGTAGGCTCTACTTTATAAATGTTGATCTCGATTTGCGAGCTGGAGGCTCGGTAGTAAGGGATAATACATAATTATATGTGCATAAGATGTGGTGGGTCTTCGGTTCTGTCTTAGTCGTCACACCGACAGCAGTTCGTTGACTCGGCAGTGCTAGTGGTTTTATGGGGGCCAGGTTGTCTTCTGTGCGTCCGACGGGACGGATTCCCTAAACCCTGCCTGGCCAATTCAGTTTAGTACGCAGGAGCTCGTGAGTACCGGGTACCGGTATCACAGCGTACGTTAGGGCCTAGGTCTGGTAGTGTGACTTACCCACCTAGGTGAGGAGACGCCCGCTCCTCTGCCACCGTTTGACCTCAACGGGAGGTACCCGAGAGGTTAGCTACCTCCGAAAAGTGGGAACTAAAGGTCTGTACGTACAGAGTCGCGTGTGTGAGTTGCACCACTACATTGCATTGCATACCATAGCATAGCATTCTTGCATTAATCAGAGACCTCATCGTATAAATTAATATGGGCTCTTTTATACGATGAGTTTACTTCTTGCCAGATCCCTTGCTTAAGGTTACTTTCATAGCTGCTCTAGTTGTTTCCTTACTTGCTCTAGTTTTCTTTATAACTATTCTAGTGTACTTTTCTAGCTGCTTAGACTACTTTATAACTGTGTGTGTATACTCACTTTGACGCGCATTTATATACTATTCAGTTTCTTTGTGGCCCCTTGATTTATTATGATAGACTTGCTAGTGAGGTGCTTGATGTATATACATTTGTATACATGTTGTTAGCTACTGATATAATTGCTAGATGTAAATGCTTCTATATACATGTTATTAGCTATTGATATAATTGTTAGGCTAGTAATACCCGCTTGTCACCTGCTTTTGATTTACCCTTTGATGTCCTCCGCTTCCTCCTCCTGCACCGTGCCTAGGAGTCGCGGGTGGAGGCTGTGATGAATATGCTGAGGCTTATATAGACTGACGATCGGTGGACCTCATAATTTTAGGGATGTTGTGTCGAAACAGCAGGACCTCGTTCAGGAAGACGGGATGAAGCAGAACAACCACTACACGTCATCGCAGCAGCAACTACAGTTGTATGAAGACAGAGTTGATAGCTTCCGCATAGAAGTAGAGTGAGTGTGTTGTTGTACTATATTTGAACTTGTAACGGGTATATGCCCTCTTTTACTCTCATCATGGACATTGTAAACATGTATTTTACATATTTAATGTGATTTGTGGACTAGTTTTCTTCTATTTGCTTCTATTACTATGAATTGTGGTTGGCCTGGATGATGATGGATAGCCGGCAGGATCGGCGTATTATGGCGGCGACCATTGGGTGTGATGGTGTCGCCGCAAGACGGCGGTTCTGGGCGGTAAGACCCGGGAAAGAATGCAAAAAAAAGAGGGTCTTACGACACTGACCACTCTTGTATTGCAATTATCTTCGCTTGATCCACTGCAATGCCCTCTCTGCTTACTACATGGCCTAGGAATGCCACAGATGACAATCAAAATTCACACTTAGAGAACTTGACATACATCTGACTTCTCCTCATGGTATCCAAAAAATGCGTAAATGAATCTTATGCTCTTCTTCAGACCGGGAGTAAAACAGTATATCGTCTATAAAGAAAATCCCAAACCGGTCAAGACACTCTCAGAACATTTTGTTCATCAAATCCATGAATAACGATGGTGCATTCATCAAGCCAAACAACATCATTGTAAACTCATAGTTCCCATAACGGGTACTAAACACCATCTTAGGAATATCACATTACCTGATCCTCAACCGGTAGTAACCGGACTTCAGATCCATCTTCGAATACACAATCGACCCAACTAGCTGATCAAATAAATCATCGATTCTCGGAATCTGATATTTATTATTCTCCGTCAGCTTATTCAATTCATGATAGTGTAACATCTCAAATTCAACTAGACCCCTAGGAAGATTGGTGTACACCCTTAGACTTTAGGGCAAGCTAGTGCGCTAGGGTTCCTTGAACCAAGGCTCAACCCTAGCCCCATTTAAGCCAAATCCACCCCAATTGAGCCCCAACTAGGGTTTCCAAGACCCAAGTCAAGCCCAACCAGCAGGCCCACATGGCAAATTACCAGCCTTGCCCTCAGATTTTGGTGAGTGGTGACATGCAAGGGGGAAAAATAGGAAATTCCTCAGAATGGCAGCCATGTGGCCTCCCTCCCCCCTTCCCAAGCTCAATTCTGAGCATGGGGAGTAATTCCCAGCCAAAATCCGGCCAAGGGGGACACTTGGAAGCAAGGGTGAAGCATCCAATGCTCATGGCCGAAATCCGCTTAATGGGATATGCCCATTCAGCCACCCTCACCCCATTTAGACCACACCATCAGCTTCAGAACCTCCTTGTCAGTCGAAATCGACTACTGGGTCGAAGGTTTTGGTGGAGGATCGAGAATTGGAGCATGCTCGCCGGAAACCGCCGCCACCATGCCAAACCGCCGCCAAACACGTCGCCAAGCCGCCATTCAGGTCGACTTCTCCCCCTCTCCCCTTGTGCTAGCATCTAGATGAATTTAGGAGAGAAATCGGGCTCAATTGTGCCCGATCCCATGTGAGGAAAATGGAGAATTTTGGATTTTGAGTGGTGTTGGGTTCGCCGGAAAACACCATCTCCGGCGGCCGGATCGTCTCCAAACGTTAGCCCCCACCTCAATGGAGGTGGTGGTGGTGGCCTGCCGGGGAGATGGCTAGATGGCCGGGAAATGGAGTTGGAGTTTGCCCCAGGTCGGGAAAATCACTCCCTTAGGCTGTAGGAAGAAGACGTAATCACAACCGTTGATCTGATCAAGATCAGGCTATATGCAGGCCACTTAGAAATGACCTAGGAATATACAGACCTTGAATTCCAGATTTGAGGCCCTTAGATGCCAGATCTGGAAAAGTTGGCTGAGACAACTTTTGTAGCTCTTGATGTCTACTATCAGTAGGATTTGAGATCAAGGGATTTGGAGCACAACAGCTCCTTGTAGAGCCATTTTCCTAGGACTGGTCCGAGGGTAGGGCAGAAACTAATTTGGCTCTACATTTTGAATGGCAGCTCCTATGGATCTGAAATTTGAACCATAGCTGTAATATACCTAGATCTAGTGCCTGTCCAAAAATCAGAATTTTTTGGGTTATAATTTTCTATAGTTTTAGTCAATATTTCATATTCTAAATTATTGTGATTTTTGGAGTTATACAACTCGAAATGAGCCCAAATTTGGGTGGTTGCCCTAACTTGTAATATTAGATCACTGGTAAAAATTTGGGACCATTTGGGCCCATGAATGTTGGTATATCCAACATGCAAGTGAAGGGGTGTAGTAGAGTTGGAGTGCAAACAATGAAATTATGAAAAATGGTGATTAATCCCATTTGTCTCATTGGAGGTCCATGAAATCCTTGGCAGAGGCTTAGGGTGGTAAGATACACCATCTTCAGTAATTATATGGATTTTGGAATTATTTAATTGGGTTTTTTCAATTTATTATAAAATAGCCCTCTTGATTGTTAAATAAATGAAAAATAGGCAAATTAGGTTAGAAAAATTGTAAAACTCTGCCACTAGGTTTAAATTATGATTTTTCATCTCTGGAAATTTTATTGGAGTTTTTGGGAACGGATTTCTTGTGAACAAAGGCTTTTTACCAAAATGCCCTTAAGAGAGTTTTTGAACAAACAAGTGTTTTTATACCTTGGAAAATTATGAAAACAATATCAGATCTTATTTACATCATGTAGACCTTCTGTAATTATTCTTGGAATTTTTGGAGTTATTTATCTAATTAATCTTGAATTTTTGGGAGTCTTGGATAATTTTTGGAAAAATTAAATATGTTAGTATATCACTCTGGAATGACTTGAAATTAGGTATGGATCATTTTTACAGTAGTACAATCATGTGATAATTATCTCAGAATTTTTGGTGTAGTATTTGCAGTACTTCATTTGTAAAATGATATTATTGTTCAGTTCTTGATAAATAGATAATAAATGTAAAAACTCTCTGGAAAAATATGAATTTTTGTACACTGACATTTTACATCAGTAGCATCACTGGATAAAAATATTGAACCTTGAGGACCTATGAAAATAGTAGTTCATGTACAAAGTGATAGGTGTCGCATAATTAAGTAATTTTATTTATGGCCAAAAATAATTGGGAAAATAGTGATTTGCTGGTGATACACATTTTACTGCATAAAGAACCTTAGGTAAAAAATTTGGTGTTATTTGGCCAAAGGAATTGGGATCCACCCTTATAGGTCATACTTAGGTGGATTTGACTAAGTGTGCGTCACACTTAGGGTTAGCCAAAGGAAAAGCGGCTTATGTCTCAGGACAGGTAGTCCTGCGAGCTGAAGGCTCGAGAGGTTGTGAAATCAGGACGGGTAGTCCTGCGAGCTGGAGGCCCGAGTTGGAATCACTTACATTCATGGAAACCATTTTAGTGGCGGGTCTTCGGTACGGGTCCAGTCGCCACACCGACGGACGTATGCTGGCTCTGGCATGGTGTGGTTCAAGGGGCAGAGTTGTCTGCACAGTGGTTAGTGGGACAGATCCCGAGAACATACATCTGACCAAAAAGACCTTTCGTCACCGGCAAAGAGTACGCAGGGCTCAGGATTGTGACCGGTTAGGCACAGAGCGCGTATAAGAGGTCTAGTCCTGGTAGTGTGAGTGCCCGCCTAGTAGTGGAGACGCCTGCTCTACTGCTGTCGTAGCCACAACGGTAGTACCCGAGAGACTAGCTATCTCCAAAAAGTGGGAACTAAAGGTCTGTGAACACAGAGTCGTGTGTGTGAGTTGCACTACATAAAACATAACATAGTCATTGCATTCATTTGCATACATAACATATACCTTGCAGATCCTCATCATATAAATTAGTATGGGCTCTTTTATATGATGGGTTACTTTCCTTGGAAACCTTAACTTATAAGTTTGTATGGGCATTCATATAAGTTAAGGTACAATATTGTGATGTTAGATTAGCCGCACTTTCTTTGTTTACTACCTGCACTTTTACTACTTGATAGCATAGCTTGCTTACTTGTTATAGCAGTATATTATGCTTATACTGTTATTAGTATCCCATAGCTTGTTTACCTATTATAGCAGTAGATTACACTTATACTCTTGTTAGTGTTTCCACCGTCACCTGCTTGTTTCACTTTGTTGGCCTCCTTCTTCCTCCTCTCCGCTCGGTGCCTAGGAGTCGCGGGGGTAGGCGGGGATTGAGGTGACTTAGTCTTTTTGACTAATGGTTTGTTGATTACCATCTTTTAGGAGACCGACGAGCCGGACCAGCAGCAGGAGGAGCCGGAGACACTACGCATCAGGGGATCTGACCAGGCTGCAGTTGGACAGCAGCCCTCCCCTTTTTCTGCGCAGGATGTAAGTGCCGCTTTCCGTCAGATTAGGATTTGCAGTGTTGGAGAGCGGAAGAGGGTTTACATTCGTTACTGGATCGAAGTGGCAAAAGCCCTTCGAAATTAGATTTGTGTATCCGGGCTTAAGTCCAAAACTATCCTTCATTTCAGCTCTACTTTCTGACTATCTCTGTGGACCATTTTCTTATATATAGATGATGTCTCTTTTATATATATGTGCTGTGATGTGGATATTCCGCTTTTACTGAGGATTGTGTTTGTACCCGCCGACAGGATTGGCGTCTTATGGTGGTCGTCAACCCGTGTGTTGGTGTCACCGCAAGGCGGCAATCTTGGGCATAAAATCTCCCTCGGCTGTGCTCAATTTCCGGGAGGGGGGTTTTACAACTGGTATCAGAGGACTTACGACCACCGCAGTAAATAGTCCACAGACACTGGGCAACCCCGCACGAGTTTTAGTTTGCGGACAAACTAAACAGCGGAAGCAATGGTGTGCCCATGTGTGAAATCACAGTTAGTCCACCTTAAACGAGATTTTAGAGCTTTTCCTAACTATATTACCTTTCCTAACCTCAGGATACGATCCCTCCTCCTCCGGCTATGATGGTTCCTCCCCCTCCTCCTACTACATCTTTTCAGCAGACGGAGATCGAGCAGACCCTGATGGCCATTCTAGAGGCCTTTCGAGCGCAGCAGGCTCCGGCTCTGCAGCCGAACCCGTACTCGAACTGGCTGAGAACCTTCAGGGGACTATTTCCCACTACCTACTATGGGACGGTGTCCGCTAATCGGACGGAGGACTGGCTAGACAATATTCAAGGGATGTTGGATGGGATACGCTGCCCGGGCAATGTGGCAGTATCCTTGGCAGTAACAGCCCTCGACAGCCATGCTAAGAGATGGTGGAGATCTATGATGGAGACCACCTTCGACGGAGTTGACTACTCAGAGATTTCCTGGGGACAGTTCAGAGATGCCCTATTGGGTCATTTTGTGTCAGAGACAGACAGAGACGCACTGGAGGATCGGTTCCTGCATCTTAAGCAGGGGAACCGGTCAGTGATAGAATACCAGAGGGAGTTCACTCACCTATCTGGGTTTGCATCGACCATGAGTGACATGGATTATGCCCGGAAATTTGTTAAAGGACTCCAGGATCCGCTTCGGCAGGCACTTCTGTTCGTTGCTGATGCCAGTCTGGCGAAGATCATAGAGACGGCCAAGAGATGGGAGGCCGACCGTTTGACGACTCAGAGTGGTTAGAAGAGACCAGCAGATACCATGCATCAAAGAGGCAGGGCCTCAGGGCATAAGAGAGGTGGAGGACGACCTCATTTTCAGAGGACACCAGAGCACCATACACCAGCAGTACTAGCCCCTCCACCATTACGCATCCAGGAGCCCCGGTGCCCGGATGTCCAGGCGCGACCGGCGGTGACTTGTTTTGGCTGCCATCAGCAGGGCCATTATAATTCATAGTGTCCTCATCGACTGCTTCCACTTCCTCCTCCTCCGGCACCAGTTGCTCCTCCGGCACAAGTTGCTCCTCCGGCTCCAGTTGCCCCTCCAGCACAGCGGGGCAGGGGCCGAGGCCGAGGGTGAGGTTATCATGGCAGAGGCCACCAGCCAGGGCAAGTATACGCTTTGGACTTGGCGCAGCCAAGAAACCTCGAGGAGGTCATCACAGGTACTCATAAATTTTATATATATTCTTATAATTAGCAGTACCTTAATCCCGTAATTGAACCCCACTTCACCATATAATCAACCTTGATATCAGGCATAGCTATCGTGTAACGCCCTAGAAATTATGAAATTAAAGTGGGGTGCGGATAGCTTAGTGGGTGTGCGGTTAGCCAATTCCTTTAGGTTAAATAAAAACCTAAAATCCTCCTCCCATTACCCGACCTCCCTCCCCTTTACTTTTTGCGTGAGCCTGCTGACGGCGCTGCTTGAAGCGAAGGAAGGAGATCGCCTTCCCCTCCTCCTTGCCGTGTTCTGTCATCGTCGAGCGAGAGAGAGAGAGGGTCGAGCATTCTCTGTGGGCTACCGCTGCTGCTGTGTTCTTCCCGTCTTCCAAGTCTAGGGCTTGCAACTCCTAGCCTTCATCACCGTCGAAGGATAAGAGGAGGGAAGGGCCGATCTTCCCTCCGCGTTGACGTCCTGGACGGAAGTTCTCCTTCCACCGAGAGCTGCTAGCCTGTCCTTTGCTGAGTTGATACCTCCGACCAATGAAGGGAGAAAGGAAGGAGGAAGAGCCTCCTTTACCGTTGGCCGACCTAGAAGGAAGGGGTCTCCTTATTGCTAGACCCTTTTGCTCAACCCCTTTGATTGGGCCAAATTTTTGGTGATTGAACTCTCCCAAATCTGCCGAGTTGTTGTTGGTGTAGCCGAGACCTTGCCAAAATTGATCCTGTGTCGGAGAGCACCTTGCTGGATCTTATTGTTGTAAAGGATTGCTTGAAAACCCCTTGTAAAGAGGAGTGTGTTGCCAAGTGTAGTAGTGAAAGCTCAATTTGGAGCTTGGTCCGTTGAGAGGAGCCCAAATTCGCAAAGAGGGAATGGCTACGATCGTTGACATGGATCCGCAATGCGCGTCAAGGGTAACGATTTCTTCCCCCGGTCTTAGGACCGTATGTTCTATATGTTGGTGTGCTTATGGTTATGTTTCGTGCAATGAGAGTCCCCTCACACCGTCTCGGTTGAGGACGGGGACTCCGCCAGGGCGTGGGATTGCGACCCCGGCGTATGTTGGTGTGAACTGCATGTAGAGTCCCTCTCCCACTACGCGGTGGAGAGCGGGGACTTCGCCAGGGCGTGGGATTGCGACCCCGGTGTAGTGTTTCTGCTTTTGCTTTGCTTAGGAGGGCCACCCGCCTCCAATTGGACACAGTGTGTGTTTCCCTCGGTTCATTGCGAACCCCCGGGTCGATTGTGTCCGTCCCCGGCATAAATGTGCATTAGTGATCCGACGCGCGAGTCTGGATTTAGGCATGCTGTGTGAAGCCTACCCGTGGCGGCAAGCCCGGATCGGTGATGTTTCTGTGATGTGCATTGCGATTAGCCCTTGGTACGTAAACGGGAATGTCCCGTGTTATTCGTCGTAGTATTGTAGGAATTCGTGGGCTTTATTCGTGAATGCCCCGTTCCTAGGCTGGCCTGTGTTGGGCCCGGTAGAACGACGTTTGTGTGGGGTTTTGTTGGACGGGTGGATCCCCGTCAGTGCGTAGATTGCGCTTCCTTTGTTCAGTCCTCTGCCATCTCGAAATGGCAGTTGTAGGTTGTCTTCTGACCAGCCCTC
The DNA here is from genome assembly GCA_033032865.1 of Dactylorhiza incarnata. NCBI lineage: Eukaryota > Viridiplantae > Streptophyta > Magnoliopsida > Asparagales > Orchidaceae > Dactylorhiza > Dactylorhiza incarnata. Next base: position 1,424,069 of record JAWHQI010000040.1, on the reverse strand, counting down.
TGTCACGTCAAAAAGGCAGTTGTAGGTCATATATTTTCTGACCAGCCCTCTGCCGCGTCAAAAAGGCAGTTGTAGGTCATATATCTTCTGACCAGCCCTCTGCCACGTTAAAAGGCAGTTGTAGGTCGTATATTTTCTGACCAGTCCTCTGCCACCTAAAAAGGGGTAGTTGTAGGTCGTTTATCCCAAACCAGTCCTCTGTCCATGCTATGGAGCAGTTGTAGGTTTGGTCCCTTCTATCACTACGATTGACCGAGTCACGGTCGTACTGTTTTACTGGGCGTTGAAGTTTAGATCGTACGCTTTCAGTGTGTTCATAGCACGTGCGTGGTAGTTTGAAAGGTGGCGCTTAGTGTGTCCCCTGACTCTTGGTCCTATGTTCCTTGTTTGCATATTTTGGTGTGCGTGCGTACTTGCAGGAGAGCGATATACTCGCCCCGGAGTCCGCTAGGATGGCCGGGGGGAGGAGTCGTTACGTTGTGTTGGTCAGCCCCATGCTGACCTTCGTTGCACCGCCTGTTTGTTCTTGGTTTCAGGTGGCGGAGCTCGCAGTGGTGTGTAGTGGGCCGGAGCCCATGGGTTGCTGAGGAGCTGGCTATGGTCCTCTCTCTGTTTTGGGGTAGTTCATGTAGCCCCTTTGGTTTGTCTGTACCTTTTCTGAAAGCCATGTATGGCCTTAAGGCCGTGTCACTTCAGTACTGTTTTCCTTGTTGATGTGGACATTCTGGCCCCTTTGTTTTGGGCTTGTGGTTAGCTTCCGTTTCTGTTTACACTGAGTTTTATTAGCATATTTTCTTGTATCAATGACTAACATTTTAGTCTTTGTGGATATTATATGTCGTGGGGTCCCGGCCGGACCCATGTTATATTCTATTTGCAGACCAGGGATGTTACAATTGGTATCAGAGCTAGGGTTTGTGATCCGCTAGTCTTTAGGTTCGGGACGAACCCTTTTTAACGGGTGGTGAGCACATACAGTGCAAGAGCCTAGATGACTAAATTTAAGCAGAATGTCCACTTAGGAATGACCAAAATCGTGGTTTTCGTGCACTTTTGGGAATTTAAGCGTCCCCTGCTTAGTGATTTCCCCTATTGATAACTGCTAGATCATGTGTCTCACATGTGTAAACATTAATAATGACTGGCCGAAGTGCTTTTGGCCTTCATTTCTCCAAGGATTACGTTATTGGAAAATAGAATGAGCGGTTAAATGTAAAGGAATACGACTGTTAGGAGAATCGCCGCTATGTTTTGGGTGTTTCCATAACTTAGGTGTTGACCACCGTAGTATTCTGATAAGTGTTGTGAGTCCTTGTGGCTACCCTTATGCGAACATGACTAGTGGAATGAAAAGTCATGGTCTTTAAGGTGAGATCTGTTGTAGTGATTCACCCGATACGGTATTAGATAACTATAGATGGCGTCAAACCTTTGGCGACATATTATTTGGAATCGTTGGATTACATTTATATATGCTGTGTGAAGTTAAAGTGTGATGTATTGAAAGAGGCATCCAATCATTTGTGTTACCCGACGCTTGATGGTGTGACCTCGATGTGCGCAAGCGAGCGCACAAATTCACACTTAAGATTGATGATTAAGTAGTGACACGCTATGTTAATGGCGGTGATGAATTTTGATTCATGAGCAAGGAAGTGTATTGAAAGGATGGGTGGATTCCCATCACGCTCTTTTTGGACAGTTGCGGGATGCTCCCCTATGTCGCGCTCTTTTAGTTAAATGTGAAATCTATTCTTTTGTGCAGAAACATGAGATAGACCGTGAGTTTGATTTGAGAGTTCGGACCGGTAAGAGGTTCAGTGAAATTGGGAGGTGTACACTCCTAATTTTAGTTTGGGTGCCCTGTGTGCACTATGCTTGTGTTTGGGAGCCATTGTTTGGCCTTGCGTTTGTAAAATCTGTGACTTGGGTCCCCGAGAGTCTGGTATGGTTGTCCGGACAAGTAAATGCCCAGGTGTGTTTGCAGGGTTTTGTATACCCTATTTTTGTGAGTGTCATGAGAGCACTAGGTTTGCCTCAAGTCTAGTATTGGACTTGATGATCTTACGCCGTTGTGTATTTCGTATGATGGATTGCGTGCGTGGTGACTACTTTTGACATCGTTTTAGCAGCGTGTGTTGAACCCTGTTGTCGTTAAGGTGTCTCGTGTAAAGTCTGACCCAAAGACCGTTGTAGCAGCCATGCATTGGATGTTGTGACTAAGGACCTGAGTGTTCTTTGCATGCTGATTGGTTGTTTGGGTTATTTAATGCCGTGTGTGTTGCTGAGTTCTTTCGTCATTCTACTAGGTGATTGGTGAAGAGGTTGGTCTCACTCCCTTGCAGGAGACAACCACAGCTAGTGAAGCTGAAATAGGAGTTATGGAAGATCAGTGTGCCGATGCGACTGCTGGTGGGACACCCATCCCTGTGGCATCTGCGCCTATGTCTGCTATTGGAGAAGCAACTTACGAGACTCGTGATTGGGTGACTTACTTCTTGAGTTGTCATCCACCTTTGTTCAACGGTGTCGAGTCGCCCGCTTATGCTCAAGATTGGTTGGAATAGATTAAAGACCTCATTTTGGCCTTAGGAGTCCCGCCGGAGCTGAGGGTCACTGTCATTTCCTTTGCACTTTTCGGGGAGGCGAAGAGATGGTGGCAAGAGGAGTGTCGTGGACGTTTTGCTCGACGTCCTTGGTCCCAAATCCCCGTGGAAGAGTTTGCGGCGTCATTCTGGGAACATTTCGTTCCGACGACTTCCTGCCTTATACTACGAGAAGATTTTCTGATGTTGAGGCAAAAGGAGATGTCTGTGGAGACTTATCTCCAAGAGTCTTTGCGATTGAGCCGTTATGCTGAGCATGTCCTGGTGACTGATGAGGACAAAACGCGTTATTTTCTTAAAGGCTTGCGCGAGGAGTGGAAGATCAGATTGCGCGCAGCAGCATCTATCAGTTTCCCCATTTTGATTCAAGCTGCCCGCAACTTGGAGCTTATCTTTCGCTTAGGGCAGAGTGAGTCGGAAGAGGAGTTTGAAAGGAATAGATTGATGGCTGCTGAATCGAGAAAAGCACATGCCTGTGAGGAATCCAAAGCTGAAAGTTCAAGAGAATCAAGGAAAAGGCAAAAGTCACCTATTGTCTGCTTTCTTTGTGGTCGTCAAGGTCACGTTGCGCGTGGGTGCCGAGCTTAGTCCCGAAGAAGCAGTGGTGATGACATCTTTTGTCCCCTCCTTTCGTGAAAGGTAGCATGCGTTGGAGTTTTGTGTGCGCGTGTAGTCGCACTTTTGAGCAATGTTTTGTTATATGTGTCAAGCGCATACCCTCTTTATTTTGGACTGTTGGAGGTTTATCTTTCTCTTGTATGACTTGGAGAGTCAAACCAATTTTTGAAATTTATGGTAGTTTTGTACATGATGCTCGTGAAGCATTAACATGAATGGTGATTATAGTGGACGAGTTGAAATTTAATTGTTGCGTAACGATGTAGTTGTGCCCGCATGCGAGTCGGACCTCGTAACGTATGGGCGTGAAAATTTTTATCTGGGTTACTTGATAAGTAGCACGCTTGTGAAGAGTTTTTAGTCTACCACAAAATAGATTTAAAGTGATTCCTTCAAAGTTGAGTTGTTGGCACGATACTATAATATTTATTTGTCGTGAGTTTAGAGATTGTTAGTTTGGGAACCTGATCTTTGGACGCGTGTCCAATTTAGTTCGAATCATGAGTAGGTTCACAAACAGCGGGGTTCGTAGTTTTGCTTGATAGGATTCTTACGGAGGTTCGTACATGTTTAAACCCAAGTAAACGTCTCATCGAGATTGAAATATCTCGGATAAGGTTTTCTCTTTTGTGTATGATTTACACAAATTTTGGGTAGTAGTTATTGACCGTGGAATGTGTATGAGCTTTGTCACTCGTGAAATGTGTATGTGGTGGCACTAGAAAGAGTGCAACATGTAAGTGCTACTCATAATTTGCTAGCATGGATTAAGGCTCATGTCAATTTGGTGATTTGCTTGTGTATGAGTTGGATTGGTTGTAATAAATCGTGATGAATGCGAGCATGTTAAGGCTATTGCTCTACCTATGGAAGAGCCACAATGAAATATTGACATCTTTCGTTTGAGGTTTTGAGTTGATAAGCGAGAATTGAAATTGTTGGTAGTGAAATGCATGCTTATCATGTGCAATGTTTGGATTCGTGCAAGAATCATGGACTTAGCGTGAAAGATGATTCTAGCGATTTAGTCGTGTTTTCTTATTGCGTGGCTATGTAGTGATGACCCTTTGTGAGTTTGATTTCCTAACATGTTGGTGAATGGAAATTGTTATGTATGATACTTGGCAAATAATACCCGTGAAGCGTTTCTAGTCTATCCTATGATGGGTTGAAGGTAATTCGTTCGAAATCGAATTGTTGGCACAATAATACGAGAATATATATGTGTCGTGAGTTGGAGATTGATGGTTTGAGGATATGATCCTTGAAATCATCGTATAGGTGAGCCTATATGGTCGTGATGGCCTATGTAGTGAAACCTATGGAAAGGTTCAATTGTTTGAGTTTGTTGTTTGCGTTGAATGAAAGTGTAAAGAAAATCCAAGTGAAAGTGCCCTGTTGAGATTGTGATATCTTAGGCATAGTTGTTTCTTTTGTGTGTGGCTTACACAAAATGTGAATGATGGTGGCGGTGTTGTGTTTTTACATGTTGAATAGAGTTGTTGTTCTAGTATGATTACTGCCAATGATAGACTTCCAAAACTATCGTAGTCTTGATGTGTTTGGAGGTGTGAGTGAACTCGCAAAGAATTGGAATCAATGTAGTGATTTGATTCTCCTATGAGAGGTCGAAGTCCCTCATTTTGGGAAGAGTGTGACTCTTCTCGTCGTAATGGAATGACCGTGGAGTGACGCAAATGAGAGTTCGTAAGGCTTGATGGTTACAATCAATTTGACGGGTGAATCTTTGTGATAATGTATGTAAAGATTCGTTGACGTTTGTAAGTCAGAATCAAGGATGATTCCCCGAGCTTTGAAAAGTCGTACGAATGTTATCCGTGACCTCCTAGGGTGGTATCTCACCGCATTTAAGATCTCTTTGTTTTCCTTATGATTGTGGAAGCGTGGTGGATCCATAACCCATAGGTCATTTTGTAATTTGACGTTTTGTATCCGTCGCTGCTAAGATCGAATATAAATTTCGGGACGAAATTTCTTTAAGGAAGAGAGAATTGTAACGCCCTAGAAATTATGAAATTAAAGTGGGGTGCGGATAGCTTAGTGGGTGTGCGGTTAGCCAATTCCTTTAGGTTAAATAAAAACATAAAATCCTCCTCCCATTACCCGACCTCCCTCCCCTTTACTTTTCGCGTGAGCCTGCTGACGGCGCTGCTTGAAGCGAAGGAAGGAGATCGCCTTCCCCTCCTCCTTGCCGTGTTCTTTCATCGTCGAGCGAGAGAGAGAGAGAGGGTCGAGCATTCTCTGTGGGCTACCGCTGCTGCTGTGTTCTTCCCGTCCTCCAAGTCTAGGGCTTGCAACTCCTAGCCTTCATCACCGTCGAAGGAGAAGAGGAGGGAAGGGCCGATCTTCCCTCCGCGTTGACGTCCTGGACGGAAGTTCTCCTTCCACCGAGAGCTGCTAGCCTGTCCTTTGCTGAGTTGATACCTCCGACCAATGAAGGGAGAAAGGAAGGAGGAAGAGCCTCCTTTACCGTTGGCCGACCTAGAAGGAAGGGGTCTCCTTATTGCTAGACCCTTTTGCTCAGACCCTTTGATTGGGCCAAATTTTTGGTGATTGAACTCTCCCAAATCTGCCGAGTTGTTGTTGGTGTAGCCGAGACCTTGCCGAAATTGATCCCGTGTCAGAGAGCACCTTGCTGGATCTTATTGTTGTGAAGGATTGCTTGAAAACCCCTTGTAAAGAGGAGTGTGTTGCCAAGTGTAGTAGTGAAAGCTCAATTTGGAGCTTGGTCCGTTGAGAGGATCCCAAATTCGCAAAGAGGGAATGGCTACGATCATTGACATGGATCCGCAATGCGCGTCAAGGGTAACGATTTCTTCCCCCGGTCTTAGGACCGTATGTTCTGTATGTTGGTGTGCTTATGGTTATGTTTCATGCAATGAGAGTCCCCTCACACCGTCTCGGTTGAGGACGGGGACTCCGCCAGGGCGTGGGATTGCGACCCCGGCGTATGTTGGTGTGAACTGCATGTAGAGTCCCTCTCCCACTACGCGGTGGAGAGCGGGGACTTCGCCAGGGCGTGGGATTGCGACCCCGGTGTAGTGTTTCTGCTTTTGCTTTGCTTAGGAGGGCCACCCGCCTCCAATTGGACACGGTGTGTGTTTCCCTCAGTTCATTGTGAACCCCCGGGTCGATTGTGTCCGTCCCCGGCATAAATGTGCATTAGTGATCCGACGCGCGAGTCTGGATTTAGGCATGCTGTGTGAAGCCTACCCGTGGCGGCAAGCCCGGATCGGTGATGTTTCTGTGATGTGCATTGCGATTAGCCCTTGGTACGTAAACGGGAATGTCCCGTGTTATTCGTCGTAGTATTGTAGGAATTCGTGGGCTTTATTCGTGAATGCCCCGTTCCTAGGCTGGCCTGTGTTGGGCCCGGTAGAACGACGTTTGTGTGGGGTTTTGTTGGACGGGTGGATCCCCGTCAGTGCGTAGATTGCGCTTCCTTTGTTCAGTCCTCTGCCATCTCGAAATGGCAGTTGTAGGTTGTCTTCTGACCAGCCCTCTGTCACGTCAAAAAGGCAGTTGTAGGTCATATATTTTCTGACCAGCCCTCTGCAGCATCAAAAAGGCAGTTGTAGGTCGTATATCTTCTGACCAGCCCTCTGCCACGTTAAAAGGCAGTTGTAGGTCGTATATTTTCTGACCAGTCCTCTGCCACCTAAAAAGGGGTAGTTGTAGGTCGTTTATCCCAAACCAGTCCTCTGTCCATGCTATGGAGCAGTTGTAGGTTTGGTCCCTTCTGTCACTACGATTGACCGAGTCGCGGTCGTACTGTTTTACTGGGCGTTGAAGTTTAGATCGTACGCTTTCAGTGTGTTCATAGCACGTGCGTGGTAGTTTGAAAGGTGGCGCATAGTGTGTCCCCTGACTCTTGGTCCTATGTTCCTTGTTTGCATATTTTGGTGTGCGTGCGTACTTGCAGGAGAGAGATATACTCGCCCCGGAGTGCGCTAGGATGGCCGGGGGGAGGAGTCGTTACGTTGTATTGGTCAGCCCCATGTTGACCTTCGTTGCACCGCCTGTTTGTTCTTGGTTTCAGGTGGCGGAGCTCGCAGTGGTGTGTAGTGGGCCGGAGCCCATGGGTTGCTGAGGAGCTGGCTATGGTCCTCTCTCTGTTTTGGGGTAGTTCATGTAGCCCCTTTGGTTTGTCTGTACCTTTTCTGAAAGCCATGTAAGGCCTTAAGGCCGTGTCACTTCAGTACTGTTTTCCTTGTTGATGTGGACATTCTGGCCCCTTTGTTTTGGGCTTGTGGTTAGCTTCCGTTTCTGTTTACACTGAGTTTTATTAGCATGTTTTCTTGTATCAATGACTAACATTTTAGGCTTTGTGGATATTATATGTCGTGGGGTCCCGGCCGGACCCATGTTATATTCTATTTGCAGACCAGGGATGTTACATATCGTGTGTGGCAAGCCCGCCTACACCCTGTTTGACACGGGTGCCTCACACTCATTTGTCTCCGAGGACTTTGTAAATGATCTAGATGCTGTGCAGCGCTTCCCGGGACTCCTCAAGAGAATACGACTACCCGATGGGTCGGAGCTACAATCCACGGAGAAGTGCAATATGTACATTGAGCTCGGAGGAAAGGAGTTCGAGACGCCGACTACCATTTTACGGATACCAGATTATGACTTGATATTGGGCATGACAAGGGTAAATTGGCACCACACAAAAATCGACTGCCCGACTCGGAGTATCTCACTACGTCACAGAGATTCAGAGGTGATCGTTAAAGGTATTATACCCGTCCCTTGTTTATCACTATCATCGATACATGTCGTAAAGGCCCATGAGCAGGGAAACGAGATCTTCACGGTATGCTTCGAGATGGAGGAGGTGAAAACCTCCATCGCTGATATTCCAGTGGTGTGTGATTTCCCTGATGTGTTCCCAAAGAAGTTGCCCGGATTGCCACCACACCGAGATGTTGACTTCTAGATCAAGTTGGTGCCCAGAGCGATGTTTGTGTCTCGGGCTCCCTATCGGATGGCACCCAAGGAGCTAGCGGAGTTCAGAGTTCAGCTGCAGGAACTAGTAGATTCAGGTTTTGTCAGGTCGAGCTCGTCTCCATGGGGAGCTCCGGTTCTGTTCGTCAAGAAGACGGATGGATCTCTCCGACTCTGCATTGATTATCAGGAGCTCAACAGACTGACGATGCGAAATACCTATCCGCTACCTCGGGTTGATGAGCTTTTTGATAAGTTGGAGGGAGCCTTTTCATTTTCGAAGCTAGATCTGCGATCAGGCTACTATCAGTTGCGCATCCTGGAGGAGGATATCCCGAAGACCGCCATTAGCTCGAGATACGGGTTATACGAGTTCACTGTGATGCCCTTCGGGCTCATGAATGCTCCTGCTGCATTCATGAGTCGGATGAACCGCATCTTCGAGCCTTTCTTGGATATCTTCGTCATCGTCTTCATTGATGACATCTTGGTGTACTCCAGGACTAGGGAGGACCATTCTCGTCATCTGGCTGCGGTTTTGAACAAGCTGAGGGAGCACCAGATGTTCGCAAAGTTCTCCAAGTGCGAATTCTGGTTGAAGGAGGTGGCCTTCCTCGGCCATGTCATCAGTGGAGCTGGGCTGGGAGTGGACCCCGCCAAGATTCAGGCAGTAAAGGAGTGGCCACAGCTGAAGTCGGCCTCAGATGTGCGCAGTTTCTTAGGACTTGCTGGCTACTACCGCAAATTCGTAGAAGGTTTTTCAAGGATCGCACTGCCGCTTACTTTCCTGAACAGGAAGGACGCACCATTTGTCTGGACCCCGCAGTGCGAGGCAGCTTTTCAGGATCTGAAGACCCAGCTCACCTCAGCTCCCATCCTTGCCCTCCCATCTAGGAAGGAAGGATTTCAGATTTACACCGACGCTTCTTATCAGGGACTGGGTGCTGTACTGATGCAGCACGGACATGTGATAGCCTATGCTTCAAGGCAGCTGAAGAAGCATGAAGAAAACTACCCAGTGCACGACCTTGAGCTAGGAGCGGTCATTTTTGCATTGAAGATCTGGAGGCACTACCTGTATGGGGTTCATTGTGACATCTTCACCGATCACAAGAACCTCAAGTATGTGGATACGCAAAAGGATCTCAACCTACGCCAGAGGAGGTGGTTGGAGTTCCTATGCGACTACGACTATACTCTGCATTACCACCCGGGCAAGGAAAATACCATCGCAGATGCCTTGAGCCGGAGAGCCAGTACCTCAGGAGCAGAGCCACAGTTGATGTCCCTGAGACCGCTGAGAGAGTTTGAGGATCTTCATATCACTCTGGTGAGTCGAGCTGATTTTGATTCAAATACTGAGTTTCTGGCCGCCGTGGGCCGCCAGAGCAATATTCGAGACTGGATCCGTGACGAGCAGAGGCAGGACGCAGTTTTGGATCTGATATTCAGGACTCTGGAGGAGGGCACCTCAGAGGATTACTCGCTTCGTGATGGCCTTCTTTACTTTCATGGCCGTACATATATCCCCATAGGAGGCGGTATTGGAGAGGATCTGCTCAGGGAGGCTCACTATTCCGGATATTCAGTGCACCCAGGGATCACCAAGATGACTGCTGATATGAGAAATGAGATATTTTGGCCAGGGATGAAGAGGGACATCATCTATTTTGTCACTCACTGCGAGATATGCCAGCAGGTCAAGGCTGCATGCAAGAGCCCTGGCGATCTACTTCAGCCACTGCCAGTTCCGGAGTGGAAGTTTGAGGACGTTTCGATGGACTTTGTGCATGGGTTGCCTCATTCCCAGTTCGGTCACGACTCCATCTGGGTGATAGTTGATCGATTGACTAAGGTGGCCAGATTCATACCTGTCAGGAAGGACACTCCAGTCAGTACTTTGGCGAGACTTTTTGTGGAGCAGTTCGTCCGTTACCATGGGGTGCCTAGGTCGATCGTATCTGATCGTGATGGTAGCTTTACTTCGAGAGAGTGGAGGGCAGTGCAGGCTCAGCTGGGTACTCAACTTGCCTTCAACACTTCTTTCCACCCGCAGACCGACGGACAGACGGAGAGGATGAACCGGACCATGGAAAATTTGTTGCGACTTTGCATTCTGGATACAGGGAAGCCCTGGGAGAGGTTGCATCCGTTGATTGAGTTCTCATACAATAACAGTCATCAGGCCACCATTGGCATGGCTCCTTATGAGGCCCTTTATGGCAGGAGGTGTCGGACACCTCTGTCTTGGGTCAGGGACGAGGACCCGAAGGCCCTTGGTGCTGATTTTATTGAGGATACGGATGCTCTGGTGCGGACAATTTGGGATCGGATGCTTGAGTCTCAGAGTAGGCAGGCATCAGAAGGTGGAGTTCCAAGTGGGAGACCGGGTTTTCTTGAAGATTCGGCCAGTGCACGGTGTCTCGCGAGTTCGCAGACAGAGGAAGCTCAGTCCTAGATTTATGGGGCCTTTTACGATCCTGGAGTGGATCGGCCCCTTGGTTTATAGGCTGGAGCTGTCACCAGAGCTGGCGAACATGCACAATGTTTTCCATGTCTCTTCACTACGGAGGGCTCTTCTGAGGCCAGAGCAGCACATTTCCACTACTTCTGGGCCGGAGGCATCTGATAGATCAGTTCGTCTAGAGCCAATCCGGATCGATGATACGGTTGTTCGTGTTTTGAGGAAGAAAAGAGTGCCGCTGGTCAAGGTCCTGTGGTCCAACCACGGGCAAGAGGAGCATACTTGGGAGCCTCGGGACCTTATACAGCGCAATTACCCGGGATTATTTCCCTCAGGTACTCTTTAAACCCCACTTTTTCCTTATTTTCTGCTATTATTCGAAACCCCGTACACCCAATCTTGACTTTCGGGGACGAAATTGTTTTTTTTGTTTATTGGGATTTGTAACATCTCAAATTCAACTAGACCCCTAGGAAGATTGGTGTACACCTTTAGACTTTATGGCAAGCTAGTTCCCTAGGGTTCCTTGAACCAAAGCTCAACCCTAGCCCCATTTAAGCCAAATCCACCCCAATTGAGCCCCAACTAGGGTTCCCAAGACCCAAGTCAAGCCCAACCAGTAGGCCCACATGGCAAATTACCAGCCTTGCCCTCTGATTTTGGTGACTGGTGACAGGCAAGGGGGCAAAATAGGAAATTCCCCCAATTTGGAGAGAGAGAAGGAGGGATTTAAGGAGTAATTCCCAGCCAAAATCCGGCCAAGGGGGACACTTGGAAGCAAGGGTGAAGCATCCATGGCCGAAATCCCCTTAATGGGATATGCCCATTCAGCAACCCTCACCCCATTTAGACCACACCATCAGCTTCAGAACCTCCTTGGCAGTCGATATCGACTACTCAGTCGAAGGTTTTAGTGGAGGATCGAGAATAGGAGCAAGCTCGCCAGAAACCGCCGCCACCATGCCAAACCGCCGCCAAACTGGTCGCCAAGCCGCCATTCAGGTCGACTTCTCCCCCTCTCCCCTTGTGCTAGCATCTAGATGAATTTAGGAGAGAAATTGGGCTCAATTGAGCCCGATCCCATGTGAGGAAAATGGAGAATTTTTGATTTGGAGTGGTGTTGGGTTCGCCGGAAAACACCATCTCCGGCGGCCGGATCGCCGCCAAACGCTAGCCCCCACCTCAACGGAGGTGGTGGTGGTGGTGGCCGGCCGGGGAGGTGGCTAGATGGCCGGGAAATGGAGTTGTAGTTTGCTGCAGGTCGGGCAAATCACGCCCTTAGGCTGGAGGAAGAAGACGTAATCACAGCCGTTGATCTGATCAAGATCAGGCTATATGCAGGCCACTTAGAAATGACCTAGGAATATACAGACCTTGAATGCCATATTTGAGGCCCTTAGAGGCCAGAGCTTGAAAAGTTGGATGAGACAACTTTTGTAGCTCTTGATGTCTACTTTCTGTAGGATTTGAGATCAAGTGATTTTGAGCAATACAACTCCTTGTAGAGCCATTTTCCCAGTACTGGTCCGAGGGTAGGGCAGAAACTAATTTGGCTCTACATTTTGAATGACAGCTCCTATGGATCTGAAATTTGGACCATAGCTGTAATATACCTAGATCTAGTGCCTGTCCAAAAATCAGAATTTTTGGGTTATAATTTTCTATAGTTTTAGTCAATATTTCATATTCTAAATTATTGTGATTTTTGGAGTTATACAACTCCAAATGAGCCCAAATTTGGGTGGTTGCCCTAACTTGTAATATTAGATCACTGTTAAAACTTTGGGACCATTTGGGCCCATGCATGTTGGTATATCCAACATGCAAGTGAAGGGGTGTAGTAGAGTTGGAGTGCAAATAGTGAAATTAAGAAAAATGGTGATTTATCCCATTTGTCTCATTGGATGTCCATGAAATCCTTGGCAGAGGCTTAGGGTGATAAGATACACCATCTTCAGTAATTATATGGATTTTGGAATTATTTAATAGAGTTTTTCAATTTATTATAAAATAGCCCTCTTGATTGTTAAATAAATGAAAAATAGGCAAATTAGGTTAGAAAAATTGTAAAACTATGCCACTAGGTTTAAAATATGATTTTTCATCTCTGGAAATTTTATTGGAGTTTTTGGGAATGGATTTCTTGTGAACAAAGGCTTTTTACCAAAATGCCCTTAAGAGAGTTTTTGAACAAACAAGTGTTTTTATACCTTGGAAAATTATGAAAACAATATCAGATCTTATTTACATCATGTGGACCTTCTGTAATTATTCTTGGAATTTTTGGAGTTATTTATCTAATTAATCTTGAATTTTTGGGAGTCTTGGATAATTTTTGGAAAAATTAAATATGTTAGTATATCACTCTGGAATGACTTGAAATTAGGTATGGATCATTTTTACAGTAGTACAATCATGTGATAATTATCTCAGAAATTTTGGTGTAGTATTTGCAGTACTTCATTTGTAAAATGATATTATCGTTCAGTTCTTGATAAATAGATAATAAATGTTAAAACTCTCTGGAAAAATATGAATTTTTGTACACTGACATTTTACATCAGTAGAATCACTGGATAAAAATATTGAACCTTGAGGACCTCTGAAAATAGTAGTTCATGTACAAAGTGATAGGTGTCACATAATTAAGTAATTTTATTTATGGCCAAAAATAATTGGGAAAATAGTGATTTGCTGGTGATACACATTTTACTGCATAAAGAACCTTAGGTAAAAATTTGGTGTTATTTGGCCAAAGGAATTGGGATCCACCCTTATAGGTCATACTTAGGTGGATTTGACTAAGTGTGCGTCACACTTAGGGTTAGCCAAAGGAAAAGCGGCTTATGTCTCAGGACAGGTAGTCCTGCGAGCTGAAGGCTCGAGAGGTCGTGAAATCAGGATGGGTAGTCCTGCAAGCTGGAGGCCCGAGTTGGAATCACTTACATTCATGGAAACCATTTTAGTGGCGGGTCTTCGGTACGGGTCCAGTCGCCACACCGACGGACGTATGTTGACTCTGGTGTGGTGTGGTTCAATGGGCAGAGTTGTCTGCACAGTGGTTAGTGGGACAGATCCCGAGAACGCACATCCGACCAAAAAGACCGGTTGTCGCCGACAAAGAGTACGCAGGGCTCAGGATTGTGACCGGTTAGGCACAGAGCGCGTACAAGAGGCCTAGGCTTGGTTGAGTGAGTGCCCGCCTAGTAGTGGAGACGCCCGCTCTACTGCTGCCGTAGCCATAATGGTAGTACCCGAGAGACTAGCTATCTACAAAAAGTGGGAACTAAAGGTCTGTGAACACAGAGTCATGTGTGTGAGTTGCACTACATAAAACATAACATAGTCATTGCATTCATTTGCATACATAACATATACCTTGCATATCCTCATCATATAAATTAGTATGGGCTCTTTTATATGATAGGTTACTTTCCTTATAAACCCTAACTTATAAGTTTGTATGGGCATTCACATAATTTAAGGTACGATATTGTGATGTTAGATTAGCCGCACTTTCTTTGTTTACTACCTGCTCTTTTACTACTTGATAGCATAGCTTGCTTACTTGTTATAGCAGTATATTATGCTTATACTCTTATTAGTATCCCATAACTTGTTTACCTGTTATAGCAGTAGATTACACTTATGCTCTTGTTAGTGTTTCCACCGTCACCTGCTTGTTTCACTTTGTTGGCCTCCTTCTTCCTCCTCTCCGCTCGGTGCCTAGGAGTCGCGGGGGGAGGCGGGGATTGAGGTGACTTAGTCTTTTTGACTAATGGTTTGTTGATTACCATCTTTTAGGAGACCGACGAGCCGGACCAGCAGCAGGAGGAGCCGGAGACACTACGCATCAGGGGATCTGACCAGTGTGCAGTTGGACATCAACCCTCCCTTTTTTCTGTGCAGGATGTAAGTGCTGCTTTCCGTCAGATTAGGATTTGCAGCGTTGGAGAGTGGAAGAGGGCTTACATTCGTTACTGGATCGAAGTGGCAAAAGCCCTTCGAAATTAGATTTGTGTATCCGGTCTTAAGCCCAAAACTATCCTTCATTTCAGCTCTACTTTCTGACTATCTCTGTGGACCATTTTCTTATATATATAGATGTTGTCTCTTTTATATATATGTGCTGTGATGTGGATATTCCGCTTTTAATGAGGACTGTGTTTGTACCCGCCGGCAGGATTGGCATCTTATGGTGGTCGTCAACCCGTGTGTTGGTGTCACCGCAAGGCGTCAATCTTGGGCATAAAATCTCCCTCGGCCGTACTCAATTTCTGGGAGGGTTTTTTTACAGATAGTCTATGTTGAGATGCAAGCTTCTGTCCTTCTTTTCACAAAGAGGAACGGTGCACTCCAAGGAGATGAACTTGGACGCACATAGCCTTGCTCCAGTAATTCCTGCAATTGGACTTTCAGCTCTGCCATATCTTTTGGAGCTATTCAGTATGGTGAGTGTGTCACGGGTTTGGCACCTAGCACTAGCTCAATTGAGAAGTCGATCTCTCACTGAGGTGGAGCTCTGGAGAGATCTTTAGGGAACATATTTGCATACTTTGATACAATTGGGACATCACTTAAACTGGGCTTTGTCTTCGAAGCCTCCAACAGCGTGAAAAACAACTTCGCGCCTTTCCTAACCGCCTTGACTACTTGGAGAGCAGACATCAACATCTTGCTCGATCCTATCCGAAAGATCACATTTGATGCATGCACACTAATTCGAAAGCTAGTCCATGCCAAAGATCACATCAAACTCAGATATCGGTAGCATTGACGCTTCCAAGTCAAACTCAAGACTTCCTATCCGCACATGAACACAACACACTCTATCTGTATGCATCAGGCACTCATTTGGTACCAAAACATACAATCTATCTATTTACATGAAAGAATGCACTCTAATACGACGTACGAAGTCCTCTAACAGAAAGGAGTGAGATACTCCATTGTCAAATAATTCCCTCGCCGGACAGATCCTCATTTGCACAGATCCTAATATGAACAAGTTATACAAGCAATCACACACAAGGTATAATGTACATCAGACAATAATTGTGATATACTAAACCATACCTGTCACGATATCACTTATCTTGATGTCCTTCTGTTGGCCAAGATTATAAACTCGGGGCTGAGCTGGAGTGTACTGAGATGTAGACGATTTCACTGCTTTCTTTTTCTCAGCATAAGACGCACTCGCCTTTTTCTCCAACTTCTGGGGACAACTGCGACACTCTCGGGCATTGTATACGGGGATGACACGCATATAACAAAATAATGGGACCTCGCCCAGTCATCGCTACTGAAACAGAAGAGGAAGCCGATTCCGAAAACTTGGACTTCATCTTGAACCTTCGATACCCAGACTTTGCAGAGCTCAGTACTTTGAACTCTAACTTTTTCACAGATATGTCCTTCTTACTTTGGACCCTCATCATATCCTGCTAAAGGGATCTGGAAGTATTCACCAAGGTAAGAAAGCCTTGCATCATCAGGCCTACCAAAAGCAGCTGCATATCATCGCGCAGACCTTCATAGAACTTGTTGGTCTTTCTTTCTTCATCATAAAATGATGATCCAACATACCTTCCAAGTCGCATAAACTCATGGAGGTAACCATCCACTAGACTAACCGCTTGATTCAATCTTTGGAATTGGTTCACTATTACAATGCGTTGAGCAGAGGGGAGATACATTGCTAAAAACAATCTCGAGAACTCCTCCATCGAAATGTCAGTTAGTTGCCTGCCCGCAAATTGATCCAATTCCATTTCATTCCGCCAAAGCTTCGCCTCTCCATCCAAGAGAAAGGTAGCTAAGGTGTAACATCCCTATTCCTTATAGAACGACTTTGGGTTAGTGTTAGGACTTGAGTTATGAGTAGATGTCATAGTATGACCCTAGGTTACCTTGAACTTAGGAAAATTACTATAAGCACCCCAAAAGTGCACAAGTCAACCAAGGCCAATTTACTTCAAATTGGGCTCACCAACTCAAATTGAGCTTATCAAAAGGTGCCTTACCCTAAGAGAGACCCAAGTGACCCAAAAGCCCAACCAAGTGGTCACCAAATTGGCCAAATTGACCAAGGTCAAACTTAGGTCAACATTGCCCAATTCAACCCAAATTGGCTCAATTAGATTTCATATGGACAAATTGACCCCACCACTACATGGAAAACCCTAAAGGAGGTTCAATTGATCCAAAAACCCCACAAAAGTGGTCACCAATTGGTCAAATTGACCAAAGTCAGTCAACATTGCCCAATTCAACCCAAATTTGCTTAATTAGACTTCATAGGGCCAAATTGACCCCACTACTACAAGGCAAGCCCTCAAGGAGATTCAATTGACCCAAAAGTCCTATCAAGTGGTCATCAATTGGCCCAATTTGACCAAGTCGAGCTTCCCCAATTTTGGTCAAAATCATAAATATTGGCTAAATTGTCCCAATTGGGGCCCCACCATGGCCGGATGAGCATTGAGTGATGTCATAAGACTCATGAACATAAAGTGGAACCAGCGCACTCATCAATTTGACCAAGTCAACCCCAAAGTCAACAATTGTCAAACCTAAGACCAAAGAGGGGAAATGAGAGCCCAAGCCTATTTCAATGGGCTAAGGCCTTGAACTAAGTCCCATTCTGTAGCACAATGACCAATTGATAGCTCTTGCCATCTGAATTTGAAAGGGGGACACATGCTTTGGGGCAATTTGGACTTTCCCCAAAATTCAAGAGAGGATAAAGGAGGAAATCATGGATTGGAAGCCACATGTCCCTCCTGTCCTCTTCCCAAGCCCCTAAATGAGTCTCTCTGTTAATTCCTTGTCATTTTGGAACTAGAGAGGTGACAAATGGCAACAAGGAGGACCATCCTATGCTTGGCTGAAATCACCTTAATGGTTGTCATGAATTTAGCCAACCTCAGCCCAAATATACTTCACCATTAGCTTTAGAAGGTGGATATCATATGAAATCGATCCCTGGTGTTGGATCTTGAGGCGCACTTAGAAGGGGGGGGGGGGGTGTGAATAAGGGTTTTAGAAAACATTAAATTTTTATAGAAAACTTTTGATATTTTATTTGTATACGAGTGAATAAAAAACAAAGAGTAGTAAATCAATTTTATTGAATAGAAAAAACAAGATTATCATTAATAAAATTCGGTTACAAAATCAGATTTCTATGACGCTAGAAATCCAAGGAGAAATATAAAATACTCTCTTTGTTTTCTATACCGACTCTTCTCACTAAGAACCGGTTGGCTTTAGCCGATCTCTCCCCAGATACGGCCTCAAGAAGCTCTAGCCCTACTATCCCCAGAAAGGCCTCGAGTACCCCCTAGATCTACTCCCCAGACCTAGTCGCCAACACGAGGCGAATTCATGATCCGATTACAAAGATAAATACAAAAGACAAATATAAATCTCCCTATGAGGTAATCTGAAGGAGACGATGAAGAATCGCTAAAGATCGTTGAAGTCCAAGTGTGCGTTCTTCGCGTTGAGTTAGCATGTTGATCCAAGCCTCCTTTGATTCCTCCTATTCAAATTGAGTGGGAGATCCTTTATGGTCTTGAAATACGCCTCTCAATAATAATTCAGAAGTGCTGGAATAGGGCTCTATAAGATCAGTAGTTGAAGAAGATGAAATCCACCTATTTATAGGACTAGAAGCTAACACCAGCGTTAAGGCTAATGCCTGGCGTTGACCCACTATAGAAATGTTTTGATGGCTCAAATCTTCAAACAGGAAGGAGATACTGCACTTTAGGAAACATTCATTTTAGGCAACCCTAACGCTGGAGTTGAGGCTAACACTGGCGTTAGGTCAGATTATTCCTAAAGTGCTCCTTCAATCACGGCAGCTTCCCTCCTTGCCACATTTGTCTTGGTAGGAATGGGAGTCAATGCCGGCGTTAAGTCCTAACGCCTGGCATTAGACATCATTCCACTTTTCAGCTTGAGGGCAGGTCCAGAGCAATAATGTAGCATCCTTGTGTCATATCTATTCAAGCCTGCATGCTAAAAACACAATGGCAACCATGATCAAATACATGCAGGATTTGTTATTCTAAAATCAAATGGATGCGGAAAACCATGTTCCAACAATCTCCCCCTTTTGTTAATCAGAAATCTAATAGAGATAAATCAGATTCATATATAAGAGAGATGTGTTTTTCGAAGGATATATGACATTAAGTAATATGGAGATATTAATAAGAATTATAGATTGTTTGAATTGTGCTCCCCCTTCTAAAGTGCTCCCACTTAGTGTATGCACCCATAGAGTATATGTATGCCCCCCCTTAATCTAGCAAATCCTACTCTTTTAATCATTTTGATCTATCATTTTATTCTCCCCATTTTGTTATTAGCAAAAGTGCGTGGAGTGAAACAAAACTAGAAGAGAGAGGACAGATGTTGGGACATAACTAAGAGAAGATAAAGAGTTTTGTTTAGACATAAGGTAATTCCTGATCGAGCTAAGGTAGAGAGTAGCACAACGGAAAAATTATATGATAATCATGAAAGAACAACATTCCATGTTTTTACCAAAGGAATTCTACCACTTGATTTTCAAAGTAATTTGAAAAAAGATACTACTTGATGAAAGAAAAGCAATATAGTTTGTCAAGCACAAGTGAAGAAAAAGAACTTTAGAAGTAAGCATTTTATAGCATGGTAAAAACAACATAGTTAAATTAGTAATGCGGCAAGATAGAACAAAATAACCAATAGTAGTATTTTGGTTATAGTTTGACCATTCTACCAATATTGCTAGTCTCTTCACATTTGAGCTTTAACTTTGAAAATTTTCATAACTAATAGGCAAGCATGATTGAACATATTCAAAAAGATAAGGACTACAATGTAGCTAATTTGTATTTCAAGTATAGAAAACATGGTAGAAATCATGCATTGCAATCTATTGCTTTTACCTAAGTTTTAGAGAATTATGCAATTTTGCATTAGGATCCAATTCTCATAAGTGGAAGCTTTTTGAAAAACAATGATGTGTGCATAAAGTGTTTTGATAAAAGTATACAAGTGAAATAATCAAAACACATGACATATGTAATGAAATAGTAACAACAATATTAAGATTGTAATCTTATAATTACTTTCACAGATGAATGGTAGAATAAAATTTCAAGGCACATAAGAGGAGTGTAACTACCAAGGTGCTTCGCCCACACAATGCTCATTAAGACTTATCAGAGAGCGAAGTATTGCTTGGGGGATCACATAAGCACTTTTATTAAAAAAAATAGTGATCCGATGTACAAATAGAAGTGATAAAAAAAAGTGTTTGCACATGACACTTTACAATTCTTTCCAAGGTGCTCAACCTCACAATGCTCATTAAGACTTATCAGGAGGGTGAGTAGTGCTTGGTGGAGTTATCTTTGGCATTTTATTTCATATTTTTGTAATTTTTGGCCAAATGTCTCCGAATTCACTTATTGTTGCAAACCCTTATAATTTTGAAATAACACTTCTATGTGTGCAAGAAATTAATTGTTTGAATGATGGTGTAGGTAATGTAGACATACAACTTAAATTGTTTAAATTATTACACTACACAATCAAGCAAGACTAAGATTATAAGCACATGTAGATTACCAAAATAGTGAGTGAATGAATCATTGATTAGCATAAAACATTACTCATACTTAAAGTCATGCTAGGTAATCATACATAATTTTCTATAGACAATTTCATTGCACATAATCAGATTAAGGTCATGGCATGAAGATAAAACAATGTTTAGGAAATTTGAAATTTAAAATTAGACTTTGAAGATAATCTTTAAGTGTATGCCTAATCAATTTTGACCATTTGAAACAAAATAACTAAGATGTTTGCTCTTGTGAAGTCATATAGTCAAACCATAATTTTGTAAGTATTTAAAATAAAACAAGTGACAAAAGCATATTTTGAGCATTTTCGAGGTTTGAAATTTTTTTGTATTTTGGAATAAAATTATCAAATTAATTACAAAAGAATTCTAAAGCAAAGAAAATAGACTGATAAAATGCATTAAAAATACCAGAAATAGTTTAGGAAAAATAGAATTTCAATTTGGTCAAAATAGCTAACGCCCGACATTAACTACTCAACGCCCAAACAGGACACTATTATTTAAGGTTTTTGAAAAAAAAAATCTTTGGATGAGAATGTATGTATATAGACCTTCTTAGTGTAGAAATTTTAGAGAATTTGGAGATGATGAGAAGGCTCATTAAGCATTTTCAATCAACCCAAGACTGTATGAATAATATAATCATAAAGAGTGCATGCAAAATATGATATAGGTATGTCCTAGATTATAGTACCCTAACCGTATGCCTACACACTAGCCCCGTACTAAGTGACGGATGGGCATGAAGAGTTGCACACATGCCATAGGTTGGGGTGTTAATCCCATATGCACACACTAGAGAATGCTCAACCTAGCACTCTTTCCCCCCAGTGCCTCACAATGCCCCACTGGAACCCTCCCCGTTTAAGGACAAGACATGACTTAGAGGTTAGGTCATCTAATGCATACAATCCTACGCCCTCGCTATTGTGAGACACATAATGTGTGTGAATGATCATGGTCATCCTAAGAATTTTGTCCTATGGAATCAATTTATAAACTATGGCTTTTATGAGAAATCGATTTCTAATTATAGTTCATTTTAAAACCACATTGTTATTATGAATTTTTACTTTCAAATTTTCTTTTTTAAAATAATTTGTTATTGCAATATGAGATAACTAGCATGAATAATATTTATTAGATGATAATGCTAAAATGATGAGTTTGCGAGCAGTGTTACGCCATAAGATTAATAGAGTTAATGTTGCATCTATTCAAAAATAGCATTTCAATTTTTAGACCTAGAATTAAGTGATAATTCTATTTGATTTGTTCTTATTAGTATAAAGATGATTCTAGGGTTTACATATAGGTGAGATACATGCACACACAAAACATATTTCATTCATATAATCATGATCACAATCCATATGTTGGAAGCAAAGGATCTTTTGTAGTT
This sequence comes from Dactylorhiza incarnata, assembly GCA_033032865.1. NCBI lineage: Eukaryota > Viridiplantae > Streptophyta > Magnoliopsida > Asparagales > Orchidaceae > Dactylorhiza > Dactylorhiza incarnata. The sequence continues at coordinate 1,402,359 of JAWHQI010000040.1, read as the reverse complement.
ATGTTTCATATTTGAATTAAAAGATCTTTTGATCTTGTATGATTATTATAAGCGATCATTAGTTTAAACACAGAAATTTAGGTACTCATAATTCTTATTCATAATGATGTAAGTTTTTAAAATAAAACAATTCATATTCAACCATTTCAACATATTAAAGAGAAAGATTGTAAGGTGAATAATGAATGTATTGAGAGAATATTTTTGGTTATTTTGAAAGGTTTTTTTAAACTTTCTCTTTGAATTTTTAACATATATATATATATATATATATAATTTTCTTGACTTTCAAATTTCATTATTTTATTTTTCTTCAACATAACATGGCATTATAAAACTAGCATAGAAATTGATTTCTACTTATAGCAAGTGATGATGCTAGAATGAAAGTTATGGTAATAAGGTGTAATGTTATGTAAAGATTACAAGCATATAAATGAGTTGCATGTATTTAATCATAGAGTTGTGAATTTTCATAGACCTAGAATGGAGTGACAATTCTATTCGATACCAAGTTAATTCCATGGTTTACATATAATGATATACATGCAAACAATATTGATGCATATCACACACAAAATTGAGTATGAAAATATAATACCAATTAGCCATCATATATTTCATATTTCCTAAGATTGATAGAAATAGTTGATTTAAGATAAACCTTGATAAATCATGAATTATGATATATGATTTTTGTGAATTTTAGCATAAGATCATTGTGGAGTGTGTGAATTCATATTCATCATTATTGTAGTTTTTCAATATCGATTTTTCTAGATTATGATTTTTCAATATATGGGCTATCATATGCTGCAAAGAAATTAGACAAATATTGAAAAAGTTGCGCATTTAATTTATTAGTGTAATTCCCCTAATACTGCTTTTAAATCCATTTTGACAATTATTTCATTAGTCTTGATAACATCATACACCACATTTTGAATTTAACTTATAATGATGATAAGAGACTCGTATAGGTAAGGGATTTAGAAGGATAAACAAAAAGAAATATATAGATCACTTGAGAAATGATATAGCTTTTTGTATTTATTTTTAAACACGAATATGTACACTACTTGAAAGGCAAGATAATGATAATTTCCCTTTTTCGGTTATTGCAAGAGCGCGCTTGAGTCTATAATTAATTTGATCTTTGCAAGGCTTTAGTCAGACTTAGCAATTGAGGGTGGATCTTGGACTTTCCGAGGTCTACACTATGAAGGGTTCCCACCGGTACTAGGATATGTGATGGGGTGACATCCCAAATCTCCCATTCTTAAGATATTTAAGTGTTATTGGTTGCTATCAATACTTAATATTTAAAAATTTATAGACTCAACATTTTCCGAAAGAGAACAATTGAAGTTCATTATTTTATTAATTTAGAAAAATATCTCTTAACAGAAATTAGAATTTGATTTATATGGATAATATTAGATATTTATAGGTAATGAATATAAGAAGGATAGATAGGTCACCAAAATAAAATATGACATTGAATTTTGATCAATTTGATTTTATAAACTTATTAAGCTTTTAAGAGATAAAATCATATTTCCAATAATGTATAAGGTGACCATGACATGATAGTTTAAAAAAATTAGAAAACAAAAAGAAAACTAAAGAGACATTGAAGCATATCCTGAAGTAGAAATTTGTATATTTCATTTTGAAAGATTCTACTTCATGCATATGATGATACCTAATGAATAGGAGATTTAGGTATCCATAGGGAACCAAGTGTAACGGTTCCTTTGGGTACCCAAATATATTGAGATGATTTTTGGGTAGATGAGCAAGAATGAACCCTTTCAAGTGGAGTTAATGCTTCATCTTTAATTTTGGGTCTCTACTCATACTTAGGTTTAGAGTTATAGTTATGCATCAAATTTCCATATTCATTAAACTTAGGCATAAAATAGTAATGACTTTTGAAATTATTTTTCTTATAAAATTTTTGCACATTTGAATTTAATATGGGAGATTCATAGTTTTTTAAATAATAGTAATTTGGATTTTGATTTACAAAAACTGTGTTTCTTACTCCCATTATTAGGCTTAGTAAAGATATTCATATTCATATTCAACTTGCTTTTAGATATTGCTTGATATTGTGAATTTGTGTGTTGAGAATTCTCATTCATAATTTTCATAAGCAAGTTGATTTTTTATTTTAATTCATCATTTTTTATCATAAGATATTGTCTAGCTTTATTGTAAGCAATTGTGTTATTTTTAAGAGTGGAAACAATTGAATCAATATGATTTTGATAGTTATTTCTCAATTCCTCAAATATTTCATCCAACTCTTTTATTTCAATTTTATAATTTTTACACATAGCACAATTTCTTTTAAAAGATGAATTTTCTAAGCATAATCGTTCATTTTGTTCTTTTACACAAATATGCTCCTTTTCAAGTTTCTGGTAATTTTCTTTTAATTCATTATATTTGATACAAGGTGAAGCAGTTTTGATTAACGAGCAAGAGTGAGAGTCATCAAGCACATCAATTTTTGTTTCTACATTAGATGTAGCTTTTAATCTTTTATTTTCTAAATGTAATTTCTTATTAGCAATTTTCAATTTCTTCATTTTACATTTACCATTTTGTTGCATATGTAATGTGTAAACGGAATTTGTCTCAAAAAGAGAAGAATTTGATTTCCTTACATTGCTATCAGAAGAGGCAATATTTGAACTAATAGTTCCTTTGACATCTTTTTGGCACTCCTCTTCCAAAGATAAGATTTCTTCTTCTCTTCCACTTGATGTGCACTCCATTGATTCATCATGAGAGGAGCTTTCTTGAATATCTGTGCAAGCTTGTATGTTCTCCAGTTCTTGCGTTTGTTCCATACCTACAGAAGGAGAATCATAAGTATTTTCAAGAAAATTCTAAATCTCATATGCGGTAGGTAAAGTATAAATGAGTTTGAAATTATTTTGATCTAACGCACAAAATAGACTATTTATAGATTTTGCATTTAAAATAATTTCGTTTCTAGTTAATACGCTAGGTGGTTTTTCAATAGTAATATTACAAACTTTTTCATCTAAGGTTTTAAGAAAAAATTTCATTAATATTTTCCACCTTTTATAATTTTTGCCCATAAATAAAGGCGGTGACAATAATTTTTCATTTATATTAAAATTTTCCCCACTAGTAGAAGCGAGATCATGATCAAGAGGCGCCATTATTCCCGGTGGTAAAACCATTTTGGAATAACCTCGCTCTGATACCACTTGTTGGATCTTGAGGCGCCCTAAGAGGGGAGTGAATAAGGGTTTTAGAAAACTTTAAATTTTTATAGAAAACTTTTGATATTTTATTTGAATAAGAGAGAATAAAAAACAAAGAGTAGTAAATCAATTTTATTGAATAGAAAAAGACATGATTATCATTAATAAAATTTGGTTACAAAATCTGATTTCTATGACGCTAGAAATCCAAGGCAAAATATGAAATACTCTTTTTTGTTTTCTATACCGACTCGTCTCACTAAGAACCGGTTGGCTTTAGCCGATCTCTCCCCAAATATGGCCTCAAGCCTCTCTAGCCCTTCTATCCCCAGAAAGGCCTCGAGCACCCCCTAGATCTACTCCCTAGACCCAGTCGCCAACACGAGGTGAATTCTGCCCTAAGTCCTACCCAGACCTAGTCGCCAACATGAGGCGAATTCACGATCCGATTACAAAGATAAATACAAAAGACAAATATAAAAACTCCCTATGAGGTAATCTGAAGGAGACGATGAAGAATCGCTGAAGATCGTTGAAGTCCAAGCGTGCGCTCTTCATGTTGAGTTAGCGTGTTGATCCAAGCCTCCTTTGATTCCTCTTTTTGAAATTGAGTGGGAGATCCTTTGTGGTCTGGAAATATGCCCCTCACAAATAATTCAGAAGTGCTGGAATAGGGCTCTATAAGATCAGTAGTTGAAGAAGATGAAATCCACCTATTTATACGACTAGAAGCTAACGTCGGCGTTAAGGCTAATGCCTGGCGTTGACCCAGTATAGAAATGTTTTGATGGCTCGGATATTCAAAATAGGAAGGAGATACTGCACTTTCTGAAACATTCATTTTAGGCAACCCTAATGCTGGCGTTGAGGCTAACGCTAGCGTTAGGTCAGATTATTCCTAAAGTGCTCCTTCAATCACGGCAGCTTCCCTCCTTGCCACATTTGTCTTGGTAGGAATGGGAGTCAATGACGACGTTAAGTCCTAACACCTGGAGTTAGACATCATTCCACTTTTTAGCTTGTGGGAGGTCTAGACCAATAATGTAGCATCCTAGTGTCTTATCTGATCAAACCTGCATGCTAAAAACACAATGGCAACCATGATTAAATACAAGCAGGATTTGTTATTCTCAACTCAAAGGGATGTGGAAAACCATGTTCCAACACTTAGATCACTGCACATGGTGGAGGATTGAGGTTTTGAGCAAGCTCGCTGGAGAAAGAAAATCCATGGCCAACAACCACCATAGCCTCCACCAAGCACCATCAAGGTCCGGTTTCTCCTCCCCTCCCATTGTGCTAGCTTCTTAGATCAATTTGGATGAGAATCGAGCCTCAATTGAAGTTTTGATTTCAAAAAATCCTTGGCCGAAATGGAGGATTATCCATGTTTAAAATAAGGAGTTCAACGACCATTCATTTTAAAAATGACTCCCACCTCTTCCTCTACTCAAGAGCAAGCTAATGCCATTGATTTCATGTAAAATGATGTTCCCAAGAGGGAGAAATCAAAGATTGAAGTTTTGGACATCTTAACCATCGGCTAGAGGAAGAAGACAACCAGTTTCCGTCGGATATGCTTCCAGATTTGTGCAGAATCAGCTACAGGCAGGACAAATGATAACATATCATATCATACAATCTGTCACATTTTATACAGACATTTATAGCTCATTTTTAAGGTCCTTAGAGGCTGTTTTAGGAAATAGTGCCAGCGGCAAACATAGTTTTAAGACCCCAAGTTTCTTGTGCAAATAAAGTCGGAGTGTTCAGAAACTAATGAGCTAGCGCCAGGCGCTAGGGATAGCGCCGGCGGTAGGTCATTTCCCGAGATACCCATGCATTTCACGAGAAATGTGTTCTGTCTCAAGGAGTGGAAGTAATCTGAAGCTAATGAGCTAGCGCCATGCGCTAGGGATAGCGCCAGCGGTAGTGCATTTCCCGAGAAATATGTCCTTTCTCGACGAATGTGGCATTTCCCGACGAATGTGGAATTTCCCGAGAAATTCATCGAAGAAAGATAGCGCAGGCGGTAGCGCTAGCGCCAGCGCTAGCGACTTCCTTCAGTGGTTGTGGCTAAGGTCGTCCGTACCCCTCTGGGCTAGCGCCAGACGCTAGCATTAGCACCGGCAGTAGCGAAAAAGTATAAAAGGCTGGTTTTTGGCTATCCTTCTCACTTGGCTGATAGTTCTCTATATTTTCCACGACAAAGGAAGCTGAGAGCTTGGGAAGGAGACCAGTTGGGGAGAATTTGGGAAGGAGATCTTGCGTGCTTGTGCCATCGTTGACTCCGTGGAGAGGAAGCTATTTCAGCAAGTTCCCTCCAGATCAACCTCAGATCTATGGCATCGAAACGAGCACCGAGGGTAATGATTCTCCACCCTACATCTTTGGACATGTGCGCCCTTTGATTTGTATGATTTGGAAGACTACTATTATTTAGTAGATGGGTTCCTCCGGTGGGTTGATGATATCCCCACAGGAATTTGCATATAGAGTCCAGAATCAAAGTACGAAAATAGGCATGCTGCGTGAAGCCCATCTGAACAGGTTGGTATGGATTTATGATGTTGCTTGTTGCATGTCGGAGAAGACTCTGTGATATACGCTGTGTTTTCGGGTTCTGAGTTCTGAGACATGTTGCGAGGAGTTCTAGAGGGGTTTCCTAGATAATACCCAGAAGAAGGTAGTAGAACTGCGTTCTGTTACGGAGTCTGTGTATGACTTTGTGTGCTGAGATGGTTATGTTCTTAACTGTTTGAATCTAATCCAGTAGCGCACTATTCAGTTCTTTTAATATGGCGTGGGGTCCCGGCCGGACCTACTGCTATATTTTATGTAACAGGGAGGTTGTTACAAATTTGTATCAGCTACGGGTCTCGATCCCTTTCCGTCTGAATTTGTGGTCGAATTCTTTTAAGGGGTGGTGAGCACGTGTGTGCGCCCTTTTCGCTAGCGCACCTATGTGTTTTTCTATATTTTTAAAATTTTGAAAAATCCCTACAAATATATTAATCAATGTGTACTATTTATTTCTGTACTTTTGCTTTTATTTCATTCTTGAAAAATCAAATACAAAAATACAAAAGCCAAAATTACAAAAAATATGTTTTTTTTGTCATTTGTTTAAATTCTATTTCTAAATACAAAATATAAAATGCAAAAACCAACAAAAAACTGTATGGAATTTAGTGTGATAATCAAGCATGATTTAATCTATTATTTAGAACTTCTATAATGTTGCAATTTATCTTTCCAAACTACTTTGAACATTGTTTTCATCATGCTTTGATATATCTATTCATATGTGCATCAATTATATTGTAAAAGTTGTGTAGAACCAAGCTTAGCATGCCTATGTATGAGTAAATGTTTTATGTTTGATAATGATATTTATTCACTCACTTATTTTGGCATTGTCTACATTTGTGTTTAATCTAAGAATGCTTGTGTATGTTTTGTATTAGTACAATGAATTAAAATTGCACAAGTATCTTACCTACATTATCTTTATTTGCACTTTTAACAGTTAAGAAAAGTGGTTATGTTTTCATAAATTATATTGGTTTGCAAAACAAGTGTATTCGGAGAACTTTGTACTAAATAAAAATCATAAAATGACAAAGATAACTCCACCAAGCACTACTTGAACCTCCTGATAAGTCTTCATAAGCGTTGTGAGGTTAAGCACCTTGGAAAGAATAGTAAAGTATCATGTGCAAACCATATCTTTCTTTCAAAATAAAAACCACTTACTCTTAAGTACACCGGATCACTAGTTTCAATATTAAACTAAAATAAAATATGTGATCCCCCAAGCACTACTTTGCACCCTGATAAGTCTTGATGAGCATTGTGTGTGCAAAGCACCTTGGTAGTTGTACATTTTTTTTGTGCATTGAAGTGTGTGGAAGTGAAATTATTTGTGTTTAATTGTGCTCTTACTTTACATATTTCTTGTATTTTTGATTAAAACATTTGTTTACTCTACTCAAAAATACACTTTCGTGCACATCATTATCTTCTATAACACTTCTTCTCATGAGTATTGGATCCTAATGCAAATTCTATACTACTCTTTATTTATGAAATGCACTAGATAACCTAGCATGCTTTCTATAATGTTTAGTATGTTTTGAAATTGTGAATTAACACAACATTATAGTACTCTCTTTTTGGTAACATTATTTCATGCTTGGTTACTTTATTATTGAATTTAAAGATTTTACTTGAACAATGATTTACAAAAACATCCTCTTTATGAAATTTAACTCATATATCTTTTTATGAATCATCATGTCTTACAAAAGATGTTTGATTGTATTTTTTTAAGTCTTCCGCAACTTTACATTTACCTTGTATTCTTTATATGCTACAAACTCTGATTTATGAAAATATTGTAATACTCAAACTCTGATCTATTTCAATGAAAAGTATTCTAAAACTCCTTATCATTTCCTTCTCTCTACAAACTCGATCATGCCTTTATCTTATTATCAAAACTTTTAAGTGGTGTCTCCTTACCACTTTTGCTAATTACAAAAGGGGGAGAACTAACCTGATAAATATAATCTGCTATCAAAACAGAAAACTAACATACTTAATTAAGATGATAGCTTACATATTATGGGAGCATCCACTTAGAGGGAGCATGTATTTAGGGGGAGCAATTCTAAATGCTAAAATCGATAATTATCCTAAGTCATCACTCAAACATACACACAAGTAAGTTTCATCATGCTTATATATTAATGCTCTGATTTATCATTAATGGATTTGTTATTATCAAAAGGGGGAGTTTGTTGGAACATGATCTTCCGCATCTCCTAGGTTTGAGAATAACAAATCCTGTGTATTTGATCTTGTTTGTTTAAGTGTGCAGGAAAACAAAGTCCATATGACTCAAGGATTACATATGAAGGTTGCCCCCAAATTTGAGCCATCAAATCCAACACTCCCACTAGCGCCGGCAGTAATACCTAGCGCCCATCGCTAGTGATGAACTGCGCAATTCCGGGAGCACTTATAGAAGGAGATAGCGCCTGGCGGTAGCCGATAGCGCAGACGGTAGAAGGGAGCACAGAAGGCAAGAGAGAAATGTTTCCTCGGATTGAAGATTCTGCCGTGCAGAATATGTCCTAAAATGGGATAGCACCGGCGGTAGCACTAGCGCAGGCAGTAGCGCTAAGGCTATAAATAGGACCCCTCTTCTCTCGTTTTGAACAGACATCAGAGAGAGAGATTGAGTGTTAGAATTCTAGATGCTGCCTTGGCCGAAAGTTGATGTCCTACCAAAGTTCTGCGAATTTCTAAAGGAGAATCTCTTCACGCCGGATCCAAACGACGTCCGCTTCTACAACGCTTATTCTACAACGGATCTTCGTCTCCAACTTCAGAAGTTCTTTAAGAGGGAGTTTTACTTATTTTCATTTCATATTTCTTGTAAACGGTTAGAGAAATCGCCTCGTGTTGGCGATTAGGTCTGGGTAGGACTTAGGGCAGAAATTCGCCTCGTGTTGGCGACTAGATCTAGGTTAGGTCTAGGGGGTGCTCGAGGCCATATCCAAGGAAGGGTTGGCTAGAGCGGCTTGAGGCCGAATCCGGGAAGGATAGGCTAGGGCCACCGGTTTGTGGGGATGCGAGTCGGGATAGAAAACAAAAAGAGTCTACTATTATTCGCCGCCGATTTCTAGCGTTATAGAAATCAACTTTTGTAAAACCTTATTTCATACTAATAAAACATGTCTCTACTTTATTTTAATTGTTTTACTTGATTTCTCGGTGTCTTAATCTCGCATTATTTCAAAGCTTTTCAAATTATAATATAAATTTTAAAAACCCTTATTCACCCCCCTCTAAGGGCGCCTACCGATCCAATAATTGTTTTTTGTGCACATGTATAGGCGACTGGGAGTGGAGCTGGGCTGTCACGACCACCGTGTTTGACTGCGAGCAGTGCATAAGCTGAGGTGCCTACTCCTCCTTCTGCTGAGATGGTGAGGATGGTAGTTGAAGCGGTGTTTGTTATGTTCACTGCACAACCTGGATGGCATGTCCCTGGACAACCTCCTACCCTTGGGGTGGCTTCGGTGCCGGTTGTGGCAGGTGAACCTGTGGTCGAAAGACCAGTGCCGGTGAGGGCACGGAGAGCTCCGGACCAACAGCTGCAGTATTTTCTGAGTTTCCACCCTCCGACGTTCACGGGGGCAGGGACCCCGACTCAAGCTGAGGATTGGCTATCAATAGTGTGAAAGACCTTGAAGGCCACAGATACGGAGGATGGTCAGAAGGTGACATTGGAAACCTTCCTTCTTGATGGGGAGGCGTAGCTGTGGTGGGACGAGTTGGAGTTGCATCAACTAGCAGGAAGGCAGCTGACAGACATCTCTTTTGATGAGTTTTCGAGATTGTTCTTGGCGCGATATCTCACTCCTGCTCAACAGATTGAGATGGAGAATCAGTTTAACCGTCTAACTCAAGGTGATAGTTTAATTGATGACTATCTGCACGAGTTTACTCGGTTGGGGAGGTACGCTGGCGCAACTTTTGCAGATGAAACTCGGAAGACCAATCGGTTTTACGAAGGTTTGCGAGAAGAATTGTGGTTCCTTCTGTCAGGGCCAATGACGCAAGGGTTTATGAACCTGGTCAATACGGCCCATTCCTTGGAGAAGGACATGAAGCCTTCACAAAGCAGGAAGGATTTAGTTGTGGTAAAGCCAGAGTTCAAAGTACCGAGCTCTGCGAGGTGTTGCAAGGAAGCTGGAGGAAAAGAGCGAGACCTTCTGGGTCAGCTCAATCTGCTGCATCGGGTGTGACAACTGGGCGAGGCCCACTCATCTATTATAACTGTGGTAAGCCGGGGCATTATGCTCGTGATTGTCGCAGCGGCAAGAAGACAGTTGCGGCATATGCAGCAGAAAGAGGAAATGTGGCGGAGTCAGCCTAATCCCATGCTTCCCCAGCCCAGACTAGGGTGTACAACCTTGGCCAGCAAGAGGCCATAAAGCAAAGCGATGTGGTGATAGGTATGCGTTATTATACAACTTTTGTTGCTTTTATACTTCATACCTTGTGCATTGCTTGTTAACCTTGTGTGTATTTAGCTTTGTCCTAATATTTAACTCTCCAACGAGAACACTGTTTGAAACGGGAGCTTCACATTCCTTTCTATCGGAGGCCTACGACAACTTGGAGTGCCTTCGTCATTGATAAAGGAAAGGTTAGATGTGATGTTACCCAGTGGGTGTTCTATGTGTGCGGATCATGGTTGTGTGGTAAAGGTACGAATCGGGAGTCAAAACTTTGATTTGGAAGCACTGATACTACCGCTTTCGGAGTTCGATGTGATCTTTGGTATGGACTGGCTGTCGGCGCAGCAGGCGTACATTGATTGCACTTCAAAGGAGGTCACGCAGGGGAGTATTATCCAGCGTGCGACTACGTTTGCTGGTTTGCGTGGATCGAGCAAGACATTGATGCTGTCCAAGTAGTCAAGGCAGTTCAGATGGGCGCAGAAATGTGTGTTGTGCTTGTTGGGGCTGCAAAGCCTCAGCCCAGTCTGAGTGACATTCCTGTTATCTAGGAGTATCCAGATGTGTTTCCAAAAAATCTCCCTGGGTCGCCACCTCAGCGAGAGATTGACTTCACAATAGAGCTTGTGCCAGGTGCCAAGCCAGTGTCACGCTCTCCGTACCGTATTGCGCCAAAGGAGATGGAAGAGTTGAAGGTTCAATTACAGGAGTTGCTAGAGCAAGGTTATGTACGCCCAAGTGCATCCCCTTGGTGTGCTCCGGTCCTCTTTGTGAAGAAGAAGGATGGAAGCCTGCGTATATGTATCGATTATCGTGAATTGAACAAGCTGACCGAGAAAAACAAGTATCTGGTTCCTCGAATTGATGACTTGTTTGATCAGCTAGTTGGATCAACAGTGTATTCAAAGCTGGACCTTAAGTCTGGCTACTACCAGTTGCGGATTCGGAAGTGCGACATTCCCAAGATGGCATATAGTACTCGCTACGGGCATTAGGAGTTCACTGTGATGCTGTTTGGACTGATAAATGCGCCATCAGTGTTCATGGATCTGATGAATTGGACCTTTAGAGAGTGCCTTGAACGGTTTGTGATCGTCTTTATTGATGATATTCTGGTATACTCTCAATCTGAAGAATAACACGCGACTCATTTACGCGTAGTTTTAGAGACCCTGCGAAGGAGTTAGCTGTATGCCAAGTTCTCCAAGTGCGAGTTTTGGCTAGCCTCGGTGGCATTCCTTGGTCATGTGGTTGGTGGTGAGGGTATCGCAGTGGATCCGGCAAAGATAGTTGCTATCCAGGAGTGCCCCATTTTGACGACAGTAGTAGAAGTCAGGAGTTTCCTCGGACTTGCCGGCTACTATCGGCGCTTCATGGAGAACTTTTCGACCTCTTCCTCTCATGACCTTGACAAGGAAAGATCAAAAGTTCATTTGGTCACCAGCCTGTGCACGAGCTTTTGAGGAGTAAAAGAGTCATCCGACTACGTGATGCAGGACGCCGGGGCCCCAACCGCACCCTGTGGCATCACAGGTCAGTTGGTGATAAGGCATGTTAGGAGAGGTTCTTATCAAGGAGGTCTGGGAATCGAGCCCCAGCCTCAACAACCTGCTGCGCTGACAACAGGCATGGAGATGGGTTGGGGTGTTTGGACTGCAGTCCTTCTGGCAGGCGTGCTTGGTCGTGGTCCGCTAGCTGGTGTGATGACACGGGGTGCGGTCGGGGCCCCGACATCCTGCATCACTACGACACCAATCTTGTGTTTGCCACATGGTACAAAAGGCTATGAAATTTACAATGATGCGTCAGGGAGCGGCTTAGGCTGCGTACTTCTTGAGAATGGTCAGGTAATAGCCTATGGCTCTCGCCAGTTAAAAGTGCATGAGCGGAATTACCCGGTCCACAACTTGGAGTTGGCAGTCGTGATCTTCACTCTGAAATTGTGGCGGCATTACTTGTATGGCCTAAATTATCTGTTAAACCAGAAAGAGCTCAATATGTGACAGCGAAGGTGGCTGGAGTTCCTGGGGGACTACACTTTCGAGATACACTATACTCCCAGCATGGGAAATGTCGTCGTAGATGCTTTGATCCGAAGGGCTTCTGCGCAGGCGAGCTGGATTCAGATGTATGATTCGCGTCGGATCAGGGACTTAGAAGCCTTAGAGATCTCCTATGTGGAGAGGAGTTCTAGTGCGAGTGCGTGCTTGAACTGGACGGAGGTGCAATACGACCTCGCAGACAGAATATGACAGGCCCTGGAGCTTGATTCGAGCATGCATCGCTACTTGGCAGAGACTGGGGATGGGTCTGCTGTTGATTTTGTGTTGGACGTATGTATTATGTGGAAAGACGTTCGATTGTGCATCCCAATTGTGGGTAAATTGCGGGAAGAATTCATGTACGAAACACATTTTACAAAATACTCAATTCACCCGGGGAGCACAAAAATGTACCAAGACATGAAAAAATTGTTTTGGTGGCCAGGTTTGAAGAAGGACATCGCCCTTTACGTGGCAAAGTGTAAAACTTACTGATGAGTCCCAAATATATACACATTTATGGACTCATCTGGGCCGATTTTCTAGTCTTTGCACTTCACTTTAGACATGTTTTCACTTATATTTGATTCTCCTTGCTAAGTGCACCTCTAGGCCCGTTTTTGGTGTTATTTCATGTTCTTCTTCTTTAGTAGTTTTCATGCATTGTTAAGTGTCATTTTCAGTGGCTGGATTCGTGGTTGTGCTGGAATAGGAGTCGTGCAGGTGTTTCCGGTACAATTCTGTACAGGAACACAGCGCACGATCACTGGTTCTATTGCGCACAACCACTGGTCGTGCGCCGCTGATCGTGTGCACTTAACCCTCTTTTCTGAATTCTGTCTCGGACAGTGCGCACGACCACCTACGATAGTGCGCACGACCACCGGTCGTGCGCCACTGTTCGTGGGCACTTAACATCAATTTCATGAGTTCTGTTTCGACCAGTGCGCAAGACCACCTACGATAGTGCGCACGACCACCGGTCGTGCGCCACTGGTCGTGCGAACATTGTATTTTATAATTTTCTTACCTTGCAGGCTCCGTCCAGGCAGGCGCACGATCACAGAACTGCAGCGCGCACGACCACTTGTCTTGCGCCAATGACCGTGCGCACTGTTTATTCCAGCGCCTATAAATTGTCCTGCTCGCGATTTAGGTCGAGGATCCCGCATTTCTCCCGCCGAGCTCCGCCGTTTTCGCCCCTTCCACAGGTTTTTCGCCCCTCCATCGCCGCCCACCATATGGAGGTGCTCCGGGCTTGTTCTTCACGCCAATCTTGAGTCGGAGCTTCCTCTCGGCCTCCTCCTTCATCCTAGCGCTCCAAAAGAAGACCTAGCCGCCATTACCATCAAGCAAGGGGAAGTTTGCAACCTCTACCGGATCGTGACACGAAGAAGACGGGTCCATTGGAGAGTAGTGACAGCTCTCTCTACCCCGGACGTAGTTGCGGACCGAGCTTGGACGCGGATTGACAACCCGGCGATTCCAACCGTGAATCTACAACGAGCCTTCGGATTCGGTCGATTTCTTGCCTTGTTCTTCTCTTATTGATGTGTATATGTTTTAGATCTCATTATTATGATGAAGTTGCACTTAAACTAGTTTGTATTTCTATATATTTCATGTCTATGTGAAATGTTTGTTGTTTGAGTTGCTTGAGGTGCGCCCCATTCCATCCTCCATCCCGCCGTCACGTTCGTCGCCGCACTAGCAATTGCTAGTGGCGTGCTTGTCGAAGAGGTGCTTGCGACCCTCATTCCGCCGTTCTCTCCATTCCATTCGTATGCCTACTCTTCCATCCGCCTAGCGAAGCGTGGCATAGCGGCCCGTGTAATCCACTCGCCCTACGAAGCAGCGCGCTCAAGGCCTGCATAGTTCGATTCCGTCTGCCTACTCGTCCATCCTCCCTTGCGATGCAGCGCGCTCAAGGCCTGCCTAGTCTCCATCCCGCCAAGCGAAGCATTGCATAGCGGCATTGCATAGGAGTAGTTGTTATATTTTATTTTATTATTCACAAACCAAATCCCCTATTTCCGCATCCATCCGCTCGAAAGGACTTCAATCTCAAGTCCTTCCTCGATAATAAACTCCACCTTACTGTGTTCCTTTGAGATCGATACTTGGGGATTCATTCCCATTTTATATTACTTGAACGATCGGTACACTGCCGTTTCGTGTCGCAGTCGAGCTACCGCCTATAGCGGTGTGCGAGATTTGCGCCATCAAGTTTTTGGCGCCATTGCCGGGGAACACAGTCGTGTGAGTTTTCTGAAGAGGGAGAACCTGAGAGAGAACCCTTCCATTTGTAAATTGCATTTCTTTGTTTTATTTCTTTTTATTCCATTTTCCTGTTTTAATTAGGTTGCTTTAGTAATTTTTGTTAGGTGTAGTATTTTGCACAATAGCATTTTTATTTTGAATCGTATTATCTTCACACTATGTGGGCGCATCTCAATATCCGTTGCCGTTGGTGTAGAGATACCTCCCACTCTAGTGATGAATGCCCTACGGAGAATAGTAGGCATAATTCTTATAGCCCAACATATGGAGAACCGACTTCGTCTGGTACTCCATATGGTGCGCGTAAGTCTTATGGCTACTCTGCTGAGCCTTTACCATCCTACTTCTTCTCGGCTGCAGCACCCGCTGTGCCAAAGAAGGCCGCTAGGCAGTGCCAGTTTTGTTAGAGCACAGAGCATGCCCTGAAGGATTGTGCTGCTTTTCTTCGCCAATTGGATGAGGATGACGAGCCGGATATCCAGATCGTCCCGAATCCTAACTCTGGCGGCACACCTTCAACATCCGGTTTTGTGTCTTTGCCACCTTCACATCTTGAAGGGTATGGCGTTGACACAGTCACCAGATGTGTGGCTGATCTGGGCACCGACATTGCTGAGCCTATTCTCCCGGTGCATCCACCACCCCTAGTGGATTCGATTCTTTGTGAGGAATCGGTGCTCGACTTTTATCCGAGCACTATTCTTCCCCCTGTTGTGCATACTACACTCGTCTCTGACGACATTGTTGATGATGTGTCACAGGATGAGGTGGGTGATCTGAGTGTTGTGCCTATTCCTATGAAGGAGGATAACCTTCTAGGTGAAGAGGAGTTTTCCTCAGCACCGGTGGAGGAAGTCCAAATCTCTAGCTTGACCACTGTTGATCCCGCCGAATCTTGTAGCATTGATGACAATGCAAACATTATTTTACTTACCCAACCTAATGGGAGTGAGACCGGGACCACTCCCCCGATTGATGTTTATTTATGTTCTTCGTCTTCTTTATTTCTTGATCCCCTTCCTTCATCTGAGTCTATGCAGGTTGAATCTTCACAGGTACTTCAGGAGGATTTGGAGCTTTTAGCTCAAGTCAATGATGAGTGTATCCTTTCATGCGAGGAGGTTGATCCCCCCTCCATAGAGGAAGCCTCATTCATTGCCTTCTCCTCCTGCAGACCTGCGGTGGATGATACCTTGCTAGGCAAGGATTTATTTTGTAGTGGGATGAGTGAGGACCAGGCCTCCTCCTCTCCTTACTTCCTATTCCCGCTACCTATATTCAGCAGGTGTCGTTATTTAGGTAGGGGAATAACTGCTCTATCTCCGTATCTGTACCCGCTACCGACACGCATATTAGAACAGTTACCTGTACATTTCCTTTTTCATAGACCCATTAGCTAGAACCTTTAGTTTTGGAATAAGTCGTGCTGGGATGACAATAACCCCAGTAGTTATCTTTCTTTTCTGCATTTTTATTTCATCTAATCATGCTTAGTTAGTAGTATTTTTTTTAGTATTCTATTTTCTTTTGTTTCTGCGGAGCTGACCCCTGCAGGTATCTTTTCTGGATGGCGGATGCTGCGGCTCATTTTAGCTTACACGCCAATCTTCTGGTGTGCTAATTTCTGAGCACTGGGTACTCTCTTTCCTTAGCTTTTTCTGATTTTCATGTTATATATTTTGTGGATTGTTTAGTTTAAGTCTGGGGGAGAGCAGTTTTTGTGCCCGCTCACGTGCACTATTGCACTGCATACTAGAAGATTTCATTTAAAATGTTTTGTTTATTTTCATTGCACACCACAGCACCCACTTGTGCGCGCTTAGCCGTTGGCACGTCGCGAGTTGAATTTGTCTTTTTGTGTGATTTGGAAAATCATTGTGCTGGCTTAGGATTGTGAGTCAGAGTAAAATGTTGACTTCTATAGTGTTCCTAGTCGAGTGCTCATGTCTCGTTTAGAAATTCGTGTAGATCCAATTTCTTTTTATGCTTTTAGTTTTATATTTTTTCTATTTACGTAAATATTGTTTACTCTACTCAAAATTGGTGAATCCGGTGTGAATCAAACGGTAGCATAGGAATGTGTGTAGGCGTTCGTTAGCCTTGTATTACCCGAGTCGGGAGGAAGGATCATCTTTCTCAGTGGCTAGAACTTGCCCCAAGCGATTCTTGAAGCATGGGTATACGGTTAATCAATTGCGTGAATGTGATATAGGCCATCATTTTGGCCCGGTTGAGCTTTTGTACCTATTCCTATCGCTCTATCCTCGTTAGCCCAGTTGTGCCTACCCGTTCTTTGATTCAGCCCCACTTTTATCTCACCAAAGCCTAAAAGCCAACCCTAGTCGCACACCCGAATTTGAGCTTTAGTTGTTTATTATTTTCATGATTGGGGTGTTGATGTGGTGATATTTTTTTTTGTGAAAATGTGGATGCGCTTCATTGCTAACTTGCTGAAAATGTGTTGAAAAGAAAAAAAATGAGAAAAAGAAAAGAAGAAAAAAGAAAAGAAAAAGAAGCAGTGCTTAATTGAAATCTTTATAGATTTGTGATTGGGAGTAGGCGGTGCACACACCCATGTAGTCAAGTCCAAGTCTGGGGGTGTGGTGTACCCGCGTATCTTTTTGTGGTGCTTGAGGATGGTTTTCCGTGCTAGCTCAGTTGGGTTTAGTGCTTGAGCCGTCATTTTAATCTTTGTTTATCCTCACCTAAACCCAAGCCTCATCTAAAACCTAAAGTCCTATTGATTCACGCATTTGAGTCATACCAGTGCCGCGGAGAGAGTGCGAACGGGCAAGCTTATGGTCACCGACATTGATGGATTTAAATGGAGTTGTCTCGAGCCCCGATCTTTGGCAATGCTCGCCTCAGCGTTCAGTTTACTTTCTTTCTATGTACGACCTTGTGATTCACCGTGATTCAATTTTTGAGTAAATGTAATATATAAATACGCTCCTAGGAAATTATAAACTAATATGTATAATTAGAAATTTTATCTACTGTATTTCTACGCACATGAGCATGAGACTTCGCATGGTACTCCGCTTGATAGTTTCTTCGCCAGCTTATATTTTTCCTGTCCGCGAGAGATGGTTTGCTCGGGACGCGCAAAAAGTTAAGTCTGGGGGTGTGATGAGTCCCAAATATATACACATTTATGGACTCATCTGGGCCGATTTTCTAGTCTTTGCACTTCACTTTAGACATGTTTTCACTTATATTTGATTCTCCTTGCTAAGTGCACCTCTAGGCCCGTTTTTGGTGTTATTTCATGTTCTTCTTCTTTAGTAGTTTTCATGCATTGTTAAGTGCCATTTTCAGTGGCTGGATTCGTGGTTGTGCTGGAATAGGAGTCGTGCAGGTGTTTCCGGTACAATTCTGTACAGGAACACAGTGCACGATCACTGGTTCTATTGCGCACAACCACTGGTTGTGCGCCGCTGATCGTGTGCACTTAACCCTTTTTTCTGAGTTCTGTCTCGGACAGTGCGCACGACCACCTACAATAGTGCGCACGACCACCGGCCGTGCGCCACTGTTCGTGCGCACTTAACATCAATTTCATGAGTTCTGTTTCGACCAGTGCGCACGACCACCTACGATAGTGCGCACGACCACCGGTCATGGGCCACTGGTCATGCGAACATTGTATTTTATAATTTTCTTACCTTGCAGGCTCCGTCCAGGCAGGCGCACGATCACAGAACTGCAGCGCGTACGACCACTGGTCGTGCGCCAATGACCGTGCGCACTGTTTATTCCAGCGCCTATAAATTGTCCTGCTCGCGATTTAGGTCGAGGATCCCGCATTTCTCACGCCGAGCTCCGCCGTTTTCGCCCCTTCCGCAGGTTTTTCGCCCCTCCATCGCCGCCCACCATATGGAGGTGCTCCGGGCTTGTTCTTCACGCCAATATTGAGCCGGAGCTTCCTCTCGGCCTCCTCCTTCATCCTAGCGCTCCAAAGGAAGACCTAGCCGCCATTACCATCAAGCAAGGGGAAGTTTGCAACCTCTACCGGATCGTGACACGAAGAAGACGGGTCCATTGTAGAGTAGTGACAGCTCTCTCTACCCCCAACGTAGTTGCGGACCGAGCTTGGACGCGGATTGACAACCCGGCGATTACAACCGTGAATCTACAACGAGCCTTCGGATTTGGTCGATTTCTTGCCTTGTTCTTCTCTTATTGATGTGTATATGTTTTAGATCTCATTATTATGATGAAGTTGCACTTAAACTAGTTTGTATTTCTATATATTTCATGTCTATGTGAAATGTTTGTTGTTTGAGTTGCTTGAGGTGCGCCCCATTCCATCCTCCATCCCGCCGTCACGTTCGTCACCGCACTAGCAATTGCTAGTGGCGTGCTTGTCGAAGAGGTGCTTGCGACCCTCATTCCGCCGTTCTCTCCATTCCATTCGTATGCCTACTCTTCCATCCGCCTAGCGAAGCGTGGCTTAGCGGCCCGTGTAATCCACTCGCCCTACGAAGCAGCGCGCTCAAGGCCTGCATAGTTCGATTCCGTCTGCCTACTCGTCCATCCGCCCTTGCGACGCAGCGCGCTCAAGGCCTGCCTAGTCTCCATCCCGCCAAGCGAAGCATTGCATAGCGGCATTGCATAGGAGTAATTGTAATATTTTATTTTATTATTCACAAACCAAATCCCCTATTTCCGCATCCATCCGCTAGAAAGGACTTCAATCTCAAGTCCTTCCTCGATAATAAACTCCACCTTACTGTGTTCCTTTGAGATCGATACTTGGGGATTCATTCCCATTTTATATTACTTGAATGATCGGTACACTGCCATTTTGTGTCGCAGTCGAGCTACCGCCTATAGCGGTGTGCGAGATTTGCGCCATCTCTTACGCACTGGTGAAGGACGAATGTCAAAAACCTGGTGGGTTCCTGAAGTCGTTACCTGTGCCGAATGGAAATTTGATGACATTTCGATGGATTTCGTGCAAGGTGTGCCAAGATCTCAGAGTGGGAATGATGTTGTTTGGGTGATCGTGGATCGTTTGACGAAGGTAGCCCACTTTATTCCAAACCGAAAGGACGACTCAGTGTAGAAGATAGCAAAGCTATATGTTAATAACATTGTACGATTGCACGGTGTGCCCCGTAGCATCGTAAGTGACCGAGACGGGCTCTTTACTTCGAAAGATTGGAGGCTAATCCACAAGTTGATGGGTACAAAGTAAAATTTTAGTACTTCCTTCCACCCTCAAAAAGATGGACAGACTGAACTTACTAACAGAACCGTGGAGGATATGCTCCGCACGTGCGTCCTGGACTTCGGTAAAAAGTGGGAAGATCATTTATTCATGATTGAATTCGCTTACAATAACAGTTACCAAGCAAGTATAAAGATGGCGCCATTCGAAACCCTCTATGGTAGAGCTTGTCGCACCACTTTGGCTTGGGCGGAGAAGGGCGAAATAAAGCTGTGTAAGTGGAAGGAAGTCGAAGATGTGAATTCGACTATCTGAACAATATGGGAGCGATTGATGGCGGCGCAAGATAGGAAGAAAAAGTATTATAATGCCAAGCACAGAAACGTTGAGTCCACGATACCTTGGCCTGCTTGAGATACTAGAGCATTTTGGTGAAGCTACCTATCGGCTCACTCTTTCGAAGGAGCTGAGAGGTTTGCACGATGTGTTTCACATCTCTGTGCTGAGGAAAGTTGTGCCAGAGCCTACCCAGGTGCTAGTGGAGAATCAAGTGCCGATCGATGATGGGTTGAAGGTGTTGGTCACGCCTATTTGCATTGAAGACACTGAAGTCAAAAAACTAGGGAATAAACGGATCAAGATGGTCAAAGTCTGCTAGAACAACTGCGGTCGTGAGGAGCTTACATGGGAGCACGAGCAAACCATGCATGAGGAGTTCCCCAAGATGTTCCTTTGAGGTACAAGTTATATTTTGTATTATGTGCACTGTAAGAATTTCGAGACAAAATTCTTTTAAGAGGGGAAGAATTGTAAGACACCAAGTTTCTTGTGCAAATAAATTGGGAGTGCTCGGAATCTAATGAGCTAGCATCAGGCGCTAGGGATAGCGCCGGCGGTAGGTCATTTCCCGAGAAACCCATGCATTTCACGAGAAATGTGTTCTGTCTCGACGAGTGGAAGTGTTCTGAAGCTAATGAGCTAGCGCCAGGCGCTAGGGATAGCGCCGGCGGTAGTGCATTTCCGGAGAAATATGTCCTTTCTCGACAAATGTGGCATTTCCCAACGAATGTGGATTTTCCCGAGAAATTCATCGAAGAAAGATAGCGCAGGCGGCAGCGCTTGCGGCTTCCTTCAGCGGTTGTGGCTAAGGTCAGTTGTACCGCCTCTGCGCTAGCGCCAGGCGCTAGCATTAGCGCCGGCGGTAGCGAAAAAGTATAAAAGGCTGGTTTTCGGATGTCCTTCTCACTTGGCCGATAGTTCTCTGTATTTTCCACGACAAAGGAAGCTGAGAGCTTGGGAAGGAGACCAGTTGGGGCAAATCCGTGAAGGAGATCTTGCGTGCTTGTGCCATCGTCGACTCCATGGAGAGGAAGCTTTTTCAGCAAGTTCCTTCCGGATCAACCTCAAATCTTTGGCACTGAAACGAGCGCCGAGGGTAACAATTCTCCTTCCTACATCTTTGGACATGTGCATCCTTTGATTTACATGATTTCGAAGACTTCTACTAATTAGTACATGGGTTCTTCCGGTGGGTTGATGCTATCCCCACAGGAATTTGCATATAGGCTTTGGAATTGATGTACGGACATAGGCATGTTGTGTGAAGCCCACCTGGACAGGTTGGTCTGGATTGGTGATGTTGCTTGTTGCATGCCGGAGAAGACTCCGTGATATATGTTGTGTTTTTGGGTTCTGAGTACTGAGACGTGCTGCGAGGAGTTCTGGAGGGGTTTCACAGACAATACCCGGAAAAAGTTAGTAGAACTGGGTTCTGTTACCAGCGTCGGACGCTAGCATTAGCGCCGGCGGTAGCGCAAGCGATCCTTGAGATCGTGCGGTTTGATGGCCAGTGGCCCTGGGGGCTGGGGCGATGACCCTGTGAGGTCGTCTATGTGATCGGGCCAAGGTGAAAGCTTACCCGCATCGTGCGGAGTTGATCGCGATGATTGAGCATGGGCCTAGCTGATCCAAACCCACCCATAGTGGTGGTGTAGAGGTCGCCCCCGGTGCACCGGGCTATGGAAGAGTGCGAGAACTTTGTGTGTACGACCTAGCTCAATTTGGTTATCTAAGTTGAAATATGACTTTGCGTGGCGGGGTAACTCGGGGAGTATGCCGAAGGGTGCCTTGTGAGCACAATACGTGCGGCCGTTAGTCGACGTATATGGTGAATGTTTCTATGCAGTGCTTTGACGCACCTGTGAAATATATACTGCTATTGCTTGCTTGCAGGGAAGGAGTACCACCTCCCCGGGAATGGGGTGGGGTCGTTATATCTGGGTCAGCTAAAGCTGACCGGTTACCTATTTTCCCACTCTTTTGGTGGATTTATTTGTACAGGTCTTGGCGAGACTAGCGGGAAATAGCGGGCTGAAGCCCATGTTGTTGTGCTGTTCTGGTCCTCGAAGGCCTAGTTCATGTGTTTACTATTTTTCATGTGTGGCCGTCCTGCGTGCCGATGTTGGTAAGCCACCTAGTTGTTGTAAACATATTTATAAACAAACCTTGTTGTATTTTCATTCCCTGTAACTAAGTGGACAAGTTGTGAACTGGTTTTATCTTAATAAAATATATGCTTCCGTTGTACGACTCTGTGTGCTGAGATGGTTATGTTCTTAACTGTTTGAATCTAATCCAGTAACGCGCTCTTCTATTCTTTTAATATGGCGTGAGGTCCCGGCCGGACCTACTGCTATATTCTATGTAACAGGGAGGGTGTTACAAATTCATATCAGCTATGGGTCTCGATCCCTTTCCGTCTGAATTCATGGTCGAATTCTTTTAATGGGAGGTGAGCATGTGTGTGCGTCGCCGTTAAGACATGTAAATAACTGGTTGAACTTGTTTGTTCCTTTGTTGATCCATGCTACCACTTAATCGCTAATTGTTTTTTGTGCATATGTATAGGTGACTGGGAGTGGAGCGGGGCAGTCATGACCCCCGTGTTTGACTGCGAGCAGTGCACCAGCTGATGTGCCTACTCCTCCTTCTGCTGAGATGGTGTGGATGGTAGTTGAAGCGGTGTTTGCTATGTTCACTGCACAACCTGGAGGGCATGTCCCTGGACACCCTCCTACCCTTTGGGTGGCTCCGGTGCTGGTTGTGGCAGCTGAACCTGTGGTCGAAAGACCAGTGCCAGTGAGGTCACAGAGAGCTCCGGACCAACAGCTGCAGTATTTTCTGAGTTTCCATCCTCCGACGTTAACGGGGGCAGGGACCCCGACTCAATCTAAGGATTGGCTATCAAGAGTTTGAAAGACCTTGAAGGCCACAGATATGGAGGATGGTCAGAAGGTGACATTGGAAACCTTGCTTCTTGATGGGGAGGAGTAGCTGTGGTGGTACGAGTTGGAGTTGCATCAACTAGCAGGAAGCAGCTGACACACATCTCTTTTGATGAGTTTTCGAGATTTTTCTTTGCGCGGTATCTCACTCCTGCTCAACAGATTGCGATGGAGAATCAGTTTAACTGTCTAACTCATGGTGATAGTATAATTGATGACTATATGCATGAGTTTACTCGGTTGGGGAGGTACGCATGCACAACTTTTGCAGATGAAGCTCGTAAGACCAATCGGTTTTACGAAGGTCTGCGAGAAGAATTACGGTTCCTTCTGTCTGGGCCAATGACGCAAGGGTTTATGACCCTGGTCAATACGGCCCGTTCCTTGGAGAAGGACATGAAGCGGTCACAAAGCAGGAAGGATTTAGTTATTGTAAAGCCAGAGTTCAAAGTACCGAGCTCTGCGAGGTCTGGGCAAGGAAGCTGGAGGAAAAGAGCGAGACCTTCTGGGTCAGCTCAATCTGCTGCATCGGGTGTGACAACTGAGCGAGGCCCACTCATCTATTATAACTGGGGTAAGCCGGGGCATTATGCTCGTGACTGTCGCAGCGGCAAGAAGACAGTTGCGGCATATGCAACAGAAAGAGGAAAGGCGGTGGAGTCAGCCTCATCCCATGCTGCCCCAGCCCAGCCTAGGGTGTACAACCTTAGCCAGCAGGAGGCCATAAAGCAAAGCGATGTGGTGATAGGTATGCGTTAGAATACAACTTTTGTTGCTCTTTATACTTCATACCTTTTGCATTGCTTGTTAACTTTGTGTGTATTAGGCTTTGTCCTAATATTTAACTCTCCAACGAGAGCACTGTTTGATACGGGAGCTTCGCATTCCATTCTATCTGAGGCCTTCATACGGCAACTTGGAGTGCCTTCGTCATTGATAAAGGAAAGGTTAGATGTTATGCTACCCAATGGGTGTTCTATGTGTGCGGATCAAGGTTCTGTGGTAAAGGTACGAATCGGGAGTCAAGACTTTGATTTCGAAGCACTGATACTACCGCTTTCGGAGTTCGATGTGATCTTTGGTATGGACTGGCTGTCAGCGCAGTAGGCCTACATTGATTGCACTTCAAAGGAGGTCACGCTGGGGAGGAATATCGAGCGTGCGACTACGTTTGCTGGTTTGCGTGGATCGAGCAAGACGTTGATGTCTGCTGTCCAAGTAGTCAAGGAAGTTTGGATGGGCGCCGAAATGTGTGTTGTGATAGTTGGGGCTGCAATGCCTCAGCCCAGTCTGAGTGACGTTCCTGTTATCTAGGAGTATCCAGATGTGTTTCCAAAAGATCTCCCTGGGCCGCCACCTCAGCGAGAGATTGACTTCACAATAGAGCTTGTGCTAGGTGACAAGCCTGTGTCACGCTCTCCGTACTGTATTGCGCGAAAGGAGATGGCAGAGTTGAAGGTTCAATTACAGGAGTTTCTAGAGCAAGGTTATGTACGCCCAAGTGCATGCCCTTGGGGTGCTCTGGTCCACTTTGTGAAGAAGAAGGATGGAAGCCTGCGTATATGTATCGATTATCGTGAATTGAACAAGCTGACCGAGAAGAAAAAGTATTTGGTTCCTCGAATCGATGACTTGTTTGATCAGCTAGTTGGATCAACGATGTATTCAAAGCTGGACCTTAAGTCTGGCTACTGTCAGTTGCGGATTCAGGAGTGCGACATTCCCAAGATGGCATATAGTACTCGCTACGGTCATTATGAGTTCACTGTGATGCTGTTTGGACTGATGAATGCGCCATCAGTGTTCATGGATCTGATGAATAGGACCTTTATAGAGTGCCTTGACTGGTTTGTGATCGTCTTTATTGATGATATTCTGGTATACTCTCAATCTGAAGAAGAACACGCTATTCATTTACGCGTAGTTTTGGAGACCCTGCGACGGAGTCAGTTGTATGCCAAGTTCTCCAAGTGCGAGTTTTGGCTAGCCTCGGTGGCATTCCTTGGTCATGTGGTTGGTGGTGAGGGTATCGCAGTGGATCCGACAAAGATAGTTGCTATCCAGGAGTGGCCCATTTTGACGACAGTAGCAGAAGTCAGGAGTTTCCTCGGACTTGCTGGCTACTATCGGCGATTCGTGGAGAACTTTTCGCGCATTGCTCTTCCTCTCATGACCTTCACAAGGAAAGATCAAAAGTTCATTTGGTCACCAGCCTGTGCATGAGCTTTTGAGGAGTTAAAGAGTCATCTGACTATGTGATGCAGGATGCCAGGGCCCCGACCACACCCCGTGGCATCACAGGTCAGTTGGTGATAAGGCCTGTTAGGAGAGGTTCTTATCAAGGAGGTCTGGGGATCGAGCCCCAGCCACAACAACCCTCCGCGTTGATAATAGGCGCGGAGATGGGTTGGGGTGTCTGGACTGCAGTCCTTCTAGCAGGCGTGCTTGGTCATGGTCCGCTAGCTGGTGTGATGCCACGGGGTGCGGTCGGGGGCCCGGCATCCTGCATCACTACGACACCAATCTTGTGTTTGCCATGTGGTACAGAAGGCTATGAAATTTACAGTGATGCGTTAGGGAGCGGATTAGGCAGCGTACTTCATCAGAATTGTCAGGTGATAGCTTATGGATCTCGCCAGTTAAAAGTGCATGAACGGAATTACCCAGTCCACGACTTGGAGTTGGCAGTCGTGATCTTCACTCTGAAATTGTGGCGGCATTACTTGTATGGCGTGAAGGTTGATATCTTTACCAACCATAAGAGCCTAAAGTATCTGTTAAACCAGAAAGAGCTCAATATATGACAGCGAAGGTGGATGGAGTTCTTGGGGGACTACACTTTAGAGATACACTATACTCTTGGGAAGGGAAATGTCATCGAGATGCTCTGAGCCGAAGGGCTTCTGCGCAGGCCAGTTGGATTCAGATGCATGATTCACGTCTGATCAGGGACTTAGAAGCCTTAGAGATCCCCTGTGTGGAGAGGAGTTCTAGTGCGAGTGCGTGCTTGAACTGGACGGAGGTGCAATACTACCTCGCAGACAGAATACGACAGGCCCTGGAGCTTGATTTGAGCATGCAACGCTACTTGGCAGAGACTGGGGATGGGTCTGCTACAGAGTTTGTGTTGGACGACGGTCTTATGTGGAAAGACGGTCGGTTGTGCATCCCAAATGTGGGCAAATTGCGGGAAGAATTGAAGTACGAAGCACATTTTACAAAATACTCAATTCACCCGGGGAGCACAAAAATGTACCAAGACATAAAAAAATTATTTTAGTGGCCAAGTTTGAAGAAGGACATCGCCCTTTACGTGGCAAAGTGTAAAACTTACGCACTGGTGAAGGACGAATGTCAGAAACCTGGTGGGTTCCTGAAGTCGTTACCTGTGCCGGAATGGAAATTTGATGACATTTCTATGGATTTCGTGCACGGTTTGCCAAGATCGCAGAGTGGGAATGATGCTGTTTGGGTGATCGTGGATCGCTTGACGAAGGTAGCCCACTTTATTCCAAACCAGAAGGACGACTCAGTGGAGAAGATAGCAAAGCTATATGTTAATAACATTGTACGATTGCACGGTGTGCCCCGTAGCATTATTAGTGACTGAGACGTGCGCTTTACTTCGAAACATTGGAGGCTAATCCACAAGTTGTTGGGTACAAAGTTGAAGTTTAGTACTGCCTTCCACCCTCAAACGGATGGACAGACTGTACTTACTAACAGAACCTTGGAGGATATGCTCCGCACGTGCGTGCTGGACTTCGGTAAAAAGTGGGAAGATCATTTATTCATGATCGATTTCGCTTACAATAACAGTTATTAAGCAAGTATAAAGATGGCGCTTTTCAAAGACCTCTATGGTAGAGCTTGTCGTACCACTTTGGCTAGGGCGGAGACGGGCAAAATGAAGCTGTTTAAGCAGAAGGAAGTCGAAGATGCGAATTCGACTATCTGAACAATCGGGGAGCGATTGTTGGTGGCACAAGATAGGCAGGAAAAGAATTATAATGCCAAGCACAGAAACGTTGAGTTCTCCATGGGCGACTGGGTGTATCTAAAGATCAAGCCTTTCAAGGGAGTGTCAAGGATTCGACGCTTGAAAAATCTGAGTCCACGATACCTTGGCCCGTTTGAGATACTAGAGCGTGTTGGTGAAGCTCCCTACCAGCTCACTCTTTCGACAGAGCTGAGCGGTTTGCACTATGTGTTTCACATCTCTGTGCTGAGGAAAGTTGTGCCAGAGCCTACCCAGGTGCTGGTGGCGAATCAAGTGTAACACCCTGCCAGTACAAATAATATAACAGTAGGTCCGTCCGGGATCCCACGCCATACTATACACACTAGCTAGGCATTATAAGGTGATAAACAGAAAAGAACAACAACTACACGGGAGTATAAACAACGTAAGCAGAAGTATTTGGATTAAACATCTTTTAGAATTGTCCACTATCCCAGGAATGAAACAAATAGAGTTACGGCCTTAGGCCTTACATTTATCAAATGTTTAGAAACTCAAAACATACATCGTCACGCAGGCCGGCAATACATGTAAACCAGAAAAGAGGCTGGCCTTCAACGGCCAACACAGCAAAAGGGCCACCACCCGCTATTTCCCGCTGGGCTCACCTGCACCTGCAACCAACATCCAATAAGAGGTAAATGAGGGTTAGCTATGAGCTGACCACAAACTGCGTAACGATCCCACCCCCGGGCCATCTAGCCGGCTCATGGGCGTGTCACCGCTAACCTGCAAGCAAACGGTACATGTAACATGTAATAATATAAAGAAAGTGCAAACTACACTACACAAGGTGAGGTTTCATGCACAATCAATCTTCTAGGTGGAGCATCAAGAAAAGGGGAACCTAGGTATGCACATGATGTTGGTTGGGTTCACCCGAAGGTTCCCCACAAACGCCTGAGCAACCGCATGAGGCTAACATAACATCAATTCATCACAAACACTCCACCCTAATGGCATAGCCTTAGGTGGGGAAAAAGAGCTTTTGGTCGGTCTAGGTAAGACACCTTTCACGACCTCTCCCATGATCACATGGCTTACATGAGGTATGTACCTCTCACCGATCGGCATGGAAACGAGTTCGGTTCAGCTTTGCCCGTGCTCTAACCGTCGCGATCTATCGCACGACGCGGGTACGGCTTCACCTCGGCCCGTAAGGGTTTAGCACATCAAGTGCCCACAAAGTTAAGCTACGCATCTAATCCTTTCACGTGGACTTAGACTTCGCAAAAAACAACCATGAAGGAGGTCCAAGACCACTCCTCTTCAAATCTAGTGGCGAAGGTTTGCATTCCACCACCCAAGCAAGGGGCTTTCGTTAGGCTCTCAAAAGGCACCTAAAACTCAAGTCCCGCAACATAATAGAAGATCTCACGGAGACATTCTCCGGCACGCATTCTAGGCTTAACCTAAATGCAACGTCACAATCCAAGCATCACCGATCCGGGCTCACGGCCACGAATAGGCTTCACACAAAATGCCTAAATCCGCACAACTACTGGATTTCTAAATGCAATATGCCGGGGACGGACACAATCGACCCGGAGTTCCGAAGAACTGGAGGAAATCCTACACTTCACCCATTTGTTGAACGGGATTCCTCATGCAAGCATAGAAAAAGGAATGAGAGGACAAAACACGTCCTAAGACCGGGAGGAAGGATCGTTACCCTTGGAGCTTTCTTCTTCGCCATAGATCTGAGATTTCACTCGGATAGAAAGTTTCGCAATGGCCTACACTTTCCAGATCTGAAAACGACTCGCGAATCGGAGCTCCGAAGCTCCGACAATGGCAGAAGACGACTCCTTCTTCTTCCTCTCTATCGCTATTTTTCTCTCGGCTTCCGTCTTTTCACGCTGGAAGAAGATAAGGGTTATGAGTTAAAGAGGGCATATATATAGCCCTCTGGACAAACCATAAAAAAACCCAGAAATAAATCCCAATCTTTCGATTTAAAGATCTGGATCTGACGGCCGCAAAAAAACAGAGTCACGGGTCTACTATTTCGCAAATAGCGGATTCTGTCTGCGTTCGACGAATAGCTTTAAGTCTGCGTTCGACGAATGGCAGTAAATCTACGTTCGACGAATGCTAAAAAGTCTGCGTTCGACGAACGGCTAACAAACTTGCGTTCGACGAACGACTGAAATGCTATGTTCGACGAACGGTTAACAAACCTGCATTCGACGAACGACGACCTGCGTTCGACGAACGGCTGCAAAGCCTGCGTTCGACGAACGGCTGCTAAGCCTGCGTTCGACGAACGACTGCAAAGCCTGCGTTCGACGAACGGCTGCTAAGCCTGCGTTCGACGAACGGCTTCCCGCGTTCGACGAACGGCAGACTGCATTCGACAAACGGCTGCTGCGTTCGACGAACGGCTGCTGCGTTCGACGAACTGCCAAGAAATGTCATTTCTTCTTCCCGAGAACTGCACTCCCTGCCCTTTCTGATTTCTCGAGAAGTAATATTTCTGCATACTAATTTCTAGAGAGCTTAACTTCTGCCTATTTGATTTCTCGAGAAGTAAATTCCTGCCATATATTTCTCGAGAAGTTTATTCCTGTCATAATATTTCTCGAGAAGTTTATTCTTGATAATTTGATTTCTCGAGAAATCAATCCTCTGCTATTTAAATTTCGAGAAGTATATTCCTGCCCATTTGATTTCTCGAGAAATCAATCCCCTTGGCCTTATGATTTCTCGAGAAATGCATTTCTGGAATTTGGGGTGTTACAAATCTCCCCTCGTTTAAGGAATTTCGTCCCGAAATTACGAAAACAGCAGCAACAGAATTAAAAAGAAATACCTGAGAGAAAAAGCTCGAGGTATTCTGCAAGCATTGTTTGCTCTCTTTCCCAAGAGAGTTCCTCCCTTCCGCAATTATTCCAACGGACCTTGACCATCCGAATGGATTTGTTCCGTAACTGCTTTACTTCCGTGTCTTCGATGCGAATGGGCTTGACTTCCGTCGTTAGCCCACCATCTACCGACACTTCGTTGACCGCAACTAAAGAACTAGGATCTTTGACAGCCTTCCGCAACACAGAGATATGAAATACATCATGCAGCCCGCTCAACTCCGAAGATAGAGCAAGCCGATAGGCAGTTTCACCAATGCGCTCCAAGATCTCGAACGGTCCTAAGTACCCCGGACTTAGCTTTTTCAAGCGTCGGATCCTCGATACTCCTTTGAACGGTTTGATCTTCAGGTAAACCCAATCACCAACGGCGAACTCGACGTTCCGGTGATTTGCATTGTAGTACTTTGCCTGCCTATCCTGGGCAATGAGCAACCGCTCTCGTATTGCCCGGATTGATGTATTTTCTTCATACACACCCTTGCGTTTCAACAACTTTGTGTCGCCCATTTCAGCCCAAGCCAACGGTGTACGACATTTTCTACCATAAAGAGCCTCGAAAGGTGCTATCTTTATACTAGCTTGGTAGCTGTTGTTGTAGGCAAACTCAATCATATAGAGATGATCTTCCCATTTCTTTCTGAAGTCCAGGGCGCACATCCTTAGCATGTCTTCCATCGTCCTATTGGTCCTTTCGGTCTGTCCATCCGTTTGCGGGTGGAAGGCCGTGCTAAATTTTAGCTTGGTACCCAATAATTGATGAATCAGCCTCCAATCGTTTGATGTGAACCGCCCATCACGACCACTCACGATGCTACGGGGAACCCCGTGCAACCGTACGATATTATCAACGTATAACTTTGCTAGCTTTTCCACGGAGTCGTCTTTCCGGTTTAGAATAAGGGCAAAACATTCATCAATCGATCTACGATCACCCAGATGGCGTCGTTTCCACATTGCGATTTCGGCAATCCGTGCACGAAATCCATCGAAATATCGTCGAACTTCCATTCCGGGATCGGTAAAGACTTTAGAAACCCACCAGGTCTTTGACATTTAACCTTCACCAACGCGCAAGTGTGACATTTGGCCACGTAGAGTGCAATGTCTTTCTTCATTCCTGACCACCAAAAGAGCTTCTTCATATCCATGTACATCTTTGTGCTCCCAGGGTGGATCGAGTACTTGGTATAATGAGCCTCGTACATCAATTCCGCCCACAATGTACCAACATTTGGGACGCATAATCTACCATTTTTCCACATAAGATCATCTTCGAAGGAGAAATCAGCGTTTGACCCATCCATGGCCTCCGCTTTATATCGCTTCATGATTGAATCTAGCTCCAAAGCATGTCGAACTCGGTCGGCCAGGTCGTATTGAACATCCGTCTAGTTCAAACATGCTGAAGGAGACGCTCTTCTATCTACACAAATGATCTCCAAGGCTTCTATCTCCCGGATTAGACGCTCATCATGCATCAAAATCCAGTTTGCCTGTGCAGGAGCCCGGCCACTCAATGCGTCCGCAACCACATTTCCTTTCCCAGGAGTGTATCGAATGTCAAAGGTGTAGTCCCCAAGGAACTCCATCCACCTCCTTTGTCGCATATTCAACTCCTTTTGATCAAGCAGGTACTTGAGGCTCTTGTGGTCCGTAAAGATGTCGATCTTCACGCCATACAAGTAGTGCCTCCAAAGTTTAAGAGCAAATACCACGGCCGCTAGCTCCAAATCATGGACCGGGTAATTCCTCACATGTACCTTTAATTGACGGGAGCCATAGGCAATTACATTTCCGAACTGCACCAGAACGCAACCCAAGCCACTCCCCGAGGCGTCGCTATATATTTTGTAACCTTCTGTTCCACATGGCAAGCATAGAATGGGCGCCGTGGTCAGACGGCTCTTCAACTCCTCAAAAGCTCGTGCGCACTCGGGCGACCAAATGAACTTATGATCTTTCCTAGTCAGCTTAGTGAGAGGAAGTGCAATCCTCGAGAAGTTTTCCACAAATCGCCTATAATAGACGATAAGTCCTAAGAAACTTCAGACTTCTGCTACATTTTTCAACACAGGCCATGCTTGGATTGCCTATATCTTCGATGGATCGACTGTGATTCCTTCTCCACTAACAACATGACCGAGGAATGCTACTGACGATAGCCAAAACACGCACTTGGAGAACTTGGCATATAGTTGATTCCTCCTTAGGGTGCTCAAAACTGCGCTTAGATGCTCTGCATGCTCCTCCTCCGACTGAGAGTATACCAAAATGTCGTCGATGAAGACGATCACAAATTGATCCAAATACTCTCGGAACATTCTGTTCATTGAGTCCATGAATACCGACGGTGCATTAGACAGACCGAATGGCATAACCGTGAACTCATAGTGCCCAAAGCGGGTACTGAACGCTGTTTTTGGAATATCACACTCCCAAATATGAAGCTGATAATAGCCGGACCTTAAGTCTAGCTTAGAGTATACCGTCGACCCAACCAGTTGGTCGAATAAGTCATCGATTCTCAGAATCGGATAATGGTTCTTCTCGGTCAGCTTATTCAGCTCTCGATAGTCAATACATAGACGCAAGCTCCCGTCCTTCTTTTTCACAAAGGGGACCGGCGCACTCCAAGGTGAAGAACTTGGACGTACATAGCCTTGCTCAAGTAGCTCTTGCAACTGAACCTTCAGCTCTGCCAATTCCTTTGGCGCTATTCGGTACGGTGAGCGTGCTACAGGCTTGGCACCTGGCACCAGCTCAATACAGAAATCAATCTCTCGCTGAGGCGGAGCCCCAGGGAGTTCGTTAGGAAACACATCAGCATACTCCGCTACAACTGGGACATCACTCAAACTGCGCTTTGGCTCTGAAGCCTTCAACAAGTTGAAGAACAACTCCGCGCCCTTTCTCACTGCCTTAACCACCTGGAGAGCAGACATCAGCGTCTTGCTCGCTCCTCGCATACCCGTGAACGTGGTTTCGTCTCCGGTGTTCTTTCTCAGAGTGATTTCCTTTGAATTGCATTCAATGCATGCTCGCTACTCCGAGATCCAGTTCATGCCGAAGATCACGTCAAATTCAGCTAGCGGTAATAACGACGCTTCCAAGTCGAAGTCTTGATTTCCAATCCGCACCTTCACACGACTCTTCCTATTCGCACCCATGCGAGATCCATTGGGTAGCACTACTTCCAATATATCCTCTACTAAGGTAGACGACACTCCGATTCGCACCACAAAGTCCTCAGACAGAAAAGAGTGTGATGCACCCGTATCAAATAGAGCTCTCGCCGTATAATTAAAAATTAGGACGAAACCTAATTGCACACAAATCAACATAAAGTCGCACAACAGTATCAATCATAAATAGCTGTAAAAGATAACTTCTAATCCATACCTGTGACGACATCAGTTTGTCGTATGGCTTCTTGCTGGCCAAGCGAGTAAACTCTTGGCTGGGTTGGAATGTGCTGGGAAGCAGAAGACTCCGCATCTTTACCCTTTTCCGCATGACCCGCAGCACGAGCATAGTCCATCGCTCGGTTCTCTGGCCTCGGTGGACCACTGCGACACACGCGTGCTTTGTGTCCCACATTTCCGCAAGTCAAACATGTAATTGGACCACGTGCAGTCAGAGCTCCCGACACATTTGAGCGAGTTGGTTCCGCAGACTTGAACTTCCTTTTGTTCCTCCTGAACTCAGATTTGGATTGAGAGGTCGGCGCATGAAATTCAGGTTTCTTTGTCACACACTTTGCTTGCACTCTCTTCATATCCAACTCCAGAGATCTGGCGCTTTGCACCATCACAGGAAAGCCAAACGTCATTGGGCCTGCAAGGAGCAGCCTCAACTCATCCCGAAGACCTTCATAAAACATGTTCGTCTTCATTTCCTCATCTTCCACCAAAAACCCCACATAGCGGCCTAATCTAGTGAACTCGTGCAAGTACTCGTCCACCGAGCTGTCGCCTTGAGTTAACTTCAAGAACTGGTTCTGCAACGCAATGCGTTGGGCAGAGGAATATATCTCTGAAGAAATGACTTTGATAACTCCGCCAAAGTGATCTCGGTAATATCCTTACCTTCAAACTTAAGCGCTTGCTGTTCGGCCCACCAAACCTCTACTTCTCCATTAAGGAGAAAGGTGGCTAGGGTGACCATCATAGCTTCATCCGTTGCTGTCGCCTTTAGAGTTTTTCTAACCGTTGACAGCCAGTCCTCCGCCTCCGTTGGGGATCCATTTCCCGAAAAGGTTGGTGGATGGAAACTTAGAAAGTGCTGAATTTGTTGATCACATGCTCGCGCAACAACTACTTGCTCTACTCGACATTCCACCCTTTGCTCCACCGCAGGTTCCACTGCAGCTATTGGTACGGGGATCTCCACCCTCGGTTCCACTGCAGGTTCCACTACGGCAGCTGCCAACGGGGCCACATCCGGAGTAGGCATAGCAGGCTGTGCAAGCCTTTGAGGTTGAGTGTTGATCATCGCTAAGACCGCTTCAGCGATTAACCTGATCATCTCAGCAGGAGGAGTGGTCACTGGCACCTCAGCAGACACACTACTTTCAGCTGTGTTACGGGGTTGAGACTGCCCCGCAGCACTCCTAGTCACCTATAATCATGTAATACACAATTTAGTGACCGAAGACACAACAAACAACAATCATGGAATGCTCAGGTTCCGCAAACAAGTATGTTTTTCCATTCCGTGCACACCACCCCTTATTAGTTTTTGTCATTTTAGGTGAATGCACATCCCGTGCACACCACCCCTTAAAAGGAATTCGTCCCGAATTCGCTAAACTACGGATCGACGCCCTAAGTCCGATACCAAATTGTAACACCCTGCCAGTACAAATAATATAACAGTAGGTCCGGTCGGGACCCCACGCCATACTATACACACTAGCTAGGCATTATAAGGTGATAAACATAAAAGAACAACAACTACACGAAAGTATAAACAGCGTAAGCGGGAGCATTTGGATTAAACATATTTTAGAATTATCCACTATCCCAGGAATGAAACAAATAGAGTTACGGCCTCAAGGCCTTACATTTATCAAATGCTTAGAAACTCAAAACATACATCGGCACGCATGCCGGCAATACATGTAAAGCAGAAAAGAGGCTGGCCTTCAAGGGCCAACACAACAAAAGGGCCGCCACCCGCTATTTCCTGCTGGGCTCACCTGCACCTGCAACCAACATCCAATAAGAGGTAAACGAGGGTCAGCTATAAGCTGACCACAAACTGCGTAACGATCCCACCCCCCGGCCATCTAGCCGGCTCAGGGGCGTGTCACCGCTAACCTGCAAGCAAGCCGTACATGCAACATGTAATAATATAAAGAAAGTGCAAATTACACTACACAAGGTGAGGTTTCAAGCACAATCAATCTTCTAGGTGGAGCATCAAGAAAAGGGGAACCTAGGTATGCACATGATGTTGGTTGGGTTCACCCGAAGGTTCCCCACAACCTCCCGAGCAACTGCATGAGGCTAACATAACATCAATTCATCACAAACACTCCACCCTAATGGCATAGCCTTAGGTGGGGAAAAAGAGCTTTTGGTCGGTCTAGGTAAGACACCTTCCACGACCTCTCCCATGATCACACGGCTTACATGAGGTATGGACCTCTCACCGATCGGCATGGAAACGGGTTCGGTTCAGCTTTGCCCGTGCTCTAACCATCGCGATCTATCGCACGACGCGGGTACGGCTTCACCTCGGCCCGTAAGGGTTTAGCACATCAAGTGCCCACAAAATTAAGCTACGCATCTAATCCTTTCACGTGGACTTAGACATCTCAAATAACAACCAAGAAGGAGGTCCAAGACCACTCCTCTTCAAATCTAGTGGCGAAGGTTTGCATTCAACCACCCAAGCAAGGGGCTTTCGTTAGGCTCTCAAAAGGCACCTAAAACTCAAGTCCCACACCATAATAGAAGATCTCACGGAGACATTCTCCAGCACGCATTCTAGGCTTAACCTAATTGCAACGTCGCAATCCAAGCATCACCGATCCGGGCTCATGGCCACGAATAGGCTTCACACAAAATGCCTAAATCCGCACTACTACCGGATTTCTAAATGCAATATGCCGGGGACGGACACAATCGACCCAGAGTTCCGAAGAACTGGAGGAAATCCTACACTTCACCCATTTGGTGAAAGGGATTCCTCATGCAAGCATAGAAAAAGGAATGAGAGGACAAAACACGTCCTAAGATTGGGAGGAAGGATCATTACCCTTGGAGCATTCTTCTTCTCCATAGATCTGAGATTTCACTCGGATAGAAAGTTTCGCAACGGCCTACACTTTCCACATCTAAAAACGGCTCGCGAATCGGAGCTCCGAAGCTCCGGCAATGGCAGAAGACGACTCCTTCTTCTTCCTCGCTGTCGTTGTTTTTCTCTCGGCTTCCGTATTTTCACGTTGGAAGAAGATAAGGGTTATGAGTTAAAGAGGGCATATATATAGCCATCTGGACAAACCCTCTAAAAACCCAGAAATAAATCCCAACCTTTGGATTTAAAGATCTAGATCTGACGGCCGCAAAAATACAGAGTCACGGGTCTGCTATTTCGCAAATCGCGGATTCTTTCTGCGTTCGACGAATAGCTTTAAGTCTGCGTTTGACGAATGGCAGTAAAGCTGCGTTCGACGAATGCTAATAAGTCTGCGTTCGACGAACGGCTAACAAACTTGCGTTCGACGAACGTCTGAAATGCTGCGTTCGACAAACGGCTAACAAACCTGTGTTTGACGAATGGTGGCCTGCGTTCGACGAACGGCTGCTAAGTCTGCGTTCGACGAATGGCTGCCCGCGTTCGACGAATGGCTGCCCGCGTTCGACGAACGGCTGCCCGCGTTCGACGAACGACTGCCCACGTTCGACGAACAATGGCTGCGTTCGACGAACGGCTGCTGCGTTCGACGAACGGCTGCTGCGTTCGACGAACGGCTGCTGCGTTCAACGAACTGCTGAGAAATGTCATTTCTTCTTCCCGAGAACTGCACTGCCTGCCCTTTCTGATTTCTTGAGAAGTAATATTTCTGCATACTAATTTCTAGAGAGCTTAACTTCTGCCTATTTGATTTCTCTAGAAGTAAATTCCTGCCATATATTTCTCGAGAAGTTTATTCCTGCCATAATATTTCTCGAGAAGTTTATTCTTGATAATTTGATTTCTCGAGAAATCAATCCTCTGTTATTTATATTTCGAGAAGTATATTCCTGCCCATTTGATTTCTCGAGAAATCAATTACCTTGGCCTTATGATTTCTCGAGAAATGCATTTGCAGAATTTGGGGTGTTACATCAAGTGCCAGTCGATGATGGGCTGAAGGCGTTGGTCACGCCTGTCACAACCCGCATTTTTCCCAAAAATATAATACGTAATATCAGAGCAAGGGAAAAGTGCGCGTCGTGATGCCACGCCTGCAGGGGACGACTACAGACGCTCAGGCAAACACTCTTCATGATAATTTTACAAAGGACATATATGTGATTGGATTAAAAGAGAAATTTTCATTTTTAGCTTAAGACCACGTCCCTGGGTCTGGTGGATCATCTAGTCCACAAGTAGAAAACTATATTTACGCAGCGGAAAAATAGGTTTGTTTTTAGCCTGCATGAGCAAGAAAATAAGCATTTCCAGAAATGATATGCATATATCTAGGTTTAGTATAGTAAGAAATGATTTTTCTACGAGTTTCAAAGTATGCGATCTTTATTTAAAAGCATGATATGCAAGAACGACATTTTTATATCAATAAAGTAACTACTACATCTTAGCGAAAAGGCTTCCCAGAGAGCAAGTGGGTAAAGTACTCAAAAGTAACAGCAAAATAACTAGCAAGTAAACTAGCACAAGAAGAGATTCATACGGGCGTCAACAACTGACACGAACCCGCAGGAAAGAAGGAAAAACAACCAAAAGAACTGCCCCTTACCTACTAGAGAGGAAGGGCCTCTACAGGACAGCTAAACGACGCCGCTCTAACTCCTGCGGCAGCTAAAAACCTGAACCTGAGACATTCATAAGAAAAGAATGCCTCAGCCCAAAAGGGTGCAAGAAAACCAGGATTAGCAGCAATTAGTAATAAAGGAGTACAGAAAGAAGAACTAAGCAGGTAAACATCAATAATCTAACCACAACACGAGCCAGCACAAACGAGTGCGCTCGGTAAGAGGAAAAGAAAAGCCTGCACTGAAAGGTAATAGCCAAAGCAATCATGGCCAACCACGTGTCCGTCCCTGCGGCTCAGAGGTGATGATTATACATATAATATATATCATAATACCATACATAAGCATATAAGCTTAATAAAACTTGAGACTGATCAGCTCGAGGGAAAAGCGTCCCCCAAAAGAAGGCTCTGCAATGGTGGTATCTTCCACTTATGCCCGCAGCCCAAAACCGGGTGGTGGTCCTATACCCACCGCCACCCAGAATCCAAATCAGGAGTGCTGCGGCGGTGACTCCAATCCACCCAAACCAACAGTCCAAAAGAGGCACTGTGGCGGTGACTTTAAGCTCACACGCTCAACAGACTCACACTTAGCACCTGTATCAGGGTTGCACAATCATATATATAGGTATATGTATATATATAAGTATATAAACAAACCTCAGTGCAGGACACCTGAGAACACTCAGAACACTAGACCACAGGGGTCATGGAGATCAAGAACCATTCAACGAAACTATCCCGGAGAATTAGGCAACAAAGCAAACTTAGCTCATAAATCCAACAAAACCCAAGGAGGGGTGACAGACCGGGAAAACATGATATCAAATGGTTTTAACCATAATTCAAGTCGAGAGAATCAGGAAACACCGGATTCAGCAATAAAACAATAGATTAACATTTAACTTACAACAAGGTCGATGATTTTAGCAAGACGACACCATGCAAGGCTTGGTGTCGGAACAAGACAAAAGTAACTTAACACAAGGGCCAAACACCAGTATAATACTCAAAGGTCAAAAGAAAACACTTGGTGAGTCTAAACTTGACTCCCAACGAACTTCTCGAAACAGTACGATGAAGAAGGCACGACAAGACACCATAAATGATCGCTAATCATATACAGGCCAACTCAACGAAAGAGGCATAGATCCTCGAAGGTTTCAACCAAAGGGACTTAACATACTTGATAGCACCGCTTAAGACACCCAGCAAAAGAACATATAAATACATGAGGAAACGATTCGGAATAACGACGGAGTCGACCGAAAAACTCATCAAAAGTTGACGGAAAACTTAACAAGAGTTGGCAGAGAAAGAGGAAGAAATGACTGAAAAGAAGAACGCCCGATCACCCAGCAACCACCAGCCAAGGAGACTACTGCCGAGCTTATCTCTGGTCGCCATCCACTGCAGTATCACTTGAGATCATTCACTTTAGGGTTGCGCCATTGATTAGCTACGACCTAGCTCTTATATCCACTACAACGACTCGATAGGAGATGCTCAAGGAGGAAAACCTTAGGTACGAGCCTCTAAACACAAACAACCCTTAACGAAAACCATACAAAGATCTGAAATTGCTCCCGAAAGGATGCACATGCAGTGCAACACTCCCAACATTAAATGCTTCAGTCGGCCATTATACATGATCATACATTCACCTTCCATTAAATACCCAAGAAAGAATGCACACACACGAGCCAGCCATGCTTGGCAAGAACCCCAAAAGAATACAATATGATTTCTACATGAAGCTCAACCGCAAACCCATAGCGAGATAAACTACAGAAAAAAATACCCTTTAAACTCAAACCCAAATCAGGATTTACCCCAAGCATAAGAGCAGAGTAACAACTAGCCTCAAAACAACATTAGATTATATTATTTAACTTGAGAGTGAAATGATGAGTGAGAAAAAGGAGGGGGAGAAAGAAGTGCGAGTCATAACTTTTCCGCACTTAACACAATTGTCATTACCATAAAGCAAACATCCTAACTCCAGAAATGAACATAGAGATTAGAGAAGAGGAGGGTGAGGAAGAGAATAGCTCCAAATGACTTTCATAACCGCACCCCAAGCTAATGACGAGTGTAGGGAATGGCCAGTGCAGAGGATGACATGTGTAGGATTTAGCCGGCGACATAATCAGAAACGAAATAGCAAAAGATTCAAGATTTCTATCAGCACACATATATGCCTATATATAGACATAACCCGAATTTAGCCACAATCAGCAAACATAAGCCCCCAAGAAAACTGCTTACATAACCCCCAAAAAACCAAAGCTATAACAGCACCCCCCACAAAACCAATGTCATAACAAGAATAAGCTTGCGTTGTGAATCGATTACGCAACTTGAAGTGTCGAGACTCACAACCTGAAGGCGGCCCACCAGTCATATATAACAACGATTGAACTTAATATCGGGAATAGAATGATATATGGCAGCCCCTAAATAAAATCCCAACCGGAATATATAGATAGCAGCCCAAACAAAATATAGCACCCCAAATTTTATACCCTAAACCCGAATTGATCTGAACATAAACCCATGAATTAACTTAGCATAAATCTGAACTTATCTTAACACAAACCAGAAAATTTTAGCAGCATAACCCAGGAGAAAACCGTGCTAGCATAAACCAGGGATTCCTGTCATGATAAACCAGAAATTTTGGTTGCTAAGCCAGGAATTCCTGTTTTAATAAACCAGAAATCTTTCATTTTTTTTTTTTGTTAGCATGATCCAGGAAAATATCTGAGTATCAAGTAAGCGGGCACAACTCCACATCCAGGGCCAAGATCTGCTAAACAAAGAGGGAAGAGATGAAGGAGGAGAGGAAGAAGAGTTCACTTGCCTCGGATTTACCCGAAGAGCCTTGCCGGACAGCCCCCCCCTCGGCCCGCAAACACACCGACCGCGAAGAAATCTCTCCGATACAACACTCCGACGAGGAAGGCAAGCTCCAGCGACCTCCAAAACGACTCCTCCGACGGTCTACACCTTCCGACGCCGGCGATGCGACGAAGCCCTAGCTCTCGTGCTCCATTCACCCGGCAAGGAGGAGTTATCGAGGAAGGGGAAGAAAAATAAAAACGCTGGAGGGATCCGGGGGGCTAATACCTAAGCAATATTATCATTATTTTTATATAATAAATGAAATACATTAGTTTATATATAATAAATAAATTATATATATATATATATAAACATAGCTTGCATATATCTATACACATATATAAGATTAGAAAAACTTTAATATATAGTATACGTATATATATACATATGCTTTTATGCAACTCCCCTATAAACTTCAAGCACGCGAACGCAAAAGAATGACTGTATTCATATACATCGATAGCAGCACGCTAATAAGTAAATACTTTTACAAGCCCATAATTCTATATGTATTCTTATATACGTATATATGTATTCACAATTACATACTTATTATCGCATTAACGCCCCCATCTAGAGTTAACTCGCCGGACGACGATGACGACGACGACGAAAGGTAACGCCCTCAAATCAAAGCTTCGAATTAACATTTCGTTTTAAATGATTATTATTACTTTCATTTAAAATAAATATAAGAAAATCCGGGGCGTTACAGCCACCCCTCCTAACAAAAAGTTTCGCCCCGAAACTTTGCAACAACAATACCAAACATTTTACCACTATCATCCCTCACAAACCCGCTTAGATTAATTATAAGAGAAAACCTGGGGCGTTACAGTCACCCTGCCAAGAAGGAAGTTTCGTCCCGGAACTTAGAACTGAAACTTAGAACACAATGAATAAAAGAGCAAAGGGAGAGGTAAGCTCACACTCGCTAGCTAGAAACGCTAACCGAAAGGGGCGAGGCAAACAGATGCGGATAAGATTACCCAAAGGGAAAGGGGCATTACCAAGAACTCGACTTGACCAAGCCGAGGACCGAAAGCAGATCGCAGAACAACGGACCTGCGGGTCCCAAACTAAAGGAAGCCTAGACGAAGATCAGCCCTCGAAAACACCGAACTGACTTCCTTCTTTACGGACAAGATGAGAGCACTCCAGGGCGAGGATCTAGGCCAGAATAAGCCACACCGCAACCACTCATCTATCTGAGTGCGCAACTCTCGCAACACACGCGGGGCCAAAGGGTATGGTGCCTAGGCAAAAGAACGGGTACCGGGCTCCAGGTCAGAAACAAGCTCCTCAACTCGCACAGGTAGAAAACCAGGGAGACCAACGACGAAGACATCAGCGAGATCTCGCACCACATGGAAGTAAATCCTCGATACACAACAAACTGAAAACGGTTTCTAGCGTAGAAGCAAGATAAGCAACACCATTGGAGAACTAAAGCTCCTGGCACACGCCGCGGAAATAATCGGGAAAACATAGCGCGGAAAAACCAAACACGCTCGAGGGTTGACTGATGCCCACCTTAAAGACCAAACGCTTTACCATGCGTTGGGATACGACATCAAACCTGGACAACCAGCCCAAACCCAAAGTCACGACGAAAACTCAAGGCCTAGCACCTTTAGATTAGCAAAAGCTAAAAACCACCTAAGAGAGCAGGACAACTCTGAAAGCCCTGATCCGACACCACAGAAACAATAGAGGGGAACTAAACACCAAGGGGATCTGCAAAATGATCAACCACCTAAGGATGACCGCCTGCGAAGCACTATAGCCAAAACATCGAGTAAAACTCAAATCAAAAAGAAGGCATGCTCAACATTCTCTACCTCCACTCGCGCAGAATTGAGATAACAAAAATCCAAATCCACATTCGCAAGCCAACGAATAAACTAGGGCAAAACCTTAACCTGAAAACACCTCAAAACACCTAGCTTAAGACGCAACAGCTAGGAACCAGAATTTCCTAACTCGATACAGATCAGAAAGGAGTAGATACTTGCTCTTGCTGTTACCCTGCTCTGAGAATTCATGAAATGATGCTATGGTTAACTTAGGATGGTAAACCATCATCCTATCATCTTATGTGCATATAATATAAATGCATGAATGCCAAATTTTATTTCAAATCATGTGTGTACGAGCGTCATCATGTATGTCTTTAGCTTGGCACGTGTGCAAATGCTATGTTATGATGCATATGCAGTGCTATGCAATCTAAAAAGGCCTTAATGCATGCTATGAGCGGCGTACACATGCGATCTTATGCATCCCATACTACATATTATCGCATGTAACGAAAAGAAAAATCTAATGGACACGCATGCGACCTACGTTATGCATCCCATACTACATAACAGTCGTATGTTGTCACCTATGAGGATCCATATACAAACACATATTATGCATCCCATACTACATAATATGCCCCGTATACTTCTTATCATGCTATGAGTGTAGTGTTCATGCTTCAGCCAAGACATACTGATGACCCTTCGGTGTGTGTATGCAATGAATGACGATTCTCACCAGGCGGTTAACCGGGCAACTGAACTATCACAGCAACCCGGCTAACCTAGCTCTGATACCAACTGTCACAACCCGCATTTTTCCCAAAAATATAATACGTAATATCAGAGCAAGGGAAAAGTGCGCGTCGTGATGCCACGCCTGCAGGGGACGACTACAGACGCTCAGGCAAACACTCTTCATGATAATTTTACAAAGGACATATATGTGATTGGATTAAAAGAGAAATTTTCATTTTTAGCTTAAGACCACGTCCCTGGGTCTGGTGGATCATCTAGTCCACAAGTAGAAAACTATATTTACGCAGCGGAAAAATAGGTTTGTTTTTAGCCTGCATGAGCAAGAAAATAAGCATTTCCAGAAATGATATGCATATATCTAGGTTTAGTATAGTAAGAAATGATTTTTCTACGAGTTTCAAAGTATGCGATCTTTATTTAAAAGCATGATATGCAAGAACGACATTTTTATATCAATAAAGTAACTACTACATCTTAGCGAAAAGGCTTCCCAGAGAGCAAGTGGGTAAAGTACTCAAAAGTAACAGCAAAATAACTAGCAAGTAAACTAGCACAAGAAGAGATTCATACGGGCGTCAACAACTGACACGAACCCGCAGGAAAGAAGGAAAAACAACCAAAAGAACTGCCCCTTACCTACTAGAGAGGAAGGGCCTCTACAGGACAGCTAAACGACGCCGCTCTAACTCCTGCGGCAGCTAAAAACCTGAACCTGAGACATTCATAAGAAAAGAATGCCTCAGCCCAAAAGGGTGCAAGAAAACCAGGATTAGCAGCAATTAGTA
Organism: Dactylorhiza incarnata; assembly: GCA_033032865.1. Classification (NCBI taxonomy): domain Eukaryota; kingdom Viridiplantae; phylum Streptophyta; class Magnoliopsida; order Asparagales; family Orchidaceae; genus Dactylorhiza; species Dactylorhiza incarnata. The sequence continues at coordinate 1,358,176 of JAWHQI010000040.1, read as the reverse complement.
ATAAAGGAGTACAGAAAGAAGAACTAAGCAGGTAAACATCAATAATCTAACCACAACACGAGCCAGCACAAACGAGTGCGCTCGGTAAGAGGAAAAGAAAAGCCTGCACTGAAAGGTAATAGCCAAAGCAATCATGGCCAACCACGTGTCCGTCCCTGCGGCTCAGAGGTGATGATTATACATATAATATATATCATAATACCATACATAAGCATATAAGCTTAATAAAACTTGAGACTGATCAGCTCGAGGGAAAAGCGTCCCCCAAAAGAAGGCTCTGCAATGGTGGTATCTTCCACTTATGCCCGCAGCCCAAAACCGGGTGGTGGTCCTATACCCACCGCCACCCAGAATCCAAATCAGGAGTGCTGCGGCGGTGACTCCAATCCACCCAAACCAACAGTCCAAAAGAGGCACTGTGGCGGTGACTTTAAGCTCACACGCTCAACAGACTCACACTTAGCACCTGTATCAGGGTTGCACAATCATATATATAGGTATATGTATATATATAAGTATATAAACAAACCTCAGTGCAGGACACCTGAGAACACTCAGAACACTAGACCACAGGGGTCATGGAGATCAAGAACCATTCAACGAAACTATCCCGGAGAATTAGGCAACAAAGCAAACTTAGCTCATAAATCCAACAAAACCCAAGGAGGGGTGACAGACCGGGAAAACATGATATCAAATGGTTTTAACCATAATTCAAGTCGAGAGAATCAGGAAACACCGGATTCAGCAATAAAACAATAGATTAACATTTAACTTACAACAAGGTCGATGATTTTAGCAAGACGACACCATGCAAGGCTTGGTGTCGGAACAAGACAAAAGTAACTTAACACAAGGGCCAAACACCAGTATAATACTCAAAGGTCAAAAGAAAACACTTGGTGAGTCTAAACTTGACTCCCAACGAACTTCTCGAAACAGTACGATGAAGAAGGCACGACAAGACACCATAAATGATCGCTAATCATATACAGGCCAACTCAACGAAAGAGGCATAGATCCTCGAAGGTTTCAACCAAAGGGACTTAACATACTTGATAGCACCGCTTAAGACACCCAGCAAAAGAACATATAAATACATGAGGAAACGATTCGGAATAACGACGGAGTCGACCGAAAAACTCATCAAAAGTTGACGGAAAACTTAACAAGAGTTGGCAGAGAAAGAGGAAGAAATGACTGAAAAGAAGAACGCCCGATCACCCAGCAACCACCAGCCAAGGAGACTACTACCGAGCTTATCTCTGGTCGCCATCCACTGCAGTATCACTTGAGATCATTCACTTTAGGGTTGCGCCATTGATTAGCTACGACCTAGCTCTTATATCCACTACAACGACTCGATAGGAGATGCTCAAGGAGGAAAACCTTAGGTACGAGCCTCTAAACACAAACAACCCTTAACGAAAACCATACAAAGATCTGAAATTGCTCCCGAAAGGATGCACATGCAGTGCAACACTCCCAACATTAAATGCTTCAGTCGGCCATTATACATGATCATACATTCACCTTCCATTAAATACCCAAGAAAGAATGCACACACACGAGCCAGCCATGCTTGGCAAGAACCCCAAAAGAATACAATATGATTTCTACATGAAGCTCAACCGCAAACCCATAGCGAGATAAACTACAGAAAAAAATACCCTTTAAACTCAAACCCAAATCAGGATTTACCCCAAGCATAAGAGCAGAGTAACAACTAGCCTCAAAACAACATTAGATTATATTATTTAACTTGAGAGTGAAATGATGAGTGAGAAAAAGGAGGGGGAGAAAGAAGTGCGAGTCATAACTTTTCCGCACTTAACACAATTGTCATTACCATAAAGCAAACATCCTAACTCCAGAAATGAACATAGAGATTAGAGAAGAGGAGGGTGAGGAAGAGAATAGCTCCAAATGACTTTCATAACCGCACCCCAAGCTAATGACGAGTGTAGGGAATGGCCAGTGCAGAGGATGACATGTGTAGGATTTAGCCGGCGACATAATCAGAAACGAAATAGCAAAAGATTCAAGATTTCTATCAGCACACATATATGCCTATATATAGACATAACCCGAATTTAGCCACAATCAGCAAACATAAGCCCCCAAGAAAACTGCTTACATAACCCCCAAAAAACCAAAGCTATAACAGCACCCCCCACAAAACCAATGTCATAACAAGAATAAGCTTGCGTTGTGAATCGATTACGCAACTTGAAGTGTCGAGACTCACAACCTGAAGGCGGCCCACCAGTCATATATAACAACGATTGAACTTAATATCGGGAATAGAATGATATATGGCAGCCCCTAAATAAAATCCCAACCGGAATATATAGATAGCAGCCCAAACAAAATATAGCACCCCAAATTTTATACCCTAAACCCGAATTGATCTGAACATAAACCCATGAATTAACTTAGCATAAATTTGAACTTATCTTAACACAAACCAGAAAATTTTAGCAGCATAACCCAGGAGAAAACCGTGCTAGCATAAACCAGGGATTCCTGTCATGATAAACCAGAAATTTTGGTTGCTAAGCCAGGAATTCCTGTTTTAATAAACCAGAAATCTTTCATTTTTTTTTTGTTAGCATGATCCAGGAAAATATCTGAGTATCAAGTAAGCGGGCACAACTCCACATCCAGGGCCAAGATCTGCTAAACAAAGAGGGAAGAGATGAAGGAGGAGAGGAAGAAGAGTTCACTTGCCTCGGATTTACCCGAAGAGCCTTGCCGGACAGCCCCCCCCTCGGCCCGCAAACACACCGACCGCGAAGAAATCTCTCCGATACAACACTCCGACGAGGAAGGCAAGCTCCAGCGACCTCCAAAACGACTCCTCCGACGGTCTACACCTTCCGACGCCGGCGATGCGACGAAGCCCTAGCTCTCGTGCTCCATTCACCCGGCAAGGAGGAGTTATCGAGGAAGGGGAAGAAAAATAAAAACGCTGGAGGGATCCGGGGGGCTAATACCTAAGCAATATTATCATTATTTTTATATAATAAATGAAATACATTAGTTTATATATAATAAATAAATTATATATATATATATAAACATAGCTTGCATATATCTATACACATATATAAGATTAGAAAAACTTTAATATATAGTATACGTATATATATACATATGCTTTTATGCAACTCCCCTATAAACTTCAAGCACGCGAACGCAAAAGAATGACTGTATTCATATACATCGATAGCAGCACGCTAATAAGTAAATACTTTTACAAGCCCATAATTCTATATGTATTCTTATATACGTATATATGTATTCACAATTACATACTTATTATCGCATTAACGCCCCCATCTAGAGTTAACTCGCCGGACGACGATGACGACGACGACGAAAGGTAACGCCCTCAAATCAAAGCTTCGAATTAACATTTCGTTTTAAATGATTATTATTACTTTCATTTAAAATAAATATAAGAAAATCCGGGGCGTTACAACGCCTATTTGCATCGAAGACACTGATGTCAAACAACTACGGAATAAACTGATCAAGATGGTCAAAGTCCGCTGGAACAACTGCAGTCGTGAGGAGCTTACATTGGAGTGCGAGGAAACCATGCGTGAGGAGTTCCCCAAGATGTTCCTTTGAGGTACAAGTTATATTTTGTATTATGTGCACTGTAAGAATTTCGGGACAAAATTCTTTTAAGATGGGAAGAATTGTAAGACCCCAAGTTTCTTGTGCAAATAAAGTGGGAGTGTTCGGAAACTAATGAGCTAGCGTCAGGCGCTAGGGATAGCACCGGCGGTAGGTCATTTCCCGAGAAACCCATGCATTTCACGAGAAATGTGTTCTGTCTCGACAAGTGGAAGTGTTCTGAAACTAATGAGCTAGCGCCAGACGCTATGTCCTTTCTCGATGAATGTGGCATTTCCCGACGAATGTGGAATTTCCCAAAAAATTCATCGAAGAAAGATAGTGCAGGCAGAAGCGCTAGCGCCAGCGCTAGCGGCTTCCTTTATCGGTTGTGCCTAAGGTCAGTTGTACCGCCTCTACGCTAGCGCCAGTGCTAGTATTAGCGCCGGCGGTAGCGAAAAAGTATAAGAGGCTGGTTTTCAGCTGTCCTTCTCACTTGGCTGATAGTTCTCTGTATTTTCCACGACAAAGGAAGCTGAGAGCTTGGGAAGGAGACCAGTTGGGGCGAATCCGCGAAGGAGATCTTGCGTGCTTGTGTCATCGTCGACTCCGTAGAGAGGAAGCTATTTCAGCAAGTTCTCTTTGGATCAACCTCAGATCTATGGCACCGAAACGAGCGCTGAGGGTAACGATTCTCCTTCCTACATCTTTGGACATGTGCGTCCTTTGATTTTCATGATTTGGAAGACTTCTACTAATTAGTAGATGGGTTCTTCCGGTGGGTTGATGTTATCCCCAAATGAATTTGCATATAGAGTTCAGAATCAAAGTACGGACATAGGCATGCTGTGTGATGCCCACCTGGATAGGTTGATCTGGATTGGTGATGTTGCTTGTTGCATGCTGGAGAAGACTCCGTGATATATGCTGTGTTTTCGGGTTCTGAGTACTGAGACGTGCTGCGAAGAGTTCTGGAGGGGTTTCACAGACAATACCCGGAAAAAGGTAGCAGAACTGGGTTCTGTTACTAGTGTCGGGCGCTAGCGTTAGCGCCGGCGATAATACTAGTGATCCTTGAGATTGCGTGGTTTGATGGCCAATGGCCCTGGAAGCCGGGGCGATGACCATGTGAGGTCGTCTATATGATCGGGCCAAGGTGAAAGCTTACCTGCATCGTGCAGAGTTGATCGCGATGATCGAGCACGGGCCTAGCTGATCCAAACCCACCCATAGTGGTGGTGTAGAGGTCGCCCCTCGGTGCACCGGGCTATGGAAGAGTGTCGGAACTTTGTGTGTACGACTTAGCTCAATTTGGTTGTCTAAGTTGAAATAAGACTTAGCGTGGCGGGGTAACTCGGGGAGTATGCCGAAGGGTGCCTTGAGAGCAGAATACGTGCGGCCGTTAGTCGACGTATATGGTGAATGTTTCTATGCGGTGCTTTGACGCACCTGTGAAAAATATACTGTTATTGCTTGCTTGCAGGGAAGGAGTACCACCGCCCCGGGAATGGGGTGGGGTAGTTATATCTGGGTCAGCTAAAGCTGACCGGTTACCTATTTTCCCACTCTTTTGGTGGATTTGTTTGTACAGGTCCTGGCAAAACTAGCGGGAAATAGCGGGCTGAAGCCCCTGCTGCTGTGTTATTCTGGTCCTCGAAGGCCTAATTTATATGTTTACTAATTTTCATGTGTGGCCGGCCTGCGTGCCGATGTTTGTAAGCCACCTAGTTGTTGTAAACATATTTATAAACAAACCTTGTTGTATTTTCATTCCCTGTAACTAAGTGGACAAGTTGTGAACTGGTTATATCTTAATAAATTAAATGATTCCGTTGTACGACTCTGTGTGCTGAGATGGTTATGTTCTTAACTGTTTGAATCTAATCCAGTAACGCGCTCTTCTGTTCTTTTAATATGTCGTGGGATCCCGGTCGGACCTACTGCTATATTCTATGTAACAGGGAGGGTGTTACAATAGTAGCCTTTGAGGTCTACTTTTCATAGTGCTTTGAATCACTTGATTTGGTGCCCTATAGCTACCTGTAGGGTAGTTTTAGTGGGACTGGTCCCTTGGAGGGGACATACCTTTTTATTGGAATAAATTTTAAATGGTTAATGGTATGAGTTTGAAATTTTGTACATGCATGCAATTACACTAGATACACCTCCTGTCCAAAAATGTGAATTTTTGGACAACATATTTCTATAGTTTTAGAAAATATTTAGTAATCCATGCATGTCTTGAATTTTGAGTTTTATGAACTCAAATTCCGTTAAATCTTCTCTAGAAGATCAATTAGGACAATAAAAGTCCATGTAGAAAATTTTAGACCATTTGGAGCTATATAAGTTGATAGTTTCAACATGCAAGTTTTGTCTCGCATATGAAATGGTGTGCTTATAGCACATAGAGTATTTTGAGTATATCTCTCCAATTATTGGGTGAATTGGTCTGATATTTTAACCATAGATATATATTACCTATTTTTATCCTCTGTCCAGAAATCATAACTTTTGGGAAACATCTTCCCATAGTTTTTCCAATAATTTGATAAATAATATATTAGTAGTATACATGGCTAGACAATACCAAGTGACCCCAAATTTTGATAAATAGTAGTGTAGGTCACTATAGGCCTCTGGTAAAAATTTGGGATGAATTGGCTTTGTGCATGTGAAGGAATTCCACATGCATGCAATGGGGAAATTTTTGGTGTGCATATAGCAAAAAAATGTAGATCTAAATCTACTTGGTTAAATTAACTCAACTTGACCCAAAACTTTGGTGGCATGTTACTTAGACCATAAATAGTCACCAGTAAAAGTTTGAACCCATTTGGGTTCATGCATGTGAGGGAAAACCACATGCAAGGCCAAGGTGACTTGGGAAAAATGAGTTTGTACTATACACTTGCTATTTTGTTGATATAAATTTATTCCCTTGGTCAATGTCTACCAAATTTGGAACATGCATTTTGATTTATGAGATCTGTCATCTCAAGAAAACCCAATAACATTTGTGCTGATTTCCCTAGGAAAGCAGAGTTTGGGTGCTTATGTCACATTTGACAAAAATCAGAAATCTAGGGATAGAATGCTCTGGAATGTCATAAAACCATGGAATTCACTATAGGAGGTGAAATTACACTAAGGGAAATTTACTTGAATTTTTAGTGATATATAATTCACTATAGTACATATACCCAAAATAACCACAATTAGCTTGTCCCATATTTAGATGGGTGAATGTATTTATTATTACATGAAATTGGGTAATTAAGCTTTTGAAATCAATATTATGTTCTGGGAATTTTATCATAATTTATGGTGGAATATTTTATAATGTTTCTTCACAAATTGAATATAGATGGTCTCCTTGATTAATTCGTTTTGCTAGTCAATTTGATTTGAAAAATTCTGAAACTTGGTTAGTAGGCTCATTTGACCACAATAATATCTGGATAATTTTTTCATATTTATTATCTGAGGAATTACAGTAGCTCTTTCACAAAGTTGGAATTTAATATTTTCCTTAAATAATTGCTATTGCTGGACAATTGGCTTGGAAAATTATGAAACTTAGTGAGTCGTGTTACGATACCACCATAATGTCCTGTAAATTTTGTGGTAATTATTCTATGATTGTTTACAGTAGATCCTTCATTAAATGGAATTATTGGGCTTATATTGTTTATTTAATATTATTAACGCATCACTGTTCAAAAAATACCAAATTTTGCTGGAATCCATGCTTAGTTGATTTGAACACATGGAAATTTATTTACAGCATTATGATGAATAATTTCAGTAGATCCTTCACAAATTGAATTTAGTACCCTTGGACAATTAATTGATTTTCTGGATTTATAATAGGGAGAAAAATTATGAAATTCTGCTGAACTTCATTTTGGACCTAAACTAACTTTTGAAATTTTTATTAGAGTTATTGGCCTTTGAAAAATGGTACATCATGTTCAAATCTCGTTATTCCTGGAATTATAAGAAATTATTAAAATAGTCCCATGTATGATTTTATTATATGAAAAATTGTAAAATCTGAATTTTGACATCATTAAAACTTATGGAACTAGATTGGGCACATATTAGTTAGAGGATAAAGTAGTCTCCCTTTTATGTTATGTTATCACACTTGAGGACAATTGGGTCTGTGAATAGTAAAAATGAATATTTGACTTAGACCCCATCTGATCAACACACATAGAATTGTTAATCCTCGCGATCATTGTGAAGGCACAGATTGATTAAAGAATTAACCATTAGTGACATATACTATAAGAAAGGGGTTGGGGTGCGTTTAGTAAAATGATCAATTCGGAATTTGACAACGATATGATTGGAGATGTGAGGAATGACCCAACAACAAGAATAAGTTGTAATTGATGCATGAATTTGGAACCATTAGGTAGGGATTGAGTGATGACACACAAGGATAGTCGGTGACTAGGAAAGGTAGGGTTTGATGTTCAATTGAACCTCGACACTCATTTGTCCGGTTTATTTGTAATCCACCTTAGGATTTTAGAGAAACTAGAGAGGTGTGTATAAAAGAATGAGTAGCCACTAATAAGAGTAAATATCCTAGAGGAAAGGTAGGGTTTGATGTTCAATTGAACCTCGACACTCATTTGTCCGGTTTATTTGTAATCCACCTTAGGATTTTAGAGAAACTAGAGAGGTGTGTATAAAAGAATGAGTAGCCACTAATAAGAGTAAATATCCTAGAAAGGGGAATTTGGGCTTCAGCCCATTGTAATCGATCAATAAGAGTAAATATCCTAAAAAAGGGGATTTGGGCTTTAGCCAGTGCCTTCACCTCTAGTCACTTGGATATGTAATCGATCATTAGCATTAGGAACTTCCTTTGGCCACTTGCTTGGGGAAAGGGCCAACCAAGTCCAGCCCCCATATCGCGAACGTCCATTGAGGTGTGATGGTCCGAAGCCTCTAGGATCGTAGGAGTTGGAGGGGAGCATACAGCTGGCACTTGGAACACTTCTTCGGAAACTCTGCCGCATCCTTGCTGAGGGTAGGCTATAAGTAGCCTTGCCACAACACCCTTCCCTCCAGGGTCCTGCTCCCAGAGTGGCTGACATAATCCCCTGAGTGGATCTCCTCCAGGACCCTTGGGGCCTCCTCTTCCAACACGCAATGGGCTAGGAGCCCCGAGAGGGTCTTTCGGTACAACCCTCCTCCATGCAAAGAATAGTATGTCGATTTGTGTTAGAATCGACGCTTTTCTATGTCCCCTCCTGGGAACTATCTCGATGTTAGGAAGGTGATGAAGGGTTCCATCCACGATGCTCACTGGACCACCTCCATCATCTCTCCTTCCTCATTGGATGGTCGGAAGAGTTCTGCCACCGTCTCCCCTGCCCGGGAACCAAACTTGGCCAGGAGGTCCGCCGGGGAGCTCTCCTCCCTCGGCACGTGCCGAATTGAGAAGGTGAGAAACTGCCAGATGAGTCCCTTGACCTTCTCCAGATATCGCTGGAGAGTTGGCTCCCTTGCCTCGAACTCTCCCTTAATTTGGCAATCTACCACCATGGAATCCGTCAAGATGTCCATGTCCTGCACCCCCAGTTCCTTGTCTAGGCGGAGCCCTGCAATCACGGCCTCATACTCAGCCTGGTTATTGGTGAGTGGGAAATATATGTTGACTGACTGCTCGATTATCGTTCCCTGGAAGCTCACCAATGTTACTCCCCCTCCAAAGGAGTTCTTCCCCGAAGCCCCATCGACCAACGTCTTCCATGACATTGAGGGGGTGGCTCTGGTTCTTCTACCTCGGTTACGTAGTCAACCAAGAAATATTCAACTGCTTGCACTTTTATTGATTGCCTAGGAACAAACGAGATGTCAAACTTGCTTAACTCCACCGACCATTTGTCCAACCTTCCTGAGTGCTCCACCCCCTCCATGATGTTGCGAAGGGGATGGTCGGTCACCACCTTAACAGAATGTGCTTGAAAGTAAGGTCGGAGCTTCCGGGCTAACACCACCAGAGTGAAGGCCATCTTCTCCAGGATGGGATACCGGAGTTCTGTCTTTCTCAACACCATACTGATGTAGTAGATCAGGAGTTGCTTTTTTCCCTCCTCCCATACCAAAATAAAACTCACCGCCTCGGCCCCCACTCCCAGGTATAAGGAAAGGTCCTCCCCCTAACTTGGTCCCTAGAGCAGCGGGGCCTGGGTTAATTGTTCCTTTAGTGCCTGGAATGCCCCCTCGCACTCAGGGGTCCCTTCGAACTTCTGGTTCCCTCGTAGAACCTTGAAGAAAGATGAGTATTTCTCTCCCACCCTGGAGAGAAACCTTCTTAACCCGGACAGCTTCCCCGTGATGCATTGGACCTCCTTTGCATTCCTCGGTGACCCTAGATCCATGATTGCTTTCACCTTGTCGGGATTAGGTTCTACCCTGGCATGGGTGAGAAGATGGCTCAAGAACATTCCCCTGCTGGCCCCAAAAATATATTTCCGAGGGTTGAGCCTCATCTTGAATTTTCTCAAGGTACCAAAGGTCTCTTCAAGGTCCCAGAGGTGGGATCGAGGTCCCAACTCTTGATCATGAAGTCATCCACGTAAACCTCTAGGTTCCTCCCCTTCTACTCATGGAAGACCCTGTCCATCATCCGCTAGTATGTTTCTCCTACATTCCTCAGCCCAAAGGTCATCATCTTGTAGCAATACCACCGTCCCAAGTGATGAATGAGACATCCTTAACATTGGGGGGGGGGGAGCATGCGAATCTGATGATTGTACAACCCCATATTCGTCGAGTGGGCCCCAGGCCCTAGGAACCAAAGAATGAAACTTTGGAGGGCATTCGCCCAAGTTAGAAGGCTTTTCGCCCGGGATGGTGGAAGCGGGCGAGTGCAATCCTCGTTAATCAAGCCCTCGCCCGCCTAGGAGTTCAGATGCGCGGGCTGCCAGGCGAATGAGGGGCGGAATCCCACTCGTCTGGGAGACCAGGGACCTGGCGAGTGGTGCCCTCACGGACCACTCATCAAGCAATATCTAGGGAACCTGGTTGGCTGGAAGTCTGGCCAGTGGTGCCTCCACAGACAACTCGCCAAGTGGGGTCCAGAGGTAAATTTAATCAGATACACTTTATGGGCTGCCAATAGCCTTTCAGAACAGGAGAGTTTGTCTGTTAATAGACCTAATTGGGGTGCGGTTAGTAAAACAAAAAGGCGAAATGAAGCACTCTGCAGCCAGAGTAGAAAAACTATAAATAGACCCTTAAGGGAACCTTGGAGGAGATACGATCTTTTGGGCTCTCTCATCTTGGTTAATTTTGGTTAGCTTGTAGTGCCCTCCAAGGTGCCCAATTAAGCATTGGTTTGGGAGGGGAAGCACTCTAAGATCTTCCGGGTGTGTAGCGGGACCTCCTCGCTACAGCTTTGGGTCTATTAATTTTTCTTCATCGACAGTCAAGAGTGCTAGTGAGGGAGAAGTAGGTGTAGGCTACACCCCTCATGGGTCCGAACTCCTCTAGAGACCAGTTGATGGTTTCAACATTTTTGGTGCAGTGAGCGCGGACAATAGCCTATACAGGAAAATCTGTAGCTGAGCTCCAAGGATGGAGGTGAAGAAGATAAATCTGACCCAGGCCACTCGCAACCACTCGCGAGTGGGGTAACGATGGGAATGTTTGAAGACTTCAAGCGGGAGGTCATGTAGACCTTGTATCTCACATTTGCCGCCAGAAGTGAGTTTGAGGCACCCGTAGTCCTAGTAATCGTGCCCTAGCTGATAGGTGAGAATGCCCCCGGTCAGTGACCCGGGAATGAAGCGATGGCGGAAGGGAGTGGGACAGATCTCCCCGGGCGGTAGCTCTTCCCCAGCCTGGCGAGTGCTGAGCTATGCTAACTGACTCTGTGAGACCAAACCACTCGCCGAATGAGGGAGGGGAGCCCCTTTTGTGAGCTGATTATCTCGGCCCCAATTTTGGAAGGGTTCAGGGATCTATAAATGTCTTACTATACAGGAAGAGATAGCCCGGTACAGCAAGTTCAGTGGTTCGAGAACGCCATCTCCATCAGGCAAGTGTCGGACGCTTTCATGTGTCGATTCTTCTCCATCACCCAGAAGGAGAAAGCTAGAGACTGGTTTCACCAACTACCCTCAAGCTCGATCTATTGCTTTGAGGATCTACGACGGTGCTTCTTTCTGAGGTTCTCAACATCCAATAAGAAGAAGTGAGTAGAGTCTTATTTGCAGTCAAGCAGGGCACGGAAGAGACGTTGGGGAGTAATATGGACAGGTTCCACGAGGAAATACTCTTGGTCAATGAAGTGTCGGGGCACACCCTGATGCTAGCTTTCAACTTGGGGCTCCGCGAGGGGTTCTTCAGGATATAATTGAAGAAAGTTCCCCCACTTTCCTTTGAAGAGCTCATGGAGAGGGCAGAGAAGGAGATCGAAGGAGAGGCGGTGAACCTGACGTTTGCAAAACAGTTGGCCAGGTTGGGCGGCGGAGAAGCGAAGGAGTAGGGAGGAGGAAGACAGCAGGAAGTGAGGAGGAGAGAGCAACCTAGAGGTCAGAGATTCCAGGGACAGCAGCAAGGCAGGGGGTACCAGGAGCCTAATAATCGGCTGACCTGGATACCCCATGAAGGACTAGGGCAAGGTCAAGGAAGACGACATCAAGGAGGGGGGAATTTCCATGGGGGTCAAGGGCGGTTCAACCCCCCCGGGGTGGAGATAGGGCCCGGGGCCACCTCCCCTGTAACGCCCCAGGTTTTCTTATAGTCTTTTAAGTAGGGTCACGAAAAAAAAATCAATCGTTTAAATACGAAATTATCATAGTTTAGTGTATATGAGAGGGGCGTTACCTTTTAGGGAGCGTCGTCGTCCGACGAGTTAATTTTAGGCTGAATCATCTATGCAGGCGTAAGTAAGGGAATATATATAAATATATATATATGTATTCATATTCGTGCAAGGAACGTGTAAAGGGTATGTGTATGCGTATAGCGGTGTATAAAGGCTTCTATATACATCCCTTCACAACATGTATAAATATATATATATATATATATATTTGCTCATTGGTGATACAAAATAATAATAATAATAATAATAATATGTAAAACATACATATATATATATGATATATATATATAAACGTTCATATGTGTGCTAAGCTATCAGATCAGCTATTTTCCTTTCTTCTACCCTTCCCGTGCCTCTCTTGTGCTGCCGAGGAGGGTTTGGGTTCGTCGGGCGGGAGTCGCGAGGCGCTGGAGCCGACGGGGTAGAGAGGTCCGAGATCGCTGGGAGGCCTATCTTCGTCGCCGGAGCGGGATTGCGGGGACCTCAGTTGGCTTCGGCAGTGGTGATTCAGTTTTCCGGCCAGGGTTTTTGCTTCGGCGTGGGGTGTCGGCTCTCGATTCAGGCAAGAAAATCGCCTCTCCTTCTTCCCCCTTCGTCCTTTGGTTGGGATGAATTCTGTGTTGCCTTTTCTTTTGCGCTGGTTATTGCTTGATTGCTGCTTGTGGTTACTTCGTTTTCCTGAGGGGGACCTGCTGTTATATATCTTTAATTGGGGAGGGGCTGCTTCTCATATAAAATGTCTTTGTTTACTTGGGGCTGTCGTGTCTTGTGTTAATTGAGGCTGCCCTTTTGGTTTTCCATTTGTGAGGGGCTGCCGTGGCTGGTGTTAATTGAGGCTGCCCTTTGTTTCTCTAATTAAGGGGGGGGGGGGGGGGGGGGGGGGACCTGCTGTATGCTTAATCCCTTGTTGATTATATGGGGGTTGCTTCTTAAGTTTTGATTTGTTTGGGGGCTGGTGATTATACTCAAATTCAGGTTTATTTATTTATGTGGAAGGGAGGGGCTGCTCCTTGTTGATTCAGTTTTGCTCCCTGTTTATTATTTATGTAGAAGGGAGGGGCTGCTCCTTGTTGATTTAGGTTTGCTCCCTATTTTTTTATTTATTCATGTGGGTGGGGGCTGCTCCTTTATGGGTTATATAGGGGGCTGCACCTTGTCTTCTTTTGTTCAAAGGGAGCTGTCAGTTTCATTTTCTTTACCTAGAGGGCTGTTATTATAAACATGTTAGGGGCTGCTATGAGGATTGCCGTTTTAATTAGAGGGCTGCTGCTATTTTCCTTTTTTTGTGTTTTGTTCCTATGGGCTGCTGCTATAGGATTTTTACCTTGGGGGCTGCTTCCTGTCTTTGTTAAATCGGGGCTGCTTATTATACTTGCTAATTGGGGGGGGGGGGGGGGGGGGGGTTGATGTTTATAATCTGATTTTAGGCTGCTGTTTATATAATTCCCTAATTGGAGGCTGCCATATGTATGTATATATATGATTCTGTGTGAGGGGGCTGTTATACCCCACCCCGGGCTGCTACATTATGATCCTCGACCCATCAGTATTTGCATTATGTAGGGGCGGCTCTTGCTTCCTGTGCATTTTGTTGAATTGGGGCTACTTGCTGTATTTTAATTATGAGGGGCAGTTTCTTTTTTTTTGTTTGTTTCCTTTTGATCTAATGGGGGACTGATGTTGTATGTTTGTTAAGGGGGGGCTTCTCCTTGAGTTTGGTTATGCTAGTCCTGAATCGTGGTTACTTATCAAATTCTGCATACCTCTCATAACTACTTGGCTAAAAATTGATGGACTTGTTTGCACTGGAATGATGGGTATATGGAACAATGGGGTCCTCCATCATAGTTATGTTAATAGTGGTTGGTGGGGCGATGAGACCACCACCACGACGCCTTTGTTTAGTTGGGGTGAATGTCCCCTTTATGTGAGTGGATAGTGACATTGTTTTGGGTCCGCCACCACCTGTCCATGTTTGCATTATATGCCAAGTTTAGTCATGCTCTCGTTTCTCGGGCTGGTTATATGCGGGATCTTCTTAAACTTCTATTACTGAACCCTTATATAAGCATATATATATAGTTATATATATGAATGTATGTGTATATATATGTACTATATGCTCGTTTCAGTCTATGTACGCTACTTGTTACCCTGCCTTTTCTTTTCTTATACCCATGCTATTTTCTTGCACCCTTTGGGCTGAGGCATTCTTTTCTTATGGATGCCTCAGGTTCAGGTTAGTAGCTGCCGCCAGAGTTGAGCGGGGTCGATCTGATCGTCGTCGAGGCCTTCCCTCTCCAGTGGGTAAGGATTCAGTTTCTCTTGTAGTAGCGTTTCTTTTGGCTGTTGACTCTTTTTCTGCGGGTTCGTTTCAGTTGTTGACGCCCGTATGGCTTTTGTATGGTTTACTTGCTGCTGCTGCTTCTAGCTTCCTTTACGGTTGCTTAGTTATTTTGTACTCGTACACTCTGGGAAAAGCCTATTTTTTTGCTAAATTATAATGCAGTTCTTTTAGCAGATAAAAATTTGTTCTTTTAACTGTTTGTCACATTTATTATTAAGTATCACCTATTTGCAAAGCGTAAAACAGAATATAAAGATACTTCTTTATTATACACTAAATTTAGACCGGCGATCGCCCTGGAGACGTCTCTGGTCTTCAGCGCCGTTAGGGATAAAATGAACTTATTTTCTTCCGTTGTGTACGCATATTTTTTGTAAAGAGCGGCTATGTAAACCCGCAGGACCGAGGGGCACGGCTTCCTAACCTAATGAAAATAATCTTAAAAGATAATGCTTTTATTAATTCATATCTTTTCTTGTAAAAATGTTCGTTTGAGTGCTCGCCTGAACGTCTGTAGTTGTCCCTTACAGGACGGGGCATCATGATGCGTGTTTTCCCCCCTTTACTCTGATATTATAATTTATTTCGGGAAAATACGGGTTGTGACATCCCCCCCCCCCCCCCCCCCCCCCCCCCCCCCCCCCTCAATAGCAAACCATGGTAGTAGGCTGAGGAAGAGGTAAAGGAAGAGGAAATGGAAGAGGAGGAAGAGGAGGAGGTCGGGGGCGTTGCCCTATTGTGACTTCCACCAGGAGGAAGGTCATGCGACGACCACCTGCCCGAAGTTTTTGGAGATGAGAAGGATGAGAGGACCGGCAAATCAGTAGTAACCGCTGGTGAGGATCGATGAAGTGCTTCCTAGAGAAGAGGAGGAAAGGTGTGAGGACCGAGCTATCGTAGGAGCTCGAGGGAGGATAAGAGTGATCCATGGCGGGGTCAGGATTGAGGAAACTCGTAAAAAGAGACTCCAAAGGTTGTTCAGGAGGAGTGTTGCGTTGACCTCCAAGAACCCTCCCCTTCTAGAAAAAAATTACCTTCTCGTAAGAAGATATGCTGGATTATGAGGATCCGTTCTGTGAAGCCTTGGTGATCCAGACGGCCATCGAGAACTTCATAGTCTCCCGAATCTTGGTCAACAATGGGAGTTCCATGAATATGATCTTCAAGAAGGCTTTTGATGCGATGCAGGTGGAAGCGAAGAGAGTGCTGGCCTAGGATGGGACATTATTTCATTTCTCGGGAGAAAGGAAGGAGGTCGAAGGAGGAGTCGGGCTCTAGGTGACATTGGGAGAAGTCCCAAGGAACTATCTGTTCGTCATAATCGATGCTCCGAGTAGTTATAATACCATTTTTGGATGCCCTCTCATCAGCACCCTCTGATGCGTTCTTCTTCTTTCCATCAATTCCATAAGTTTCATAGCGTAGGAGACCAGGTCCGAATCCGAGGGGATATAAAGGTGGCAAGGCAGTGCTATGTGACTGCCGTCAACACCATCTTTTGGATGGCGGAGAATGAGGAGGTGGATACGGAGTTGAGGGGGACGGAGGGGCCAGGAGAAACAATGGAGTGGGAAAGAGAAGCGAAAGGGGAGGGCCGTGTTCTAGAGGAAGAGATGGAGACGATGCAGGAGGAGCATGCCAAGCTGATGGAGGTGGAAGTTGAGATGGAGGAGGAGACTCTAGCCGAAGGGGGAAGGGTAGGGGTGAATGGGAAGAGTCATCCCGGCTTGAGGCAGTAGAGGAAGTAGATGAGATGGAGGTCATCACCTGAGACGGGAAGGTGGAGAAGGTGTGGGTTAGCGGAGGCCTTGGTTCAGAGGATAGGGAGAAGATGCTGGAGTGCATCCATAGGAGTGTGGACATCTTCGATTGCAGCGCGACAGACATGTCAGGCGTCGACGCGAACGTAGCCTGTTACCGACTCAACCGCAATCCAGGAACCCGCCCCATCCATCAGAAGAGAAGGACCATTGCCGACAAGATGGAGGAGCCAATCTGGGAAGAAGTGGAGAAGCTCCTTAAAGCAAGTTTTGTATCGGAGATCCAATATCCAGGCTGGGTTTCCACTGTCGTCATGGTAAAAAAGGGCGATGACCGCTGGAGAATGTGTATTGATTTCTCTCTTTTAAACAAAGCATGCCCTGAGGATTATTACCCTCTACCACGAATCGATGCGCTGGTTGATTCAGCCGTCAGTTTTTCTATAATTAGTTTTTTAGGTTATCACTAGATCAGGATGCACCCACCAGACATCAAAGATGTCTCCTTCATCAAGAGGGAGGGGTGCTACTGCTATAAGATGATGTCTTTTTGGCTAAATAATGCAGGGGTGACGTATCAAAGAATGATGGACTGAGTCTTTCGGGAGCAGAGGGGGAGGAACTTGGAGTTGTACATGGACGACCTCATGGTGAAGAGCAAGGACTTGAGATCTCACCTCCAGGACCTTGAGGAAACATTCACCACTCTGCGCAAGTTTAAGATGAGGCTAAAGCCCTTGAAGTGTGTATTCGGGTGCAGCAAGGGGAAGTTTCTGGGTCACCTCCTTACCCCGGCAGGGGTAGAGCCCAATCTAGATAAGGTAAAGGCTGTAATGGAGTTGGAATCACCGTGAATTGCCAATAAAGTCCAACGCCTAACAGGGAAGCTCGGAGGGTTGAGTAGTTTTCTCCCCCGGGCAGGGGATAAATGCTCGCCCTTCTTTAAAGTGTTGCGAGGCAATCAAAAGATCGAGTGGTCAAAAGAGTGCGAGGAGGCTTTTCAAGCCTTAAAAAGTAAGCTCACCAAGGCTCTGCTTCTCTAGGGGCCTAAAGAGGGGGAAGGTCTAGCATTGTATCTCGGAGTTGGGGCAAAATCCGTGAGCTCCATCTTGGTCTGGGAGGAGGGCAAGAAGAAACTGCCCATCTACTACATAAGTAGGATGCTGAAGAAGGGGGAGCTTCAATATCTGATTCTAGAAATGCTGGAGTTCGCCCTGGTTGTCTCGTCCAGGAAGCTCAGGCCGTACTTCTAAGCCCATTCGAACCAAGTAGTGATCGACCATGCCTTCGCAAAATATCTGAGGGGGTAGAGAATTCAGGGAGGCTCACAAAGTGGTCAGTAGAGCTAATTGCGAATTTGGCATCGCATTTGTCCCTCGTTTATCGATGAAGGCCCAGGTCGTGGCGGACTTTCTGGCAGACAATGTGGTTGAGATGGAAAAGGACCAAGCCCATCGTCATGTCCCCTAGAATCTGCTGGTGGATTGGGCCTCGGGAAGAAACTCTATGGGGGAGGGGTCGTATTGGAAAGCCCCCATGGAGTGAAGATAGACCAAGCCATAGTGATACATTTCCTCGTCACCAACAACCAGGCAGAGTACGAAGCAATGATCGATGGATTACGTCTGGCCCAGGAGCTAGGGGTTCATGATGTAGAGGTCCTCGCTGATTTAATGGTGATAGCGTCACAAATCAAGGGTGAATTCGAGGCAAGAGAGCCCGCACTCGTAAGGTACGTAACCATGGTGAAAGGCCTCATTGGGACCTTCAGAACCTTCTCCACCAGCCATATACCAAGGGAAGAAAGTACCCCAGCAGATTGGTTGGCTTAGTCCATTCCTCGGGCTGGAGGGACCTTGACGGATATATTCTGACCGCCAATCGAAGAGGGAGAGCTGATGGATATTGAGCGACGACCCTCGTGGAAGGATCCTCTTATGACCATCCTAGCAACAGGCAAGTTCTTGGAGGAGGTCCCAGATCAAATGTGCTTCAGGCACAAGTCAACCTACTATATGTTGTATGAGGGGGACCTGTACCGAAAGACCCTCTCGGGACTCTTGGCACGATGTGTATCTGAAGAGGAAGTCCCGAGGGTCCTGAAGGAGGTTCACTCTGGCGAGTGTGGCAGTCACTCGGGAACCAGGATGTTGGAATCCAGGATAATGAGGCATGGGTACTTCTGGATGACCCTGACCAAGGATGCAACGGAGTTCACCAAAAAATTGTCAGAAGTACCAGCTGTTTGCCCCACTTCAACTTTTGCCGGCTCAGAAGCTAAGAAGCATCACGACACCGTGGCCCTTTGCGATTTGGGGTATGGATCTGGTAAGGCCCTTCCCCTAGGCAAGTGGGAAGAAGAGGTTTCTCCTGGTCATGATCGACTACTTCTCAAAGTGGTTGGAGGTCAGGGTCTTGGCCAAGGTAACCTCCCAGGTAATCCACAACTTTGTATGGGGGGAGATCATCTGCCGACACGGGGTCACTCAAGCCATAGTCATAGATAATGAGCTATAGTTTGCTAGTGAAGAGTTCATTAGCTTCTGCAGCTTACTGGGAATAGACCTCAGGTTCGCATCTATTCATTATCCTAGGAGAAACAAATAGGTGGGGGCGGCGAACAAGATCATAGTGAACCAGCTAAAAAAGAAGGTAGAAAATTTGAAAGGGAATTGGGTGGAGCAGCTCCCCTCGGTCCTATGGGATCTAAGGACTACACCCAACACTGCCACCAGTGAGACCCCCTTCAAGCTCTCTCACAGTTGTGAGGTTGTCCTTCCCATGGAATTCGTGGTTAAGACACCATGGGTAAGGGCCGCCGAAGGAGGAAACAAAGAATGGAGAGTGGATAATGAAGAGAAACTATGGCTTCCTTAGATATGATTGAGGAGGTCCGAGATCTTGCCTCCATTCGACAAGAAGAAGTCAAGCGCAGGATGGCAAAGTATTTTGACAAGCACATTAGGATCAAGCAATTCAAGAAAGGAGACCTTGTATTAAAAAAAGGTCGACGCTGCCAGAAGGTTAGTCGTGGTGGGGAATCTCAATCCCAAATGGGAGGGCCCCTATGTCATTGAAGAAGCCCTAAAATCATGGGGATATCGCCTTCAAAATGTGGAAGGCGAGCCCATCTGTCACACGTAGAGTGGAGATGACTTGAAACATTTCTACCCTTGAGTTCATGTAATAAAATATTTATCTTCAAACTTAATTTTTTCTTATAAATGGTGTGTTAACTTGTAAGATGAAAGTATCAAAATGTGTTTGGCCCTGAGCAGACCCGTTGACCAGGCTCTCACCTAGTTGGAAGGGTCGTAGGCTCACTCAATGGAAGGGTGAAAAGAAGTTTCAAAGGGTAGTTGGCCCCGAGCAGACCCGCTGACTAGGATCTTACCTAACTGGCAGGGTCATAGGCTCCCTTGGTGGCAGGATGGAACAAAGTTTCAATGTAAGGTTGTTCCCAAGCAGACCCACTGACCACGCTCTCACCTAGCTGGCAGTGTCGTAGGCTCACTCGATGGCAGTATGAAAGGAAGTTTCAAAGTAAGGTTGGCCCCGAGAAGACCTGCTGACCAGGCTCTCACCAAGCTGGTAGGGTCGTAGGCTCACTCGGTGGCAGGAAGGAATTTTCAAAGTAAGGTTGTCCCCGAGCAGACCCGTTGACCATGCTCTCAACTAGCTGGCAGGGTCGTAGGCTCACTTGATGGCAGGATGAAAGTATGTTTCAAAGTTAGGTTGGCCCAAGCAGACTCGCTGACCAGGCTCTCACCTAGCTGGCAGGGTTGTAGGCTCACTCGGTGGTAGGGTGAAAAGAAGTTTCAAAATATGGTTGGCTCCGAGCAGACCCACTAACCAGGCTCTCACCTAGCTTGCAGGGTCGTAGGCTCACTCGGTGGAAGGATTTAAGAGTTTCAAAAAGTGGTTGGCCCCGAGCAGACCTGCTGACCAGGCTCTCACCTAGCTGGCAGGGTCGTCGGCTGACTTGGTGGCATGAAAAAAGAGTTTCAAGATATGGTTGGCCCCGAGCAGACTCGTTGACTAGGCTCTCACCTAGCTGACAGGGTCATAGGCTCACTCGGTGGTGATTCAGGATGAAGGCAAGATTGAAAGGAAAATCTGAGAAAGGAAAGATCGACACAAGAGAGGTAAGTCTCTCAGTCTGAGGTATGCGAGTGGGTCCATCAAGACGGGCACTCGTCCGGAGAATGAACCCAGGGTGTCAACCTACCTCAAGGTGTGTAATAATCATTTGGGATGAGGCGTTCTCTCGGCAGGGTCATGCTCCCAGCAGAATAATCGCGACCACCTAAGTTCTAAAAGGATATGGGCCCGCGCATATGGGCTATGACCATGTGGCGCACCTATGGGGCGAGAATGCCTTAGTCATGGCTCAGGATTAGGGGTCAGAAATGCGCGAGTGCGCATGTGATGTGCAAATATGTGAACGAGTGTGTGGATCGTTAGCGAATGGAAATAAGTAAAGCAGAAAGTGAAGAATTAAAAAGACTTGGTCAAACAAATACTTTTCATTTCATTACAAAAAGGTTTCGCTTACAATACTAGGGCCTCGCCCCTTACATGAATTACAACAAAAATAATAAGAAAGGAAAATGAAAGATCCTCAGGGAAGGTCACTAGAGTCCTCGCTGGAAGACCTGCTGCTTTCTCTTAGAGGATGGAGGGGACCGCTCTCGCACTGAAGGCTAGCTTCACCCTCCGACACGTCTAGCGGGAGGAAGAGCCCGGGAAGAACGCTGTGAGCGGTGAGACTCTAGGCTCCTTCCCACAAAATCCCAGCATGCCTCAACACCTCCAGCGCTTGCTTCACTGCCCCTTGAGCGTTCTACTACATCAACACATCGAGCTCATAGTTGGTGTAGAGATGTCGATTGCTCTCCTCCTCGGAAGGTGGCGGGACAGCGACGTCTCGCAGCCGTTAGTTCTCGCCCTACATCTCCTTGATCTGATCCTCGAGGGCGGCCACTCGCACTCGCAGAATGTCAGAGTTGGATGTGTCCTGCAAGAAATTAAAGTGATAATGTCAGGGCAAAAAAGCAAGGAAGCGTGAAAGCTTAAGCCTCTACAAAGAGTCATACTTACCACTCGGACTGAGCAGCTAGCGAGAAGGGATTCGGTGGCCTCCAACTGCTGCTTCATGTTCACGACCTCAAAATAGGCGAGAGCGCACATTCTCTTGACTTCGGCGAGGTTCCGAGCGAGGGTGATGTTGCGGCGTGAGGATATGTGCGCAAGCTCGAGAGCGCACAGCTAAGCCCACACAGCCTAGTGCGTGAGCGACCGGGTGGACTCAGCGTCATAGACCGTGGCATCCTCTCGGCTGTAGAGCTCAAAAGGGAGGTCGTAGGCCTCGCCGCTAGTGGTCTCTTGCTCCATCCAGGATGGAAGGAGGGTGAAAATGGAGGCCCAGTAGGCCTTTCGGTCCCACTAAAGTAGGGGCTCTCCTGCTTCATCAACATACTTCTCGCCCAGGGCAAAGTTTCGAAGCCCTCTCGGCGACGGTCTCGTGGAAGACCCCGCCGGTGCGCTGGAGGTCGTGACCGCCATATATGCCGCGACCGGGGCACTCAACCCGGGAGTCTCTATGTTGGGTTTTCTGTACCCCTAACGGGATGACATATCGAATATGCGCAGCGGAAATAATAACAAGAACAACCCAAAAGAGGCTAACGGATCTTGCGGTTTTCATGATTTAAGAGAATAATCAAATCAAAATACAAAGTACCTTTGTGGAATTGAGTCAACACTCAACTAAGGTGCTCCAAAGAGAAATCCAAAAATCTGCCTTTGAGTTCTTCAAGAATCGAAATGGATCGATCCCTCTACAGAAGTCCACACAAGCAAAAGGAGAACCCTAGTTTCTTGTCGTATAAGAACTAGGTCAGAGAAGGAAGTTCTCAACGTCCCCGCGGACTGCTAGATCCGATCTAGGGGAGGCAGCGACCGACAGCGGCGACTAGCGGCGGTGGAAGACGATCGGCGGATGGGAAGAACGAGATGCCCTCGTGTGGAACAGTTCCGGTCGGCTGTTCTCGTCTAAATCGCGAAAAAGATTAAGTCTCTATAAACCTAAAATCGCATGCCCTTTTATACTAAAACGCATAAATCAGGCTATCCGCAGACCAGAGGAAAACAGAACATTTCTGTCCAGATTTACATTCGCCGAATTCGACTAATCAATATAACCAAATTCGACTCAGATTCGGCGAAACCATCGACGAATTCGTCTATATAAATTCGGCTATATAAATTCGGCGAAACCCTTTAGCCGAATTTGTCATTTATTCAACTAAACACTTTAGCCGAATTTTGACTTAGCCGAATTCGTCTAAACCCTTTAGCCGAATTCGTCTAAACCCTTTAGCCGAACTCGTCTAAACCCTTTAGCTGAATTCGACTAAATCCTTTAGCCGAATTATCTAGTATAAATCCATTCGTTTAAACACTTTAAACGATTTCCTTTTTTGAGACATTCTCAACTTGATTCCAAGCAGTCACAGGATTGGTCCTTCACTCATATCCAATATGAGTAAGGCCAACATAATCATTTATCCAACTTCTCCAAACGCTTTTATGTGCGACCCTATAGGCTCATATTGCGTTGGCAGTAAGACTAACTGTTGATTGCTTTGAGATCACCTCAGAAACTCCAACAGTCTCCCACTTGATCACAAAGTATCAACAAAACTCTCACAAACAATGAGCGACATCTAGCAATACATCATTGCTACCCAAGCAATAAGAGTTCATAACTCAATAAGCCTGTCTTAACCAATGTATCAGTGTTGACATGTCCCTTTGTCCTTTACATCCGGATAGAACTAGAGGCATGGACTGTGTCACCCTCATAATCGTTCAATCCCAATCTCCTGATCTAGAATAGAGTGTCTGAAATTGGTGATCTCAATATCATATATTGACTCAACCAAGCATGGCCATGCATTTCTTAGTCTCATTCCATCAAGGGGCCCATGGATGTAACTCCTGCCATACAGGAGGACAAATCCCATTTCTGCTCACACACAAACATCCAAATGATTCGTAACATACCCAACAACCACCCTTATCGTCAACCTTTCTCAAGAGAAGACTTTATATGTCATCAAAGTATGCTCTTCCTCACCTGATGAATGCTATGACTTCAGGTCAAAGGACCACAAACACCATTGTCACTTGAGACCTACTTGTGACACGTTCATACAACAATCCATAAAGTAGTCTCACGGGGTGGGGGGGGGGGGGGGGTCTGTCCAGTACAACTTGATCTTAACAAGTACCCATGTGATGACTTGATATCACAATATCATGACCTGTGAGAATCGGTCATCAGTCAATGCACATGCTAGTCTTATGGTCTCATCCTTGCCCTAAATTTCTAGGATGATACCTCGACCAGGGACCATTTAAGAATGAAGCTTCTTATAAACATAGACTCTCACATTCAAGTCACGTACTTGAATTCCTATGGAAGCAAACACTCTAAGGGCATTTATTATGCTAATTAATCTTATCAGACAGATATAAATGACATAATAAAAGAACATACCATAAATATAAAATGAAAAACATAGTACATATTACAATTCATCCAATGAACAAACAACCAACAAATATGCAATCCACAAGGCTCCCACTAAAGATAATCATTCATGTATCTAATACCCATTGATCTAACATGACCATCATGCTTCTTTTGCACACGAGGCTTTGTCAGTGGATCTGCTATATTTTCTTCAGTCGGTACTCTGCATATGCTCACATCTCCTCGATCGACAATCTCTCGAATAAGATGGAAGCGCCGAAGTATGTGTTTGGAGCGCTGATGAGATTTAGGTTCCTTAGCTTGTGCAACTGCACCGCTGTTGTCACAGTAGAGAACTATGGGATCAACAATGCTAGGAACTACATCAAGCTCACACATGAATTTCCTAATCCACACAGCCTCCTTCGCCGCATTCGCTGCAGCGATATACTCGGCCTCAGTCGTAGAATCAGCAATTGTCTCTTTCTTGGAACTCTTCCAGCTCCTCCATTAAGGCAAAACACAAAACCTGACTGTGACTTTGAGTCATCTCTGTCAGTCTGGAAGCTTTCATCTGTGTAACCCTTTACAACGAGCTCTTCCTCTCCACCAAACACCAAGAATGTATCCTTAGTCCTTCTCAAGTACTTTAGGATATTCTTGACAGCTATCCAGTGACTATCACCAGGATCAGACTAATACCTGCTAGTCATGCTTAAAGCATATGAGACATCGGGTCGAGTACATAACATTGCATACATGATTGATCCAATTGTCGAAGCATATTGAATCAACTTCATGCGGTCCTTATCTTCCAAAGATTTTGGACATTGGTCCTTAGAGAGACTCACACCATGAGGCATGGGTAAGAATCCCTTCTTGGACTCAAGCATGTTGAACGGTTTCAACACCTTCTCAATGTATGTACTTTGGGTCAAACCCAACAACTTCTTCGATCTATCTCTATAGATCTTAATACCAAGTATATAAGTTGCTTCGCTCAAGTCTTTCATTGAAAAGCAGTTCCCTAGGTTGTTCTTAACAACTTGCAGGGTCGGAATGTCATTCCCGATCAACAATATGTCATCTACATACAATATCAGGAAGACAATAATGCTCCCACTAATCTTCTTGTAAACACAAGGCTCATCTTCGTTCTTGATGAAACCAAACTCTTTGATTTTCTCATCAAAACCTAGATTCCAACTTCGAGAAGCCTATTTCAATCCATAAATGGATCGATTTAACTTGCATATTTTAGTGGCTTCATCTGGAGATACGAAACCCTCGGGTTGTGTCATATACACTTCCTCAAGGAGGTTTCCATTAAGGAAAGCCGTTTTGACATCCATTTGCCAGATCTCGTAGTCATAATACGCAGCAATAGCAAGTAGAATTCTGATGGACTTGACCATAGCTACAGGGGAAAAGGTTTCATCATAGTCAACACCATGAATTTGCCTGAAACCTTTAGCCACCAGTCGGCCTTTGAATGTCTGTACATTCCCATCCATGTCGGTCTTCTTCTTGAAGACCCACTTGCACCCTATGGGTCATACCCCTTCAGGTGGTTCCACCAAGGTCCAAACTTGGTTTGTGTACATGGAGTCCATTTCAGATTTCATGGCCTCAAGCCACTTCTCGGAGTCTGGTCCATTCATAGCCTCTTGGTAGGTTGCAGGCTCATCATCATGATCCATAAGCAACACATTACCTATTTGAGTCATGAGAAATCCATATCTCTCAGGCTCAAATCATGGTCTACCAGATCTACGTAGGACTTGTGTTTCTTGAGCAGGCTCTCCAGCTACAACTTCTTGTAGTCCTTGCTCAGGTTCCAATTCCGGTTCGTTCATTGTTTGTGGCTCTTGAACTTCTTCAAGTTCTACCTTTGCAGTCTTTCTGGATAAGAACTCTTTCTCCAAAAATACACCAGTCCTTGCGACAAACACTTTGCCCTCAGACGATAAGTAGAAGTAGTATCCTTTAGTTTCCCTAGGATACCCCACTAGATAACATTTATCCGATTTGGGTTCCAACTTGTCAGGCATTTGACGTCGCACATATGCCTCACATCCCCAAATCTTGATGAACGACATACTGGGACGCTTCCCAGTCCATATCTCATATGGTGTCTTTAGAACCGTTTTCGTTGGAACTCAATTCAGTGTGAAAGCAGCAGTCTCTAAAGCAAAACCCCAAAAGGAAACGGGCAAATTTGCATGACTCATCATCGACCACACCATGTCTAACAAGGTACGATTCCTTCTCTCATAAACACCATTATGTTGAGGTGTTCCGGGTGGAGTGAGCTGTGATAGAATACCACACTCTTTCAAATGTCATGAAACTCATGACTCAGATATTCGCCACCTCGATCAGATTAGATTGTTTTTATCCTTTTTCCCAGTTGGTTATCTACTTCATTCTTAAACACTTTGAACTTTTCAAAGGTCTCGGATTTGTTCTTCATAAGAAACACGTATCCGAATCTACTGAAATCATCAGTAAATGTAACGAAGTAGTAGAACCCACCTCTAGCCATAGAACTCATGGGTCCGCATACATCACTATGTATTATACCCAAGAGATCATTAGCCCACTCATTACAACTAGTGAAAGGAGTTTTCGTCATCTTGCCCAACAAACATGACTCGCATCTCTCAAATTCTTCATAATCAAATGAGTCCAGTAGTCCATCTTTATGGAGCTTGGATATGCGTTTCTCGTTTATATGGCCTAAACGACAATGCCAAAGGTACGTAGGATTCGAATCATTTGTTTTTATTCTTTTAGTATTTTCTATGTTATAGATCGGTTGGTCTAAGTTCAAAACATATAAACCATTAAACATTTGGGCAATGCCATAACAAACATCATTCTTATAAATAGAACAAAAATTGTTCTTAATTACGAAAGAAAAACCAATCATGTCCAAACATGAAATAGAAATAATGTTTCTAGTTATGGCCGGAACATAATAACAATTATCTAATTCTATTACAAGCCCTGTGGACAAAGAAAGACGATACAATCCTACGGCAACGGCAGCAACTCTTGCTCCATTTCCAACGCGCAGGTCTACCTCTCCTTTACCCAGCATTCTTCTTTTTGTCAGTTCCTGCACATTTATACAAATGTGAGAACCACATCCGGTATCCAATACCCAGGATGAAGGAGCAGAAAGGTTTATTTCTATAACGAAAATACCTGAAGCGGAAGTCATACTTCCCTTCTTCTTTTGCAGATCTTCTAGATACTGAGGACAAATCCTCCTCCAGTGCCCTGCCTTACCACAATGGTGGCACTTCCCTTCCTTAGCCAATCCTTTCCTTTTCAGTGTTGAAGACTTGGGATCAAGATGTGACTTAGGTCCTACCTTAGTCTTCTTGAATCCCTTGACCTTGCCCTTGCCTTTATGCACCATCAGTATGGGGCTAGCAGGCTTGGTCTTCTTCATGTTGATCTCGACAGTTCTTAACATGCCTAGGAGCTCGGGCAGTGTGTTGTATATTTCATTCATATTGTAATTTAAGACAAACTGCTCGTAACTGTCTGGCAACGATTGCAAGATTAGATCAGTGGCCAACTCTTGGCTCAAAGGAAACCCCAGTCTATCAAGGCTCTCTATATGCCCAATCATCTTGAGTACGTGAGTTCCAACTGGGTCTCGAGCTCCCATCTTACACTGAAATAACGCCTTGGATATATCAAACCTCTCTTGGCGAGCTTGCCCTTGAAACATTTTCTTCAGGTGCTCAACCATCTCATAACAACTCATGTTCTCATGTTGCTTCTGAAGCTCAGAGTTCATGGTCGCCAGTATAAGGCATTCAACATCCAAGGAGTCATCTCCATACTTCTTATAAGTATCTTTATCTGCACGTGGTGCATTAGCGGCTGGCTCCTCGGGGGGATCTTCTTCAAGGACATAGAGCTTACACTCTTTCCTGAGAACAATTCTCAGGTTTCTATACCAGTCAAGGAAATTTGTCCCATTTAGCTTATCCTTCTCAAGGATCGCTCTCAGGGACAAGGTGGAGTGAGATCCACTTGCCATGGATATTCTACAAGGAATTTTGCAAAGTAAAATTTTAGTACTATATTTCAAAATACATTATATATATATTTAATAAGGACTTTTATTAAAGAGCTCCCACTATTTTAATCAAATTAATAACCCTTGATATCAATTCGGAGAGTTTATGCGAGCTACTCTCTTAGTGGATAAGATCCGTGTTTCATCAACACCACGAGTCCGCTTTGGCGTTCCTCTCATAATGCGATTATTTAGGTAGACAACACTTGTCAATTGCATCATTATGCAACTCTTGTATGGTTGGTGAATAACTCTTTATTCGCATCCATCTTATGGTGTATGCCAACCCTATGCCTCTAGGCACTCAACCTTTGAGGTCACATAGTTAAGTTAGACCCGATGTCGACAGTGGGATATCACAATTATCCGCTCGCACCCCTACCAAGATAGATTAATGCACCTTGCTTTGGCAAGCCCACACTTCATCGATCGAGGCAGGAAGAGTGTCATCCATCGGAAGGCATCCGAATACTTAATATTAGATAAGGGATTTTTATTTCAAGTGATTAACATTTTAATCATGATTAACATTTAATCACAGTGCACAATCAGAAAATAAAATTACAACATTCACATTCCAGATACATCCCAGAGGTTCACAAAAACAGTCTATCAACACTTTGACAAAACATGGCTAAATCTGAGCATTTAGAACACTTCTAAATCTCCAGATTTACATGCATTGGACATATGAACAACAACTCCACATGTGCAGTAGACAAGCTCGTCTCTCATGTCAGATTCAACAATCTAAACATTTGGTTTCACAAACCATTTTGAGGGATGGTTACTGCAGAGGAGAAACAACCTCTGAAACATGAAAATGGCAACGCAATCACATGCGTTCCTGGCGGGGTTCTAAGGGGCCGCACCCCTGGAGGGGTCTTAGGGGCAGAGCCCCTAACGGGGTCCAAGGGGCAGAGACCCGACCAAATTTTTGAAATCCCACCACCAGAAACCGCACAAAATCACATCAAATGTGATATCCCAAGAAGAAATTATGGCATTTAGAACGCTTCTAAATGTCCCAATTTACACGCACTTGATCGCAACCTCTCTCTGATACCACTGTTGGGTTTTCTATACCCCTAATGGGATGACATATCGAATATGCGCAGCGGAAATAATAAAAAGAACAACCCAAAAGAGGCTAACGGATCTTGCGGTTTTCATGATTCAAGAGAATAATCAATCGAATTACAAAGTACCTTTGCGGAATAGATTCAACACTCAACTAAGGTGCTCCAAAGAGAAATCCAAAAATTTGCCTTTGAGTTCTTCAAGAATCGAAATGGATCGATCCCTCTACAGAAGTCCACTCAAGCAAAAGGAGAACCCTAGTTTCTTGTCGTACAAGAACTAGGTCGTAGAAGGAAGTTCTCAACGTCCCCACGGACTGCTAGATCCGATCCAGGGGAGGCAGCGACCGACGACGGCGACTAGCGGCGACGGAAGACGATCGGCGAATGGGAAGAACGAGATGCCCTCGCGCGGAACAGTTCCGGTCGGCTGTTCTCGTCTAAATCGCGAAAAAGATTAAGTCTCTATAAACCTAAAATCGCATGCCCTTTTATACTAAAACGCATAAATCAGGCTATCCGCAGACCAGAGGAAAATAGAATATTTCTGTCCAGATTTACATTCGCCGAATTCGACTAATCAATATAACCGAATTCGACTCAGATTCGGCGAAACCATTTCGACGAATTCGTCTATATAAATTCGGCTATATAAATTCGGCGAAACCCTTTAGCCGAATTTGTCATTTATTCAACTAAACACTTTAGCCGAAATTTGACTTAGCCGAACTCGTCTAAACCCTTTAACCCAATTCGTCTAAACCCTTTAGCCGAATTCGTCTAAACCCTTTAGCCGAATTCGTCTAAATCCTTTAGCCGAATTATCTAGTATAAATCCATTCGTTTAAACACTTTAAACGATTTCCTTTTTTGAGACATTCTCATCTTGATTCCAAGCAGTCACAGGATTGGTCCTTCACTCATATCCAATATGAGTAAGACCAACACAATCCTTTATCCACCATCTCCAAACGCTTTTATGTGCGACCGTATAGGCTCATATTGCGTTGGTAGTAAGACTAACTGTTGATTGCTTTGAGATCACCTCAGAAACTCCAACACTCTACAATGACCGCCTTACCCTTGGCGGTTGACGAGGGCTTGGACCGCTTGGAGGGAGAACCAGGAGCCGCGTCAGGCTTTCGCTTTTGTCCACTGGGCTTCGAGGAGCCTAGATTTGTGAGGCAGGATTTGGCGTCAGACCGCACGAGTGTCAGGGAGGCGTCAGGAGTTCCCACATTCGCATTCAGTGGATATAGGGGGAGATCTCACATCTCTGCATCAGGTGGATTAAGTAAGAAAAACCATATATAAAAGTAAGTGGGAGCTAGGGTTGAAGTAGTTCGTCTTACCCTCTCTTGGCAGGACTGGTGAGTTGACGTGCTTCTGCAGGTGAACGATGTCCATGTCGTGCCCTTGGAAGAACTGGTGGAGCTTGGCCTCATAGCCCCCCAATGAAGGAGGCTTATAGGCGACTCATCCTCCTACACTGGCGCGAGAAGAGTATTGTCAAAGCTCCCGATGATGAAGATGAACCACTGAACCCGGTCGTGGTTCTTGTTGGCGGTACTGGTAACCTTGAATGGGCTCTAGCCAGTGAAGACGGATACCCCGCCTTTCACCCAAAAATTAATCAACTTGCGAAAGACAGTTTGGGAGAACTCGATCCCCTCCTCACGCAGGTAGCAGGAAAATGCTACCAGCGTGGCGATGGAGTTGGGGTTCAACTGCTCGGGAACGACGCCGAAATAGCGGAAGGTCTGGCGTAGCTCTGGACATAGAGGGAGGCAGAGTCCAACCTCGAAATGCTCCAGAGGAATGGCGAGTGTGTTCGGTAAGAACTGGTTGAATGTGATCGCGGTTTCCATGGCGGCGCGCAACGAACCTTGGAGGGACGCAGTTAATGATCACCACTGTGAAATCATCTTCTGACAAGTCACAGGTGGCAAAATTGTGATTGCCAAATGCTTGAGAGCACTTGCCCCTGCCATCAGGTTATGCCACCATTGCGCAATTATAAGGTTGCGTGAGAAATCTGGAGAGAGGCGCGAGTGCAAATCCGAAAGCAAGGAAGAGAAGAAAGCTGGAATGAAAGTGATAAATGTGGTGGGTGGACCTGGCTAGTTATAGAAAAATAAAGAAATCAAGAACTTTCCTAGGCGTGGGGGTGTAGGTTGTGACACGCTATCCCGACACCTCAGGATTCGAGCAAGCCCACTTTCGTACCCCTCGCCGGCAGGTTGTGAGGGCCCCGCACAGAGTCCTCTTCAGAAATGCGAAAGAAAGATAATGCAAGGAAAGATCAAAGCGTTAAGCGAGAAAGCATTCGGCAAAATGTAAAGGAAATCGTGTGAAACAGAAACACGGTTAACATCTAGAAAATAAAAGATTGTTTACATCACAAGGCCGATCTCGGCATACATTATGAAAACAAATTTACTGCGCAGGCTAAGGGGATACAGGGGGCGAGTGCCGATAGACTTAGTATTGAATCTGTACAACCATGAATTCGCCGAGAAAACCCCCGGGAATCAAGAGGTATTTAAGACTTGTTTTTCCTACAATGGCCGAGGACAAGAATAGGGGGAGGTAAATCAATCATCCCTTGCTATCCATGGCCGGCTCGGACACGGTCGCTAGTGCCGGCGGTAGCACTACCGCCGGGCGCTAGCCCTCCTCAGCCATCTCGACGGCACCGCTGAGACCGCTCGGTCATCTCGCAAGTAGGCTGAGACGAGTCGCTAGCGCCGGCGGTAGCAATACCGCCGGGCGCTAGCCAATCTAGCCCGGGGGGCGGGCGAGCTCCTCTCGCCCCGCCCCAAGGCAAGGGGGCGAGCTCCTCTCACCCCCATCCCCTCCAGGGGGGCGAGCTCCTCTCGCCCGCCGCGCCCCAGCAGCAGGGGGGCGAGACCCCATGGGGACGAGTCGCTAGCGCCGATGATAGCAATACCGCCGGGCGCTAGCCAATCTCGCCCCGCCCCAAGGCAAGGGGGGCGAGCTCCTCTCGCCCCCATCCCCTCCAGGGGGGCGAGCTCCTCTCGCCCCCCGTGCCCCCAGCAGCAGGGCAAGACCAGCAGGGGGGCCTCCCCTAGCGGGGTCTCGCCCAGCCCCAGTAGAGGGGCGAGACTAGCAGGGGGCCGCCCCTAGCTGGGTCTCGCCTAGCCCCAGCAGAGGGGCGAGACCAGCAGGGGGGCTGCCCCTAGTTGGGTCTCGCCCAGCACCAGCAGGGGGGCGACCCCCGGGTCTGGCCCCACCCGGATAATGGGCTCGCCGATCACCGCGAGGTACCCCCTCTCGCCCAGTTCCGGGGGAAGGGGTCGGTCTGCGTTTAGCGCCTCAGAACAGCGGGATTTGGTTGTCCGCAAGCCAAATCCGGGGATATATTGGTAACTTCGGGGACCAGTATGTGGTTATTTGCAGCCCAAATCCAAAATCCTATAAATATGACCAAGGGGGCACCATTTGGAGGGCGGATCATTCTAGGCTAGCTCTCTCCCTCTCTCTCTCCCCAAATCTCTCTAGGGGGTGAGGAGAGCCTCCAGTGGTGCCCAAGCTTAGTAGTGGCTTGGGAGGGGAAGTTCCTAAGGGGCTTCCGGGTATGTGACGGGACCTCCCCACTAAGCCCTTAGTCCAGTCCATAGTTCCTCAACCTTCAACCTAGAGCTCTCCCTTGGTGGGAGTAAGGGTTGGTCGCCCCTCAGCTTGCTGAGGGCCCCGAACTCCACAGAGGCCGAGAAATCGGTTTCAACATTATGGTGCGGTGAGCGTGGAGTGTGACCGATTCAAGAAACCCTCAAGATGAGCTCCATGGCCGGAGGTGGAGGAAGATCCGACCCAGGTCACTCGCAACCTCCGGTGGCTGTGGTGACG